>CM038632.1:5791899-7064399 GCA_021554675.1 Leuciscus idus | reverse complement strand
GAATTGCTGCGAATCAGTTTTGCAGTTCAGCCTACATAAAAGGCAATCATTATCTAAATGTATCATATGCATATTTATAAACCATTTCAACAACAAACAAACAATAAATACATGTGAGGGAATACCAGAATCAAAACAGAGTTGTTTTAACCCAAACAGGTGTTTATTGACAGGTGATATGCACAGTTAAGCAGGTGAGTTATGAAGCAGTCAGAGTAATGATGAGCAGATTAATAATGCATATCTATTTCCTTTTTACCAGGGTAACAGAGGACTGGTGGTGACAGTAGACAGGTAAGTATAATGTTTTGAACAATTAAATTACATGGGATTGATGAAGTATTACAAGGAGATAACTGGAGATACACAAGGAGATCACTGGAGTATCACTAGAGATTCACAAGAAGACTTTACAGGTAGGTAAAGCAGGTAAGTACCAACAGACATGGTACCGTGGGAGGTGGAGACACAGGCAAAGCTGAGGAGACAAAGAGCAAGGGTGACACAGCTGGTCTGGATGGCCAAGTCGGAGCTAACGGCTTATGGGACTGAGGTGGGGACCTGGAAAACTGTGGGGCTGAAGCGATTGAGGTCAACGGTGCATCCAGAGGGAAGGTGGAGCCTGAAGGGATGGATAGCTAAGGCTTAGCCGGAGGCCTGGAATCCCAATGGGATGATGGTCCATGGTGGAGAAGAGGGAGCATGGAGCCAAGGTGGCTCCTCCGATGGGTCGGAAGGGCTGAGGTGGAGTCCAGGGCTCTGAGGCAAGAGGTGGAGCTTGGGTATTGTCATACCAAGGCAGAGCTGGGGACCAGGAGGCCCAAGGTGGATCCAAACCATTGTGAGGCACCACTGAAGGAGGAGCTGAGGGGGTAATGGGAGCCAGCAGAGGTGGGGCCAAGGGACTGGCTGGCTTAGGTAGAGGATGTAGGAGAGGGAGGCTGGGTGTACCATCATCGAATGAAGGAGACATGGAGCCGGGCGGGGCCAGCAAAGATGCACGAGGGAGGCTTGTAGCTGGACAGGACCAGCGGAAATGCAGGAGACTTGGAGCTGGGCAGGACCAGTGGAGACGAAGGAGACTCGGCTTAGGAATAGGAGGTAGGAATAGGAATCGTGCTCGTGGGAAGCAAATGGTCAGACACGACGACTGGCTCCGGCTCCAGGGTGACCTTTCCCATTCCTGGCTGGTCTTTGGTAGGCACTGGCTCTGGCTCTTGACTTGTGTTGGGCTCTGGCTCAGGTTCTGGGTCTTCGGTGGGCTCTGGTTCTGTGACAATGCGTGTTGGTTAAGAGATTTTCTGGGCTTGGGGTTTCTGGCATTAATTGGCTTTGGCTCGGTGTGAGCAGAGTGGAGAAGGACTAGGGAGGAGTTCCAAGGCAGGTAGTGTCTCTGAGATGAAGACCAACGGCACCAGGAGAACTGAAGTGGGCTGGGGAGGCTGAAACTGAGGGGCTATGGTGTCTTCTTCCACTTCGCCTACTTCGCCACAGTACATATTCTATATATTGTTCCAGGGTACAGGTGGTAGTTCCCACTATTAACTGTTGAAAGAGTTGATCATCCAAACCACTCCAGATTGAGTGTCTTCAGAGTGTCGTCGCTCCAGGACACCAGGTGGGAAAGCTCGAGGAACTCCTCCACATATTCTTTTTCTAGAGGGTAGCCGCCTTGTGAGAGGAAGAGGAGCAGGTCAGCGGGTGAATATGCTTTTGGGTTCATGATGTTGTAGGTCTGGTCTTTTGTCAGGGAATACCAGACTCGGAGACAGAGAGTTAGTTTAACCCAAACAGTTATTTATTGACAGAGGTGATATGCAGTAAACCAGGTGAGTTATGAAGCAAGCAGTGTAATGATTAACAGATGAAATTAATAACAGTGTCTATTTCCTTTTATACCAGGGTAATGGAGGAATGGTGATGACTGGAGCAGGAAGAGTGGAGAGAGCACACACCTCTTTGCAGAGTATGGTGAGTAGACAGGTAAGTATAATGTTCCAAACAATAGCTTACAGATGGTATATCACAAGGAGACCTCACAGGTAAGTAGAGTGGGTAAGTCGTCCATAATCCATAATGGAGACCAGACCAAGAGTGACTTTGAGGTGTGTGCTCTTATGAGGTGTGTGCTCTTATAGGTGTAGATTAGAGTGCTGAAACAGGTGCAGGTGATAGCCGAGTGAATGCAGGCGAGGCACAGGAGGGATGCTGGGAAATTAAGTTTCTGACTGGATGACTGTGGAGAGTGGGTAAGTCGTCCATAATGCTGAATTGTGGGATCCTTCAATAGTGGAATACTCACATGACCATTATTCTTGAATCATTTTATTCTGTACGCTTCAGCAATGCATTTGGGTATTTATGAAGATATGTGAAGAGTTTTTAGCTCTATTTAGTGTTGTTAGAAGTCACTATTATGGTGATTCATGTTTCCTTTGGGACATTAGATCACAAAGTTAATTTATTCCAAGCAGTGTGTGAGTGTTGCAGCTGAATACACTGTGTTACATGGAGAAAATAAGCAAAGTATTGTGTTTTTGTGATAACTTGCAATCCATATTTTGCAATTTCAAATGCTGTTTAGTAACAGCCCAGATCTGAACCATCCCCATATCTGAAAATTATTTTAGTTTTATGTTAACTAATTATTAGATATTTACATATGTATTAACATTAACACAAATATTTACATTGGTGTTAACAAATTCCACAAAAAAGATAACTTATTTAATTAAGTTAAAAGCCTGAATTGACATTGTTTCATAATTGACAAATTAATTGTTTTAACTGAACTGAATCAAAATTTAACTGTCTTGAGCTGAATAACAACAACACTATTGTCAAGTGTTTTTCTTCTTAGCTATGCTTAACCCTCACTTGATAGGGAGGCACCAATCATGAACATTAAACTGTGTTTCACTCAATAACCAAGCCTCTGTTGCATTTTTGTCCTTTTTTATTTTTCTTCACTTTTTGCAGCCCAGATATTTACAGGTGAAAAACCTTAAAAAAACAGAAAACACCAACCATTTACCAATTTGCTAATTTTTTGTAAAAACAGGCACACAAGGCTCAAAATGATTAATTATCAGAACTTGACTCTAGACACCTATATGTAAATAAACAGATTTGTAAATGAATTATTTGAGTTTGAATTCATCACTCAAACACAATGAATCGCTCAACAATTGAATAGTCAAGCAGTGAGTTTAACACATTTTTTACCCATATAAATATTTACAATACATATTCACTCCCATTGAACTACAATCTACAATTTTAGCACTTCAATATTTTTCATTTCCATTTTAGACAAATGTTATATGAAAATAGGACCATGCACGCTTTTAAACCATGTCTTTACAAGCAACCAATTCAGTACAACAGTATCCCACATATCAGAACACATATCAGAATTAAATCACTAAAATAAGCAAACTGCAATAAAATTGATCAACCAATATTTGCACAATGCATTCCGTAAACTACCACGTGAATATTTACAACACACAGATACTACAGCGCACAAACATAAGTGTCTTCTCCCGCCAACACCTCATCAGCGTGCAACAATCAACAAGTGACACTCGCAACAAAGTCTGATTAACGTGGCGATCTTACCGGCTGTCTATTCAGTCTTTTGAATTGGTACCAGATTCCGCACAGCTTCAGGAAAGTTTGATGAGAATGCCGCTTTCCTCTCTCGCGCTGTACTGGCGTTGTTGCCGGTTCTAGCTGACACACTGAATCGGGAAGTGTGCGCTCAAGTTTACACAGGTGAGTGATAATTCGTTCCGCCTGACCGCTGATGAGAAGGGGCGTTCGCTGCGACAACTATTAGCCGTTTCTCAATATGCGTTCTTGTCTGTACTTGTGTTCTTGTGGACTTGTGAAACGTCATCAGTCGCTGCCCAAGTACTGTTCCAATTCAAAGTTCACATCTAGCCAAGTCCAGTTCAAATCCCCGGATGTGTTCTTGATCCGCCCCTTTTACCGAGGATGCATCGAGAGGTGACTTGTGCGGACTTGAGACAGCCAGGTATCCCAGAATGCATCTCACACCAACCAGCAAGCGTCAATAGCAGAGGAGAAACCCAGCGTAATTTAAAAATACTTCTGTAATTGTGTCACGAAATGTAGTTTTAAGAGTATTTCAGGCGAGAATGTAGTTGTTTAAAGCTCAAATCTTTGGTTTATTGATAAAGATAGCGCCTATTTGAAAATTTTATCTGACGTTTTCGGAGTTGTGAGATCCAGGCAATCGGACGCTCGGTGCTCATGTACCCCGCCGAGAACATCCTTTCCTCGGTTAGTGCTGCTGACGTTTGCCGCTGGCTCGGATGTCTCTAGTCTAGTGGTTTAACATGAGATATAAATCATCTTGTGTATATCTAACGGGCGATTTATTTATTTTATTTGTCTCATTAATCTATAATTTGTTCCATAGCTTTATTTAGATTATTTAACTTTAACGTTGTAGTCTAGAGAGCTGACTTATGTTGGACTGAATCATTTGCTTTATTATTGTATAGCTTTTTATACCTTTTAGGCTACTTATACTTTTATAATGGCTATTATTGATCATTAAAACTGACATTTAACAAAAAAGGTTATGTCATTTTATTTTATATATTTAAAACATATAAAATATGTTATTATACATGTTGCATTCTCTTCACTGTATGTATGTATGTCAATAAAATGACACAACCCTGTCTCTTTTTTCTAAATGTTAGTTTTAATGATCAATATTATAATGTTTTTTATTTATCATATTTTTTTAAATGAAAACAAAAAGAGTCAGGGTTGTGCTTTATATTTTGTGTTATAAATATGTAGTGAAGATAATCAATTGCGTTGCTTGAACCACATTTGTGTGGGCATTATGTTTAAGATTTTTTTTAATGAAAAGAGGCAGAGTGGTGGTTTATAACATAATTATGTTGTTTTATTTGTAGCCTAGATATACATAAAGAGATAACCGGAGTAGCCAGAGCGAGCTGAGTGACGCTATCAAGTACGCCGCTGTTCCATTTCAGAATTATCGGACTTGTGTCCTCCCGTCCTCGGGAGTTCGTTCTCCTGAGTCGAACTTGTCAAGTCCGAACTACCAAGGACTCAAGTCCGAACTTTGCGTACTTGGTATTGAGAAACGGCTATTGTCTTCTGTAAAGCTGCTTAAAGCTGAACTGATCTTCATAATTGATTAACTTTACAGTTATTGAGAACTGAATCAACACTGAACTTACCACAGCTGAACAATGACTCTATTGTTTTTTAGATTTTTTTATCTTTTAAAAAATTTGCAGAATTTGTTGATGAAGCTTGCATCATTGATTGTTATTTTCCTGTTTATTAATGTGAAGCTGATTTAAAACAATCTGTATTGAATAACACACTATAAATAAAGGTGACTTGACTGGCTCAAAATGCATGCATATTGCTATTTTTAAGGCATATTAGACATATTTTCAGTGTGTACTTAGAAAATTTTAATACAAGCATGCCAAAAACTGTGACTGAAAAATACAGATTCATTTTGATCAGAAAGACCTTTTTATTTCTATGTTTCGTGTAAAGGACTGTATGAGGTCTTATATTTATTTACATAAATTGTGCTTGCATCTACTATTTCCTTTTAAAAAGAGTATAAAATATTCCTCCCGCTATAAAACTCAAATAAATAGCCTTCGTTTGTAGGACTGTCAAGGCGGTTTATTCTCAAAGGTTAACTGCAATGACACTGCTGCTTTCTACAACACATTATTAACTTGTTTTATTCATTTAATTTGGTGGTGGTGTTCTCTGCCTTCACCTCTGGCCTTGGACTGTGTCAGGGATGTATGCGTTGGGTGTTTGTTAGCAGAATATCTGTAAGCAGCATAAATGAGGGTGCTCATGCAACACATCATCAGAATGTTAAATCAAATTCGACACAGTGCTCAAAGAAACACATTAAGCTTGAAGGGCCAGCTCATCACTTGTTAACAGAAGATTTATTATGATAGTCTATTACGATACTCAATGAGTGTGAAAATTGAAAAGTTGTTTTGTGGTTCATGAGATAAGCAAGGTAAGCAAAGCTAATGATGTCTGGGTCATTTTTAAATGCCCTGAAATAAAGAGAAGGACACTTAAACTAAACTTGTCAACCTCTGGCTGACACTTTAATCTATAAAATGGCAATAAATGATGATGATAATCCAAGAAGAGAGCTTCCAGTGTTCCCAGATGAGGCCTTAATGCTAATAATATTTAATAGTATTATTACTTTTAATATACCTATGCAGCTAATTTATTATTATAAAAAAAATGCTAAAATTAAATAACAATGAACAATACTTTTACAGCATTTATTAATCTAGGCCTTTTTTAAATATAGTAATAGAGTAACATTTCAAGCTGAGTTGGTTATATTATGAACGATTATGAATTAACAGGAAACTAGTAATAAATGACTAGAATGTTGTTCTTTGTTAGTTCATGAAGCTCTAATGTTAACTAATTGAACTGTATTGTAACATATATTTTATAATATAATGTGTAAAATATATTAGAAACATATAGAAATCTTAGATCACATGCTGGGAATCATATCTTCTAGTGGAAAGATGACAAATCCTGAATTTTAATAAAAATGTATTTCCATCATCCAAAACACTACCTAATTCAGGGTTATCAATTTATTTCTTCATTTAGACATATCTGCCTGTTGTAGTACAGTATATTTGCCCTGGATAGCTAAAACTAGATTGATAAAAAGAAAAAATAAATAGATAAATAAAAACTATAACAGATACACGTGTTGATTTGATTCTATGTATTGCTCCAGCCAGGAACCAGAAGGCATTAGCTGTCAAATCAGTCACTGCTCATTGTACAGTGAATTTCAGATTCTTTTGTCCAACAAAATAAAGGTATCTCACTAGAATGACAGTGTCTCTGAACGATGGGTCGACTTCATGTTTCTCTGTCAGACTTGCACCAGACATTTCTCAGACAGCACAAATATGAATCTGTCATTCCTTGGAGAGCGGCAATCTTGATTCATTGAGCAGGTCACTTCAGGGGTCAGGGATGAATTTAGACAGAAATCACAACAAGAACAGTGCAGCCACAAAAAACAAAAACAAAAAACGTACATTATAAAACAAAAAAATAAAATAAGTATAGAAATATGGCGAATGCCAGCCTTGCCCATATTTTACAAATAGTCTATTTATAGCACATCGCTTTCCTTTCAAACTCATTATGGCACCGGCTGCAACTGAGAGAGCATTTTCATTTTAATACATAACATAAAGCCGCTAGGAGAAGCTTCGGATGAATGAAAGCCATGAATAAGCTCACTGAGATTACTTAATGTAAATGGAGGCCTCCTACTCATCTCTGCAGGCTTGAGCACTTACTTGGCAAGACTTTTCCAGAAGGCTGTTTTTACCTGTCACAACAACATGTGTGCCACACAAAGCCCCTTCATCAATTAGAGGCGTGATTATGGTAAGCCATGCACAAGTTTTGTTTATTCTTCCCTCACACGAGGGAAAGTCATCCATGCCGTCTGAATGCTGCTTATATCACGTTCAGTCTTCCTGGCAAGCTTTATAGGCTTTTTCAAGGCCTGCGGTGGTGACCAAGGAATTGGTTATTTGTCCTCAGAGACAGGGAATATTCCCAATACAGTCAACTGTGAAAAAGCAACATTTACAAAGCCTCCAATGACAAAAAAGCTATTGCAAACAAATTTATTACGAACAGAGTTACGAAATTGTTTGCTAGTTTGAATGACTGTGTGTGTAAATGGTGTTTAAAAGGAATAATTCATCCCAAAATGAAAACTCTGCCATCATTTATTCACCCTCACGTCATTTCTTCCCTGAAACACAAACACGAACACCATTGGTGTATTTACTAAAGCAGGGTATTTCAAACTAGGCCGCAAGGGGATAATGTAAAAAAAAAACAATGTAATAAGTATATGTAATAAATGTGATATCATACAAGCAAGAATGGGTTATGGCTGCAAATCACTTGAATGAAGGATTTTATGAGTCGCTTGTGTAAGGGAATTTACAGTCAAAGACCCAGAACCAGATATGATGACTGAAGACCCGGAGTCAGAATTATAATAAATGAAAGACATTTTTTACTGAAGATAGTTTGCATTTTCATCAGCAGAAGTCAGCTTCAAGACTCACACAGGAGTTCGTAGGCCACCCCGCTTACAGTTACAAAGATCACAGCAGTTATACCCCCATGGTTTAAGCTACGTCCTTGCTTCAGGTTGAATGATTCTCATTGGCTAAGAAATAGATATACATTGTAATTTTCCACACATATACAGATAGACTGAAGCATATCTCCATCGATTATGATGCAGCTGACACTCTGACCCTGAAGTTAGGCACGTCATGACCTTCCAGTTCCCAGATTTGGTTTGCTGGGCGCCAACATGTCCAGAACAACAAGTCAGTCAATCTCCAATAATGCAGTTGTTCCTTAACCTGTAACCAAGAAGACTAACACACACACCCACACAGCTTTTTCAAGGTTGGATTTGGCCAGGCTATAAACAGGAAAGTCTTCTCAAAACATCAAGATAATACATTCTTTCTCTCAAGGAGAGGACACTTTAATATAATGCAGTAAAGTCTTTAACTACAAAATGGTCTCTCAAACTATTGGCTCCAATGACCCTTGTGACTTATAGTCGTCAGGGTACCCCAGAAAAACAGATGCATGTATTGACACATTGAAGACATTTCTCAAACACAAAACGAGTCCATATTTCATTTCTGGAAGCCGGGCCAAATGAGCAAGCACTGTTACTGCATTCAGATATCAAATATCACATTTTAGATAATCACACTGGTAACTTCTAGCCTAGAAATCTAGACGCACCCTAGCGGCAGCAAAATGTATTTTGCAGCCAGGGTAGTCTAGCAACTCTCCATAGACTTTCGAGCTGCAAAAACCTAAATTGGGTCAGGCCAATCACGTCGCTTATAGAGTAGGCGGGGCGGGCTTAACATATGACGACAGAGTTGCGACGGTTACCTGGCTGCGACTTGAAAACAAAGAATGACGGCTGCTGGAGAACAGTCTTTCGAATCGGCTTTGTCCGCGACTCTGGAGGACTTGGAGTTAAGTTTTTCTTTGAGAAAAGAGCAAAGAACGGCACTTAAGTCATTCTTAAAAAAAGGAAGATGTGTTCGTCGTTTTGCCGGCCAGATATGGCAAAAGTTGAATCTATCAACTAACGTTAGCTCCGCTGTTGGGAAAACGCTCTGGTTGGTTGAAGCGCTGTCCTATTGCGTGCAGAGGGAATTTGAAAGACAGCCGTTTATCCCGCCCCTCGGATTGAGCGTGTCTATGGTGAGTTGCCAGACCCAACATCTTGATGTAGGTCTGGCTTGCCAGGCTAGGTAACTTCTATAACAAAGTAAAATCTCACACGCTTAGAGAAGTCATTCAACTCATTTGATATTTAGAAGGAAAAATATTGATTAATACCTTGATTATAATCACTCATTACATATACATTGAAACAGCAGTGGATTCCAGAATGGCGGATCCAAGATGGCGGACCTCAGTTTCGTGGTCTCACATAATTTTGTTTAGTTAGTTTGTCAAGTTTGTTTAGTTTGACAAGTTTTATTCCACCTCCACCTGCTAATATACATACCCCAAGTTGTGGTGTAGATATGATTGATATGGAAGACCACTGTTATGAAATGGAAATAGCTGTAAGTTCGAGCAAAAGGGAGCGATGAGCTGATTCTGATCCACCCACACCGAGTAAACCCAAAAAGGGGAAAAAACGACAGAGAGTGAGGAAAATGAAGTGCCCAATTAGGCTATACTGGATAAGATTAAAGCCCTTGGAACTAAGGTAGATGTACAGCATGAAGAATTAAGCATGCAAATGAAGCAGCACAGTGCGATGATTGCAAGCGTTGCCAAGTCCGTCAAAATAAATGCGCAGGAGTTACGATAATGCGAAGACAAAATCAAAATGATGGAGAAGCAAATAGAAAGTTTGATATGAATGATCTGAAAGTTTGTGTTTTGGAAGGTACAAAAGAAGATGGTGTCTTCGCATAAAAGGTCTCAAGGAGAACTCAAATGAGCGCATAAGAGAGGATGTGATTCAACTTCTGGGCAAGATAACGCCTGAATTTGCTTCCATGGGGGAGGCTGTGGATGTCGTGCATCGAGTGGGAAGGAAGGAGACCAGCCTCTTTCATTGATCATTCTCTTTACCCGCAGACTGATGCGTGATGAAGAATGGAAAAGAACCAAGACGTATTCGGTGTGCAAAGAAGCTGGCATCCGTTTTGATGAAGACCTGACGAAGGAAGATAGATTTTTGAGACGTGAATTATGGCCAAGAATCGAACAAGCCAAAAAGGAAGGCAAAGCAGCTGGCTTTATAGGTCCATTTGGATATATCGAGGGTAAATGTATCTCTTAAAAAGGCTATTGACTGCTTCTCTTTGATATGAGGTGAGGTGGAGTGATAAAGAAATGGAACTTTGTTTTTATATCCCACAAACTCTACACGTCTGTAGACTACATCTTTCATTTATTTATACATTTTTTATTCAATTTCAAGTTCTATCTGTTTAATTGTTCATGTTCGCATTAAAATCTGAATCTCATTTTCTTCTTTAAATTTAAAGAAGGGTTTAAAAGACTCAGTTAAGAGAAAGGCATTTTTATTTTATTTTGCAAAAGCCAATATTTACATGTTTCTTGTAGAAAAAACAGTCGGCAGATGCTACCTTTTGGAAAAAACAGTGGGGGGATGATATGATGTTTAGTCTTGGTTCAAATCGGTCTGCAAGGGTCGCTAAATACATGAATAAATGCCCAGGCAAGATTATTACTCACAAGGCTGATATAAATGGCCATTGGCTTGCAGTGGTCCTACACTTAGACGAAATATTTTCATTTTAGTTAATGTGTATGGGTATAATGTCCAAACTCAGAATAAAGGTCTGTTGGGGACGATAACAAATGTCATAAATGACCTAAAAACTAGTTACCCTACAGAATACATTTTAATCGGTGGCGATTTCAACATGACACCCGATGAACATATGGATAGACAACCTTAGATACTTCTCATGTTAACAGTATTATTCAAAATGTCTGCTTATCCAATGTATTAATTGATATTTGGAGAAACTTAAACCCCACTGCCAGACACTTTTCGTGGTTCAAACCGAATGCCACTTCAAGGTCGAGAATTGATTATTGGCTCGGATCTGATACTCTTTCAAGTAATGCGACTAAATGTAGTATTTCAGGTGCTCCCTTAACCGATCATTGTGTGATCAACTTAATATTAGAACAGAGAAATAAATCTTATAATACTAAAGGCTATTGGAAATGTAATGCAGACTTACTGAATCATATTGACTTGTGTACATATATTAAAAAAATAATTGCTGAATTTAAAGTAAAAAAGATGCCAAGTGGTACTAAATGGGAAAATTTAAAACATAAATTGAGAGAATATTCAAAGACCTTTAGCAAAAATCTGATAGAAACGTGAAAAAGAAATTCAGTTAATTCAAGAGATTAATAAATGCTGTTGTCAACCTGATATGTCAGATGAAGAAAAAGAAAAACTTATTAAGCTACATTCCATTCTAGATGAATTCTATATTAAAAAGGCAAAAGGGGCATACGTGAGATACTGAGCTAAGTGGCTGGAAGAGGGGGAAAAAATAGCTCATACTTCATTAATTTGGAGAAAAGACGACAAGAAAATAAATGTTTAATAGTGGACCAAGTAGAACAATCAGAAACGAGGTGTTTAAATTTGACTCTAAATTGTATTTCTCATCTTTTTCCTCTGTTAATTATAATGGTTCTGATGGGTTAACCACAGATTTGTATAAATTATTTTGGGATGACCTAAAATATCTTTTATTTGAAATCTTACAAGATTGTATAAACAATAATGAATTATTTCCAACTATGAAACAAGGGCTTATAATTTTGATGCCAAAGCCATGAAAAGATAAGAGGATATTAGATAACCTACGGCCCATAACACTACTAAATACAGATTACAAACTGTTTACTAAAGCACTGACTTCTAGATTAAAAACAGGAATATCACAAATTATCAGTGTGACCCAATCAGGATTCTTAAAGGTCACTTCATAATAATATTAGGTTAGTTTTTGATTTGATTGAATATGGTCATCTAATTGAAGAAGATGGTTTCATTTTATTTTTGGATTTCTATAAGGGCTTTGGCATGGTGGAGCATTCTTTTATTTTTCAAACTCTTAAACTTTGGTTTTGGTCCTAAATTTATTAGTATTGTTGGAATGCTTTATAAAGACATAAACAGCTCTGTAGCTCTTACTCAAGGTACTTGTCCAAGATGCGAGGTTAGAAGAGGCATCAGGCAAGCATGTGGACGTTCACCTTTATTATTTATTATGGTAGCAGAAATGTTGTCTATTTTACTCAAAATGGGAACCATATCTGACATTGAGGGAATCATTTTATTGTCAGTCAATTTGCTGACGACACTACTCTTTTTAAAAAAAAGAAAAAAAAAAGAAATGAACGGCAAATATCCCTAGCACTTCAGTTAATCAAGTTGTTTTCAGAAGCTTCAGGTTTAATGCTAAATATGTCAAAATGTGAGCTATTGGCCATTCATGATCATCCTAATTTAACATTATACAATATCCCAGATAAAAATGAAGTTTAATATTTAGGTATCTGGTTATCTAAGATGATGGATAATTTAGAACATTTAAATATTGATAAAACTTTGGAAAATTGTAAAATTAATAATGAATACTTGGCTGCAGAGAGACATAACGATTTTTGGAAGAATTTTATTGACGAAAGTAGAGAATCTTTCTAAATTCATCTATCCAGTTTCTGCAAAAAAAAGATAAAGGCAATTAACAAATTAAACTTTGATTTTATATGGAAAATGAAGAGTCATTATAAACGTAAAAGTGATATGATTAAAGATTATGAAGAAGGAGGTCTAAACGATTGACTTTGATATTATGAATGGGGTCATTATTAAACTTAGATGGTTACAGTCTTTCATTAACGATAAGTCCTCTTTATGGTTTGAGATTCCTACTGCTGTATTCAAAAAATGTGGTGGCATAACTTTTCTGCTGCAATGTGACTTTGAACTTTCCAAACTCCCTGTAAAACTGTATGCTTTCCATCAACAAGTATTATTATACTGGAAATTGATTTGCAAGCATAATTTTAGTCCTCATAACATGTCAATCTGGAACAACAGATGTATAACCGTGAACAGGAAATCTTTGTTTATTGATGAGTGGTGGCAGAACACATCACTAACCATCACTAAGGTCACTAACACATGTGATGGACAATGTTGGGAATATACTGAGCCATAATGCTTGTGATAAATACAATCTAAGCTGCTCCTCTAAAATGTATGAAGAAATTATCAAGAATATTCCATTACCGATGATTAAATTAGTAAGTGAACATTTGAAATATTCAATGTTAATACCTAAACAACAAGAACTTATTATAGAAAATGTAAGCTTTGGTGACAGAAAATGTTCTAACAAAGAAAGTTGAGAGACTGTTTAGTACATCAATGTTTCCCAGGACTGGTATTGAGAACTTATATATTATGTCATTATGAGAAGAAAGAATTGTGCAAAATTAGGACTAATTATCTTTCATTTCCCATTAATCCTAAATGTAAAGAGGTGCACTTTAAAATTCTGAATTATATATACCCTGCAAAATAATTTGTAAGAATTAGATCTAATGTTGGGGATTCAAATTTATGTAAAATATGCAAATTAGAGAGAGATTTTTTTTTTTTTTTTTTGCAATTTGGCAAACACATTCTGGAATGGTGCGCTCAGCTGGATGCAACAAAGAATACCTGTAAGGCTGATACGGTGGTGGGAAATTGTTAGGTGTTGCTTTTTGTTGAAATTTTAAATACAAAAAATATTACTTTTTCAAAATTCCTCAAAGTTTTTAAAGGAGGAATTTCTAATATATTTAAAGACATTGAGAGGGATGAAAAGCCCCAAAGCAGTGTATACTCCTTATTGGAAGTTTGGGTTTATAATAAAAATTAAAATAAAAACATCCTACTCCCCTACTTAAAAAAAAAAAACAACTATATATATATATATATATATATATATATATATAGTTTTTTTCTCTCTCTCTCTTTGTCTTCAACTTGGGAATGGTAACAACTTCAACTGTTGGGAATGGTATGTATATTGTATTATGATAATTATATGTAAGCTCAGTTTTGTTTGTAAAACTTGAAATTATGAATGTCTTTCTGTTAATGTTCTATGGATATAAAATAAAAAACATAATAATAAAAAAATAATCCACCCCTTCACTTGTTTCATTCCTGAAGGAATCAGTTCAGTGAATGATTCAATGACTCAGCTATAAAGATAAGCAATTTTATTTCAGAATTGTCCATTTTATTCCTGAATTAATCAATGGTTTTAAATTAATCTTTTAATCAATGAATAAATCATGATTATCTGAGGCTAAAGGCTTACTTATGTCACCCATGACAAAACCATTCCAGTTATTTCTGTAAATATGATTTGTACATGAGCTTACTTCACTTCTTTATTGTTCTCGTCACCTCGTTTCACATCACCGAACTGTGCGAAAAACATTCAAGCATTCACGTCACTTCCCGTTCCCAACCCTTAAAGTAACCAGCATTCATTCTATCTTAAGTAGAGTCCACTATATTAACAATGCACATAGAAAATCCTGCTGAATTAGTGTTGATTGAATGGATAATAGCAGGGCTTGTAGCATTAGCACGCGGGTTTCGCTGTATAGGAGCTTGAACTGGAGCAGACTGACACCATTTTGCAAAGTGGTTCAGCTTTTGACAGTCATGGGCACGTGATGAGTGTCTAGTGGAGCTACAATTTCCACATCAGTGCTGGACTTGAGGGTAAGCATATTGTATGTCCGCACTCAAAGATATATCTTCCTCTGCCCCGTGAACTTGTATGCATTCTTGTAACTTGTCCCCACTGCTTACACTTGATTTATGTACCAGGTTTAATTTAGCAGCGCACTGGGAAGCAGAATCGATTTGAGAGGCCAGAATTACAGCTTTCTCTAAAGTGAGATCATCTTCCAATAGCAGCCGCTCCCGAACGAGTGTATTGCTTGTTTTCTAAATGATCTGATCTTGTATCACCTCATCTGAAGTACCAAAAACAGCACGGTTTTGCCAGCCCTCTTAAATCAGCGACATATTGAGCAATCGACTCACCAGCGCGCACTGTCTGCGCTGTCGGAACAGCAGTTTCAGCAGGAGACGTCTCCGAGTGTGCGAAACACATGCTGTCCTTTGGCTCCGAGACAGTGAAGGAGTATGGCCATTTTCCGTCGGGACAGCATCAAGGCCCATTGCTAACAGGTACGTTTCAAATGACCTTTTTCATTGCTCCCATGGGATCATATGCTCGCCGGGATAACGGGATGCCGGAATAAAAGGGGCTCGGGGGAGATAGCGACAGCATGGGAAAATCATCTGACATTCTCGTTGCCAATTGTTATATCTGTAAATACGACTGGAACTTGACCTTACTTCACTTCTTTACTGTCACCTCGTTTCACATCACCGAACTGTCTGAAAAACATTCATGCATTCACGTCACTTCTCTTTCCCAACCCTTAAAGTAACCAGCATTCATTCTATCTTATTAATGCAACAAACACATTACTTTAACTAAACATCAGGTTATTAGACTAACTAAGCATGCAACGATTGCTGTAGACCAGTGCTTCTCAAATCAGTCCTGGGGACTCCACTGCACATTTTCCGTCTCCCTCAAAACATCTAATTCAATGCTGCATCCCAGTCCGGCTACTTATACTACGCCCTAAAAGTACGTACTGTTTTGTGAAGAAAAAGTACATACTTTTCGGTGTGTATCAGAAGAGTAGGCAAGCTCATACTATTTCGCATTAATTGCATCTTTAACTGACTGCTCTGTCACTTCATCATTTTGTCAGTTAATATCCTCCACATTCAATTTAATTTAATTTAATTTCCTACCGTATTGGAGAGAAATGTAGAAGCACATTGATTTGCCAGTCGTGGGTCTTTCATGCAGAGACTCTGCTCAACCAAACAGATCTTCATAAAAGTTTGCAATGCAGTTGCAGATGAAATATAATGTGGATAACATTGAATAAATATTTTTTCGTCAGGTTAGATACTGAATAATAATCACTCAAACAGCTTTATCTAAACCTCTCTACTTAGCTGTTGTTCTCACACATCCTCCATGTTTGTGTTTTTTTTTTAGCAGTTTTTATTTGTGTTTGTAGTTCTAATCGAATCCTCGTCCAACGCTCAATGGGTTGTGGGTAACATTAGCCGATAGAGTGTGCATGGATCTGCACTTCGGATTCTAACCAAAAAAGTAGATCATCCGGCTATCTTTGGAATACTCATTTCAACATACTACGATTTGGGACACTAATTCTAATTTCGAATACTATTTAGGATGGATAGTATGTGATTTGGGATGCAGCACAAGTCTTGCAGTCTCTACTAATGAGCTTATGAGTTGAATCAGGTGTGTATATGAGGGAGACTCCATTGGTGTAGACAAGGGGTGTCAAGTTGGTCAAGTCAAGTCAAGTCAAGTTTATTTGTATAGCGCTTTTCGCAATAAAGATTGTATCAAAGCAGCTTCACAGTATTAAATTAAAATAATACAACAAAGTTTGTTTCAAGAGGAATTTATTGATTGATAAAATTAAATTAAATATCCCCAAAATATCCCCAACTGAGCAAGCCAAAGGCAACAGTGGCAAGGAACCGAAAAACTCCATCAAGTGACCTAATGGTGTCCTAAAACTCCATCAGGTGACCTAATGGAGAAAAAAAAAAAACTTGGGAGAACCCAGGCTCAGTCGGGGGCCAGTTCTCCTCTGGCATTTATGAGCTAGAGGCCGGATTGTAGTTTGAACTGTAGGATTATATGAATGCCTGGCTGAAGAGATGCGACTTTAATCTAGTTTTAAACTGGGAGAGCGAGTCTGAGCAACGAACAGTATCAGGAAGACTATTCCAGAGTTTTGGAGCCAAATGTGAAAATGCTCTCCCTCCTTTAGTGGTTCTGGATATCCTAGGTATGACCAAAAGCCTTGAATTTAGTGATCTTAAAGAGCGCGATGGATTATAGGGTGATAGAAGATCCGTTAAATAGACTGGAGCTAGGCCGTTTAGGGCTTTATAAGTCAGTAGCAATACCTTGTAATTAATACGGAACTTTATAGGTAACCAATGTAGTGATGATAAAATCGGTGTTATATGATCATATTTTCTTGATCTCGTAAGAACTCTAGCGGCGGCATTTTGGACTAACTGTAGCTTGTTTATTGAGGATGCAGGACAACCAGCTAATAAAGCATTACAGTAATCCAGTCTCGAGGTCATGAATGCATGAACTAACTTTTCTGCATCAGAAACTGATAGCATATTACGTAGCTTAGCAATGTTTCTAAGGTGGAAAAAGGCTGTTTTTGTAACATATGAAATATGATTTTCAAAAGACAGGTTGCAATCGAGTATAACACCCAGGTCTTTTACTGTAGAGGATAAAGTAACAGGACATCCTATGATGTTAAAGTTGTATTGTGCGAGGTTTTGTGGGCGTTTTTTTGAACCGATAAGTATTACCTCTGTCTTGTCTGGATTTAATAAAAGAAAATTACGCATCATCCAATCTTTTATATCTTTAACACACTCTGTCAATTTGGAAAATTTAGCGTTTTCATCCGGCCGTGATGAAATATATATTTGAGTGTCATCAGCATAACAATGGAAACTAATTCCATGTTTCCTTATAATATTTCCAAGTGGCATCATAAATATTGAAAATAACAGAGGGCCTAATACAGATCCCTGCGGCACTCCATAGTTTACTGGAGTTATGATCGATTTTTCTCCATTTAAATAGACAAAATGGTAGCGGTCAGATAGGTATGATTTGAACCAGCTTAGTGCTTGTCCTTGAACACCAGTATAATTTTGTAGTCGATCTAAGTTGGTCCTGAAGGGCCACTGTCCTGCAGAGTTTAGCTCCAGCTTGCCTCAACACACCGGCCTGGAAGTTTCTATATGCCTAGAAAGACCTTGATTAGCTGGTTCAGGTTTGTTTCATTGGGGTTGGAGCTGAACTTTGCAGGACAGTGGCCCTCCAGGAGCAAGAATGGACACCCCTGCTGTAGACCATCTACAAATGTTAAATACACAGATAAAACTGTTTCTGTCTGGGAAAAAAAAAGCAGCAGATATTTATTTTGTTGTTATTTTCAAAGCTTTCAATATTAACTTTTATGTAGTTCTTTATTTAGATTTATCAAGTACACTTTTTTTCTTTTTTTTTTGCAACACATCAATGAATCATAATCAATGAATCAGCACTCAGCACTGTTCCTCAAACAATGTTGTATAAATAAATATAATTTTTGAATTTGACATTATTACTGGTTGTTTTTATTCTTATTAAATAATATCGTAATATGAAATGTAATTTCATAGCAACCATAGCTTTATGTTTAACACATATTTATAGTATTTAAATTTTTCAATCTGTAGGTCTATGCATGAACATATATAACTGTCTTTATATTTCAAGATGACAGTCTCTTACAAGGGAATCATCATATATAAGGGTCCGTGGCATCAACAACTTTAAGAACCCCTGTCGTAACCTGTTGTGATGTGTTAAATTTTAATATTCTCCAGTGCAAATGAGATATGAGAGCAATGGCTGCTAAACTTCTTTTGTGCTCCACAGAATGAAGAAAGTCATACGAGTTTCAAACAACATGAGGGTGAGTCAGTGATGACAGAGTTTTTATTTTTGGGTGAACCATTCCTATAAAGTATGACGCAGATGAGAAGAAAAAAATATATATCTGAGCTCAGCCAAAGATCTTATTTATACGCTTCAGGAGTTTCTGGATGGCAAATTCGGTCAGCATACTGCTTAGGTTGCATTTCACAAGTGCTGAGATTGGGGAAAAGATCCAGAGTGTGTTTGTACTATCATTTAGAAAATAATGTCAGTTCATGAAAAATTAGTGTTCCTCTCAAAACGTGATGTTCCTAGACGGCGCCCGATGAGAAACCGATGAGCACCGCAACAGCTTTCACATGGTTGTAAATAGGCCAGCATGACTTAGCCTCAAGGAAACAGACGACCTACATTTTAAGGTTGGAAGAAGATACTATAAAAGCCTTTAGAATGAATGTGAAAAATGAGGAGGCCAACAGGTCAAAGGCCACCAATGCCATGTGCACAATAAGTGCACTCAGCAAGCTGTAAGGGCAAATGCAAGCGAAAGGAGCTCTGGGGCAAGTTTTATGCCACAATATACGACTGGGTCATTTGTCCTTTTGAAGGAGAAAAGGAACAGGGCAAATTATGGACACCATTTTTCAATGGAGCAGGACATCAGTCATCCTTCATCTTTAACTCATCTCCTTTCCAAAGGCCCGTTGAGCATATATTCTTTTCTCTTTTTTTGTGGTAATTTATACCTGCAGTACTGATATAACATGTCAGAGCGTCTAAAATGTGCTTCTAACAAATGAGACCACATGCTGCCTTCTTTACCAGTCATCATTCTCTTAAGAACATTTCTGGAAGCACAGAGCATCTGTCAGTGCCCTATAACCACTGATTTGTACATTTCTCTGTCTGTTCTCCCCTGTGGTTTCTAAAGAAATGCACTTCACTTCAAGTTGCTTTGAGGGCTTGACGCTGATGTTCTCTGACACTTTTGTTTTAAATCATTTTCACTTTTTAAACATTGTGCTACGCACGGAAGCAGAACGCAATCCGATTTGCTCTGTTCTAACAAAGCGATTGGGGAAAATGCAATGAAATAACATGGCAGAATTCCGGTCCTGACCCATTTCATTTTATTCATGACCAATATGCATGAAACCCATTTTAATTGGACTAATCAACATTATGAAATGTCAGATGGGTGATAAATAGAACACAAAGGCAACAATGGAAAGGTGAAAGCTGGACCAAATGCTTTTGAATCTCTTTTTAAAGACCCACATGAGTTTTCTGAGTGCTTTATTCAACCAAAAGGTTTTTTTTTTTCTTTTTTTTTTTCACAGTGTATTGACTGAATCATGAATCATTGCATTTAATGCTAAAAGGTTGCTAATGTTTACCAAAGCGGAAGCTGAATTGATTATGTCTCTATGGAAACAAAATGGCTGATGTTACATCTTTGGTTTTGTGCCTGAAAGGTGTCCTGCAGAACTATTTCCTTGTTAATTAGCATAAACAATGGTGCTCCAACATTGGCCAAATGAAATATGCAGGCAATGTTAACGTTCAAACATTTGTATGAAGAAATAACTCTACAACAGCTGGAAGGTTTAAGTTTTTACAACAGGCAGTTTATCATTACAATCACAAACTCTGATGGGGGAAGATTCCCCCTTTAAGCACAGCAATTTACTGCTAAATTGTAGCATACTATAGGTATATGAGTAATAATGATTTATTAAATAAGTTATTATTTAATTTATTTAGTAATACATTTAATTAAAAGTAAATTAATCATTCATCATAATAATTATTAAAGAAAAACACCAGCAACAACATTCCATTGGGGACCTTCTGTAAGATCAGGTAGCTCTTTAACATAACAGTTGCAGGTTTCCAGTTTTTACAGTGTATAGGAATTCCTTGAAAATAAAAACGATATTTGTTAAAATGTAAATCTAAATGAATTCCATATTAACAGGTATTAAACTAAATAAATTTGCAGATTACTACCATCTTTTTTTTTTTTTTTTTTTTTTTTTACAAATCATAAACCACAGAACTGCTCATATGGGGAAAAAAAATCTCACAAATGGATCAGATGAAGTGTCAACATCAAAAGGTGCATAACAATCTAACAAATTATTAAAATTATTAGTGACGAGAAAAACACCCTACAGCTGTCAATGGCAGAGAGAGGTTTTCTTGACCAGATCCATTCAGTAATACTGCAAATATTGAAATACTCTTGTTCCTGCAGTTCTGTATAAATTCACACTGAGCCTGATCAGCTGTAGGAGTTGCTTTCTAAGACCTCATGATATTAAGCAGTTAAGCGTATAAACACACAATCGCTAAAATGCTGATTGCCCCCAAAAACTACTTGTAGGATTGTAGCTATTAATAGAAGCACAATTATCATCAATGTTACATAAATGTTGCGTAGTAATAAAAATAGACATTTGAGTGTGTTTTCTATGAAAATTTCATCCTTAGCCTATAGTAAAATAAGAAAAGACAAAAAAAAGTAACTATCTCTCACAATGGAAAATTACATCTAATTGTACGGTGGCCTAGAGAGCTCAACGCGCTGCAACTGAAGAAAACACATGCAAATAGAAAAAACACCCGCAAATTAAGAAAACATCTTCATCAGTTTCACAACACGTGTTCTCCAAATACTCACAACACAACCAAATACAGAAACGCTCTGCAAAAGTTCACAACACAACCAAATACAGAAACGCGCTGCAAATAGGACAGAACACAACGGAAATGTTTCCGGGGAACCCAATAAGTGACGGACGGACGGACGACTGGGACGTGCTTATTGCTCGTGAGCTTTACCTATGCCCTACTCTCTTAAAAGGGCAGACGGCAGAGCCCTTGAATTGGGCACTTTGGAGGGAGCGGGGCACTTGTGTGCCATTATGTTGATGAAGGGAGCAACGAAAGACAACATAATTTCCTCATTATTTTCACCTGGGATGTTCCCATGACAACGCAGCGCGTGTCCATCAGCTGAATAGCCGTTCTTACCAGAAATATAATATTATTGCTGTTAACATAACTGTTGCAAATAAATATACATTTTATACAACAAAGTTTTTAAAATATGCGTTATATCTGTGTGTGTGTCTCAACTTTAAAACTTGCCGTCTCATATTTGGACCCTAGCTGCATTCTAACATTTCTTATGAAACTTATTTTAACATAACATGACAAAATGTGTACAATGTAACTGATGTATAGATTAATGTCTTTCTCTCATGTTCTTTTTCTCTATCTTTATTTATTTATTTTAGTCTTCAGCTCATTGTTCTTTTTAGTATTCTTATGACATTGAACATATTGTAAATACATTTTGTATATTGTATACAAAGTTGTATGCCATAAACGTGTCATCTCTGTATGTTTTGCAAAAAATAATAATAATAATAATAAAAGTAGACAGCTGTAAGCGCGTCCTAGCCGGGTCCGTCACTTATTGGGTTCCCCGGAAACATTTCCGTTGTGTTCTGTTCTTTTTGCAGCGCGTTTCTGTATTTGGTTGTGTTGTGAACTTTTGCAGCGCGTTTCTGTATTTGGTTGTGTTGTGAACTTTTGCAGCGCGTTTCTGTATTTGGTTGTGTTGTGAGTATTTGGAGCACACATGTGTTGTGAAACTGATGAAGATGTTTTATTAATTTGCAGGTGTTTTTCTATTTGCATGTGTTTTCTTCAGTTGCAGCGCATTGAGCTCTCTCGGCCACCGTATAATTGCAACTTTACGTACTGTATATCTCTTAATGTGATTTCTCACTATATGATTTTATTACGTCTAGGGGTATTGAAAGGACATTGACATAATCCAGAACAGAACTAACTAGAGCAACCTTGGAGTAGACTTGAGCAAACCATCAACAAAGCATGAAGCATAAGTAAAGCTTTACTGAAAATTTAGCACATTTACATATTTACATGAAATCCAACAAAAGAAAAAAAACACAAATGGTAAAACCCAGCAAACATGCCACTGCGGGCCCACTGTGGGTAGTGTGGGTTTTCTGTGGGACAGTGTGGGCAAGGGCAAACCCTTTGTGCCCTATCATACAAGTGTTTTTTGCTAGTTTCAGCCCGACGCAGTTATCATTTTCACGTCCCGTGCCACGTTGTTTAAATAGCAAATGCATTTGCGCCCTTTTGTGCACCCATGGCCGAGCTGGTCTGAAAGCAAGGTGTGTTCAGGCGCATTGTTGGCGTGTTGCTATTTTGAGGAAACTGAAATAGACTGTGCCATTGACCAACTGAAACCTTGTCTAAAGTCAATGGCACAAATAATTAATAATAAATAAATAATAATAGCAAATAAATATTTTTTTTGTTATTTAAAGAGTGCGCATTCCAATGACGTCATCGTCAGAGATCATTCAAAGCCAAGTTCATTGGTGTGTTTGCCACACATACTTCCCAGCAAACACAGAACATTGGCACAACGTACCCAACCTTCTAACAACGTTTTAACAACATGGTCAAAAGGTTGCTGTGTGGTGAAGGTTGTTGACATTGAACCACCGTTCAGGGCCATTGCTTAAGGTTGTGCCAATGGTGTCTGGACAACCACTGGACGACATATAAACTCGTCACTGCCCTGAAGCGCTAATCATCCTTTTAAATTTCAACCGACCATTGAGCTGTGTCATTCTTCATCGAGCAAGGATACGTGAATACTGCCTTTAATTTACCCCAGCTAAATAAGATACGCAATTATTCAAACACAACCTACAACTTCCTTGTCTAACATGACATTTATTTGTTTTGTCTAACTGAAAGGACAGACTAACGTTAGCTGATAATTCATTTTTATGAGTTTGTGATCTTGTGTAAATTACAGTACAAGTATATGCTATCTGTTACGAACTGCTCCGAGACACGAAGGTTTAGATCCAAATATAGCTTTAATTAAGGGGCAATCAAGACACATAATCCAATATACAGGCAATAGGTCAAAACACAGGTAGGCCGTCCAAACAAACAAACAAACAAACAAACAAAACGGGCAGGGGTCAGAGGCAAAAGAGTAATCCACAGAACAGGCAAAAAAAAAAATCCAAAAACCAAGAGACATGAAACCAGGGAAAACGCTCAGAAATGCAGTGCAACAACATACAAAACTTTGCAGTGAGTGAATGAGTGAACATGGTATAAATAGGCTGAGACTAACAGGGTAATGAGACACAGGTGAATGCAATTAGTGATGATCAGTCCGGGCAGTGAGTTATGGGAAATGTAGTTTGTGAGTGAGTGATAATAGTCTGGTGTGGAGTGCCCTCTGGTGGCTCTCAAGGGCACTCCAGCTAACGTTAGCATATTTATTTTACTATTCAGATATCCTTTAATCCTTACCATTAGGAAAAGTGTCGAACATCTTCTGGTCAGGTATGACAAATATTTTAACTTTATGCCAAAATTTATAAGCCATAATGAAGCCAAAATGACTTTAATGATGATTAATTGACATTTCAGCACTCCTTGAACAGACAGCGACTTAAGCGCACACAAAGAGAGAGAGAGAGAAAAAAATGCACACCTGTTTATTATTTCCTTTGATGTGTCTGCTATTTATGCTGTCATGTCGGTTCATGCTAGTTAATGTTAGTCACTCCCTGTATAGTCCTGTCATGTGAAGCTCTGATTTGCTTTGTTTTCTGCCAAGTTTACCTGTGCATGATCATTAAATATTCTGATCTGCGTTTTCTTTTTATGTTTTTTTTTTTTATATACTTAAAATAAATTTGTGATTTTTATAATAAGTTATACATTTATAACTCACAATGTGACATATCTCGGAAATGTGACGGTAACATTTTACAGTAAGTTCCCATAGGAACCATATGTCCATTAAATAGGACATTTAATATTCAACAATATTATTGATCTGCCTGCACTGACACCATTATATGAGAACTGACCTGAGCTGGACGATGACATCACTGTTTTCCCCAACTTTCCCCATTACATGGCTTGACACACACACACACACACACACACACACACACACACACACACACACACACACACACGCCTACGGGCATTAAGCAAAAAATAGTAATAGTGAGCCGTAAAGATGTTTTCTTCCAAAGCATGTGATTTCTGTGAAATGGGGAAAGGAATTTAAAGGCAAACACAACACAAAAAAACGCAATGCCTCTCTTACCATAATTATTAAACACAAATATTTTTGTGCAGTGCCTGCAGAACAGTAGGTTCCCTTTCAAATCGTTTAAAGGGATCACCTAAAAAAATCCAGCCATTTACTACTGTCACATCCCAGGCCTTCTGCAGTGGAGCTTGAGGCTGCTAGCTGTGCCGCAAACTGTCAGCAAAGAGATGTAAAGGGGTTGCTAGAGGTATTCCTGTAAATATTTCACTGGCCTCCCAGGGCTGAGAGACTGAGGCTTAGCACCGGTAATGGTATGCCGTGGCGGGAGGCTACTGGCAGAAGTAGAGCAGAATAATGGAAACAGATTGGGTTCCCGGATCAATTCCCAATTGGCTCCCCATCAGCTGCGGCAATTATTCATGCCACCGACAAAAGATAACGACGTCTAAAAATAAAGCCACGACAGGGAGCGTAGGATCACCTTAATTACAAACAACAGAAAAAAACTGCTCTGGGAGATACCAGCCCCTCCCAAACATGCCCAGTGACTGTGTCAACCTGCGTGTGGTGCTATGTGTGTGTTCAGTGTTCCGTTAGTGGTTAGTTGTGTTAGGGTGTTACAGGGTTAATGAGAAAGATGCTGTAGAGTACAAACCCTTTGTGTATTTTGTTTGAATCGATTTGGGTGTTTAAGGTGAAAACGTTGTGTGTTAAAGGGCCCCTATTATGCTATTTTAAAATTTCCTAATGTTGTTTTGGAGGTCTCCTACAACAGGTTTACATGCATCAAAGGTAAAAAAAAACTGTGTAATTTCCTCATAATATACATTTGCACATCACCACATTTTCAATAATTCTCAAACGACTCGTCAGATGAATCAATCTCTCTAAATCCCTCCTTTCCGCAAGCTACTCTGCTCTGGTTGGCCAGACAGTTCAGTCTGTTTTGATTGGTTTACCGCATATAGCGCGCACGTCAAAAACAAAAATGGCCATTGCCATAACAACATCAGGTCTGCGTGTCCTGAGGCTTCATACACCGTAAACTAAACACAATAATGAACAATGACGTTGATTTTACCATATCAATCCGAGCGCGATTCTGATGATGAAACATTGGAAGAACTAGTTATTCAACCCGAACCTTCATCGCAAGGACGACTCAAGCAGGACTCAGTGTTTCTCACTGATACACTACTCAGTTTGAGGCACATTATGAGATGTTGCAACTGTAATTCCTCACCATCAGCATGAACAAGTGCATGTCCATCAACAAACAAAATTATTTTACTTGTAATTAAATAAAAGTATTTTTCTAATATATTGCGGTGAACACGTGGAAACTGTATCAATAACTGTGCATGTATGCAATGTAAATGTCACCGGTGCAGGCCGGGGCGGACTCGGATGACCAGCCGCCCCTGACTCCAGACACCACCGCGAGGAGCCGACACCACAGGCACGCGACAGACGGACAAAAGAGGAAGCAGGTAATTTAGTTCACAGGTAACAATCTTTATTGAATAATAATCAACTTGAGGAAAGAATGAGCAACTCTTGTCTTCTAAGGCTATTCGGCCGGAGTAGCCGCTGGATCGACTATTCACTGTCTTCGAGACCCAATGGTGTAATAGTGGCTGGGAAGGCTTACTCCACAGCGTTGCTGCACATCTGCAGGATTCAGACAGTAAGTAACAGGCAATGTTTCTTCGCTCAGCAGCAGATTCTCTTATCAGGACATGCAAGGGAAATCGTAACTTTAAAACTCACTTCACAGCGTTGCTGCACATCTGCAGGACTCAGACGGTAGGTAACAGGTGGGCTTTTCTTCTCTTAACAGCAGCTTCTCTTATCAGGTCGTGAGAGGGAAATTGTGACTTTAAAACTCACTTCACAGCATTGCTGCACATCTGCAGGACTCAGGCGGTAGGTAACAGGTAAGGTTTCTTCTCTTAACAGCAAATTCTCTTAACAGGACGTGAGAGGGAAATTGTGACTTTAAAACTCACTTCACAGCGTTGCTGCACATCTGCAGGACTCAGGCGGTAGGTAACAGGTAAGGTTTCTTCTCTTAACAGCAGATTCTCTTAACAGGACGTGAGAGGGGAATTGTGACTTTAAAACTCACTTCACAGCGTTGCTGCACATCTGCAGGACTCAGACGGTAGGTAACAGGTGAGGTTTCTTCTCTCAACAGCAGTTTCTCTCGTCAGGACATAAAAAGGAAATTGTGACTTTAAAACTCACTTCACAGCGTTGCTGCACATCTGCAGGACTCAGGCGGTAGGTAACAGGTAAGGTTTCTTCTCTTAACAGCAGATTCTCTTAACAGGACGTGAGAGAGGAATTGTGACTTTAAAACTCACTTCACAGCATTGCTGCACATCTGCAGGACTCAGACGGTAGGTAACAGGTAAGGTTTCTTCTCTCAACAGCAGTTTCTCTCGTCAGGACATAAAAAGGACAGACATTAGCAAGAGACTCGATAAGCAGCTTTATCAGCGATATTATACATCTTCAGGGCTCCATCACTAAGTATAACGGTTCAGACTTTTCCACAGCCATACGGTTCTTCACGAGACTTGTAATTTCAGAGAGAGAGAGGGTTAACAGGAGCCTTCAATAAGGGATTACTTCACAACAATACTCAGTGGAAGAGAGGATAATACAAAGCATTACTTCACCAGTTCAGTTGCATCGTTCTGAATTTTGGATGAGGACAAGTAGATCATTTCACAAGAATGAAAGCAGGCGTTGGGAGACTCTTCTCAGCATAGCACACAGCACTCGTGTCCACTACAAATCCACAGCATTAACTCAGCGTGCATCAGGTAAGGCAAACAACTGCAAATCACTCACACACAGTAGGGCTGATCAGAAAACTCGCTTCGTCCATGCATTTCAATGGGAATATTCAACTCTCCATTCTCTCCAGCGCATCTGAAACAGATGTCCTCCTCAATAGTAAGTTTCACATTCACAGTCTTTGCTTCAAGCTTTACATTTAATTCAACGATGTAATTTAATTCACTTATCTTTCTCTCTTCCTCTTCCAGCGCAGATCCAAGCAACAATTCAATCCAGTAATATTCCACAAGCAGCTCCAAACGACAGACTCAAATGGCAGTTCCTCACTTACACGAATTTCCAGGATGACAGCGTCCAATGTAAGCGTCCAAACCGGAGATCTTCTACCCCAAAACACAACGACAGAGACCCAGCCAAACAACTGATCAACTGAACACCGATTGACCTTTACCAGTTCCAGCCTCCACCTTACCAGTTCCAACCTTTTTCCCTAACTCGACTCTGAATGGCTCTTTTATCCTCCTCTTGTGAAGCGGAAAGCCTGTACAAACACCGCTCCTCTCTCTCCCTCACACCTGTCGTGCATCAGCTGTAATTAGTTTGCGCAATATCTCCGCTACACCCGGAACCGGAGTGAGGTGTTACACCAAAATAACTCCCCTCGGGGACATAGAAAGAGAAAAGAAAGGTTCCGCTTTTCCCAGCATTTTGTCACCCGTGACATCCCCCCTTGCCAATCGGTTCTAGTCCCTGGAACCGGTCTTCTCTAATGCCATTCGCCATATCTCTCAGGCGGCTGTCCTTGGTTGTCCCGCTGGGACCGTCGGGGTGGCGTGGGTGAAGCCGCTCGGGCCTCCGCTTCGGGGTTCCCTGGGACTATTGCCCACCCTACCATGGGCACATTGGGAGCAAGCGGCGCACTTTGTATTTCAGCCGCTGGCTGTGGATAGTTCGGACATGGACGGAGCAAATTTCGATGAAGCACTCGTATAGGTCCCGGTTTTCCCTCAGGCCGTACCGAATAGACTGGAGCATCAGGCCCCTGCCGGTGCTCCACCACATATGGTGTCGATTCCCAACGATCATGGAGCTTTCCTTTCCCTGGACGTCGGTTGTCCCTTACCAACACTCGCTCTCCAGGCAGTAAAGGGGCTTCTCTGGCAGTTCGATCATACAGTCGCTTGTTCTTAGCTGCTGCAGCACTCAAATAGTCTGAAACTCGCTTGTAGGCATTTAGTAGTTGTTGATGGTGTCGATTTACCCAGTCCGTTGTGTTGTACTCTCCTTCGGTGGCCTCGGTGCCCAGAAGCAAGTCTACAGGTAGACGTAGATGACGCCCAAACATGAGGTAAGAAGGGGCATACCCGGTGATGCTGTGCACGCTATTATTATAGGCTTGTAGTAACGTAGGGAGGCTCTCGGCCCACTGACACTGCTGCTCACTCTCCAACGTTCCCAATAGCCCCAACAGGGTCTGATTGAATCTTTCACATCCCCCGTTGCCTTGGGGGTGATACGAAGTCGTGTGTGTCTTTCTACAACCATAAAGCTGGCTCAGCTCCTGTATGACTCGGGACTCAAAATTTGGACCTTGGTCCGAATGGAGGGTCTCTGGACAGCCGAACGGCTGTATTACCGTTTTCCAAAGGGCATTGGCCGTAGTCACTGCCGTCTGGTCTACCGTGGGGACGGCCCAAGCGTACTTGGTAAACAGATCCGTCATTACCAGGATGTTTTGATATCGATCTGCGGGTCTCCCTAGAGTCAGGAAATCAATCCCTATGATGTGCAGAGGTGCCTTCGGCCGAAAGGGAACCAGTGGGGCTCGAGGTTCCTTCCGGAGTTTGAACAGCGTGCACCGTGGACAACTCTGAACAAACTCTTCAACTTTCTTCTCCATCCTTGACCAGTAGAAATACCTCCTCAACAGTGACAAAGTCTTTTCTTGGCCTTGATGGCCAGCATGGGTGTGATAGGCATTCAACAGCTCTTGGACTTGGTCCTCTGGAACCACCACTTGATACCTGGTTTCCTGAGTTTTTGGATCTCGCAGTGAACGGCAAATTACCCCTCCTCTGATCCGCAGTCTCTTCCACTGTTTCAGGAGCTGTTGTACTCCCACTGTCTGAGCCTGCCTTTCCCCAGCTCGCAGCCTGAATCCTCGCCTGAGATGCGAGGCGACCTGACACAGGTCTTCGTCTCCTTGCTGTAACCTGCTCCACCGTCCGGGGTCCCATCCCCAACTGGACGGAATGTCCCCCTGGGTCCCGGGAGCTTCCACGACCGCCACCAACAATTCATCCTCTTGACCAGAGGCATCGAGGTGCGTTTGACCGTTTCTCTGAATGGCTGGGAGTCTGGACAATGCATCAGCATTCGCGTTTTCTCTGCCGGGTCGATACTTGAGCTGATAGTCATAATTAGCAAGCTGAGCCACCCACCGCTGCTCCACTGCTCCCAACTTGGCAGTCTGTAAATGAACTAGAGGATTGTTGTCCGTGATCACAGTCACCTTAGCTCCCCACAGGTAGTCTTTGAATTTCTCGGCCATGGCCCATTTCATGGCTAGCAACTCTATCTTGAAGGAACTGTAGTTTGCTGCGTTCCGCTCTGCAGGATGTAAACTTCGACTGGCATAAGCGATTACCTTCTCCACTCCTTGTTGCTCTTGGGCTAATACCGCCCCCAATCCTGCATTGCTGGCATCGGTATACAGGAGAAACGGCTGAGTGAAGTCTGCATAGGCCAGGATAGGGGCCCTCAACAGTTCCTGCTTCAGACTTCGAAAGGCTATTTCACATGCTGAGTCCCATTGCACCATCGATGAGCCTTTGCCACGGGAACGTCCAGTACCAGCAAGAAGCTGGTTCAATGGCTTAGCAAGTCCAGAGAATCCTTTAATAAATCGTCGATAATATCCTACGAAACCTAGGAAAGACCGCACTTGTCTCACTGTTCGTGGGGGCTCCCAGCCTTGGACTGCTGCAACTTTCTCTGGATCAGGGGATATACCGGCAGCGCTGACTCGATGTCCCAGGAACTGTACCTCTTTGCGAAACAACTGGCATTTTTCTGGTCTCAATTTTAGCCCATATTTCTCCATGGCCCGGAAGGCATTCTCTAAGTGATGCAGGTGAGTTTGAAAGTCAGGGGAAAAAACGATTATATCGTCCAAATAGACCAGCGTGGATTCAACTAGTTGCCCTCCCAGGCATCGCTGCATAAGTCGCTGGAAGGTCGCGGGGGCGTTGCACAACCCGAACGGCATCCGGTCCCACTCGAATAGCCCGAACGGTGTGGTGAAGGCAGTCTTCTCTCTATCGCGGTCATCCATCTGTACTTGCCAGTATCCGCTGGCCAAATCCAAGGTCGAATACCATGCTGCTTGAGTCAAACTCGTAAGTGAATCTTCGATTCGCGGCAACGGGAATGCATCTTTCTTGGTCACACTATTGAGCTTGCGGTAGTCGACACAAAATCTCCAGGCTCCCGTTTTCTTCTGTACTAGGACAATCGGGGCTGCCCATGGACTACTACTCTCTCGAACGATCCCTCCATCTAGCATCCCTTTTAACAGGGCACGGACTTCGGTGTACAGAGTGGGGGGCACCGGACGGTACCGCTCCCGACTAGGTGTTGCTTCCCCGGTGGGTATTTGATGCTTAATCACTCCTGTACAACCATAGTCTTCCTCATGGGTCGAGAACACATGTTTCCACCTCTTCAGGAGCTCCTGGAGCTGTAACACTTGTCCTTCCTCCAGGTCATCACCCTTCAAAGATTCCCCCATCAAATGGGTCGGCATTCCTCCTCTCACAGGGCCTGTACTGGCCTCCACTGGACGGACGGCAACTTCTACCACCGCAGGGCTCACCTGCCTGAAACAGACATCTTGTTGCTCTTGGACTTGGACAGGACGGACAGATGAAACTCGGACCAGCCGTTGGTGTCGACGAAGGAGTACTGGGTAGGGATGGGCATTTCGCACCTTCACTGAAACTCGCCCTCGTCGTATGACCGCTAGCCCATGGGCTACTTCGATGGGTTGACAATCTTCATGAGGCTCTACCAGGACACAGTTACCTGACTCACGGGGTCCAGCCGGCACCCGGACCCAAAGAACAGCCTCGCTCCGGGCTGGAACAGACAGAGCGTACCGGCAGGTGACTCGACCGATATCTTCCCGCTCTTGCACCTGACTTGCTGCATGAACTCTTCGGCAATCGGCCAGGATCTGGTCCCAGTCCTGCCTCACTGCTAACGGGGACGTTCGGGCCGGTCGGTCTTTAAACAGCTCTTCCCAGCAATCCAGGACAACATTCATCCCTAGCAGTGCTCGATGGAGACCCAAACAATGGTCCCGAACAATGACAACACCCTTCTGGTGGACAGGAACCCCTCGAACCAAAAAGTCTACCACGATGTACCCAGTATAAGGAATGTCCAATCCATTCGCTCCACGTAATGTGAGTCTTGAAGTTTCCGTCCTGTGAAGCCGATGATCCGCGAATAGCTCCAGAGCCAGACTCTCTGAAAACAATGTGACCTGAGAACCTGTATCGACCAGACAATTAATCTTCATTCCATTAACTTGAACTTCTACGGTGGGACAACGCCCAACCCAGTCGTCTCTCATCACAGGAACAGAACAAGGGTCTCTTGAAGGGGTCCCGGCCACTTGACCCACAGTGACCGGTGGGACTAAAAACCCCCTTGAGAGCTTCGACGACGGTCGCACTGGCGGCTGATGTGTCCCGGATTTCCACAATTGATACAGATGGGTCGACCCTGATGATCCCACTGAAACCGGGGGCCCGTCGGACGCGGAGGGCGGCATACAGGTCTTGGCCCTTCCTCTGAATATGATCTTCCTCGCACCATCGGTCCACCTTCGACTCGACCTCGATGAAGCTCACCAAAAAGACTCCGAGACAACTCTGCCATCTGTCCCTTAACATCCTCCAGTAATTCTGTCCTCAATTTCTGCTTCCACTCACTTGACTCAACAGGCGCGGGCACTGTGGCGCTGCTGGCCGCCACACGAACCGGTGTCCGAGTCGTCTCTCCCTGATCTGACTCCAACGCCAAGGCCTCTTGTCGAAGAGCCTCAAAAGACATAGTGGGGTCTCGTCGAAGCTGGAGCCGTATGCCCTGGCGCACCGGTCCTTCACGCAGCCCCAAAACAAACTGGTCTCTCAATAAGCCCTCTCCTTCTCCCAGTCCATGATCTTGTCGACCTTTCAGCCGGCCAAACTGCTCTCGCAGTTTCAGGGAGTATGCTCGCAGAGTCTGCTGAGGCCCCTGCTGACAGTTAAAGAACTGGGCACGAAGGATGGCTACCGGGGTAGAATCTCCATATACTCCAGACAAGAAATCAAAGACATTCTTCACAGTGGCCCGCGTGGCTTCTGATGCAGCAAGAACTTCCCTTTTGGCTTCTCCTTCTAACGATCCTAGCACAAACTGTACCTTTTGCGATGCACTCAGTCCTTGTAATCCAGCCAGATATTCTGTCTGTGCTTTCCAGTCCTGAAAACTCAGCTCCGATCCTGGTCCTCCATAGCGTTGTGCCCAAGGGGCTCCCATCATAATGGGCATTACTTGCGAGCGAACTGGTGGAACCTCTTCATCCACCATCGCGTACCTGTGGCCGCTACAACTCACGGTGGCAACCCTGCCGACTACGCCAAATTGTGTCACCGGTGCAGGCCGGGGCGGACTCGGATGACCAGCCGCCCCTGACTCCAGACACCACCGCGAGGAGCCGACACCACAGGCACGCGACAGACGGACAAAAGAGGAAGCAGGTAATTTAGTTCACAGGTAACAATCTTGATTGAATAATAATCAACTTGAGGAAAGAATGAGCAACTCTTGTCTTCTAAGGCTATTCGGCCGGAGTAGCCGCTGGATCGACTATTCACTGTCTTCGAGACCCAATGGTGTAATAGTGGCTGGGAAGGCTTACTCCACAGCGTTGCTGCACATCTGCAGGATTCAGACAGTAAGTAACAGGCAATGTTTCTTCGCTCAGCAGCAGATTCTCTTATCAGGACATGCAAGGGAAATCGTAACTTTAAAACTCACTTCACAGCGTTGCTGCACATCTGCAGGACTCAGACGGTAGGTAACAGGTGGGCTTTTCTTCTCTTAACAGCAGCTTCTCTTATCAGGTCGTGAGAGGGAAATTGTGACTTTAAAACTCACTTCACAGCATTGCTGCACATCTGCAGGACTCAGGCGGTAGGTAACAGGTAAGGTTTCTTCTCTTAACAGCAAATTCTCTTAACAGGACGTGAGAGGGAAATTGTGACTTTAAAACTCACTTCACAGCGTTGCTGCACATCTGCAGGACTCAGGCGGTAGGTAACAGGTAAGGTTTCTTCTCTTAACAGCAGATTCTCTTAACAGGACGTGAGAGGGGAATTGTGACTTTAAAACTCACTTCACAGCGTTGCTGCACATCTGCAGGACTCAGACGGTAGGTAACAGGTGAGGTTTCTTCTCTCAACAGCAGTTTCTCTCGTCAGGACATAAAAAGGAAATTGTGACTTTAAAACTCACTTCACAGCGTTGCTGCACATCTGCAGGACTCAGGCGGTAGGTAACAGGTAAGGTTTCTTCTCTTAACAGCAGATTCTCTTAACAGGACGTGAGAGAGGAATTGTGACTTTAAAACTCACTTCACAGCATTGCTGCACATCTGCAGGACTCAGACGGTAGGTAACAGGTAAGGTTTCTTCTCTCAACAGCAGTTTCTCTCGTCAGGACATAAAAAGGACAGACATTAGCAAGAGACTCGATAAGCAGCTTTATCAGCGATATTATACATCTTCAGGGCTCCATCACTAAGTATAACGGTTCAGACTTTTCCACAGCCATACGGTTCTTCACGAGACTTGTAATTTCAGAGAGAGAGAGGGTTAACAGGAGCCTTCAATAAGGGATTACTTCACAACAATACTCAGTGGAAGAGAGGATAATACAAAGCATTACTTCACCAGTTCAGTTGCATCGTTCTGAATTTTGGATGAGGACAAGTAGATCATTTCACAAGAATGAAAGCAGGCGTTGGGAGACTCTTCTCAGCATAGCACACAGCACTCGTGTCCACTACAAATCCACAGCATTAACTCAGCGTGCATCAGGTAAGGCAAACAACTGCAAATCACTCACACACAGTAGGGCTGATCAGAAAACTCGCTTCGTCCATGCATTTCAATGGGAATATTCAACTCTCCATTCTCTCCAGCGCATCTGAAACAGATGTCCTCCTCAATAGTAAGTTTCACATTCACAGTCTTTGCTTCAAGCTTTACATTTAATTCAACGATGTAATTTAATTCACTTATCTTTCTCTCTTCCTCTTCCAGCGCAGATCCAAGCAACAATTCAATCCAGTAATATTCCACAAGCAGCTCCAAACGACAGACTCAAATGGCAGTTCCTCACTTACACGAATTTCCAGGATGACAGCGTCCAATGTAAGCGTCCAAACCGGAGATCTTCTACCCCAAAACACAACGACAGAGACCCAGCCAAACAACTGATCAACTGAACACCGATTGACCTTTACCAGTTCCAGCCTCCACCTTACCAGTTCCAACCTTTTTCCCTAACTCGACTCTGAATGGCTCTTTTATCCTCCTCTTGTGAAGCGGAAAGCCTGTACAAACACCGCTCCTCTCTCTCCCTCACACCTGTCGTGCATCAGCTGTAATTAGTTTGCGCAATATCTCCGCTACACCCGGAACCGGAGTGAGGTGTTACACCAAAATAACTCCCCTCGGGGACATAGAAAGAGAAAAGAAAGGTTCCGCTTTTCCCAGCATTTTGTCACCCGTGACATAAACATTAGCCGAGCTCTAGCGTGAAAGACTGATACATAAACGTTGGTAAAACAGATCTTGCTCCATGCGTAATCTTTCCTCAAAGTAGTGAGAACGACAGACAATCTGCATTCATAGACACTAAATAGACACAATGTTATAGGTAATCGTGGCCCACAACTGATTAGCAGAAGTATTTAAGTAAGACAGTGATAACGTGAGTTAGCCAGAAGCAGGAGAGCTACACAATATAAAACTCAAAACTAAGTATTTTGAACACCATCTTTCAAGAGCAAGCAGTTTGTGAATCCTACATTGAACTCAGAGATTTGAGAAGCAGTCGTCAGTAAAATCAAGGGAACACAGCAAAAGTTTAGGATTATACTGCTGTGATATCGTGGTAAAGATGAACTTTAACCACTGATTCTTCACATGCTCGTCCTTGGGCAGTGAAAAAAAAAACTGGCTCTACCTTCACATTGTAGAGCACAGCGTCTTCTCGACATGATGCTATCCAGTATCCACAGAAATCAGCTGCAGTGTTTGAGGGGTTTTAAGTTTTCCCTGGTGTCTGTGCGTGCAATAAGTGGGCGGGCAATATGCTAATGTTCCGTCTTGACGTCACAACGAAACGGCTTATGACTAGTTTGAAAAATGATTCATTTAATTGGCCGAGAAGGGTCACAACACATACAAACGCCACAACAACTACATATTCAGAAAACACATGCAAATGCCGCCACAACAACTACATATTCAGAAAACAACTTCGTCGATTTCACATCACGTACGCTGCAAATATTCACAGCACGAGCAAATAGGGAAACGAACTGCAAACTGCAAAGACACAACGGAAATGTTTCCAGGGGGGCCCGCATCCATCCGGTTGTCTTCGCGCTATCTGAATGTGCGCTTATAAAATCATAAGCGTCATAATGTCATAATAAAAGAGAAACACTTACCTCTTGTAGCCATAGACAACAAAAGCGCACATTCAGATAGCGCGAAGACAACCGGATGAATGTGGGTCCGTCACTGATTATGGCCCCCCTGGAAACATTTCCATTGTGTCTTTGCAGTTTGCGGTTCGTTTCCCTATTTGCTCGTGCTGTGAATATTTGCAGCGTGCGTGATGTGAAATCGACGAAGTTGTTTTCTGAATATGTAGTTGTTGTGGCGTTTGTATGTGTTTTCTGAATTTGGAGTTGTTTTCTGAATATGTAGTTGTTGTGGCGTTTGTATGTGTTGTGACCCTTCTCGGCCACCGTAACTCAGAGTCGACTCTTACTTTTGAAAGACAATAACTTTATAAACGGTGCACTTTCAAATTTAAAACTTTTCAGGATGTTTTTATTCACTTAGAGCTATGTTACACACTACATGAAAGGTAATTTTCAAAAATCCATTATAGGGGCACTTTAAGCTGAGCCTCTATTACCTAGGGTCCCAAAGCCTGCATTTATCACGCAGCTAAAAATAAGGGAATTAAACAAGTTCCCTTCTCCTCATGCAGGTAATTATATTCATTCGATTGAGGAAATATAGTTCAAGAACTGCGGATGAATGGTGCAATGGTTTCCCAAGGAAAATTGGAAACCTATTTTTTTATATAGCTCAAAGGATTAAAGTAACTGTTCACCCTAAAAATTTAATTTATTTTTCCCTTTTCACACCATCATGTTGTTCAATCCCCATCTGACATTCTTTTATTCTACTCTTATAGATTTTGATATATGTTTTATGGTTTGCCATATCGGTACCCACTTATTTTATTAGAAATATGGGCTTAGAATAACATGAAGATGAGTAAATGATGACGTAATTTCATCATCATTTTAAAATGGTGAAAGTTTGTCTCACATATTAAATTTCTATATTCTTTTGGAGACATAAAACGAATTGTTAACTTATGTATTGCAAACAGATTTACCAATAATTATAGCCATTCACTCTTACTCATAAATAAGAAACATTTTAAATGAGCAAAGAATTAGAATCTTACCCTTTTATCCTTTGATGATTTATATTGCAAAACAACTGTGCATGAATGTCATGTCCTAAATAATGATAAGTATTCTTATTAAAATATTTATGATGAATTCTGTTTTCATTGCTATATAATGAGTTTTGAGTTATTTTGTATTTAATTTTTTTTTTTTTTTTTTTTTTTTTTAAAGAAAAATTTAAAGCAGAAAAATCAAAAATATACACATAAAAATCCGATTGTCAAACTCTGATTTTGGCCAATCTGAACCAAATTTGTGATATTGCTGTAACTGTAACTGTAGAAGAGACACAAAAATGAGAATCTCATGCTGGAAACTGAGAAAGTGAATCTCATTAAATCAGATTTCTCTTTCCAGTGAGCTGACAGAGATTTTGAGCTTCAATCATTAATGCTGCAACTTGTTCTTGTTAGAGTCAGTTTGCCAAAAATCTGCCATTTGAAACTTAGTGTTCAATCTGTCTGCTGTTATGGCATCTATCTATCTGACATTGTGTCTGCAATAAAAACGGGTAGAATCATTCTTAGTAATGCGACCAGGAGTCTTGCTTCCCCAATAATACATTCACTTCCACGCTGTGTAGCTGCTTCAGCACCCGAGAAGGGGTTATTTCCTGCTAGTCACTCGCTTGTGTCTTAAAAACTTAATGGAAAGAAGTGTCATTCTCAAAGGTGAAATCCGGACTGTTTCCTAACATATTACATTCAGAATGGGTGGCCTAGATGCTTGATTGTTTTTTCACACAGCTGAGGGAGCCATCACAGCTTATAAGTAATAGATTCTCTATTGATTTTTGAAAATATGGCTGTTTGCAGCTTTCATGCCTGACTGGATGAGTATGGAGGTGAAGAAAAAGAGAGAGGGCCAATTATAAAGAAAAGGAGTGATAAAGTGAAATAGTGAAATAGTGGGAAAATGAAGTCAGTTGGATTTAATGGGTGAATTAGAATTCAGACCATATTTCACAGCATGACTCAAATCGTAAGTTGGATATTTTCTGCTTATCATACCAAAACACTGGCACAATAACAAATATCTGGAACATGTTCACGTTCCCTGACTTAATACGATCCTTATTTGTCGCTCCATGCTTTGTGTCCTTAATCCTGAGCTTCGCCAGGAATGGCATCTCCACAAAGGCGGTGAGATGTGAGTCTTAAGTTATTAATTAAGGAATCCCTCCAAAATAAGTTGCAGGTTTGCCTCTGGCTATGTTCTTGATGTGATACGATTTAAGTAGAGAACGATATGGGAATACATTTTAACAGCCTAGAGAGAGAAAAACTGGGCAGATTAAATCTACCAAAAGCACGTGCAGTAGAACCAAAAGCAACACAAATACTAAAACACCATTATGGTAACACACGTAACACTAATTCAATAAACATGAATGTAACAACATTAGATGTAACATAAAACCCTAATATACATAACGGATAAAAAACAACTAAGAAGAAACATACATCAAATGTGAAGTGTCACGCATGGGATTCTGGGAATGTTAGTTTACGTTTTTTCACTGTAAATTATACAATGACGTTCTTTTTCACTTCCAAAAACTGTACATTTAACAGTATCTTACTGTAAAATTACATTAAACGTGAGGTTAGATCTATTACAGTTATTCACCGTATATAGTAAGGAAACTTACTGTTAACCAATTAACATGTTTTTACTGTAGCTTTTTTACCTTAAAAAAAAAAAAAATTACAGTGTGTATAAAGGCATTCAAACAAATCAACCCTAATAGACGTGAATTGCAGGTAGAACTGAAAAGCAGGTCTACTCAATAATTAAGTTCCCTTTCAGTCGCTCACGTTTGACGTAGTCGATGTGTCGACTGATTGGGATCATGCTTAGGGAGCCTATCATCTTCGAGTATTGATAAAACGAGCCAATGCATGCACTGGCGTGTGAGCTTTGCATCCACGCTCCGCCCCTGCAGCGCGGGTATAAATACGGAAGTGGATGCACGCACCACTTGTCTTTCGCTTCGGAGTCGATCGGTCTTAATGATGGTGTCTCTGAAGAGTGTTGATTCATTCAACGAGCGAGTGTGTTCATACTTCTTCTGGAAGTCTCTCACGGTGCTGGTGGTTCTACAGCGCGAGTGCAGTGGTGGTCGCAAGCCTTCTGAGCTCTCAACTGCTGTTTTAACAGCATTCCTTTTTGTGTTTGTTTGTCTGACGGCCAGTTGAGGGTGAAGAAAGTGAGAGCTGGCCTCTGGAGATGATGACTCGGCTGCGTTATCTCCCTCTGGGAGTGTAACATTGCCCGAGCCAGATCCAGAAATGTCAGCTATGCTGAAACGGGCCGCTGAGGCTGTCAGGCTCGCATGGAATCCTCCACCGTGTCCTAAACAGTCTCGGTTGGATGATTGGTTTCTCGGGGCAGGCCTCTGCCTGTTCGTCGCCGAGGACGTCCCCCTGCCACCGCCTCCGCTCCTGCTAGGCCACCGCAGCAGCCTCCAACTAGGCCTCAGCATGGATCCAGCTGCAGGCAGGCCGCCCAGCCCGTCTCAGGCACTGCCAAACCAGGTGGCAAGCGTCAGACCAAGCGTCCGACCAAGCGTCCCTGAGACAGGCCACCCAGGGATGGGGGAACAAGCTTTTCAGATGGTTACCGTTCCGCCGCTGGCTCCCCGGAGTCTAGCGGTACCTGAATTGTCGATGAAAGAGCAAATTCCTCTGTTCCTGGGTTCCAAGAGGGCCAGACTGGTGGTGTAGACCCTGTAAAGCCTTGCACCCCTCTTGTATCGCCAGCCGGCAGCTGGGTGTGGTTCGAGGACCCGGTCAATACGGAAGTGGATGCACGCACCACTTGTCTTTCGCTTCGGAGTCGATCGGTCTTAATGATGGTGTCTCTGAAGAGTGTTGATTCATTCAACGAGCGAGTGTGTTCATACTTCTTCTGGAAGTCTCTCACGGTGCTGGTGGTTCTACAGCGCGAGTGCAGTGGTGGTCGCAAGCCTTCTGAGCTCTCAACTGCTGTTTTAACAGCATTCCTTTTTGTGTTTGTTTGTCTGACGGCCAGTTGAGGGTGAAGAAAGTGAGAGCTGGCCTCTGGAGATGATGACTCGGCTGCGTTATCTCCCTCTGGGAGTGTAACATTGCCCGAGCCAGATCCAGAAATGTCAGCTATGCTGAAACGGGCCGCTGAGGCTGTCAGGCTCGCATGGAATCCTCCACCGTGTCCTAAACAGTCTCGGTTGGATGATTGGTTTCTCGGGGCAGGCCTCTGCCTGTTCGTCGCCGAGGACGTCCCCCTGCCACCGCCTCCGCTCCTGCTAGGCCACCGCAGCAGCCTCCAACTAGGCCTCAGCATGGATCCAGCTGCAGGCAGGCCGCCCAGCCCGTCTCAGGCACTGCCAAACCAGGTGGCAAGCGTCAGACCAAGCGTCAGACCAAGCGTCCCTGAGACAGGCCACCCAGGGATGGGGGAACAAGCTTTTCAGATGGTTACCGTTCCGCCGCTGGCTCCCCGGAGTCTAGCGGTACCTGAATTGTCGATGAAAGAGCAAATTCCTCTGTTCCTGGGTTCCAAGAGGGCCAGACTGGTGGTGTAGACCCTGTAAAGCCTTGCACCCCTCTTGTATCGCCAGCCGGCAGCTGGGTGTGGTTCGAGGACCCGGTCAAACGCCTTCTTACGCACCCCCTGCCAACCCGTGGAGACAGGTAAGTGTTGCACCACACATTCAGACCCAGCTTTGGGCTGCCCCCGGGCCTTCCGAGTCGGGTCCCTGTCCTCCACCTCGCTGCCCCACACCAGGTACGTCGGTGGTACCCCTGGTTTCCTGGCCCGGTTCGTAGAAGCCTTGAAAGTGCTTCCCAAACGGTCCGGCCGGCTCCACCGTACCATCAGACTCGGCTGTACGATTCAGTTCGGCCGGCGTCCCCCCTAGTTCAGCGCTGTTTGCTACACTCCGGTGTTGAGCGAATGTGCACCTGTCATGCGTGCGGACATCACAGTCCTACTGGCGAAGGGTACGATTGAGCCGGTCCCTCCAGCCGATATGATGACCAGCTTCTATAGCCCGTACTTCATTGTACCCAAGAGAGGTGGTGGGTTATGGCCAATCTTGGACCTGCGACTCTTGAATCGGGCCCTTTATAAGCTTCCGTTTAAATGGCTAACGCAGAGACACATTTTCGAATGCTCCGTCCCCAAGACTGGTCTGCAGCATTCGACCTTAAGGACGCGTACTTCAGATCTCTATCTTTATCTTTCAGGCTATGCCTGTGTTTTTGCATTCGAGGTTTCGAAGTCAGTAAAAAGTCCTACCCTTCGAGTGCTCCACAGCCATTTGGGTCTTCGGGTCAACTGGGAAAAGAGTAAACTCACCCACAGGCTGAGGATCTATTTTTCCGGTATGGAGATGGACTCGGTCCAACACGTCTCTCAAGAGGAACGTGTCCGGTTGGTGTAAGGCTTAGCTTGCCATGGCCACAATTTTTTCTCACTCAAACCACTAACTGCTACTGCTTCTGATGGTCAATTTCCACCAACTGTTGGCGGAGTCAATAGGTTTCCATTAAAGTCAATGTGTGTATTTTTGTGTATTCCTTAAACAAAAAACTAAAAAAAACTAAAAAAAATCCAACAACGAACTTTGCTACAGCTTGCTTTTCTGTTCAAATTATAGTGATGTGCGTACTTAGCTGCTTTGATAGCATAACAAGAAATATTTATTGGTAGATTTTATCCAAGGATGTGAAGGTTGTTGCTTGACTTGACTTATTCCCCAGCTGGCATCGGGCCGGAGCCCGTACACTGCAGTGGGTGCTGCAGGATTTCGAATCTCATTCACTACACGCTTTCATGCAGATCAATCAGCGGCCAAGGCCTTGGCATCCGTGCAGGTGAAGCGTTGGTTTCTTAGACCGTCGCCGATTTGCTTCAGCCAGGTTTTCTTAAGCGCAGCATAATGAACTATTATTAAATAACTTTTTATTAAAACCTGCAGAAACCTTTCTGTCAAGAGATGTAAATAAATGTTACTATAGTTCATTTTTTATTGTGCACGCAGATGTCTATGTGTTTTTTTTTATATGCTTTAAGACAAACCATGTGTAAATTCATAAGTCAGTTTTTTCCTTACTGCAGTGAACCAAAAACAGTCTCAAAAATGCGGTTTGAAATCGCTGTTTCTGACGTCACAAACCTTGTAACCAATCAGATCAACAATTGGATCTCTGAGCTGCTGTGAGTGGAGACGGGGTTAATTTGCATATTCATGGAACCGCGTATACTAAATGAGGCAAGGGTGTAGAGTTACATTCAGGTATTCAGCTATTTCAGCTATGTTTTTTTCAAGGACAAAACCTTTAAATATGTAATTTTGGTGATTTAAGGGATTTTTAAGGGAGAGTTTTAAGGTGAGTTTTAAGGGATAAAATGATTGACTACAGGGGGACTTTAAGCTAAATCAAGGAGTTTGAGAATGGTTTATACTTTAGACATGTAGAATATAACAGTTCTTGTACATCAATGTCTGTTATGTGTGATGTAGGTGCGAAACTTTGAGGAAACTTGAATGTAGGCTAGATGTAGGCTACTCAATGTTGGTCAGTAGATACTAGATAGTTTTTTTTCTTTTTTTTTCTTTTTTTTTTCGTTATAATAAACTGATTTGAGAGCTTTAGAGGAACTAAAGGTGTTCGAATAAACACGAAACACACGTGATCGTTGTCATGCGGTGAATCCGGCCAATCGTGGAACAGCTGTGTCGTCATCAGCCCTCCTGCAGCCCAGTGCAGCCGCTCTTGAGAAGCTGTGCTGGCTGAGTTCTCCGGCTACTCTCGAATTGCTCTCGCGGTACTTTGATGGCATACGTCACAGTCACGTGTCGTCGGCGCTGTATCAAGTCGGACAAAATTTCTAACCGGCATGCACTGCTTTAAGTCAGCCGCCGATCGGTCTGCGCAGAGCTGCATGAAGTCGAACAAGCCTAATGTTTGGATCATTCATTGGTCTTGGCTTGATCATGTGATCTATGTAATCATGTGACTTCAATAGTTAAAATGGCTCCTGCACTTAGCATTGTAAGTTTGACATTGAGAAAGGTCGCATGTGACCAAAACGTTTGCCCTTTTTTCTCTCTTTTTTTCTCAGTAAAAGCACTTGAAATTTTCTCGCTTTTTGACGTTTCTTCGTTTTTTGTGGAGTTTGCAAACTCTTTTGAAGTGCATATGGTCAGTCGTATCCGACATAAAGGATCAGCGAATGAAACTGTGACCACAAAAAACATTAACTTAAGTGAATGGAAGGCAATAATCAGCAATTTCTGTTCACACAAATAACTGTATTTAAATACTTCATATAACATGACACTGAGTTGTTAAAAAGAAATGCGTAGTGACATCATTGTGTGATGATGTAAGGAACCGATGGATTTTTTGTCACTGAAATTAATCTTTTCCCATCTTTTTCCAAGACTTCCCATCACTATGCTTGGCTATACTATTTCATTTAAATACGTTATGTGTTTTTAAGGAGGAGGCACATCTTTCCTTACCTTGGAGTTGGTTCACCCTCCGCCTATGTACATGTGATGTTAGTATGAGCAGAGTATAATACAACGACATATGCCATCATTCATTGGACAATCTGCTTCTGGTGAAGGAATAATGCTTGGGACCTACAACATACTAATGTGGAATACTACAACATGAAGCATTGCAACAACATGTAACGCAAAAGCTGGATTAAACAGCAGAGGATTGACCCCTTGAGGATCCCAGTTTAACCCCTGTCTTTGATTATATTAAATGTCAGGAGATGTGACACGAAATCTGTGACAGCCACATGGGCCACATATTACTGAAGATCATCCAATACGAGACACTATATCTTTTTTTTGGAGGGTGTCAAAGCTGCTCAGTGTTGATCTGTCTTCTGGAGGACATGAACTTCACGGTTTTCTAAATCTATCTGTAATCCACATCACACTGCTGCAGAAAACATGTCCCTTACCTCTTTTCAACCCACATAGACATTATATCATAATTCTGACCATATCATTCATATAAAAAGCTGTACTTTGTCTGTTTGTGTTGGAACAATGAATGTTCACATCATTCATGCATCAGGAGTTCAGTTTTCCTATAGGCTGGACTTCACAGAGTTGTATGGAGCACTTTCATTGTGGTTGTATGGAAAAGAGCAACCAGGACATTATTCAAAATATCTCCTTCTGTGTTCCATAGAAAATAGTCGTGCAGTCAAATTTTTTTTTTTTTAAATAAATAAAAATAACATACAAATTAAGTCATTATTCACATGTTAGGAGTCTCACTCACTCTGTTTGTTGCAAGTGTTTTTACCAAAGCGACTCACATAACTTGCTTGAAAGTCACTTGCTAACATAGACATTGTCGCCATCACTTGGGATATTTTGGGGATATTTAATTTAATTTTATCAATCAATAAATTCCTCTTGAAACAAACTTTGTTGTATTATTTTAATTTAATACTGTGAAGCTGCTTTGATACAATCTGTATTGTGAAAAGCGCTATACAAATAAACTTGACTTGACTTGACTTGACTTCCAAATTATGTTGATAAATAACTATTTACCTTGCCTTAGTATAGTGTATATATATATATATATATATATATATATACATACATACATACATACATACATATATATATATATATATATACTGTATATACTGTATATTACTTTATTTTTTTATTTTTTTCAAATGTCATTGTTTGCAGTAGCCATACAGACTATAGCCAATTGTAATGGGTCCCCTAAAACATGACCATAGTCTATGTGAACCTTCGTGTCTGATAGTAAACATGATCAGGGATGATCTGAGTAAGACGCTGCTCTCTGCTGACTGCAGTGTGGTACTGTGCCTCAGCTGACCTTGCACTGCAACTGGATGCCATCAATTCTGAAGCGTTTTTGAGTGGCACATATGGGCGATTGATCCTGCCGAGCTCTGGGCTGTTTAAAGGGTTCAGTTAAAACAGACACAAGCACTGTTGCACGTGAGCAACAGGAAAATAGCATGTGCCCGTGAGATGGATGGATTTTTTTTTCTCTCCATGGTATCGGTTGCAAACTTCGCAATGTGCATTTTGCAGACTAGACTGTAACTGTAACTATGCAAAAGATGTGTTTAAATGTTCTCATCTTGGCTACAGCTAATGATTCAGCATTGCCTCAGAGATTTCACTGATATACACCCCATAATGAATCAGAATGCAATTCAATACAAGCTCTGCAATACTGTATACTGCCTACTGTTTTTTTTTTATTATTATTAATTTTTTTTAAGGCAAGACACCTCAAGCAAAAACATGTTTTTTTTATGCACTGGCCAATTTTAGCTTTTCATAATGTTTTGCATCAGACCAGTGGAAAAAATATCCAAAATACACTTTTAATTGTTCGTTATTTCTGTAGATTTCTGTTACAATACATATCTTTAAAGGCTGTTTTCTCAAAATCCCTCATGCACTGAGACAGAAAAATCTCCACTTCAATAGCACTAACTTAAACCAAACTTTCCAATTTTATTCCTATCTATATTTTGAAGGGTTTTACTGTGCAGTTTTTTTATACAGTTGCTACTGTATATAATTTACCTGATTTTACACAACATTTTATTCATAGAAACAGTGAAAATGTATTTATATTTTTTTCTGGCTGTTGAAAGTATTTTCTGATTTTATTGAATGATAAAAAGAGAAAACTTTTGATTCTAAAATGTCAAAAATTAATAATTTTTAAATAACAACAACAACATACAAAAAAATTATGTTGAACCTTTATCCAGTTTATCCAGTTTTCAATGTTCAGTTCTGGAAATGTATGCAAATTTATTTAATTAGACAATGCATCTGCTTATTTAAAATGTTTGTAATTCTTAATGTATAATCAATGAACTGGGGAAGTATGGTGATGTTTTCTTTTTTACCCTATTCACCTGGGTGTCTTGCCTTAATGTGAAACAGTATGTCATTTTTTTATTTAATTTTTTTATTTACAATAATTAAAAAAATATATATATGCATTTTATAGATGGTTCATCAAAGTCAGGAAAAAATACAGCTACAATTGTATTCCTCACACTGGAAATAAAAGGTCAAGTGAAGCACATTGCATTGTGGGATATAATATTCTGTGCAGTGTGAGGATATACAGCATTTAAACAAATAGGTCAACCTGATTTTCCATGCATGCAGACAATTTGCCCACAGCACACAGAATACATTCTGTGTTTCTCACATAGATAAGAAACTAGTGTGCCAATAGTATAGATAAAATGGCAATCATATTATTCTCAACTTAGCTCATGTCCAAATCTAATAAACAAGAGGATTTGTTTTAAATAGTTCCGACAGCTGCTCAATATTGCTGGTATACTGCCATCTGTTGGCCAACTTGACCTTAAACCTTAAACAGCGTCATAAACTCATAGGCTCTGTTGCCCAAAGCTTTTTTCTCCCTCTTGATGACTCATACTGACATGCACAGTGCAAGAAATCTGATTAATTCATCTTCCGCAAGACAAGCTGTAGCATATGTAGCAGCTAAATCGGTCCTTCCAACACACACAGTCATGTAGACTCATTTTTCTGATGAATTTACAATTCCTCAGGAGCATTGACTCGAAATTGGCTTACACTGGCATATCCGCTCTAGTTTCACTTCGAAGGAAAGCAGTGCGGCTGAAATTTCCTCCAGCCAGGAGTCATAAAGGAATTAGCCATTTCTATTTTTGTTAGCTGAGGCTATTCCATCTCTATGGCACATGAAACATGTTGTGCGTCATCCTGCATACCTCAGCCAGAGCAAGATGCTGCATTGTTCGCTCACCGAGCTGGTCTGCGCGTTCATGTTCAGTAAGCTGAATAGATGTCTGCTTCTGTCTCTCCCAGTGCCCTTCCCGCAAGAGGCAGACACGTTCAGTGGCAGCTGCATTGATTTGAAGAGCCGCGGGCAGCTGTGGGATCACAACAAGTTCAGTGGCTGTTTGGGGACATGACGACGGGAGACATCTTAACAAAAGTTCGGGCCAGCATGCTGCTTCCTTTACCTATAATAACTGGACTCTGTGCCATAATAAACATGCCGTTCTGCTGAGTTGTGTGTGTATGACGCATCACCCAGCACACACTGTAAAAAATGATGGTATTTTTACTGGTAAAATACTAATTGGTTAATAGTAGGTTCCCTTACTCTATACAGTGAAGAACTGTAATGGAACTAATGGGACGTTTTTCAATTTAACATTAAAATAATTACATGTTTTTGAAAGTGAAAAAAAAAAAAAAAGTCATATTTTAATGTACAGTGAGAAAACGTAAACTGACATTCCCAGAAATAAATATGAATCTAAAAATATTATAAATTATAATTTTTTGTACATTAGGGTGTTTAGTATTTGTGTGTTTGACACTGTGCACCTTTTGTATGATATTTACTGCAGCTTGTGGAAAAGCTTGTGATGAACTTTGATTCATCATGAGGCTTTCTCTTTACAACCTGTGTTTTAAAGGTGGTTCTTAGTATATTATAAAGGTAAAAACAGATTTTAGTAAATTGGTAAACAAACATTATTTAATTTAATGAAATTAATAGAAGTTTTTTTTGTTTGTTTGTTTTTTACTGTAAATTTAAGGTAAATCTGTAAAACTTTAAATGTGGCTACTATAAAAAGTACCACTGCTACTAATTATTATTTTTTTTTTTCAGTGCAACATGCATCTAAAACACTTCTTTTAACCCATATAATAACTAATTGTTTCATAATTAATATTGCCATGAAAACATTCAATCATGCTTCAGTATGAAATGAGTCCACCCTGGTCATATGGAAAACCAATAGCAGTCTATCCCTATTTAAATGCTAATTTCCAGTGCACTTTTTTCCTTGAGTAAGCTGTTTGACTAATTAAGTCTAGTGACTGGGATAGGCAAGCAATCGACAAGCTAGTCAAGACCAAAAATATATCTATATGCTTGTTTTCTTTCAGGATTCCCAGATGTGTGTTGGGGACAGGAAGGGAATTGACCCAATGAGAGATAAATGGCTGACACCCCAAATAGCCAATCAAATGGCTGCACTGTTGCTATCTGTCATTTTTTCGGAGAATTTTAAAGCATACTGAACTTTCGGACGCATAGCCTCTTGTTTTGGCAAATTCCTATGGTGAACAGGTGTTGTTATTGCACATGTAATTCAGATACACTGTAAAAAGTGATCAGTTGACTTAAACCCGTTGCCTTAATTTTTTTAAGTAAATAAACGTCATGCTTAATGTAATAAAAAAAAAAAAAAAAAAAAAAAAAATGATGTGGAATTGTCAAGTTCACGTAACTTAATTGTATACATTAAAAATTAAATTAATTCATACAGTGGCTTGAATACAGCTCTTCGACAATGAGCAGGTGTTTGATTTCTATATATCAATATATTATATATATATAGATGGCCATAAAGTCTGAAATGTCAGGGTGATACAACTTTCTGATATCATATAAAAAGTAAATGTCTTTCTTATACATTCACACACACCAGCCACTTTATTGTTAACCTGTTCAACTGCTCGCAATGCAAATTTCTAATCAGCCAATCACATGGCAGAAACTCGATGCATTTAGGCATGTAGACATGGTCAAGACAATCTGCTGAAGTTCAAACTGAGCATCAGATTGGGGAAGAAAGGAGATTTAAGTGACTGAACATGGCATGGTTGTTGATGCCAGATGGGCTGGTCTGAGTGTTTCAGAAACTGAAGATCTACTGGCATTTTTACACACAACCATCTCACAGAGAAAGGTCAGAAAAAAAGAAAATATCCAGTGAGCGGCAGTTCTGTGGGTGAAAATGCGTTGATGCCAGAGGTCAGAGGAGAACGGCCAGGGCTGCGTTTCCCAAAAGCATTGTAGGCCTAAGTAGACCGTAGGACCATGCCACCAATGGTCTCTACGATCAGCTTAGCTCACAATGTTATACAGAAACTCAAATAACCACTCGTTACATCCGAGGTTTGCAGAAGAGCATCCCTGAACGCACAACACATCCTACCTAAGTTTCTTCACTTTGCTAAGATGCACTTTGTAAGTTTTTCACATGGTGCGATGAGGCAGAGCTGAGGTTGAATATAACACAGAGGAAAGAGATGGTGATTGATGTCAGAAAAAATACTCCAAACCAGTGTTTATTCAGGATAAAGATGTTGATTTTAGACACAACCCTAAAGTTTCAGCAAAATACAGAGGTTATTCTTAAGAAGGCACATCGGAGAATGTTTGTTCACACTCCTTTAGTGTTAAAAAGCCTATACTGTATACATACAGTACATTTACAATATCTTTATTGAGAGCGTTTTGAGTTTCTCATTCCTCTGTTGGTTTTCGGCACTTTCTCTAAAGAATAAGAATCGCCTCTAAAGTATAGTTAAGTCGTGCTCAAAAATTACTGGTGTTCCTTTGCGGAGCTTAACAGAATTTTATGAGCAGCGAGCTTTAAGGAAAGCTAGGAGTATTATGAGTGATGAAACACTCTCCCTGCATATGAATATTGAGCCGCTGCCCTCGGGCAGACGTTTATGAAATATCAAGTGTCCAACAAATCAATACAAGTTCATTTTTGTACCAGAAGCCATTCGTATTTGTAATGCGAGTTTTAGATTTATTAAGGATTCTTGAGGTGTACTTTTTGTGTGTGTGTGTGTGTGTGTGTGTGTGTGTGTGTGTGTGTGTGTGTGTTTGTTTGTTTTTTTGTGGTGAATTTTAGTATAAAGCATGGTGCATTGGAATGTTGTAATATGTAGATATGTGTTTGTGGAATATGATTGTTTTTAATGTGTTATTTTTATATATATATTTTTTTAGTTTATGATGTGATGCCACTGCCCAAATATAACTGCCCCTTGTGGGATTAATAAAGTGGTTCTCTTAACTTAACTTACCTTGAAGCGGATGAGCTACAACAGCAGAAGACACACCGGTGACACTCCTGTCAGCTGAGAACAGCAAAATGAGGCTAAAATTCACACAAGCTCACCAAAATTTTGCAATAGAAGACTGGAAAAGCATTGCCTGGCCTAATGAGTCTTGATTTCTGCTGCGATATTCTGATGGGAAGGGCAGAACTTTGGCATAAACAACATAAACGCATGGATCCATCCTGCCTTGTATGAGCGGTTCAGGCTGCTGGTGGTGTAATGGTGTGGAGGATATTTTCTTGGCACACTTTTGGCCCCTTAGTAACAATTGAGCATCGTTTAAACACCACAGCTGACCTGAGTATTGTTGCTGATCATGTCCATTCCTTTATGACCACAGCTACTTCCAGCAGGATAACGTGGCATGTCACAAAGCTCAAATCATCTCAAACTGGTTTCTTGAACATGACAATGAGTTCACTATACTCAAGTCACAGTCACCAGATCTCAATCCAATAGAGCACATTTGAGATGTGAAGGAACGGGAGATTCGCATCATGGATGTGCAGCCGACAAATCTGCAGCAACTGTGTGATGCGATCATGTCCATATGGACCAAAATCTCTGAGGAATGTTTCAAACACCTTGTTGAATCTCTGCCACAAAGAATTAAGGCAGTTCTGAAGGCAAGAGGGGGTCAAACCCAGTACTAGCAAGGTGTACCTTATAAAGTGGTCGGTGATATCCATAAGTAGTAAAATAAAATATGAAATTATTTTTTATTGACAAGGCAAGAGTAGATCTGATTGTAAAAATGCCATGTGATACGACTCTCAAAAACTGTAATTAAGAGTAATTATTGTAATGTATGTAATTATGAAGGCAAGGCAAGTTTATTTTTTATAGCACATTTCATACACTATGGCAATTCAAAGTGCTTTACAGAAAGGAATTAAAATAATAAGCAAGGAAAATTAAAACAGTTATAAAAGAAATGAAAAGAGATATATGGTACAGTTATAAAATGAATTAAATGAGTAAAAGGATGATACATAGATAAACTTGGCTGGTGTATCATATTTTTCATAACTCCCAGTTTTACTGTGAGATTTTCCCATAGTGAATACAGTGTGTGTGTGGTGTTCTTTCGACTCCTAAGAAATCTATCGGACGTCTCCGAGGTGCTCTAGGACTGACTCACGGGGTAACCTCGGGTTCACTGCCCCATCAGTCCGCTCCCCAAAAACCCCAAATATAGGAATTAATATATTTGTTTTAAAAAACAGTTTTACCTTGAGATATATATTTAAAAGCTTTTTTTGTAAATAATAATTAAGGTTGTGCACTGCACATGTATTCAATGTTTAAGGAAAATACTTATTGTTGATGGCTAGGGCTACACCACATGACATTATAAGTGTCATCAAATAAAAATGATAAAAGTTTCTCAAAACCATAAACGTTTGTTAACAGAAACATTTATCATTGACCCTGATTGCAGATTACTTTTTCAGTTGTTAGTTTTTGGATTATGACAATTAAATTCTCCTAACATTTAATGATTTGTTTATTTTTAAAGGGTTGACTGGGAATGTCTAAGATAAGAACACCATGAGGAAGTGCACACGCCACGCCCAGTCAATTTGATGTGAATCTTACACTGGTGTTGTTCTCCCTGTAACCAGCAGAGGAGGTCTAAATCAAGGAAAAAATGGATTGAATAAGATCAAACAAGGGCAATATGTTCCCCTATACCCAACTGTACTGTATCACTAGTCATGATCATTAATGTGGGGATAGAATATATGACGAATCGCATACAGGGTGACATTTTGTGCACGTTTAAAATGTGTTGTGCACTTTTTTAGGGCTTAGTGTAGACTGTTAGCGGGCATATTTGATTCAATTATTTTGTCAGTGGTAAATAAGGCATCACTAAAAGCATTTAAAACTTAGCCTAGGAAATCGTGACCTCAATTATCCCCATCTCTAATTTTATCGGAAACATTTTACTCAGTTATTAATATGCTCCCTGTTCACACTACTTTTTATGACTTAAAATAAATTTTTCAATTGCAATGAGGGATGTGTAAAAAATAACTAGTCAAGTTCTAAATTAACCAATCAACTTTTTAATGTTTCTCTGACCTAATGGAAACCCAGAAGACAAATATTTCCAAGGTTTTATGCCTTTTCCCCCCATGTAAATCTTTTTAAGAAATGTGCCCTAGTTAATTTGACTCCCGATTTCTTTTTTAAATACACTAAATATAGAAAATAATTTACAACCCCCCACCACCACTCTGTTCGTACCCACTTTATATTTAAAGCATTTTTATTTAAAAATGGCAAAAATAGGAGAATATTTATATAAATCAAACAGACAATTAGAAAACCTATTGAACAGTCATTAAAAAAGTGTGTTTGAGTCACTCTCAAAAGTAATGTGGTAAATAGCTTTCCAGATCATTGAACAATGCTTTATAGTATTCTATAATAAATAGCTATAATAAACTCAAGGTATTTGTGAAATATCAATCTGTTATTACAATGTTTAGCACATTGGTGTCTCTCAGACCTCAAACAATACATAGAGGTTAAATCTTGAAATGAATCTTTCTGACTTTTACGTCAAAGATAAATAAAGAATTAAACAGGCTACAATTACTCCAGATATACTTGAGGTATTAAGTTCAGAACAACTTGACAGCTTTGTGAATTTAGCCCTCAGAAAGTCTCTTGACTTTTCTTTTCTGTCTTTTTTTTCCCACCACCACAGGAACAGGATCAGGCAAATTGGCCAGTTTCACTGCGCTCTCGTATAAGTGGCTCAAAGTCGACATTATAAAACACATCCGTGAACACTTTAGCGGTTCTGTGTTTGATTAGCATGCCTGGGTCCGTGTTTTGATTAAAGGAAGCTCGTGAGTAAAGTGCTGACCATAAACGATTTCCTCATTGCATCAAAGTCACGCGGAAGCAGTAAAACGTCCACATTTATAGAGCCACAACGTAATGAACAAGCCATAACAAGGCAATAAAGGAGAGAAACAGATCTAATCCAATACATTTTATAATAACAGCATAATCAAACATTACTACTTAATGTTGAATAGATCATCATTTAATCAATGATCATTTAGTTAGAAATGCAATACATTCTACTTTAGCTGTATTTTCATATTTATGCTGATCTGTTTATGTTTGGTTCATGAAAATTAATATTGTTCTGTTGCAGGATATTGCTTTACTTCACTGACTTTTTTTAATATAACTCAAATTCATACATAATTCATTATGCGAGAATGTATTCGCTTAGAAAGGCTCATTCATGGGTAAAAAATAACTTGTATCTACTTTAAAAAAGGTGGAGGTGAATGTCACGGAAAATGAATAAAGTGAAAAAGATGAATAGAATAGAACTTGCTAATGCAATTACCACTCTCTCATATACGTTTCTCAAACATGAAACGTAAATATCAACTGAATAAACCAATGCTTTTGTGTTTGCAATTGCCATTTACTGTACATGTCAGATTTCAGTCAATTATAATTACAGTATAAATGTATATAAAATGTGGCATAAAAAATAAACTTCCACATTTTAGTTTCAAACCGCATATTCCATTCTCGCTGTCAAATCTGTTTCTAGGTTGCATGTGAAAAAGTGTAGAAAAAAAGGTCTAATCTTTTGATGTAAAATATAACTTGAAGGTCAAATCTTTAGAAATGTCATACCAATGCATTTCTCGTATATTAAAATCATTCACCTAGCCATTTCACTTGTTTCAAACACCATGAGCTTTTGGTGAAATCAGTGTCCATTAATTATAGCTACAGGTATGACAACAATCTCTAGATAAGTAAAAACAATGCGTAATGAACACATTTTTACAGGATAAAAAAAAAAAAAAAAACATCAAATGTAGTAGAATTTAAACAATATTTTGTACACTAAATAATTAGTTTGACAATATATTACATAAAGATGTATGACACAAATATACACACAAAAAAAGGTTTGGCAACCGAATTATCCATCCACAGGGTTAAATTTGATCTTTCAGTCAGTGAAAAGTGAGGTAAAATGTCCCGATTTTCACGTCAGGTCTTTTAAGGCGCGAGTGAAGGCACATTTTGACATTGAATTTTTTGGTTGTTGCTTTTTTCGGACGCCCAGTGATTGTAAACATTGTCTTTCTGGTCTTTTTGTACATCCACAGAGCAGTATTGCAGCACTTCCTCATGCGAGGTGATACATGCTGTAGCCTAAAGGAGTTCCATAGAGTCCCATTGGAGCAACAGGCAATAAAGGCCTGTGGAAGGGGTACGAATGGCCATAGAGTGAGACCGCCGAATGAAGCTGGGTCCCGAGAGGAAGAGGAAGACTGAAGTTGGGGTGCAGGGCAGGTTTGGCGGTCAGTTTGAGCTTCTCCAGCTCGGCCTCTTGCAGACGCTTGGCCTTGGCCCGTCGGTTCTGGAACCAGATCTTCACCTGGGTCTCTGTGAGGGTGAGGGAGCTGGAGAATTCGGCTCGTTCTGCGATGGACAAGTACTGTTTCTGCCGAAACTTACGCTCCAAGGCCAAGAGCTGTGAGGTGGTGAACGGTGTACGGGGTTTGCGGTTGGTCTTGTGCTTGCGGAGAGGACAGGCACTTTCCTGGCCTGTGGTTAAAAAATAAATTTTAAAAAAGTAAACATTAGTGTACCACAATGTAATTTCTTGTACATTTTAGGTTGGTCAAAAACATTGATTATAAACTCAAAAAAATTAAGTAACTAACCGTGTACAATTTATGTTTTAATAATAGTGTTCTCATTCAGTACATCTTTAAACAAGCCTTCACTGGAAAAAAAAAAGTCGCTGCCTTACATTTTTAAGTACAATCAAAGTATATGTTTAAGTCATTTCAACTTAAATTACATTAAACTGACTTTATTAAAATTTAGTTGAATCTTATAACTTCAAAATAAGTTTTTTTTATGAGTTAAAGCAATGTAAAAACATGTTTTCATAACCTATTGATTATATACTTTTTTACAGTGTGCATAATGCATGCACGTGAATGTGTAATTTATTTGAATTATTTTTGTGTTTTACTTGATAGTTTTAAATAATTACTATTAGGTATTTAGGAGTGGAGGAAAAGAAAACAATTTCATATTATTATTAACAGGCTTTGTTATATTTAGTAAACATGAGTAAATACATTAATCTACACATTAATGTTCTGCTTAATAATTACAAACAAAAAGCGTTTCATTTATTTTAATTCTTAATAATGTTGTGTTCTGCTTGAGGCTTCATATTTTCAGAGCAGTGGGCCCTCATGGATCTCTAGTTTCCATGAAATTGATCTTTCACACAGTCTCTATAAAATATGAATTCGCTTTAGTTGCAAGATGCCTAATGAGAAATAACCAGCACCTAAATATGATACATTTATAAAAACAGTCTGTAGAGAAGATAGCCTCTTTTATAAGTTTATAAGTAATTTTCTAACAAAATTAGTTTAGTTGCAAGATATTTTTTTACGACAATTATTGACTTGATATATATAATTTAAGTTTAAAGCATAAGCAGTTAGTTCAGAAAGTGAAACTGCTTACGAGTTTGAGAGAACCTGGAGTTCATAACCCATGAAGTGCAGTCATCCGGCTCAGGGGACTCGGATTTGACGGGTGAGGTCTGTATAAAGTGCTTTGGTATTCCAGCCGAACCACAAGAATCCCTGATCTCAGTCTTCGCAAACTGACTGGAAACATCCTCGCGTCTTCTTTCAAAGTCCTTCCTGGGTTTGTGGCTCGATATAAGAGACTCCACGCTGAATGGATGGCTTGACACTGGAGTTTTGCGCGGCTCCATGTCCCGACCTCCTCCGTCTGATTCCTTCAAGCTCGCGGTCGCGGACATCATCCTCCTCGCGACGAGCCTCTGGACGCGCGACCTTCACAATCACTCTGACGTCTCATGCAAAAACCATGAAGCCTTTGATGCCTTGAAGCACGCGGCCACAACAGAACTTTCAGCCAATCAGAGCGCTGCCAAATTAAGGCTCGCGCTTCGTTGCTTACAGCAGCACATGGCAACGGTAAAACTTTTAGCCAATGAGAACGCTGCTGAATTAAGGAATTCTTTCGATTGGCTTATTGAGTTTTGTAAGAAAGTGTCAGTCATTATAATTGACAAAATGACAGCGACCGATTCTGCAATTTTGGTAAGTGAAAGGCCATGGATAAATAAGAAAGATAACAGTGTACAGTAATAATTATGAATGGCACATCTTTATTGTGACTTGGATGATATGTAAGACTAATAGTTTCCATTATAAATATGACAGTTTGTTTCATAAAAATTGGTAATTCAGCTGTTAACTTCAGACAGTTTGTTTGGCATGTTGTGGCATGTACAGTATGTAAACAGACTGACGACTGATATAAATACAAATACCGGTCAAAATATTGGAAAATTACTGTTTTTAATGTTTGCATGCACATCAAGCCTGCATTTATTTGATAAAAACAAAATGCAGAAAAAAAAAAAAAAAACTGAGTAATGTTGTGAAATATTATTACAATTTTAAATATTGGTTTTCTATTTGAATATACTTTAAAATATAATTTATGTCTGTGACGCAAAGCTGAATTTTCAGCATCATGACTCCAGGCTTCAGTGTCACATGATCCTTCTGAAATCAATCTAATGCTTTTTTTTATTATCAATGGTGGAAACAGTTGTGCTGTTTAATAATTGTGTATAACCTGTGATACTTTTTTCAGGATTATTTGATGAATAAAAAGTTATAAAGAACAGCATTTATTCAAAATAGAAATCTTTTCTAACAATACTTTTTAACGGCAGTGTATATTGTTACAAATTATTTCTGTTTTAAATTATGTTCTTTTGAACTTTGTATTCATCAAATAATCCTGACAAAAAAGTATCACAGGTTATAAAAAACAAAAAACAACAACAACATTGATAATAAATCATCATATTAGATTGATTTCAGAAGGATCATGTGACACTGAAGACTGGAGTAATGATGCTGAAAATTCAGCTTTGCATCACAGAAATACATTATATTTAAATATAGAAATATTATATTTGAAATAGAAAACCATTATTTTAAATTGTAATAATATTTCACAATATTATTGTTTTTCAGAATTTTTGATCAAATAAGCATAAGAGACTTCTTTCAAAAACATTAAAAATAGTAATTAGTAATTAGTAAATAGTTTCTAAACTTTTGATCTGTAGCCTACTGTGTGCAATATATATATATATATATATATATATATATATATATATATATATATATATATATATTTGTGTGTGTTTCTGTTTTATCAGTTTCACACCAGGAATGTTGTGTTTAAGTATGTTAAAAACTGTTTAAAAATGCATATCATTTTGTTCTGCTCTGTGGTCTGCTTCTGCTTTAATGCAAGTGCCTTGTGTAAATGTCCCATTACACCTCACTTTACAAAATCCTTTACAAACCAGGACACTACACTATTCTGAGTTTCTTTGCATGCCATATAATCTCCTTGGGGGGAAAAAAAGTATTTGTTCCTGGCTACTGTGGTAAGCGCCTAACGAAAGCATTAGGGTGTTTACTCTTCAAACACAAGAGTTATTTTCAAAGTATCACAAATGACTGCTTTGAGAGAGAGAGAGAGAGAGGGGGGGGGGGGAGAGAGAGAGAGAGAGAGAGAGAGAGAGAGAGAGAGAGAGAGAGAGTGAGAGAGAGAGAGAGAGAGAGAGAGAGAGAGAGAGAGAGAGAGAGTGTGAGAGAGAGAGAGAGAGAGAGAGAGAGAGAGAGAGATAGGGGAAATGTATCTATCATGAAATTTATGTCTGGACACTAAGGCTGTTCAGTAATAAGGCATTAAACAGAGATGGATTGCTTTTGGTCTCTTCTTAAATGGGGGAATTGTTTGTAACCATGACACTTAGGGTACTTGGGCAATCACATTTAAAATAAACATCCCCTTCTTCTCCTGTAATGAATAGGAGCAGCAATCAGCTGCTTGTTGGACTGGTCTTTATGTGTGTTTGTATGTGCACTAATGCTGCAGGGTGAGATTCTGCTAGCTTGTCGTTCCCAGGAGCCTCAGCGCGTTTATTAAGCAGGGTGATTTCACAGACAATCTGAGGTTTGCGAAGGCGCCAGTGAGCGGGGAGATGAAAGGCGCCTCTCCTCGGGGGAGAAACTGTGGCAGTTTAGCGGCTCCACTCAGGAGGAGTCGCCTCCCTCTACACACACACACACACACACACACACACACGCAAACACACAACGCATGCACACACTCAGCCGTCACGCCCCTGCCCTCGGGCACCTTGTCGAGCACAATCCGACTCTTTGCGTAGATGGACTGAGAAAGACTGCTGAACTGTAGTGATAGATGAGAAGGATGTACGTTTGCAGTTGAGTATCATGCGAGCTGACAGGAGACATATGAGAAATACTCACTGTGAGAGAGAGAGAGAGAAGAAAGCAATGCTATGCTTTAAATATTGCAGGAAAATCCGCCTTTAGGATAAGCCTTTTTGAAATTGACCAACACATCCTCTTTCCTTCCTGCCTGATCTCTTTGACCTTTAGAAATAAACAGAGACAGTTTTGTCAGAGTACTGAAATGTCAAAAAGATTGCTCCTGGTTTTTCTGGTATGTTTGGACACACCTTGAGCATTGTAATTATGGGCTCAGCTTTGCAGTGCAGGAATGCTTGTGTAGGCATTTACATTTCTTCAATCTAACAATCTGTTTACACGTCTATTTGCCCTACTTTACGCACGCTATGATCCACTAAATCAAACTTGTCGGCTGGCCATATCATTTCATGATCTTTCTTTACTCAATAGGGATTTCTGTCAACTGAACGTGATAGAGATTGGCAAATGTTATCTTTTGGTTAAAATTACATAGTTTAAAAGCAATATGATATGTTGCCAACTTGGTCAGGAACATAAACATAGTTTAAACCGAATACTCCCAGGACAAGTATAAGGGTCATAGGTCAAGTCACCTTTATTTATATAGTGCTTTTTACAGTACAGATTGTTTCAAAGCAGCTTTACAGAGATTATAATGCAACACAGTTTGTTTCTGCTGTACAGCAGAAAATAGCGTCATAGTCCGTCTTAAGTAAGTTCAGTGATGGTTTATTCTCCTTAAGGGATAAAGTAAGGAGGTGCAATGCGAATCTCCTCGTTTTTTGAGGAGAGCAATTAATGTATTGTCTTTGAACTCAGATAACGCAGATCACAAGCCTTGTCTCGCTAATTACACTGCATGACAGGACTTGGCACAGGTGACAGCAACTGTCATCACTTTGTTTTTATTAGTACCTTATTAGGCTTCCGGAGCCTTCTCTTATGAGCAAACATTTGCTGTAATGAGAGAAAATTGCTACCCACCAAAGGAGGATGGCGCCAGCTTCAATTAGCTCAAGGGAGGAAGGTATTACTTAGAGGCAAATAAATTATCATGTAATATAAAAAATGATTCACTCAACATGATAAGTCCCCTGTTGTGTAAGTCTACCTTCTGTTCACTCAAATACTTGCTGACTAAATGATTTTTTTAAGAACTGAAAATGTACCTGTTGCTTTAAACAGATGGTTTGTTTCTTCTTGTAAAGTTTTGAATCTGCATAATGAATTTGAATATATATGTTTTTTTTCTTACTGGGAGTTTACAGACACATTATATTTAGGCATCATTTCTTAATGTAGCTTTACTTGGAATTTAAGGCATTATCACTGCAATGTTATTCTTTAAAGCACAATATGCATTGTGAAAAGTGCTGAGCAAATAGGCCTACTTAATTTTTTTTTATTGATATCCCAAAAAATCTTGCACTGTTTCTAATAAGGGTGTGACAATATATCATGTCATAATTTATCGCAATACAAAAATGCATACACATGTATAGTGGATAGTGACAATATGTATTGTGTATAATTCACCCAAAATGAACATTTTTGTGCGAGAAATAATGTAAGTTTACAGAGTTTTAGTGTCAGTGCTACATTAAACTACTATACGTATAATGTTGAATATAATGTATAATAATGCAATGGGGGAATATGTGTGGGTCCTGATAATGCCAAATATCTTATGTTACCAGTAAAAAGTGGCCTACATTATTTTATATATATATATAGTCAGTGAAAGAGTGCGAGCATATTCGTCTAAAATAATTTGAATATGAATATTTTTATTCTGGTGTCACCATTGTCCCGTACATTGCGTTACCTGCACTAAGTCCAAGTCTATTCATTTCCACCCCCAATGTAATACCAAACTTAGCATTTTAATCAACTGTACATTTTTGTTAACCTTTTACCATATGTCTTGGAGTATCACAATAATATTGTATCGTGAGTTCAGTATCGTGATATGTATCGAATCGTGATATGAGGGTATCGTTACACCCCTAGTTTCAAATATACAGTTTTTTTATTTATTGTTATTGTTATTAATTTTCATTTTTTATTACTTATTTACTTCTTTCAGTAAACTACTGAAAAAACTACTAATCTACTTCAAGTCCTTACTGGGTTTGTGGCTAGATTTAAGAGACTCCACGCTGAATGGATGGCTTGTGTTATATTATATTTAGTAATTTTCTATAGGCTCCAGCATCCCAGCATCCCTGACGGGTGATTTTTTTTTTATTTATTTTTTTATTATTATTATTTTATCAAGAAAAGCGGTTTTAAGATACATGGTCATATGGTCATAATCAGTGTATCTCCACACTGATTGTAAATTAATGCAAAGTAATGACTTTAAAGACTTTCAAATCCTCAATAAAAAAAAAAAACCCTCAACTGTTAAGCTCTATGTACAACACATCCCTACAGAGAAGGACCAAACAAACACTGTTATGGCTGGCCTCTTCTTGGTTCTGGGTCCTCTTATTGGATCCCTGGAGATGTGCCATGCTTTGTAATCACAGGTTGCCGCCATGCCAGATCCCTGAACCGATGAAGCCATTAGGGTTCATGACTCACCCACCTTCATGACTAAAGTTTCCGTGTAAACGCCCACAAGTAAATGAAGGGGCCCTTTCGCGACCTCTCATTTCTCACAGACAGTGACTGAGCAATGCACGGAAGCCTTGATTTACGAGGAGGGTTTACAACACTGAAGACAGGCTTTTAATTTAGGTCGAGGCCCTTGCTTGGCGTAATTGTTTTTTAAATGTAGGGAATGGTACAAAAAATATCGGTTGCCACAGCAAAGCGTGAAGGAGAATAACCCCTGGAGATATCCACTCAAGAACTTTCGACTCATTGTTGACTTGAATGGTGTCGGTTCACCTCCAAGAACTCTTCAGAATAGCACGTGGTTTCTAAATATGGACACTGTAGGAATTAGAATGTAATCAACGAAACAGACTGAGACTGTTACTCACAAGTGCAGTCACAATAAACCCTCTAGACCCAAACACAAACAGGGCACGCCATGTCACCCGACACCTGGACAGCGGGTGTCCCCTTCATTAATGCGATCCTTCCTGCCCCCCAGCCCAAGCAGACGTTTGCCTCCGACCCCAACAACATTTAATGAGAGAGAGACGCCAGGCACAGTGGGGCAAGTCAGAGAGGGAGGGACTCCCCCCAGTCCCCTCGCCTGAATGGACCCTCAATAGGAGCAGACTGCCACAGGGGTCTATCAGGAACCCTCCGCCCACAAGTTCAAATGTCAGTGCCCCGGCATGCGCCCTCAGAAAAAAAAGAAAGAAAGAACTTTAGTGGTTTGCTGCCTGTCGTCTAATTGACTGGCAGGTCTGCAAATGAGCAATTCTCTGCTTGTTTTGGTGGACAGTTTCCACTTAACCAAGGATTGACAGCAATGAATTGTTAATCTACAGTCTTCTCATGTTTTGCAAACTTAGCATTATTTTGAAAATCTCTTGCTGGGTTAGAGGTGAAAAAACGAAGGAAACATCGACTGATTTGTTATGTTTTTGTCCAGTCATTGAATCAGAGAAGTAGCCGATTAGCTATGACAGTCTGAAAGTTGAATAATTGAGTGTATATTAGATGTGACAGGTCAGCTTGAGTGTGTTTGTTGTGCGGTTTGGTGTAAGTGAGTGGTGACAGTGTGTCGTGTTAGCAGAGGGAGTCGCTCCGGGACGGTCAGGTTGATTTCATTAAGGTGATGGGACACATGTGCCCCCTTTTTCATCTGCTCTTCGGCCCCCTGCTACTCAGAGTCTTTCAAGTCCCGCTGTCTCCCGATCTGAAGATAATTGTTCACTGTAATACTAGTCAGGAAATGAGCTGATCAACTCCAGATGGATGGACAAGGGGAAGGGGAACGACAGAAAGGAAAAGAGAGACAGCAAGAGAGAGAGAGAGAGAGAGAGGAAGAGACAGGGCACAGAGCTTTGTCTCTGTAAGTCATACATTAAATATTAATGTTGATACTCTGAAAACCCTTGATACCACTTGGCTTTAAAAGCTAAGACAAAGAGTTCATTACTTTAAAGTTAGCCTGCAGTCCACAACATAGACTCTCATATCAATACTGTGAAATCTTGCCGTTGTAAAATGCTGATAATCATAGTGCGCATATTCTGTAATAAAATATCAAGTTGCTATATCACTTGCCATCAGTAAACATCCGAGTTAGACAAAACAGATTTAAACATTTTTTTTGTTATGACAATCACATCACTTTTTTTCATGCCTTCAAATTTTATTCAATGACGTTTATACATTGATTATATTGTTTGACCCTTTTCCCAGGTCCACTGTTAAACTATGAATTTCATAGAGGGGTATAAACATAACTCATTTCACTATACAGTTTTTCAAATAAGGTGAACATATGAATAGAATATTTTTATTGTGCATCATTTCCAGTCAAGCTGTGATTGCATCTTTTTATGCAAAAAGTGTGAAATTAGATGACATAAAATGCTAGCTGTGAAATTAGCTTTAGCAAGACAAATGAGTGTTATTACATTACAAAAATGCTTAAAATGTAATTTCCCTCTCCACATGCTATTAAATATGTGTCAGTTCCAGGTTGTTGTTGTTGTTTTTTTTACCTACATTTTATCTTTCACCATTTGAAAATTGTTAGTTTTTAATTGCAAAAGTAATAGCATACCTCTCCTCAACAAACCCAGCCTGTTTATACATATATATTAGTATGTAACATTTACAGGTATAAACGCATAGTTTTGTGTGTTTGGATAGATATTGAAACATATGGATGTACTTCATTTAAAACGTAAACATTATTATGTATTTACAGTTATCGAAATGTCAAATATTTACAAATCTTTTGTAACATAAATACAATTGTATAGTTACATTTTTACTACTTCATAGACATATTTTATATGAACCCCACCCAACCCTAAACATAACCACTTTTATAGAGACTAGAAAAAGACTAGAAAAACAAATGTAACAGGCAGAAAAATGTACATTGACCCTTTTAGTTTTAATATCAGATACTTTTTGTGCCACTTATCCCACTCTGATCTCAAAACCTAACCCTAAACATTTCTTAAAAATATAGTTTTAAGAAAAATGCAATAGACAGATAAGTGCAATGAACGTTGTTAATTTATTGCAAAAATATCACAAAAGTAGTTCAAATGACGATGTGTTGGATTTGCTGTCCCCTCTGGCAGTTATACAATATGTTTGTAAGGTAAGGAGTAGAATTTTAGTTGTTAATTGCTGCAAATCATATGGCCTGTGAGGCGTGCATATCTCATTCAAACACACGCACTATATGAAACATGATGCGTGTCAAATGCAAGTGTCAAGATCATGTCCTGTTTAGTTTCATTTTCTGTCACTGTTTTGCTTGAGTTCTAGTTCATTATTTGTTACCATAGTTTCTAATTAGTCTTACACCTGTTCATTGTTCTTTTAATTGCATTCTCTGTGTATTTAAAGGAACACTCCACCGTTTTTTTCATATTAAACTATGTTATTCCCTTAACTAAGACGAGTTGATACATACCTCTCTTGTCTCAGTGCGTACAATCAATCGCTCTGGCGCGCGGCGACACTTTGATAGCACTTAGCTTAGCCCAGTTCATTCATTATAGTTATCCTTTTTACCCGCTTAGAAAAGCGGCACGTTTTATTTTGTGTCACCATACTTGGTCGTGTAACTACTCATGTAACTGTATTTAAATAGGGAAAACGTGGAGGTGTTTGGTCGCTTCTAACTTCATCTCTGTTTGGTCCCTAATGAATGAACTGGGCTAAGCTAAGTGCTATCAAAGTGTCGCCGCGCGCCAGAGCGATTGAGTGCACGCACTGAGACGAGAGAGGTATGTATCAACTCGTCTTAGTTAAGGGAATAACATAGTTTAATATGAAAAACGGTGGAGTGTTCCTTTAAGCCCTTGGTTTCCTCAGTTTAGTGTTCATCATTGTCAATGTTTAATGTGTAGTTGCTGTGTTCATTCTCCATGTTCATCAAAGTCTCTAGTATCCTGTTATTTTTGCATTTTGCTCTTTGGATTTAACTACACGTGACAATGACGAACCTCCAAAGCAAAACAAGTGGGAGGGAAAATTATGGACTTACCAGCTGTCCGTTTGCTCTGCTTAGAGCAAGAAGATCACTCCCTTTTGGACCATACACATGAGATTTTAGATCTGGCTCACCTGACTCATTACCCGAACTACTGCCTATGCACGTTCTATGACGTCGGCCTCAACACCGCAACGAAGGCGAAGTTTTCCGGGGATGGTCATCGAGGGAGTGTGTGGAGGGGTTACTGAAGCAAAAAAAAAATCACTCAGGTGCATGCAATGAGCTGGGTCTCAATGGATTTGTTTGATCTGGATGAGGAAATATTTTCTGCTCTACCGTCCTCACTGGTTCAGTCCAGTCTTTGCTGTTTCCAGCCCAGTTCCAAGTCTTCATCACCATTTGTTTCGTCGCCCAGCATCCCTCTCCCTCCTCCTCTGCCAGGGCTATCCAGTTCTTTAGCCCCGCCTCCGTTGGCTCCCTTCGAGGCCATTGCTCCACCTCGGCCTGTCAATCAGTCAGCTCTAACTTGGCTCCTCCTTCCCTCGGCTCCACCTGGGACTGTCGTCCTTATGGCTTTGCCCTGGTCAGTCTTCGCTTTTCCTGCCCTATTGACTTTCAGGCCTTCAGCTGCGCTTTGTCCCTCCACCCCTTTTGGCTCCGTCGGGCTAGCCTTGGTTCTCAGTCACACCAGCTCCACCTTAGTTCTCTGGCACCTTGGCTCCACCTCGGCCGTTCGTCACCACAGCTCAGCCTTGGCCTCCAGGACCTACGGTGTTGCCCGGTCGCAGTGTCTCCTTGGATCCGCCTGGGTCTCCTAATCTCCTGGCTCCACCGCTGGTGGCCAGACCGCTGACTCCACCCTGGCTCCTCCCGTCATCGGTTACGCCATGGGCCTTCGTCCTGTCTCTGCTCTAGGTCATCCTTCTGAATCTTCCCTCCATCGTCTCCAACTTGGTTTTCCCTTCCAGCCCCTCCAGGGTCAAGTCTCTCTCCGGATCCTCATCCACCTCATCAAACCCCTTCCCTCCCTCCTCTATTGGACTTTTGCAGCACAAGGATGCGCTTTCCAGGGGAGGAGTGTTTAGTACTATTAAATACTGCGGCAATGCCGGAAATGAGTCCTACCTGTCGCGACATTCCCTTCTTTGCCTTCTTTTATAAAATAACCTTTTTATCATAGTAAAATCTACATATTGTTCCCAGCAAATGTATTGTTTAGCGTAAAACATGTTGAAGATTAGTGGGCAGGCAGTCGATTAATTAAATGTAGTGAAGCCTCTTTCCATTGACATTCATACTTTTTTTTTTATTTTTTTTTACTGCCTCTATTCTCCTTTCCTGCGTACCAGCGTTAGTATTAGCTGTTACGCTTTTTGGGCAAAGGTCGCAGGCTTGTCTTCTAGTGGCTTTGTTTAAGCCGTTTTGTTGTTTTCTCAATTTAGTGTTCATCATCATCATCAATGTTTAATGTGTAGTTGGTTTAGTTGGTTCATTCTGTGTTCATTAAAGTCTGGTATTCTGTTATTCCTGCATTTTGCTCTTCTTTGGATCTAATTGCACAGTGTACACATGACAGCAAGAGCCAATGAGCATTTGATATCACTGATGTAAAACCATTGTCATAATTTTGTAATGAGTGCAGGGTTTGACAGTAACAATCGCTACTGGGGATGGAGACAAAGATTGTTGCATAAAGGTTTGAATTTGGGTCTGTTCCTCACAACAACAACAATAAAAAAACAAAAAAAAACAATCATTTGGATTCTGAATATTTGGATTACAGTGCACAGATAAAATTAATTGCTTTAATTATGGTTTATGGTTGAACGTTTACAGAAATGTTAAAGAGCAGTTGTGTTTAACATTATATAATCCTTTGAAGAGAGTTAGCAGGAAGTCACAAAACAAAATGAAATGTTATCATTTCAAATTATGTAAATGAGTGAAGTGCCTGAACAAGTGCTGAACAAATGTGATTGAAAACATATCATCTGAACAATCATAAATACAATATATCAGATTAATTCCATGAATTCAAAATTCACAATATAAAAAATTGTAAACATCTGTTCGTCTATAAAGTTGTTCATACATAAATCATCCCCATTTTAGATGCTGCAATAAGACAATAATGTGCATTTTATTGTCTATGCTAATGTAAGTAAACATACATGTTGAACCAAATGCGTTTTACATAAAATACACACCAATACTAATAAGATTGACGAACCACACAATTTGAAGAATGATTCATGTTCATAATACAAACACTGTGAGTTACATGATGAACTTTAATACTGTTCAAATCTCCAACCCTAGTATGTATTTGATATAGTAATAGTCATGCTTGCCTTGGCAAAGACCACTAATTAGTTTCAGCTATGTATTTAATGCATCCAGGTCAAATATGTGACATAATATAGAGAGCTTATACAAGCATTATGTGCACAGTATAGCTGAGGTTTGGGAAAGGAAACTATATCCCTCCAAAGTATAACAACAAAACGTTGTGTAATCAGCTTCATTTACTGTAATAAGCCACCGAAGGGCAGATGGCTTCAGTGGTAGAAATAGAAATCAAAGGAGCTTCAGATTGAGCTATAATTACATGTACACTAACACAAGCCATTGCATAAAGTAGATACGGTTTGACTTGACAGTTTGTTGTTTAAGTTGGTTAACTGAAACGGCTGTTGCTCGAGGAGAAAATGAAAAGGGGATGTTTGAAGAGCAATTTTAAGCATGGTTCTGATATAACAAATGTTCAGTTGATTCGGATAATCAGCACAAGTATAACATAGATAAACATTAAGAAATGATACTAAAGATACTATTAAAATTGTGTTTGGATATATGCAATAGCACAATAAGCTTAAAAAAATTCATAATTTCATAAACAATTACTTTGTGGCTGAATGGTTTACTCCAATTATTAATAGATGTAATGATTTATTGAACATGGGTGTCTCTTATTTAAAAAAATAAAATAAAAACAGCGAGAAGCCATTCGATTTTAGAGTGGATAAGGGCGTTTCAGGCTTACACTGAAAAAAATGTTTTGTCAGTTCTACTTAGAATATGTACTTACCATCTACAATAACTGGTTTTGTTGAAATGAAATGCATGATTTAAGATGACTGATTACAACTGAATGCAACCAACCTGAAAAAACATGGTTTTACTGAAGCATAACTGTCAGTAGATATAACCTGATTTGTCCAGCAAGGCAAAATTACTTAAGTTTGATATAATCAGGGGGCAAAAAAATAAAAAAATAATTGAGTGTATGTTTGCTTTATAATGTCAATTGTGATTTTCACTGTGATGTAACATAATGCGTATAATAACCTTAAATCACTATTTCTCATTGAAGCAAAATTCAGCGATCAGCGAGGAGCAGCCAAACACAAACCTTTTCTTCTTCTTTGTCCTTCAGAGCAGATGTCTTGAGTCACCACTATACTGCCCTCTATAGGTCTGGTGCAGTCGTAGTGCTTAAACACTACGTACACAGCGTAATGCTTAAACACATTTAAAGGTGAACTAAGTAACTTTTTTACCTTAACCGAACAGCTTCGGAGTCATTGGAATAGTTATATGACTTTTTTCGGGTTGAATGGTGGTCGTCTCGCACCCCCCAAGCGCCTGTGAGCCGGAAAACCACCCTTGCAACTTTGAGCCAGCGGGCCGCCGGCCGCAGCGTCAGGAAGTATCGCGTGATATCTGGTCTCGCGATTGTAACGAATTGCTTTACGGCAAAAAAACATCTGCTAAAATTCTGTCATTATTGCGCTCCCTCACGCTGTTCGAACCCGAATAAAGAAGACGTTTTAAAGAATGTCCCGTCTGCTTTGATGTCGTTGATCTACTAGCCTCTGGTGTCTGAGAATCGCCAACAAGTTTTTACAACAGTGTTGTCAAATATCTATTCCGAAGCTGTAGGGGGAGCTCTAGAGAGAAACCTGCGAGCAAAAAGCGAGAATACAGCGAAGAAATTCCCGAAACTGCAAAGCCCTGCTTTAAAATGCCATCAGTTCCTGTATGCGAAGCAAATGTCAAACGGTGTGCATGTGTCGAATGTGGCCATCCTGAGCTTTATTGGGAATTGTACAATGAATGGGTCAATGTAACTCAATTAAGTTAAAACAGTATTCCCTTGTTTTATGTGACACAAACCTGATGAATTAGGTTACAACAACAAAAATAGAATTTTATAGGTAGAATCAGGTAGAAATACCTGCACATTTCAATTTCATTTTTTTTACAGTGTAGAATACCTGGTAAAAAACACTGTAACATGGCCTCTTGTTGCTTATTGCTTTTGAACACCAACCAGGCTGAATAGCACAGTATTTTTACTGATATTTAATGAATAGTTTAAGCAAAACTCTAAAAGGCTGCTTTGGTTTAAATATTGCGGTTACCACTACATGTCGTTTTAACAAAGAAACAACAGTGAAGTGTGCCTAAGAACATATTTCATTGGAAGCTCCTGGATGCGTCCTGGCACACTCTCGAGTCAATAGATTGCAAAATTCCCCAAAACTATAAACACATTTAAGCATGCAAAATGCCAGCAGATCCTGTATGCGAAGCAAATGTCAAACGGTCTGCAAAAGACTGACAATATTCCCGTTATTATTATGTTCCTGTTTTGCTTTTCGGGCTCTCACGTTCTGTCTCTGATGTGTCAACACAACACGCAGTGGCTAGGAACAAACAATCTAAGTAAATATATACAGATAGATAGACAAACAGATAGATTGATAGAATGAGAGAGGGAAAACTGCAGAGAGACACCAAGTCTAGACCTCCTATTTGGGGCCACTCCCTGTTTGCTTTGTTCAGTGCTATGTCTGCGCAGGTAATTACCCTTGATCACAGCATCCGGGGAGGGAGACGGGAACCAAAGGGGTCGGGGCCGGAGCCGGCGGAACAGTTCTCTTTGGTGCTGCTATGATAATGTCAAAAAGGAAATTGCCAATAAATTTAATGACATCACTTCTTTTTAATGAGGCATGCTGTCTTTTTGATGCCTGTCGTGATAAAGACTCCAATGAAGCTGCAAGCATGCATATCCAAATCAGGGCTAGATAAACTTCATAGTTGGATCTAAAAACAGCTCCTATTGGGCAAAGAGAGTTGGGCCAGTTCTGACCAGTCCTGCTTTATCATATGGAAAATACCATTGCGATACTGTTCTAATTATATAGGTATGGAAGGGCGTAATGAGCAGTTTGTTCTGGCAAACTGTTTCAGGTAGCCTGTAATTGTGATGCCAGTTCTTTTCTTGGTTTGATGTGGTTGACTCATAATGCTGATGCATTGTATCCGAGTCAAGACTGCATTTGAACATATCTAAGCATGACAACAATCATTGCATCAGGGCCGGATTATTAGGAGTGCAAAAAAGAGATTACCAGAAGATTTAGTCTTTCTTCTACTGTAATCAATTATTTTTTTATAATATTAGTAAACAGTTTATGGGCCACATTTACTATGGAAAAATACTATGGAAGTAAATGGGACCCATCAACTGTTTGGTTCCCCATATTCTTCTAAATATCTTCTTTTGTGTACAGCGGAAGAAAGAAATTCATACAGGTTTGTAAAAACTTGAAGGTGAGAAAATGAGGACAGAATTTTTGGGTGAACTATCCCTTTAAGCTCACTTGTGGCATCATGTTTTGTTTTGTTTTTACTAACAAATAAGTAAAAAATAAAAAAGTGGGGGAAAAAATAGACTTGTCCCTCTGGGTTACAGTGAGGCATTTACAATGGAAGTGAATAAGAGCAATCCTTAAACACTAGAATAACCACTGTAGACAGACAATAGCCTCAATTGTTTTGTGTGTGTGTGTGTGTGTGTGTGTGTGTGTGTGTGTGTGTGTGTGTGTGTGTGTGTGTGTGTGTGTGTGTGTGTGTGTGTGTGTGTGTGTGTGTGTGTGTGTGTTTGTGTGCGCGCGCGAGTGTGTGTGTGTGTGTGTGTGTGTGTGTGTTGTTGTTGTTGTGTGTGAAATAAATAAATAAATAAATAAATAGGCTTAATGTTCATTACAAAGTGCAAAACCTGGCTTTACATTTAATGAATTCTGGTCAGTGAGCCTTACTTAAAATTATCTGTAAAATAAATAGCTTAAATTGACCGTTGGTATTCTGACTTTTGTCTGCTGTTAAAAGGTTACAACTTGTCTGTATCTGTAATGGTTTAGTTTGGTTCTATGGACTTATTTTGATGTGCTGTTCTGTTTCCTTAGTTCCTCTCTCCCTGCTCTGTTTAGTTTCGGTTTTCTTATAGGGTACGTTTACACGACAACGATATGCTTAAAACGGAAAAGTTTTTCCTTTGAGTTTTCCGCGTACAGACGACACCATTGTCAAAATGAATCCCATTCACACGGATCCACGAAAACCACTAAAAACCCTTGTGACGAGCAGGCAAGTGGCGTGTTCGTGAAATATTCCTAGTTCGTGCGTGTTGCTTACAGCACACAGGTTTCATCATGCAAAACTTTTTTGTAAATATATCACCTATAAGCATCATCTGAATTAAAGACAAATACAGTGTGTTTAATGACCTTGCTTTTATTGTTGCCATTCGTTTCTTAAGCACAATCTCGTGGCAGTTTGTAACTATTTTGTTTAAACTTTTGTTTTAGGGAACTGGTTGTTAATTTATATGAATTTGTATGTACGTTCTCATTATTTTTGTTCAGTCTGCGTGTTAAGAGATGGGGTTAGCGGTGGACATTTCTAAAAATTGCTCATAATATTTGTACAAATCACAAAAAAGCTACCTGGTAAAGATCTAAACAGTGTTGCACATAATGTTAGTGTTATTTGGCATACAGATTTTTTTTATTTTTTTTTATTTTTTTATAGATTGAATAAATCTTATTATTTTATGGCAAAGTGGGCTAAACCCCAGAAGTCTAAAGTGACATCATGGCCACAAGACATGACAAATTTCTAACTTAATTTTAGTGTGAAAAACAAATAAAATCAAACCCATACTGGTTTCCTATGAAGTAAAGTGTAAACATTTGACTTTCTTGCCATGACAACATATTGTCCAACTCTAAGCTAAAAAAAAGAAAGAAAAGAAAACAAGTTTTAACAGAAGAATTAATGTACTTTAGGTGCTTCACATTACTGAATTTCAATTCTCCAAAATTGGCCTCATTCACAATAAACTAAATTTCTGCTTTAAAAAAGAAAGTTGTCAAAATTGTTTTTGTGGTTATCAAAATTATGCCATAGATGATTATACAGTATTTGCTTAACTTAATTGACTGTGCTCTTCTTTTACTTTTTTTTCACTAACTTTTCTAAATGTTCTGAAAAAAACACGCTTATCTGCTAAAAACTCTAAATGCTGCACACAGAAACTTCTAACTCTTAAACTGTAATCTCGGGATCAGAGCAATTTGAAATTTGCATATGAACAGAAGATGTGAGATGACATCTTTACGCATTAGTGAACACTCATCTAAGCTAGTAACCTCATATTCACCTGCTTTCTAAAGCGTGTTTGCCTTGGGTGAAACACATCCCAATTATAAAACTATTTGAAACCGCAGTAGGCCTCCAGTAGAAACATTCAGCTCTGCAATGCTATTTCTGTCAGAGTTTTATCCATATGAATGATCTCTTGTTGGATGGCAACACTAAAAAAACTCAAGCAAAGCTGTCAACAATAACCCATTCTTTTCTTCCAAAAAACACCTCTCGGTCCTTCGCAAACCCCTTCATTTTGACGGTGCAGCTTTGTCACCCTGTGTTTAGCAGATTAACCTTGATGGTGCCCTGGGCACTGCTCGCTTCGTGACTCTTCGCTGGAACAGAGGAGTGATGTTTCGCAATGCGTGGCGCCGCAGCGGACCCTCGTGGGTATTAGAGGGCTGAACGTTTGGCCCCGAGCCCGACAATTATCCCATCTCTCAGGTAGCGTTAGAGTCCCAGCGCAGTTTGACCCATGCTTAGCACCTACGAACACGGAAATATAAATCAATTCGTGACCTTGTTCATCGTGTCGTGCAGAAGAATGCTAAAGTTGATTTAAAGAGGGGTTCGCCCCTTTGTTAAAACAAGAGTTAACATCACCATCTTGGTGAGAAGTGCAAAGGTTTGTCATTAAACCCTCGGAAGCAGGTGTGTTGATGACAGCTTCTGCATAGACATTAGGATCAGTGCACTTGAGCTTTTGATACATAACAACGAAGGAAGAACAGCTAACAGCCAAACCCTTGGTGCAAACACAACTGAATTATAATTAGCGTAGGCCTGAATTCTGCAAGGTCGCTAATAGCTCAAAAGCGTAGATGTGTCATTCGTTTAATTATCCAAATATTTGGGTAAATGACATGATGTTCGTTGTATGAAGGTCCGGATCTATTAATTTATCCCAAAATATAAATTAAAAAATGCATTTTATTCCATGATGAATGCACTCTGAGAAATGCTGGGTTGTTTCAACCCAACATTGGGTCAAATATGGACAAACACAGCCGTTTAACCCAACGTTTGGGTTTGTCCATTCTTGACCCAAAATTGAGTTAAAACCCACCATTTTTTAGAGTGTATTCATCATAGAATTAGAATAAAATGCATTTTTTTTATATTTTTGAATAAATTAATAGATCCGGACCTTAATACAATGAATATCATGTCATTCACCCAAATATTTTCGGTAATTAAACGAATGACAAATCTTCGTTTTTGAACGAAAAAGGAATATTAGCGACCTTGCAGAATTTAGGCCTACACTAAATGTAATTCAGTTTTTTTGCACCAAGGGTTTGGCTGTTATTAAAATTCGTTTTGATTTCTGGGAGGCATAAATCCAGAAATATCAAGGTGGTTCATACAACTGTTTGATATCATGAACACATTATTAACAGAATGAAATTCTTAAAAAGAAAACCTTATTGAGTAGAATCTCACGTCATTTTAATCAGTTAAATGCTGGTGCACAGTATGATTTCTGGGTCCTTTATGACTGTTGCTTGTCAGACTATACGAACATGATCCCTGCTGTAAGCCACGTCACACTGTAAGATCTCAGTTGTCATTCACGTCAGACTGTACGGCAGTCAGGATGCATTAAACTAGGACGCACGCGAGAAGGCTCGTCGAGTTTTAAATAATCTGGAGAGATTTTGACATTTGAAAAATACCTCCTGTAGCATTTGCTTCTCATTGCGAATGCAAAACATGAATAAATATATCATCGGCTCTTTAATAGCAGTAATCCTGGTAATTAGCAGGAGGTGTTGCCTTCTTTTCTTGGCATTTTAACGCATTAGCCAGCAATTAGTGAAAGAGAAAAATTACTGCTACAAGCATATCAGAAAATTGTGAGGCATGCACAGGGTTTAAATATACTGTATATTAAAATGCAATGCAGGGTTATCATGTCAATTGTGTTATACGCTGTATTGTGAGTATCTTGCACACACACACACATACAGTATATACAGCTGAAATATATAAACTGAAATATATATATATATATATATATATATATCGTTGTCCATAGGTCAAAAAAATGTGGCTGCGATTTAGTTATAACAACTTAAAATTTGTTGAGATAACTTAAATATCCAACTTAACTAAAGTTAACTAAACTTAATATTTTAAGTCAAGCATGAACACATACTTTTTAAAGTTGAAACAATGTTGGATTTTAAGTTGTGATAAATAATCGCAGCAGTTTTTTTTTACAGTGTCAAGAAGGGCAGCAGAGGGAACCACTTCTATCCAAGAAAAACATCAAGAATAGACTGAAATTCTGCAGGTACAAGGATTGGACAGCAGAAGAATTGCAGAGGTTATGAAGAAAAAGGTTCAACACTGTAAATATCGACTCTTTGCATATATTGAATGTTTTTGCCAATAAAAGCTTTTAAAACTTATGAGATGCTTATCATTATTTTCCAGTATGCCATAGAAACATGTGAACAAATAATCTACAAATACTGAAGCAGCAAACTTTGCGAAACACAAGATGTGTGTCACTGCCAATACTTTTGGCCACGGTTGTACTAAAATATTGAACAATAGAGAGAAAGAGAAAAAAAAAAAAAACAGTTTACGGTAAAACTTTAGACATTCTACTAACTATAAGTAAATACGTGTCAACTAACAGGCATTAGAGTATTAGTAGACTATCAGCTTGATATCTGCTATTTTGATGCTCCCCAACAGACTATATGTAACTTTGCAACTACATGTCAACTTATTCTCCCAACCCAAACCCTAACCTAACAGTCTACTAATGAGAGTTAGTTGACATGTAGTTGCAAAGTTACTTATAGTTAGTAAAATGTCAAAAGTGGACCATCAAAATAAAGTGTAACCTAGCAAGTATTACATCTTAGAAACCCAAAAAAGGCTGCCATGTCAATTGCTCAAATTATGTTTTTCTCAGTATCATGTCCAACTGGCCATGGACACATTTGATCTTGAAACTTGAGCCTAGTCAACAACTTGACCCTAGGTGACCCTTAAGTATCCTCTGTTGTTCTCTGTTGCCTCAATTTAGTTAAAGTAATGTGATGTTGTCTGGACAGAGTCATGAGAAAGTGTGTCTGTCAATTTAAAGAATGCTATTGTTTGTGACTGTGTGTCTGTGTTGTAGATATATGTAACTATATAACATTCTCCTGATCCAGTTCTCTGTTCTCTGTACAGTGTGTATCTATAAAGTACTTTTAGTACAAAGCTGATTTAATTCCAAATTTTGTACAATCCCACAGAAATCCTGTACAAATATGTAATCGCATCGGATGCCCTTTTATGTCATGGATGCCCTTTTGTTCCACTGGGCAAGTCCTGCTTTGATTAATTCTGTTCCTTGTGTACAGTAGCGAACTAAAGATGTCGAGACAACTGAAAAAGCTTTATGGGTTGATTCATGAATCATACTTGTCAAACAAAGCTTCTTTCTACTGTATAAATTACATTTACATACATTTGTTGTTGTCAGAACTGTTGTCAGTGTAGGTTAAGAGTTTAGGATCAAATACTAATGTTGTATTTGATGCCGCTGTGTGACAAATTCATGTGGAGATTATAGCTCAGATCATTTGTATCCAATAGAGCAACTGACAATAGAAATGCTACAGAAAGCTTTCTCCATGAAAGCTATATAGACTGAGGAGATAGTATAAGGAGATTAATCTTTTGTACAGTCCCATGAAAACATCCCGAAATCCTAATATTTCACCTCCATTCAGCGGTTTTGACCAGACAATGAGCACTAAGTGTTTTGGGTCAGTCAGCATTTACTGGGGACCGTTCATCTGGGGATGACATTGACAAGCCTGTTGTGGTGCGCAGCTTTACAGCCTGAGCTCCGTCACAAAGACACATTGGTGTCACGTTACTGTGCATCAGCCGCTGCCAGCTGCTCACAGGTGGAGTTTATGACTGTACTGAATGTCCTCAGCAGAGTGTCTTACAAAAAAAAACAAAAAAAGGTGCAAAAATGATTTATAGCAAAGATTATGCCTGATAAGTAGGTAATCAAGTACCCTTTAAAAAAACAACGTACGGTGGAAATGAAGCCAAGGAGACAATCATGCCATTTTGCATAATTTCCAATCAAGCTGTAATTTTATCAAATAATTTAAAAAGTGCGAAAACTTTTAATTGTGTGTATTTAGGATACATAAAATGCTCTTCACACATTATTAGGCTTGTTACAGATTTGTATGTGTGATTTTTATTTTTAATTGTTACACATAATTAGGCCTTACAGATTTCACAACTTTTAAACCTTACAGATTTCACACACATTGTATTATTAACTCCAGCTTGCAACTACAATAAACATATTCAGCTTTATCCACATACATACAGTACACTACTATAAATTGATATACAGTGTATATGTGTGTGTGTATATATATATACACTGATTGTTTATATCATCGGCATTTGTAACACTTATCGCCCAGCTCTAAACTGCTAAATCTGGACAATTAGACATTACGCTATTATTGTTTGTTTGTTTGTTTATTCGTTTATTTCAGGCAATGACACAGAAAAGTACAAGGTAAACAAAATATAAAGTCATATAGTGCAAAAACAAAATATACAGTATTTAAATATGACAATCGAATTCTGCCTGAAAAGGAGTGGGAAGAAGACAACTTATTTAATCCCACCCCCATTCCCCATTTAGTGATTAATACATTGAGTTTCATTATTACTTTACTCACGGATTGTTTACAAATGTTATATCATGGTGGCGTTACCACAAGTAACAAGTATTTATTATAACAACAGTTTATACCAACAATGTAAGAAAAATAAACAATGCCAACAATGGTAATGGACAATATACCAACGATGGTAAGGAAACATTGAGCACATGTTAACACTATAAGACAGAGTACAACAGCAATGTAAATTAAAGACCCTCATCTCTGTATTTTAACCAGACACAATGTTTAAATAACAGTTTAAATTGATGAATAGTTTGGCATTGCTTTTGTTGCAAGTCCAGTTTGTTCCAGAGTTTCACTCCGCATACAGACACACAATAATGTTTACGAGTGGTTTGGGCTCTCGGTAATGAAAAATATCCAAAACCTCTCAAGTTATGAGCTCGCACTGGAGTTTTAAAAAAACCGTTGTAAATTAGGCGGTAATAGTTTGTTAAATGCTTTATATAAAACTATTGATGTATTATATTTTACAAGATCATCAAATGTCAGCAACTTTGACTGCGTAAACAGATTATGAGTATGTTCTAGAAAACCAACCTTGTGAATGATCCTCACAGCTCTTTTCTGTAATATGATCAGAGGATTTATTGTGAACATTAACATCCTGTACCGATCAAATTGACGACTATAGCTGTGGAATTAGCCTTATCAAGACAAGGGGAGTGTGAATTTTTATTTGAACAAACTTAAAAATGCCACTTTCACCACTGTCATTTCCATCAATACATATATGTGGTGGAAATGACACTGTGAAGGGAATAATAATAATAAAAAAATAAAAATAATAAAAACCTGTAGAGAATGTAAAAAAAAAAAAAAAAAGTTGAGTTAATTTTCTAAAAAGCCACATGGCCAAAAGTGCCTAATAATATGGAAACTTGTTTCCAACAGGTTCACAATTCTGACTTTTTTTTAGGTCAAAATTGCATTATATAAAGTCGCTATTGGGAGTTAAAGTTAGAATTGTGGCATATAAACTTGCAATTTTGAGAAGAAAAAAATATTTCTATTCCTCAGAATTGGACTTTATAGCTTGCAATTGCGAGCTTATATCTCACAATTCTGAGAAAAGATAGAATCGCAAGATTAAAACTCACAAAAGAGAGAGAGAAAAAAATCAGAATTGAATATTTATATCTCGCAATTGTCACGGTCAGGTTCAAATGACGATGATTAAAAAGGTTCAAACAAGTTTCCACAAACAAAAGTGATATACAAACAATACTAGACAACAACTGAATGGAAAGGAGGAACTTAAATACACAGGGTGATTGAACTCAAATGATGAACAGGTGGTGACTCGTTAATCAGAAACCATTGAGGAGAGGGAATCTGGAACAAAGGAAAACAGGTGACTGATAAAAACAAATAGAAAGTTCATGAAAATGAAACAAAAACAGGCAGTTTGTGACAGCAATTCTGACATTATAACTTGCAATTGCAAAAAAAAAAAAAAAAAAGCAATTATCATTTACATTTTCATTATTCCGTGGAGGAAACAAGCTACCTATACTTTACAGTACTTGAAGAAAATGTTATGACTGAAAATGTTTATTAAACTTTTATTATTAAAATTTGAATTGTTCTTAGATTAGTAGATTTGCTTAGATGTTTAAGTGGATTTGATTCCCCTTCAACTCTGTCTTCTAAGATGGAGCCGTGTCCTGTTTGCAGAAAGGAATAATCAGGTACAAAGACATCTAATCTATTTGTTTACGAATGGATAAAGAACCGAGACACAATTAAGGTCTCTTCCAACACAGTGTTCATTACGGCCTGTTTATGTGCCGTGTTAAGACAAGCACCACAAAGCCATTTGTGATGGTTTAGTAAGCAAACCTCTCAAATCTTTTCTTATATAGCCTAGCACTCCTAGAGCTCTTTAATCGGCATCTAACATTAAACTTGTTTGTCACTCACCATTAAATTTTGATACGTTTAGATGTTTCGCCACAGCACTAACTCATTTAGGTCTGCTTTCTTCAGAAAAGCTTAATAGAGCCTTTCCAGAACAGGCTCCAAACACTTTCCTATTGCCTGTCAGCCATGCGTGAAGAGATCCATGCGTAAACAACAATGTAGCCGCAAGTTCTTGAGGTGGAAACAGTTCTTTCTGGGCTTATTTCAGACCACAAGTGTAATTCAAAAAAAATGAGCCATTTAGTTGTAATCACATTTGGTGTAAATTTTGTTTATACTGCTTACCTCAATGTAAATTGCGTGTTTATGTGGCCCCGGTGCCGTTATTGGAACAAAGCTTGAAAATCAAAGATATGGCAAAATGATTAATACCGTGGTCATGTCAGAGCTGTAATTAAGTCAATTGTCTGTGATGAAAGCGATGGGCTCTTATGTAATTGGGAGGGGCCCTCTTGTTTGGAGTCTATCAGTAATGTGGATCCGGAGACGCGACCACAGAGGGATAGGCAAAAGTTTTCAGGAAAGAGAAAGTCTTTTAGTCTACAACATGGAGAAATGAGAGCGGAGTTCAAAGATATATATGAGAATCTCAGGAAAGCATGTCCGGGTCATAGTTTAGTGTATTTTTCATAAAGAAAACGAAGCTTGTTTTAAGGTCCATGTGGATTTTAGCATTACTTCCATGACAGTTACGCACATCGCTGACATTATTTGACGTTTATCTCCCAAGGATCATCTAATAAGATATAATAAGAGTCGATTTTCATCTCAGCATGGGAATTCAAGCAATCATTCCTAATTATATTCGCATTATATCTATCAACACTGTGACAGCAATGTGTACACCTAGATCAAATATCAAATGGAAGGACTCCAAGATGTCGATCTCATCTGTGTCGTAAAAGAAAGGAACGACCAGCGGAGCAGTTTCATTCACGAAATCGCCAGCCAAACGTCTCTCATTAGAATCTCTCATTATTCCCGAAGTCATAACTGCTCTTCTCGATTTCAAACGGACCAGTTCTGTCCTTTTGTGTGGCTGTCACCTAACCTCATTGCCCGTCTCCATTAGGGATCTCTCTTACGGCAATGGAGGGATTTTAAATTCAAGACTGCTATTATTTTCATTGTGTTCCGCTTCAGCCTGAGGAAACACCTGATCGTGTAAATAGTTCTCCAGCACATCATCGAAGGGTCGGCTGTATGGTGTGCTGACAGGCCTGCTTATGAGCCTTTTGAAAGGGGAGGGCCTTTAAAAACCTTTTTTGACCTTCAATGGCTTGCCTTAATCTGCGCTCTTCATATCCTGGCAGATGTCCCAGATCATTCGAGATCCACATTGTATATGATCACAAATGAGCTTAAGATAGAGTATGATGAGTTTAAATTCCCGTACATAAATAAATGGGCTTTTAAAAGCTGTTGGTTAATCCTAAAGAACGTGTATTGTTGGGATTTCATCCCAGCTTCTGTCGAGAGAAAGGTTGTGTGTGTAGTGTCCTCAATAAAGTTTGGAAATAGCCCCCTCTAGTGCAGGAACATAGCACCACCTATCAAAGAACAGAATAGCTTTATGGAGTTTCCTTTCAGAAGAATTATCCTGTTATTATGGATGTTTGCCAAAGCAATCATCACTATTAATATAAGTAATACTTCAATTTCTGGCACATAACTCTGTGCTTTATGCTTTGCTATGCTATTGACAAGAGACATTTCTGGCTGGATGAAGGACCTTCAACTAAACCTACTTGTGGTCCCGGCCAACCCAACACTTCATCACAACTTCTCCATTCAGCCAGACTCATCATCCATAACTCCATCAAGGTCAGCCAGGAACCTTGGAGTGGTAACTGATGATCAATTGAACTTCACAGACCACATTGCTAGAACTGCCCGGTCCCTGTACAAAATCAGGAGGATCAGGCCCTTCCTATCAGAGCATGCTACACAACTCCTTGTCCAAACGCTTGTTCTATCCAGAATGGACTATTGTAATGCTCTCCTGGCTGGTCTTCCAGCTTACACGGTCAAACCTCGGCAACTGATCCAGAACGCTGCAGCCAGAGTGGTCTTTATCGAGCCGAAGAAGGCACACGTCACTCCTCTCCTTACAAAATTGGAGTTGCCGGTTGCCGCGCGCATCAAATTCAGGTCACTGACGTTTGCCTACAGAACAACCACTGGCTCTGCTCCCTTTTACCTAAACTCGTCAGACTTATGTGCCATCCAGAAACTTGCGCTCTGAAAGCGAACGACGTCTTGTGGTGCCATCTCAAAGAGGCACAAAATCTCTTTCTCGGACCTTTACCTTGACTGTTCCCTGCAGGTGGAATGATCCTGCCTACACTGTAAAAATGTAGCTGCAATTCTTAACTTAAAATTTGTTGAGATAACTTAAATATTCAACTAAACTAAAGTTAACTAAACTTACTATTTTAAGTCAAGCACAAACAAGTACTTGTTTAAGTTGAAACAACACATTACTTCTTATTCTAATGTTGAATTTTAAGTTGTGATAAATAATCACAGCAATCATTTTTTACAGTGTAACTCAACCAGAGCTGCTGAGTCCATAGCCACTTTAAAGAAACAGCTGAAGACGCTTCTTTTTCGGCAGCACTTCCAGTAATAACAATTTCTCTTCTATTCTATTTTTATCAACAAAAAGAATAATAATATATTTTTTTTTTACATGTACTGCGTTAGATTAAACTGAGAAGGGTCATAGCATTTGTATATTGCTGTCCTGCTGTTAGTTTAACTGCTTCTATTGTTCTCATTTGTAAGTCGCTCATTTGTAAAAGCGTCTGCTAAATGAATAAATGTAAATGTAAGAGAGTTTATGGATTTTTTTTTTTTTTTTTTTTTTTTTTTTTTTTGTCTGCAAAATTTTGCAGAGATCACACCATTGCCTATTTCAAAGCCAATTTCAATTCCTAAGTTCAATGGGAATCTGCGCACTCAAAAGTTTTGAGTGAGGGAGAAAAAGTTCCCCACACAGATTTAGCTCATGCTCAAGTTGGTCAAGCAAATTTCCAGCATTGGCCAACAGAAATCTGCTTGGTAACTGTGAAGGCTACTTCATACATCGCCACTGTTCCTAACTTTAAATTAAGCTACAAATTAGCTAAAGCATATCCATGATGGAATTATGTCATATTAGCATTCTGTCTACTGTCAGCTCTTCACATTTGTTAAATTTGTTTTACAGCTGAATTATCAATAACACTGTTCACATTTATATCTTTTCCCATTTCTGTTGTCAGTAAACTTTAACAGTAAACTAAAATAATTTGTGAAAACGGTGACATGCGTATGGATCTTTTTTCCCCCTAATGTTAGGCTACTATCACAAAGAGCAAATACCCTAAAATTGCAATAGACATTTACCCATACAACAGGAGAATACTGAATTAAAAAGAATTTCAAATATTTTTTTTCTTTATATGAATGTTGTTCTTAATAAGTTTTTTTTTTCTTAAAATTATCTTAAGTACCATTAATCAGGATTAATCTAATCCTAAAATATCAAGACTTTTTATTAGAGATTATATTCTGAATTTTGTACAGTTCATTTTCTATTTAATTTTTATTTTCTTTACCTCATTAGTATTTTATGTTTTTTTCTTTTTTTTTTCTAACAATTTAAAAAAGTATATCTTCATTGGTTGCAATTTATCTTCAATCTCCAACTTTTTTGTTCTCATTCCAAAAGCCTTTTCACTCGGATATACGTCACAATGGGGAAGAAAAGACTTCCGTTTCATGCTTCATGCTTTAACAATCCTGAGATATTTTGCAATGAACGATAGTATAAAGGGGATTGTTCACCAAAAATGTCCTTCATTAAAGCAGAACACTATATTTGAAAGAACATTAAGGTTTGAATAAAAGTAGACATCACTGACTTGACACTGATATATATATATATATATATATATATATATATATATATATACTTTTTTTTTCTTTTTTGGGGGATGAACTATCCCTTTAACAAATGACGTTTGTTCATTAAATGAATACAAAACAGGTCTAGGTATTTCTGTTCATTTTTAATTAGTCATTCATTGCAGTTCCCATCATATCCAGCAGATGTTGCTCTCCTTTTGCTTTTCATTTGGTCTTTGTCATAACATCCTATATCTTTTATCCACATCAGATGACACTGCATTAAGAATCAGAACAACACCATGTACTGAAGGCAGCCAGTAAGGTATAAGTGTATGTGTGTGTCAAGTCTACCAAATATGTTTATTGCTAAATGCTCTAAACCTAGACAGAGTGAATCAGGTTTTTCCACCACATTTCCAAACCATTTTCTCTATATCTTTATAAAGTCCACTCATTAATCTTTTTCTTAAAATTTGCCGTCATCCCCAAGCTATCCAGCCATGTACACACAGCTATCATACTCTTTAAACACATTGTTAAAGAACCGAGATCCACATTAGTATTCAAAGGTTATTGATCTCGGCATCCTCAGGCTTTCATGGTTCTCGTGGAACCTATTAAGTACTTTTCTGCAAAGACAGCTTATAAGTCCTACCTTATAACACCTCGCCCTAACACAAGGAAAGGATTGTGTATATAAGGGGTTAAATTACAGATTTCAAATTAATATTTATCTTGGTACTCTTGCATGAAATGATATCAACAATATTGTTCCATCCATTTGAATAGCACAGTGTTATTTCCAACACAAACACATTATGCCTAAGCCTTTTTCCTGATCAGCCAGACCATGCAGAAACAAAGATCCATTTGCATTTTAATTGAATAAATCCTTTTATTATGATACAGTTTTGATTACATTTTGGCAAGGATTAATAGGATTCTTTGCTGTGGAAAATGTCATTAGTTGTCAGACAATATGGGACACATTGGTCAGGTAGAATTTTGTCCAACCTAAATGAAGCAGACGCCTAATCAATTAATATTTGTCGTTTAATCAATACTTTCAACCATTAATAGGCAGGCACAAAAAATATACAAACAACACTGTGAACTGCAGTAGTGTTACGGGTGTGTTGTGCAGGAGGAAGGAGGTGAGGACGACAGAGCGCTTCAATTCAAGAGTTTAATTCCAAAGATCTCAAAACACGGGAACAACGGGCAGTACACACACTATACATCAAAGTAGAACCGACACTGAAGACTGAACAGAGGGAAACTAAATACAGGTATCAATGAACACTAACGAGGAGAGAACAGGTGACACAGATGATATAATTAAACAGACCGGGGAAAACAGGACTAGGGGACAGAAGACAGGGGGGAAACGGATCACAGAACTGAAAAACACTGAAACAGAACTCAAAAACCTCAAAACTGTAACATTACCCCCCCCTCCCCAAAGGCGCGTCCTCGCGCCGTAAAAACATCCAAAGGGGTGGGAGGGTGGGCGCCCTGGAGGCTGACGGGGGAGACAAGGCAAGGGAGACAAGGCAGGAAGCCTCCAGGGCGGAGCAGGCTGCGGGCGTGGCCACGGCGGAGCAGGCTGTGGGCGTGGCCACGGCGGAGCCGACTCCTCGGGCGGCCATGGCGGTGCGGACCCTTCGGGCGGCCATGGCGGTGCAGGCTGGTACAGGGGCGTATGGCCCCCCCCCCCCCCAAAATTTTCTTGGGGAGGCTCCCCAGTATGGAGTCCTGAGCCAGCGATGAAGAGGATATTGAGCTGGGTAGGACCAGCGGCGAAGAGAACTCTGAGCTGGGCAGGAACAGCGGCGAAGAGGGCTCAGAGCTGGGCAGGAACAGCGGCGAAGAGGGCTCAGAGCTGGGCAGGAACAGCGGCGAAGAGGGCTCAGAGCTGGGCAGGAACAGCGGCGAAGAGGGCTCAGAGCTGGGCAGCGATGAGGGCTCTGTGCTGCACGGGACCAGCTGAGAAGAAGGCTCTGTGCTGGACGGGACCAGCGGTGAAGAAGGCTCTGTGCTGGACGGGACCAGCGGTGAAGAAGTCTCTGGGCTGGACGGGACCAGCGGTGAAGAAGGCTCTGTGCTGGACGGGACCAGCGGAGAAGAAAGCTCTGTGCTGGACGGGACCAGCGGTGAAGAAGTCTCTGTGCTGGACGGGACCAGCGGTGAAGAAGTCTCTGTGCTGGACGGGACCAGCGGTGAAGGCTCTGTGCTGGACGGGACCAGCGATGAAGAAGGCTCTGTGCTGGACGGGACCAGCGGTGAAGAAGTCGCTGTGCTGGACGGGACCAGCGGAGAAGAAGTCTCTGTGCTGGACGGGACCAGCGGCGAAGAGGGCTCTGAGCTGGACGGGACCAGCGGCGAAGAGGGCTCTGAGCTGGACGGGACCAGCGGCGAAGAGGGCTCTGAGCTGGACGGGACCAGCGGCGAAGAGGGCTCTGAGCTGGACGGGACCAGCGGCGAAGAGGGCTCTGGCTCGTCAGGGCTAATGAGAGGAGGAAGGTCGCTGAAGACATCAACCCCGGACTTAGGCTTGGCGGGCACAACGCTGTCAGTCACAGGCGCGGCGGGCGTGACGCACTCTGCTTTAGGCTCAGCAGATCTGGCGTGAAGTGCGGGCTCAGCTGGACTGGACTGAATGAAGGCTCGGCAAGACTGAAGTGAAGTGCAGGCTCGGCTGGGCAGACGACAGGCACTGGCTCAGCTGACTCTGGATCGGCTGGTGTTACAGTGAGGGTGGAACCACAAACCCAAAGAGCTCTGTCCATAAACTCTATAAAAGGTCGATTTAAGTCTTTGAGCAGCAGTATCTGGGCTAGTGGATCTTCAAGTCCTCTCCAGAACCGTTGCTTCAAAAACTCCTCCTCCCAGTAAACATCCTGATGCAGATGCAGGTAAACTTCAACAAATTCCTCCAATGAACACCCATTCTGATTAAACAGAAATGCGTCCATATCGTCCTCCTCCATTACTTTAGGTCGGTTCTTCTGTTACAGGTGTGTTGTGCAGGAGGAAGGAGGTGAGGACGACAGAGCGCTTCAATTCAAGAGTTTAATTCCAAAGATCTCAAAACACGGGAACAACAGGCAGCACACACACTATACATCAAAGTAGAACCAACACTGAAGACTGAACAGAGGGAAACTAAATACAGGTATCAATGAACACTAACGAGGAGAGAACAGGTGACACAGATGATATAATTAAACAGACCGGGGAAAACAGGACTAGACCAAAATCACAGAAGACAGGGGGAAACGGATCACAGAACTGAAAAACACTGAAACAGATTCAAAAACAGAACTCAAAAACCTCAAAACTGTAACAAGTAACTGCTTAAAGGGGACCTTTTACCAAAATGTAATATAAGCCTCAGGAGTCCCCAGAATGTGTCTGTGAAGTTTCAGCTCAAAATACCCCACAGATCATTTATCATACCATGTTGTACATTTTTGACATTTTTGAGTGGAAGAAAAAACATGATGTTTTCGCGCATGTGTCTTTAAATGCAAATGAGCTGCTGCTCCCTGCCCCCTCTCCAGAAGAGGGCGGAGCCTGTACAGCTCTGCCAAAAAAATAACAAAACATCTGTTTAGTAAAGCCATATCAGTCTTCAACTTCATATATAAGGTTTTCTGAGTGCACACATCTGAAGCACACGCACACAGAAAGCTGGATGTCAGGCGGCGCATCCCATGAGTATTAAATTAAGTTCTCTTTCACGTCTTAATATTGATTTAAACTGTCAAATACATTAGGACTAGGTTATGTCTGTGAACGTAAACAGCAAGTAAAGAAATCGCATGTGTATATTAGATCTGGTTATTAAAGTGACAGCAGCATAATATACAGTACCTAATGCAATTGGGCCATTCTACAGAATTGAGATGGAAACATCTTGAAAAAAAATCTGTTTTCACAAATTTTCTATGTATGCAAACTGTATAATATCAAAGGTACACATTTCTAGTAATTGTGCAGTAAATTCTCATATTGTATTTTCAGATTTTTTTTAATAGCCTATATTTTTCCTCTCCCCAAATTTGTCACTACCGAAACACAATAATAAATAATTTGATAAGCCTTATATTGACCTATTACGATTTTGTTTACATCTACCTTGTAAATATATATTTTTTGTGTGCTATTTTATTAAAAGTTTTCACAGGTAAATCAATAACAATTGCAATTTTAACAATATTTCAAGTGTAATTTATGAGATTTGTTGTATTTTGAATGCAATCTTTCTTTGTAAAAGGCATAGTATTTCGTACTGATTTCAAAGTTTATGATTCATTCATTTGAATATACATTGAACCAAACACTATAATAACATCTTACTTGAATTCAATATACTTTATTTTTGTCAGAACATCCCATGTTTCGGTCGTGACTGCACATTTTCAGCAGTGACAGTAATGTTTTGGTAGCGGCCACATTACATTAAAGAATTTTACATTTGTTACTAAAACACTACTAAAACATACTAAAATACTAATGATTTGCATAACTGTACTTAAAGCCACACTAAGTAGAAATTGTGTTTTTGTCAAACAGCGACCCCTAGAGTCGCTGTGGAATACTTGCACTGTCGTAAATATATTATATTATAACATTTTTACATGATTGCAGCTAAATCACAAGTAAATAGTCTATAGTCTAGGCCTACTGTATAATTTAATTTGTGTTGTTTTTATTGGAATGTAAACATTACAAAATGCCAGATAACATCAATTAAGTTAAATGTACGTCGCATTATTTCATAACATTGGCCGTTATGATGTCATTAGACATGATTATTGCAATTTATCATAATAGTTTGCAAATTGTGCTCGTTTACACTATTTACAACCTCTACGTTAGGCTTATTTATGATAATTATGTGAGATATTGAAAGCTGTTCTCATGATAATCGCAGGAATCAATCAACAGCGTCGTCTGATATCCCTCAGGACTACGTGATAAATACACCTCACAACACCTGAGTTCATCTGGCAAACTAATTCGTGAGGCATAGCTATCTGATTTATCAAAACGATTCCATTTACACCTGGTCACATAAATGTATTTTTGCGAAACGGATTTAAATTCGATCTTCAATTCTGTTGTTCACGTCACCAAAAGCAACAGATATGAGCTGCATTTTATAGATCATCAGCTAAAATTTCAAAATCAAAGACCGCAATAAGAGAGAGCAGTAACAGCCCTGGTAAGATCATTTCGTTTCTTTACTTTTAATGATGAAGATTGTGTGTTAAGCGTCTGCGACTTACTTTCACTTTGATTTGCTATAGTTTGCACGTTGGCTTGATGCAGTTGCTCATCTGCGGTGATGCGTGTTCCAGCGCGTCGTCATATCTGGATATAACATAATAGCCTATACAACGCTCTCACAAGGTTTTTTATTTATTTTTTTTTAGCATTTTTGGGAGGAGTACAATTTACATATGTGGTTTCAAAAACCATATGCATTTACACTTGTCCAGTTTCATCTGGAATGCGTCTCAGATCTCCTCCTGAAGTGGTTTGAGGGATCGGATTCAAATCCGTCTCAAATGCGTTTCGGAGGGCATTTAAACCTGGACTTTTCACGATCGGATAGCTATCCGATCTGAGAAAATGCATGAAGTGGCCAGGTGTAAACAACCCCCATGACAAAAACATACGCACGAAAGCCGAAAACAAACGCTGGTTGGCCTCTCACGTCCAAATTTGACGAAGTGACGTATGCCGTAAAGCAGTCGAATTTTGTAGTTCTTTTTGTGCTCTGGTTACTACCCGAACACCGAAGTTACATAGTGCCAGTAAAAGCGATACAGACCCTGTCAGGCTATGGCAGACGTGTCATTCAACCTATTGTAAGTCAATGTACCATCACAAGGATCTTGGAAATATATTATGAAGGTTGAAAAGTTACATAGTGTCGCTTTAAATTGTCTTTATTTCCCCCAAATAAAGGATTACATGTTCTCTTTTGTCACTACCAAAACAATGATAACATGTTTCGGTTGTGACTGTTTCGGTAGTGACAATTTTAGATACTTTTGAACCTAGCTCAAAGATGCTAATCAGCACATGGTTAGCTAGCACAGTTCTGAACAGTTGTACACACAGAAAAACTAAATATTATCGAATAACACCCAAAAAACAATGTCACAACCGAAACTTCACCACGTTTAGTTTGTGACTGATTTAGTATTGACAATTTTAGATGTTTTTGAGCCTAGCTCAAAAATGCTAATTAGTACCTACAGTAGCGCAGTTTTGAACAGTTGCAAACACTTAAATACTAAATTTTATGGAATAACACCCAACAAAGTTTGCTTAGTTGGAGAAAAAAGGTGCTTAAAGTTACACACAGATTTTCAGACTTTTGAACACATTTACCTCAAAATGATGGGACCTATCTACTCACCATGTAGCCATGAGAAAGATGGACACAGGAATATTTCATTATCAAAAATCTAGTGTTGTAGTTAAAATCAGTCTCAGCCAATGGACTAAAACATGCAATGTTTCGGTAGTGACATGAAAATGCGGGACACATTTTTTTACATAAAGTTTCATGATTTACAAAGAAAATATAAAATAAATATATATATTTTTAACTTCACTTTAAAAAGAAAATCAGAAAGTAATTTTAAAACACAACAATGGAAAAAAAAAAGTGCAAAAATTATTTCAATATCGTTTTCACAAGTTTCACAACATATTTTTAAATGTGTTTTTTGGTTGTGGGACAGCAGTTTCCACCAATTGTGTAGAATGACCCCATATGCTGTTAATGTGAATCAAACAACAAAAGAAAAACAGAAAATCACGCACTGCTCTTGATTGAATAACATTAGTAGCTTTAATAAAAAAAAGTCCATCAGCAGTCTATGTGACATCACATTGCTAAAATCTGCAGCAATGTTACAGAGTTGTCACAATGTTGACATTGAACCACCGTTCAGGGGTGCGTTTCCCAAAAGCATCGTTAGCCAACTATGTTCGCAAGTTCCGTCGTTATCAGCATAGTTCAACGGGTCGGTGTTTCCCGAAACCATCGTTCTAACGAACATTCGCAAACAGCATCGCAAAGTTGTGTGGTTGGAACGACAGCTCTCGACCTGTGGTTAGAAGCAGAGTTTCTAGTTTGTATGACATGTGGACTTAATAAATCCTCATCTTGAGCAAAATAAACAAACTGACATTCAGTACAACCTGTGTCTTTTATTTAGAACAGATACAAATGTCATTTACGTATTTTGGTTTGTCAAGAGATTAGAAGCACCGTTTTTGAAGAGTGCATGTGCGAACGTGCTCCACTATGTATGAACCCAGCAAACACAGAACGTTGGCGCAATGTACCCAACCTTCTAACAACGTTTTAACAACATGGCCAAAAGGTTGCTATAACTACGTTGGGTGGTGAAGGTTGTTACAGCGTTGTCACAATGTTGACATTGAACCACCGTTCAGGGCCATTGCTTAAAGGTTGTATCAGCGATTTCAGGCCCAAAAAAGGCCCATACATAAATGATCACATTCATCTAATCTTTCCTAATGAACCGCTAGCTGCCCGCCCCATAAGCAGGCCATCAAAAAAACGCGTCTCTGTAGGCAGCCGTGCACGAGCGCAAAACCTCACAACACCCACCCCTGTCTGTGATTGGTTGGAACACTATTTATTTTGGTTTTGAGTGGTTGGTGAAAGCAGTTGTTTTTGTGTGCAGATCTCAGAGCCTAGGCTGCCTACAGAGACACGTTAGCAGAGACGGCCTGCTTATGGGGCGGGCAGCTAGCGGATCGTTAGGAAAGATTAGATGAATGTGATCATAATGTTTGGGCCTGAAATCGCTGATATAACCTTTAAGGTTGTGCCTCTGGTGTCTTGACAACCACTGGACGACATATGTACTCGTCACTGCCCTGAAGCGCGAAAATCAGCCTTTTAAATTTCAACTGACCATTGGGCTCATTGTGTTGTCTCATTCTTCATCAAGCAAGGATACGTGAGATTTGCATTTAATTTACCTCAGCTAAATAAGATACGTAATTATTCAAAACACAACCTACAACTTTCTTGTCTAATGTGACATTTATTTGAACATCTTCTGGTCAGGTATGACAAATATTTAACTTTATGCCAAAAGTATGAAGCCAAAATTACTTTAATGGTGAGTAATTGATTTCAGCACTCCTTGAACAGGCAGCGACTCGTTAATGTTAATGTTAACGTTAATGTTTTTTCCTTTTTTTTTTTTTTTTGTGGAAACGCACAGAGAAGATTTTTTTTTTTTTTAACTGCTTGCACACCTGTTTATTTTTTTCCTTTGATTTGTCATCTCATTCGTTTCTTTGCTAGATTTTCTCATGTCTGCTCATGCCAGTTAACGTTAGTCCACTCCCTGTATAATATGTTTTTTTTGTTTGTTTTTTTTTCACAAATGTATGACTTTTGGAAGTGCAATTTGATTACCATATGCAGTTTTAATAAAGTTGAATTAGCTAATCTTCTATGTCATTTTTACTCTTCAAAGTGTACACTTGCAGGTGTTAATAACAATGAGTTTACTGTTAGGCCCATAAATAATAATAAGGATAAACAATATTTAAAAAGTATATAATTATCTAACATATGACTAATTCAAAATTAACCACAAAACATTACATGCTACATGGGGGATATCTATATCTAGCATAAAAAAATTAATTGGCAGAGCGTCGTCTCTCAGTTGTTGAATGTCATGCAACAACGTTGCTACAGCCCTGTATTGCTACAGCCCAATTCTACAGGCTCGTAGAATTGTCTTACAATTCTACGTTGTTACAATGTTGCGAGCACGTAGAATGCGACGTTGCCATAGCAGAAATGCAACGTGCCACAGACGTTGCCATAACGTAAATGTGTTTGCTGGGAACGAGCCTATGACTGAATCTGGAAATAAAGCAAAATAACTGAGAAAAATGAGAAATAGTCCTCAGATGTCATGTCTGTAATTTATAGCAAAACATCTAGCATTAACTCGATCTCAAACAGTTTCATTAAAAGAAGTTATTACTCCACCACGTGCGTGACGTCATAAACCAACGTGGTTGTACGACCACTTTGCGACAATACAGTTTCGGGAAACAGTCGTGACTAGCTAGTTGATTTCTTCAACGATGCATCATACTCTGGTAGTTAAGCAGCGAGTTACGTCGTTGTTCAGGAAACGCACCCCTGGTAATCATTGCGAGACCTGTAATTGTTGCGGGAATGTATCATAATAACGTTCTTTTCCAATATCTGTGCTCCTTAAAACTTACGGCCATGAGCGCATCACGCTGCAAATGAACTACTATGGATACACTCGGTGCATAGATAATAAAGGTACACTTTTTTTGTCTATTGTCTTTTTTAATCTATTGTTTATTTTGGGACACTTTTGTCTCTAATTAATTTGGGATGAGGATGCAAAAATGAGAAAGATTCGTTTATATTGAACATAATGGTCTAAATACACTCAAAAAAAAATTGTGTCTAAACATAAGATTTATGTATTTGAATTGCATGTAAAATTCCCATGCATTTGGATTACATAGTTGTAACATAAACCAATCAATACTCTGAATGTGATTCATATTTTTAAGTCATATATAAATGAAACAGATAAGATTTATGTAATTGTATTAATAAACTGAATGTGATTTATATTTGTCAGTCATATGTAAATGAAACAGGTAAGATTTATGTAATAGTACACAGAAAAACGCCCATGTTAAATTAACACTGCTCAGTGTTCATATGTGTGCACACTACAGAGTTAAAGCGGTGTTGAAGTTAATGAGATCATTAAGTGATGATTGAGCATTAATTATGAACACCTGCTGTTAACAAGCAGAATCACTGAAGGAAAGAGAAACACAAGAACTACAACTGACTTCAGACACAGCCTTAGATGAAATCAACTGAAGAGAAAAGAAGACATTAAATCTGTGAAGATCTCAGCAGTGGAGGATTAAACAACTCCACAAACAGCATTACCAGCTTCACTTATTACTAACCAGACTGACTTTATTTCATTTCCGTTTGAATGAAAACAATAGTTGTATTTTAAAGTCACCATGATGGTGGTTAGCGTTTGCTTTAGTTGGGCTCTTGACCATTGACTCTTTAATATAACATTTTCTCTGGCTGCTATAATTATGTGTTTATAAAACACATTTGTTGCAGTGAAAAAGCCAAGAGAAAATGAGATCAAGTGATATTGGCTGTTTATTGATGAAGGTGTAATCATCATATTGTGGCCTGAATCACTTATTTTTTTCAGTGTCTAATGCTTTGATTATTGGGGTTATGTGATTTTGTTTTATTTATTATAGTAGCTGTGTGACCTGACAGCATTAGATCCAACAGTTAATCAAATAATATAAAGAATTTTAAAAACATTTAGTGCATTAAACTTTCTCTTCTACATTATTACTTAGACATCAAGAATCAGTGTATGACTCTCAACAATGGTGACAATCAATGAAATGCTTCATACTGCAGTGCATGCTGGGTACCACAAATCAAAACTCACCCATATCTCCCAGCATGCATTGCGGCATTAATAAATTATGCATCAGGATTTTTTGTATCTTTTGTCACCATTGTTGAGATTAATATGCTGTTTCTTGATGTCTGTGTGAGTCTAAGTAATGCCATAGATGAAAGGTTTTTGTGCACTAACTATAAAAAAAAAAAAAAAGTATATTGTTTGATAAACAACACTGTTAGATTTCATGCTGTAAAATGAAATGGCTTCTGTTATGAATAAAACAATATTAAAAAGCATTAGACACTGAACAAGATCAGCGAATGAGGCAATTACATGATGATGACTTTGTCGTCATCATCATCAATAAACAGCCAACATCACCTGATCTCTTTTTCTCATGGCTTTTTTCGCTGCAACAAATGTGTTTTATAAACACATAATTATAGCAGCCAGAGAAAATTTTATATTAAAGGGTCAAGAGCCCAACTAAAGCAAGCGCTAACCACCATCATGGTGACTTTAAAATACAACTATTGTTTTCATTCAAACGGAAATGAAATAAAGTCAGTCTGGTTAGTAATAAGTGAAGCTGGTAATGCTGTTTGTGGAGTTGTTTAATCCTCCTCTGCTGAGATCTTCACAGATTTAATGTCTTCTTTTCTCTTCAGTTGATTTCATCTAAGGCTGTGTCTGAAGTCAGTTGTAGTTCTTGTGTTTCTCTTTCCTTCAGTGATTCTGCTTGTTAACAGCAGGTGTTCATAATTAATGCTCAATCATCACTTAATTATCTCATTAACTTCAACACCGCTTTAACTCTGTAGTGTGCACACATATGAACACTGAGCAGTGTTAATTTAACATGGGCGTTTTTCTGTGTACTATTACATAAATCTTACCTGTTTCATTTACATATGACTGACAAATATAAATCACATTCAGTTTATTAATACAATTACATAAATCTTATCTGTTTCATTTATATATGACTTAAAAATATGAATCACATTCAGAGTATTGATTGGTTTATGTGACAACTATGTAATCCAAATGCATGGGAATTTTACATGCAATTCAAATACATAAATCTTATGTTTAGACACAAATAATTTTTTTTTGAGTGTAGCCTAAGTGGTCTAAGGCTAAGTAGTTGTCACTTTGTCAAGAAACACCCCTCGAACACATAATACACATGTGTGAACATGTAATACGCATGTGCATGACGTCACAGCTTTCACAAATTCACGTTTTTGTAGTTTACATGGAGACGGTAAAGGCATTGTTTTCAAAACCTTACGTTTTCAGGCCCTGAAAAACACCATTGTCAAGTAAATGAACGGCCAAAACGCATAAAATGTTTTTTTTTAGTTGAAAATTGTGTTGCGTAAACATATCCTAAGAAGGGACAGGGTACAGCGGGTGATTTATGTATATGATGTATATTATGATGTTATGTCATATAGTATATGCCTTTCTCCACTGACTTTCTGTGATGTCCAAAGTGTTTCTAAGGATGCTGATTTTTAGAAGACAGTTGTCTGACTCTGAGATGGTTAACAGGAAAATGGTTTGTGTAACAAACACTAGCAACACATTATTAGCTGTTTGATGACAGTCAAGCAAATAATATTTCAAACAATATTGGGGATTTGAAATCAACCACCTATCAACTACCCAGAACCTCGTAGCAACATACTAAATATACTCATTAACACCTTAGAAACCCAAAAGCGCCACCCTGGCAACCACCCACATTATCCTAGCATTGTGGAAGCTGGTTTTAGATCATGTAAAAATGTAGTTTATTACATTTAGACTGTTAGGAAATAGTCTAGTAAATTAAATACAGACACTTCAATTGCTGTGGTAAACATTAACATCACATCAAGCCAAACCTAAATTATTAAATGCAGAAAAGCTCTCTCAAAAAGACAAGCAAATTGTTCATTTGAAAAGCGAGTTGTTGTCATTCGAGAGTCCTCAGTCTGCTGTTTCCAGCCCCATCTTCTCATCTCACTTTCATGTTGAGAACCTGACGACTGCTCTCCTTAAGGGTCCGTCACAAGTTCACACTGACCTTCCATCAAACACTGACCTGAATTACAAGAATTCATTATACACTACCTTCATTAAATATATATGGAGTCAGGTGAGCATGCATTTTCATTTTCAAATATTTGATTCTTTCTTTTTTCTTTCTGGAATATTAAGAATACAAAGACGGATGATTCATCATTTAGATAGTTGGGAGAGACAGAATTTTTATGAGTAAGCTCACTCAATCATAAAAAAATGATTAGGTTTTCTCAGTAAACAGGTCTCTCCGGAACCATTTGGGTGCAGTTTTCCGGGAAGCACCATTATTAGTTTTGTGAGAAAGAGAGATGTCTTTTGATATAAATCTGCTATAAGTAATCCTCCACCCTGTTTATGTGACAAAGAGTTCCTTTTTGCAGAATCAGGGCATTGTGGGAACAAATAAAAATGCATTACCTGACCTTTTAAAATGGTTAATAAAAATGACATGGCATTATAAACTCGTAACATCATAAGATCAGTGAAACAATTTTTGCAATTTCTGGTGACTTTTAAGAAACCCTATTTTTGCATTTCTTAAAGGTGATGTGTGTTTTTTTCTTCTTCTTTAAGTTACTAAATATTAAAATTCTATATGAATGTGCTAACTACTATGTTAAAATGATACTTTACCCAAAATGGAAATTGTGAAATTGTCTAAACCTTTGACAAAACCACACCGGAACATTTAAATCTGTGTTTGCGCTGCTGCTGACCCAGAGAAAGCAGTAGTTCCCTTTCGAGAACGGTTCACTCGTATTGCGTCGCTAGACGCTATGGGAAAACTCCTTTTCTCGAGAATATTGAAGCCTTTATTTTAAAACGCAGTGCAACTGCACAGCCAGCACAGTGCAGAGCTGAATAGCGTGCTGATTGGCTGGGCTTCGGGAACTGCACGAACCTATGGCTAAGCGGCGAGGACTCGCAAACCTATCAGGATGTTGACGACCAAACAAATCCTCTTGCGGATTTGCCCAGGGGATTGGTTTTTGTCAGTGGATCTGAAAGATGCTTACTTTCACATCCAAATAGCCCCCCATCACGAGACAATGTCCCCCACAGGGAATGGTCTCTCCACCCTCAGACAGTTCACTTAATTTGGAGTGTCTTCGGGAGGGCAGAGGTGGATTCTTCGCCTCAGAAGACAACTCTCACTGCCCAACATTCTTTGCAAAGAACAGAGAAGCGCTGGCCCACAAATGGCCCAATCGCCCTCTTTATACATTTCCTCCGGTCTCGATGCTCCCTCAGGACATCAAACAGATCAGGGAGAACAAATATGCAATCCTCCTAATAGCCCCTCCCTGGCGGACCCAGACATGGTTCCCCAAGTTAATGCAGCTGCTAGAGACAGCTCCTTGGCCTATACCTATACCTCCTTGGACCTCCTTACTCAGGCGAACAGGATGATCTGGCACCCCCGCCCCGACTTGTGGGCCCTCCATGTATGGCCCCTCAACGGGTACCCAGGGACCTCCCAGAAAGAGTCCTAAGCACTATCGCCGAGGCTAGAGCTCCGTCCACGAGATGCCTCTATGCCCCCAAGTGGTCAGTGTTCACCAGCTTCATACCCTCATGGGACCTATCCTCGGTCCTCAGGGCCCTTAGGGTACCCCCTTTCAAGCCGCTTCAATCGGCTGACTTAAAGCCACTTTCGCTCAAGACCGCACTCCTACTAGCCCTAGCATCGGTCAAGCGAGTGGGCGATTTGCAAGCGCTCTCCAAGAACGCTTCCTGCCTTGAGTTTGGGCCCAACAACTCCAAAGTCTACCTCAAACCGAGACATGGCTATGTACCCAAGGTGCTCTCAACTCCGTTTAGAGCCCAGGTCATTTCACTGTCTGCCCTTCCCCTGTCGGAAGACGATAGAGAATTAAGTCTACTCTGCCCCGTCAGGGCTCTCAGAGTTTATATAGAGCATTCTGCTCCGTTCAGGCAGTCTGAACAGCTCTTTGGATGCTTTGGTGGCCCCACCAAAGGGCTCCCGGTCACGAAGCAAAGATTGTCATGTTGGATAGTAGATGCTATCTCTTTGGCCTACGCCTCAATGGGCCTTCAATGCCCCATAGGCATCAGGGCTCATTCCACAAGGGACATGGTCTCTTCATGGGTATGGTCCAGTGGTGTACCAATTGAAGAGATTTGTGCGGCTCTGCAGGCACGAGTCCTTTCTATCTAGGAGATCTTGGCCCCTGAAGGGCCCAAGCCTCTAGGTATCCCTTCGTGGGCTCCGACATTGTCCGGTCCCCGTTGGTTTTGACTTTTAGTTCTACTATAAGCCTCGGGCTTCACAGCCCCAGACGGTAGTTCAGAGCAAAGTCGTCAGCTAATAGCACGGTGTTTTGAAATGGGTTCCCATAGGGTCTAGCAACGCAATACGAGTGAACCGTTCTCGAAAGGGAACGTACTCAGTTACTAACGTAACTTCGGTTCCCTGAGAGTAACGGGAATGAGTATTGCATAGACGGCCGTGCTATTAAGCTTCAAGTTCAGGTACTGTCACTTCAGTCGATTTAACCTGATTCCTATGGCGAAATGGGCCGCTTATATAGGCAGTAGCCACACCCATTTTGGCGGGTTTTGCCACGCGCGAGACGGGAAGCGCCCTGATAGGTTTGCGCGTCCTCGCCGTTTTGCCATAGGTTCGTGCAGTTTCCACAGCCCTGCCAATCAGCACGCTATACAGCTCTGCACTGTGCTGGCTGTGCAACTGCACTGCGTTTTAAAATAAAGGCTTCAATATTCTCGAGAAAAGGACTTTTCCCATAGCGCCTAGCGACGCAATACTCGTTCCCGTTACTCTCAGGGAACCGAGGTTACATTAGTAAATGAGTACGTTATTATGTATGGGTACGAAACAGCTTCACAAACAGTCTTTTCAACACCACAGTATCGTTATTTCTGTTACAAATATTCAAATTATCACAAAAGTAAGATAAAAGTTTACAGTTAAGATAAAAAAAACTGATGTCTATGGTAGCTATCAAAATACAGCAAATCACCTTTTGAAAGTAACTTGGTGCTCCAAAAAACAATTGTATCATTACTACATTGTTATACCATTAGGTGGAGACAACTGACTTGTTAAAAAAAAGTCGTTGTCAATGAATCAATTCAAGAGATTTGTTCTTCCAGTAATGAAACAAGAATTTGTGAGTGAATCTTTGAATCATACATTTAAATAGATTTTTACATTTTAAGCAGACTGCAGCAACATTTTGTCAAAATCTCTAGTAAATTACTAATTTTGTTTAGTTGTCTGTTCAGAATTGTGGGAAAATTGTAATCTCTATTTGAAAGGGAAAAAAAGTGATTCTAAGCTCTACAAAGTTTGCAAACACCACACAAGCATCACCATGGGAAGCAAAGCGTCAGACTTGACAGTTCTTTTTTCAACTCCTCCCCCTCCTGCAAGCGGCAGATCTCGCCAATCAATTCAATTCAGTCAAAGTCGAACATGTCCTACCGATTCTGTTGTGCTATAAAAAGATTTCTCTGTTTGTTCTCAACTTCAACTGGCATGACATAGCAACATTGGCTCAAACAAAACCATGACTTTAGGGCAGAAATATTTGTTTTGATTGACCAATGGTAGACCAGGGGAGTTTTGGGAAACCTGTTTGATAACAGGTCCCCGTAGTGACTGGTGCAGAAAATACATGCTTCAGCCTTGAAGATAGCAGACAGAGACATTTAGTTAATTCATAGCACGCAAATAAAAACCATACAGTTATAACATGCCATTTAGCAGTGGTTTTCAACTGGTTTAGCCATGGGACCCAAAATTTTCCATGGTCATTAAACCACGACCCAATTTTTTGGGGAATTTAATCTGCGTCTTTGACTAAACAATCCTTAACCCACTCAAAATGGTCCTGCGAGGCTGCAACCCACCAGTTGAGAAACACTGCCACATAGTATCTATCTAAAAGCATGAGTCTCTGTTTTTCCTATGCTTGTGCAGATGGATCCAGTTTGTGATAAAAGAGCTTACTGAGAACATGTCAATCCAGTGCATCACACTCTGCAGAGATGATCAAGAAATGTAAGCTTAGCATTAAGTTCTGCCAGGAAGACTCAATCAGCGCGTCATGTATTAACTCACTTCTAACCAATCATGTGTTAACACTCTCAGTATAAAAGAATGGTACTTACATTCGTCTGAGTTCGCAGATACTGACGGCGCCAATTACCTCCATCCTCCCCAACCACCTCCAAGATGGTCCTTTCCCTCCATCCTCCCCACCACCACCAGGATGGTCCCTTCCCTCCATCCTCCCCACCACCACCAGGATGGTCCCTTCCTTTACCTCCAGGGGGTCGGCTGCGCCCCTGCCTTCGTCTTCAGGCAGGATATGCAGCTTCCGCTACCCTCGCATTGCGCGCTAAGGACGGGGCCTACGCCAAAGAACTTTATAAATTTATGCTTGCTGGGCTGTTAATAAACATGCGCTTGTTATATCAATTTATCTCCCGAGTCTTTCTGGTAGAATTAGTTTTCTTTGCCCGGCAGCCATGAGAAGAATCTTGTCAGCCTTTATAACAATAGACGAGCGGGTTGACCTTAATCTTGGCTCTGCTCAGGGCTTTGATAACTGTCCACCTATTCAGAGGATAGAAGATTGACATCTTTCCCTAGATCAGCATAGATTCCTCTTTTCAAATTCTCTCTCTCTCTCTGCCGTCTGGCTGTGCTCAGACGTGAGTGTGTGTGCATCTGTTGCATGCAGGAGAAGATAAGGACAGCAGCAGCTCTTTTGATTAGATTAGAGTATTGGTATGTATGAATAGAGTAGTCTATGGTGGAAAATGAACATGACTAAAGATGTATCTTATCTTATCTTATCTTATCTTATCTTATCTTATCTTATCTTATCTAATTTGTTTGTACACCATGCAAAAAATAAAAATAAAAAAATAATCAGGTTGCCATCTGCAAAAAAAAATCACAATATATTACACAGATGTGTTATGGTGAATCTTACATTTTCTTGATTTGTACTGGTTTTGACTCAGAGCTGAACAATAACAGGTTATGGTCACCATGGCAACCTGTGCCAAATGGGCGAGATATTGGGGTGAGAACTCTGACTCTTGCACAAAACGACATTATCAAGCAGAACTGATACATCCATTAGACAAAAGATGCTAAAGAGCTCATGGATAGATTTGCAAAATTAAGATAAACAAGCTTGTTATCTATCCGCGAGAGATTAGATAGTCTGCATTTACGGAAAAAAGAAATGCAGTGGCTCCATGGTTCACTGATCAGATGGTAATAGCATGATATTTTGATATATACAATAGTACTGTTTATTTACCATATGGAATATTAGACATCAAGAGGCGACCCAACACAATACTAATCTTGTTTACCATACAAAAGTAAACATTAATATTTATTGAAGTTACTATGAAGTACATACATTAGGTCTAACAATATGCTAAATTATTCATACAACATAGGAGGAATAAGAAAACTGACGGTGTAGAAGTGTAATTTACCCATAAAACACATGGAACAAACCCAGGGCTAATCCTGTATTAGTTTAAGCAATATTACCAATTAACAGGTGAATTGGATCCAAAATACCATACAGGTTAATGCATGGCCTTTAACGTCAACCACAAAAGAGAAGCATTTTCTCCTCTCTTTTAAATGTCAGTGAGCCTATTTATTTTTTCTCTCCTATCTCTGAATGATTATATGGCCAAATGCATTTTAAAATTGTGCATTAGCACTTTCCAAGGCAAAGGCAAAGGCAAAGGGAGGCATGGATACAAATACTAGCAGTCCTTTTATTTACAACCAAAACTGCTAAAAAAAAACCACACAATTAATAGACAATCACCTACAAACTAGAATGAAACTACTGAAACAAATACAAACACAGGAAAATAAAACAGAAGCAATGGAATAGAACTAGCCTATCTATCAAAATAAGAGTCTTTCAACATGAACAGAATGTGATATGTTTATATATTGGTTTATATAAGCTTCCAAATGCAAAAATAATTCACAATAATTTGTGATCATTCTCCCATCTGCCAATGGTCAGTGAAACAGATATCATGACCCCAAACATCAGTTTAGTCAATGGTTCTGTGTCGCACTGCTTGGGTTGATCAAATAAACAGAGCAATGTTTTGTTTCTTCTGTGGAACAGTATTTAAAGGTAAAGAACACCCATTACCCTCTTGCCATTCCAAAACTGTATGACTTTCTTTCCTTAGTGGAACATTAAGGAAGATATTTTGAGAAATGTCTCTTTTTTCCCCAATACAATAGAAGTAAATGGGCTACAGTATTGTTTGGTTGCCAACTCTCTTCAAAATACCTTATTTATGTGGTCCATAGAAATAAATGCATACAGTTTTGAAACCACATGAGGTGGAGTAAATGGTGACAGAATTACAGTTTTTGGGTGGATTAAAAATGTTCTGGCTTGTGACCTGAGGGTGATGGTGTGGAACAAAGCGCTGACGATACATCCCACCCTGGCACGGATGCTCGGGGACATGCACGAGGGCAGGACTGACCCAGGGCTTTTTGATGAGCTGCGTGCCGCCACCGACCTAGGTGACCGCACGCTCCCTGGGCCAGGTGATTTCCACCGGCTTCCGGTGGAGGGCCGGGGGAAAGTATTTTGTTCTCCTTTCCCCGCTGCTTGCCCCACGGCGGGCAGAACTCCAGTGTAGTTAAAGAAAAACTGACACACCCATCTCTGAGCCACTAGAGGTCTCGGATGACAGTGCATGCCGCTCACGAGCCTCGCCACTCTCGTCCCCCTCTGTTGCCAGACCCCTGGCAGAGCAGGCCCCCGTGGAACGCTGGTCCTTCCCTGGCCTCCCTATCAGGACGCTGCAAATAACTGTGCCCCCACACCGGGACGCTACACCTTCCACGTCCAGGCCGGTCATTCAACCTCGTTGCCCCATTGAGGGTACGTCTATTTTTGGGAGCCTGGCTAGAGCTTCCCAACCTGTCCCGCTTGGTCGCGAGAACCATCAGGCTCGGCTATGCGATTCAGTTGAGTTCCTGTCAATGAAGACAGCACTCCTGGTCACATTGGCCTCCAACAAGAGGGTAGGGGACCTGCATGCATTTTCGGTTGATGAAGTGTGCCTGGAATTCGGGCCGGCCTACTCTCACATGATCCTGAGACCCTGGCCTGGATACTTGCCCAATGTTCCCACCACTCCCTTTCGATATCAGGTGGTGAACCTGTAAGCGATGCCCTCGGAGGAGGTAGACCCAGCCTTGGCACTGCTCTGTCCAGTACGCGCCCTCCGTGCTTACATAGACAGAACGCAGTGTTTCAGGACCTCTCTTGTTTGTTATGGTGGGAAGCTGAAGGGAAAGGCTAATCTCCGAGTGGAGCCAGTATCCTCTCGTCTACTCGCTTCAACTAGCTGGTAACTGGATCTGATCAGGTATCTTCGCTTGCTCGCCATTCCACTCCTCGGACTGGATACGTGTGATATTCTCCTCAGGTGAGCTTCCCCGAGAAGCCCTGAGTTCCTCCTGCACTGTTGACGTCAACACCAGAGTTATGCCCCCGGCAGCTTTCGCATTGGCTAGGCGCCTCCAAGTGCATGGTTCCCCCCTTGGGCGACCCTCACATGTGTATTTCCACTGCAAGCCTCTCTGAGCATGTGTCTTTCCCTTGGCAAGCCACCTTTCCACCCCTGGGGTTGAAACATTCCACCCTGCGGGCTGGACACCCCAGTGTTCCTCCATATGCAACACGCTTGCGGGTTATATGTGTATTCTGTAAGTCATTGTGTCACATATTTCCACTGAGATATGCTTCCCAGTGTACCTTGGTATTCCTGTGTTAAGTAGGAGTCCCTTGTCCGTGCTAGTCTCACGACAGGGAGCTCAGACTTACGCAGGGTACTGGAAGACAGCCGAGGTGGCGTGATTAGACTGGGAACCCCATTCGCTGTAACGCCTGAGTTCAGTCTCGGCTCCTCAGCGAGAAAACATAACTGCATGTTGCCAGCGTACTTCCTTATATACCCATGAGGTGGGGGCGGAGTTACGCTATGCAAATTCCGCAGACTCATGGCATTTCTTTGCCATTGGCTCATTTTATAATACTCGAAGGTGAGAGGCTTTCTAAGCGAAACCCCATTCGTCGTCATGACGTAACGTCTCCATTCCCTACTCAGGGAACGAGAGTTACATACGTAACCGAGACGCTTTCTGTGCTGCGAAAGCAAATCCACTTTGCATGCACTTCCAAAGGATGAGGACTTTGATTTTGGCTCAAATTGATGTGGTAAAACTGATGCCATTGTTACCATTCGTATGTGTATAGAAGTGCTGAGGAAGTTCTGAAATTCAGATAGGGTAACAGGCGTTTTGTTTTCGACACGTGCTGTAATAAGTAGACTGGTCATCTGACCAATCAGAGCACAGTAGGCTCTCAGAAAGGAGGGGTTTAGAGAGACTGAATCATTGATCCAACCGTTTCAGACACTGTGAGAAATTATAAGAAAATTAAAGACTTTTTCACCTTGAATGCAATTAAATGTATTGCAGGAGACCACCAAATCAAAATTAGGAACCTTTAAAACAGCAAAATATGGGCACTATTAAGCTATTCAATGATTTTAGAAATCAGAATGACAAAGTGACTGTGGAAAATTATTAATCTGACATGTTTATGTTCCTCTTCAACATGTCAGATACATTCTGGGGAGTGAACAGTTTCTTTGAGGAGAACTTGACAAGCACATCTATATTGTCATGCTAGCTGTCAAATGTTTTGTTAAAAAAACAGGGTGTACCAGTTCACAAGCCAGGAGCCGAAAGATGTGTGCAGTCTGTGCACCTATCTTTATTTGTGTGTGTGTGTGCGTGTTGTGAATCTTACTTACCCGTGTTTACCTCCTAGGGAGGAAATGTCACAAGATGCAAAACCGCATATGAAATTAACCAGTGCATCAGCAAGGGATAAGATGACACAACATTAGTTAAATGTCAGATATCATAAGTCACCTATCTGCACACCCGCCACAAATTACTTTGGGGAATACATCGAACTTGATTCTCTTAAGCATGACAAGTGTAAATTAGGGGAATAGTTGGTTGGCCTCCACTCTCAGTTGCCTAGCAGCATACTCTGATGCAAATTCAAAGTCACTTTGTTTCCTTTTGTTAAGAGGCTCAGGGAAAAAAATCCCTTCTGCATCAAAGCTTTCCATGAATACAAACAGAGGAGAGCAATACTCTGTCCTCCCACACAAATTGGGCTTTTAGATTTACATTTACATTATATTGTAATCACAGGCGTGTTGTTGAAATGGAGCGTACTGTAAGTGCCGTGTTTGTCAATGGGTGCACACACACACATGTGGAAGAGTGATTAATATCACTATAGTGATCACATCATGACTGGCTTTTGCAGACCACACATCTTCAGAACAGGTGCTTACTGCCTTAAGAGTATTATACAAGTGTTTGCTTCTGCTATTTCATATCAGTTGGAGCACATAGCTTTGTTGTTTGTGCATCAATATGCATCACTGAACAATGTGACAGTTTCATACCACAATTTTGGCATCTAAAGTCTGTTCAAGAGGCAAAGAGCAGGTGCTTAACATACATTTGTTTGAAACAAAAAGGCATTTTCACTGGCACTTTTCCCCTTATAATTAAGTTCTTATTATTTTATTTACTAAATGACGTCCTGATTCTTTAAATGGATAATCAACCTAAAAATTAAATACTGCCATTGTTTACTTACCCTCATGTCATTCTAAACCTGTATGCATTTATTTCCTCTGTGGAACACAAAAGAATATGTTTTTTAGGAATGTTTGAATGTTTTTGCATTGTGAGGTTCAAGGTTCATGGTTCTCATCCAGAATTTTTACACACACACACAAAAAAAATTCTAATTGTGTCATTTATTCACCCTCATGTTGTTCCAAAATGACTTTCTTCTGTGGAACACAAATATATATTTTGAAGAATGTTGGTAACTAAACAATTTTAGTGACCATTGACTTCCATTGTATTGCTAAAAAAAAACACACACAGACATTCCTCAAAATATTTTATTTTATGTTCTACAGAAAAAGGAAGTCATGCAGATTTAGAACAACATGACAGTGAGTAAATGAAGGCTGGGTAAATTATTGCCCTTTTAACAGTCCAGGGGCCCTATCTTGCACCCAGCGCAATTGACTTTGTACACCGACGCATGTATCATTCCTATTTTGCACCCGCGCAAAGCGGACTTTTCCCTCCACAGAAGCACGTCGGTTAACTAAGAAATACACTTGCGCTCCCGGGGGCGGTGTTCCGGCGCAAACATTCCTTCATGCTATTTTGCAGGTTTAGAAAACAATTGCGCCACTAACCAGGAAAAAATAGTTTAAAGTCAGTGGCGCGTTGCACATGTTATTCATATGCTATTTTAAGGGTGCATGCTTGGCCATAATCAATGTAGCGTGTGCACAACGCACACTTTGATTCTCTCATCTACACAGAAGCAGCAGTTTTCATTTTTGCAAATCATACATTATTACGATAGATAGATAGATAGATAGATAGATAGATAGATAGATAGATAGATAGACAGACAATTTATTATAAAAGCATACATCTAACTTACACATTTACCCAAATTATCATACGCCTGTTTAACTGAAGTTAATTTGGGTGGGTTTCTCCATCCCCAATGTCCCTGACGAGAACGTCGGTCTCCTCGGCTGTGAACCGCTCCTGGCGCGCGCCTGGCAAATCCGCCTTTATAATAGGAATCCGCTTTAGAATAAGCGCACCTGCTCTTAAAGGGAATGTTAGATGTCGCTCTGATTGGTTTATTTCACGTTACGCCCAAACCACACCTATGAATAATGAAGCTACTTCAGACCAACCCCTTTTAGATTTGCGCCGGGCGCAAGAGGCATTTATCCCGCCGGGAAAATAGCAACAGCGCCGGAGATCCGCCCACAAAGTTACTTGCGCTTTGCGCTTGACACTTGCGTTTCAGATCGTTAAAATAGGGCCCCAGTTGTGTTTGGAAATGAATGGCATGAACATCCTCAAAACATCTCCTTTGGTTTAGAACAACATGGTAAGTAAATGATGACACCATTTTCAAATTTGAGTGAACTATCTTTTTTGCCTAATTTTGTATTTGCAGGAATGTTCTGGACGTGTCTGTGAATTCCCCATGAGGGAAGCCTGCATTTTGCAGCGATGTTGTTTGGCAATCTCTGGCTAAAGCTCAACAGTATTCCGTCTCTTCTTTCCCACAGCTCTATCTGTCCCAGCAGGGGGCTCGGATCTGTCAAAGTGACGGGAATTAGTGACAGCACTTATTCATCTTGGATTATGCCATGCTAATGATGATAGTCTCTGTTCTTTCTCATTTCAGATCTGGTAGCATTATACATAATTGTCTTCAAGAAATTCCTCAGGATTGGCAGGCTAATTACTAGTATAAGACAGAGAGGGGTCAGCAAAGAGAGGTATTAAATGAATTTGGATTATGAGTTTGCCATGCAGATGAAATGAAAGTATTTTTTTACTCTGACAACTAAGGGTATTATTTTTGAAGAGACAGCACACTTAATATTTTCTTCTCCACTTTCTTCTCTGCTAAAATGCATAAGCCATGGTCCATTAACGTGGTATTGAATGGGATTTTCGAGATTCTTCTCGCTTTGTGTGCAGTTCCACTTTTCTGCTCGGGGCGTTTGGGTGATTCTGAAATTGGACCATGAATTGTGGCATATGAACACAGGAATCACATGGAAGAACGCACATGGATGAAGATTTGTTCTCAATTCTTGTTACACAGCCAATAGAAAACATTAAGAGTAATCGCAAGTTAAGGTTTAGCATTTGATTAATATCCTGCTAGCCATTTATCTAGCTAATTTAGCATACCGTTAACCAGAGGTGGGCACAAATACATCAAAAACTATTTTGTTACAAACTACAAATACTGGCTCATGAAATGTAACAAAATAAAATACAAAATACTGATGTGAAAAATGTATTTAAATAAAATACAAGTAATTAGTATTTTGAAAATACAAAAATACTCCCACAAAAATCTTAAAGGGTTAGTTCACCCAAAAATGAAAATTCTGTCAGTAATTACTCACCCTCATGTTGTTGCAACCCTGTAAGACCATCGTTCATCTTCGGAACACAAATTTAAGATATTTTTGATGAAATCTGAGAGCTGGATCACTCCTCCATAGGCTTCTAAGACATTATAACTTGCTGGCCAAGAAAAGTTATTAAAGAGATCGTTAATATAGTCCAAGTGACTACAGTGGCTCAATTTTAAGTTTATCAAGCGACGAGAATACTGTTTTTTGTGCGCAAAAAACACACAGAAATAACGACTTTATTCCACTATTAATTTCCTTCTCTCTGGGCCTCGAGTTATTTTACGTAGTGTAATAGCGTAGCGCGTCTGTGTTGTACGTCACACGCATCACACACATGACCAGCGTCGGCCAATACTGAGCCTACGTGTGACGTACAACACAGACGCGCTGCGCAGTTATACTACGTGAAAAGACTCAAAGCCCAGAGAGAAGGAAATGAAAAGTGGAATAAAGTCTTTATTTTTTATTTATTTATTTTTTGCGCACAAAAAGTATTCTCGTCGCTTTATAAACTTAAGATTGAGCCACTTTAGTCACTTGGACTACATTAACGATGTCTTTAATGCATTTTCTGGGCCAGCAAGTTTTAATGTCTTAGAAGCCTATGGAGGAGTGAACCAGCTCTCAGATTTAATCAAAAATATCTTAATTTGTGTTCCGAAGATGAACGAAGGTCTTAAGGGGTTGGAACAACATGAGGGTGAGTAATTACTGACTGTCACAGTGTGAGACTGTTTTGTGTTATTGTATTGTATTAGTGTTGTTCCCTGAGTTGCCACCAGATGTCTCTTCCCCTCACTGTCATATGTATCATGAACTGCATTTCCCATACTCCCTTCTGTTAATCATTGATCATTTGTCACCAGCTGTTTCCCATTAATCTGCATATATAAGCTGTGTCTTTGTGTGTGTCTTTTGCTGGTTCATTGTTTGATGTCACTGGTTGTTCTGTTGCCTTCTCTGTGTCACCTGTTTGGATTATCATTTTGTGTACGGCTGTGAGTTTATGTTTTTATTAAACACTGTTAACCTGCAAATTCTTCTCCTCATTTGATACCGTGACAGAATGAACCAGCCATTAAGGAAGGAGCGGGTTATCAGCCACAGGAGTTATCTGTAGCCGGAGTTATTTTTGTATCACTGCTATGGATCTGACACAGGAGAGCAACTTGGAGCGGGTGAGAGAGGCACTGAGTACCAGGGTGGCGGATTTGCAACAACAGCTCCTGTTGTTGCAGAGTGGTTCCGTGTCGCCCACACCATCCATTTCCCCCAACCCCACGGAGTTGAGTGGTCAGCCGGAGCCTAGCACGGACTTCCCTGAGAGATACGCTGGTGAGCCTAAGTTATGTGAAGACTTTATTAATCAGTGTTTTCTGCATCTAGATATGCATCACAGGACTTTCGAAACTGAGGAATCGAAAGTAGCGTTCGTGCTACTGCTGCTGACCGGTCCAGCAGCCACATGGGGAACAGAGGTGTGGGAGAGACGGGACCCATGCTGTGCCTCTTTCAAGGCACTTACCGGGGAGATGATTCGGGTCTTTTCCAAGACTAAGGTGAATTCTTCTCGGAGGTCAGGGAGGAGACCCCGTCCAAGCAATTTTTTGAGGGGAGGTAGTGCGCACCGGTCGTTGTGTGTTGGGACTCTGGGCCTGCGGGAATACACACCCGAGTCATATCACAAGATGGTTGCCACACCTGAGCCTCTTCACAAGATGGCTGCCACACCCGAGCCAATTATGGATGTAGCGAGTGCTAGAGACATGATTGTTTCACTCTTTCCCGAGCGTCGGCCACGAGAGAGGGAGATGGAGAGGAGACCCAAGCCTATTCACAAGATGGCTGCCGCACCAGAGCCACTTAACAGGATGGCTGCCTCACCTTTCTCTCCTATCTATGCCAGAACCCAGCGTCTGAGGTCTAGTCTGGCAGAGACTCCATTAGGGTCAGTGCGGAGGGCTGGCCTTCCAACCCCGATGCCGGTTTTCACGAGGGCCACTGCCAAGCCTGCACCCGCCCTCAAAATGGCCGCCGCCAAGCCAGCAGCAGTACCCAAGATGGCTGTCACTATGCCTGCGCCTATTTTTGAGACTGCTGGGGTTATACCTGCCCCTACACTCCAGATGGCTGTTGTCTCAGCGTCACCTGTTCTAAGGAGGGCTATCATCATGCCTGCACCTGTTCTCAGGAAGGCACCAGAGGTATGTTCATTGGACTCAGTATTTCCTGTGTTTACCATGGCTCTGTGGTGTGTGTGGTCTGCTTTCTGCTCTTCTGTTCAGCAAGATGTCTCTCAAGCCCATGAACCTGAATCGGCCGTTAAGTCTGAATCGGAGTCTCTTGAACTTCCTGTCACGGCTGAGAGGTCTGAGCCTGAGTCTCTTGCACTTCCTGTCACGACGGAGAGGTCTGAACCTGAGTCTACTGTACTTCCTGTCACGGCTGAGGAAGATGAACCTGAGTCTCTTGCACCTCCTGTCACGGCTGAGGAATATGAACCTGAATCTCTTGCACTTTCTGTCACGGCAGAGAGGTCTGAACCTGAGTCTACTGCACTTCCTGTCACAGCTGAGAGGTCTGAACATGAGTCTACTGCACTTCCTGTCACGACTGAAAGTCTCTCCGTCCTGCCCAAGATGGATGACTCCGAGGTCTCTGAACTCTCTGCCTGGCCCAAGATGGCCGATTCTGAGCTTCTTGAACTCTCTGCCCGGCCCAAGATGGACGTCCCCGAGCTCCTTGAACTCTCTGCCTGGCCCAAGATGGCCGACCCCAAGCTAGTTGAACTGTCTGCCCTAGCTAACCTGGCCCATAGGGCCTCTTGTGCTTTTTTGCCCAGGTTCTTGTTACCGCCAGCACCACCATGGGTTGCAGCTCGGCTCTGGTGTCTGGAGATGCCTGCAGCACCACCCTGGTCTCCAGCGCCGTTCTGGTCTCTGGTCCCGCCTGCGGCCCCGCCCTGGCTCCCTGCACCGCCTGCGGCCCCGCCCTGGCTCCCTGCACCGCCTGCGGCCCCGCCCTGGCTCCCGGCACCGCCTGCGGCCCCGCCCTGGCTCCCTGCACCGCCTGCGGCCCCGCCCTGGCTCCCTGCACCGCCTGCGGCCCCGCCCTGGGGTTCTAGACCCTCCATCCCTCCCCCAGATCCACCTCCGTTCCTCCACCCACCTGAACTTTTGTGCTTGGTCTTATGGAGTGTCTGGAAGCCACTCCTTTTAGGGGGGAGTACTGTCACAGTGTGAGACTGTTTTGTGTTATTGTATTGTATTAGTGTTGTTCCCTGAGTTGCCACCAGATGTCTCTTCCCCTCACTGTCATATGTATCATGAACTGCATTTCCCATACTCCCTTCTGTTAATCATTGATCATTTGTCACCAGCTGTTTCCCATTAATCTGCATATATAAGCTGTGTCTTTGTGTGTCTTTTGCTGGTTCATTGTTTGATGTCACTGGTTGTTCTGTTGCCTTCTCTGTGTCACCTGTTTGGATTATCATTTTGTGTACGGCTGTGAGTTTGTTTTTATTAAACACTGTTAACCTGCAAATCCTTCTCCTCATTTGATACCGTGACACTGACAGAATTTTCATTTTTGGGTGAACTAACCCTTTAATGCCGTTTTTAAGAGGAGCAGCGCCACTTCTTCTCCTGTGTTCAAAACTCATTCACTTCTTGGAGGGAGCCGGGTTTACAGGGAAAATATGTCAAAATCATTTACTATGGTGATAAGCATATGGTGATTTTTCTTAAGTATTTAAGTATTTGAAATACTCTAAATACACTCCCTCAAAATATTTTGTTACAAACTACATTTTATTTTTTCCACACCTGCAAAATACAAATTACAAAATACACTAAAGTAATTAAATACGTATTTAAAATACATTTAATTGAAATACTGACCATGTCTGCCGTTAACTGACTAGCCTATCATATTAAATACTCAGGTTACTACACTACAATGTTTTGCCTAAATATGTCAGTGGGAAACATGGTAATATCTTTTTTATTTTATTTTATTTTTTATAATAATTAAAAAAAAAAAACTTTTGAGCCATATGTAGTGAATGTCAATTACAAGTTTATTATTATGCTTAGCTAGAACAAGATATCATTGACAAGGTGCTTTTATTAATTTTTTTTATGTCAATGGAGGAGAGTCTTCACTATGCTGAAGTAAATAACTTAAGTGAGGAAATAGCTTATTGTTTAATGAATTGACAGCCCATAGGCTAATCTTCAACATGTTTTCTCTTAAACATTAGCTTTGGATCGTTTTTGCAATGTCATCAAGGCTTTAATGTGATTGGTTACCAAGGCGCACATGATCCAAGTCATCTGTTACTCTTTCTCCAATGGTAGAGCCACAGACCCGCGTATCTCCCAATAATAACTTCCATCTCTGACTGAACATATTGTAACATCCTCATCTGGGACTTTCCCTCCGAATCACCAGAGGGCGCCCTTTCCAGAATATTGAACTTCTGCCCATGTTTCTATTACACGCCCTGACTTCCTATTTAGGCCACTCCATTCCTTTTGTACTTTTCAAAGTATTGTTTGCCCTGGCTGCAATTTCTGAGTTTTTTAAATGTATTTATTCTTTGTTTGTTTTTGCTTTGTTGTGGATCTTTTTGCCTTGCATTCTCGATTATTCTCTTGGATTTGTGTTTGGGATATGGTTGCCTGTTTGGACAGCTCACCTTCCAGGAGTACTGATATTTCAAACTATAGGTCTTGGGAAAAGGTGTCCCTATCAGTCAGAGAACACCTGCAGGTCAGGGGCAGGGATCGCAATGCCAATCTCGCCCGCCAATGTCCATTGGCTTGTTGGGTTTAGACTCGAAGGTGATTGGGCTCTCAGGCAAGATCCCAATTCGGCAGTTCAGTTCTGACGTAACGTCTCCGTTCCCTCCTTCAGGGAACAGGGGTTACATTAGTAACCTAGATGTTTCCCAATTATTGGCCATTTTCAAATGGGGATAGGTGTTTTTCAACCTCTTTACCTGATTTGCTCAAATCAAGTAGGCAATTCCCATTATCTTTTCCCACATTAACCTCAAGATCTGACGTGGAAACGTAGAGAAAATAGAAAGCTTTTGATTTTAATATCACATCAATATTAAATGTTGAAATTAACATTAAATAAGATTAATAAATGCTTTTGAAGTATTTTCCCATTTTTTACTGTTTATATTGTATAAAGGTTAATTATATAGTGCAGTGTTCAGTCAGGGAGACTGAAACTGTTGGTGGGTGGTAATTTTCACAAATCACTGATGGAGGTATGACAGACGGGGGTGAATGGGCTGGCAGATGTGAAATGAGTCTGGAAGACAAGCTGACACCTGGAAAATAGAGGTCAATTTGTCAATCTCTGGCAAAAAGCTGATAGTCTTCTTATATCTAGCAGACATTTAGTTGAAGATGAATGTAATATCCTTTCAGAGATCAGAGATTTTATTTGACTCAGTATAAGGGAAGCCGTGGGTGTCTCCAGGAGTAGCATAAAATAACTCATTCACGAAGTGTGCATATAATTTGATGTAGGCCTGCTAAATTGTAATAAGTGGATGATCAGTCATGAGTAAAAATGTTTTAATGGTAGTTTGATATAGTAACTGCTAGACTGACAGGTGAAAAATGTTGAAAGACTTGCGTTTCACTTTTTTTAAAAGAGTAATTCACCTAAAAAAAAAAAAATCTGTTATTACTCACTCACCCTCATCACATTCCAAAACTGTAAGCAGTTATTTTTGTGTGGAAAGATGCATAAAGATTAATCAAAGTGTCTCCATTTGTGTTCCATGGAAAAATAGCAACTACAGATTTGGAAAATTACCTAATTTTATTTTTTAAATTTTCAGGTATTCCTTTACAGACAAAATTATTTGGAAGAAAAAAAAAGATCCACTGAAATGTGACACTATGGCTTTCTGGATTTAAAAAAAAACAAAAACTGTTAATACTCAGCAATGAAGAATGATGGCCTTCTCTATGTTTGATGGTTGTGGCCTCCCTGGTTCTTGGGAGCTGTGAGGTTGACAAATGATACCTTCACAAATCTTTGTCTCAGAGGATTATAATGGCTTATAAAATAAAAACTGAGATCAGCTAAAAAGATGAATGCTTCACATTTTAAGTATATGTGCTTCAAAATTTGAAAACCTTGAGTTTGAAGTTAAAGGTCTGTTCAGAGTCCAACACAAATTAAGTTTAATTAAAGGTGCTCTAAGCGATGTCACACGTTTTTTAGGCCGAATTATTATTTATTTTTTTCACATCCAGCAAACATCTCCTCACCATCCACTAGCTGCCTGTCCCCTGAACAAAAACAGCCCAGGCTCCACAAACGGCAACAAAAACAAACTGGCCCAGCCTGGACCACGAAACATAACAAACAGTGTTCCAGCCAATAACCGACATGAATGATTTGGGGGTGGGGGTTTGGGGGTTAGTGCGCTTGCACATGAAGGGGGGTGTGGGGAGTGGAGGAGAGAGAAGCATGAAGAGGGAAGTTAGCTAGAGGAGAGATGTCCTAGACAATGACAATGACTAATGTTAGAATTATATTCTCTTTAATTTTGATATGGCCGACACATGACCAAAGAGACGATGTTCCGATGAACAAATAGAAAATAAGAATATTGTTAGAAGGAAGCATGGAAGGGAGGGGGAGGGGACAGGATGAGGAGGAGGAGGAGGAGGAGGAGGAGGGAGGGTCGAGCTAGCCTCCGTTTTGTTTGACAATACTTCGAACGTCAACAAGAAGTGACGTCACTCAATATCGCTTAGAGCAGCTTTAACAGAAACTGTGGAGTAATGTTGAATACCACAGGGGGAAAAAATGTCTTCAGTTTGTTTGTTTTTTATGCAATCTTTTAAAGTAATTATTTTCTATCATTGTCTGCTAGAAATTGCATACAAAATTATATTAAAAGTCTTCTATAAATTCACAACTAATGAGGAGTGGTTGTGTCTTGAGCAACAGAGAAAAAAAATCCAATTGAGTAGAATAATTCTACAAGACATTTTCTTGAGTCCTTTCCCAGAAAAGCAACACCCAAATCATTTTTATTGGACTAAATGTGCCTTTAAATCAGGTTTCAAGCTACACAAGCTTGGGGGTTGAATATGCGATTGGCTCAGCACCTCTCTATGTATAGAGACATTGCTAATTGGATCACAGAGTGAAAGAGAACAGTCTCGAGTCTTGAATATCGGCAGTTAAACCAACACAATCTCATGGCAATTCATAACTATTTAGCATTTTGGCGAATTGGTGGCTAATTCATATGTATTCATACAGTCTTATTCATACATTTTTACCTGATCGGTAACACTTTACTTGAAGGGGTGCGCATAAGACTGACATGACACCTTCATAATCATGACATGACACATGTCATGAATATGAAGGAGGTTTTATGCATGTTTATGACAACTGTCATTAAGTGTCATTCGCTCAATTATGAATTTTTTAATGCAAATATGACATTGTTTAAGATGGCTTTGTTATGACAACTTGACATAAACCAATACATCGTAACCTGTCATAAATGTGTCATAAACATAACATAGCAGATTAATTATCAAACTTAAGAAACTACTTAGCTTTATGGGTAAACATTACACTAAACTGTCATGTTTGGTTTTGACATTGGCTGTCATGAGGCCATTATAACTGTGTCATGAATATATTTCTGACCACTTTCCCCCCCCCCCAGTATTCCAGTATTAGTTAAAAAATAATTTGAAAGTATTAACACTTAATGACAAATTAAATTCGGATCACTGTAGTTGATCATTCAGAAGAAAATCATTCATGACACTGTTATAAAATTATTTGACAGAGTATTAACACTTAATGACATTTTAATGACAAATTCAATTTGTACCACTGGGGAAAAAAGTGGTCAGAAATATAATGTAATGTTAACCCATAAAACTAAGTAGTTTCTTAAGTTTGATGATTAATCTGTTATGTCATGTTTATGACAGGTTATTTTGTCTTGGTAATGTCAAGTTGTCATGACAAAGACACTGACAGGTTATGATGATGTATTGGTTGTCATGACAAAGACATCTCAAACAATGTCATCTTTGCTTAAAAAAATTTCATAAATGAGCGAATTACACTTAATGACAGTTGACATAAACATGCATAAAACCTCCTTCATATTCATGACATGTGTCATGTGATGATTATGAAGGTGTCATGTCAGTCTTATGCACACCCCTTCAAGTAAAGTGTTACCGTATGATCTGCTTATATCCCTGTGACGGGTATGTTTAGGGGTGGGATTGGGGATTGACCTTCATGTTTACTTTTTTCAAAACAAATTACATTTCCCAATGATTCACATCTTACAGTTCATATGAAATCACCACATCGAAAAATATATCAATATTTCCTGTGAGATTGAGTTTGTTAAACTTAAAGTAGCGACAGATCTTTCTTTCGTATTGTGACGTACATCCCAGTGAAACTGATTATCGAAAAAGAAAAGAAACAGGGAGGTCTATCCAAAATAAAACAAAAATGAATTGTTTAAAGTAAGATCAATAACGTGTTTAGAAAATAGATAGGAGAATATTTCATTGAATGCAGTTTGTGTAGATTCACCATTTTCCTCGTGCTCCAAGCAATGGGAAAATGTATGGAGATGGTATTCTATTGTATTGTCTGTCTAAGATAATATTGAGTTCCTGCTGGTGCAAGTATGGAGCAGCAATGCCACAGTACTGTGGGAAACATGGGCATGTGAACCATGTTCATTGTAAAGGTGGATAAGAGTCTTCGATGGGCGTAAGATGAGCAGGGTGAAAAAAAAGTTATTTATAGGCTAATGGTGCCAGTGAAGTCTAACAGTATGCCTGTACCTGTCATCACTGTGAGAAATAGAAAGCGTACACTTTTATGTCCCAGGGATTGATTTCTATTAAAACAACCAAACTATTGGTTTTCTTTGTTGTATAAAGGTCACTTTGACTTTCATAATGCCCTCATAATTTATTGTTGCTACAGAACTTTTCAAATAACTTATGTTATATGTTTGTCATGTCTTAATTTGAGTTTTTGTTGTGTTCTTGTTTGATTTCCACTGTTTCCTGTTCAGTTTCCTGTTTTAGTTCCTGCTTCCTTTGTCCCTGTTCATTAGTTGCCATGGTTTTTGATTTGCCCTTGTGTGTTATACCTGTGTCTTGTTTAGTCCTTAGTGTTTCCCTGTGTATTTGTAGCACTCATTTAATTTTTTTTGTCTGTTATTGTCAATGTATTGAGGTTGTTCTGTTCACGTTTTTTTTTTTAGATCGCTGAAAAGCCAGAGTATGTATTTATTTATTTGTTTGTTTGTTTGTTTATTTATATTTTGCTATTAAGTAAATATTGCACCATCCAGCTCCATGTTTTCATCTTTGTCTCAACTATGCTCTGACGATGTTGTAGGTCATAGGTTGCCTAACTAAATAACAAGGAATAAACAGTAAGCATGTCAAACTTTGTGTCAATTATTTTACTTTCACCACAGTGAATAACTGCCCATAATAATATTTAATCAAAAGTTAGAGTAGTCTTTTGTTTACCAAGGAGACAACCATGGCAGAGTGAAGAGTATATGCTTGAAATAAAATAAGACATTTGACAAAATCCCTAAATCAGCATATCTTTGTAATTTAAAAAAAAATATATATAATTAGGTAAACAAGTGAACACAATAAAACAACAGGCATATGACTAATCAGGGCAGGTTGTCACATTTTTATTTGGGCTAGTCATTACAAATTCAGTTGGCCAAAGCAATGATTAATTTATATTTTTGTATTAAGCAATTACTTGCTCACGGACAACAATATTTAATTTTTAATTTTTAATTTTTTCCAATGGTTTGTGTTATATTTCTTGTATTATTAAATAGTTGTTAACCATTGTTGCTGTTAAAATCCTTTTGGCCATTTTAGTCTACAAGATGTTTAATCATTTTACCATTCAAATTAGGTTAGAGTAGTTTTATTATCATCACATTTAGATGCCAGATTTCACATTTACAGTTATTTGTTAGCTGATTTAGTCCTATTTACCTCACTTCAAAGACTCAACAGCTTGTAAATGAAGCAATAGCAGTTGAGACTCATCATTCCCTGCAGTTGCAATCTCTGTGTAGATCTAATCGCCAAGCAGAACCTTGTCAGTGCCCATTCATCAAAAAGTATGGGGAAAAAAAACCTTCGGAGAAGAACAACAGCCACAGCTCGAGAGGAATGAAAAATCGAGTCAAACATGCATTTGTTTTTTTGTTTTGTTTTTATGATGGGAAGAGAAAAGCGCTTCACTGACATAACAGCAATCACAGTCTTTGACTTCCACACATGAAGAATACTTTTTGTGATAGGTATGAAAAACACGGGGAAGAATATGTGACAAACCGTTTAATCACCATTTGAATTATAGTGATTCATCAAATGAATTTTGCACATTAGCACTTAGAAAAATTTTTTTTTTTATTACAGACACCAACATCGGAGGAAATGGCCGTTTTAATTGATTAATTCATTTACAAAAATGTGATGCATAGTGTTTATTATCAAATACACTATAACCAAACTTGATCTAAACCTACAATATATTTGCGATATTTGGCTGGAAAGTCTCTAACTATTTCTTCCTATTGTTGAAATGTCTTCACTGTGCCAAAATGGTTCACATTAGCCCTTCCAGGGGAAAATTAGGGTTTTAATAACAAAAACTCTAGCGCTTCACAGATTAAACCTTTTCAATGTGCTTAATTGGAAATGGGATCAAAAGGCCTGGGCCAGATCTTTGGCTCACAAAACTGCAACTAAATTAACACTAAACTTGTTTTTCTGCTCTGGAAACATGGAGTGAGGATTACAGCTGAATTAGAGCAAACTAATGAAGTGTAACAATTAAATAGTTTGAAACAAGTAAGTGCATTCTTCATTCTAGTGCATTTCTTCAGTCAAATTCACTCATTTCCTATGATTGACCTATATAAGAAGTTTCATACCATCAGTGCAAGTCCACATGGAATCTCTACATGATGTATGTTTAACAGAGTTCTGGAGAAGCATGTTCAGTTAATCAACTCAATTAGCGAGAGATATATGCAGTAGACGTCCTTCTTTCCCACGACTTCTTTTCCAGCATCCCTCCACCACCCCATCTACTCACTCCTAACTATTCCTATCCCAGCATCGGGGGTTCGGGCCAAATTCAAAGCTCGGAGCCCTCCCCTCAGACAGCTCGCCAAATACATATAACCTTTACTTTATGTGATTAAATGTAAGTGTGAAGTTGTGAACCACAGAAGCGCTAAGATTCAAGCAGAAATTCAATATACAGTACATGCTCATTTTTGACAAATTTGGTTATAGCAGCCAATATACGTGTAGTAGGGGAGAGCGGGGCACAACCTAACGCTTTTTGACTTTCTCAGTTTGTGTAAATCTACTTATGGTTCAGAGTATTTATTTTTTTCCCACATTAATTTCCCACATGTCTAGTACAATTATGTGGTTTTGTTTTATTAATACAGTATATACTTTTTTCTTGACATACCCCGAAAGAATGGAAGTGAAATGTGACAACATGCCCCATAGGTGGGGTACATTGTAACATATGTGGGGCACATTGTAACATAACATATGACAGCTTAAAATGTTATCTGATCTAATAAAAAATATATACAAAACAAACTAAAATATTTTCTAAATAAAATACAATTAAAAAACTTTTTCATATAAAATAATGGCAATTTTTAATAATTAAATATAAACAAATTTTTTAGTTTTGACTACGAACACAGGAAAACACAGCTATACAACATAGTTCAAAACAAATAAATAATTAGTCATTTCTGAACATTGACTCTCAGTCTTTATTCACCTTTTTCTCACGTTTTCTCAATAAAATTAATAAAAGTATAGAATATAATAGCATATTTCTAATAGGGGCACATTGTAACGCAGTGTTACAACATGCCCCCGCCTGCACAACTGGGATTTAAACCCTGCTAGTGTCTTCTGCTAGTTAGCGAAGCATTAAATAACTATCTCAACTGTTAAATAACATCTTGGAGATTAAAATAATATCAGATTTGTCTTATTTTAAATAAACACAAAAAATAGAGATGAAAAATTAACTTAAGTAAGAAATTTACTTTTGCTATGGTTTAATAAATATATATGGATATCTTCCAAAAAAAAAAATAATGTGGCGGAATTTTTTTTTCTATATAGTGTTGATATGGCAACTAGTAAATACACAAAGTTTCGTCATCCAAGCATGTGCGGAAGTATTTAAAACAAGCGTGTTACAACTAGCCCCGCGTTAGGTTGTGCCCCGCGCTCCCCTATGCTTTACCTTTAGCTCACACTTTACTATGTTTAAAATCAGAGTGGAAAGTTCATACTCTGTCTTGGCCTGCTAATAAGTGAACCACTACAGGTCTATGGAGTAATATTAATATCTTGCCAATAAGTCTTTCAAAAATGTGCCTTAAAATGTTTTCTGTCTGCTGAGTGAAGCTTTAGAAGGTTAAAGAAAGAAAATCTATGTGTGACAGTTTTCTGTGTCTTATATTGCTTGGTTCTACAAAGATTTATTTTTCTGATTGATGAAACCGTAGCAAAATGTTGCTTATGGTAACTGAAGAAAGACAAACTAAGAGTCCATGAAAATCAAACTAATCAGAGAATAACCATGACAACTCCATTATGAGCTTAGAAATCATCAGATTTTTCCAAATATGTTAATTGAAATGAAGGGACAAAAAATGTGTATTACATTACTACTTTGCTGTAATGAAGAAATTCAAGCAATATCAATTAAAGAGGATATCCGCCTCCCGCCTTCGACCTCTTCACTCCATCTCAGCCTGTCGGGTCCGTCTTGGCTCCTCCCACCATCAGCTCCACCTGAGACCCTTGGATTTGCGGTTTCACCGGGCTCCTTCCCCTCGGCGTCACCTCTGTCCTCCATCACGTCGGCTCCACCTCAGCCCTCGGCTATTCTGGCTTCGCCTTCGATGGTCATCGCCGCGACATCGCCCAGATCTCCAGAGCCAGCAATGCCGCTGGAGTTCATCAGCTCTCCGTCTGCGTCTGCGGATCCATCTACCACACCTCCGTCGGTCGTTCCCCAGCTGTCACCAGCCTCCACCTGGACTCCTCCCTCCCTCGTCTCCGCCATGGGCTGTCGGCATAGGGATCGTCGTCCCATCATCACCATCCCTGTGTCTCACCATCCGTTCTTTACCACACCAGTATCCAGTCGTCCTGCCATCACCATCCCTTCGCCTCATCCTGCCACCATCCCTCCTCTTCTGCCTCCCCGCATCGTTCTGCCATCTCCTCGTCCCCCTCCAGAACCCACCCAGGCCTGCCATTGTGTGTCTTTATTAGGCCCCGCCTTGTGGGAGGGGGCATTCTGTCACCATTGTGTTCATGGACTTTTCAGTTAGTTGTCATTTGTCGTATGTTCCTTTGTTCAGTTTCCCGCCACTAGTCTGTCTCCCTGGTTACCATCATTAGTTCATCTGTATCACCTGTGTCCTATTAATTACCATCATCCTTAGCTGTGTCCCAATGTGAAGGCTGCATCCTCCGAAGGCCGTATTTGAAGGCCGATTGGCCGTATTTGAAGGCCGATTGCAGCACAGCGGCGCAACGAAGGACATCCCAATTCAAAGACTGCATCCTCGAAGGTCGCATTTGAAGGCCGATTGTGTCACCGCGGGCGCGATGAAGGCTGTCCCAATTCAGTACTGCATCCTACGAAGGCCGTATTCGAAGGCCAGTTGCATCATCGCGGCGCGACGAAAGCTAAAAGCGACGCCAAATGCACCCTTCGTTTCCCAGTCAGAGGAAGGATACAAAAACGGATCCTTATTGGCCTATCCTACCCCATAAGTCATTGCGCGCCGGTGACGACAGCATTTTCATTTGAAAAAATGGCATCCTCGAGTTCAGTGGTGGAGGGAAAATTCACTTTTAAATGTAAGTATTATGTTTTCATTTACTTAAAGGACAAGTTCGGTATTTTACACTTAAAGCCCTGTTTACAGATCGTATCTGATGAAATAGAACGGTTAAGATTAAAATTTGGACACATGCTCCTGTCCCGAGAATTTTAGGTTTATTTCGCTTTTGTGGACCTATTTTGCCAAACGCGTCACACCCGTGATTCTTCCGGGGGGGGGAAGCGAAATAAACCTAAAATTCTCGGGACAGCAGCATGTGTCCAAATTTTAATCTTAACCGTTCTATTTCAGCAGATACGATCTGTAAACAGGGCTTTAAGTGTAAAATACCGAACTTGTCCTTTAAATATCTAGCGAAACCAGTCAAAAGCCACAAGTTTTTCTTTCTTATAAACTTCATCTTAACTCCTTTGTTACCATTGGGTGGCTTTATTTGTCAGGTGGTTAGACGCAAAAGTTGTGCTAATTACTTTAATAATTTTCAGGGAGCAAGGAGCAGACTGCTCAATTTATTAAATTGCGGTCTGAAAATGACCATCTATTTACTGGGGCAAAAAACTCTGCCAGCGTGGCTTGGAGGTAAGACAACAGTTGTAAAATTTGCAGTAGTCTGTCTCACTTGTGTATTATAATAAATATCACTCACCCTAGAAAACCTACAACAATAAGAAAAGCAGTAGATGATGCAATGGGTTTCACTTTTAAGTGTTTTTGTAGTGTTGTCATGCAAGTTATGTCTACAAAGGTTTTAACCACATTTGAGTATCCAGAAATATGATTTATAAACTATTTTCAATGCATGTCCTGATGTGTCATTTTTCAGTGTTAACAATGCACTAATGTTAATATTTCATTTGCACCCCTGTGTTATAATTTTTCATAAGTATCCTTTTCTGCTTTTTTAGAGCAATTCTGGAGAAAATTAGGCTGCTGGGGAAGTGTGATAGATGTGACCAGTAAAGGAAAAGGAACACGGAGGCAGCAGGCTACTGCAAACGTTTAGAGGTTTATTTCCACAGAATGGGGTTACAAAAGTAAAGCAAATGTTAACCCAACTGAGGTAAACCAAACATACCAAAAAAATAAAATAAAAAAACAAACAAACAAAAAAGTACAAACAAGATGAGTCACTGCATTTGCCTCTCAAACATTTACAGAGGTCTAAGGTCTACAGGACCTGTTCTCTCACAGAACACTCCTCCCTCACACAGAAACAATTAATCAATTTATACATTGGTGTCCAGCACCAATTAACACAAAAAGGGGGATACAAAGACATATAATGGCCATTACACACAATAAACAAATATGAAAACATCAAATATACATAAACAAACACTTCAAATAATACTATGAAATAACTTCACTTAATAAATGTACTTCTTATACATAAACAACAAAAAGAAAAGCGAAATAGTCCTTGGAGTTCCCCCGGAGCAGAAACCAGAATGGTCGCGGCCCGATCATTGGCCGGAACCATATATATATATATATATATATATATATATGTCCGATGTTTCCACCCGAACCCCCCTTTGATGGTGCACCAGCTCACGGGACTCCGATGTAACAAACAGACAAAAAAAAAACGGTAAGAATAAACTCAAACTAAACGTTAAAGAGTGTGCGCACTTAACTCCAAACGAAAGTTTAAATAAAGTTTATTAAACCAAATTAATGTTGTTGTGTATTCTTTGTTATAAACAAAATCCATTTAATAAAAAGAAACAAACTAACCTGACCCAGGCTCACCAACATCCACCACACACTCCCCCACTTCTGGTTTCACACTGGCAGGCGAGAAAGGAAGTCAGCCATCACATTATCTCGACCTGGGACATGCTGAATGGAGAATCGATAAGGCTGGATCGACAGGTACCAGCAGGTAATTCTGGCGTTTGAATCTTTCATACGGTTCATCCATTGTAGTGCTTTATGGTCTGTCTCAAGCACAAACTCACGTCCAAGCAAATAATACCTAAGGGTATCAAGGGCCCATTTTACTCCCAAACATTCCTTCTCCACAGTGGAGTATCGAACCTCCCTGGGGAACAACTTGCGACTGATGTAGGCTACCGGGTGTCGATCTTCTTGCGTCCCCTGGAGAAGAACCGCTCCTACTCCAATATCTGAGGCATCAGTTTGCAGTATAAAGAGTTGATCAAAATCTGGACAACATAAGACTGGCCCCTGACACAGAGCATTCTTAAGATCCTGAAAAGCCTGCTCCGCCTCCTCAGTCCACCGAATCTGGTTCGGACAGTTTTTCCGAGTTAAATCTGTAAGGACAGCCGCTCTCACAGAAAAGTGGGGTACAAACCTCCTGTACCAATTTGCCATTCCAAGAAAGGATCTTACCTGAGACTTCGTCTGAGGTACGGGGCAATTCTTTATTGCCTGAATTCTTTGAACTTGAGGTTTAATAACTCCATGTCCGATCACATACCCCAAGTACTCAGTTTCTGCCTTTGCCATGGAACACTTGGACGGATTAATGGTGAGCCCAGCCGATCTAATGTGGTTAATGACAACTTCCAGATGTTGCAGGTGCTCTTCCCACGTCGAACTGTAAATGACAACGTCATCCAAGTAAGCAGCTGTAAAGTCAGTCAAATTTGAAAGTACCTGATCAATGAGCCGTTGGAAGGTTGCAGCAGCTCCATGAAGGCCAAAGGGCATCTTACAGAAATGATAAAGGCCCCAAGGGGTCCGGAATGCTGTCAGTTCCCGGGATCTTGCACTCAATGGAACCTGCCAATAACTTTTAACCAAATCAATAGTGGTTAAATAATTGGCTTTACCCAAACGGTCAATGAGGTCCTCGATTCTGGGAGCCGGATAAGAATCAAACTTGACACGGAGTTAAGATATCTGAAGTCGATGCAAAACCGTAGGCTACCATCTTTTTTGGGCACCAAAACAACTGGGCTGCACCATTCACTTTTTGATGGTTCTACAATCTTCATTGCTAACATTTCATCTAGCTCCACACGCAAAGCTTTCAGGAGCCGCTCAGGTATTCTATAGCTCATACGTTTTGGGCAAGCTCCTTCTCTGAGCACAATGTCATGCTCAACTAAATTGGTATGTCCTGGTCTTTTCTGAAAAACTTGGGGATCACACAACCTCTGAATTTCAAGCTGTTGACTTTGAGACAGGTGACTCAATGATAGACTAGAAGGAGCTGAAACTGGTTGATACTGGGCCTCTACCTCTTCCTCATCCTCTACCTTCCGAATCATGAATGCCCCTGCATCCCTGGATCTGGAAAACCACTCTTTGAGCAGGTTAACATGCAATGTCCATTTCGAACGTTTCTGACCCGGAGTGGCAACTTCATATGTAACCGGCCCCAGCTTCCTCAGTACTTCAAAGGGACCCTGCCATTTGGCAGTCAACTTACTCGCATCAGTGGGCAACATCACCAATACCTGAGTACCTGGCTCAAAGTTTCTTGTCCTGGCTTTCTGGTCATACCAGGTCTTTTGCAGTTTTTGCGCTTCGGCCATATGCTCCTGAGCCAATGTACCCATGGCTTCCAGCTTCTCACGCATCTGAACCACATAGTCAACAATCAGAGTGGGACTTACACAGTCTTGTTCTCCATTCCACATGTCCTTCAGCAGTACCAGCGGTCCCCGCACTTCCCGTCCGTATAATAATTCAAACGGGGAAAATCCAGTCGAGGCCTGGGGAACTTCCCTGTAGGCAAAAAGCAGATACGGGAGCCACTGATCCCAATCGTCACTTTTGTCCACAACAAACTTACGCAGCATTTGTTTCAGAGTTTGATTGAAGCGTTCTGTTAACCCGTCAGTTTGTGGGTGATAAGGGGTGGTTCTTACTCCCTTTATACCCAACAGTTTATATACTTGTTTTAATAGCTCTGACATAAAGTTAGATCCTTGATCTGTGACTATACTATTAGGAAAACCTACTCTAGAGAACAGTTGTATAAGGGAGGAAGCTACCGCTCTAGCCTTAATGGATTTAAGGGGGAAAACCTCTGGATACTTTGTGGCGTAGTCTGTAATGACCAACATATAACGGTTTCCTGCCTTGGTCTTCTCTAATGGCCCAACAATATCCATACCTAGCTGATCAAAAGGTACCCCAATAATGGGCAGAGGCTTAAGAGGTGCCCTAGGAGGAACCCGTAGAGAAGTCTGTTGACACTGTGGACAAGTTTTACAGTACATGGCGATGTCCTTCCTCATACCTGGCCAATAAAAGTGACGCATGATTCGCGCTGTTGTCTTATGTCGACCTAAATGGCCTGCCCAGGGTACCGAATGACCCAAAGAAAGGACTAATTCTCTACCCTCCCTGGGGACTACCAACTGCGGCTCAGGACTCCGTTTACGAAACAAGACCCCATTGCGGAGGCAAAAGACTCCCTGACTACCTTCCACCTCTGGCTGGCCTGCTAGTGATCTCTCCTCCACCCACTTGTACAATGGACCGACTACCTTGTCATTTTTCTGCAATTGTACTATGTCTCGAGGCATTTTATAACCTAGTGTGTTCTCAGGGACAGGTTCCCCTTCACTCACTACTGCATGTCTGAACTTTTCACACTTCCTCTGACTCCTGGACTTCCGCGTCTTTCCTGGCTCTGCTTCAAGTTCTGCTTCAAAAAAAGGTAAAGCTCCTAGTAACCCTACCTCCTCCTCACTACTCTTGGCCATGGCCCGGGTTATAGCTGCATTGCAACTCTGCAAAGGAAGGAGATCAAACAAAACAGGCAGATCTTGACCCAGCACCATAGGGTATGGCAACTCCGGTGAAAGGCCTACTTCTAACAGAAAAGATTGTCCATGCACCTTTACATAAACATCAGCTGTAGGATAGTACCTTTCGTCACCATGAACACATTTAATTGCCACTGGGGATCTTAGGTTCCACAGATGGACTGGAACTAACTCTGCTTTGACTAATGTCTGCATACTTCCAGTATCCACCATTGCACTTACTTCCTGTCCATTCAAACACAGTCACATGATGCAAGGAAATCTTTGCTATACAAGTAGGGTCATCAAATTTGCTTGTGTGGAAGGTCTATTAGGGCACCTAGGCTTAGTATGCCCCTCCTGTCCACACTGATAGCACACAATAGTTTTAGTGTTAACACTCAGTTTTCCACTAAGACCACCATTATCACCCACAAACTTACCTCCCGTCATACTTATCTTCGAGGGTGATACAGAGCTCTTACTGGGTCTTTTGGGGTCTTTGAACGCTTTCCATTGATTGTAAGACCAGGGTTGACCTCTTCTCCGTGCTGCGACAAACACATCGGCGAGCTCTGCAGCCTTTGCCGCTGACTCTGGGTTATGCTCTTTTACCCATGTTTGAAGCTCTGGAGCAAGCACCCGAAGATATTGCTCCAAGATAATCACCTCCGCAACTTCCTCCGTACTCCGATTCTGTGGCTGAATCCACTTGTTAAAATTGTCCTTAAGATGCCCATATAGCTCCTTAGGGGTCTCATCAGCTCTTACATCAGTGGACCGAAACCTCAAACGATAGGACTCAGGATTAATATCATATTTCTTTAAAACCGCTGCTTACACGTCATCATAGACAAGAGATTCATTAATATCCATGTTCACATAAGCACTACGAGCTTTGCCAGTAAGTAACGGCACTAACCTCACAGCCCAGTCAGTCCTCGGCCATCGGCATGCAGCGGCTATCCGCTCAAAAGTTGTAAGGAAATGCTCCACATCATCGTCTTCATTAAGCGGCTGTAGACGTGGCTCTGTCATAGCCCTTGGCTGTTCTACAACTTGACCAACAACGGATGGTGAGCCCCGAGCATCTGCCTGCTCGCTCCCTTGGTTCGAAGGGGTATATTGAAGCCCAGCAGGATGAACATTAGTTGGTGTATTTCTCGTATGTACCTCTTCCTGAAGAAGAGTGAACTGATGTTGAAGAGCCCTCCATCTATTCTCCTGCCTCGCTGTCTCCTGGTCAAGTCGTTTATCTCTCTCTTGCTGCATTTTCATATGTGCACTGAACATGTCCCGTAACTCTTCAACTGTAACATTCTGTGAGTCACCTGAAACTGGTGGATCCTCAGCATCAGCTCCTCCTGTAGCCGCCATCTCATCACTCTTTACAGCTCTCTTCGGTCCCATTTTGACCAGTGAAGTAGGGAAGAAGAAAAAAAAAAACGTTCTCTGCTGCCCCCTACTGGCACATCCCACCGCTGCCACCAATTGTGATAGATGTGACCAGTAAAGGAAAAGGAACACGGAGGCAGCAGGCTACTGCAAACGTTTAGAGGTTTATTTCCACAGAATGGGGTTACAAAAGTAAAGCAAATGTTAACCCAACTGAGGTAAACCAAACATACCAAAAAAAAAACAAAAAAAAAAACAAACAAACCAAAAAAACGTACAAACAAGATGAGTCACTGCATTTGCCTCTCAAACATTTACAGAGGTCTAAGGTCTACAGGACCTGTTCTCTCACAGAACACTCCTCCCTCACACAGAAACAATTAATCAATTTATGCATTGGTGTCCAGCACCAATTAACACAAAAAGGGGGATACAAAGACATATAATGGCCATTACACACAATAAACAAATATGAAAACATCAAATATACATAAACAAACACTTCAAATAATACTATGAAATAACTTCACTTAATAAATGTACTTCTTATACATAAACAACAAAAAGAAAAGCGAAATAGTCCTTGGAGTTCCCCCGGAGCAGAAACCAGAATGGTCGCGGCCCGATCATTGGCCGGAACCATATATATATATATATATGTCCGATGTTTCCACCCGAACCCCCCTTTGATGGTGCACCAGCTCACGGGACTCCGATGTAACAAACAGACAAAAAAAAACGGTAAGAATAAACTCAAACTAAACGTTAAAGAGTGTGCGCACTTAACTCCAAACGAAAGTTTAAATAAAGTTTATTAAACCAAATTAATGTTGTTGTGTATTCTTTGTTATAAACAAAATCCATTTAATAAAAAGAAACAAACTAACCTGACCCAGGCTCACCAACATCCACCACAGGAAGGTAACCCCCATGCAGGCAAAGGAAAAGTGGGACAACTTAAAAACAAAATATAAAGTAAGAAAGTTCATACACACATCTTTGTTGAAATGCATTGTGCTGTTGTTGCAAGCCATGGTTAATTTGCTCTGCCTTAGGATTGCAAGTGTCCTGGGACAGGAGAGGGAGTGGGTGGGAAACCCACTGCTGAAACTTGGCCCTGGTTTGTCCTCATGGATGAGGTGTTGGGACAGAGGCATTCTGTCAATCCCCCTGTCCTCATTGCCTCAATCCGTGAGGACACAGCAGGGTCAAGTTCAGCAGTGGGTGGCCACAGTGAGGAGGAGCCAGCACCAGCACCCGCCGCAGCACCACCAGCACCCGCAGCAGCAGCACCCGCACCAGCAGGAGCACCCGCACCACCACCAGCAGGAGCACCCGCACCACCACCAGCAGGAGGACCAGCACCAGCACGGAAAAAGCGGGACTTTGAGGAGGAGATGCTGAACCTCATTAGAGAGGACATGGCACTACAGAGGGAGGCAGAGGAGAGGAGAGCTCGAGAGAGCAGGGAGAGGATGGACAGGCTGTTTGCTCTTCTTGAGTGTATGGTAGAGAAATAGCTTTTTTTCTTTTTTTTATGTATAAAAGAGGAAACTTTTGTTCTTTACAGTTTTTTTTTTATTATTTACATTAAATGAGGTAATATATGAAGAGTTCAGATGCAAAAGCCTCTAAGTGCCATCTGAAATTTTCTTCTAGAATTATCATTTTTATCAAGCTCGTATATTTAAGTTCAGTAGTTTAACTTAAATGACAATTAATAGGTCATTTTCATTGCTATTTAAGTGAAATTACTGAACAAAAATATACGAGCTGGATAAAAATGATAATTCAGGAAGAAAATTTCAGATGGCACTTAGAGGCTTTTGCATCTGAACTCTTCATATATTACCTCATTTAATGTAAAAAAAAAAAAAAACTGTAAAGAACGAAAGTTTCCTCTTTTATACATTAAAAAAAAGAACTTTTGCATCTGAACTCTTCATATATATTTAGGAGGAAATTTAAGTTGTGAACAGTTTATTTTTGTAATCTAAGTTATATTAAATGAAGTGTTTTATTTATTTTTTCAAACTTGTGTACAGTTTATTTAAAATGAATAATAAACTTTTTTTTCATTTCTGTGCATTATTTTTTAAATAACTTGTGCTGGGATATGAAATAAAAAGGAATAGTTCTTGACATTGCTTCTTTTTTTTAATGACAGGTGCAATTTGAAAACAAACAATATTTTGGAATAACATTTGGAAAAAATTAATAATTATATAGATAAATAACGTTTTATAAATAATAAATAACCATTTACAACATAACTTGTATATCATCTGACAACAATTTAAATGAACAGTACATAAAATGAGATTTCAGCTGAGCAGGGAGACCCTGGTGGAGCTGCTGGACCGGGATGGGCTCCACAATAGAGACCCTGGTAAGGCCTCTCTGCAGGTGGGACATCATCTAGGATGGTCTCCAGAGTGTTTGACTGCATAATTTCCACTGTCCACTGCATTGTCTAACAACAGGTTTGCAGGGCTGACTCAATCGACGGCTGCCATCTCACTGAGATCATTTCAAAAAGAGGGAAGAATAAAATAAATTAACTCGCATCATCAAATCAAAGCATCAAAAAATTTCAACATGTAAACCCATTCTATGGACATACATTTTTGGTTTTGGCCATTATAGCTTTAAAGTTCTCTGACTTGCCTGTTACAAATAATCATAGTCAATGGGAACCTCCTCCAGGGCAGACACCTCTGCAGACAGCTGGTCACGCCAGGGAGCACCACTGACTGTCTCCAAAACATGCTCCCCCTCATCCTCCGCATCATCCTCCTCATGCTCATCCTCCAGGGCCATGATGTCACCAACCCCAAGGCAGATGTTGTGGAGGATGGCACAGGCTGTGATGACCTGAAATGAAAAAACAAAACAAAAAATGATATGGTCTGGAAGAAAGAAGTTAATTATGTTTTTTTGAAAATGTATTTTTCATTTAACTTACATGAGGTACAAAGGTGTGGTGCACCTCCAGCGCTTGCAGGAAGATGGCCCTGAACCTAGTCTTCATCATCCCAAAAGCACGCTCTATAATGGAGCGTGCCCTGGAATGATGAAGATTTAAGCGCTGGGCTCCCACACCCCGTACTGGCAAGGAGTGATGAGGGGGAGTGGGGGTCGGAGACATGGGTACCCTCCGTCTGCGAGGATGAAGTGCCCTGGAGGAGGGTACACTGACCTCCTGTACAGTGGGCTGTGGCGGAGCACTCGTGCGTCATGCACTGACCCGGGCCAGCCCACGTAGGTGTCAATGAAGCGGCCCTGATGGTCACAAACAGCCTGGAGGATGATGGATGGGAACAGTTTCCTGTTCCTGTAGCATTGACCATCAGGGCCGCTTGGAGGCTTGATGCGGACATGGCAGCCGTCGATTGCTCCTGCAGCTTTCAAGAAAGCTCTGTGTCTGGCCAGCCCTGCAAACCCACGGCAAACTGCCTCCAGGTCTTCTGGGGTGTTGGGGAACCGAATGACCTGGTGGCAGATGGCCACCACCTCTTCAGCGATTCGGTGGACAATGCGGTGGACAGTGGAACGAGGTATATCAAATGCTCTGGAGACGACCCTGTATGATGTACCACACGCCAGCCAGAAAAGAAATACCAGGGTCTCTATTGTGGAACCCCATCCGTGTTGCTGTTCACTTCTCAACAGGTCCAGCAGCACTTTCAGGGCCTCCCTGCTCAGCCGAAAATCAGGTCGAGTGTCACGGTCATTAAAAAACCTGTTCAGCACTGGGACATTCAGGTTTATCCTGCAGTACAGGGGTCTGGTCTGATTTAGAGAAACAAACAAAAGAGAAATTGTTTAGAGTTGTGACAAAGTAATTGTTGGACGATATAGTGATACTTAAACTACTTTTAGTAAGTATAAATGGCACATTGGGGAAATCTAAGTAGTTATATTTAAAACCTTACGTATGTACAAGTGTTATCTTGCATATTTGTATTTAATTTACTTAAGATATGAAGAGTAAAAGTACAGTTATGTATTCTGCATAAAAAACCTCTTTGTCAGGGTTTTTAGATGTTGTTGCATTCATAATACTGCTTGGCTATGTGTATATTGCATTTTAATTCTGAATATGTTGAAGGTTGTTATATTTAAAGTAATTTACAATTTACTGTTGAGTAGTTTACTATACAACAATGCATCATATTGTAAAATACCATGGTTTTGTAGTGTTGCTGTCCTGTGAGAGATTAAAAAAAACCTCATTACTTCACATGTGTATGTGAATACTTAACTAATGTACTTGCTTACAGTCAACCACAGGTCATTTTGAAAATGAAACGAGCACAATTTTAAGGAATTATTGCTATACAGATGCGTGCCATATAAAAGGCTGCGGGAGTAGCCTACCTTATATATATATTTACATTTATTATATATTTACATTTATTATATATATATATTTATATTTATTTAAATACACTGTATTTATTTAAGAGGTATATTTCACTGTATTTATGTATTGGTTTGTGTTTTATGCTTCAACTGCGTTAAAACAAAGCACGCGCAAACATGCCTGAATAAGATCACCATGATCAAGAGAATAAACTCCATAAAAATCGCATCTTCGTAAGGTAGCCTATAACTAAACATTTTAACAGCTTTATGTGTAATTGTGTATTTTGTATTTGTAGCCTATCATAACATGACTCAAGTACACCCAATACTTGTGTAGCCTACTCCAGCAATTAAGGACGCAACTTCTGAATTGGGATGCAGCAAACCAGTTTACTTTACCTGGCCACGGTCTTGACAAAGCCGGAGATACATCACCCGGCGGCGCCGGGGATGAAGAAATCTTGCTCCATTTTTATTTTTAATAAATGCCGCGTAGGATGGCAGCTCTCCTATCGCAGTGTTGCTAGGCGACAGCATAATGGGGAACACCTGGTGGAAATTACAATCCTACTAAGGCTAGACTCGGAGCGTCCTTCGAATGCTGGGAAGGCTGGGTAGGCTGGGTCCTTCGACGGCTGGGAAGGCTGGGTAGGCTGGGTCCTTCAAAGGACGCAGCCTTCACTTTGGGACACAGCTTGTGTTTGCTATTTAGTTCCTCCTGTTCACTCTGTCTTTGTCCGATCTCCGTAATATGTGTAAGTGTGAGTTGCTCTGCCTGTTTACCTGTCTTCTGGATTATTATTAAAACATTGTATTGGAAATGATCTTCTTCGTCTGCCTTCCTGCAACCCACCGTGACAGCGCATATCTGCCATGTTTTGTAGTTTTTTAACACTTTTTACACGTGTTTGTAGTTCTGAACAGAATCCTCCTCCAAAGCACAATGGGTTGTGTGCAATATTAGCCTTTATAGTGTGCACGGATCCACACTTCAAAAATCTACCGGAAATAGTAGACCATCAGGGGACTTTTGAAATACTCTTTTCAACATACTATTTTTTGGGACACACTTATTCTAATCTCACATACTATTTAGGATGGATAGTTATCCTGCCAAGAAAAGTGCACTACATGTTCATGAAACATTTGCAGTTCAACATGGTCCATGCAAGCAACTCCCTTCACTTATAACTGAAGCACAACATCATAAGCTATATTCACCAAAAGGTTTCATCACAAATTTACAGGAGTTGAGAACATGAGTAAAAAAGGAGAGCTGTTATTTTTGTTCCACAGAGAGGCTTAATGCAATCTGTATGAGTCAAACCCATTATGAGGAGACTCGCTGAGGCTCTGAGGTAATTATGGCCAACTATCCTTCTTATTTTCACTTTGTCTTTCCCTCTGTTGGTAAATGGTACTGCTAGTTTCCCTCTGTGTATGTCATTTACAGCTTTGAAAGCAGCTTCCAGCTGAAATCTCTTGCTGACAAATCTTTGGAGACAAACACACAGAGCTTGTGTTCATTGCAAAGCATAGTAATTCACATGCATTCTCTGCTAAACAATAGATACAATTCCCATTCTATATGTCTCATATCCAAAACCTGAGGCATCAATCTAAGTGTCTGCCAGCATTTCAGTCTTTTCTCTATTATCAAAGAGCTGCCATTCATCCTCCTGTCATTCAACCCACATCAGTGGTTATAGAGGCTATAACATACTGACAGCAGAAGAGACGGTGTGAGTCCTACTCCAGATATGCTGTCCTGATGGGAACTCATTATTATTAAATAAAGTGGAAATGTTTGTAGAAGGTCATGTTCCTTGTTATGGAGATGATGCAGTCCCCTTGCATACCCTTCATTGCAGGGTTCCCCTCAATAATGGTTAACGGTTTACATATTCCGATGATTTTATTCCTTTTAATATTGCTCTTTGCAAACCGCATTGCTTTTTATCTATTTATTTATTTTTACAAGATTTTAAAGCCATTTTCAATATTGCATTGGTGTGTTAAACATGTAAAATACTGTATTATAAGTGTAGATTTTATCCAAGATTGTTTTCCAAGATTGGGGAATTTGTATAAAATGCACATCTAATTCAGTTTGCAACTGAAGAAATGCATCAAGTGAAAATGTAGTTGCAGTGTGACAATTCCTCCTTGAAAACTGAGAGATGTCAAGTTGAATGGGATTCAAGATACAGACTAAAAAACTTGATTGCCATTTAAAATGACCTCTTTTCTCCAACAATTATCATTCAAATTGGCCTTAAAGGGACAGTTCACCCCAAACAATATGTTGTCATTTACTCACCCTCATGTCATTACAAACTTATATAACTTTCAAACTTTCATAACTTTATATTACGTTGTTTCTACAACACTTGTGAAATATCCAGTGAGTGACATTAAAAGTGCGTTTAGTCTTATCCGAAGAAGAGAAACAACAATATGGCATTGTTTTATTACTTTGGTTACTGTACATATCACAGCAGTATGGAAATAAAATGTCTGGTGAGAGGAGCTAAAAGGAGCTACAGTATTGCACTGTAAAATAATATAGGACTTACACTAATCCCAACCCTAAACCTAACCGTAAGTGGTAACAAAATCAAGTATGAGATAAAAGCTTATTTACAGGACCATGAGATTTTAGCTTGCTTCTAGTCATGTCAAGTCACATTTTTTTATATAGCGTTTTTTACTGTACAGATTGTTTCAAAGCAACTTTACAGAGATAACAGGAAAATAATGCAAAAAAAAATTTTCCAGAAGAAAATAGCATCACAGTCCATCTCAAGTATATATATATGTATGTATGAAGACTTCAGATGCAAAAGCCTCTAAGTGCCATCTGAAATTTTCTTCTAGAATGATAATTTTTATCAAGCTTGTATGTTTATGCTCAGTTATTTCACTTTAATGGCAATAAAAATTACCTATTAATTGTCATATATATATATATATATATATATATATATATATGTAGCTGATCTGGAGTAAACCGTGATGTTATCGTCCAGCTCAGTTCAGTTCTTGTATAATAGTGTCAATGCAGGCAGATCAATATTATTGTTGATTATTAAATTTAATGTTACATTTAATGTCCCCAACTAAGCAAGCCAAGCCAATGGCAATAAAGGTGGAAAAAGGCGACAGTGGCAAGGAACCGAAACTCCATCAGGTGGCAGAATGGAGAAAAAAACCTTGGGAGAACCCAGGCTCAGTCGGGGGGACCAGTTCTCCTCTGGCCAATGAACGAACAGTGTATGATTGTGATTCAGGCAGCATTATAGGTCAGAAGTCAGATTGGTTTGGAACAATCAGAATATTATCCAGTTCCATCTGGTTGAAGATCGGAGTCACGCCAGTATGGAGACGGGTTTGTTGAGGATCAGTGTCGATGGCTGTCTTGTCGATGAGGCCTTCACAGGGGAGAGTCTAGTTGACACAATCTCTGCTGACACTTCAGGGATGCGTTGTGGTCGTGTCTAGGTGGAGGTCCTCCATATGATCTGGATACGGCCCTGATCCGGCTGACTACATCATGCATTTTGGCCGTGTCTAGGCGCATGTCCACCATCTGGTCTGGATACGGCCCGGATCCGGCTGACTACATCATGCATTGTGGTCGTGTCTAGGTGCAGGTCCTCCATCTGGTCTGGATACGGCCCGGATCCGGCTGACTACATCATGCATTGTGGTCGTGTCTAGGTGCAGGTCCTCCATCTGGTCTGGATACGGCCCGGATCCGGCTGACTACATCATGCATTGTGGTCGTGTCTAGGTGCAGGTCCTCCATCTGGTCTGGATACGGCCCGGATCCGGCTGACTACATCATGCGTTGTGGTCGTGTCTAGGCACAGGTCCACCATCTGGTCTGCATACGGCCTGGATCCAGCTGATTACAGTAAACCTCGGAATAAGCAGAAAGACTAACATTAGCATAGATGCCATTCTTCTTATGATGTAACAAGTACATCGGGTGTTATAGGAAGTGTTCCCGGTTCCGGCTCACCTAATTTACGCAGCTTAATAATCATTTAACTGATTTGAATAATAGGAATGTATAATTTTATATGTGTATGCCAGGTTAAAGAGATGTGTTTTTAGTCTAGATTTAAACTGACAGAGTGTGTCTGCTTCCCGGACAATGTTAGGAAGACTGTTCCAGAGCAACGAATGAATGGAATTTTTCCTCAGGGACACTACAATGCACTGCATGATGCGATACTGTTGTAGATGGTTATAATTTTCTCTCTAATATTATCAATCTTGTAAGTAAAATTCAAAAAGTCATTACTGCTATGCTCTTTGGAAACTTCTATATATATTTGAGCCATTTTATCATGACTCTTTCAAGGTTCTGTCACTGGTTTATACTTGTTTGGTGACAGAGCCCTGACACTCCTAATGTCTCGTCATTGTGAGCGTGTGGTTCCACATTCGCTCGAGTTACTGACATGCGCAGAAAAGTTCAGTAAAGTGGATTCTGTTTTACAAAAATTTCTTTTTACTGACTTGCACAACCAATACAACAAATTGGAAACGAGGATGGCTCTTCTTCCACTACATCCATCATCACCGTTCATGGAAAGCCTGTGTGAGCCAATGCTGACATTTAGTGCTTGGAAGTGGCAATTTGACAATTGTTTGCTGGCTATCGGTGATGACAAGTTGAGCGGAAAAAGAGTGTTACTAAACCACTGCAACGCCTGTACAATACACTGCCACTCAAACACAATGAATACAGCGGGACTGTGTTGCCAATAACTATGCAAGCTAGTTGCTAATTGTGTGTTCGGTAAAATCGAAAAAGAAATTCTACACGATCAACTGATCAAGAAGACATGTGTACCGCATATTTGTGAGAGACTATTATTTGAATCTGATTTGACTCTTGATAAGGTACATTGCCAGGCAAATTGAAACCGCCAGTGCAATGTTGGAAGGAGAATCCAAAGCCATGTGTGCAGTGCAATTCAAAACTACCACCAGTGAAAAAAAATAATAAAATCAGCCCCTAATTACTGCTATCGTTGTGGCTCTGCCAGTCAAATCCAAAGAAAAGACAGTAAACAAACTTGCTGTGCTAGAAGTAACTGTGTTTAATGTGCAACATAATTCAGCAAAACAGGCAAAGCTAAAATGCACTGTTGAAATAACTGCACAAAATATTTAACATAATTAAAAATGAATCTAAATTCATTATTTTAAACAATATTATTCCATGTCCCAATGCTGTCCTCCAAACAAATGATGTTTTATTAAAGTCGACATGAAATTAAAATTTACCCTATTTACTTTGTTTGCGCATATTACTAGTCTTGTGGTGAATAATTAATCCGTGCAAGTTAACACAGAAAAAAATTGTTTGCCGTTGTAATCTTTAATCAAGATCTGAAAAGTTACTTCCAGTCTGGAATGGCGTTCTTTTTCTGATGATGTCAGTTTGACGGCTTGGGTTGAAAACACTTAACCACTCCCCTCAAACCGTTAGTCTGCTATGAGCGAGAGATGGAGAGGAGAAGTGCTAAAGTAAACCCTGCCCTCTGTTCAATATTCCGTTTCACTTGGAAATACATCACAACAACACTGGAGAAAAGTCGTTTGCAACTTCCGGTTCACAGGGACTTTAACAAAGTTCGGGAGGAACACATTTAAATTGACTATCTTATCAGACTAAACTGCAGTTTTTATGTTTATCCCCAGAATGTCTTCCCCCTGACGATAAGTCTTTGTTAATCAAACATTATTTCACGAGTTCAAACTTACTTATAATTAAATAGAGTAAAGGTTATGCATATTTAGCGTGCTGTCCGATGGCTCCGAGCTCGGAATTTGGCCCAAACCCAGAGAACTCTCCCAAATTTAGCAAAGGACAGCCACCTGACTGGAAGGGCCTGTACAGTTCACGGCTGGCGGGAACTACTAGCCGATGGACGGGGTGCAGCGTTATTCAAAACGACTGACCAGGAGGGCCACGTAGCCTCTGACAGGAGCAGCTCATGGCATTGGGTGAGTGGGTCCTACTGGCCAATGGTGGGGTAATGCCAGAGGAGAACTGGCCCCCGACTGAGCCTGGGTTCTCCCAAGGTATTTTTTTCTCCATTAGGTCACCTGATGGAGTTTTAGGACACCATTAGGTCACTTGATGGAGTTTTTCGGTTCCTTGCCACTGTTGCCTTTGGCTTGCTCAGTTGGGGATATTTTGGGGATATTTAATTTAATTTTATCAATCAATAAATTCCTCTTGAAACAAACTTTGTTGTATTATTTTAATTTAATACTGTGAAGCTGCTTTGATACAATCTGTATTGTGAAAAGCGCTATACAAATAAACTTGACTTGACTTGACTAATGAAATTTGAAGCGCCCGGCCGGGTGAGCTCTCGCAGCCTCCGACAAGAGTTCAATACTCATGGCATCGGACAGGTGAGTCTCACCGGCAGACGGACAGAGAAAGGCTAGGTTGTTCGACCCGGGAGGCTCTCGCAGCATTCAACGGGAGTTCAATACTCATGGTGTCACATGCCTGTCCTGTCTCGTGTAGCACATGTGGTGTTTTTGTTCCTGTCTCTGTTTTGACCCCACCCTCCTTGTTATGTCATTATTGGTTTCATTTGTCCCACCTGTTGTTCCCTCATTATCTGCCTGATTTGTCCCTTTTATAAGCTCCTTTGTGTTTGCAGTCTTTGTTGGATCGTTGTATTGTTTACGTCTCCTGTTCTCCTGTGACCCAGTGGTATGTTCATTTCATAGTTGTTGTGTTGTTTATATATGGTTTTCCCCCCCTCGTGGGTGTTTGTTTTACTTTGTTCTTTTGTTAATAAATCATTCTTTCTGCACTTGAGTCTTCACTTAGTTTTCTTAGTTATCCCGTCACACATGGTGTCGGACAGGTAAGCCTCGCCGGACTAACGCATTGTTACTTGACTGGGAGGCTCTCGCAGCATTCGATGGGAGTTCAATACTCATGGAATCGGATGGGTAAGTCTCACCGGCAGATGGACAGAGAAAGGCTAGGTTGTTCTACCCGGGAGGCTCTCGCAGCATTCAACAGGAGTTCAATACTCATGGTGTCGGACAGGTAAGCCTCGCCGGACGGATTAACGCATTGTTACTTGACTGGGAGGCTCTCGCAGCATTCGATGGGAGTTCAATACTCACGGCATTGGGTGGGTAAGCCTCGCCAGTTGTTGAAAAAAAAATCATATAGAAGCATAGTCGCTCGACCGGGAGGCTCTCGCAGCATCCGATAGGAGTTCAATACTCACGCCATCGGACGGGTAAGCCTCACCGGCCAACGAACAGTGAAAAGCATAGTTGTTTGACCTGTAGGGCTCTCGCTTGGTTGGGATCGTTGGATTCCTTTAATCAAGAGGGAGGTATGTGAATTATTTATCTCGGGGGGAAAGAGCGACATATATCAGTTTGTGGAAAAATTGGATGCTGCTCAGGTTACCTTTGATGGAGATAAATGAGGTGATTGAAAGGATGGAAAAAATCGGGAAATGGCAGGTTATATGAAAGGTGGAATGCTTTAAAACACCTCCATGCTGTCACATAGGATTGGAGGGATCTGGGAGAAACTGCTTGGAGGATGGTGTCGAGTGATGCATTGATGAGGGGTTTTAGTGGTGGGTTATGGGAATAATAGTTCTGAATAATGAGGGATTGGAGTTAGGTATTGGTCCACCCCTGGAGCCAGCATCCTGAATTTCTGATGAGTTGGAGGTCACTGAAAAGGAAAGGGGTTAAAAAAAAAAAGCAGGAGGGAAAGATTGGGAGGCTGAGGGGGGTGAGTGAGGTCTTGCAGCAGTGGAATCTGGAGCGTGGCATAGGCTCGCTGAAGGCCTGCCACTGTGGCCCGACGCTCACAGAGAGCCAGATCTTGTGCTGGGGGAAGATGGTGGTGTCGAGCGAGGCAAAATCGTGGCCCTGTGGGTTTTGCTCTGCCCATTGGCCGCCTTGGGAGCTTGAGTGGATTAGGAGAGAGGTTGGCTGATTGTAAGGTAACATATAGATCGTATAGTTCCGCTTTGTTCATCCTCCGCGAGGGCTGAATGTGTGGTAGATTTTTCTCTAAGTCTACCTGGGTCTCGTCTACAATTGACGTGCCCGAATGTCTACAGTCGACATTAGTTTACTATAATATTTATACTCTAGCGTGTCTACACATCGACGACGGTCGAGTCTAATTCTATACCCTAGCGCGTCTACACATCGATGTTGGCTGAGTACCCTAACTCTAACTTGTTGGGCAGCCATAATAAACAGACAGACTTCAGCAAATATCCTTCAAATGCTTTAATCACGGCCGGGAGAGTTCTCACGCAATTCTCAGAGAATCTCACCTAAAAAGAAAAATTCATCAGATTTAATAGGATAAAGACAGACACAACAAAAAAGATCATCGTGACTAACTCATGACTTAACTCACGTCACCTTCTATCAATATGATTGGTTCAATTAGTAAAAGCAAATTTTACTAATTGAACCAATCATACCAATTGATGAGCGCTTGCCTCAGACTCAATACTGTCCACTTTCCAATAGGCGGAATTTCTGGCACGGCCGGAATTTGGATGTCTCGTTAATTGAGTTGATTAACAGAATGTGCCCCTCCTGTGTTAATTAGGTTAATTATCTGAACGTGCTCCTCCTGAACTTTGCTAATAAAACATAATTAAGTGTGTTTGTGTTTGTTTAGTGTGGCCATGTGCTCTTGTTTTTGGCATGTTTGTTTCTATGTGCCATGTGCTCTCCTGTCTATTGTTTAACCCTGCCTTTCTTGTTATCGGATTATTGGTTTATTTATCTGACCTATCCTTCCTCGTCACCTACTTTGTTTGCTCTCCTATTTATTCTGCTTGTGTTTGCAGTCCTGTGCCAGTTCATCGTCTAATGTTCCCGTTGTGTCCGTTTCTGCCCTGCCCTGCCCTGCCCTGCCCTGCCCTGCCCTGCCCTGCCCTGCCCTTCCCAGCCCAGCCCAGCCCAGCCCAGTCTAGTTGCCGGTCGTGTTTTCCCACACAGGGTAGTATTGTTAAATAAAGGCCATAACTCTGCATCTTGAGTCCTCACCTCATCTTTTCATGAAACCTGACAGACTTGTGTATCACAGGATTCGCACCTGAGCGCTCTACATCATAAGTGAAATGCTGTATCAGGTGAGCTTCTGAGCAAGTTTACTATGTCAGAAAAGTCATATAGATGGAGCTGGTTATGTGATAAAAACATCAAAATGTATTAGTTTACAAATCATGCTGTATGGTGGTAAAAGTGTTTTGAGGTATTCATGTTGTCCATCATATTGTGCAAGGAACTGCACAAAAATAAGTGTTTATGAATCGATAATCTGCCCCTGTAATCATAATTTGAATACAAAAGAAGATTTTTGTTAAAGTCAGTGGGTTCCAAACAACATTGGTCACCATTGACTTTTGTTGAATGGACAAAACACTAAGAAACTAAATATCTTTGTGTATCACAGAAGAAAGAAAGTCTAATTTGGAATAACATGACTGTAAGAATATAATGAAATAATTTTTGGGCAAACTATTCTTCAACCCACACAGTTTCCTGTAGATGCAGCAGTGCTCCAACCACAAAAAAAAAAAAAAAAAAACCTCTGTACTATCTGATATACTAATTTTTATCCACTCAAAAACTAAAGTATACCTGGTTATCCTTCACATTATAAAGCATAAATCACTTGCCTAGCCCAATTGCCCTTGAAGGCAAGAAGAGCCATCAGACCCCTGTGGTCATATTTCAGTCAGAAAATAGCAGGAATGGTCAGTGGGGGGACAAACATGCCATTTCACTTCCACTGTGCTAAGTATTGTATCTGTCATAGCTGTCAAAGATGGAAGGCCTGTCTGAACTGTATGCATGCAGAGTGGCATTGGGGGTTCACACACACACACACACGCACACACACACACACACACACACACGCACACACACAGACGTTGAGTTTCCATGTTTTATGGTGACTTTATGGTATAATGACATCATGATTTTTGTACTGTACAAACTGTATATTTGATCCCCCAAACCTACAGTTTTCCCCACAATGTAAGGTTACGGAAGTCACAACGGTGCATTTGTGTGTGGAATGACTGTTTTGAAACTTATACGGTAGTTACACAGCCCCCAGACCACTGTTATCATGAAAAAAGACAGGAAATTTCAGTTTTGAAAGACTTATAAAGCATATAATGTGCATAAATGTTTCACAGTTGACCAATGTTTCAACTATGTAACGAAATAAACACCTTTCTGTAGCGTCTTCTTTTCAACACAATGTAACAAAATACAATACTACCTCAACAAATACAATAGGAATAAATGTGACCCGTGCTGGCAAAATGAGTCAGAATGAGCAGATTTTCAAAAAGGAGTTCTTGTTATTTAAACATACTCCATTAAAAAAAAAACAAAAAAAAAAACTTCAGAATGATGTATGTTCTTTTTTTTATTGCACAAAAAAAGAAAGGAATGAGCTCCACCTGTTTGAAGTGGATAGAGTCAGCAAAGTCAGTTTTGAGAAAAATCTAGTTAAAGTTTTCTGAAGGTTCCAAAACAAAATCACCTAGCAACCATACTGTAAATCCATGATTATTACACCAAATTTGGCACACACCAAGTTAAAACCCATATCAATATGAAAAATATATGTTCAACTTTATTTAAAAAAAAAAAAAAAAACTATATAAAGAATATTTAACATTGTTCCCTAACTGATTTTTTAGACGTTTTAGAAGCGTGTCACTGGTAAAGCCATGTAGCATATATATATATATATATATATATATATATATATATATATATATAAGATCTGGGTATAAAGTCTCTACCCCAGAAATATGAAAAATAAACTGTTAAATGTCTACTTTTTTATGTGTCCACTTACGATCGACACAAAACATTGTGCTTTTGTAAAAAAAAGAAAATAAACGGTGTGCTTTCTGCCTCTCCATCTCCGTGAACTTTTTTTCTGGAGCACGTCTATAAACTTAAGCAAAACTCAGTGAATACTAGTCACACAGGCAAGAGCAATATATCTTTATAATCATTTAAGAGTCTACTTTTAAATGATCGAATTCAAAATGAAAACAAATATTCTCTGTTTATGTAATCTGTATGAAAAGAGAGAGATGTCAGTCATTCTCATGGCAACTCATTATCTGCTAATGTGAACACTGAAATAAAATGTCTTTATATTAATATATCATAAAAAACGATATGTTACTGACGAAATATGAATGTTTAGACAAGATTTTGTTAACTAGTTTTGGATAATTATAAAGTTTTTACAGTAAAATAGACTACTGCCACATCAAATAAGCTTTTGTTCACCAATTTCTGCTCATATGTTATATATATAGAATTGGATGTTTTATCAAAAATAAAGTAGGTATATTGAATTATCAACTAAGATGTTATTATAGTGTTTGTTCCAATTCAAACGAATGAATCCTTAACTTTGAAATACATATGATAAAATGTATGCTTTTTACAAAGAAAGATTACACTTAAAATGTTGTTAAGATTTTAATTGTTGTTGATTTACATGTGAAAACTATTTAATAAAATAGCAAACACTATAATGTACACGGTAGATGTAAAAATCTTAATAGGTCAATATAAACCTTCTCATTAAATTATTTATAATTGTGTTTTATTAGTGACAAATTTGGGGAGAGGATAAATATTCCAAAACTTTCTGAAAATACAGTATGATAATTAACTGCACAATTACTAGAAATGTTTACCTTGGATATTATACAATGTGCATGCATACACAATTTGTGGAAAAAGACAAAAAAAAATTCAAGATGTCTCCGACTCCAACAATTCTGTAGAATGGCCCATATAGTATATTTGAACAGGATTTGTTTCCAGGTATTACTGTGTACTCAAAATGTGCTTTGACTGTCATTTATATTTGGATTATAATGTTAACTATATTCTAAATAAATTAAAAGCATATATTGCATATACAAAGACATTTTATTTCAATGTTCACATTAGCAGATAATTAGTTGCCATGAGAATGACTGATATCTCTCTCTTTTCATTCAGATTACATAAACAGAGAATATTTGTTTTCGTTTTGAATTCAATCATTTAAAAGTAGACTCTTAAATGATTATAAAGATATATTGCTCTTGCCTGTGTGACTAGTATTCGCTGAGTTTTGGTTAAGTTTATAGACGTGCTCCAGAAAAAAAGTTCACAGAGATGGAGAGGCAGAAAGCACACCGTTTATGTTCTTTATTTTACAAATTGTGTCGATCGTTAAGTGGATACATAAAAAAGTTTTTTTTTTTTTTTATCTGTACCTTCTTCAACCCTGCTTTTGATGCTTGATTTTGTTGTGTTTATTCAAGAAGGACATTAAGTAAAGACTTTGTTTTCTCTGCAATTGGGTCCACACTGCCCCATAGTGTAGTGGTTTGTGCTCTGGACTTCCAGCAACACGCTCTGGGTTTGAGCCCCATTTCTGACAAAAACAAAGGAAAGATTTAGGAAGGTCTCTCAGAAAACATACAAATAAAACCACTTTTATGTTTAATTGCTATTTGGAGCATTGGGATCGCTAAACGAGGGCTTAAAGGGGTGGTTCAGGATTTTCGACATCAGACCTCATTTTCAAGTGAGCCTGGTTGTTATTCATCAGTGGAGACAGTTTTCAAAAAAATTAATCCAGTCCTTACTTTTGGATAGTTCGCTGGTGCTAGGCTAGCGCGAGTCAACGGTGCACCTTAGCCTGCCATTAAAAACAGTTTTACCCACTCCACAGTACACCAAAAGCAAATAAATTATAACGCCAGACTATCGATGTAAATGTCTGTTGAGAGAATAATGTTAGAAATCAAAGTACTCTTGCATCTCAGGCAAAAGTCTCATCATCATCGGCAGGTAAATACACTTGCGTGATTGTTATGTGGACCGGCTCTCTCGGTTTCCTAGGTAACCAAATATAACTCTGCCGCTACTGTAGACTGCTTATAAATACAGGGAACAAATTATAACTAATGCAATGTGATGAAAGGGTAGTTTGATTTCTAACATTATTCTCTCAACAGACATTACATTGATAGTCTGGCGTTATAATTTATTTGCTTTTGGTGTACTGTGGAGTGGGTAAAACTGTTTTTAATGTCAGGCTAACGTGCACCGTTGACTCGCGCTAGCCTAGCACCAGCGAACTATCCAAAAGTAAGGACTGGATGAATTTTTTTGAAAACTGTCTCCACTGATGAATAACAACCAGGCTCACTTGAAAATGAGGTCCAATGTCGAAAATCCTGAACCACCCCTTTAATAGAATTTTTTTTGTGAAAACCTCAAATTTGAACAAAATTGACATATTTAACTTGTTTTGCCTCTAGCTCGTAATTAGACAATAAATAACAAAAATGTAAATAAAAATGATTAATTACCAAGCTGTCACAGACTGGAGAATCCCTGGTATTTGAGGTGTAGGTTTGCCTTCAGATTCGGGATCAGACTCCGGGTCAAACATGTATGGCATGGCAAACATCAGAAGTTTTCAAAACAATTCCACACATGTAGTGGCGTCGTTGAAAATTATTTTAATATGCAAAACGTACCTAATTATATCAGTGAGGATTTACCCATTGAATGCGGCATGGCTATCAAAACCGGTGTCTGCGACAAACTTCCACAGCATGCCCTTCAGCGTCTGATTAAACTGTTCAACTAGCCCATCCGTCTGTGGGTTATTTGGAACGGTTCTCAATGCTGTGATGCCCAGTTGCTGATGCAGTTGTCTCATCAAGTGGGAAGTGAAGTTTGTTCCCTGGTCCGTGAGGATCTCATCTGGGATGCCTACCCTGGAAAACAGCTGGATGAGAGCATGAACAACCTTTGGTGTGGTGATGGTGCAGAGTGGGAAAGCTTCTGGGTAGCGTGTGGCATAGTCACAGATGACTAAATTGTATCTGTATCCCGCACTGCTCTTTTCTAGTGGCCCCACAATATCCATGGCGATGCGGCGGAAAGGAGTAGATATGATGGGTAACGGGTTTAATGGGGCCTTACCCCGCTGATCCACAGCACTGGTCTTCTGACAGGTGGAACATGTAGGGCAATATGTCTGAACGTCAGTGTACATGGTAGGCCAGTAGAAGCGTGAACTAATGCGTGTGTATGTCTTCTGTTGTGCTAGATGTCCTGCCCATGGAATTGTGTGTGCCAAATGTAAAACAAGAGGTCGACAAGGCAGAGGTACTACCACACGTAAAACATCAGCAGATTGCACATACAATACACCATCATGAATAACATTGTTCATCAGAGACTTTAGACTTCACTTGCCTTGTTGTGCCCTTGTTGTTCCATCTTCCCTTTGTAACACAGCAATGTTTTCTGGGACTTGCCAGCCATGAACCTCGAGCCCCTCCATGGAGAGATTGAAGACTGGAGTACCCAGGTATTTCAACAATCGCCGCTGTTGACGTGTCTTTTTCGGGCCTTTGGTCCCGCTCTGCAGCAGACTACTATGCAAGTCTGGCAGATGCTACAGACCTGCCTTGACTTGGGCCCTTCTCATTACAGGAAATGAACAAACGGGTGACATGGCATTAACAAACTCAATGTCCTGGTTTCCCTTTTCATTGACCAGTTCACTCAAAATTGGGAGATCTCTCCCCAAAATCATGTCTGTTGGAAAAGCAGCAATAATTGCTACATTCAAGAGATACATTTGTTCTTGTACCCCCACTAACACTTCTGCTTTGGGATACCGCTTCACATCCCCATGAACACATTGGGCCCTATTTTAACGATCTGAAACGCAAGTGTCAAAGCGCAAAGCGCAAGTAACTTTGTGGGCGGGTCTCGGCGCTGTTGCTATTTTCCCGGCGGGATAAATGACTCTTGCGCCAGGCGCAAATCTAAAATGGGTTGGTCTGAAGTAGCTTCATTATTCATAGGTGTGGTTTGGGCGTAACGTGAAATAAACCAATCAGAGCGTCATCTCACATTCCCTTTAAGAGCAAACGCGCTTTTTCCATAGCGGATTTCTATTGAAACGGCGGATTTGCCAGGCGCGCGCCAGGAGCTGTTCACAGCCAAGGAGAGCAACGCTCTCGTCACGGCCGTAAAAGAGAGAAGTTACATTGAAATGGAGAAACCCACCCAAATTAACTTCGGTTAAACAGGCGTATGATAATTTGGGTAAATGTGTAAGCTAGATGTATGCTTTTATAATAAATAGTCTATCTATCTATCTATCTATCTATCTATCTATCTATCTATCTATCTATCGTAATAATGTATGATTTGCAAAAATGAAAACTGCTGCTTCTGTGTAGATGAGAGAATCAAAGTGTATGTGCGTTGTGCACACGCTACATTGATTATGGCCAAGCATGCGCCCTTAAAATAGCATATGAATAACATGCGCAACGCGCCACTGACTTTAAACTATTTTTTCCTGGTTAGTGGCGCAATTGTTTTCTAAACCTGCAAAATAGCATGAGGGAACGTTTGCGCCGGAACACGCCTCCTCTTTGCGCTGAACCGCCCCCGGGAGCGCAAGTGTATTTCCTAACTTACCGACGTGCTTCTGTGGAGGGAAAAGTCCGCTTTGCGCGGGTGCAAAATAGGAATGATACATGCGTCGGTGTACAAAGTCACTTGCGCTGGGTGCAAGATAGGGCCCATTGTATGTCAGTGGTATTAGCATAGTCGACATTAGAACCGTGACATGACTTGATTAGTGAAAGTGAGCTGCCAGTGTCCAGCATTGCTTTTAAAGAACGTCCATTCACTGTAATGTCCAAAAGCATGTTGTTACATTGCCCCACCCCAACAGAGTCCATTTCAGTGTCCTCACTCTAGGAGCATAGCAAAACCCTGTCAGCTTTAATTCACGCGCTGGGCACACAGCAGCTTTGTGTCCCGGCTGCTGACATGAGAAGCAGATCAGTTTCTGTGGTGTTACAGTCTTATGTTCCTGTGGAGCCTCTTGCGACTTGTCAGTGTGTGTATATCGTGCTTTACCTTTAAATGGTTGCGTGCGTGGGCCAGCGCGATGAGCAATAATATACTGCTGGGCTAACTTTGCGGCTGCCAGTCCTGAGTCCGGCTCATGCTCTTTAACCGAGGTACAGCTGTCGTAAGGCAGGACCCGAAGCAGCTGTTCCAAGATGACTTGCTCCCCGATCTACTCCTTGGAATGTAGATCAGGACGCACCCATCGCTGGAAGAGATTTTGCAGACGTTGGTATGTTTCTGTTGGCGATTCGCCTTCTGGTACCGTTGCTACCCGGAACCGCTGGCGGTAGGTCTCGGCTGAGATGTTGAATTTTTGCAGCAGCGCATCCTTCAGGTGGTCGTAGTCGTCGGCGAGGTCCTCATCCATAGCGAGGTAAGCCTCCAACGCTTGTCCCGTCAGTAATGGCACCAACCGACAGCTCCACTCCTCTCTTGGCCACTGCCAAGTTCGGGCCAGTCGCTCGAATCGTCGCAGATAGCTCTCGATGTCGTCCTCCGCCTGTAGAACCGGCACCGGTGTTTCTGCTCAATGTAACGGCGAGCTTTGCTGAGTAGACGCTCTGGATGACATGAAAGGTTGCATCGATGCGTCCGTGGATACTCTCCTTGGCGCCGGCATTGGGAGTTCCATCCTCATGCTCCTGGTGTCACTCGGAGTCAGTGGTGCAGGCCGAACAGTCTGCAGAATGGATTCTCTTAACCCACGGAGCTCCAACAGATACCTCTCCTCCCTTAGCCATTGTGCACCGAGAAACTCTTTCATGAGGCTCACCATCCCCTCACTGGACGCTGATGGAATACCTCCACTGGGCTGAGATGGACCTGGCTCGCTTAGGGCCCTTGGGAGCTCCTCTGCCGACCCCAAAGATTCCTCTCCAGTGTTTCTCAGGCCACATCCTCATTAACAGCTGCCTTTGCTTGGGAGCGCAAACCAGGCCTTCTCCCTTTCGGCACTCTCCTGCGGGAAGCCATCCCACCGCTGCCACCAAATGTGATGCAGTAGACCTTTGGTAGGCCCAACTGGGTCACCTCGAGTCTACTGCGGATGTGTTACAGTCCGAAAAAATTAAATAAAAATAAAAATCATTCCTATTTTGCACCCGCGTCTGCTCTTAAAGGGAATGTGAGATGACGCTCTGATTGGTTTATTTCACGTTACGCCCAAACCACACCTATGAATAATGAAGCTACTTCAGACTAAACCATTTTAGATTTGCGTCGGGCGCAAGAGTCATTTATCCCGCCGGTATAATAGCAACAGCGCCCAAGACCCGCCCACAAAGTTACTTGAGTTTCGCGCTTGATACTTGCATTTCTGATCGTTAAAATAGGGCCCAATAACATAATAAACAAGACAACCATAACTCAAATTAATGTTTGTCTTTTAACCTAAAACTTGGGTACCCCACAAATAGACACAACATGGTTTCACTGGGTTCTGGTCCACTGCTCCCAGCAACCCAGTTACGGCAACATATACTGTAACACACAATTTAATATTAATACATAAAACAACTAGGGGTGACCCCGAATAGTCGAATATTCGATGCTTCGATAGGAGGAGCCTGATTCGACTACCGATCTCACGGTCGAATCTTCGCAGAGGTGTTATGAAACGAGGATCATGCCACTTTGGCTATATGAGGGTGCTCAATGTCTGATTTCACATAGAACTACCGGTTTTCTGTCAATACGTTAACATTCAGCCTATTATGATAATGCTGTGTGCAAAGAAAGCTTTTAATAAATATTTTTTTAACGTGCTTGAATAAATCCAAACACCCCGCGGCAGATTTAAGTTTCACTTTCAATCCGTGACCGACAGAGGAGCGTCTTGGCGGCAAGGATTTAAATCTTTAACAATGTCTGGGATAAGAAAATCTAAAGTGTGGATGTATCATGTACACCATCAGAAAGGATATTCTCCAAGGCTGGATTTAGCATCAGGAAAACCATGATATCGCACTTCTGCCGGCCAACGTTAACAAGTTGGTTTTCCACAGGACATTCTAAAATGCTTAACATGAAAAAAGCTTTTAAAACGCTTAAAAGGCACTTTAACGTGGCTTAATGTATGTACACAGTAGTACACACTTTATTAAGAAACCATAGGCCTACTATGTGCAGATAAGCAGATGAACCCAGAATATGACCGCAGCGCGTTCCTCCTAGTAAAACGTTTTCATATTTTAATTGAACTATGTCGTTAAACGTTTTTCACGTTACGTGTTTTAGAATGTATTTTATCCGCGCGCCCAAATTGAAAAGACTCCAACGGACACAGACAGAGTGAAAGACTGGATTCTCTCGATCAGGTACAAGTGATTTCAAAACTTTTCAGCCGGTTCTAATTAGATTTTTGGATGCTGTGAACATTTTTAGCTAAAAAGACTGCCACTCCAGTTTAGCATTTATTGTTGTTTCTGCAGTTAAAAAGACAAAGTAGAAAATTCTGGCTACTATCGTTATTTTAATAATTTCTTTATTTTAATTTTATTTATTGATCTGTCAGGGTTATCTAATCTAACTATTTGTGGCTTGTGTTTTGAATATATGTTCCCCTGCACTTTAGGCATTTTGCACACATTTGCTCCTCATCTTGTGACTTGATTCTGATTTATTTCGTTTTGTATTTTTATTTATAAGAAAGGTATATTCTGTTCTAATTTAATTCAGTAAATTGTTTATTTTTTCGGTGCATCGATGTTGTGCTGTAGGCTACTTAGAGCCTGCTCGCACAGGTAATTTAGCCGATTTAATTTGATTTGCATGTGAAATGTAAATCCTGTCTGCAGTGTGGCCTTTCTGGAGTTATTTATGTTATTTCTTAGTTTTATTGATCCAAAATGTTTTTATACATTTTCTTCTATATCTTTGTGTGATTTTCTGTACATCACGGCTTTGAATTGTTAAAGCCCCGCCCCCATACACATGATTCGACTATTAGTCGACTATAGGCAAGACTTGACAATTCTGATTCGACTATGAAAATCCATAGTCGGGGACACCCCTAAAAACAACCAAATAATGAGAATGCGTGATATGTCTGGAAGGGATAACAGAAGGGAAGTATGGAATGTGGATGAATGACTAAGTGCTATTAGGATCGCGTGTGCACCTGCTTCTCCAATAGCGGCATCCACAGGTGTGTGTGTGTGTGTGTGATTATGTGTGCCAGTGCTGCCGCTTGCAGCGGTGAAAAAGGTCACTTCTTCACAGTCACATAATGACATAACAAAGGCTTTAATGATGTTTACACTTTACAGAAATGTATTTTTATATCAGATTGCAGAGGCTTAGTTTCATTGTACTGCACAGTTATGTTTTCTGGAGGTGTACATGATTTTTTTTAATGTACTTAATTATTTTCTATGACATTGAAGAGGTTTATTTTTTATTTTACATCAAGTTACAAGTTGTGCATTTTTATTTTTGGCATCTTGAAATCAATATTTCTATGTTCTGTATCACTCTGTGTTGTGTTTGTTTCCTTTTTCTGTTTAGAAGATTACTGAGCCTTTAAATTTCCTTTATACAAGCTTTATGAAGCATAAATATTACTCACTTTAGATGAGCTCACAAAAATAGTTAACTGACAACTACTAAATGCTTTATAACTACCTGAATTAATCATGAATTACAGTAGGAATACATGTTAATAAAGCATGTATTAACATACTGAGTAACTATTACTATACAGTATGTCTAAATAATAAGAGGTTTAAACAGTTTAAACCTTAATTAATAATTTACTTACACTTTCTAAATGTTCTTATGAACCACTGACAACTCCTAAACAACTAGTTTGTAAATAATGTAATACATCATTTAGAAATTATAAATTATAAATGATCATCAGTAAAGAATGAAAATACAATTACTAAACACATTATAGATATGCTTATAAATGAAGGATAAAGCATTTATATTTGTATTTATATTTATAAACTGCCTATTAATGTCTATTAATGCTTTATAAATTATGAATTAACTATTTACTAATGCTTAACTAATGATTCATAGAATTCAGTTATTCTAGTGTTACTAAGTATTTAAATTATAGGATAATTTTCATTTTTGGGTCAACTACTCCTTTATTCCCTTTCTAGTGAGTTTGGAAAATGTGCTACATTGTGATAAATGTGATACACTCACCGTACCATGTGCATACCACAGTACTTTTTTGTAAGGCCTTCTCAAAATGAATCACAGATAACTATGTAATGAATGAGAGCATGTCTTCGAAATTCAAAGTTGACTTCAGACTTAACACACAAAACTGCACAAATAGCCTAACATTTACTGAGCTGAACAGGCTCGTGTTTAATAGATTGCAAAGGTCAGCTGTCGTTGTATGTGGAGTATATCAAACACACTGAGCTGCTCTGCTGATATGGCATGAAAAGTGCTAGTGCTCTGACTGCATCAACAATAGCCTTAATCCCACGCCATTTGCCATGTCTGAAGGATTTGTTGAGCCTGACCTCAATATTACAGCGTTATACAGGGTGCAACAGAACATTCATTGTGTCCTCCAGGATTTAATTATTTTTATTTTTTTGTATTGTAATGCAGTCAAATCAGGTTATTGCTACTATATACATTACTTTTATCGCCTTTAGACCTGCAAATGTGTTCAACTATAAGGAAACTGCTTGTATGAGAAGCATCTATAACCCAACAATACAGCTACTGTATCATTTATAACATCCATTCATTCCCTGTTAGACAGGTGAACAAATGAGAGAGATCTCTCATGAACTCACCGCTTGTACAGGCCAAGGATCTTCTGGCCTGTGCTAGTTACACAAGGCTGACATTTTGCCAAGGTCTAACTGTTGACATTTTCATGAGGCGAGAGCTCTTACTATTTAATGTCCCCTAATTGAGCACTCTTGCATTGCCAAGAAAACATTGCCTTGGGACTTGCTTCCCTGAAGAGGATGCTATCCACTTCACTTCACATTCATCAAAAGCTACCTGCAATAAATAGAGGCCAGAGCAACACCTTATTTAATGAAAAAAAATAAAAAAAAAAATATATATATATATATATATATAATATATTAAAAGGAGTATAGGCTCAATAACTTAGGCCAGACACTCACTTTACGCAATGCATGTTGCTAGCGCATAACACAATTACACATACAGTACTTCGTCACCTTCCTAAAATAATTGCCCAAGTAATTTTTTCAGGTTTCTCAGAAAACACAAAAACTGAACCATTAACTTCAGAGATTGAGTACATTTTCATTCTTCTTGATGCAGCTGCCATCTTGAAAAGCTTGTAAAATTGCCTAAGTCTCATTGTCTTTTGACTTAGGCAAAATAAAATGGCTTTAGTCACACTCTTGACATAGGCCATTATACTACAGCGGTAGAATTGCATGATCTGTTCAGCTGTGGATGTGGGTGATTTTACCAGAGGTGGCCAGCATCATGAGGAGATCAAAAAATGATTTGTAAAAAATGACTTAGCCAATTATTTTAGGAAGGTGATGACTTGTGTTTCTCTGGATTTTAGATAACTTATGTTATGACTGTGCCATATTTGGTAAATGGGGTCATCTATACATGATGTGTACACAAGCACACAGAGAAAGGACTTGACATCAAATAAATAAGTATTTCAGAAGGAGAGTATTTTGAACCCATGTGCAGGTTTATTTACTGTATCAACAAAATAATCAAAGACTTGACCTGACAGAGAAACAAGAGACTCGACATCAGCAGGAAACATCAGCAGGGTACATCAACAACCCACTTCAAGGAAACATGGCAAACATGAGGGTTTAAATACATGGACAAGGGGAAACACATGCTAACAACAACCGATGACTAAGTGGAACTGATGAACATGAACCAATGAAAAGACTGAACTGATAATAAGACAACAGGACAATGAATCAATGAGAAAAATAACACAAACTAAGGAATCACATGAGGGGCTTGGTAATCACATGACTATGACAAAATTCAAAATAAAAGAAGAAAACATGAAACCAAAGGAAAAACAAATGTGACATGGACAGTGTTGGGGAAAGTTACTTTTAAAAGTAATGCATTACAATATTGCTTTACTCCCTAAAAAAAAAATACTATTTGCATTACTTAGTTACTTTAAAATTAGTTTTTTAAGTAATGCTATTTTTGGGCTTGCTTGTTTGTTTTAAATAACAAAAAAAAAAATAACAAAAAAATTATATTGTTGCCAAATGTAAAGGCTCTTTCACACCAAAAGTGAAATAATCATAGACAGTATAAGAAGTGGACAGAGCCATCTCATTGGAACTCAATTGAGACAAGTGAAGCCCATTTTTAGCGTTTTTTTAGGACTTCCGTTCCTGACGCGCAGACTCAAACCGAGCTTGACGAGAGAAATCTGAATCATTCCCTTCCGAAACTTGCAGAGACGGAGAGTGTGAGTAGGAGGTGTCCATGAGCAAGGAGCAGGAGAAACTTTTGCTAAGTATTCTGATTAATTATTTTGTCTTTTTGCCTCCACGTCCCCCCGATTGTCCGCGAACTTCTCCTCCTGTCCATACGGTAATCTACTGTGCGACAGAGAGTCGCGTGGTTATGACGCAATCGTTAGCCTACTTTTACAAAAACTGCTTCTACGGGGCCATAACATAAGCTACAAGGTAATGGAGCATTTTATACATTGTCGTGTTTCTTTAGAAATAAATAATGGACAAATGGAGTCTTTAAACGCCTCAGATGTGAAGTTATTCGCTGTCAAAGTGACGCCAAAATGAATGGGAGTCAATGGGATGCTAACAGCAGGGATGCTAACAGCAAGTGAAGTTCTGCTACAAGATGGTGGCACGCGGCCGGCTTCAACTTCCGGTCGACTTCCTTCCCGCTTGAAATAATAAGCCTCAGGCTGAAGGAAAAGCAGATTCACTCCTGTACAGTAGAGGGCGCCGCTCAAACAAACCTATCAGCTCTGGCTCTGCTGCCATTTCTGGAGAACGGAAGAATAGGATGCAGGAGAAGAAAGTTCAACACTTACTTAAGCAAAAAAAAAAAATATATATATATACAGTATATAATTAACACAAATGTGATTGTTATCTAAAGTCATTTTTGCTTATTTGTGTAAGCAAAAACATTGGTTAATAAAGTAAGATTAAATACATAAAGTATATTTGTGTAATTTAACATTTAATAATTGCACATTTGCTAAGTATTCTGAGTTTGCATTTCACTGTTTCACTGAATCTGCTTTTGTGCAAGTGCGATGAGTAAATGCACACATTTAGTCTAGAACTACAATAAGCATGTTCACACAGCACACACACACACACACACACACACTCACACACGGCGCCTCTGCACCTTTACTTCTGATTTGTCTCAATATGAGGACAGGAGAGATGTCAGTCAATAAATGGGAAAACAAAGTAACTTCTTTGAAAAAAGTAACTCTGATATTTTGTTGTAAATGTAAAAGTAATGCGTTACTTTCCTAGTTACTTGAAAAAAGAAATCTGATTACACGTAACTTGTAATGCGTTTCCACTGGTCATGAAACTCTAGATGGCACAGACTGATCGGTCCTTTACATGTACTGTAATATGCTAGCTTCACTGGCGACTCGTGAACACCGCCCACTTTGACCGTCCCGCAAACACTGTTGTAGCTGAGGCTTGGAAGAGTTTAGCTTGTGTTGTCGACATTGTTGTGTTGCACTGGAAATCCACTCTGCATGCACTTCAAAGGGATGAGGACTCGTGCTGAAATTGCTATGCAATGCTACATTTTTCTAACAAACAAGTATTCATTACTTTACTTCAATGAGCTCATTGTTTCTGCATTAAATTATTGCATTGTTTAAATTAATACCTTTTTCGCTAACAGTGATTTTGTATATGTACATTTCTGAAATACATAATTTAGACAGTTACCTCTGATAACAGATCACTCTAAATGATACTGTGGACTTGTGAATTTTCTGTAAAGCTACTTTGAAATGATGTTTATTGTGAAAAGCGCTATGCACATAAATGTTACTACCATCATTACTAACTGTGTATCAAGTGCTGAGGAAGCCTCTGAGCTGAAATTTAGATATGGTAATGGGTGTTTGGCTTCTGACGTGCAACAAAACAACTGGGCCGTCTGATCAGTTAGAGCAGATTAGGCTCGCAAAAAGAAGGGTTTAGACAGACTGAATCTTCGAACAAACCATTTTCAGACTCTTTGATTGATAAGGTGATGATGTGCAATGTATATTATGAGAAAATGAAAGTGTTTTTTTTACCTCTAATGCATGTAGATTTATTGTAGGAGACCTCCAAAACAAAGTTAGGAACCTTTAAAGTAGCATATTAGGGGCACGTGAGATGCTGATGTGTGTTGCAAGAGTTGTCATAATTAAACTATACGGATAAAATTATTTTCTATTTTAAATATTAACATCTAAATTTTGGATTAGTCAAGCAAGCCCTTTAAAAACAAAAGACAGAACACATGGATAAAAATAAATCTCAACATCATTACACTAAACAGAAGGCAGGAGTGCAGACGACATGTTCTCCAGAGTTGTCTGACTCTTGTTCACCAGCGGCTGTGGGATATATAAAGACTGCAGTGTGTGAGTGTGTGAAGCAGACGTGGAGGTGAGATGCGCTGCTGAAGAGTGTTAGGTGATGAGCAGAAGGTGACAACTTGTGATCAGTTTTTGTTCATGAATAGCTGCAGATTTCACAGCATGCATACGTTTACATTTACATGTGGTTTTATTGTATCATGCATATCTAGCAGGTACACATGCGCTATACTTAGAGGCTTAAAAAAAGACTTGCAAAAACCAATTAGATACTATACACTGGTTCATCTTTATAAATCTTTCATTAAATGAGTGCTTTCTTTGAATGCAAATGAGAATGAGATGAAAAATAGGTGTTAGACTTCAGCTGGGTTTAACAGATGTGCCGCTTGCAGTCGAGGAGATGAAGACGAAGACGTGACGTCGGACACTTTCTGCTATAGTGAAGCTAATGCAATCACAGGTGAAGAATATTAGATGACATATTCTATATATTTTAATATAGAAACAGAAACACTTTTCATCCAATACTTAATATTGCTTAATACAATGCCTCAGGTACTATTTAAATACCTATAAGTCAAACAAAATTTTGAACCAGTATGTACTCAGTCAGACATGATTTTGAACACGATTTGTGATTTGTGATTTGTGATTTGTGATCCCATTGTGGTCCCATACTGCAAACCACTGATTTTGAAGAGAGTTTTTTTTTTTCAGGTCATTGAGGCTGAAGGTCAAATTATCCTTGATCTGAGAAATGCATATGAAGAATTAAATAAAAAATGTATAATAATAATAATAAATGTTTCATAAAAATGTTATAACTAAAAAAAAAAAAAAAAAAAAAAAAACTGAAAAATAGCAACACTCGAAAAAAATAACAACATAAATTTTTTTACAAGTGAACATGCAGTTAAATAAAGATAATTAATTCCTAAATTAATATTCAGAAAATTCTTACAGATTAACATTACTTATTAAAGGTACACTACGCAATTTTTGGCCCTCATTCTTTTGGTAAATGCGTTTTGTTTGGGCTTTTGCTCAGTTCAGCAGAGATGAATATAATGCGTTGAGGCATACCTGTGCATGTTTGCTTACATGCACTTATTTTATCATCGCAAATGTCATTAGTAGGGATGTGGCCGAAGCCTATCCGAATTCGGAAAGGCACAGAAAATGAGTAATGCATTCTGCAAAGTCCCTAAAGGGACATGGTTAGGCTTGCTGTATTAGTTGGTTACAGTACAGTACATCATGACTTCACTTATCACGTGAAGATGGGGAGATGGAGAGATGACTGACAGGAAGATGGCAGATGATTTAGTGTGCAACACATCCTCATTAGTTTCCATTATGCGCATTTTGGGATATCGCATCATTTCCTTTCTGAACAGAGGCTTTGGGCACATCCCTTTTATTAGAAACATAAAAACTCGCCTCCTCCAAAAGAAAAGACATAACAGAAAAAATAATAATTGCTAGATATCTCACCTATCAGGCCATTGGTTTTCAATACTTTGTTTCCATCTCTAAAAAAGCAAGTCTTATGTTGATACGATGTTGATATTGTGGGCTCTGATGCTTTCCCTTATACGTGTAAACTGAACTGAACTGAAGTTTCCCATTAATGTAGCTTGTTAGTTATGATTACAAACTGTCAGAGGTAATCAGACACATCCCAGTGCATCATAAATGCTCTAATAGCTGGATCTTCTTCTCTTTATTAATGTGATGTAACCACACGAAGATGACTGACCTGAACATTTCAACTGAAAACTACCTGATACCTCAAATTATAAATCATATAATTTGCATATAGTGCACTTTTAAATTATCAGTAGGCATTTATAATAAATAAGATCATAGGTGTTCAGCTGCAATACAGTATGGGAACCATTGTTAATATTTCAGCAACCTTTATCATATTCAACTTAACCTTTAAATTACTCTTGACTGACTCCCTGTTTTCCACATGCTCTGCCAGCCACGTCTTTCCTCCCCGTTAGAGAAAAGTGACAGACATGCCAAATGTTCATGTTGTGCGCTGAAGAAATAAAGGGTGTTAAAAGATCATTTGTGCATAAGTGAATGTTTGAGCATTTGACGTGTCACAGTGGACTAAAGAAACAGGAAGAAATCGAGACTATCTAGTATTGTCTAGTATTCTGATCTACTCATGCCGGAGGAAAAACATTAACAGATGGAGAAGGGAGTGTGTTATTTCTCAAGCTCACTAACCCTGCTGGATCAGTGACACTTATTAACCATCCAGACCGACAGTTATGACCCACCGCTGACCCAACCCTTGTGAAAAAGAAGTGAACATAATTGTGCACTTGTAGTGTACTTAATCTTAAAAGTATGTTTGTTGTCAAGCAATCATATATGCTTTTGTAGAAGCCACAAGTCATTCTGATTTCATGACAAATCAACTTTAATGACAGAAGTCACTGTGAAAAATCAGATGGATGATATACGAGTGTTCATGCACTCAAAATGCTTACAAGTCCAGGCCTATATCTTGATATTTGCAATAAACCTAAATCATTTTGTACAACAGTTTGTTCTTGTCCTTTTAATCTGATATTGGTCAAGTGGCATTACAAGAATTCTGATATTTTGTATAGCCTAATACCTCTTGAACATTTGTCCGTTTGTATCTCTCTGTCTGTCTAGTTTGTCTAGCGTGAAGAACAGGTTACATGTATGTAATGCATTACATGTAATTAAATTAGCATGTAAATACATACATAGAGGTAGCATTGACCGAACATTTCTCAGCATTGACAAATTTTCTTTTAGCAGTGATGGAAAAATCTGAGAGCCGTCCGTCATTTGTAATGTATTGTAACTTGTAACTGTAATTCTCACCCGTGTCCACTTGGTGGCGAGTGCGCTCTTGCTGACTATAAAGTTAATGGAATGGCTTTTCTGAGTTAGGCCTATGTGACATTGTTTACAAGCTGTTTTATTGACGTCTTTCTGTGGTTGAAACACTGATTACACGAGAGACATGATACGGACAGTGTTTTTCAACTTATTTTCTGATGCTCATTCATGTTTATTTCGTTCTGTAACGTATTAAAGAGAAAGAGATGATTGCGATCCCGCTTCGCGCTACAGTGATCTCTCATGCCACATTAAAGAGCACCAAAACGTATTTTTGTGATAAAATGTACAAAATTTGAAAGTAACATATTAAATTTCATATTTTATGAACAAGATTTCATATTAAAAGTAACAAAGCACAAAGCTTATTGCGATTTATTGGACAAACATTTACGATGAAACCTGAAAAGTGACCCACAGTCTTAATTCAACTTTCTCTTCATAAATACCACACTGTTCCGAATATAAAATGCATATTTTCATATTTGAATTTTGTGTTTAAAGTATGGTAAATACTGGTAAAATGTACCAACAACAATAATAAATAACAGAAATAAACAATCTATGGCATATAGCTACCCTAAAAATAACCTGAAGTTCTTATTTAGTAGATTTCACTATGACTGATGACTCACTTTTTTTATGTACAGTGACAGATGCTGGCATGTCAAAAAAACACAAGTGTTTGACTCGCATTATCTCATCCAGGGGATATGAATGTTTTTTCCTTTAGGCCGATCACATAGCGCTGAAAACACAGCCGTTTCTCCCTGAAGTCTGAGAGCAAGCACTAATCCATTACGCCGCATCAAAGCGGCGCTTCGAGGGTATTGACAGCCAAGTGTGTCAGTAAGTAGCCGAAATAAGAAATGATGGGCCTCGATGGCGGGTTAGTTCAGGTCTTTGGTGATATCCAGTGCCTTCAGCTGGATGATGGCTCTGGCAGCCCCTCATTTCTTTTTTCGGCTACATACTGACACACGTGTTTGTCAGTTTCTTCGAAGCGGACGCTTTAAGGACCGCGGTAAGCTTTTCTTTGACTGTTAGCATTTTTAAGACGGTCTTTTTGGGCTCGCCGTCTTCTAGCATTACAGAACACTCGTTTTACACGTATTTGGCACTCCCTATTGTTGTGGGTGTATTATTGACGTAAAAGTCTAGAATATAAGACGACTCCATCTTTTCAGATGTATTTCCATGAAAAAAACGTTGTCTTATTTTCGGAACAATACGGTAAATGTATAATCTAGCATATATGCTTGTCCTGTAAGTTCATGAATAAAAATGAAAATGTGAACAAAAACAGAGCCTAATAAATGGCTTATTATCATTAAAATGACGGGTAATAATTGGTTATGAAGAAATTTTTACGACCCTGTCCATCAAAATGACAACAATGTGGAAGTCTAACATGACCTCTGATATATATATATATATATCTTTCATTCACATTGAGATTTCATATTTAAAAGTGTGCACTATATGACACTGACTCACACCTTGCCCATTTCCATTATAAAATCAGCTCTTTGATCACATCTCATTGAAAGTATTTAATAGCTCACTCTCCGCCATCTCTATTGAATTTGGCAGGAGTGTTGTACGGTTCTCCCAACTCTTGAAGTGCCCAGAGGAGGGAGAAAAGGAGAAGGGTTCATTAACAGTCGTTTTAATTGCTAATTGACTATGCTAATTAATGAGAGTGGAGCAGGACTATGAAGAGCGGACACAAAGACAACTGCTGCAGTTCAGACACTAAGATGAACCGGTGTCTCAGAATAGATTCAGTGTAAAGAGCTGTACTGGTGATTGTTCTCCCACTAGATTTGGTTTGATAGCTCCTAGGCTCTGATGAAGCAATAGAGATTGGAAAAGTACAAAGTCTATTGAGCTGCATTGGTGTCTGCTGTCTACATGAGCCTCTTTCACACATTAAACCTACTAAATTTCAATAATATGCACTTTTCTGGTAAATGTGTCACATCTGCTATTCACATATGCAGTGGCTTTCTGTTTTTGAACAATGAAGTCATGAAGTTTCTCACAACTTGTGTGCTTTTTCTGGGCATGTCAGGTTTAACTGCGGCGCTGATGGAGACTCATGAATGTGCAATCGTTTAATACAATTATACAGTTTAATCATATGGTCACCCGTAGGTTCTGAAGAGCATTGTTTAAGCCCAAAGTGGGCGGAGCCGGCTGTCACTTTCATGTCCGCGCGTCACTACTGGATTAGCTATATAGACCAAAACTACTTTTCGTACCATGCTGTAATTTTTGTTTTTTTTTGTAAAGTTGGGCATTTTAACATGGAGGTCTATGGGATTGACTCTCTTTTGGAGCCTATCTCTAGCGGCCAGTCGATGAATTGCAGTTTAAGTCACTTCCGTGTCGGAAGAGAGAGACCAGAAGGTTGAGTTTAATATAAATCTTTATTTTCATTAAATAAACACTCATGTTTTGCCAGAGCTCCACAAGTTTGCCTTCCATTTCACGTGTCCAAACACACAGAGAACTGGCAGTATTCTTCCTTGAAGACATTGCACGTTGAACTTGATCGGCTTTATAGTTTACTTTGTAGTTTAAACGGGCCTTTAGACTGCTTAGAAACTACATGGGATATTGTTTAATAATGCAGTTCTTTTCTTTAGCCTTATTAAACAACCAAACCTTAAAATATGTTACATTTGTTACACTGCCCCTTTTCAAAAGAACTCAAATCAGACTTCAGGCCATAAAAACAACCCATTTAAAAAAAAGAAAGCATAAATATATATCCTCTGATTCTGAATAATGCATGCATGAAAACTTAATGATAGTCCCAAATGCTACCGGTGAATACAATGCCTATGGGGAAGAAGGCGGACAGGCAAGCAATTAAACATCCCTGGAAAAGTAGGGCATGCCGAAATTACACACAAGCCATGAGTGTGCCCTGCTGGGATCCCTAAAGGCAAAACAGGGAACCAAGAATTACTCAAATGGTGGGAGGAACCAGGCACATTCTAAAATCCTGTCAAGGACAAGTACTGTGAGATAGATCTCAGCTAGTGTGTTAACCAAATATTTGTACAGTTTAGAAAGCTTTATTAGTGTGTATAATTAGCAGACCTTAATTCATAATTGACCCTATTTAATAAACATTCCTGGCCTTGGTCCAAAACACACTATTCACCAGTATTTGACCGTAAAGCGATTTTTTTTTTTGTAAAAAGTGCATTTCATAACGTGTTGTAGTATGCATTCTCATAATTGCCACAAGGGGTGCTATAGTGGACATTAGCAAACAGGTTTTCTCTTTCCTGTCTTCTTGTAGAGTTTTCTCTTTCTCTTTCAGGCCAATGCTGTGATGGCAGAGCACCTTGCTGAGTACTTTTAACTTTTATTGTAAAGTTGTTAGAAAGTTAAAGTTGACATGCTGTACATGAGTTATACCATATTTGGTTTAATGGCACAGACATATGAACACTATCACTACAAACGCTGGTATGAAATGCCCACTTTTTATTACCGAGTCCTTGTGAAAAAGAAGAATACTTTAGCATACTTTTAAAAGAGTATTGAAAAAGTGTGAACTGAATGTAATGATTTTGGAAACGTAATTGCATATTATTTACATATTTTATATGTAAATAATATGTATGTTAATTGCATAATATTTGCAAATTATTTGCATATCTTGCATAAAATGTATTATTTATTTTAAAAGCTATTAGTCATTACTCAAGTAGGACTTAATTACTTGTCTTTAAAATACAGTTAAAGTGTACTGTCCAGTGCAATTAGCATGTATAGTTAAACTATATTTAACTTTAATGTAATTTCTATAGAAACATGTATGCCATACACTTTATTTTAAGGTGTCCGTCTTAACAGTGCAATTATACATTAAAGTACAGACTACTGAGTAAATAATTAACTACATGTACTTACTCAGGATTATGCTGTGGTTAAAGGGATAGTTCATTTTGAAATTAAATTTTGGTATGTTTTAGCTTACCTCAAGGGCATCCAAGATGTAGGTGTCTTTTTTTCCGCAGTAGTTTCAACTTTGATATTTTTAGGTCAAACCGTTCTTGTCTGTCAGTCATATAATGCAGGTCGATGGTCACTGTCTCAAAGAGCATGCACAGAGTCCAAATTAAAACAATTCCCCATCGTCCAAATTAAACAATTCCCCATCGTAAGTACACATTGATGGCCTAAGACACGAAACGAGCGGTTTGTGTGAGAAAACGAACAGTATTTATATAGTTTTTACCTCTTGAACACAGCCACGTCCAAGTGATCTGAGGGTGCGCGCGCATCCTGCTGTGTGACGTGTGCGCAGACTGGTGCATAGATATATATACACTAGATGTCGCCTTGGCTACGGTTTCTTTCCAAGGAATTTTCAAAATTGAAACTACTGTGGAAAAAAAGACACCTACATCTTGGATGCCCTTGAGGTAAGCTAAAACATACCAAAATTTAATTTCAAAGTGAACTATCCCTTTAAGGTTAGTTGCATGTAATTATGCACAAGCTATAGTAATTACTATATTAACTACATGTATAGTAGCATGTGTAACAAGGACACTGTAAAATTAAGTGTTATTGTATTTAAATATATTTGTAATTACACATTTGTAATCAGTGTTGGGGGTAACACATTACAAGTAACGCTAGTTACGTAATCTGACAACTTTTTTCAAGCAACTAGTAAAGTAACACATTACTTTTAAATTTACAACAGGCAGTTTAACAGTGGCGGGATGCGCGTATGACGTGATAGGATATTCCAAAGCTTGCCTATCTGATACACACTCGAAAATATGTACTTTTTCTTCACAAAGAGAGTACATACTTTTAGGGCGTAGTATAAGAAGGTGAATTGGGACGCAGCATAACAGGAACTAAACAAGTTACCGAGTTAGCTAATCCGCCTCTTTACCATTTTCGTTTATCCAGGAGTGACGCGCGGCCAAGATGGCGACAGCCGGCTCCGCCCACTTTGGGCTTAAACAATGCTCTTCTGAACCTACGGGTGACCATATTTTTTAAAGTCTATGATTAAACTGTATAATTTTATTAAACGACTGCACATTCATGAGTCTCCATCAGCGCCGCAGTTAAACCTGACATGCCCAGAAAAAGCACACAAGTTGTGAGAAACTTCGTGACTTTATTGTTCAAAAACAGAAAGCCACTGCATATGTGAATAGCAGATGTGACACATTTACCAGAAAAGTGCATATTATTGAAATTTAGTAGGTTTAATGTGTGAAAGAGGCTCATGTAGACAGCAGACACCAATGCAGCTCAATAGACTTTGTACTTTTCCAATCTCTATTGCTTCATCAGAGCCTAGGAGCTATCAAACCAAATCTAGTGGGAGAACAATCACCAGTACAGCTCTTTACACTGAATCTATTCTGAGACACCGGTTCATCTTAGTGTCTGAACTGCAGCAGTTGTCTTTGTGTCCGCTCTTCATAGTCCTGCTCCACTCTCATTAATTAGCATAGTCAATTAGCAATTAAAACGACTGTTAATGAACCCTTCTCCTTTTCTCCCTCCTCTGGGCACTTCAAGAGTTGGGAGAACCGTACAACACTCCTGCCAAATTCAATAGAGATGGCGGAGAGTGAGCTATTAAATACTTTCAATGAGATGTGATCAAAGAGCTGATTTTATAATGGAAATGGGCAAGGTATGAGTCAGTGTTATATAGTGCACTTTTTAATACTAGTTTTTTGCATTAGTTTAAAGGGTTTGTTTGAGCTGCGCTCTCTACTGTACAGGTGTGAATTTGAGACTTTCGCCAGCACTGTTTGTAACGATGTTGTAATTTAGTACATTTCAAATATATTAACTTTAAATGGATCAAATGATACACTACGCTTAAAATTATAATCATGTACTTTACATGTGATTTAGCATGTTATGAAACACACCAAAATAAGTGTACTTCTTTAAAGCAAGAGAAGAGATTATAAAAAAAGAAAAAAAAAATAAAATAATTTGACATTATTACAAAGTTAAAATTTTAAAGTGAATTTGTTAAGAAACAGTCATGAAAGTGTACTCTCTATAAGTACACTTAAATGGCCTTTTATTTTATCATTATTGAGTGCAGTTAAAAAAAAAAACCAATATATATACAGTATATACACACACACACACAATGCGTTTAAGGTTTAAGTACACTACAAGTGCACTCAATTCAATTAAGTACATTTCTTTTTCACAAGAGAAGTCTCCCACATTTTTTCCTCATTAATTTTAATATCTGTGTGTCATCTCATGTAGACTTTAATGTCTGTAGCATTTGTCAAGTTTTGGCTATATAAAATGAAACATCTCGTGCTACATCTAAACAGCTAACTACAGTCTCGTCTAAAATGAGGTGACAGATGTCACAATCAGAAATCTGTTGGGACCCTGTTGGGGGGGGGGGGGGGGGGGGGGGGGGGGGGGGGGGGGGGGTTGCATCAGCACAGTGCGAGTGCTTCCTGTTGAGATGAGTCATCTGTGTAAAAACCAAAAGTGGCGTTTTGGAGCTTCGCTTTCAGTAAGTTTGTGGTGTTCTGTGATTTTGTTTTAACCTTGCTTACTTTAGTTAGTCGTGACGGGTGACCTGCCTTCCACCTTGTGGCCAAGCAACAGCTTTTGGGTGACAGGAGCACAGCAGGACACATACGCACAGACACACACACACACACACACACACACACACACACACACACACACACAAATTTGCTGTAACCTCTTGAGTGCCAATCCGTTTCTTAAGCCATAGGTTCTGCCATCATAGAAAGTCAGATTTATCTTCTTATGCAGATGAAAAAGACGTTTATCATGACATGCATGTTTGTAAGGCTCAATCTGACTAGAAGATTGAATAAGTCCAACTGGATTTGTCACAGTGCTTAAGTATGCATGAAAACGAGAGAGACAGCATTACTCCTATTTCTTGACACTATGACAAGCACCACTATGAAATATTTAACATACAGTTATTTTTATTATTATTATTATTATTATTCTATAGAGTAGTGAAAGCCAGATAATCTATCAGTGATAAAGATCCAATCACTGCTTTTAATGCCATTAGACTGATTTACACTGAGGCACTTTGATTACATTTGTTTTTTGTCACATAGTGTTCAAACAAACACAAATACTGATGTGTTGTTTTCCACTCTGCTTTTCAGCACATGCGTCACGAGTGCATTACCACAGGTTGTGGTGAGACACGAATGCTTGATGCTTCAGCTGCCACCATAGCAACAGTAAAACATCACAATTTGCTAAACCTTAATTTAACAAGACCTGCTTCTCCCAGACAATTCCATGCTCCTGTGTTTTCTCTGAATGTTATTATTGTGTTCTGTTGAAGGGTTTTGAATGGCTGTAGTGTGCATATTTTTTTACACTTCATATTTCTCCAACACAAAATATGTATTTTGAACCTTTTGAAAATGTACAAATTGTTTCATACAATACAATACAATACAAATATGAATATATTTTATGATTTATTGTTGTTTAAAGTTTATTTCTACTGTGTATATAAACCATCTAACATGGCATATGTTAGTAAATCTGTGTTGTTGTTTTTTATGAAAATTATGCTTAAAAAAAAAATTATACACGGAAAGCCAGCTTCAACCAGCCTGTCAGTTTAGCCAAGCTAAACTAGCCAACCACCTCAGGCTGTTTATAGACAGGGTGTGTGATCCCATAATCCCACTGCTCTTTGTGGGATTTTTGTCTCTTGAACTGTTTTTTTTCCCACTAGCCCAGAGATGGCTTGATCTACCTTATACTCAGAGAAAATCCTCTTAAATCTAAAACCTCATAAGGATTTGCAAATATCCTTAAGTGTCATTTGTAAAAGTTGAGCTGAATAGATGATCCAACAGTAGATGCATGGAGCTGGGCATAGCCAATGGCAACAAAGTGACTTGGAGCTGGTCAGAGCCAATGGCGATGAAGGCGACTTGGAGCTGGGCTTAACCAGTTATGCGAAGACGATTTAGAACTGATCTAATCCAGTGGTGCTGAAGACGACTTGGAACTGTGCTTAACTAGCATTGAGGAAGATGACTTGGAACTGGGCTTATCCAGCAGAGATGAAGAATTGGTACTGGACAGGACTAGTGGAGACAGTAGATCAGGAAGCATCATATCATAATCCAGTTCAACATATAATAATTCAACAGGGAGTGTGGGCAGGTTCCAATCAATTCCGACGAACTCCACCAATATGCCCTCGATGACAGACACTAATGCCGGCTCATACTCCTGGACACACTCTGCATTGGGCTCAGGCTGCAGGACGAAAGCAGCCTCTGGAGATCACTCTGGCTCATCTTTTAAGGCGGGCTCAGGCTCTTCCACTGCTGGCATGGCTGAAGGTTGACTGGGCTCTGTCGGATGCGGATATGCGGGGTATGCGGATGCTCCCTCACTGTGATGAAGTCATCGAGAACGACGCCATCACCAACTCCCACTCCCCAGCACATATTCCATCACCAGCAGTCATCTCTCTGCCCGCACCAAATAGAATTCATCATCCTAGCCCGGAGAGTCCCGGACAACATGAGAGATCTTCCACTGCAGACCTGAGTTCGACGCCTGAGCCCGCAACAAATCTAGAGCCTGAGCCAATGCCCGCCACAGACCATGTGCGAGAGCTGCCTCCCACCACGGAGCCAGAACCAGCCAACGCATCTGTCCCAGAGCTGGAGCCGGATGCCACTTCCATCCCGAGGCCAGACCCTGCAACCAGGTCCTTTCTGGAGTCCACACCGTGGGGGTATTCCACTCCCGAGACAGTAGAGGAGCGCTTCCCACCCCTGAACTCGCTCCAAGTCACCTGTTTGACGATCCGGTCCCACTCTGTTACCGTCCCTCCTTGTTGTCTCCATCATCTCCACTGGCTCCATCAAGTCACAGTCACTCACCTGCTCCACTGTCTCGAAGCTCTTCGGCTCTGCCGTCGCCAATGACTCCCGCCAGCTCTTTGGTGCCACCTCGGGCCACTTCACCACCAGCTCAGTTTTGTGCGGTGGATCTCCTGGTTGGACCTCGGCCTGTCTCTCCTTCTGCTATGCCTTGGCTCTGCACTCCTTTAGCTGCACTGTTGTCCGCCATTACTATAGATCCACCAGTCTCCCTCCTTCCTCCAGGTCCACCTGCGATGTCACCCTGGGCTATTGACCCAGTGGCTTTCCCTGAAATCTCTGCTTCGCCCAGCTCATCCTCTGGCGATTGGCCCCAGGGCTCCATCAAATAGAATCATCAGGACTACGACTTAGCTCCTCCCTCTGTTAGCAAGCATGGCACAAGCCGGCTCCTTCCGTTCCTTATCCTTCGCCTGCTCCACATCTTCCTTGTCCTCCACCAAAGCCCGCTCTTTTCACCATTGTACTGTCATTTACGGCACAAGGCGCCTTGTGGGAGGGGGACGCCTTGTGGGAGTTGTGTTGAAGGGATAGTTCACCGAAAAATGAAAATTAGCCCATGATTTACTCACCCTCAAGCCATCCTAGGTGTATATGACATTCTTCTTTCAGACGAATACGGAGTTCTATAAAAAATGTCATGGCTCTTCCAAGCTTTATAATAGCAGTGAATGGCCGTTTCTGTTTTGAAATCCATAAAAGTGCATCTATCCATCATAAAAGTGCTCAACACGGCTCCGGGGGGTTAATAAAGGCCTTCTGAAGTGAAGCAATGCTTTTGTGTAAGAAAAATATCCATATTTAAAACTTTATAAAGTAAAAAAACAAGCTTTTATCCAAACGAACTTATGGATTCACCTGAAGTCTATGCGCAACTTTTGTTCATGTGTATGTATGATCCCTGTTCTGTTCAGTCCTTTGTCAGTTCTCGTTCTTATGTTAAATGGTCAATTAATAATTATCTGTGTATTCTCCAAGTGTTTATTAAAGTATATTTGTTTGTTAATTCCACATCATGCGTCTCCTTGAGAGCATGATATACGTGACTGTGTCTCACCTGGTTGCCTGTGGATGGAAACATTTCCCAGCAACATTGCTCAAAAAGTTGAGTACATGTTAATTTAAATGTTTGTCTTTCATCAATAACTTGCTAATTTGCGTCTAAAATGACTTTCCTCTTTAACTGACATGACCTATAAATAATAACCTATAGCCAACTTTTTAATGATCTCATCGATTCCTGTTTTTTTTTTTTTCTGCTTTTGATTGTTTAATAATTCAAAACTACATCTTGTAAAGATTTTTTTTTTAAATGCTGTTTCATGTTGAATTTAAGGAGTATTATCAATTTTCTCTATTTAACATAATTGTAGGATAAATAGTTGATGGTAGTTTAAATAATTAAAATAATCATGTTCTGTTTCTTAATAATATTTAATCCAAATGCTCAGTATTTATTCATCTTTTTATTCTCATTTCGCATCTATAGCCAATTGATTGAATCACTATATCCATGGCAGTTGTGTTTCGATCTGTATCTTGACATTCAGGGTGTGGCTCAGTCTTCTCAGCATGAGAGAATATGAGATGGAGAAGAGTTTGAGCAGACAAGATGAACAGGGCTGCTAATTAGCCAAGCAGAAATAAACCAGCTGTCAGTCTAATGTGTGACTGCTGTGCTTCACTAATATGAGACTCCCACCCACTCCAAGAGAGGAATTGTGAGCATATTGAGTCAGCGGAATGATTTCAAGTCAGTCCGATTCATCAAATCATTGGACGTGGTTTTAAGCAGTTAAGTATTGTATTTTTGAAATGTAGTTTACGAGGCTATTGGTGTGTTGCTATTACACAAATATTAATTACCCAAGTATCAAGTTATGATAGAGGAAAATCCTATTGAAATTTTAAAGCTCAGAAGACTGAATGGATAGGCCACAAAAAAAGGAAAATTCTGTCATCAACTTGCAATCTCATTTGAATCCTTAATGATCTGTGGAAGACAAACGGAGATATTTAGCTAAATGTGTATGTTGTTCCTTTCCATATGATGAAAGTGAAAAGAAACATTACTATCTGGGTTCGATACGTACACAAATTACCATGAAATTCCTAATAGTAGTGCATAGGACTACTGTAGTATGCACTATTTTCCAAGATTTCTGAAGTCAGATGATGTGTAAGAAAGAACAGACCAAACTTAAGGTTATCAAACTTGATAATGTAATAGTACATGATATCACCCTTTTATCTATTTATTTCGTTTTAATTTATAGTATCCCCTGAGTTTTCAGTTGTTTCATTTATTAGCAGTTTTTCCTAAATTATTTTGGTGAGATTATTTCCCGTTATGAAAAAAATAAGCACACTTTAGCTAACTTTTAAAAATGACTTAAAAAGTACTTATTATGGAAGTAATATGCTTTAAAAGATGATATAACTGTTTTCAGACACTTAATTGCATGCCAATTACAATTAAATGAAAGTATATCTGAACTTTAGTTTTTTTTATTACTTTTATTGTGTTAGAAATATGGTAAAAATACTGCATTTAAGGTAATTGAAAATACACTTTAATGATATTTCTGTTAAAACTTGGGTCAAAATGTCATGTATTGAAATACATTTGCAATTGCATTGTTAATGATGAAGTTGCAATTTAGTATATGTAAAATATATTAAGTTTAAATATTGAATAACGCACTAGTTAAATCTATAAGTTAGTCAACACATCAAAATAAGTGTACTTCTTCAAAGAACGACAAATATTGTTAAAATTTTTAATTTGACATTATTACAAAGTTACTTATAAAAGTGTAATTATAGTTTAGTAAAAGTGTGCTTATTTTAAGTTCCCTTAAGTGACCTTTTAATTCATTAATGGTATGTTATTTGCAGTTTTATTAATATACTTTGAATATTTGAAGTACACTACAAGTGCAAATCCATTACCCAGCAAGAACCAAAAGACACAAACAAGAGCAAAAAGACACAATTGAACACCTTGTATATCTTTATTATTTTCAACCTAAAGGATACACAATCAAAAATACTCAAGGCTTGCTACATCTCAACTAACAACAGCACAAGATTTCAAAAATCCCTTTTTTTTTCTGACAACGAATATAAAAATGGAAAAAAGAGCAGACTTGTGACCAAACATAGCAGAAAATCAAGCTTTGGCAGGAATTCAGATGAGACATTTCACCATATCATCTCAGAATCCAAGGTTTCGCCCCTGGTTAAATGCAAGCATAGACACCAGCTAAAGCAAGTCGCAAAGCTCTAGACACCTCCATCCATTGAGAAACAGTGAGAATATTACAATGTATCATATGGAGATACACACCATGGTAATTGCTCTCATGAGTTATTTACACTGAGGTTCAAAGTAGGAACCATAACATTCTGTACATTTGCAATATGTATTTTTTGCCATTTTATTTTTGGCCTATATCAATGTTTCATTAATATGCTGTAATGGGTCGTACTCGTACATAAAAATGAGTCTAGCGAGTTGGTTTTGTGTTTTCATATTCTAATGTGAGAGCATGTATGTGTATTTTCTGCCGTTTCAGAAATAAAAGCACAAAACTCCCTGTTTTATCATGCCGTTCAAGATTGTTGTTACCTAACTACATACTGTAAGGGGCTTATGGGTATTCTGTTTCCATAATGGGTCATCGACACTCACAGACATTGTGGGGAAAACCGCTTGACAAGATTCAGAGTCATGCCTTTGTACAAACAATAGTTGAATATTAAATACAAAAATAAAATAAGAAATACAACAAAAATAAATATTAATAAATAATAATAAAAAATTCAAAACAAGCATATGATTAAAACTACGCAGCTAAAAAAATAAACAATGGACATATGAGAAACAAATGGGCCTGTGGAAATATTAGGGAAATAGGGAATGGCGTTGATGCAGGTGGACGTGATGAAAACCCTTTAAAAAGCAGTGTGTGAGATCTCATTGGCTGTCTGTGTTGGGAGGCTTGGCATCATGTTGGGCACTGCCAGCAGGGAGCCATGGAGAGACCGAGCGGGAGGTGGTCTGCTTGGCCATGCTGTAGTGGCTGATGACGGTGTAGAAGCGCCCGCGGCTGTTGGCGTCCTGAGCCGTGTAGTAGGCCTCCAGAGAGGCAGGGATGCAGCGATTATGCTTTTGAGAAAGTGTAAATGTGAAACGTTACAACTGTGAATTTAGACTCCTGCAAGTCTGTTGAACAAGCAGTATTATCATTTTCAATTCCTCAACATGACAAATGTTCAACACACACATCACTAATATTCTGTCACTGTCATAGATGAATGTACTCATTATTTAAGAGGACCTATTATACCCTTTTTTAAGGTCTTGATTTAGTTTTTTGGGGTCTACTCATGGTTGAATGTTCAAAAATGGATTTTTAACGATAATTTAAAACCTTTAAAGCCTTACTGTTATCTACGCGGTTGTTAATCGGTATTCACTTCTGTTAAAGCCGTCAGCCAGCATTATTTCAACTTTTAAAAAATTAATAATAATAATAAATCATGTTTAACAATATATTACCCACGTGTCACCGTTATGTTCTGTTTTCATGGACTTCTGGTTTGTTTTCATTTGTCACATGTTCCTTTGTTTAGATTCGCGCCACTCTTTAGTTTCTATGCTCACTGTTATTAGTTTGGTTCAGCTGTGTTCTTTTGTATTATATGTTCCTGTGTTCCCTTTGTGTTGGAACTTTATTCTTCTGTGTCTTCGTCTGTCTGCCTGCACACACGTGTTACACCATGATGCTGTACAGGAAATTCCACCAATCAAATTGTCGAAACTACTTCAAATCAAAGTTTGTAATGCTAAGATTCACCTTACAGCTGGTTGGCTGTTTTTAAGACTTTTTTTAAATTCCGAGGGGAGAAATTAATGGAAAAAAATACTTCTGGAACCAACGGGCAGAATTATTGTTGCACTCTATATTGGACGTGTTCGTTCCCGAAAAACTCAATCCTACAGTTTCAAGGAGATCAGAAACTCTGACACTGATATAGAGAATAACTCCCGCTGGAGGGACTTTGTGTTTTGTAACTTTGCAGAACTTTTTCATGATCAAACAGCAACATTACACACTAAAGAAAGCTGAAAAATGTAAAAAGGCATAATAGGATCCCTTTAAATAAATATATTGTGGAATTTTTGTCCACAAACTCATCCACAAACTTGAGTATCACTTTTAACAACTATTTGCAGCAACGTATGTGCAAAATTTGTGAAAATACGAAATTAATGTTCATTACTAAATAACTGGATTTATTCATAAAATTTTGACAGTTATAAATTAGATTAGAATGGACATAAAAAAAAAATCCAAAGGTTTTGAGATATTTGTTGCACAGAAGTGTTTTATTTAGCGCTGGCGTGTTGTGTTGTGTTTAATGAAAGAAGAACGTGGGTTTTGTGTTTATCCTCTTACCTTATACACAAAGCCATCGGGGCAGGTGTGGTCATAGGTGAAGGCTTTATACACCACCAGGAACACTATGCAGGCCAGAAAAGCCAAGGCCAGTACGATAAGGATGGTCACCTGTGTGTGAAAGAAGACACAATTCATCACAGCTCTTTAATGCGCTCCTCCAGCAGTTCTAGAAGTCTTTAAGGTCTCGCTGAATTGCAAAAAGGTCATAACATTTATACACTTCCAAACTGTATTTCTAGCTGGATGCATGATACAAATTTATGAAAGATATACATTTATGTTGTTCTCACATAGTATAATAAATGGATTCAAATGTGCACCTTACATGAATAGTGTGTTAATGGCAATAATCAAACAAATCCAAAACAACAGCCAATATCAAGCTCTTCAAGCTGTGTTTTCTCTAAACCTAAGACAGAAAGACAGAACTGGGGCTAAAAGGTCCGGTGTGTGATCGAATCTCTGTTGTCTTTGTTTCCCAGCAGCGCTAATTTTTTCACATCACTGTCATCTTCAAGTACATTTACCTCACAAGATGCAGTTCAATCTGTCACACTACATTTGTCTCAACAAAGCAGCTTATACAATAAATCTATGTGGCCCAAACAAAAAAATCGGAGGCAATTCTCGACCAGACCAGATTAATTTGTCAGGGGTGATTAGTTCTGTAAAAAGGGAGGCCACTTTTAGCGTTTTAGTCCTAGACACAGAAAATGAAAGATAAATGAGAGAAAACCAGTTGACATCTGAATATTTCAGAGCTCTTGCAGATACTGAGAAACGTCTGCTGTCAAAGTGCTGCAAACCTTCCGCTGAGAGTCCTCTCACACGACACCGTTTTCAACTATAAACTTTGAATGCATTTTGGCTGATTTGGGGTCAGTACCGTTATCGTCTCCGTGTAAACTACAAAAACGATGTCATGTGAACCATGCATATTACGTGTCTATAGGCGTATCGTTTTTCTTTACAAAGTGACATCGCCAAGACGCCAACTACTGGTGCCTAAAAATACAGCACTTTTAGTCGTTTTCGCGGATCCATGTGACAACGTTTGAACAATATTGTCGTCGTGAAAAAATCATTGCTGTGTAAATGTACCTTAAATCAATAAAAAACTACAAACCTGGTATAAAAATTACCACAAGAGTAACTGATTTTGAGAATGCAGAGGGCGTATAACTGAAATAGAAGTTTGTGAGTAAATATCAGATGATGTTGCAGGAAATGTTTCTAGTTATTTTGGTTATGCTGCAAAAACCAGTGAACTGCCTACCTAGACAGCATCATCGTAAGTGTGCACCAGGTACAAAGATGGTTCAAATTAGGCAGTATTATGCAGCCTCCTAAGATACCTTGTTTTAGCCAAAATCTAAGGCAGTGCATGTTCACACACATAATCCTGATACGTTTCAACTGAACAGCAAAACTGCTTGAAAAGCTAAACTGCCAAGAGTATTTGTCTTCTGACACTGTCCGATTTGTTCTTCACTACTTTTAAGCATATAAATAAATGAAAAAACACGTGAAAAAAAATCTACCATTGCTACAAGACAAAATACATATTCGAGAATTTGGGAAATGGGATCCAAGCCAAAGATAATAAGATAGTGTTTAGAAGCAGGGTGATCCATATGGATAAACATTGGAAGAAATGTATTTCGTTCAGTACATAAAACCACAGATAAAAATAGTTATAATCTAATTAAAATTGACTATTTTACCCAACAGAGTTCTGCAGGGACAATGTATTTTTGTAGGCTAAAACCCGGAAACGACTTGGCATTTTTGCACTTCCGGTTCCATTGTCCTGAAGTCAATATTTTTTTTTAAGGGGTTTTAAGTTAAATACCTGAAATAAGGTCCGTCATAAACACAAGCTCAAGATATTTTCACGTTTTATTCTATGACATAAAATCAGTAATACCCCCTTGTGATTGTTTTAACAAGATTGAAAAATAAATATACCAAAATGTATTTGAAATACATTTATTTATGCCAAGTATACTACAAATACATTTGCATGTACTTAATATAAATACCCTGCAATTGTACTATTAGTATACTAAATTGATATACTTACAGTCTGCTACATTGTAACAACAAATTTTGTACTAAATGTATTTAAGTATATCTTTTGTTGGACCTCAGCACTATTTCTGGATAACTTTCTGGATTGTGCTAAAGTGCAAATATTACAAGTATACTTCAGATACACTTTAAATATCTTGCATTGAAAGACTGATATTATACAGAGATCCTACTATCCATACTAATAGTGATATTAAAACACATTTTAGGCTTAATATTAAGAAATGTACATTGTGCAATAAAGAAGCACTCCAAAGAAAGATAATTATAATATTTATATCAGTAAGTCTCAAGCGATATGGCGGTAAATGCTAATGGATTTGTAGCATACTTAGTATGAAATAAATGTATTTTAAATACATTTTGGTATAGGTTTTTTTTTTTTTAACTAGGGAAAACATTTACTTATCTTCAAAAAGGTGACTTTTCTGCAGCACTCTATATTTATGTATTGTCTCATTATTGTTAGCTTAGCAACATTCTAATGTCAAACCTTGCAAATCAACTGTGTGTGCACTTCATGCAAGCACTATTTGTCTGGCCTATTTAGAGCATAACAGGCTTGTTACTTAGGGTCCATTCCAGTTTTGGATATGTCAGCACACGGTTAAGCAGACCACCGGGGTTTGGAACATGGCCATTTTGTTGTCTTCCTTGAGGTTGGGCAGCTTTGTAGTAAAGAATGACATTACTAGAGATGCCTGATGGGAACAAATAGTGATGAGGAGGCAAAATGCTAAATATCAACTGGATTGATTTTAGCATCACATGACCATTATCTGTTTTTCTCTATCTCCATTCATTCTCTCGGCACAGATTAAACAAGTGTACAGCCTGATGTCCTTGGCCAAAATTGGCCTCATTTGTTCCATGTTGCTAAGCGGTGGGACTAGCGCCAAAATGGCTGGGTGCCTTTCACGCTCTAGATTTGAACCACTTTAGTGTTTTAAATCACCCCCTGATGAGACATTTTCAGTTATGTTTTTTTGTGGGGAATCCTGCATGAAATTTGGCTATGGTTTGCAGGAGAACGTCTATTAATGCTTAACTGTCTTCGTATGCATTCAAATACTTTTTTTTCCCCATTACCGTCCCCAGCAAAAGAAAGATAGGGAGTCTCAAAAGATTCATTCTGGCAAATCAAATCCAGACTGAGGACAGAATCGGCATAAAATGAGGTCATTCCGCCTCAAATGTCAACGTGTTTGTGGCACACAAGACATGCCACCATCTGCTTGTTTTTTCATCACCCCCACAAAGTGTATTATTGTGCCCTGCTGATGAGCCTCAAGGTTGCAGAGCATTTTGTTGTTGTTTTTCTTGGTTAACAACAAACAGTGTTGTTAGGTTGTTATTTTTTTTGGAGGGGTGGGGGGGGGGGCGGTGGGGGGTGGGGGGTAGATTAATATATGTTCAGAAAACCATAATCCCCAGGGTGGATTTATTTATCTTCTCTGGAGTGCTAGGAGTATTAATGCTTTATGCTGATTATGCATGTACTATAGTGTCTATAGACCTCTATAAGACAAAAATTTGCCTCACTCCAAATGAACGTTCTCATGCATACTGCACACAACTTAAAATTACTTTCTCAGTCTTGAAAGCCCTAATCTGATTGGTTGACTACAATTAATGGTATACAGTACACTAGGGTTTTAAATGAGTCTGCCTGAAAGCAAGGTTGTGTGCATGCTTTAAAGGAACACGCCACCGTTTTTTCATATTAAAGTATGTTATTCCCTTAACTAAGACGAGTTGATACATACCTCTCTCGTCTCAGTGCGTGCACTCAATCGCTCTGGCGCGCGGCAACACTTTGATAGCACTTAGCTTAGCCCAGTTCATTCATTAGGATCCAAACAGAGATGAAGTTAGAACCGACCAAACACCTCCACGTTTTCCCTATTTAAATACAGTTACACGAGTAGTTACACGACCAATAGCACTTGGGAGCACTTCGACTCGGCGCAGTAAATAGTCACGTTGGTTCTAATGACAGAAGTGAGAGGGAGAGGGGGAGAGGTTTTTTCAGGAGTGATGAAATTACTGCGCGGAGTCGAAGTGCTCCCAAGTGCTATTCCGCCATACATTATAGTTATCCTTTTTACCCGCTTAGAAAAGCGCCACGTTTTATTTTGTGTCACCATACTTGGCCGTGTAACTACTCGTGTAACTGTATTTAAATAGGGAAAACGTGGAGGTGTTTGGTCGCTTCTAACTTCATCTCTGTTTGGATCCTAATGAATGAACTGGGCTAAGCTAAGTGCTATCAAAGTGTCGCCGCGTGCCAGAGCGATTGAGTGCACGCACTGAGATGAGAGAGGTATGTATCAACTCATCTTAGTTAAGGGAATAACATAGTTTAATATGAAAAAACGGTGGAGTGTTCCTTTAAAAATGTATTCCACTACAGATTACATGCTGTAAATTGAAATCTGTAAAGCATTTCATTATTTTGCTCCAGGTGAATAATCTAATTTAAATACTTTAATGCTTCTCCAAAACTGCCAATTGTTTGTTTAAGCATAAAAAATAAAGAAAAAAAGGCCAGCGTTGCTTTTCAAGCAAGTTTACGAAATAACTAGCCATTTTTTGTACAAAACAATTTGTTTTATAAAAGTCCTTTTAAGAACAGCTCAAGAAAAACTGCTTAAGCGCATTGTGGTAAAGAATGATGCGCTTCAATAATCTGAGCACTCAAATTTATTTATCAGTTAGATTGGGAATGATGGCTACTGTACATTTATACATGTTTAACGACAGCTACAGATAAACCCACACTCTGGACAATGAAAGTAAAGCAATTCGAATTGCAACATTGTAATAATATAATTCCCTATTTCAGTAAAAGGCAAATTGATCTACAGGTCTGCAAATGCCCTTAGTAAACAGCAATCATCTAACAGTGACATTTGTTTAACTAATGCCTAGAGTTTGGGGGTGGGTGGGACTATCTGTTTGACAATTAATAGCAAATGGTGAGTTTTGGGGAGAAACCAAAATAGTGCAATTTTGCTAGTGACTAATGACATAAATTACACACAACTTAAAAAATACACACTACAACTGGTAAAAATGCCACGTTGCTATCCTATAGTATACATTGTTCTCTAATGAACTTCAGTGAATGATGTGATAGCACATTATTACATGCCCAAAAAACTTGATATCATGCATATCCAAAAAACGTAAACTCATAAACTAAACCATAAATCAGGTTATGACTGTAGCCATGGTCATGGTAACCATCGTCAGTCCGTGGCGTCATTAGCACACTGTTCGGCACCGACGTCACAATTACGTCACGGCGTTAGCTAGAGGCAAAACTGGAGGCAGCCAATACAAACCAGCACTGATTCGGCAACATGATAAGGAGCTTAAAATATTTGTATTATTATTAAATGTCATCTTGTTGTGTTGTTGGGTGCAAGAATCGACTGAGTACAGGCTCCAATTTGAAATTTTATCAAATAATGTTTTCTAAACTATTGTGATTATTTGTGAATCATCTATGATTGTATAACCTACATTGTTGTGTTTGATTGTGACTAGACTTTTTGAAGAACCTGGTAAGAAAAAATTATCAAATACATAGATAAAAAATTAATTTGCTGTATCTGGAATTTTTATTTCTAGAAAATATTCACATCATTAAAATTGCACTGTAATGTCACTCTTTACGTGGGCGTCTTCTGGCCTTGCCGCTGACTAGGCAGAGCTTCGGATCGTGTAGATGTCAGGCCACTCAACCGAGGTAGTGTTAACGTTAATCCTGTCAGATCGTCCATCCATTGAGTGAGCGTGTACGGGTCGGCCAATCTGGTTCTGTCCGTTAAAATTAACTTTTGCAAATAACAATCGCGGTCCTGGACAGCGAATGACCTTACACCTTAAGATAAAATCTGATTTTCTCCAGTCATTGTTAAAAAACAAGCTAACAAAACTTGCAAACTAGCTTTAGTGAAGCGGCCAGGGGAATCGTACCTCCACCTAAGCTCCGCCCACAAAAAAACGTCACCATGAAACGACTAACTGAAAAGGGGTCTATAAGAGGGTGCCCAAGATACACGTCATCAACTTCTTTGTCTGAAGGAGAAATGCAAGCAGGCCCAAGGAATGGCAACAAGACGCAGTGTCTCATTCCCCTTCTCAGGCAAACCATAGTTACAGACTTAACTGTAAGACGTTCCCTTTTGAAGTGGAACTGAACACTGCATTTTGGATTGACGCTATGGGGAACAAATACCCATTCCGCCATGCTGAAGGAATGCCTGCCTCACTAGGGGTAAAAATGCACATTCATAGTGGGCATAGCGGACTCAACGGATTATTTAACCTGTCAGACCGTCAACCCAGGGCACGGTTATTCAAAAACTCACATAGGCCGCCTAGTGGTAGCACTCCCTAAGCTTCCATCAGCCAATAATAGAAGATGTCCTTGCTCCTATGCTCTTGCAGCAAGCAAAGTTACAACCTTCCTTCTTTGCGGGCCATTTTAGCCCCAAGAACAGAGCTCTAAGGAATAAATGGCATAGCTATAACAGCCTCTTGCTCGACACAGCCCTCACAGAGTATTCGCCAAAGGGAGAATATTTTAAACTACAACCTTGGATGATACCACTACTTTCGGCCTCACCTCTAAACGTTCCGACCACTGTCTCTACAGACGTGCCAAAACGTTCAGAGGGAGAGAACAAGGAGAAAATTATTATGTCCACCAGGTTCAACCACAAGTCAAGTCAAGTCAAGTCAAGTATATTTGTATAGTGCTTTTCACAATACAGATTGTATCAAAGCAGCTTCACAGTATTAAATTAAAATAATACAACAAGGTTTGTTTCAAGTGGAATTTATTGATTGCTAAAATTAAATTAAATATCCCCAAAATATCCCCAACTGAGCAAGCCAAAGGCAACAGTGGCAAGGAACCGAAAAACTCCATCAAGTGACCTAATGGTGTCCTAAAACTCCATCAGGTGACCTAATGGAGAAAAAAAAGTGCCTCTTCATTACCCTCATTGCTTCCATTTAACGACCAATGGCAGCGGGTGTTTGATTGGTGGCCTGGAGGGCTAAGTCCGTGGTATGGAGCAGTTCAGCGAGTGCTTCAGGAGACAACCCCTGATCCAGATCTCTCATAAAAAAATCCCCGGTATCCTGGCCAAATTTGCCCATTGGCCCCTGTCCATCATGGCCTCCTAATCACCCCATAATTACTGATTGGCTTCATCATTCTCGTCTCCTCTCCACCAGTAAGCTAGTGTTGTGGGGGGCGTTCTGCCACAATATGGCTGCCGTCGCATCATCGAGGTGGTGCTGCACATTGGTGGTGGTTGAGGAGATTCCCCCCTTCCATACAGTATGTAAAGGCCTGCAACACAGCCATAGTGTGTAAGGCCCCACAGGCCTGACCTGCTGCCACATACGCCATTCAAACACAAAGTGGTCTGTAGCGGCTTAGATGACAGGACAGGGGCCTTTAAAGAGGAAGACTTACCCTGTGAGAGATGGCTCACAAGCGCTTCTTCAACAGGTGGCATCCTCACACATCCCCGCTCGCTAAATCCTTCCATGATTTCTCCACTTCCGTGCGAGATGGGGAAGAAAGGGGAGGCTCATGGGGGAAGGATGATTATGGCCCGACAGGAAACGCTCATCAAGTCTACCATGAGCCATTTCCTGTCTCCCACACCCCACGCTAGATCCAACCTGGTTGTGGTGTGGGCCATAACATCCAACAGCTCCCCATATGCAGGGTTGAGAGGGCTCAGTACAAACGCTATCTTCACCCACTTCAACCACATCCGCCTCCTCTTGGCTTGATGGTGTCAGCAACATGCTATCTGCTGGATCAGATTATGCTAGAGACTGAGGAATGTGAAAGAGCTATTCCTTTTTCAGCAAACTCAACCTGTGATCCCAATGACTTCAGCATACAGTGGGGCCCTAGCCATGAGGTGCAGATGCTTGTCCTCAATTCTTCGAGAATAAGGCTAAACGTGAGCAGAGCTTCCGCACTCAAGCACAAAACGCACAGGTTGTGTGTGTGTCCTCAGGTGTCAAAAAGCTGAGACAAGGAGGCACACACTTCCTGAATCGCTTGCTCGGTTTCTTCATAATTCCACATTCACCACACGCTATTTACACAAACGGCTCTTGAAGACAAAAAAAAAGTATCGTGCCCTCTTATAGGGCTTGTCAGCCAATGAAAAAAAATAGCGTGTTCACAGTTGCTTCAGACACCGGTTACACTGATGGTCAATCCAAGACGCAGTGTTGAGTTCGACTTCGAAAGGGAACAGATTTTCTTCTTTCTTCTCTCTAGACATCAAGGACACTACAAAGTAGTGCTGTTTGATTCTATTATTTTTGCATTGAGTCTGTCCTCTTTTATTCTCGTTTTTCTCCTCTATTGTCTTTCCATCATGCTCGGTCTATAATACTCACCGCCTCTCCACTGCCTTTTAATAAATGCTGCAGTCCTTCTCCCACCTGAATGTTCTGCAGTTCAGGTCACCATTTGCTAACCTCTTTGACTCCATGTTTAGTCCTATTCGGACGGTAATTGTTTCTCATGGGGACGTAAGGTATTTTCAACATTTACAGTTGATTTTTATTTCCGTTCAAATCCAGAATGTCAGTGTTTTTCTCCCACCACCAGTGTAAAAAATCCCCTGCCAAATTACCTACTGTTTTTTGACAAACACCAAGGTCGGGTGGTAATTTAATTGCCATCCGAATCCATATCTCCAAGTTGACAAGAAGAGATCTATTAAAGAAAAATCACTGTTCAAATCATTTTTGACCACTGCCGAGCACTGTACGCTAACTGTTGCTCTTCACTTTGATTTGCATGCATTTTAAAGATACACTTTTTATTACTGAAATGTTGGAAAGTATTTACAAGAACAACATTTCATCACTGCTCCACCTCAGCGAGTGTGAGCTGTTATGAACAAAAAGGGGAAAGAAGAAAAGCGGAAAAGCAGGTATGCAATAAAAAATTTAAATATAAAAAATATAAACCAGGCCGCTTTATGTTTACCTCTTGTAAATAAGAGTCTGTATTAACTAATTTCTGCTAATTTCCAAAAAAATTTATAAAAAATGCAAGACAGAAAACCATTCCAAGTATAGCGCATCTATTTTCCTATTTTTTAAACCGGAGATTTAAATAATCAAATAATAAATCGGATACTTTTATTAAATAAAATATGAATTTGTTCTATTATTCCAAGCATATGACATTTTATTTACAGCAGACAATGACTACGTAAGCAGCGCATTCATAGGATCACAAAACTCGCTCCTTCACCAATCACCATCTGAATGCATGAGTTTTATCACTGAGGTGACATTAACTTTTTTTTTGTAATGATTATTATACATGAGAAACAATTACTGTCCAAATTGGGCTTTTGAAGAGTTTTTTGCTTGATAGAACTTTGCTGATGGTTTTGATTGTTCCTCCAAGACGCATTTGTATAATTACCATAATCATACAGTAGCACAATTTAATTTAGGCACTGTATCCTGATACGCAAGGCTTTTTCCCTTAGTTTATAATATGTCTGGCATTTAACTGAACCAGTGTTTCAAGGACATTCTAAATAACTTCATAAAGGACACGTTTCTTGTGTAGCTGAAAGATACTTAGATACTTGAATACTTTTGTTATACTTTTTACATAAAGTTACACTTTTTTTAATTAATGAAACTCATTGTTCACCAGCGTGTTACATTTCTCACTGATCTCAGTGCTGCTGCTGCTGCTCAACTTTCATAAAGTCACCTTGAAAACAAAACAAATTTTTTTTTTTTTTTTATGGAATATCACAGTACTTACAATAAATTATTTATCCGTGCGCATCATTATTTCAATTTAAATTAATGTGCCCTCGTAATCTTTATGAGTCAAAATCTGCTACGGGGTAGTAATGGAACAACAGTTGTAAAAAGTGATTTTCAGTATTATTTACAACAGGATCTGCATTGCCATGGGTTTAAATAAATAAAACAATTCTATAAGAGACAATAAAAACAACTTTGATAAAAATATTTACTTGATTTTCAAAAATCAACGAATTTGTGACTGCTGAAAGTACCATTTTTGACAATCCAAACATGTAAGGTAACGTAATTTATTTAAAGGGCACCAATTATGCCCCTTTTCAAAAGATGTAAAATAAGTCTCTGATGTCCCCAGAGTGTGTGTATGTGAAGTTTTAGCTCAAAATACCAAATAGATAATTTTTTTACAGCATGTTTAAATGAACTTTTTGGGGCTCAGAAAAACGCGCTGTTTTAGTGTGTATCCCTTTAAATGCAAATGAGCTGCTGCTCTCGGCACAGAGGGCGGAGCCTCACGAGCTCACGCTCAGTGTCAGACAATCTCATCTCACGGAAACAGAAACTCTCAATTATAGCGTGTTCATTTTGACCCGAAGTTGGACAATAATGCCTTCAGAGTCAAAGAATATATGCTGTATGGAGATAGAACAGGTAAAGTTTAGTTTAATTACGGTTATAACATATTTGTCATCTGCTTTTATCCACTATTAATACAAGCCTGCTGTAGCAGACCCCGTCCGAATGATGGCCAAAAATGTACTGATGAGTTCAATGAAGTTTATTGAACATCACACAAATGATGAAGTGTCAGTTTTACTCCAGAAAATCACTGTAAGAGCTGAATAAACACAGTATAAGAAGTGCGCATTAAAGTCGTATCCATAAACTCTCTCTCTCTCCCTTTCATTATCAACAACATACACAGCGAAGTATGTGAAGAAATGAAGAAATGAAGACTGCTATGTTCATTCTTACATCCAACAACAAAACACCTCAATCGCTTAGATTAAAAGACACTCTTGTATACAGCTGCTCTGGCGTCGAAACATTGTTGGACTGTGTACAGTTCACTCAGGGCGGGTCTATGCTAATACAGCAGTGTCAGTCAACAGTCGTGGGAGGGGCCTGTGCAAAAGTACGTCACATTCCCCCGAATCTGAAAGCGGCTTGTTCTGAGACACTGCTTATGATTTATGGGGATTTAAAAAAAAGAACTGGGTGGATTTTGATCATTATAATGGTGGTTGTGTACACACACTGCCAACACACATTTATGTTCAAACACCATGTAAAAGTGACTTTTGCATAATTAACTTGAAATTAACTAATAATAAACTACGCAAAAAGCATTTCAAATGTCTCCAGCATGTTTTATAGTTACTCAAAAATGAAACATAGTTCACCTCTCACGCACGTTATCAAGTCCGTCAAAAACTTGTCTGTCAGTTGGAATACTAGAAAATTATTAAAAACGTAGACATCGATATAACACACTAATGGGTATCAATCAGTTCACTGAATACTTCATCCACATCATTTGAATATCACGACATTGATGACTGTCAACAAATAACATGCATAATACACGGTAATACGAGAAGCAGAGGTCCAGTGAGTTCACGCATTTCCTTGAAACACAATGTTTTATCATCGCTTTCCGAGAAGAGGGAGAAAATGGCGGTCTGAGCGGCCTCAACTGTCCTCAATCGTCTGTCAGAGACGATAACGTGCATAATACATAACGCACGTCAGTATCAATTTATTCATCACATGCTGAAATTGAATAGGAATGATCTGGGAACTGAGTGAAATACTTCACACTGCATGCTAAAGAGAATAAACGCCAATCCAATTGACAAATTTCGCCAGGTTAGTGAACATCCTTCAACGAGTTGATTTTTTATGCATGAACTATGCATTCTGATTCTGACATTCCTGATTTTAATATTTTCAATCATTTTCTAATCTAGACTGAGCTTTTTTTCAGAATTTTGGCAATAGATGAACTGTTAAATGAGTGATCTTGAGATGAGTCCCAGTAGTTGTCTAATTTGACTCTCATATGCTGATGTGATATATAATATAAACTTGACAGGTGATTTCTTTTGATAAAATGTAGTTTCATGCCGACCATGTCAGACGTCTCAATGTCCATACTATCCATCCTAAACAGAATGTGAGATTAAAATAAGTGTGTCCCAAAGCGTGTCCAAAAAGTGCGGATCCGTGCTCACTCTAAATGCTAATATTGCCCACAACCCACTGCACAGCCCTCCCCCCAGGAGGAACTACAAACTGTTAAAAAACTACAAAACATGGCGGATATGCGCGGCCGATGGTGAGAAGTTCAACAGAGGTTCAAATATTGATTTAGGGCCCTATTTTAAAGGGGTCATGAACTGGATTGTTTTATTATTTTATAATGTTGCCTGGGGTGCCCTTATAATGTTAGTATGATTTTTACATCAAAAATTGTCATAATTTATAAATAAAAGCCATTTTTCCAAGCCTGATTTCAGCCTCAGATTTGAACGCTCTGTTTTAAAGGGATAGTTCACTTTGAAACAAATTTTTGGTATGTTTTAGCTTACCTCAAGGGCATCCAAGATGTAGGTGTCTTTTTTTCCGCAGTAGTTTCAATTTTGATATTTTTAGGTCAAACCGTTCTTGTCTGTCAGTCATATAATGCAGGTCTATGGTCACTGTCTCAAAGAGCATGCACAGAGTCCAAATTAAAACAATTCCCCGTCGTCCAAATTAAACAATTCCCCATCGTAAGTACACATTGATGGCCTAAGACACGAAACAAGTGGTTTGTGTGAGAAAACGAAACAGTATTTATATCGTTTTTACCTCTTATACGCAGCCATGTCCAAGTGATCTGATCTGACGTGTACGCAGACTGGTGCATAGATATATACACTAGATGTCGCCTTAAAGACATTCGTTCCAATGAACTGCCGTAGACAAGGCGACATCTAGTGTGTATATATCTATGCACCAGTCTGCGGTCTTGGACGACGGGGAATTGTTTTAATTTGGACTCTGTGCATGCTCTTTGAGACCGTGACCATAGACCTGCATTATATGACTGACAGACAAGAACGGTTTGACCTAAAAATATAAAAATTGAAACTACTGCGGAAAAAAAGACACCTACATCTTGGATGCCCTTGAGGTAAGCTAAAACATACCAAAAATTAATTTCAAAGTGAACTATCCCTTTAAGGGGCGTGTCTGCTGTGAGACTGCAGTGCAAACGCCCACTGCTGTGATTGGCTGACATGCTTGCATATGAAATAGCTAGTATTATATGAACTCTCTCGAAAACTTTTACTACGTTTTTACTATTACAGCTATCGAGATTAACAAATCGTGAAAAGTATCGTTTAAAGCATTATATTTAAATCTATTCCATCACATGAAAGGTTGCAGCATGATGAGCACTGACTGAGCAGAGCAGATGGCAGACAAGTCTGTTGATCGCGTGAATAAAGATCTTATCATTGCAACGCAATTTTTGCACTCTCACAAATGCTTACACCAAATCACAATGCAAACACGATGTGAATACACAGTAAGAGCTTCGTTGTGTAGTGTAACAGTGTCATTATTTCATCACGAGTTTGGTAAGTGTCCAGATAAGCTCTCGCGGCTCGCGCTGTGCTGTTTGATTGACAGCTTGGGCGATTGGAAAGGGATCGTTCTTTGATCGCTTTCAGTTTAAAAAATATTATTTTCATAATTCTACGAGAAATTATGTGAAGTTGATCGTTTAGTCACTGATGCATAAACAGTATTGAACGATTTTAAGAGAAATATCTGAACTTGAATAATTACACAGAAATCACTGATCGCAGATCAGGCATTAGAATACACATGGTTACTTACATGTTGCTGGCAGATTCGTGTCGGGAAATTGTGATTGACTGATTTAATAAAGTTTAACCATGCTGGAATCCGAAGGAAGCTTATGCAGACTGTCTTCTTCCACAAACAGGCACTGCACACTATTTAGTAAACAGCATATTTATTGCTTGGAAGTAGCTCGATCCGGTTTAGCAATTATCATGTCGTCCTATGTTATTTAGCATGTTTGGGCGAATCGGTGGGCGGGGCTAAACAGGCCGTGTTGAAGTAGGCGTTGATCTTCTTTTGTGGAGGCGGTGTTTTATCCTCTTTGACGTCATAGTTCCCCACTTTGAAAAACGAGTCGTTTGCTGAGCCTGATGTCTATAAAAGCTTTTATTGGACTAACAAGGTAGTTTTCAGTTCTGAAACTTACAGGATATTATTATAGTATGATGATCTCTTATATGTCAAAAGCTCAAGGAAATTTTGATTTCTCAGTTCATCACCCCTTTAAAGATCTAAACGCATGGTCTAAAGCACAGGGCGCAAGATCACTTAGGGCGTGTCCTAATACACTTTTTCCGTCAGTCTAAAAGGGTTGTCCCTATTCTTGTAATGAGTAATGGGTGTGTTTTGGGATTTACCTGCGTTAAACCAATCAGAGTCTCATCTCCCATTCCCTTTAAAAGCCAGTTGCGCTCGCGCCATGGCGGATTCGCTATTTACATGACGGAATTGGATAGTGGAAAAACCGAACGCATCTCCAGAGCGCAAACGGATCTGCTCATGTGTGAGGTAAAAGTGCACAAGCAGAACATCTACGGGACAAGCCGGATTCCACCATATCTTTATGTACACAATAATAATCTTTTACATTGTAATCCTTTTATTTTAAATATTTGGCATGTTTGTGTGCTGCTGCATGTCCCTGTGTGTTTAATAAGCAGAGTGTACCCGCGTTGTGGACACGCCTATAAGCGTACATTACTAACGTGCTCTTTAAATAACAATATATATATATATATATATATACAGTATATACAGTATATACTGCGCCATTGACTTTAGACCAGGTTTCAGTTGGTCAATTTCTGTTGCCTCAAAATAACAGCAGTTTTCAGACCAGCTCACCCATGGGCTCACAAATGAAAATGATAACTGCGTCGGGCTGAAACAAGCAAAAAACACTTGTGTCGCGCTTGGCACTGCATTGCGCCGGGTGTAAGATAGGGCCCTTAATGTTATCCATGTTATATTCCATCTGCAATAACAATGTGGACTTTTATAATGATCCATTTGGCCATTAACTTTTAAATGCATCATTATGCATTAATATGAGGAGAGTCTCCGCATGAAAGACCCGCGACTGCAGATCAACGTGCTTCTGCATTTCACTCCGATACGGTAGGAAATGAAATGAAATGTGGAGGATTTTAACTGTGACAAGATGATTGACAGGCCAGTTTACTGTGACAGGATGCGACAGAGAGCAACCGTCAAAGACTCAATTGTATGACGTGATAGTATGTCCCAAAGATTGTCTACTTTTTGCTACACACTCAAAAGTATCTACTTTTTCCTCACAAAAGAAAGAGTACATACTTTTAGGGTGTAGTACAAGTAGGCGTATTGAGACACAGCAATATTCACTCCTGGTATTATATTAATTTGAGGCCACAATTTCAGTTTGTCAAAGGCAAAAGGACAACATCCTTATCTTATGGCCATGCTGATGGACATTTTGCCTTGATCATGAGTTTTTGTCAAAGGAAATTTTACCTAATTGATTATCTTGAACTTACTGTTTAAAATAATCTGTAAAAAAAATGACTGCACAACATATCAAATTTATACAATTAAGTAAACTAAATCCATCCACTCTTGGGCACTGCACACATTAGGCTACTTTTTTCTAAAGTCTCACTTACTCCCAGGTACTTCTGTTCATCAAGATCCACCATCTCTCTACACAAGTTGCTTGTTTGTCCAGGTTCATAAATATGGAACCAACTCCAAATCATTTCCAGAATGAATGACTAATGGCTGACACCTCCTCTGATGCTGAATAAATGAATGTTTTGGATATTTTGAGCCGAACACTCCAATTATTTCTCATTTACTAGAATACAAGCAAATGGCTTTCACCACAAAAACATCTGAAGTGGGAACAGTGGATATATCATAGCTCAGACACAAAAATGTATGCATCTTATTTGACAACTATACATCCACTTACATATGTTGTATATACACAATCAAACACGGATATGAACAACATGTAAAACAGATATAATACCTTAGTTAAGAATTTTTATATCTTTTATACAGTATGTTACTTTTAGTCAAGGGTATACGCAGTCTGCGCCCGAAGTGAGGTAGAAATGGAGGGGATGAAATGGTTTGGTCTGAAAACACTGCAAATGCCCTTTTTTCCATGATATATATATATATATATATATATATATATATATATATATATATATAATTGGATAGTATATATATATATATATATATATATATATATATATGAATGAAGAGTTCAGATGCAAAAGCCTCTAAGTGCCATCTGAAATTTTCTTCTAGAATGATCATTTTTATCAAGCTCGTATATTTAAGTTCAGTAATTTCACTTAAATGACAATTAATAGGTCATTTTCATTGCCATTTAAGTGAAATTACTGAACTGATCATTCTAGAAGAAAATTTCAGATGGCACTTTTTGCATCTGAACTCTTCATATATACAGTCGTGCCCAGAATTAATCATACCCCTGGTAAATATGATCAGAAATGGCTGTAAAAAATAAATCTGCATCGTTTATCCTTTTGATCTTTCATTCAAAAAATTGGCAAAAATCTAACCTTTCATTTAAGTAAAAGAATTGAAAATGGGGGGGAAATCACATTATGAAATAAATGTTTTTCTCCAAAACACGTTGGCCACAATTATTCATACCCCTAGAATTTTTTATGAATAAAATATCTCTGAAGTATATTTCCATTAATAATTACCGTTTTTAGCACACCAGGGTGACTAGGAACATGAAATTGTCTAGCTATGACTTCTTGTTTCACAGGGGTTTAAATATGAGGAAACACAAAGGCCAAATTCCCTGAATGAATCATCCATCACAATGAGTAAAACCAAAGAACATAGTTCTGATGTGCAGCAAACGATTGTTGAGCATCACAAAATAGAAAGTGGATGTAAGAAAATAGCTAAAGAATTGAAAATCCCCATTTTGACCATCAGGGCAATAATTAAGAAGTTCCAATCAACTAAAGATGTTACGAATCTGCCAGGAAGAGGACGTGTGTCTATATTGTCTTAATGGACGGTGAGGATGAAAGTTTGAGTGGCCAAAGACTCTCCAAGGATCACAGATGGAGAATTGCAGAGATTAGTTAAGTCTTGGGGTCAGAAAGCCTATTAAAAAAAAAAAAATCAAACAACCCCTACATCCCCACATGTTGTTTGGGAGGGTTTCAAGAAAAATGCTTCTCGCTCCTCCAAGAACAAACTCCAGCATATTCAGTTGTCAGACATGACTGGAACTTCAAACAACACAGGGTTCTGTGGTCAGATGAAACTAAAAAAAGAGCTTTTTGGCAGCAAACACACTAGACGGGTTTGGTGCACACAAGGATAAAAAAATACCCCATGTGTACAATTTAATATACCATTGGATCTTTAATGTTGTGGGCCTATTTTTCTGCTGGAGGTCCTGGACTTCTTATTCAGATACATGGCATTGTGGATTCTATCAAATATCAACAGATAAAAAATCAAAACCTGGCGCCTTCTGCTAGAAATCTTATAATGGGCCGTGGTTGGATCTTCCATCAGGACAACGATCCAAAACAAACATCAAAATCAACACAAAAATGTGTTAGGGAGCACAAAATGAAGCTTCTGCCATGACCGTCCCAGTTCCCTGACCTGAACCCTAGAAAATGAGTGTGGTGAACTGAACAGAAGAAGCACCAACATGGATCTGGGAATCTGAAGGATCTGGAGAGATTCTGTATGAAGGAATGGTCTCTGATCTCTGGTCAGGTGTTCTCCAAACTCATCAGGCATTATAGGAGAAGACTCAGAGCAGTTATCTTGGCAAAAGGAGATTGCAAAAAGGTATTTAATAAAAGGGTATGAATAATTGTGGCAAACGTGTTTTGGAGAAAAACATTTATTTTATAATGTGATTTCCCCCCCACTTTCAATTCTTTTACTTAAATGAAAGGTTAGGATTTTGCCAATTTTTTTAATGAAAGATCAAAATGATAAACGATGCAGATTTATTTTTTACAGCCATTTTTGATCATATTCACCAGGGGTATGATTAATTCTGGGCACGACTGTATATATATATAAAAAAATCCTGCAATGCATTCTGTTTCTGAACATGTTTGCTTCCTTAACTCTTTCCCCGCCATTGACAGAATTTCCCGGCTTTCTGTGTTTTCACTGTTATGCGGTAGGGGGCGCTATTACAAATCTTCTGAAAAAGTACTGAATGATCAAAACTGGCGAAGAAGCAGAAACAAGCGATATCATATGTAAGCAGATGCATATGTAAAATAACGCGATCATCAACATTAAACGACATTTAAATCAAAACTGCCTGAATGAAAGTTACTGAATGAAATGTCGACCAGGACGAGCTACAGGACTGTGAAGCTTTAGAGGTGTTGATGGACTAGATCTACTCCATCTATGTTTTGATCATTGTTCTGAATCTGATCTGGATCAAATATTTGACAAAAACGTGATTTTCTCAGCTTTTTGCACAAAATGTTTTTTGTAAAAAAAAAAAAAAAAAAAACTTACCCAGATTCAAGTGTTGATAAAAAATAAAAATACAACTTTTTAAGAGCAGGGGCTCTGTTCTTTCTTTTGATTTGAACAACATATTCTGGGGGCCATGAAACTTGTGAATATTATCAAAATTGATGGAACTGGCAGGCAATTGTCACTGTTAAATTTCCATACCACAAAACTATAGTATATGTTAAAATGCTTTGAATCATTGATCTATAAAATCATGGTCAGTGTCCACCTGTCAATATTAAAACTCCTTAATTTTCTGCGTAGACCTAGACGTTGTCTTGCCTTCTTATGCATGTGTTACGCGTTATCCTGAAATGTGAATTTGTCGTCATCCATTCCTGTCCGTTTTTGATTCCCACAACATAATTCCTTTGTCTTTTCAATTGTCGAACCACTGAACAAGGTTTCCAATGTGCTCAAAATAACTATCCAGTCCCAGTGTTTCCTATGTTCTTGGTCGAGTCTTCTGTAACGTTGGCTGAACTCAGAAACGAGGGAGATTAGGATCCATATGCAGAGAATTTATTAACAGGATAAAAATACAACAGACTAGAAAAAAAAAAAAAAAAAAAAAAACAAGGGACAGAACTGACTACACCGGCGATACAATCATCCCAGGACAAGACTCAAAAAAGAACACAGGAAACACTGGGGTTTAAATACACAACAGGTAAATGGCAAACAAGACACACCTGTAAACTAATCAACAAGAAAACTACAAACTGACTATGAAAAGGAGACCAGATAGGAAGTAACTAACAAGTCCAGAGGTGTCATATAACAAAAGCCCAGTTGTTCTGAACACTCTTTTAAAACAATGCCCTTTAGAGCATCTGGACTGGTTATTTGGTTTCAGATGGTATCAAGGTCAGTGTTTCATTATTCAAATCACCTGCAATATTATCAGATTGTGAATATTTTTAAAACTATGTGGGTCATCATCATACAGTTGAACCTGTTTCCGTCGTCTGCCATCATTGTGTTTATGGTCTCTAGCATTACCGGTTTTTAATTTCTTCTCAACTTCCTTTTTAACATCTTACATCAGGGGTCATCAACATTATTCAGGACAAGGACCCTTTAGGTGATAGAGACACAGAGCAGGAACCCCTGATTCAAAATGTGTCAAACAGAGACACATATTAAGCATATAGCCTTTCATATTAATAGAAACTAACCATATTATGATAGTACTGTAGGTGTGTCGCAATATACCAGTATTGACGATAATCGTGATTATGGAAAGCATGAAATATCGACATTGTGTTAATTTAGAGTGTGACAATATACCGGTATTGGCGATAACCACAATGTTTAAAATGAATAGGACTCTTATGATAACATGACACGTAAATACTGATGGCTCATGCTACCGCTAACCTGCACGTTGAGGTCACTTCAGTGGTTTGGGAAAAGCACGTAAAAGTCCTGGCAGAAAGTGATGCATAAGGATGTAGTGTAACGACGCCCAGTTCCAGGAATGCACTAATATTTTGTTGGTAGTACCAGTTTGCAACAATTATTAGTTAACACTAAGTTGTCAACACTTCGGAAAAACATTAATTTGTCGTTACACTACATCCTTATGCATCGCTTTCTGCCAGGACTTTTAACATTAAACATTAATTGGCAGACTTCTGGTTGAAGACGCTTGCTTTAGATCTTTGTTAATCCAGGGTTTGTTGTTTGGAAAAAAAATCGACCCTTTTTTTGTTTGAACCACCGCCTTCACACAGAAATTATAACAAGTAATCGTTATCGTGCCATTCAATAATTCATGATTACTGCAACAATTACAATAATTAAAAAATAGATCCCAGCCAATACTCTCAAAACAGTCTCTTATAGGTCTTCAACTGAGTCTTTGGTCCATATACCTGAACCTGCTGGTTTATAGCATCTGTCTATATTTTGTAAGGAGATGGATGACGTTGTAATCCGAACATCTTAATGAAGAATGTAACCTTGGTACACAGGCACCAGGATTCTGGGATCCTGTAGATTTGGTTCAATAAGACTCCCTTGTTCCTGGCCTTGTCCTGCTGCCTCTGCAACTGCAACAATCGCCCACAAACACAGCCAGGCCACTTTCCACTCCATATGTGTGAGCAGCCCATCTGTCACAATTTCCTCAGGGGTTCTGAGATTCTCAGTTTCATCTACTCTTGCCGCATAACAGCGGTTCCCACAAAGCAGTGATGCCAGTCAATAAATAAATCAATGCATCCCTGAGCTTGAGATGTCGGAGGACTCATTTTCCCCAGAGTAACTCTGTTATGAGATGTGAACCAAGGCTAACCACAGAGAGCATTAAAAAAGAAATCCAGATTTTAGTTTTATTAGATAAATAATACCTTAGACATCTGCTTTCAAAATTACCTCATCTCCAGCCTAGAACAGAGGGAAACAGCAGAGACATAAAAAAAATAAAAAATAAATAACAGTTGTGGGATTAGTCATCTTAAGCTTCATCTGTTCCTAAGCGTTTGCTACAGACACACAGCGGTGAAACAGGGTGAGGAGAGGCTTGGGAAAATCACAGTGACGCATTAGATGTCAGGGGAACAGAAAAGACTAGGGTGTTTATTCAATATCTGTGAAGAGTCAATGCCAGTCTGTTTCCTCGGACGTAAATACGGCCTCGCTCGGTTCACTGCCTGAGGCAGCAGCTTAAGGAATCATAGGCACGTAAAAATGTTGATGCGTGATGCCAATGTTGTCCAGCAGTTAGACACCATAAGATATTTTGTTTTGGAAATTTCAAGACAGAATTGCATGTCCTTTCCAGAGAAGGCAATCCCAGAATGTAGGGCAAAAAAATTAAATCCAAGATGATAAGGCAAGGCAAGTTTATTTATGTAGCACATTTCATACACTATGGTAATTCAAAGTGCTTTACACAGAAAGGAATGAAAATAATCACGATATAAAAGCTAGGGAAATTAAAACAGTTATAAAAGGAATTAAAAGAGTAATGTCAGTTACAAATAAACACAATTTAATTCTGAGAAGCATCAATAAAACTGATCTGTGTAATTAAATATTGATTATTGTTAGCAATATTTTCGTGTGCAATATTATTATTTTTTTTGCTTTATTACAGTATCGCACCAATAGCTTAGCGACATGCTAACAGCAAACTTTATTGGTATTAAGTTAAGGTTTTTGTTTATGTAGAATGTCTGTAATCCATGAGGTAACGTTGGTGTCGTACAGACAATTCACACAGAACATGTTTTGGCATGCCATTGAGCTACTTTATAACATTATCCTTATAACATTATCCTATGTAAACATACTTTATGGATGGAAATGTGTTTTTGACCGATGCGATGCATCTTGCATGAACGCCATGTGAAGTTAAAAGAAGTTTTGATGTAGCGCACCTCATCCCTTTCAAAAACAGTGGACCAATCAGAGGCAAGGGGGTGTGTTTACCAATTAATTACTGATTATTTTAATAACTGCAAAACATTCTCATGATTAAGTCATTATTATATATTGATAATTTTCGAATAAAGGTCAGCACTATTTGACATTAAATGGAAAGTTCACATTATGCGATTAATTGGTTATCGGCCATATTTCCCCATTTTAGAAAACAGCATCTACAAAATCCACTATCGGTCGTCCTCTGGTGTTTCCTGCAGAAACTTAGCCTGGAAATCCAGTCCCAAATCTGAAAGATTAAGGGTCTGGCATCGACTAATGAAACTCGGCCAGCTCGAGGGGCGGCACCAAGCATGCATTTGAAAATCTCACTGCACGCATTTGGATAACACTACGATCAATCACAACAAGCCCCATACGCTTAGCTACCAGCGGTGCTAACTGGTAGATTAGACTCTTGCCGTATCCGATCGGCAAAACAGCAAAAACACCCTTCTTGCAAAGGAAGGATTCGAGCGCCGTCTTCTGTTCCTCTTTTAGATAAAAAGCCAAGTCTAACTCGTTCATTGTAGCGGCCAAAGCCGTTTCAAACAACTGGTGTTCATCCATAGGCATCTTGCAATGTTAACTAATGACTTCGACGTCACAGCGCTGTCGTCATCTGTTTAGCTCACCTTTGGCCCGCCTATATCAGATAACCCGATGTGATTGGTGCAGCTTGGATACAAGGGCATATTTAATGAGCAGCGTTACTCGACGCCAGAGTAAACTCGCTGAGCAAATTCAATTTGTGCTCTCACGAGAACTCTGGATTTCCAGGGTAGCAGAAACTGTGTGTTTCAGCATTTTCTTTAAGATGCAATAAATCCTACGCATATTTTTTTTAAAAGGCTTTGGGCTGCTAATTTTTCAATCTGAATATGGCCTAATTACCATGAACATTCCATATTCATAATAAATGTTTTGAATCAGCCAAAACCAACCAACTATTAACACAGAAATGCTGTTCGGTAGTGTGGCTCTCAACACAAATAGAAATCCCTTTCCATTTCACAAAAAGTGAGAAGGAGAAGTGACACGAATGAAAGAATTCTCCTCAGGGATAGAACAGACATGTCAAGTTCAGCTCCAATTACTGTCTTAATATGAGTCAATTAGGATGGGTGTGTTTGGAGATACCCGAACTGAACAAAAGAACAATCTAAAAGACAAAACTATTCATCGGAGAATCCTTCAAAGTGTTTAAGCCCAAAAGAAAAGAGAGCTGCTAAAAACATGTAACCCAGAGCCTTCTGAACTAGTCTTTTATCGCAGAGTTCTAAAGACATTTCACGTTTTAACAGCTCTAAGAAACAAGAAAATGCATTGTATGGGACAAACATCTCATAGTAGGCCTATTTGTTCTTTCACAGTATCAACATTTGGCTACCTGCTCTCTCTTTTTTTTTTTTTTTTTTTTTTTTTGAATTATATAAAAAAATATCCTGGCTCTTCCAAGCTCAAGAGTGAATAGTACGATTTTGAAGCCAAAAAAGTGCATCCATCCATCATAAAAGTAATCCATACGACTCCAGGGGTTAATAAAGGCCTTCTGAAGTGAAGCCATGTGTTTTTGTAAGAAAAATATCCATATTTACAACTTCATAAACTATAATCACTGGCTTCCGGTATCGTCCGTACACGAGTCTAGTTCCGGCGGAAGAGTGACCTCAAAATCTCAGGTACCATTCACTCCCATTATAAAACTGGGAAGAGCCAGGATTTAATTTTTTTTTTAAATATAACTCTGTGTTTGGCTGAAAGAATAAAGTCATATACACCTATGATGGGAGATCCTTTTCACTTTGGGGTGAACTTTAAGATATTAATTAAGCATGTTTAATGCAGTAAATAATAACACATTTACCCAAAATGATTATATTATCATGTGCTTTATGATTGGAAATCGTGAGATTAAATGTGATTTTTTGGGGGGGATTTCTTCTTTTTTTTTTGACAGCCCCCAAAAAATCTTGGTTTTGAAGTCACAGTTCGATATGTTTTTGATAGAGCAGAGGGGGAAACACGACATAAAATTGTTTCTTTTTTTCTGTCTTTTTAATAACAATAAAAAGCAAATTAATTAGTACAAATAGTTTGCCTTAATAATATCACAATTAATATGTTTCCACATTGTATAAATGGATCTTCACACACATTAAAAAAAAAAAAAAAACTTATTTTAGGGAAAATGTTATCATTTAGAAGAAGCTTTTATCCAAATAAGGAGAGCAATAGAAGCAGTCAACCCAACAATAGATCAGCAATATGCAAGTGCTGTGACCAGTCCCAGTTAAAAGCACAATCATAGTATTTTGGGTGCCCTGTGTATCAAAAAGTAAAAAAAAAAAATGCTCTAGTCTAGACTTATATTGCTCTAGTCTAGACTTTATTCCTCTCAAATGAAAGGTTGTACCTGTCAGTAATCCTGCAGTGTTAATCTGACTTCCTCTCAAATGTACAGTATTCAACTAGCGATGTGCAAACCACTTCTCAGATCCACCGCAGAGCTAGAAGGCTTCTGTGGGGGGTAATCAACAATACGGCAGAATAACAAGCCTGCCTCTCCAGGGCCGTGTCTCTCACACCAGTGAGCCTGTGGGCATTCTGGCCATTAGCCCTGCTAACAGACCGAGAGAGAGAGAGAGCAGGGCAGGAGGGAGAACTGCTCCATGAAACTAATTGCTCCCCATGCACCCCATAGGTGCACAGGTAAGAGACTTCTGCTCAAGAGAGGCAACAGTGTCGTAGAATAACCTGAACTCATTTTGCTGTGTAGTCATCAGATACAGAGAAATGCGTGTTTTGCCACTTTGCAGGGAATTTTTTTTTACCAGCATTGGCAAATTTTTCTGACATGTCCTGTAAAGTTGTATCAAAACGGGAAAAAACAAAGGCTCTCAAAATGTATGATGTCATATGGCTTGAAAGAATATGTCATACTGAAACACACTGAACCTTCCAGAAAAGTAGCTTACATGAATAGTGTTTTAATGTTTCTATATTTCATAGCAAAATCTAATTAAAAATACTTTTGCAATAAAAATGCAATTTTTTTACCTTTTTTTCCCAGCATTCCGATTGTTATTAAATTATTTTCAATGTTTTACTGAAATACAATGATTTTATTTGCATCAGAATAAAGACATTGGATAAACATGATGTGTAAATACTTTGCAACTAATTTAAATTATATACTAACACTATTTGTATATGAATGTTTTGAAAAAAAATAACATCTTAAAAGAAAAATAATTTTGTTAAAATGTTTTATCACAAATTTATTTTGATTTGAAAGTGAAATATGACATGTCCTTGACTGTTAAGAAAGACAGAATCACTGCACCCTTTTTTTTAGGTGCGTAGATCCGTAAAAATACCAATGCTTTCAAATAGAAAAAAGATCCGCACTTGCTTTTCTTCCTTTATATATATATATTTTTTTAATTAATAAAAAAAATGATTATGCAAGGTTTATAAGTAATAATGTCTGGTATTAAAACACATCTTTTATCTGGGTATAGCCTGAATTCCATCAGGACACTACAGGAAATGTGTGACTCAAGAGAAAGAGATTTGCATTGTGGATTAGACACAATCCAGATTCATTTCTATTGGGCAGGGAACCTGGCCACCCTTAACCCTCACCCCTGACACCAGGCACTTATGGGCCAAAGAAACACATTTTTCCTACAGCTCATATGCACAATACACTGATGACTGTCAAAAATCAGAGGCTGGATACACAAAAATCTCTTTTTAAAGTTGCTGTAAGTGATTTCTGAGAAACGCTGTTGATGTTTGAAATCACCAAAACAAACACGTTCCTTCCCAAAATGACCACACCCCTATCTTGATAGCTCCGCCCCCAACTTCACAAATTGCTCTCAAAAGAAAATCCATCAGCATGCCAATAAATATGGTCAATGAAATCAGGACAGAAAATCTAGGTGTATCAAATATTTGTGTGGTGTAGACATGAGCTCATAGCGTGATAAAAGAAAAGCCTTCAAACATGTGATCTTCCACGATGTTGAGATATTAGGCCGAGCGTGTAAACTTGCTAGCTGTCTACGTCAATAAGCGGGTGATATTTCTATCTACAAAGCTAGACAAAAGAGATGAATGATTCTCTAGCAGCGGTGGAAGGTGAGATTAATCAGGGTTCAAACAAAAAGCCATCTGGTGTCATAAATCATCTCTGTCGCTGTGAACAGAGAACAGGACGTCCCGCTGCAGATCAAATACACTGTCGCATTTAACGTGACAAATGACTCCAGGCTATTGCCTAAGCTTTTCATTCACCTCTAATGACGTCTCTGACTTCACAGAATACGACGACTGCAGCTGAGATGCAAAAGTGTGATGTAATACTGACCAGTTTATGACAGTGAATTATTGTTAAAATAGAGATTATTGGAGTATGTTTAATAAGAAAATACAATTTCAGCTTTTCTACTTCAAAAACTCTCTTTTAATTGAATGTGTCACTTGATGTTTCTTTAATCAATACAGATTTTGATCTACAAGAAGTCTCAAATGGATAGTTGACCACCTACAGTATCATAACACAAAATATCTGCATAACACAAAATAAAACATTTGAAGAATCTTTCAGTTGCTTTCATCAGCTTGAAACGTTTTGACCCGACTGACTAATAAGGACAAAAACAGCTGAAAGATTTTTCAAATATATGTATTTGTGTTATGCAGAAGAAAGAGAATAGGAACGACATGAAGGCGAGTAAATGACGACAGAATCTCGACTATATGTAACATTGATTGTACATATTTCTGGTTGGTGGTAGTGGAGAGAACATGTAAAAACTGGGGCTGAGTGTTTTCCAGCTTGTCTTTGGAGAATATAATCACCATCACTCAACACGATCAATCGCTCTGACAGTGACCGCCCCCCTACATTACCCGGGGTCACCGCTTGACAACATATGCTTTTGCCCAAGCAAACGATTTGTCAAATCCAATGAATGGCCATCATCTGTAGGGGGATGCTAGGAGCAATTCAGCATAGCATGGTCTCCTGACTTCAGGGTGGGAGACAATCGTCTCTGTTTCCTGGCACTCCCACATGATTGGGTACTTTATTTTGTCATCGAGCGAAAGCCCGGTGACAATTTACTGCATGACTAGGGAGAATGTATTGGCAGCGTAATACAAAAATGGATTGTGTGCCCTCAAATGCATCTCTGTGTATGGCGGTCTCCTTTCTGTCAATGACAGTATGAGTTACGTTGCCCCAACAAAGGCATTTCAGCTTGAACGCTTGCAGACTTTCAAATAAAGATTTGTCCTTTAAAGGGACAGAATAAATTTGGTCAATGCTCTTCAAGGGAAAGCATTGATTTCAATAAATGTTCCAATAAACATCACCTTTTACACATGTGTGGTACATAAATATGGTAATCAACAGGCCTCACACTAACCAAACCCTACGTAATACAAAATACCATGGTATTACCGTTGACTTCTGGGCATGTCCCATGGTAAATAGCATGGTATTATACGATTAATTTTTTAATTAAAAAATTTAAATATCATATGAAAATGGCAATCAAATGGCCCCACACTCGGGGTGTGACAATATATCATGTCACAATATATCCCAATACAAAAATGCAACAATATGTATGGATAGTGACAATATGTATTGTGTATAGTTCACCCAAAATAAAAATTAGTTTTCAGAGTTTTAGTGTCAGTACTACATTAATAATGTTGAATATAATGTATAATGCTGCAATCTGAGAATAGTTGTGGGTCCTGATAATGCCAAATATCTTATGTTACCAGTAAAATGTGGCCTACATTATTTTAAATAAATCAAGTCAGTGAAAGAGTGCGAGCATATTCGTCTGAAATAATTATGTACTTTCAGCTTCAGAATCATGATTATTTTTATGCTGGTGTCACCATTTCATGTATATTTTTAAGAAAAATCTGTTATTTGTATATATAAAATAGCCTCTGTATATTTATATATTTATATGAAAATATTTCTTAAATATATACATGCATGTGTGTGTATTTATATATACAAAATAACTATACACAGTTCACACACATATATTATGTAAAGAGAAACTTTTATTTTAGATGTGATTTATCGTTTCATAGCTCTAATTTTATATTTCACCATCATGGTACATGGTAACATTTTGGTTAAGTACCATGACATTCTTTAAAGTACCTTGGAAACATGGAATACCATGTAAATAAATACGGTAATCAATTGGCCAAATTGGTCAAACAGTAACAAAATTACCACTGACTGTTGGACATATACCACAGTAAGTTTCTTGGAGTGCCATGCAAATATCATGAATATGAATATGCCAATCAACTGGCCTCACACTAACAAAAAGTACCAAAACATGCCATTGTATTACATATTTTGGTTATGTGCCATGGCAGTACACTGGTATCCTTTAAAGTAACTTGGAAATACACTGAATGGCTCACACAAGAACATTGTGTTGTTAAAACTGCAAAAAAGATGACATACAGCTTTGATTAAAATGTGTAGTCTGTCTACAGTACACAGTGGAAACTGCACAATTTCAAATACGCCATCTCTCTATATTTCTGGTCTCATAACTTAACTGTGCATTTAAGGTGCTTTTCTTTTCTCCCTCTGTCTGACTAGCTACCTCTGGTGTAGCAGTCCTTTTGTACCCTCTTTTTTTTTATTTCTTGTTCTCATTTTCTCTCCAGAGATGTTAAAATGGTAGACTAAACAAGAGCCGAAGGGCCTAGGCAGAGCAGTGTGGGTGTGAGTGGTCCTTCAAGCGAGCACGTCTCCTTCATTCTTATTCTGCTGCTTATTCTCTCCCAGAGATGCCGAGGCTGACGGGGCAGCATTTCAGCTCAGTGTCCTCTATTTCTCTCTCTCTCTCTCTCGCTCTCATCCCGTCCCTCATGTCTACTGTCGGCTTGACATCCATTCAGCTATGGGATGTGTGTCTGAACTGAGGATTGTGCAGCTACGTCTAAGGATTAGCTGGGTATCTATTTTGCACTGCGCATTAGAATTTGTGCGTCTTTGTGTGCGCAGACGCTCTCCATTAGGAAGCGTTATTCTTTTCCTGGCAGATTATTAATTGGTTTGCAGCACTGCCTGGAGGATCTGCAGGGGTGTATTCCTGGATTGACAAGTTATCTCTTGTGTACAGATGACAATGTTTTTAAAACGATTCCTTTTCACACGGATCCGCAAAAACGATTAAAAGTGGTGTATTCTGCTGCCAGGCCAGTAGTTGGCGATGTGACTTTGTAAAGAAAAACTATGCGTCTATAGACAACACGTAATATGCACACGCATGACTACACCGTTTTACATTCACATTACATTTACATTTATGCATTTGGCAGACGCTTTGATCCAAAGTGACTTACATTGCATTTCAAGGTACACATTTACATTCTTATCAGTTCTTGCTTTCCCTGGGAATCAATCCCATGACCTTGGCGTTGGAGGCGCCAACGCTCTACTGTTTGAGCTACAGTTTTCACAAATTCGCGTGTTTGTACTTTACACGGAGACGATAACAGTATCGTTTTCAAAAACTTGCACTCTGAAACCCGTTTTCAAAAGTTTGTGTTTTCAGGCCCCCATAAAGCAGTTGTCGTGTAAATGAACAGCTAAAACGCATAAAAAGTTTTCCGATTTAATTGAAAACGGTGTCGTGTAAACGGCCCCTCAAAATACGTGTGTGTGCTATTGTCTGTGACATCAGTCCTTTACAAGCTTATTGAGTTCAATTCATCAGCGGACATTATTCTGAAGAAAGAATAGCATAATTTTTAACCTGATCTGAATGCAAAAACATTCGGTCTCTGAAACAACAATTCTGATTTTGCAATCAATGCTACACAGACAGGGAAAAATAATATTAAGTAGACAGATTTTAACTGGTTAATTTTTTTTTTTACTTATGCAAAAGTCTCCGCCCTGATAACTCCAGTGTTTTGGGTGGTTGCGAACACATTGCAATATGCTAAAAACACACAGAACACCTTAGCAACCACATAGCAAGTCGGTTGTTAGGAGCCTAAGTGGTTGCTAGTGAGCTGCCTATTGCTCCAAGTCAAAAGAGCCCAAAAAAGTATTTAAAAAGACTCTCTCTTTCAATGTAATGAATCGCATTGGTACAATGTATTCAATGTAATTGTATTTTCAGCAGTTTTATCGTCCAACATATTAAAATCAGAAAGTGTTAAATTAAATACATAGGATTAGGGATTACACTTAGTACTTAGTAACAATTATCACAACCTATTTCCCAAGATTCAATCAAATCCTAATGGATAAAATAAAGTCCGTCCTGCACTATTTCCCACTGAATACTCTTTTTCACAATGTAACACTGATATAATGTAAAACTAACAGTGCAACAAATTCAACATAAGTAATGTTTTTATGTTTTTTTAACATCAATAAAATACATAGTAATGTGTTGGGAAATCAAAACCAAAATCACTCTTTTCCCCACACTTCATCTGCCAAACCTCCCACCCAAATGAACCAAGAACAAACAGAAATCACAAGACCAACTCCCTGCTTAATTAAGTTGTCTTAATAGTAAAAAAAAGTTTAACATGATATGTTAATATGTTCCACTTGGCTGCATACGACACCAAGAGACCACAATTCTCTTTTGTTTTGAACATTTAATGAGGGGGAACATTCCTTCTTTACTTGCTAGTGGAGCGACGGCAGGGGATATGATAAAAATCCAACTGGGAGTCTGCGCAGCAGAGATCCCCCTGCTGTTAGCTTTCTGTCCTCGCAATGACTCGTTCTAGACAACAACCTCCAGAAGAGTTTCCTACAACAAGCTCATACAAGAAAGCTCCGGGATTTTTCCTTCAGTACCTCAAAAAAATAGCGAGCGAGGATCTCAGACAAGAACATCTTGATTGTGTCTGTGGAAACATTCTGTATACGGTATGTCAAAGTAAATGTTTTCATAGTGCATTGTGATTCCAAGACTGCTGACAGTTTCATTCAGTGTTATTTAACAAAGGAAGTCAGTCTTTATACCAGTGTTTGCTGTCGTCTTCATCTGCCTCTCCAACGACCTTCACTGCTACAATAAAACGTGCCTCCACACTCTCCAGTTCTGCATGAAGTTAACACTGCCGACAACTCTCTTTCACCCAACAGCCTCTTAAAGTGCTTCTGGGATTCATTCCAAACAGTTGAAGCAAAGAGTGTTGGAACAAAGACTGCATTGTTTTTACAACATTAAAGGGATCGTTCAATGTCATTAGTTACGTAAGACCTTCGTTCATCTTTGGAAAACAAATTAAGCTATTTTTAATGAAACCTGAGCGATTTCTATCCCTTCATGGATAGATATTCAGCTATGCAACTACCACTTTGACGCTTCAAAAAGAGATAAAGAGATCCTAAAACAAATCCATATGAATTGAGCGGTTTAGTCCAAATTTTCTGAAGAGACACGATCACTTTATGACAAACATATTGAATGTAGGGTTTTTATACACGTATAACATTGATCAGCCAATATAAACAGAAGCTCAACCGAACCTGCTTGACGCGCGAGAACAAACCTCTTGCTGAAGCTCAAACCTGCTGTGTAACACAAGAATGAACCGTTGAATTCGTTCTCGCACATCAAATGAACATGCTTGAGCTTCCTTTTACCTGAGCTTTTCCGTTACTGATGTGTTCACTGATGAATGTTTAAATGTGAATAAAAGCCTAAATTCAATCTGTTCAGCATATAAAGCTATCGAGTCTCGTTAGAAAATTTGCACTAAACCGCTCAATTCATTTGGATTAGTTTTACGATCTTACAAACTTTTTGAAGCGTCAAAGTGGAAGTTGCGTAGCTGTCAATGGAGGGACAGAAATCACACAGATTTTATTAAAAAGATCTTCATTTGTGTTCTGAAGATGAACGAAAGTCTTACGGGTTGTAAACGACATGATGGTGAGTAATTAATGACAGAATTTTCGTTTTTTTGTGGTAACTATCCCTTTAATGACGCTTGAAAGAATCGATCTTTAAAACATTAACCATGTTCTACTGAGGGAATATTCTGAACATGCTAACCCTGGATACAGCCCCGCTGGAAAAACATTTTTACTTAGACCAGCATGAATTCCAATGCTGGTTTTGTACAGGTTCATCAGCATGGTCTTACTGGTGAATCTGGTTTTCAAATGAAATCAAGTGCACAGCACCCAGAACACTTGCTGACCAGCCATGATGCTTTCTTTTCTTCAGCAAATGAGTAGAAAAAAAAAAGGCCACCTAAGCCATTTTTAACTGACAGAGAACTGACAGAGCATACAACTGTACACTGCTTGGTCAATGTTTTTTTGTCTATGCATTAATGAAAAAGAAGTTCAGCTGTACCTTCAGCCTTTCAGAAACTCCATCAGTCACACTGATAGTGAACTCCTCCACCTTCGGCACCTTCAGCTTGGCCTTGTTCTTCTGTTCCGTCTGATACTCAGTTCGTGTCTTCACCACCACCTGCGAAGAGAGGGTGTAACCATCAAAACCACTTAATGCAGACAGTAAATTCCCTTAAGATCAAAGTTTGATAACTGTACCACGAAGCCAGTGCCTTCCAATCAATAATGTCCATAATCATGTTAGGCCTTCCTCATGATAAAACTACATGCTGGTTCTTAAATCGCTCCTAATCTCTGATCCTACAGACACTCTGAGATAGCAATGACTTCCAATAACGCAGTCGCAATTGGCCTTTCCAAAATCAAAGCCTATTCCCACAACAGCAGAGTCAGACTGGGTAGATCACATTGCATCCCAGATGATGAAAAAAGAAAAAAAGAAAAAACCTGCTTAAAATCCATTCAGACCATTCAAACTAAACAACAAAAATAAAAAATAAAAATTGTTTTATCTGATTTTAAACCACATATGTGACCCTGGATCAAAAAAGTCAGAAGTCGCACGGGCGATAGTGGCAATTGCAAAAAATACATTGTATGGGTCAAAATTATAGATTTTTCTTTTATGCCAAAATCATTAGGATATTAAGTAAAGATCATGTTCAATGAAGATATTTTGTACATTTCCTACCGTAAAGATAAAACATTTATTTTTGAAAGTGAATGCAGCACAACATAAATGGACAACTTTAAAGGTGATTTTAAAGTTTCAATTTTGTTTCTCAATGTTTCGATTTTTTTTGCACCCTCAGATTCCTCAATTTTCAAATATTTGTATCTCGACCAAATAGTGGCATATCCTAACAAACCATACATCAATGGAAAGCTTATTTATTCAGCTTACAGATGATGTATAAATCTCAATTTCCAAAAATTGACCCATGTGAGTGGTTTTGTGGTCCAGGGTCACATAGTGCTGTCATATGTGTCCTAACTGGGTTGGATTTCAAGTGTTCAAATTTCAAGCGGATTTGACTTGGATGTGCATATTTTTTAACTGCAGTTCAGTGAATTCCTCATTCGGTCTTACAATTTAAATTCCCACTAATGAATGGAGGCAACCCTGTCTGATGTGAGATGACAGATGGAGGAAAAACACGTCTCAGCGCTGACCTCCGTTCCTGCCACCTTACTTTCTAAAAACCCTGAAGTTGATGAAGTCTAATGTCCACTGGATGAAGCTCAACCACTTGTCATGAACTCTGCAATTACTGCTTATCTGTCTCCTTCCCAAACCCTCTGACATTTCATTTTCCCCCTGAATAACCATCTTGTCTGCTTCCATTTCTCTCTCCTTCTCCTGATCTATGTGAGGCATTCTGTTATCGCTAGGATTGTTATTCGGTTTTTGCACTCCCCCAGAATGCAACCTCTGCCTCCAGGCAAGGTTGCGCATTGTCTTTTTAGCTGCTGATTCAAGCCATCGATAGTGTCAACACCAGGGACTACTGCGGATCCGAATGGATTGATCCTCTCCAACATGGGTGCTGTACTGGTATGCTGATATGACAACCTTGAATGAAAAATGCTTTGAATAATGATGAGATGCTGACAGCATGCAGCTTGTGATTTATGCATGCAAATATCAGATGATGAATTTGGTGGTCAGATTATAATGGAATGGTTTCGAGATTCTGGATAACAAGAAGACATCCTGACCAAATGTTTCCTTACATAAGTCCCCTTGGGAAACAATTTTAAAAGCTGAAAAAATTAAGAAAAGAAAGGAAACAAGCATCTGCAGTGGTCCCACAACTAAATGCGCGGTTTGCCTTATCCTCGAAACATCCTAAATTAAATATCGGTAAATTAAATCCATATTTTTTGTTCCTCGGTTCTGGTGCCCAATAACTGAGAAAAACTCACTATTGTATCCATTTAATGAATCTACACACCTCATTACAGTAAATAAACATAATTCTTCAAAGAGTGTGTTTTTAACTTGGCTCATTTAAAATAAATAATGCTAAGACAGCTTTCAAATAATTTGCAGTCATTACTGCCTGATTGCTATCAGCAGACCTCTAGAGAAAGATAATGATTTCCCGCAGGGCTGATCCTTGTCCTGCTTTAAGACTTTAATGTCAGCATGAAAAATTAATGATTTTTACATTGTACAAGTTTATGTGACAGAATTGCATCAAGTGCATACAATACAGCAACTTCGCATGCTAGATTCTCTGCTTACAATGCTTATAATTTGCTTTCAACCTGCTGAACAAATAATTTTTTTCCATTTTCCATTTCCATTTCTACCAATCGATTAATCTTACTATCTCAGAGGTAATATTTTGGCTCCATATATATATATATATATATATATATATATATATATATATATATATATACATACACAGGAGACTATGGTTATTGGTTAATGATCTTCTTTTCGAAAAAAATATTATTGGGTGTTGATAAAACGCTTTGAAAAATTTGTTTAAGTCAAAATCAGTCATCTTCTGACTGAGGCTAAGCGCCATTATTCTGTTAAAATACCCCTTCTCATTCCTCTTATTTATTGGAAAATATCATAATTGCAATCTCAATTTTGTTAATTACATATGAACTATATTGAAATAATGTATGATCATTGTCAAAATTACAAAGATCTTTCAGCAACCTTTAGAAATATGGTGGTCTAGAAAAAAAAAAAAGATTAAAACCAATATTTGTTTGTTTTTTTCATCTAGTAATTAATTTCAGTGCCTTACATTCACAACTGTAGCTAAAAATGAAGCTGCAAATATAACTAATTTATTTACAAGAGAAAAATTTATTTTGCATGACATTTTTGTCCACAGTAATGATCTAGTATACATAAATACACAATTTTCTGCCTGTTTACTAATGCATAGTCTCTCTGAAAGCCACTAGCTTCCGCAAGGAGAAACGGAAAGGCTCACCAGGTGGCATAGACATGTTAGTAATCCAACACATCCTCTTCACCTCTAAGCCGGCATTAAACAGAGCCTCCATATGACAGCCGAGATAAAAGATAAAATGGCTTTTTCTCTTTGTCATGCAAGCCAATAAACCACCCAAAGGGGTTGGGGGCTGGCATGGGGTGCGATCCTTAAAATATAACAGTCTGTGCTTTTATGACTGGCTTGTGCACAGGTTTTGGGCAGAGTGACAGGTCCCTTCATTTAGCAGGTGCAAAGAATGATCGCGCCATCCTCAGCAGAATCCCAAATGAGGGCCGAATCACCACTCACAGAAAGTGTCACATCTCGAGCCCTGATGCACACCGGTTGGCAACACAACCAGAAAAGCAGAGGATTGTACCGGCATGTTTGGAGAAAACAGTGAAAGCTTTTAATATTGAGTAGAAAAACACACACACACAATCGGGATTTTAAATTATAAAATTGCGTTGTACATACTCAAAAGATCAAATTAAACAACAGCGTAATAAAAATGTTTTAAAAATCAGCACATTGGGTTAATACATTATTATTTGTTCTTGGCACTGACGCCTGTTTGGAAGTCTAAATGACATTTTGCATTAGGTGAAGGATATATTTTTATGACCTAATGAAAGGCAAGGTCTGATGACCTATAATATATAATACCTAAAAAAAGAAAAGAAAACGTCCTTACCTTGTCTGGGGCTTGGTAGTGGAGATTAGTAACATCCAAGGGCGTGATGAGGGGGACGTTTTGAAAGCCGTCCTCAACACTAACAGCTTTCGCTCCTTTGTCTTGTAGATTACTCCCCAGTTTAACCATCTTTAAAGGATTATTGCACTTTTCACCAGCCTATAAACGCAGAGGATTTTGAAAACACTTGTGAAATACCAATTTGGAAAAGCACAGCCTTGGCTCTAAATTATATATCGACCACCTTTAATAATAAAACAAAAAATCTATACACCTCTGGCACATCAATAAACCGCGCAGAGCTTCAGCGCACACGTTATCAAAGCGTTTGGTAAACACCTCACGCATGTCTGTCTGACGGCAGCCCGCACGCCAATGCTTTAAAACACACAAACCTCGCGCTGGTAAAGAGAAGTAAATGGTTGTGCATTGATCTTTGAGATTAAAAGGGAAAACACAGCACAGTTTAACTATATTGTCTAAAATCCAGGTGCCGAAACATCAGCCACACAGCGCAAATAAAGCCTCCGCGCCCCTTTTATGGCTGGTTTACCAGTCACAACAATTTATCTCGCACCCAAACACACACGCGCTCGATGAAAAGATGTTTTATAAACGCGTACTCACCGAAAGCGGTCGACTTTCACGCTTTTTACGGGCTCAAAGACAGTTCAAATACGGGTCGCTGATGAGGGCAGGTGGAGCGTCGAGATGGAGATGCTGTATGTGTGAGTGAGTGAGTGAGTGTGTGTGTGAGTGAGTGTGTGTGTGGCGCTGATGCGAGAGATGCAGATACTGACGGCCTCGCGCAGCATCCAAACCCTCGCTTACACTCAAGCCACTAGGGGGGATCTAAAAGAAACCCTACATTTGTCTTGCCCGACCCTTAGAAACCCTGAAGCTCAATGCCTACACACTTTAGCTGACTTGTTTGCCATCTAGTGAAAAACTGAGAGAAGTGCATGAAGCATTTTCATTTAGGGTTCAAGTAGGCTAATATGTTTGTCAAAAAGCAGTAAGGCCAAGGACACAAACGGTCTTTATGATAATAACTTAATAGGCTAAAACTTTGTTAGTTCACTCAAAAATGAAATTCTGTAACTTTCTCAGCCTCATGTCGTTCCAAACCCATAAGCATTTGTTCATCTTCAGAACACAAATGAAAATCTTTTTGATGAAATCTGAGAGAATTGTATCCCTCCATTGACAGCTACGCAACTACCACTTTGATGCTTCAAAAAGTTCAAAGAGATTGTAAAACGAATCTAAATTGAGCGGTTTAGTCCAAATTCTCTGAAGAGACTTGATCGCTTTATAAGATAAACAGGCTGAATTTAGGCTTATAAACATTGATCAGCGAACATAAACTCAACCGAACCTGCCTGACGCGCGAGAACAAACCTCTTGCTGAAGCTCAAACATGCTGCGTAACACGAGAATAAACCTCACTGGTTCTCGCACGTCAAGCAACCATGATTGAGCTTGTTTACCACAACTGAAGTGTGTTCAAAGTGTGTTCAAAGCCTAAATTAAATTTTATAAAGCGATCGAGTCTCTTCAGAACATTTGGAATAAACCGCTCAATTCATATGGATTAATTTTACGATCTCTTTATGAACTTTTTTGAAGCATCAAAGTAGCTGTCAATGGAGGGACAGAAATCTCTCAGATTTCATCAAAAATATCTTCATTTGTGTTGTGAAGATGAACGACATGAGGGCGAGTAATTGATAACAGAATTTTCATTTTTGGGTGAACTAACACTTTTTTTTTTTTAAATCACCAAACTACTGAGTTGCTTGGTGGGATTATGAATGAGACTATTAATTGGCAGATCTTGTTCATTAATTGTTAACTAAATTAAAACGATAATTTTTACCATTTATTTTTTATTTAATTTTAATATTTTGATATTTATTATGATAAAAGACACAAACACTCATTAAACAATTACATGTATTACTTAACAATAATATTTATCGCAATAAATTCAAAGTAATTTAGTTTATTTGCCTACTGTAAATGTAGGTCATTTACTGTTGCCAAGCAAAACTGGCACATTAATACAGAATTGAACTGATGTGCAGACACAGCTGGGCTTATAATCATCCAATCAGATTTTAGAGACAGTAGGCCTACTGTGTTTTGTACCAATAAGAAAAATACCCTTAAGAAAAATTAGCTTTTCACTACCCCCTTAGTGTATGATTGCAGAATATATATATATATATATGTATATATGTATATATATATATATATATATATATATATGAAGAGTTCAGATGCAAAAGCCTCTAAATGCCATCTGAAATTTTCTTATAGAATGATCATTTTTATCAAGCTCGTATATTTAAATTCAATAATTTCACTTAAATGGCAATGAAGATTACCTATTAATTGTCATTTAAGTGAAATTACTGAACTTATATATACAAGCTTGATAAAAATGATCATTCTATAAGAAAATTTCAGATGGCATTTAGAGGCTTTTGCATCTGAACTCTTCATATATATGTGTGTGTGTGTGTGTGTGTGTGTGTGTGTGTGTGTGTGTGTGTGTGTGTGTGTGTGTGTGTGTGTGTGTGTGTGTGTGTGTGTGTGTGTGTGTGTGTGTGTGTGTGTGTGTGTGTGTGTGTGTGTGTGTGTGTGTGTGTGTTTGTGTGTGTGTGTGTGTGTGTGTGTGTGTGTGTATTTGTATTTGTATTGAACATTGATGGAGCAAAACATTTGTGTGAAAATAAATCATAAAAGTGGTTCATTTTGTTTAAAACATCTTATAAATATGAGGTGACAAGGTGGGCCTTTTAGCCCACAGACACATGGGGTAAACCAGCATGGGGCATAAAGACACACATTACTGATACATATACTTTAGCTAAAATAATATGTTTTTAATAAGTTAATACTTGTTCAAAACAACCACTTTAGCAAAGTTTGTATTATTTTCTGTTTATTTAGATAAAATAATTCATTTTTGTTCAATAAATATAATGTCATTAAAATATGTTAATATAAAAATATATTTAAAAAATACAGAACATTATTTTAAAAAGTAAAGATTCTGAAAGCATTGAAGGAGATCCCACAATAATTTAATATAGATTTACAGCAATATTTTATTGTATGATATTATTAATATCACATTTTTAAATATGATGGTTTCATTATAAATATGGTGATTATCTCTAAGGTGGACACCCAACTTAATATAATAACATTTACCATGTCATGTCAAAAATGGAAAAGCCAGTTTATTATCAGTTTATTATCATGTTAATTATTGTGTCTTTTGCCCCGACAGCAGGAGCGCCTTTTACCCCAATACTTTTACATACTCTTCTGTTATTAAAAACTTTACTTCAAACTATATTCAGTAATTTTAACGATTCTCATTTGCTACTTAAATCTACAACATTTAAAAAAAACATCAAACATTAGATAAAATGAGTGCAGAATCAGCTTTGTTGCTGCTGTCCGTGATCACGTCAAGGATCAGACAAATTTCCACGTGCATCTTGAAAAGCGGATGTTTTGGAAAGTTACGGAAAGTTCTAGTGCCATCTAGTGGTTTAGAGGAGAATAAAATCAAAGGCGCCTTTTGCCCCGTTGTCCTCTATGTGCTGTGAAAGCTCACCAATTTAAACTTGAGTTATAAGCATAACAGTATAAATTTTCTTTTATATTATTTGTGTTTCATTTGTTTCATGATTAGCGCTAATTAAAATCTGAGCACTTCTCGGCTTTGAAGGCCAAAAGGAGCCCCTGCCTTTTTAAGATGATGCTGTCGGATCGTTTTCTGCAGGCAGCGCTGAGATTACATGACTAAAATTGTAGTTAGTAACGTTATCCATTACATTACACATTTTAGGTAATATAATCGGACTACTTTTAGATTACTTTTGACCTAACTCGTTTATCACATTGATTTTAATAATCTTGTACCATATTGATATAAAAATAGAAAGAGAAAGAAAATATATTTCATTATTTATCAACAACATGAAGTGCATTAAACATTAAGTCAGGGTTTTCCAGAGCTAATTCATTAAATCATAAAAAATGTAAATTAAAATAAATAATTTTGATATAAAAACAATCAAAATGGAACCCTTTCTAAAATTATTATTTTTATTTTTTTTACTGCAAGTCATGTGACCATTACCCGACTCCAGAGAACTGTGAACATGCAAATGTATTTAGATTATTGACTTAACTATTCATTAACTTTCTTATCTTAACATATCTTCAAGTAAATATATTAGGTCAAAAAGTTTAGGATTGACAAAAAAAAGTTTGCAAATCACTGCATTCATGAAAACAAGAAATTATGTGAATTTGTGCATTTGAAAGACAAAAGCCTTCTAAAAAAAGTTCCATACACATGGTAAAATGACTCAATTATTCAATTATTGAGTGATAATTAATAATGTGTTCATCAGTAGTTGATGGTAGATGCTATGTTGAATTGTAGGTGGAAAAAACTCTTCTTAAAAGTGATTTAAATTGATTTAAAAAAGTGATTTAAAGGTTTTCAGTGATCGGCTCATGACAAGCGGCTGGTCTGTGTGTGCAATTCCAATAAACAGTCTACGTTTTAGAAAGGAAAAATTAAAAAGATGGAAAGAAAAAATGAGAGAATCAGTATAGTATTGGCCATTGTGTGAATAATATCATGTGATCAATCAAAAAGTATAGTCTGATAATGAGTATTTTAGAATGTAATATAATCTAATTACAAGTACTTAATTTTTGGAATCGGATTATGTAATCCAGATTAAATGTAATCTTTACTACTCAGCACAGTCTGCATGGATATTTGTAGCCTCCTTAATTTAATTATATACCATGTCAATTTCATCTGTAGCCACGAGGGGGCATTATATAATATACTATACCTGCCCTTGAACTAATAGTGATACTTTCGGTCATGGCGTGGCACTGAAATGACTCATATTTAGAAATGCTTGAAGGTGGATGGGGTGCAACACACCAACATTCATACATGTTCCTTTGTTATATATTACAGATGAATGAACCACAGTCCACTTGTAAGTATAGAATTTTAATGAAATTAAATATACCACTCATGTGTAGAGTTTCATGACAATGTTCCCTAACACACTTTGTAATACCGGTAATTTAAAATGAAAAGTTGTAAATCAAAGAACATTTTAAATCATGTTTAAAGTCCCCCTGTAGTCAATAATTATATCCCTTAAAGCTCATATTTAACATATTTAAAAGGTTTTTCCTGTGGAAAAAAAATTATTCATGCTTTAAAATATCTTGAATGTAACTCTACTACACCCTTGCCTCATTTAGTATACGCGTTCGATGAATATACATATCTATAGACATTTATTAAACCATAGCAATTTCTTAAGTTAATTTTTCACCTCTATTTTTTGTGTTTATTTAAAATTAGACAAATCTGATATTATTTGAATCTCCAATATGTTATTTAACAGTTGATATAGTTCTTTAATTCTTCGCTAACTAGCAAAAGACACTAGCCCTGCAGGGTTTAAATCCCAGTTGTGCAGGTGGGGCATGTTGTCACACTGCGTTACAATGTGCCCCTATTAGAAATATGCTATTATATTCTATACTTTTATGAATTCTATTGAGAAAACATTAGAAAAAGGTGAATAAAGACTGAGAGTCAATGTTCAGAAATTACTAATTATTGATATGTTTTGAACTATGTTGTATAGTTGTGTTTTCCTGTGATCGTAGTCAAAACTCAAAAATGAGTTTATATTTAATTATAAAAAAAATACCATTATTTTATATGAAAAAGTTAATCATTGTATTTTATTGAGAAAATATTTTAGTTTGTCTTGTATGTTTGTTTGATTAGATCAGATAGCATTTTAAGCTGTCATACGGCCATGTTACAATGTGCCCCACACATGTTACAAAGTACCCCACCTATGGGGCATGTTGTCACATTTCACTTCCATTCTTTCGGGGTATATCAAGAAAAAAGTATATACTGTATTAATAAAACAAAACCACACAATTGTACTACACATGTGTGAAATTAATTTGGAGAAAAATAAATACTCTGAACCATAAGTAGATTTACACAAACTGAGAAAGTCAATAAGTGTTACTTTGTGCCCCGCTCTCCCCCCTAGTGTGTGACGTCAAAAACACCAGCGATTTTAAACCAGGTTTTTGAGACTGTCTTTGGTTCACTACAGTTTTTTTTTATTATAAATTTGCGCATGGTTAGTCATAAAGCATATTAAAATATTCCAGTCATCCTACCACCTGCCCTCTAGACCCCATCCCCTCACACACAAGCCATCTCTCCCACACTTCTTCCAGCACTCACACACATCATTAACTCATCCCTCCATACTGGCACTTTCCCTACAGCATTCAAGCAGGCTCAGGTTACTCCACTGCTTACAAAACCAACACTAAACACATCTTTTGCAGAGAATTACAGACCTATCTCTCTCCTACCATTCATTGCGAAGACACTTGAAAGAGCTGTTTTCAACCAAGTAACATCCTTCCTGTCTCTGAACAACCAGCTGGATGTCAACCAATCCGGCTTCAAGAAAGGGCATTCAACTGAGACTGCATTACTGTCGGTCACAGAAGCCCTACGGATCGCAAAAGCTGCTTCCAAATCTTCAGTCCTCATTCTCCTGGATCTGTCTGCTGCCTTCGACACTGTGAATCATCAGATCCTCATGTCCACCCTCTCATCACTGGGCATCACAGGTACTCCTCTACACTGGTTCGAGGGCTATCTCACAGGTAAATCCTTCAGGGTCGCATGGAGAGGCGAGGTATCCAGAGCACATCAACTGACCACAGGGGTTCCTCAGGGCTCAGTGCTTGGACCCCTCCTCTTCTCCATCTACACCACATCACTGGGACACATCATACAGGCACATGGTTTCTCCTACCACTGCAATGCTGATGACACACAGCTCTTCCTCTCATTTCAACCAGATGATCCCACAGTAGCTGCACGGATCTCAAGCTGTCTGGCGGACATCTCCACATGGATGAAGGAACATCACCTGCAGCTCAACCTGGCAAAGACTGAGCTTCTCGTCCTCCCTGCCAATCCGTCTCTACAGCACGACTTCACTATCCAGCTAGAGTCATCATCAATCACCCCATCAAGGTCGGTCAGAAATCTTGGAGTAATATTTGATGAACAGCTGACCTTCACAGATCACATTTCAAAGACAGCTCGATCATGCAGGTTTGCACTGCACAACATCAGGAAGATCAGGCCTTTCCTAACTGAGCATGCAACACAACTTCTCGTCCAGGCCCTGGTCATTACTAGGCTTGACTACTGCAATGCTCTTCTGGCCGGACTTCCATCATGTGCCTCTACAAATGATTCAGAACGCCGCAGCTCGTCTTGTCTTCAACGAGCCCAAGAGGGCCCACGTCACTCCTCTGTTCACCTCTCTGCACTGGCTACCTCTCGCTGCTCGCATCAAGTTCAATGCATTGACGCTAGCTTACAGATTTATCACAGGCTCAGCTCCCTCCTACTTTCACTCACTCCTACGGGTCTACATCCCTACCAGAAGCCTTCGATCGGTCAACGAGCGACGTCTCGTGGTTCCATCACAGAGAGCCACAAAATCACTTTCCAGAACATTCTCATTCACGGTTCCATGCTGGTGGAATGCTCTCCCCACCCTCATCAGGAATGCAGAATCCCTGGCAACATTCAAAAGACAGCTGAAAACCCATCTCTTCCGTGAGCACTTAACCTCATAAAAAAATTTAAAAAATAAAAAAATCTCCTTTTTCCTTTAAATTCTCACTTATGCTCTGAACAACGCCTGAACTTCGTTAATTTGAGCACTTCTTGCGTTGTTTCTTGCCTCTTCACGATGACTTGCTTAATTTAGTCCTAATTTGTAAGTCGCTTTGGACAAAAGCTAAATGTAAATGTAAATGTAAAAACACCACATATACATATAAACAACATTAAAAACTTGATTTTCACCACAGGGGGACTTTAAATAATCTTTTGTCGTGCTTTAAAGTAGGCTACACTTATTTAGCTGTGTTGACTACCAGTCCACCACATGTGAAGTAGCCTATATTTGATTCTAAGTTTTCTGATATTACATTTACATTAGTTAATATATTATATAATATATTACTTAAGTTAACTTCATCTATACGAATGTGTAATTACAATATCTAATATACTACACGTACAAGTGTCAATAGAAATGACATTAAAGTCGATTTTCAAAGTACATTCAACAGCACACTTTAACATTTCAATGACAAATGATTACGGAATTACACATAAAGATGAACTTAAGTCCTACTTACAGTAAGTGGGTTGAAAAAAAGCACTCTTAAGTTCAATCAATTTAATTTATTATAAATGTAAACTACAATACATTGTTATTTAGTTGCAAATACCATGCAATTAAGTGTCCAAAAACATTTGTAAAAAAAATCATTCATTATTCCTGTAAAAAGCACTCTTTTTAAAGTATGCTAAAGTGTACTTCTTTTTCACAAGGGACTCCACAGAAAAAAGCCTTATTCATAGTGAAACTCCTGCAGAAGGGTGTGGCATTGATGCACATGTTCAACGGATCATCAACCTGTTTATCATCCAAATGACTCCAGATGAGTTCTGTGATTGAAACCTCTCGGTTTCTGTCCCACAGTCTCACGGGGAGCAGATCATCCGACTGTGACCCGACTACACTCAGTGCTTAACCTCTGTTCCAGAGAGACGAGGAGGGTGATCTCATCTCACTCTTTCTATTATTCCACTGATCCTGTCGCTGGATAGATATCAGGGAACAAGTGAGGCATGTTCAGTGTTTTATTAGAGCAGATCAGAATATTCATTACCTCAGCGAGACCGCACAACCTGCGTGAAACCTAGACAAAGAAACTTCACTGAAACTGATGAAATGGTAAAATGGACACCGGTAAAATGACAACGCGTTGAGAGACTTGATCTCCTGTGGAGTATTGAGTGAAAAAAAGCTGAGAATTAAAATAATGGTTAATAAAAACTGATTTTGACAACAGAAACGTGTGCTATCAATAGTTTAATTATCAAAAATTAATAATAATATCAATCAATAATTATCAATAATAAAATACCAGTAATTTTTCCTCCTGCTTGACATTTGCTTTTGATTTGTCTTTATTTTGACCATGTTAAATCATTTATTTGGCTCATCTAGAAGACACTGTGTTTAGAGAATATTGTAGAATTGACATAAATGAAGACATAAGACACGCAAAATGGCAAATCTACATGAGTGTCAAATATGTTTTATGTAAATGTGAAAATGGACTCAAGAAAATGACTAAGACAAAGAGACTAAGGACAAATACAAAGCTTATAAGTTGTAGAGACAAAGAGCTGTGTCTGTGACCGCAGAGACAGCAGAGGGAGCCACTGAGAACCCGACCAATTACAACACAATCTAATAATAGAACAAAAGACATAGTTTACTGATGCTCTTAGAACTACACCCACATTTCTAAAGCAATATACATTTATAAGATTTTTTTTTAAATTATTTTAATATCTTCCTTGAATGTTAATAAAAAATAAAAAAAATAAAATACATATATATCCATAAAGCGATTATTTTCTACCTTCATTTTGACCCTTTGCCTGAAATGATCTGTTTTTAAGGGGCAACTCCTTTAAAGGGTTAATTCACCCCAAAATGAAAATGATCCCATGATTTACTCGCCCTCAAGCCATCCTAGGTGTATATGACTTTCTTCATTCAGCCGAACACAATCAGTTACATTAAAACATATCCTGGATCTTCCAAGCTTTGTAATGGGAGTGAATGGTAAAAAATTTTGAAGCCCAAAAAAAGCGCATTATAAAAGTAATCCATACGACTCCAGGGGTTAATAAAGGCCTTCTGAAGCGAAGCCATGCATTATTGTAAGAAAAATACTCATATTAATCACTAGCGTCCGGTAACGGCCGTACACGAGTCTAGTTCCGGTGGTAGAGTGACCCCTGACCCGACGCATGACGTATTGATGAACGCAGAAGCGCAGAGGATTGAGCAAAACAAAACACCGGTCACGAATGAAAAGTCTAAAAGGAGAATTTGTAAAGAGAAATGTGGGAGGAGCTTGAGTTTGTTGTTTGAACTGTGAGAGGCGTCAAAGCTAACGCTACTCCTACATCGCGTCAGGGGTCAGAGGTCACTCCTCCGCCGGAGCTAGACTCCCGTACGGCCGTTACCGGGAGCCAGTGATTATGGTTTATAAAGTGTATGTTGTGTATTTTTCTTACACAAACGCATGGCTTCACAGCAGAAGGCCTTTATCAGTCCCTCCAGAAAAACGCGATTATGCGATTGCCGCACTTTCGCCGCATAAATTGCCGATTTCCGTGCGCAAAATATGCGGGGCTTGCATGATTTCATAATCCCCGCATTTTCGTTGCAAAAAAGTCACATATATCTTAGCAGAAAGTTGAAAAAAAACAAGAGCAGCCATTTCCCCCTGTTGCCATGGGAACGTTATGAAGTGACGTTATTACAATTGTAAGTATATTAGTAGTATGTAAACTAACGTTACAGTAAGAGATTGCACTTTGCGCATTGGAAGCACTTATTTTACCAGAAGATGTCTGGTTTGTATAGATACCTCTGTAAAACAGGAAGCACACATCTTATTTATTTATTTTTTATTTATTCATTCTTACAGAAGTTGTAGCATATTCCTTTTGTAAAGCTACAGAACTTGTTTGACTCATCAATGTTCTGTAAGTTTGAGCCATGTGTTTATTAAGGTCTGAAATAAAACAAGATGAGAACTTAAATATTCCCAGCACTCTCTGTGATGTATATGCTTGCTTATCATAGGAAGTAATACGAAATGACTCTTTACGTTAAGGTAGTAGCCTAGTGAGAACAGGGTGTTGGGGGAATCATTTTTTTTTTCTTTTTTTTTTTCATCAAACCGCAATTTTTGCAAGTTCCCGCAATTTCATCACATAAAATTGCATAAAAATCCTGCATATTCCATCACATTTTTTTAAGAAAACGTGCTGCATAATCAAGGATTTTTGCCCGCAACAAACACAAAAAAACTCATTTTTCTGGAAGGACTGCTTTATGAACACCCTGGAGACGTATGATTACTTTTATGATGGATGGATGCACTTTTTTGGGGCTTAAAAAAAATGGTACCGTTCACTCCCATTATAAAGCTGGGAAGAGCCAGGACATGTTTCAATAGAAGTCCAATTGTGTTTTTCGCTGAAAGAAGAAAGTCAGACCAGGGTTCCTACACCTTGGTTAACTTCAAATTCAAGTACCTTTCAAGGACTTTCCAGGTCCAATACCCTGAAATTCAAGGACTTAATGTGGGGACACAAATGTGGTGTTCAACAACAAACGCTGAGGCGCCATCGTAGTAGTTTTGTGCGCTTGAACGTCATGGCAACGTACAACACAAAGTACCTCACGCGGGAAACACTGTGTAAATGCGCGTAACTAACGTTAATCAAGCAAGCTATTATGCATAGGCCACGAAGTGTTGGCGAAATAACATATATACAATAGAAGTCGCCTTGGCTACGGCAGTTCATTGGAACGAAACCGTAGCCAAGGCGACATCTAGTGTATATATCTATACTCGCCCGCGCTCTCAGATCACTTGGACGTGGCTGTGTATAAGAGGTAAATACGATATAAATACTGTTCGTTTTCTCACACAAACCGCTCGTTTCGTGTCTTAGGCCATCAATGTGTACTTACGATGGGGAATTGTTTAATTTGGACGATGGGGAATTGTTTTAATTTGGACTCTGTGCATGCTCTTTGAGAATGAGATAGTGACCATAGACCTGCATTATATGACTGACAGACAAGAACGGTTTGACCTAAAAATATCAAAATTGAAACTACTGCGGAAAAAAAGACACCTACATCTTGGATGCCCTTGAGGTAAGCTAAAACATACCAAAATTTAATTTCAAAGTGAACTATCCCTTTAACGGACCGGAGGGAATAATATGGAATTTTTGCACAAAATAAATTCAAGCACTTCCAAGGGCCTGTTTTATCTATGCATGTTTATTTTAAAAAACTTTCCAGGGCCTTGAAATTATTTTTTTAGATTCACAAACTTTCAAGGATTTCAAGGACTCGTGGGAACCCTGTCATACAGACCAAGGATGACTTGAGGGTGAGTAAATTATGAGATAATGTTAGTTTTGGGTGAATTAACACTTAGCAAACAGCCACTGTCATGATTGGCTGACGCATAGGAAACCGTATCAACGTCCACTCGCTATTTCACGTGTTTTGAAAATATTATCCATATAAAAGCATCATTTTCAGACAAAGCATTATGAAATCCTTGACTTTGGGTTTGTGATGCAGTTGCTGTCAGATTCAACACTGGCGACTGCTTCACCGGTCAACTAAAGTTTCTTTGTGAACGATTACAAAACAAAACGCTCCGAACAAACATATAATCCTCTGACGTGATCCGGGATGATGTCATTCAACTCGAGTATTACAGGGAAGAAATGCAAAAAAGTCCATGTCTTGTCACAGTTAAGTTTTATTCATTCAACATTTCACATTACAAATATTTAAAAATTATGCATATTGTTATAAATAGTTGGCTGCAAACAATTAAATAACATTAGATTTTTCTTTTTGTTTCACTAGCACTTACAGACCAACTCCTAGAATATGGACATTTTTGTATAACATAACTTAATTAGAAAGAAAAATACAAAAATAGGAACTTATAAAGTGAAATGACAATAAAAATTAAGGTGATATCTTAAGTAAAAAAAAATGCTATTAATAAATACAACAACCTTCCCATACACAGTTAAAAACTATTGAAATTTTGCCATTAAGTAACATCGTTAACAGACAGATATTTAAATATTTATTTTCCTTCAGAAAATGTGAACCATATATTGTGGAGCACAATATAGCAATTAGTAAAAACTAGACACTTTAACATATTAAAAGCTTCACCTCAAAAATATAACAAAAATCTGATCAAAATTATAAAAATTAATTATACATTCCAATTAAAAATATACCAATAAACAGCTAAATACATTGTTGACCTAATAATTACAATGCAATCAATCACAGTAGCTTGAAATAAACAAAATAAGCAAATGAGCACAAAACCTTTAATGTTTTAAAAATAACTTCAATTATTTATATTAGTACAAATAGTTTTGATTTCTTTTCTTTTTTACAAACACCAGCATGAAAAGGATTACAATAACAGTAGAAAATGACTGTGAAAAACATATTAACATCTTCTTTAAATGTCGGCAATTAAAAATGGCATTAAAGAATTACATTGCAAAGAGTCTTTATCTGGAAAAAAGTTCAAAAAAAGTATTGCACATAACAACTCCAAGTTAACTTGCAACATTTACCACATTCAAGTCTTAAGTTCCCCCTTCCTCCAAACGGGTTTTGATTTACTTCAAACAGACAGAGGGGATGAAGTTTTTCTCAAGTCTTTTCACCAGCGTACTATAGAAGATGCTTTCGTCCTGCACTGCGAATTCATCGTTTTAGAGTTCTGTGTGTGTGTGTGTGTGTGTGTCCTATCGAGACTGGATTATATCATGGGAAGAAGGGTGCAGGGGTGTGGGGTGGCCTTAAACGAAAGCTTTAGGAACATCTGGTGCACAACCACAACAATTAATTTCAATAGCTACGTGTTTTTTTTTTCTTCTTCTCGTCATGCATGCTAAGGATTACAATAGGAACTAGTTGGCAGTTCAAGAATATATATATATATTTTCAACTGTTAAAATACCTAGACATCAAACATCCATTCTTGTGATACGAGGAACCAGATTAGCATTCTCCTTATATTATTATTATTATTATTATTATTATAGTTTATATTCCAGCTATGGAGACAAGGTCATCTTTTTAGCCATTTTTGCGCAATATGAACATGAACGACAACGTGTTGTTCTTTACTCATGCTCATTTTTTTTCCGAAATCTACTGTAAGGGTTTGCCATTAAAATCTAGTGTACAAGAGCCAAGACCTTAAGCAATGCACTTTTGAACTCTCCTCTGCAGATTTGTCGCGTCAACACAAGTGCGTGCTTTAGTTGTAAAGATTCCTCAGCACTGAAATGTATAAAAAGCATAATTGAAAATAATATATATTAAATTTCACTCAACCTCTTTTTTTTTTTTAACTCTTAAAATGAAAATTTCCATATATGCACATCTCTCAGTAACAAAAGTACAAAAGCTACCTTTCACAATGTGAAAAATTGAGGTATTGCAAAAAGGAGTTTTTTTTTTTCATTTGTGAAAAATGTGCCTAAAATGACTGTTGAAAAAAAAGTATTTAGAAAAGTAGTGCATAATAAAATGTTTATATGTGCATGACAAAATAATTTAGCTAGAAAACACTGTACCAAAAAATCAGCAGGCCATGTATAAAATAATCATCTTTTTCTCTTTTGCCGTCTTATTAACGGCAAATTCTTCAAAAAGTGTTTAACTTCGAAAATGTTGGAGCGCCACAGCCAGCGGCTCGAGTGGCGGCGCCGAACGGGTCTATCGGGACGCGAGCATCCGTTTATCACTAGTGTATCACTAACTCCCTGACTCTTGCGCTTTACGGGTTTCGATCGATTTGAAATATCTCGCGCGTCTCCTTACGTTGGACCTTTGGGAAAGCGGGGGGGGGTGGGGTGGTTCTCACTAGTGTTACTAGGACTTTAACTGCATGCTGATCGATGTCAAGGCCAATCTTTGGTTTGCTGGAGCCCATCTGGTCTTTATACTGAATGGGACGATGACTTGGGTTTGGGGGGCCGAAAAATTAAAATCAACCGAAATCAAATCTTGCAGGGGGGGGCGAAAGAAAGGAAACATCCATGGTGTTTGCTAGCTACTACACAGCCATCTTTGGTTCCCTAATGTCGGAAAAGTAAAAGCTCTTGTGTTTGGGGGATGGAGAGATGCATGGACTACCTTCAGTTATGCTTTACACTCAGGCTGAGCGGGTCGGGCTTCCTCTCTTCTACGTAGCGTTCACTGCTGTTCTGCTTGTACGTACACCTCTTCTCGGGGCTTCTGGGGGCTGGGGAAAGGCTCACGAGACACATATTGCGAGTTAAAGAATGAAAACGAAAGGCTTGCCGCTAAAAGCCTGAGAGAACGACGGCAACGAAATCAAGTTCCTTGCACTGGAACCAGCTTGCAGGCAGACTACTGCAACTTTAACAACGTACATTCCCCACTAGGATTGCTGAATCTCCAATTCAAAACAGGAAGTGACAGAGCAGATTTTCTCAATGTGCCGTTTGCTGATGTCATTTCCTTTTCTGTGGTCCTGGGGGGGAAAGGGTGAGAGACGAGCTTTGATTTTTTTTTCTTTCTCTTTTCTCTATATATATTCGACTTAAACTAGCAGCTAAGCTTGAGGTATTAGTTTTCTTGCATGTCACAATGGAGATCAAATCCAGACAGCTGTTGTGGAATCAGTTGTTGTCATCAGGAAACATTAAAGATTAGCATGGTCTTAAAGTACAAAGTATAAAATAAAAAAATAAAAAATAAAACAGAGCGTTGAGAGAATTCGCTTCTTCTGTTTTCATATCCCAAAGCTTTGGTTAACAACTCGGATCTTAGACCACACATCTGCACTCCGGCTGGCGAAGAAACAAGTGCACTCTTCGACGCGCCGCTTCGTTTCGCACATGCTTCTTTTTTGCCTTTTCCGTTAAATTAAAATAGGACGTAATACTTCCAAATCGCAATGTTAACAAAAAGCCAATTCTAAAAGTCATGCAGATACTTACTGACAAATTATACTAATACTCAATATATTCACATCTCTGTGCACTCGAAAAATGAAATATAATGGAGTTATAAAAAAATAGAGAGATGGATTAGACATTTTCTTTTTCTTCCTGAATCTTTTTTTTGGATACACATCCATTTTTTTTAAATATATTAAACGACAAATTAAAATCATATATTTTTTTGTTTGTCTTTTTTTCTTCTTTTTTTTTTTTTAAGTTAAACTAAAAAGGAACCAGCAACAGAAAAGTGCATTTATTTCGATGATGATTCTGCGACTCCTCTCTCTCTCTCTCTCTCTCTCCCTCTCTCTCTCTTTCTCTCTCTCCCTCCCTCTCTCTACCAGCTTCAGTTCCAGCGGAAGGAGATGTGGCGAGGTCGGTCTCCTCCTTCCTTCACCAGGGGCTTGTGAAACTCGCGGCCGGCGCGCGAGTGGATGGCCGCCCAGCAGTATTCACAGTAATACTGGAGACAGGTCACGTTAGCGCAGAAGAACGGAGCGAACTTTCCTCCGCAGCGAGTCCCCTGACACTCATCACACAGCTGGTCATCCAAGACGTATGGCTTCACTTCCACCTGGACCGGGGACACATCAGCAGACGGTTACACACACCTGTGCCATTCATATCCAACACTTGCAACTTATGTATTGTTTAGATTTTTTTTTGCATTCTGACATTATTTTCATGATAATTATGGGCATTTTCCATTCAAGTAGTTTGTAATCCCCATTATTCTTAATATTAACTGTCACTACAGCAAAATTGTTATATTGTTAAAAATAATTAAAGGACTTTTTAACCTATTATTTTTATTTTTTTATGTATATGCTGGCATTCTTAAATGTGTATTGCTCGTTTAATCTGTTCTGCAATTGATTATTCAATTGATATTATTTTGTTTTGTGATAAATGGTAAAAACTAAAATAAATAATAGGCAGTACAATAACACAACGTATAAATACCAACAACTGAGATTAAAACTAAGACCATTAAAAAGCCTTTTCGTTGCTTGAAATAAAAATGGAATTTTGTTTTTAACTTACTTCGTTTCAGCTAATTTCTCATTATCATTTAGTTTATTATATACTTAATAAGTCTATAAAGATAAAAAAATAAATAAAAACCGATAATAGTATCTCATTGATACTAAAATAACACTGACCACAAATGCAAAACTGATTAATTGTAATGAGAATTAGGGGAAACTACTGACATTATTATTATAAAATTTTTTTATGCACCTTGAACCTTAAAAATGTACATTTAAATGCAAAATATATTTTCTCTTGTGTCTTGAAATATGACGTTTTATTCAGGTTTCATTGGATTTTATCATCTATAAGTATATCCTGAACATTTCAGTCTCAAAATCCCATCTTTCCTATTTTTAAGTCCTGCATTACAGAAATTAGGGCTGGGATAACAATATCGATTTCACGATTTTAATCGATTTTGATTCTTAAATCTCACGAATCGACCTTTTAGTCTATGATGTTTCAGTTGATGACTGAACAAAACTACTCAAAAAATAATCTTTGTGCTTTATTAAGTCTGATATAAAACAAAGCCTCAACTTTGTCTATTTCATTACAAAACTCAAACAATAAATACCGTTTTGGCGCTAATTAATGTCGCGCGACAGATCGCTGTAACGTGAACCAATCATCTCTTCTGCTTTACTAGTTACAGTAGTGAAATAAACACGAATGAACATCAGAAGGGATGTTGAAAGATACAGAACAACTTACTGAAATGTATCATGTCTCATGTAATCGCTCAACGAGTTCAACCGCAGAAAGACGTCAATAAAACAGCTTGTAAACAATTTCACGAAACGTCACGTTTACCTCAGAAAAACCATTCAGAGGAGCATTTTAATAAATATATGCACATTATTGCATATTTATTGAATTTCTACTTTACCTATTCTTCAATATGTAATGTATTTTTTGAATAAATCTGTCATGTTTTTATGACAGAAACAAATGTGTCATAAAAATGTTTATTACAATAACATTAAAAAAATAATAACAATAACGATGTTCCCTGTATATTTTACAGCATTAGTTGAAAGATATGTTTTGTCTCGAGGAATTTTGCCATGTACTGTACTTGATCGAAATGAAAGCTTGCGAATCAAAAACGAATCGAATCGTGAAATTTGTGTCAAAGCCCAGCCATAAAATATCAACTAAAACCTGTTAATAAGCCAGAAATATATTGAAATGTCTTAATTAGGCTTAGAGTTTGAGTGTTTGTGAGGCTCGCTGGATCAATGCCATGTCATGGAAGGGGAGTGTGCATGTGTGTGTTCAGCACTGACCCGTTTATCAATTTCCCCATGCTGCAGTTGTACGAAACGAGCACTGATAGCAGCGATGTAGCTCTGCTGATTAGAGAAGGCCACCCGCCCCGCTCCCTTCGGGTACTTCAGCTCGGGGTCTGTGTCGATGCCTGCGTAACACACGCCACCATACAGCCTGTCCATGATCATCGCCAGCTCCACTGCCACAGACACAAACGTTCAAGATAAAACAAACATACTCAAATACAATCACAACTCCCCATGAAGTTTACAAGTGTACATACTAGCTACATACTATTAGCAAGCAGATAAGAGAGAGTTTAGCTACACTAAACTAAAAATATATTATGGTTTACACAAAAATATGAAGTAGCACAACTGTTTTCAATACTGATAATAATTCAGAAATGTTTCTTGAGCATCAAATCATCATATCAGAATGATTTCTGAAGGATCATGTGACACTGAAGACTGGAGAAATGATGCTGAAAATTCAGCTTAAAAAAAAAAAAAAATGGATTAAAGGTTAAATTTATAAACATTTATTTTAAATTTGAATAATATTACACAATAATACTTTTAATCATAATTTATATTTCAATAATTGAATAATAATTTCCCCAGTATAACGTTAATATAAAGCAAACGTGTTAATTAGTAAACTTAAGTATTTCTACACCAGTGGCGAGTTTCCTGATAACTATTAATTTCCTAATAAAGTATGTTAAAGAGATCTTGCAAACAAGGAAGATCCCACTCTCTGCGATAACCAATTTTTTGGGTCAATATTTACAGGTATAACTCATGTTAAAAAAAAGCACATATTTTCAAAGGTAAATAATGTTGAGGGAGCCACTAAAACAGTCACTGGATTCAATTCTAGGGGAGCTGGATTGGTTCATCCTGGCACAAATTAAATCAAGCGTACGAGTGATTATGTGTTTAATGTCACACAGAAAGAAGCCGCCGCCTCACACCTGCACGAAGTGGACGTGGCACTCCACCCACAAATATGGTCTTCCTCGGGTCGAGAGGCTGGGATCCATCCATCACAAAGTCACTGTCATTGAGATTCCACGGGCGAATCTGGACCTGTTACAAAACAATACATTGAAAAAAAAATAATCTAGTTTTTACGAGTTCAAATCCACTGAGAGACGAATCTCAGGTTTTATGAGGACAGTCTAACGCCTGGTTTAAAAGTGCATCCTTACAGGTTTGTCTTTAATGGTGGGGCTGGAAACGCATAGGTAGAGTTTTCCGTCCTCCTCGATGCAGGCGTCAATAAGGGCTTGAACTGAGCTCTCATCTTGAAACAAGAGGAATGCGTAACCTTTGGGGAAACACATTTTAGAGTTAGAAAGCTGCAGGAAAGGCAGAAGTACTACATTTGACATTAAAAGAATAAATAAAAAAGGATATGATACCAAAACAACTTGTTCAAAAATCTAAATTGTGACATCAATTACTCACCCTCATGTCGTTCCCAACGCATAAGTCATTCATTAATCTTTGAAACACACATTAAGATCGTTTTAATGTGAGATATCTGTCCTTGTATTGAAAGTCCATTACACCAAAACTTCGAAAATGATTGAAGACATTGTAAAAAATAATCCATATGAATCAAGCGGTTTAATCCAAGTCTTCTGAAGAGACAGGATTAATTTAGATGTTGAACAGATTTATTCACATATAATTCATATATTCACTGTCCATCATATTAAGTGATTGTGTCTCTTCAAAACACGTCACCGCTCATATGAAATATGGTTTCAAGTGGAATGGACGATTAGTGCAGGGACAGAAAGCTCGCAGGCTTCCTTAAAAATTCTCTCATTTTGAAGAACCGATATCGATTCTAAAATCCCAAGAATCGATCTTTCAGTCTATGGTATCAGTTGATGAAATAAGCTTTGTTTCACGCCTCCCAATCCAACAAATCGCAATAAGCTTTGTAATTTGTTACTTCTGATATACAAATTACAAATTCTGTCAATTTTATTACAAAATTCAAACAATAAATACAGGTTTGGCGCTCTTTAATGTTACAGATCGCTGTTTGCGATCGTCGAAATATTTCTTTTATATTTCCACCTCATGCGAGCGTAAAAACTTTTCTGCGATAAATGGGAGTTTTTGCGAGATTCACGTAACGTCACATTTACCTCAGAAAATCCATTCAGCTTAGAGAGGATATATGCACTATATTGCATATTCATTGTACTTTTAATATTAAATGTGTGTTTGACTAAATCCTTCATGTTTTTATGACAGCCACCATTTAAATTTTTTTAAAACGAGTAGAAACTATTATGTCATTAAAAATGTTATTATTATTATAAAAAAAATGTCCTTGTGTGTACTTTAAATGGAAGTAGCGTACAAATCAGTTCATTGTAACCTTTAATATTATAGTGATGTACCAACTGGCGTTCCCTGTATAGATTACAGCATTAGTTGAGAGTTTTACCTTGAGGAAATTTGCCATGTACTGGTAACTTATAAGATCCAATGAATCAATATCAAATTGAATTGAAATTGAATCGTGAAGTTTGTGTCAATGCCCAACCCTATTAAAAATATCTTTACTTGTGTTTCAAACGAAAGGCTAACGACATTAGGGTGAGTAACTGATGACAAGAATTTTCCTTTTTGAGTGACCTATCCCTTTAATAAGTGCCAAAGTGCTGTCATGTGATCAAGCCAGCAGAAACTAAAACGTTGGTTACTATTAATGACTGTTTCTCGAAAGCCTTTAAAAGGGTCCCAATCTCTCCCGGTGCGCCAAACCCTCAAGCTCACCTTTCGGGGGGAAGTACGACTTGCTCTCTGCTTTGTGAGGCCAGTCCACAAACAGGTGCCCAAAGCGGCGAAAACTAGCGGTTATCTCATCTGGAAAAGATAATATAGCAGATAAGAGCAAGCAGCTTTCGTGGAAACGGTTCCAAAGCTAACAAAGAACCTTGAAACCTGTTTTTGTTTTCATAAGCATGAGAGTAGAGGTCACCCGAAACACGTGCGATATACCTTCGTCGATGTCAGGAGGGAGGCCACCCACGAAGACTTTGCGAGAGTAGCGCTCGACCCGCTCTCCGTTCTGGTGAGGGAAGCAGTGTGGGGAACCCAGGCCAGGCAGGCTCTGATCCGCTCGCTCCTCGTCTGGGAAGCCATCTTCCATCGGGAACAGGGACGAGTGTCCTGAAGAGAGAGAGAGCAGGAACTATTATCTGTGTTACAGAAAATTAATTCCACTGACGGATTATTCGGAGACAGACAATAATTGCATCATCTTGGTCGTGCAATTTTGAAAAGCGTAGGGATTTCTGAGTTATGGCTCCAATCTATATATCAGTCCAATGAGAATGCAGGTCATTTTCTGCACGGAGAGTTGTGTTAAAGGAAGGATGTGTGTACACTAGCGTTCAAATGTTTGGAGTTGGTAAGATTTTACATGTTTTCCAAGGATGCATTTTTTTTTATTAAAAGAAACCGTAAAAACAGTGATATTGTGAAATATTACTGCAAGTTTAAGTTACTTCTCTATTTTCATATGAACTTTTTAATGAACTGTATTCCTGCAATGGCAAAGCTGAATTTTCAGCAAGCATTACTCCAGTCTCCAGTGTCATGATTTTGTGCTCAAATCATTCGATATTATTATTTTTTCAGGATTCTTTGATGAATTGGAAGTCCAAAAGAACAGCACTTACTTGAAAAAGCAATCTTTAAGCAAGACTTTATTTAATTTAATGAATCCTTGCTACATGAAAGTATTCATTTCTTTAAAAAAAAAATCTTACTGACCCCAAATTTTGAACGCAATTAAATTAAATCAGATTAACACTTCAAGTTAAATGTACTTTATACTATATTAGTTATGAACAAACTAGATTCCTGACCTGAAAACAAATGCATTTTTGAAACATTTCTGCAAATGTTTGTTTGCCAAATTTATACTAAAATAATAAGCTGTGCGTTACAGATTTAGGTATTCTGCATTGTAGAAATTCATTTCTACAATTAAGAGAATATTTGGATCTGTTGATGTAAGTGTGAATGGCCAGCGCATGTTCATGCACTAAAGCTTCAGGGTCACTCCGTGTCAAATCAACCAAATTTCAGAAACTTCCCCAGACAAAATGCTAGATTTTGATAGTATTTTTTCTGAAGAAAGACAAACAAAAATTTTAAATGTCATGAATGTATATTGACTGAGTAATCCAATATTTTGTAGAGGGGGGGGGGGGGGGGGGGGGGGGGACTATTTTCACCTGAGATTTGGATCAGAATTTCAGGGCGGTAAGAATGACTTTATAAAGATGGCAGCATCATTATTTTATTTTTACACAGAGATTGGTCGGTCTATTAGTGGAATCTGTTGACATTAACAATCTTTGTTGCATTATATGCCAACGGTGACCTTTCAAAAATGGGAAAAAGCACTTTTTTTGCCCCAAGTTTGCATGCAACTCAAAACGTTTTTATAGATATCGTAATATCCTTTTAGATTTAGGTTTTTAACAAACATTTCTCTTAGTATCTTCATTTTAAATGCCCTATAAAGTTCAATCCCAGAGATATGGAGATCTTAATGCAGTTCCATGAGTAAATTGGTAAATTTGAAAAACCAAATGTGCGTCACTTTGCATACAGCTGATACTTCTTTCTCTTTTTTAAAGAGGAATTTCTAAACTACAAATAATGTTGAACCTAGAAATGCATCTTGTTTTTATTTCTATCAACACAATTGCATTGAATATACCCGTCTGAGTGCCATCAAAAAAATGATCCATCTAAAATGAAGTATTTTTTATCCGGGGACCTCTGGTTGAGTGGACACAGAATGAGCCGTCAGTAACAGGAGCTGGAGGATGTAGTATTAGTTCACTGGCTCAAGCCACTCCAGCAGATTTCCTCCTGACGTGACACAACAGCGGCCTGAGCTGCTTTACAAGACTTATGTAAGGGACTTAGTCACAACTGTGGCCTGGATGGGTGTGTGTGTGTGTGTGTGTGTTGGTTGTACAGAACACAGAAAAGCCAATCAAATTTACTCTTCACCAAAAAAAAAAAAATCTTCTGAGTATTTCAGGAAAGAAGTACACAATCGATACACAAATGAAAATGAAGGTTGCAAGTGTTCATGCAAACAATTAACAACGCCCCAAAACATGTCATGCAGATGCTGGATTATTCCACCGATAATTATGATAGTTTGAAATTCTTTTTCATTTTGCTCATTTGGATTTGTTAAAAGTTTTCTTTACCTCGTCGCCTCCCATAATTCCTCGCTGCATGTAAAATAAAATGATCACACGTGAAGTAACACATCCCCAATCAAAAAGTGAACTTTCTGACTAAACCAGAAAAATGAACAGTGCCTTTTATACCAAACCTGACTGAATCAACCTGACTTGCCTTGCCTTGCCTTGCCTTGCCTATTCTTCACCAGAGACACAATTTAGTGAGTATTGACACGTTTATTAGCATGTCTGATTTAAACTTCAGTGGGAAGTAATACTCAAGCGAAACAGTTCAAACAATCCACAAATGTAATATAATACTTCCTTCAGTTTCATTAAGAGAGAAAAAAAAAAGTGGAAAAACATGTAGCATGTATACTACATTTTATCAATATTTTACTTTTTGCATTTAACAATTCAAATTTACTTAGCCTAGTTGAAATGATGGTAAATGTAATAAATCAAGATATCATGTTCATACATCCAAAAAAACAAGCTTGATTGAGATTTTAGCACAACCATACAAGATAATACACGCTAATATGATGATATATATACTAATATCCTTAATTTGTCTTAATTGAGGTGAAACTGGCAAACTATAAATATTTGCATTACCTCACGTCTCAAATGAAACGCTACAGTCCTATCAGCCAATCAAATGACCACTGAACTAGTAAGACAAAGTGCTCCAAACTAAACCTACTTTAGTGCTTCCTTGACAGAAACATGCAGACTATTTTAACAACAGCTTGTTGGGTCTGTCCAGCCCAGCCTTCAGCTTGAGCCACAAGCACACTAAACCAGTATAATACATGTACATACCATTTATGGGCAAGGGGCTGTCTCCTCCGGGATGGGTGAATCCGAGGCGACCTTCGAGAGAGGAGGGTATAGATCAGCCGCATGTTTGAAATGACACGAAGAACGCTTGTATTAATACACATGAGAGTAACAGGTCTCTAGTTTCACACTTGAATGTACGTTATTTGTCACTTGGTAAAGGTGGCTGTTCAGAAGCAAAAACAAGTTAAATGTCACCTAAACAAAGTTCCCTTACAGTTGATCCAACCACACAACTGGACTTTGTGTTATACCATAACTAATAATATTTTTCTTCACAATTTAAATGCTTAAAATTTAGTTTGCACAACAAAACTGATTTACACATTGTTTGTCATAAAAACAACCGCCCAGTAATTAGACTGATGTAAGTCTCATTAAATCTACAATCCACATTACAGATGTTATACAAAAGAAAAAAACAAAAACATTTCTTGGATTCAGAAGTTGAAATAGTTTCAGAAAATTCTGATGTCAAGAGTAGAACAACATATTTATGCAGCAACGCTGTGTTGAAAACAACACCAATGTTTAAAGTAACACCCCTAACCATAAAAATGACAACAACAAAAAATATGATTCAAACAACTTTACAGTAATACGAGTTTTGACAAAAATAGGAAGGCTTGTGAACCCACCCAAACCCTCAAATAACACACTCCGGCTTGACCCAGATTTGCACAAATCAAGTGATTGGCCTATTTCAGTGTCAAAACCGCACACCTTGCCAAAAAACCTTGGGTTTGCAGGTGTGTGTGTGGTTCAGTGAGTCACTTGTGAACTCATTAACGACGACTGATTCATACGCAAACTTACAAGCAGGTTTGGGGTACTAACTCACTGACATGGTTCACAAGACTCATCTGAACGAGAAGAGTTCACCACATCCCTAAAAACGCCATTCTACTCCTCACAGGAATAACTGATGAAAACGGTCATCAGAAGGTGTGTTTATAGGCTTTCGGGTGTTACATTTCAAGTGTCATAGTGACTGTTCACTACAAGTCAGAACGTATTTCCGGGTGTCTCACAATTCTCTCCCGGATCGAGATCACTTTCATTCTCATGGCGAACCGCCTCTTGCAGAAGAATGAGAGGAAACATCACGGTTTGCGTCTCTCAGTGGTGTTAACATGGCTCTGGCCGCCCCCTCCTCCTGTTGTTCACTGCGAGAGCAGTCTGGTGGACAGGGCCAGCACACCATTTTGTTGCTTTAGCAAGAACAGAGAGCTCTTTTACAAGCAAAGGACAATGCTGGAAGCCATTCAAAGCAACTTGTACACTGGACTACTTCTGTTCCCCGTCTCTTGTTTGTCATCTCTGCCACACTGGGCTGGTGTCTGCGGGGTCACTCTTCTGGGTCTGAGGGGGCAGTTACGCTCTTCTAGAGAGACGCTGACCCTGAGGCTTGTACTCATTTGGTTATTAAATTACTATTTATATGAGAGAGAGAGAGAGAGAGAGAGAGAGAGCAGTTTTGATTCAAGAAACCATCCAACAGAGATTTCATTGTGTGCGTTTTTAAATCCACAGTTAGGGTGACCACGGGACGCTTTGCGTTGTCCCGCACAGCATTTTCACCCCTTGTCCCGCACGTCGCATATTGAGAAAATGTCCTGCATTTTCATCAGTCTATATGTTTTTAATTATCATATTAAGAAAACGTGCATGTGTTCTTTTGCCTTTTTAAGAAAGCATTTTATTTATTATTTTTGCGGTGTAGTTTTTCACCTATTTAACAGCGCTTCGTCAGAAGTACAAATACAACAGCCGTTTTATAAATCCTATCCAATGGTTGAAAAGAAAGGAGCAAACACGGTCACTAGTAGGTTGTGACGGCTGTCAATCAAAATGTGGAGCGGTGATTCGTTCCATGTGTTCCCTGTCAGAAAACAAATGGATAATTCGGTGCGTTCAAATTTTAATTTAACAGATTTGATCAACTTGTTGTTTTAATTCACATCCTTTCTAAAAATATGAATGTTTTTGGTTTAATATATTCTTAATATATAAGACTGTCAATGATCTAATTTCATGTTGTTTTATATTTTATTTGTTCATTATTTATTTTGTTGGATTTTAGTTGGACTTGGTCAGAACTGTTTCAAAAACAGTGATCTGCATGATGCCGCTGCCTTTGGCCTCAGTGATGTTGAATTTAAATGGCATGTAAAATAACGACATGTGATGTTACATTGTGATGTGATGGTGTTTTCTGGAAGGGACTAAAGAACAAATAACTTTTATCAGCTGAAAGGCAGAATACAAATGTTTTTATTAAGTTAAATAGACATTATATAACAGTTTCAGGTTATGTTTTGGTGTTGGTAACATGTCCCACATTGTCCCACACAAACTTATAATCGTCCCACATTTGGTTTGTTTGATGGTGGTCACCCTATCCACAGTGTGTTAACTGCATTAAGCATGGTCAAAAAGTGTAAAAATACAAAATATGACATCAAATGCTCCTGTTTAAAGCCATGAAATGGCATTTGCATCCCATTTTTACTTCAGTAACATGATTTGTTGTGATCTTCAATGAGAAAAATAAAATGGCAGAGGACTTGGGAATGGAACACCAGAACAGAAGCAGGCCTGAATTCAAGTTGATTGTGGAGGTCAATCCTGAAACAGCATTGCTAACACCATGAAGCCGCAGTGCCACGGCAAACTAAATTATATTTGACCTGAGCTGCGAGCTTAAAGTCTGAGCCGAATGTGATGAGACAAAAGAGAGTGCCTGAAATGGCAAGAAAACAACCGAACCAAGTTGTCCTTGAAGGCTGTAGGCAAAAACAAGCAAAAAGAACAATCTGATTCACAAACAAATGATTTTTATGAGTCGATTTCTATGGTGAATCATTCGAGAGCACCCACAAACTCATCATGTGTTAAATCAGCCTGATGAATTGTTCACTGAATGAACTCGCTGAACCCGTCAGAGCAGTTTCTGAATCAACATCTGACTCACTTACTGAACTCTCAGAGCTGTGAAACTTTAATTAGGAAAATTACAGACTGACTGTTCATATGACAATGTGCAGTTAAATATAAAGACTTAAAATAGCCTTTGTTTTTCATATTTTCATTTACAGAATAGCGTGCACATAGACAATCAGACCAGTGATGTTAATTAAGAAAGTAAATGGGGTCAAATTTGATTTCACGTTGATTACCTTATTGCAGGTGTTCTTATTACCATTTATGAAAATGCACGTACTTTCACAAAAATTCACAAACTCTCCATGTCCTGAAAGCAGGCTGATGTGTTTATGAAGAACAGTGTAAGCTTCAGCGTTACACACACACACCACTGTTTGCAGGTCAACACAGAGCTTTATCTCTCTTTTTGCTCTGTTTGTGTGTATGTGCGTGTGTATGTGGGCGTGCAATGATTCAGCACTAATGGGCCGCTTTTTACAGCTGCTCACTCTCACACCAAAAAATTTAACACCACATCTGTTGTTAAAGAAATCTACATAAGTACGCAAGAAAACACAAGGGTAGAAAATGCCACTGGAGAGAGTCTCCAAAGGCAAAAAGGAAACGTTTTAATGCCCGTTCACTTTCTTTTTTTTTTTTTTCATTGTAATCCCATTCTGCTCAATTGGGAAATAACAAGCGGCTGTAAGCCAGCAGTGACCATAAAAAAAGATTAGATCCACTGTCTGCTCCAGAACATGCTCTAATACACGCTTGGAATAACGTCATGTGCTCATTAACTGCTGTTTGAATGCATTTACAACTGATATCAAAGGTGAAGCCTCAAGGACTGCTTTGCGATCCGTTTTCTGCTGCCGTAAAACAAGAATATGAAAGTGATGCAATAACCAAATAAATGAATAAATAAATAAATAAATGGAGAACAGAACTGGAGCTTCATCAAATCAACATATGATTTCCAACAAAAAGCTGAGAAAATAATGTTTTTTTTGCCAGAATCGGATTCAGAACGATGATGAATACACAGATGGAGTAGATCGAGTGCTTCAAAACCCCCAAAGCTTCCACCGTTTTGACGTATTTCTCTGTGACGTTCGGCAGTTTTGATCTATATGCGGCTGAACGTTTGCGGATTGTGATGAAGACGAGCCCACCAGCTTGCCTTCGGGGAGAAACGTGAGTCCGTAAAGGGGTGTAGAAATGATGGCACACTCGCACAAGGTGGAATTTATTTACAGTGTCAAGAGAGGTTGCTCACAAAAATGACAAAACAATAAAAATTAGCAAAGTACCAAAGAAACAACAAAAGGGAAAAATAAACCAGAAAATACTCCAACAAAAAACTATATACAGGCAAAAACAGGTATCCACAGTATACTAAAGGGTTTGGTGTTTGCTCGAGGCACTACCGTAGCACTTTTGCATCGACTTGGTAAACAAGTTCTGACTTCAGGTTTGGCCTTGTCTTAAACCCGCCTCTTTTTGGGCCACACCATTTTCCGGAACATATAACATTAACTACAAATACTTCATCTTTTTGATAATCAATAATAATCCATTCCCATATATATATATATATATATATATATATAAAAAACACATAATCCATTCACTTAACACTAGGGATGCACTGATATGAAAATTTTGGCCGATACCGATAACCGATAATTCTTTATATTTGAAAGCCGATAACCGATATATTGGCCGATAAATCGAAATCCAAATTTGTATATACTTTTTGAGAGCCTGATTACAAAAACTAAAGTTTCACAATTAAAAGCCATGTCCCAAAACACAATTTTATGAAGCCGATATCACAGCACAAAACTGAATTTTCCTTATTTGAAGTGATTCCAATCATATTTCAAGCAAATTTAAAGCCCTCATGGTGAACAGTGCGCATCTGAAGTGTCTCAGCTGAAGGAAATAATACATTATTTATCGGCTTTAATATATCGGACAAATTTTCTTATCGGGCCGATAACGATAACCTAAAAAAAATAGCATATATCGGCCGATACCGATATGGTGGCCGATATATCGTGCATCTCTACTTAACACATAATCTTTGCATTTAAATACACACACGAACACCTATTCACACTAGACAATGGTTTCGTCAGCATCCGGTTTCGATGCGCCGGCGCGACCCGGCCGTGACGTCACAAGCGGCCGCCGCTCTATCGTTCGGTTTGGCCGGCGCAACTTTCCCGCTGGAAGACTGACTACGCCCAACTACAACCTTTTACTAAGTTAAAAGTTGAACGTTTTTTGAAAGCCATGTCATTTCAGAAGCAAGAGTCTTCAAAAGTAGTACTATGCGACCACAATGGGCAAACATTTGTTTAGTGCATGTTTGCATAGAAAAAGAAAAGCAGAAACCCAACTGTGTGAACGACCCCTCACTGGAGGACAAGCCAGCTACAGCTTCCATTTGATTACAGAGAGAGCAATGCAACTTAAACCACGTGAGCAGGACAAAGGTTTTTGGACATCAATACGGTACTTTGACACACAATCTCCTTTCGTGGACTCTTATCTTACCTTTCAGAGTGTCTTGCTCAGCCCTCATGATGTCAATCAGAGAGTTCTCCAGAGAATGCATGTTAAAGCCATCGAATGAACGGGGACGATCCTGTGAGGGGAGAAAAGGAGGATGGGTATCAAGAAGAAACACACACAACTACGATGGCATTTCTCATATCCCTCAGCTCTGCGGGAGTATCCCTTTCATCTACAATAGAGTTCAAGCTGTTGTGCTTTTGTTCATCTCAAAGAACTATATCCTGTTGAAAGCAAGTCACAAAGAAAAAGGCTCAACAGAGGCTCTAGACCAAAGTATAAATCCAATTTTGTTCTCACTACTCACTTGACCCCTAGATCATGTGGCTAATGTCTGTGTGACAAGTCTAATGATTGACATGACTTATAAACACAAAGGTTGAAAAACTGGCTGAGAAAGCACAGCGGCTTGATAGAAAAAACACTAGCAAAGATGATTCCACTTGACGGTTCCTCTGGGTTTATACGGTTGGGTTACAATGACCGACAGACAATGTTAACAAGTCAAACCATGCGCACAATCATATCTAAAAGGGAGAAAGCCATCTTTAACAAAGAGATAATATTTAAAAGGGAGAAAGCCATCTTTAACAAAGAGATAAAGCCTGAGATTAGCTATTTACATGACAAATGGCTCATACAGAACCTTAAAAAACACAGGTTCAGGAATATTCTTACCTAGATCAAAATAGCCTAATTGCATCTGACATTGGCTTGTTGAACAAGGTAAATCAACGATGACTTTAAATGGATTAGGATATTCCCTTTACCGCACAATCATGCGTCTTAAACTGGATCAGAGGTCTCGAAACCGAGACTTATATTAAACACACCTCAGACTCAAGATTTGTCTTTCTATTGTCCACCAAAAGCAAACAATAACAGAATCTAGGTCTTCCTGTTTCTTGAAGGTCAGAAAGACAATTCTATGCAACTACGTCAACACAGACGCAAACGCATGACCAAAGCATTAGAGTAACAAGCCTCCGCACGTAAAGGGGTGACAGAGTTCCCTTCAAATGTCTATGGCCAATTAGGGATGCCAATTTACATAAATTCCCATTCATCAATTAATCGTTAGCCTTAACACTGCAGTGGCATATAGCCAACAGCATGACAGGGTGTGCAAATGCTGCTTAAAACCACATGTTCCTCAGTAAATGAATGAGGAGAGTTGTGAGTATAAATAAAGGGCTAGTACGATTGTAAAATGAGTCGATGTGATTGATCATTTAATTTTTTAATAATCAAATATAATGACTAATACGTGTCACCAATGCCGCCTCAAATGCGTGCTAGTCAGAATGTGTAACCCTTGTTGTGGACGTGCTTTTCCTGGAGCAACACGCTGAAACACTGCACCTAAACCCAATGAATTCACAATGATTTATTACAAAAGTGTTCTCTTAATAATGATATGTAATATGACAGTCCAATCTTAGTTATTATTAGTCGTGCATTGCTGTTTGATCTGCACGTACGCTGAATGAACACCGGTAAACTGAAGCCCTTTGCTAGCGGGTTATTTAACTCAACGAAACGCAACCTACATGAGATTAATCAGACATATACAAAATAAACATAATATTAAAAATGGTTACAGCACAAAATGACACGAATGCACAAGTGAACTTGAACTAGTTAACATGCTCTTCCTGGAGCAACACGCTGAAACGGCAAATAAAAAACCAAAGAATTCACAATGCTTTATTACAATATTGTTCTCTTGATAATGTTATGTAATAGGACACTCCCAATCATAGTTATCGACGCGCTTTATGCCTTGATAATTCTAAACCAAATGCATCCTATAGGAAGTAAATCAGATAAATATAGGCCTACACAAAATAAACATCATATTACAACTTACATTTGCACAAAACAAAAGGCTGTGAATGCACACGCAAACTTATTGTCATGAAGGTGCAACTCTAGCCTTAATGTAAAATGGTCCCAAACATGCACGTCTCGTGGTTGAGCAGCACACATGTGCATGACCTTGCTTAATCGACGATTGAGAAGTTCGAATGATTCAATTATTATAGACAATTAATCGATTGTCGATTAACCGTTAGCATCCCTAGCGCCAATAATGGAATAAACCACTCAAAACTACTCACACTCAAATGGTTCAAAATCTGCATGACTCACTTTCTGCTGTTAAAGACAATTTTGTCCTTTCAATGAAAGTCAAACGGGGGTTCAAAAACAGACTTTTCCAAACCGGGTAAAATGAAAGAATCCTCAGTTTTTGTGAACTATCCTATCCATTTGAAGGAGAAGTTCACCAGGGCAGGGCAGTGGAATGGGGGAAAAAAACAAGGTCTAGACGTGTTTTAAAAAAAAGTTGAACTACTTTAATGGGAGCGCTGCATTTTTAGATCACTGTGTCACACATGAGACTCTGACACATCCTTCAATGTAAATATAGAAAAACAATAAAAAAAACAGTGGAATGCAAAAATCTTTTCTGTGTGAACGGCCCCTTAAAGCTCCTATACACTCCATGACTTCACTTTAGCCCAGATTTTTGTCCCGATCTGCAGTCTGGATGTGTCGACAATAGTTGCCAAAAGTGTATAATGGGAACGCCACAAACTTTCAAAAATTGTTTTGCTTCAGACAATGATTTTATTCAGTCGGAGGACAACAAACATGTTTTATATTTTGATTCCAATTTTAAAATCACATTGTCATGCAAAGAGGTACATGTTTCTACGCGAGTTTGTTGTGTTCGTGACGACTTGAAGGTAATCCTCAGTCGTTTAGTGTATGATGTCAAGTTTTTCCTCTATAACCATTAACATAGTCGGTGAGTATTTGACATATAGTGCTCTAAAACCAGTCCAGATTTTAAAAGCCATAGTGTATTCCAGCCTTTAGATGTTATTCTCCACAAAGTCCACTACATGTTAATGTCCACAAAGGAAGCTGTGAACGCCAGCATTATATGCGGAATCATGCTTTGTTTTCCCCATTCTTGCATAGTGTGATTCAGGCCTAAAACAACCCATGGCCCATTTAAAACTAATATTAATACTACACTATAAAAATAATTCAAAATCCATAAAATTTACTGTAAAAAATACAGTAGCAATATTTTAGGTTTTACAGACTTAACTTAAATTTACAGTAAAATTATTTTTATTTCATAATGATATAATGTTAATTTACCGACGTATTGAAGTACTAGGCTAATATAAGTTTTGTACCATTGTAACACACTGACAACCACAGTGGTGATTAGAGTCACATGATGAATCAAAGCTCATCAAAAGCAGCTTTTCCACAAGCCCGAGAAAGTTAATGATAATATATAGAAACTGCACAGTGTCATTCACACAAACACTAAACACCATCATGGTAACACGCATGAAATGCAATAAACATTAATTTAACAACATTAAGTGTAACATAAAACAGTAAAGTACATAACAGATTAAAAAAAACTAAGAAAAACTATGAAGAAAAATCAAATGTGAAGTGTCACGCAGGGAATTGTGGAAATGTCAATTACATTTTTTTCACTGTAAATCATACAATGATTTGATCTTTTTCACGTCCAAAACCTGTCAATTTAACAGTATTTACTGTAAAATAATAATACAGTAAGGTTTTCAAAACGGCTGTTGTTGGCTTTAACACCTTTATCAATGTTTTAAACACAAGAAACCTGCTCACTGCTACATATACGAAGCCACCGGGTTCAGCCGGCTATTTATATAAATAGCCAACGTGTTGTACCTGATCTCCAACATAACGCAGCTTCCATCTGAACTGGCTGGTGCCGTGATTAACGGCACAATCTGCTCGTGCTCAGTCAGATCTGGCAACCGCTGGGACCTTCAGAGCACCACTCATCCCCCTCAGCTTAGAGAGCCCGTGTGCTCACGCAGGGCACTTATGCCACTGACGCGCTGATGCTGAACACGAGAGCGGGCCAAAGGCCGAATTCAGAATAACTGCACAGTGCATTCTGCTGAGAGCCCTTTGATGAAGAACCAACCCCACTGAAGCCGCCATTGAACAAAAACTGCATTCTATACACCATGTCTTATTAAAAAGGTGTTAATAAGCACGTCCCACTCCTTAACGCGAGAGCTATTTCGGGTTTAACTATAATTAGACTGTGCACAGGGCTTGCTGACTCAAAGGCCTTTACCCACCAGGGGCATGTTTTCAGGTCATCATGGTTCAAGCGATATGGAAAGAGTCTGCTGTGAGCTTTTCAGAAAGGGACCTTGATGGAACGCCCTGATGTGAGTGATTAAGTGTGGCATGTTACGGGTGATTTTAGGAACGACATTAATCTGAAATGTCACGGCTAAACTAATGAAAAGGGGAGACGGGGAGAGTGAGCGGCAAAGGCTTGACATTGTTTTTTATGTTGCAGCAAAAGGTATTTCAAAGCCTTCCACATCAAATCACTCTAAAGCCTATTAATCCGGCCTTTTCCGCACGGTTGGGAAGGCAGGGGGTATGGAAACTTTCCACAGGGGAGCGCAACTGACTCCGCTGATAAAGTAATTAAAGTGTAGAAAGAGCGCTCGGTCAGATAGATGGTCAAATAACCATGAGCGTCATGGTCATATCTCAACCGTAGACCTATTCCCATTGGAGAACTTTATCACAAAATACAGTTGCATTTTGACAACTGAAAAAAAAAATATATACATCACTACAGTATCATTACAGTTAATGACTACAGCAGCATTACAAGAAATAAATAAATACAACTTCAAAACTCAAGAGTTGAAGGCAAATATTAAACATTAAAGGGATAGTTCAGTCATTTACTCGCCCTCATGTTGTTCTAAACCCACAAGACATAAATTAAGATATCTTAATGAAACCTGAGGTTTATTTCCCTCCACCGTAAGTCCAGGTAACCACAACTTAGAAGAAGATCCAAAAAGGTCATAAAACGTGTCGTATAACAAATCCATGTGAATCGAGCAGCTTCATCCAAGTCTTGTGAAGACATTCGATCACTTAATAAGATTAGCAGATTCAATTTAGGCTAAGCTTTTATTAACATCTAAACAACGATCGACATATAGGATATATATATATATATATATATATATATATATATATATATATATATATATATATATATATAAAAGAATAAAAGCCTAAATTAAATCTGTTCTTTATATAAAGCAAAGAAAGCCCAGTTTGGTTTACCTGGAATTTCATTGAAGGGACAGAAATCTCTCCGGTTTGAGTTTTGAAAAATTAAGAAAACATTATTGGTTTTGAATCAACATGACTGAGTAAATGATGACAAATGTAATAGTTAGTTGCCCTTTAAAGCAGTTTAGTCTAAAAACATATGCCATCAACAGAAGCCTATTTATTTGTACAGGGCTCTAGACTGCGACTAAATGGTCTCTCATTTGTGACCTTTTTTCGCCAAACGAAACAGCGCTACACGAAGTGAACCGTGCCACACGAACCATTCATCAGCTCGGCTCACAAGACTAGAGGAGCTAGAGCGAATGCGTTCACTTGCTGACCGGTCTCGATCACTAAAACAGCGCTGTGAGATCCAGTGAGAAGCACTCGAGTTCTCCTAATCACTCCAGTAATGTCTCTACTCCACTAAAGCCAGACGAAACACTGCTGACTTTAACAACACGGATGTGGAAAACAGGGGAAACACTGGCTTTTCAACCCACAAATCACCAACATTTACCATGAATTTACTGTAGTAACACTAACTGTAACCATGGTGGCAGAAATGTGGGATAACCATAATGAATTGTATAATATTATAATTATAACATAGACGTATTTAAGTAGCAATGGAATGTAATCAGTTTTTTTATATATATATGAAGAGTTCAGATGCAAAAGCCTCTAAGTGACATCTGAAATTTTCTTCTAGAATGATCATTTTTATAAAGCTTGTATATTTAAGTTAAGTAATTTCACTTAAATGACAATTAATAGGTAATTTGCATTGCCATTTAAGTGAAATTATTTAACTTAAATATACAAGCTTGATAAAAATGATCATTCTGGAAGAAAATTTCAGATGTCACTTAGAGGCTTTTGCATCTGAACTCTTCATATATATATATATATATATATATATATATATATATAAATAAATCATACTAAATGTGTTTAAGCTATCATGGTAGTGAGATGCTATGTGTGGATATCACTATCTACAAATGCATGATATGATGGAAGACCAATTTTAATAAGAGTAGAATTCCAAAAGAATATTTAGATTTTATCCTAAAAAATGTAGGCTATTAATTAAGGTTTTTGTTAATAAATATAAATGTACAGTCGCATCTCAAGCTCAAGATACTGCAACTGTCAAACGTGCATTTCCAACAAACAAACATGTAATACTAATATCCTATATAATTAATTATTATTCATTATTTTTGGTGCTAGCAGATCAGGTGCTGGTGCCACCATCTGGAGAACTTGGTGTCACTGGTGCAAATGCTCTCAAATGTAAGTCTAGAGCCCTGTTGAACTGAGAAAAATAATAATAATACATATGCCATGTAACATATTGCTTGACTGATCAAATTAACTCTGTTTTAAGGTTACACCAAGGTTAAAAATTTCAAATGCACTACTTTTTTCCCCAGTTCAATGCAAAAAAACATCCCGCTGCTATTGATCATTCAACGAAAGCACATACACTGACCAGGGAATATGGCACTCCACTCATATGGCGTCCATCTTGTGCAGGTTTACATAGAAAAACAATGGAAAATCAATGCAAAAACGAGATTCTGAATGACAGAGTTTTCATTTTTGGGTGAGTCTAAAACCAAAAAACACTTTCTTTGTATCACACCACAAAGACCACCAAGAATAGAGGCGGTTTCATGAACTGTGGAGCGAATGTCTGTGCTGAGGCAGCCTGAAGCCCACGCAATCATAGGAGACTTTAAAGAAGATTATAGAGAGTTAAGATGATGGCTAGAACATACAAAGCAAAAGACCTGGCTGACCCACTGCATAGTGACCTAACAAACACACCATACTTATTACTGTAACAAAACCCAGGCATCTAACGTTACAGAATTAAGCTAGAAAGGCAAAAACGTGATAAAAAAGTAGGCTGTGTGAGAATGATTTGCATGGAGTGTAAAATGTAAAGTGTGTCATATTAGGCAACCGCACAGTCAAATCCTTGACTAACCCTAGCCGAGCGACAGATGAGTATTTGCCGTGGGCACCTGCGCCCCATGACAATAGCCAATCAGAAGCTGGCCTTGCAAATAAAACAAACAGCTTTAAAATGTCTCCATGTCAGCTTGATCGCTAATTGAGCCTTGGGAATATAACAGCCCAATTGGATTAAAAAAAGAGACACTTTCCAACAGCCATATTTGTTTTTCTGTTTTCTTTACAGTGTCTTCAATCATCTAACCTTGTCACAATATCCATCTTCACCATCATGCATTGCATGTCCCATTTCTCATTTTCTCTCCGAGCAACTGCTTAATTACACATCTCGGCAGCGCCTGTTCATGTGTGAGTCTGTCAGTGTGTGTGCGTGTGTGTGTGTGTGTGTGTGTGTCCTGACCCCCCTCCGGAGACAGCCTTTGCTTTCACACCAAACATCAGATATTCTTGGCTGAGAGTACACAGTGCCTGTGGAAACTTCCAGCGACATTATGCAGTGCTGGGAATCACATCACGTCCTCAACCAGCTGGAGCAAATAGCTGCGAATAAGAGCTGCCTGTTCTCAGCGGTGGAAGCCACAGGTTCCAAGTGCTATCGAATACCTTTAGTTTGTTGGTTTTACAAAGAACAGAACACATCTAGATCACCAAACTGCAGCCTGACCCGAGTCTCTATACCAGAGGATGAGCTCTGCGCACAAAAACACCTCGATAAGAGGATCTGGACGGCACCTGTTCCCGGGAATCAAGCGAAAATGAGGATACACTGACACAAATGAGGACTGATGGCCCATTGGATTGACAGTAGCCATGTTTCCATCCAAATTTGCGAATTTAACTCATGCGCAAAATGGGAATATCGCATAAAACATTTGTGAATAAAGCACCATCCAGTGAGCCGAGGAGAACAAGATCGTCACTTCCTGATAATTTGGTGCATATCAATTAGAAAAATGGAAGTTGCAGCAGTAGGAGAAGCCATTGTATATATATTCACTTTGGCTTAATAAATACACGAAACACAGTTCTGGCATGTGTTTCCATCATAGTTTATGAGCATGTTTTCTTATTGGATAAATAGCAAAAAATTATGTATCAGACTCAATTGAACGTATGCATTATAAAAAATTCTGGGTTGTTTCAACCACATATGTTTGGGTCACATATGGACAAACCCAACCGTTGGGTTTTAACATTTTGAAAAATTAAACCAACCGTTGGATTTAAAAAAAAAAAAAAAAAAAATAAACCAACCGTTGAATAATAAATAAAAAAAAGTATAAAAAAAAAATAAACCCAACCTTTGGATTTAAAATATGAACAAATTGAACAAATTGAACAAATTAAACAAATTAAAAATAAAATAAAAAAAGATTTTCTTTTTCAAATATTTATCAAATTAAATCAAATTAAATCAAATTAAATCAAATTAAATCAAATTAAATCAAATAAAAAAATTAAATAAACTAACCGTTGGATTTAAAAATGTAAAAAAAAATTAAATCAATGGTTGGTTGTCCATATGTGACCCAAACATGGGTTGAAACAACCCAGCAGTTTTTAGAGAGTTTTTTTTAATTTATGCGCATCTTGGTGGTCGCATCCAGAGGTTTTTATGCAATATCCCAAAATGCACAAAAATAGGTTGATGGAGACATAGCTACTGCTTACTATAACACTAAATATGAAATGAAACTCAAGAGGCAATGATGCGCTCAAGTCATGTAGAGGAAGATTGAATTTACGAGCTGAATGCACATGAATGCCACCACAAAGTAAATGGATTCATAAATTAAATAAAAACACTCTTGATGTGCATTCTTTAGAAATCATTTTGTTAGAAAGTAGAGTTAAAAATCTTGCTGTATTGATTGTGGAAAAAGTACATAGCTCAGACCAAAGTGATCTGAACGCACGATGTCGTAATTACGGCTTCCCCTCTCATAAATAAGAACTTCCCCGGAGGACGTGAATGCACCACAAGATACGACGACTAGCCGAGGTCACGTGAAAATTACAAATCTTCAATCATTTTCACCACTACAACATTTTAGGTTTTAACTCACATTATGTAAATAAATGATAAACAAAAAATAACAAGACACATAATTGTTTTAACAAAATGCCATCATATGGAAAGTCTCACTTAAGAAATCTTTGGCAAAATCAGTTTACATTTTTTCACTGTAAATTACAAGATGACTTTTTACTTCCAAAGTCTGTGATATTTAACATTATTCTACTGTAAAATGACTTAATGTCCTGTTAGATCCATTATAGATTGTCACCGGATATAGTAACGGGAACTTGCCGTTTTTAAACCAATTAACAGTTTTGCTGATATTATTTGCATTGCAAATTTGTTCTCTCTGTTATATATATATATATATATATTTTTTTTTTTTGTTCAATAGAGACAGAAAGCGAGAGGGGAACAGGATCAGGACTCAATCCGCAGGGACTATATCTTTTAGGGGAAGGATGACACTCAGTTAATTTACTTGATATAATTATGCTTTAAAAAAGAAAAGGAAAAAAAGAAAGATATGTATATTTTCAGACAATTGAGAATTTACCTTTTAATAAAGGCAATGCCTAACAACACCCTTTAGCAATGACTATATATATATATATGTGTGTGTGTGTGTGTGTGTGTGTGTGTGTGTGTGTGTGTGTGTATGTGTGTGTGTGTGTGTGTGTGTATGTGTATATGTGTGTCTGTGTGTCTGTGTGTGTGTGTGTGTGTGTGTGTGTGTGTGTGTGTGTGTGTGTGTGTGTATGTGTGTCTGTGTGTGTGTGTGTGTGTGTGTGTGTGTGTGTGTGTATGTGTATATGTGTGTCTGTGTGTCTGTGTGTGTGTGTGTGTGTGTGTGTGTGTGTGTGTGTGTGTGTGTGTGTATGTGTATATGTGTGTCTGTGTGTCTGTGTGTGTGTGTGTGTGTGTGTGTGTGTGTGTGTGTGTGTGTGTGTGTGTGTGTATGTGTGTGTGTGTGTATGTATGTGTGTGTGTATGTGTATGTGTAGGGCTGTACAATATTTGGAAAGAATGAATCATTCTAAATTGATTGGTGTGATTTTGTAGGGGAGTGAATCTGCATTGAAAATAATAAAAATTACAAGCATAGAAAAATACAATAGAACAAAGATACAAATGAAATAAACGTCTGGCCCAGGCTTAAAACCATAATTAATGCTCTGGTTTCTACAACTCACTTAAGAACTCTTAAATCTGCCTTTAAACGTGAAAGAAATAAAGATTGATAATTCTTGATATCGACTGATATGAAAAATTGTATTGTGATTTTTATGGCCATATAAGCCAGCTCTATGCCAAAGTATTAGAGCTGCATGATTAATCGTTAAAAACACCCACACAATCTCATTCCTAAATGACAACGACTCGGCTCCGTCTATTAAAGCTTTGACAAAATCACACCGAAACATTCAGATCTGTGTTTGCGCTGCCGCTGATCCAGAGAGAACAGTTGTCATGTAAAGGTATAAAACAGCTTCACAAACAAGTCTTTTCAACCACACAGTGTCATTATTTCTGTGTTACAAATATTCATATCACAGAAGTACTAGAATAAAAGTTCAGGCTATAGTTCAGATACAAACACGTCAATGGAAGCGATCAAAGTAGAGCAAATCACCTTTTGAGAGTAACTTAGTCCTTCAAATAACGATTGTATAGCGATTACATCGTTACGCCAGTAGGTGGCGACAAGTGACTCTTATCGTTGAATCAAATTCAAGAGATTTGATCAAAAACGCTGATTCATCCAGTACTGAAACAAGTGAAGTATTAACGAGCGACTGCAGCAATTAATATTTTGTCAGAACCTCTAGTAAATGACATGTTATTTTGTTTAATTGTCTGTTGAGAACTGTGGGAGAATCTCTGTTTGAAACAAAAAAAATTATAGAAATCTAATCACAATCATCACTCCACCCTCCACACACACACACACACACACACACACTCTAAATAAACAGGAGTGGTTCTAGTACAGCTTATAGACACTTTCGACCATGTCGTACTACAGCTGCTGCAGCATAAATTAATTGAACTTTATATTTATGTATTATATACCACCTTGCCCCATCTTAAGATCTGTTAAGATAGCATCCGTCTATCTAGCTCCAGTTGAGTATGACACAAGGCCAAAAATATACTACCAGGAATAAAACAGGTCGGCCGACATTTTAAAATCTGTAGTGCTATGATTAACGTAATGGCTTATGCAAATGTCCTCAAATGGGTCAAAAAGACAATGTGTACATTACAATTATTCGTTTTGTAAGATAATAATCTAACCCAGGCAGTGTCATGGTAGGCAACGCTTCATTTTTGAGCTGTTGTCAGCAACTAAAATCTCACAGAGCTGTTTGGAAAACAAAACAGGCAGAGCAAAGTTAGTCATCCAAGCCTCTGGCACATATTGCTTTGGGCCCAACTCAAGCAGAATTTGTCACAATGTGCCATGAGAGAGCAGAAACAGGCAAATTAGAGCTGTGCAAATGCACAAAACGATCCATGTGTTTGTGGGGTTCACACACTGACAGACACCGCAGCTTTGAAGCCACCAGGCATCATTCATTTTCAACGTAAACTGCCGATTTCTGACAACACGAGCAACAGAGACTGTTGGCAATGTGAGAGAGTTGAGCTGAGCTTGTGCAAATGAGCAGTTGCGACACGTTGCGAAGACTAAAAAAAATGGGAGTGCAGAGACAATGCTTGATATAAACATTTTATCTGCATTATATAGCTGTAATTAAGTATTACGGCACAGTTAAGGCCTGTTCACACCAAGAGCGTTAACTTTATTAGTGTCCACACACCCAACGGATGATAACACTGTTTAATTTAAATGTGTGCGGTCTGCCACTTTAAATGTCCGAGCTCTTTAAAGTCGTGTGGATTCTGATTGGCTGTCAATGTTTCAGCTGAAGAAAAAAAAAAAAAAAAAAAAATCCTTCTGAAAGCGATTTGAACTATGTCGTTCCTCTTTGTCGTTATCAGTATAGTTGTGGTGTGGATTTCCCTGTTCTTGTAAAGGTGCGGTCACGTTTAATGTTGCTTGACAAGATTTCACAGGCAAAATACAGACAGAATCCACGTCAACGTGACGTTTCGCTCATGCTCAAGCTGGACATGCAAATTCGCCGCTTTGACCAACAAACAGCTGCTCGGTTTGAAAGTGGCGTGATGCCTTTTCGCCTGTAAAATTTTGCTGAAATTTTGCTCATGTGACCGAAAAAAAACAGCTTTGTATTGTTGCAATGTCAGTAGTGCGTGTAAATGAACAATGTGTACTCGGTCTTTACGTTCCCTGAACCAAGATATCTTAAGTTTGTCAGAAAAGGTCTTTTGTCAGCTCTAGGACTTTCCTGAAAACTACAGGTTGTACTTGTACATTCTTGTATCCGGCTCACAGATAGACAGATTGAGTTCAGTTCATCATGTTGGAGTTTCCCTACCTTTTTGATAGGGAAGCACCGAAATTTCGGCCGCCGAAAATGATCGGCTATTGATAACTAGTCAAAAAATAACGAGTCTATTGCATAGAACTGAATGAAGAATAATTATTGTTATACAGTAGTCAACATTTGAAGTGGATCAAAATCTTTCATCAGAGTTATACATGACTTCTTGTCTTAGGACCACTTTGATGACCTTTTTTGATCCACTTCAAATGTTGATTACTGTATTTATATTTAATATTATTTTAATATAGGGCTATTTTTTGTCCAATCTTTGTGTTACTTGACAAAAATAACGCTTCCATTTTCTCTTGTCATGTTGCACCTTTTGTTTTTTATGCTTTCTACGGCACATGCACATTTTATTAAAAGCCCATCTTGCAGGCTATGAATTCCCACTTTAAAACATTACAGTTCTCGTCCTTGGTGCGAACGGGGCCTTTATCAGCCAGGCCAATATATCGGTTATTATCATTACCTATTTTTGAGACATATCATCATCATGTTAATATTACACACACCTGGAAAGGGAAGATATTCTCGCTCCTGCTGTCATCCATCCAGGACTTAGGGTTGAATCCGGGACTGGTGCGGGAGTACTTCTGCTGGGGCATGTGGTTGTTGGGGAAGGTCTTCTTCAGCGGGGAGATGGAGTTGAGAGGCGTCATGCCTCCGTTCAGGCCTCTGCGATACTCGCGTCCCTGGGACCCCCCCCACCCGCCGTAACCCCCACCCGGGCTCCAGGAGGTGGAGGAGGGAGAGGGCGAGGGGCTCTGGTAGCTGCCCCACGGGGAGGGAGGCTTGCTCAGGCTGTTGGAGAGATGCGGCAGCTGGCCGAAGGGGGCGTTGCGGTGCGGGAACGGGGGCTGGTGAGGACTGGCCGGGGAACGCCGATGCTGCTGGTGCTGGCTGTGGGGGTGCTGGAAGTGGGGGTGGGGGGGGTGGTGCTGGGAGATTGGACCAATCTGAGGGGAGAAGTTGCCTCCGAAGCCCGGGCTGACATGGTGGGAGAAATTCTGGAACAGCAGCGGGCCGTTGTTGGCGGAGGCCGCCGGGTTGAAGAAGCTGATGTCCTCATTGATGATGGTGGAAGGAGTGGGGGGGATAGCAGCTGACCAGTTGTTGAAACTGGTCAGGGAGGAGGAGGTGCTGGATTGGGCAGCCGTTCCCAGTCCCGAAGTCTCCTGATAGTCAAAGGGCGTCAACACGGGGGAATCCAAACGAAGCTTCTCCTTGCCGTTGGTCCCGTCGGATGACCCACTCTCCACTTTAATCTCTTCAGCGCGAGCCTTTTCCAGCTCGGAGATGATGCCACTCTCCTGGTGTCCGGGCGAGAGCTGTTGTTGTTTCTCTTGGGTCTCTTGCAGCTCCTGCTGCTGGACTTTGGGCTTTTCCGAGCCCAGGATTTCATCTTGCATGTTGCTGTGAGCGCCGGCTGCCGGGAATAGCCATGTCGAACCGGTGTTAGTGCCATTCCCAGCCGGGGTGCTGTTTATGAAAGCGGCAGGGCTGGCGGTCGCATTTTGGTGGTGGTGTGGGGGTTGCAGGTGAGGATGGATTCGTACTGGGAAAGCAGACTTGTTGCCAGTGTTGTTCTGCACTAAGACTCCAAACCCGTAATCCCCCATTTATGTTCTCCAGTTCAACCTGGCTCCAACAGTTATTCTTGCTTCCTATGCCCTAAAAAAAGAATGCATATCCATGGTTAATATACTCCATGACACAAGTTGCACAACATAATTCATGACACACTACATTAATAAAGGGTGTGTTTATTGGCAAAAATAAAGGGTGTGTTCACACTTCACTTGGTACGTTTGGTCGGGACCAAAAAAAAAAAAATGTAGTTTTGGTCCGCTTAGCGTTCACATTGGCATTTTTAACACCGACGCTAAAGATTCTGAGCCTAAAGGCATACGGATACGTTTACAACCTAATTGGCCGGCTTTTATGACATAGCCTATATTTCGAGACTGAACTTACCGAACATCCAAAACAACGTTTTGTGTGCTGGGCTAAATGCACTCGTTGTATGTGTGTAGCCTACATTTGATGGTATTTTAACCAGCTGAGAACTCGTGAACAGCTTAAAAAATGTGTCAAAATAGTGGCAGGAATCCCTCCGTCACACCCAAACGAAGATCTGCCGCGAGGAGACGCGGTTATGATGCCTGAACTCAACTGTGATGGGCAACATCATGAACATGACGAGAACAAACCGGTTTAGGGTCGCATCTTGTGGCATCACGTCCCTTATTGGTTCGTTTACATGTCTTTGGTCCATTTTGCATTCATATATCATTCGAACCGCACCAGAGTTCGTTTGGGAGACCCATCTTTTCAGGGGTCTCGGTCCACTTGTTTGGTGCACACCAGGGTTCGGATGGCAGCGTTCACACTTATTCAAATGAACCGCACTATTGCATCAGGGTTCGTTTTAAAACGAAACAAACATGCCAAGTGTGAACACACCCAAAGTCTCCAAAGGGGGGGTTTTCACAGTGATGCCATTGAAGAACCATATTTGGTTCCCAAAAGAACCTTTCAGAGAACAGTTATTAACCATTATTTTCTTAGTGTGAAGAACACTTTATATAATCTTAAGAATCTTTGTCCACTATAAAGAACCTTTTGTGGAATGGAAACGTTCCATGGATGTTAAAGGTTCTTTATTTATTTATAATAGTGTGGAAACACTGAGGACACCCTTTGGTGAGAGACTATGTGGCACTCTGCCACCAGACGTCACATATACTGACAGTAAAGGTATATTTGATGAACATGTCATATCATTAATCCCTCGACGATGTTGACGGTGTATGCCATACTGGTTATAACACAAGTTATAAAGGTCTCTCGGGCTCTAATTATAGATTCGTGACGTCTCATCAGCTAACAGCTAACAGGCTACCGGCTTATTCAACAGGAACTGCTAAAAGGCTTCATATCAAGCGAAAGGCCGACTCGACCGTGTTTTTCTGACGCAAAAATAACACAGTCAGGTAGCTTACACGACAAATCACCTCATCTGTTATTATAAATTAAATATCATCTGAGGGGAAAAAAAGGTTCTTCCCTTTTTAACGAACGAACGCTCGATCAGAAAAATGATGACGTCTTCTGCTCGCGAGCTACAATACGCATAACACTGCACGATTTAACACATATAAAACCACAACACACATGTAATGTTAGGGATTGATCATAAATACGTTCACAAAGACAATAAATAAATGCATTTTTCACCTTAGCGGCTGATCCGAGCGATGACTGAGGACTCGTTCCAGATATCACAACGCAAACTAACGCAGAAGCTCGAATAACCCGCTGATCTGCTATTATGAAGTGGGGATCTTTAATCCGTCAAGAGTGTCTATGTGTTTTCTCCCTTCCTCGTCTTGACGTGTCCTGCCTTCTCAATGACACAGCCCTGTCTCGCTTTAGCCAGCTGCTAACCTTTAAATCACTTGCGTAGACGATTCTACGGCATTGACTTCAATATACAAAGACTAGTTTAGTTACTGGTGAACTACAAAGCGTTCATGCGTCCTTTTCATTGTTGGATTTTTGTTTCTCTGTATTATTTTTGTTAATTTTTTTTTTTCCACCAGCGCACTTCTATTCCCTTCGCTGTGCTGCCGCTGCTGTCCTTTTCCTCTCCAATCTACTGAAGCCAAATGACAAGGAGACCCAGTCCACACACACTTCCGGCTAAAGCCCCGCCCCCATTGCGTCAGACCACGCCCACGGGAACCTCACAAGGCGGCTGTTCCGCCCACGCTGTTTGAGAACAAGGAATTTAATTGGTCAGAACGCAAGTTATTCCCGCCCACTTTTTCCTCATTTGAATGCGATTCATAAATATGTGTCTTCCCTTTAAGGTCATAGCCTATGCCTTGAAATCTCCGCCCTATAAGGTCAATAAGCCTATTAGGATTATTTTGTGTATATTTGCATCACCATATGCAATATGTTTAAATGCAAGTATCCTCACGATTTCTCCTGTCCCCCTGGTGTCAGAATACTGTTGCTTGTGCAAATGTGTGTGCCCTTTCTTAAGACACTGGTAGGAATTGAATCAGCAGGGGTGAGCTTTTCTCTGCTGCGATGACACCTGCTTGCACCCTTCTTCCCTGTTTTAAGCGACCCGGATCAATCTCATTACCCGTGTTCCAGCAAACGGATGGGTCAGAGAGCAGGGAGAGGAGAGAGAGGATCTGAATATGTCATCTGTGCCCTTAGACAGAGGTCTCATTAAGATCTGCTGCTGTTTTCACTCCATAATGGAGCTCCTCCACCATTATCATTTGGACCAACAATGCAGAACAATGAGATCTTAGGTACGAGACAACACAGTGTGTGTGTGTGTGTGTGTGTACATGTTTTTCTATCCCGGTGGGGACTTTAACCTGAATGCACACCGACTCAAGAGACTAAATTAAGGTTATAAATCATACAGAGGTTTTTTTGAAAATGTAAAAATGCAGAAAGTTTTGTGTGATGTGTAGGTTTAGGGGTTAGGGTTAGTGTAAGGGAAGACAGTATACAGTTTTTACAGTATAAAAAGCATTACGTCTGTGGAAACCAGATTTTTCTAAACCTAGACAGAATAATCAGGAGGTTGTATCACTAATCTGCAATAATGACCGACTAGCTGTACAATTATTCTGCTTACTACACAACTACAAATAAAACAACAAATAGACATGAAATATTGATTGATTAACTGAAATTATTTTATTATGTTAGAAGAAGGAGACAGTGGAGGGATCGACAAGAAATATCGTAAGGCCTATTTTAAAGTCCCCCTGTAGTCAATAATTGTATCCCCTTAAAACTCATCTTTGATCACCAAAATGACACATTTAAACTTTTTTTTCTTGAAAAAATCTCGTCATGCCTTAAAATAGCTTGAATGTAACTCGACACCCTTGCCTCATTTAGTATACGCAGTTCTATGAATATGCAAATTAGCCCCGCCTCCACTCACTCACACCAGCTCAGAGATCCACTCGTTGACGATCACACGTTGATCTGATTGGTTACAAGGTTTGTGACGTCAGAAACACCAGCGATTTCAAACAGCGTTTTTGAGACCGTCTTTGTTTCACTGCAGTTTTAAGGAGAAAATACTCAGCAATGCTGTTGACTTATGAATTTGCACATGGTTTGTCTTAAAGCATATTAAAAATACCACAATTATTAAAACCTTGATTTTCAAGGAATTTAAAATATTTGTTCAATCAAAATGAAGTATCCCAGGAATGAATGTACTAGTGATGATTGTACAAAAGTAACTGAAATACTCAAACAAACCTGACCAGCTGCTTGACACGTGACACGTTTTTGCCCTAAACATTCACCACAGACATCAAGAAAATAGGCTTGTTTGACTTGAACCAGAGTGATTCAAAAGCATAAGAGCCGTCTGCTCTCTAATCGCTCTCGCGTACTTTGATGTCATTCAGCGATCGGTCTGTGCAGCGCCGGTTTAAGTCGAACAAGCCTAGTGTTTTTTCTATGGAGCCACATTGGGAAGCCCCGCCCACACTAAAATCCAATTGGCCAAAATCTTTCTGCTTTTATTCGGCCAAAACCTGGAAACGAGTTAGCATTTTAGCACTTCCAAGGTCCTGAAGTCAATAGGTTTTTTTGTTTTGTTTGTTTTTTGGTTAAACGCCTGAAATAAGGTCTGTGGTGAATACAAGCTGAAGATAATTTCACATTTTATTCAGACATAAAATACATCAGTAATGCATTTTTTTATTTTTTTATAGATTTTCCTTGTCTTGAGCAAAGCTGTTGCTAATAAGTGGCTAAATGGGACTTTGAGCGTCATCATGCCGAACAGGTAAACTCATATATCTATACTCACTGTGTTTAAAAAAAAAAATTTAAAAAAAATTGTTTTTAAAGAAAGAGTTGTTGGAAGCTTAGTTGTAGTGAAGTCATTCAACCGTGATGTAGTTCGTTAGTAAATTTTACATATAGCTTTTTACGTCTGTTGATTGTATGTAAGCTTCAAGATGATCATGATGAACAAAACACATAAGAATCATAAACTTTTGTCAGTCGCAGAGCTTATGTTCTGCAGTAATCCAAAAGCCAATGGAAAATCCTATTGGGTTTTTGTCGAGGGAACCAGGGTGATTCAAACTTCCGGGTTGACCTACAAAAATACGTCATCATTGCAGTGCTGTATAACTATTTATAGTCTTAGCCTTAGCTAGCAGTCCTCTGATATTATGAACGAAAGGCACAAAACTTCTGATTGTTTCTTCCAGAGATATTTCTACTGTCACACTCAGGCTTGAACCAGAATTAGGGTAAAGCTCAAACAGGTTTATTTATAGATATGGCAGGAACACAGTGCACAAACAGGTAAGTGACGACACTGTACTTGACATCGCTAGCAGATAAGATGGACTTCTTTGTCTTACAGAATCGTTGGAGAACACACACCCACACACACACACGAGAAACCACACTGAGATGAGGGATGACTGGAAGACGACTTGAATGACTGGCGATCGACTTGGTTGAGGTAAACCACAGTAGCTAGTGCCTTTGTACGCGCAGCTTTGTATGATGTGTTGACGTAATTTCCACTGAAACAGGAAACTGAGGCGGGACATATTGAATGGCTCCTCCCCCTTTTCAACTAGTCAATAGCGGTTAGTTTACCTCACAGACTGCAAGTCATACTTGACAGCGACATGGAAGCAAATCCGAGCGCTGATGATACAATGGATTCAATAGTAGAGGAGTGAATACATTCTAGCCATTTCATTCTTAACCAACGTACAGTTGGAAAAGGGAATAAAACTCGAGGGTTTGAACAACCGAACACACATCTCCAACCCATATTGCTCTGTGACGTGTCAACGGTCGTTTTGGCCAGGTGGTATTTATAGCATACGGGGTGGAGCTTTAAATTCTAGAGAGCATTTGATTGGATGAGAAGCTGAAGTCCGCGGTGAGGTCATAAAAATCTGTGATCCATTTTAGCGGAAGTGAGAGACTGTAACTTCTGAGTGCTTATATCTCCTTAATGTGAATTTTGTCATTGTTTTGTAACACACCAGCTTAAAAAAACTTTTAAAAAGGGCCTTTAAGCTTTTGGACACAGCCAATGACTGAGGGAGTGTGTGCACTCTATAACGCAGGTGATTAGGGCATCTAATTAAACTACTTCATTAAAGGTGGAGTATGTAATATTGACAACTAGTGGTTGAAATGGGATCTGCAGTCCAAATTCAAAATGTTGGAGCGAGTTGTTTCCCCCTCCCCCTCCTCCTCAGACTCGACGCTCATGTGGGTTTCCAGATTGAGGACACGCAACAGGAGCGAGCGCAACTGACAATTGAAGGCGACGAGCCTTACACTGTAAGTTGATGAGTTGATTTATGCGTGTTTTAATATGCCTCTGGACATAGAGCTTTTTAGAAGGATAGTCGGATTGAATCTGAGATCTCTCACCTAGTTTATTGCTAGCTTCCGTGGCTACAATACGCTGTTTTCCGCCAATTGGCGATCTAGAGTGTCAAAATACGATTGGGTGAACTAGCAGTGGGCGGAGTCACACAGACCAAACCAAATACAGACATTACAATCCGGATCACACATTTCAAAGTAGAATAACTGGCTGTGGCATTGTTTTTCAGAGAAACAAGTAAGTTAATTTAGCATGTTTCTTAAATCTCTGCTAACATATGGGATTTTTGTGCTGTAGTACAGTTTAAAAAATTACTTACAGCACCTTTAATCACTCATCTAACATTAATTCAAAAAGTTGAATAGTAACCCCAGTGAAATTGTTCATTTGCCAAATTGTTGCTGTATACCTAATCCCTAAATCTCCGATTTCCTCTCCATTACAGTGTCTGCCAACACAGTCTCAGATGTTCAGTACTTCAGTGTGATGACACTTCTCTCTTAATGTGGAATGAAGATGCCAGCATGTTGGTAGACAGATTGAAAGGCAGAGACAAAACCAGTCAGACTGGCTTTAATGGAAACACACCTTTGCAGCACAGCTCAAATGACCTCCATGCAAAATTATGCAGGCAGTCAAGCGAATTTACGTGTATAAAGACAATTTGAATGAGGTTGGTGCATTTGAACAAGCAGATGTGCTCTTGCGTCTCGCTGTTAAGATTCAGCCACTGCAAACGCGACCCTGGTTCGGTCTCCGGTTTCATTCGCCAAAGAGCCAGCTCGACTATGAATAAAACATTGAATCTATTAAAAAATTTATCACCCCTACCTAAGGCATAATTGGCACAATACGTTCTTCAGGAGAGGAGAATGAAGTTGTAACGAAGATGCATTGTATTGTGTAATACTGCTTATTTTGTGTGCCATGAAATATTTAGCTAGTGTACACATGCCTAAACAAAGCGTTGTAAGCTGAACACGCAACTGGGATCGTATTCTCAGTCGGAGCAGCGAGCGACTGGATCATCCTGGTTATGCAGTATATATCATCATGTATTAAAAATAAATATGTATAATATATATATATATATATATATATACACACACTATTATAAAATATGAATGAACTCACAAGATGGAACTCATATTATTTAGTTTTCTTTTATTACAATATCACAATTCTTAAAAAATAAAATAAAATAAATCCCTTATTCTATACTGGACTGTATACTATACTAGGCTATATTATGTGTCTAAAATGGACAATTCAATTTATTAGGAATAATTCTTTACTTTACTTTCTTCTTTTTGGGGGGAAAATCAGATCAATTTGTAATCAATTTGTAGTTTCTTTCCATGTTTGCAATATCACTTGCGAGTTCCTGAATGGCATCGTCCTCTAGGAAATGACTTATTTTTGTGGGAAAGTATTAGCCAGAGATTTGAAGAATTTGATGATGTTTTGTAGGGGTGTAACGGTGCACAGAAGTCACGGTTCTGGACGTACCTCGGTTTTGGGGTGGCGGTTCTAGAGGGGGGCCAGAGGGGGCCAGTGCCCCTGTGACAACAAGCTTGGACCCCCTTGTGCCCCCCCCTAAATGAAGTGTGAAATAATTTTTACAAAACTATTTTTTGCTATCGATGTTTTTCACATGATCCGTTATTAGACAGTGGCAACACGAAACACAAATGTAACCCTAGAGGGACTGCTTAAATCGGATCTGCAGGTTTTTTCCTATCAGAAGTTGGTGGACGTTTTGCGCGAATATTATAGTTAAAGCAAAGAAGGAAATATAGAGGTGAGTAAAGTTGTTGTATTTGTATTAAATGCATTACAGAAGTGTAACGTTAGATCAGCTAATCTTAACCTGGCCGTTTGTTAGTTTGTGGCAGTTTGAAAAAGGATCAAATATATGATCAACAAACTCATGGTGCTGAGTATTTTTACTTAAACAGGGATGCAAACAGCGCGCTTTTCTGCGCCTCTTTTTCACGTCAGTTTGGGTGACTTGGGTCTGAGAGGGTCTGATTATAATTTCACAAAGTCATCTGAAGCCATTCCATAGCTTAATGTGAGGGACAGAAGTCTATTTACATCATTAAATTAAAGTTTATGGAAACTCGTTTTCCCTCATCTGTCAATCATTCTCCATTCAGTTTTCAAACAGCGCGCGCGCCTCGTCCGGTTACAGCAGGATGCACGGTAAAACTCTCTCCAATATGATATATTCACATTATAATGCTTGATCTGTAGCTGTGGATTTGCATAAAATGACTTTATTTTGTGTATTTGTATTTTATGTTTGTTGCTGTTTTAAAACGACTCGCAACCGTGTGCCTGTTCACGCCACAAGGGCTATGAATCGGCATCAAACGCACAATAACTGGAATTTAAAAGGACAGATATAGGCAACACTAGGATTTGTGCGCTCGACATTTCTTCGCTTTGTGCCGTGAACTTTTAAAATGCGCAAGCGCAGCGCTGCACACTGTGACTCCATGTTGCTTTGAGCACATCATTTTCATATTATCATGGTTTTTCCTATATTTTTTATACCTAGCCTGCACAATACATTTAAAATAAGCATAATTTAATTGTATATTATATTGTATGCACTAAAGCTGGTGAAAACCTATCTCAGGTCCACAATGTCAGATGACAGATTAAGCAATTTAGGTGTTCTAAGTATTGAGTCAAGGAGGGCAAAGGCCTTAAATCTAGATGAATTAGCTGATCTTTTTGCAAAAAAAGCAAAAGATTAGGCTAATGCAAATCTAAAAAATATAATGGAAATGCAAATACATTGTTGAATGATTGTAATCTAAACTGGCTAAGGTCTAAACTGGCCCCTCTAACAGTACAACTGGCCCCAGCTTGGCCCCCCCAGTTGAAATGGTCTAGAACCGCCACTGGATTCGATATGAATTCAGTACAAAAGGAAAAAGCAAAAAATCCCCAATGCTAGGTTTCTTTTCATTTATTTTGAACAGACAGTAGTTGAAAGTACAGGTTGTTCCACCTCGAGGTATTTAGTCCCCCTGAGGTAGTTGGTACAGTACAGCCTCCTATAGAGTATTAAGCACTAAGCAGTAAAAAATGCACTCTTGCATCACATTTTTTGTAGGCTGATAAAACAAAAGGTAGCTATTTGGTTACAATCCGCTACAAAACTGAAAAGAATCTCTTGTGTTATAAAAGTACAAAATGCACAAAGTTCAATATTAAGCTTTTTCAAGAAATCACTGAAAGATGAACGAGAAGGAGAACAGTTCATATTTCATCACTGGACAGTAGTGAGACTTCCATGACACAAATCGGCACAATGCCAAATTATTTTGTCTCATTATAACAGCGGAAACAACTTAAAATAGTTTTATTATTTATGGTCATACAGATGAAGTAAGACATCATTCGAACAATATTGTATACAGTGTATTGTATATAGTGTATACTGTACACTCACAATAAAAACAAAACATTGCGCTTTTGTAAAATAAAGAAAACAAACAGGATGCCGCTTTCTGCAGTCCCGGTTTCCTTTCCGTGAATTAGTGTAGTGCGTCACTAAAATGTATCGAAACTCAGCGTATAGCGACTAGCAAGCTCTTGTGTGCCATCTCGCCAATGACGAGTCGCCATTCTTGTTTTGGGATAGTGCTTCTTCTGCTCTTTTCCTGTAGTGGTGGTTAGCAAACAGCGTTGCATTACCATGCGCGCGCCCCCTTCTGGATTGGAGTGTGGATCGCCTGTAACTCACTGTATTCATCGTCTGACTGTATGCACTGAACTGTGACGTCCATACCATGACGGTTCGGGATGAATACATGTAGCGTTAAACCCCTAATGTTTTGTCATATAAGTTTGTCTATCTCATTTTAAAATACTGTTGTCAAAGTGCAGACAAGGGAAGAGGAGCAGGAGATTCTACACGACAACAATGTACGAAAACGGAATATAGAGCGCACACAGTCATTGGCTGTGTCCAAAAAAGAATCAGCGTAACCGCTTCACTTATGTAAAGATAATAATAGGACAAAGAGAAGAACCAAAATGCTTAAATACATGGCTAAATGAGGGATCAAAACAGACTCAGGTGAACATAATCAATGAGTAACCATAGAAACCAACTAGCAACAGGATCAAATGGAATTGGAAATATATAAAGGAAAAATAACATAAGAGTCCACACAGAAATACCTGTTATTTTATATAACCATACCTGTTATATACTGTAAAAAGAAAATGTATTATGTAAATGTACGCATAAAAATTTGTAAATTTAGTATACAAATGAACTGCCTTGTGTAAGTTACAATTATGCATTTATTTATCAGATAATCAAGTTATCATTTATAGTTGAAGTGCCTGAGCTTGACCAGAGCATGTTTCTGAATGTCTGCTACAGATAAACTATACAGATTTGAACAGGAATGATCCGACTGTATTAAAACAGACAGGGAGCTTGAGCAAAAAAAAGAGCTTGTGCATATTGCTCGCCATCTATTTGTTCTTGCTGGGATCCCTGAGGGATAAAATCCTAATTAAGCTGAAGAGGCTGAAGCAGTCAGTAGCACATCAGCCCTGCTTGTGGGAAGGAATGCGGCTAGGTGGGCGTTCACGTCAGAAAAGCATTTGCCATTTCATTACTCCTCTGGGTCCTGAGAGGAATAAATTATAGACGAGAAGCTCAGCATATATGAGTGTGTGCATATGTTCGAGAGGGAGACAAAAAAAAGTGTGCATTGACTGACAGATTGCATTTATGCATTGTCATGTGATTAGGATGTAAACTCACCTCAGACATCCCAGATATCATCCAAACCTGAATGACTTTATTTCCTCAGTGGAACACCAAAGAAGAAATTCGAAGGGTACGTTTATATGACAACGATATACAAAAACCTTCACGCATACAGACGACAACATTGTCAAAGCGATCCCCGTTCACACGGATCCTTGAAAATGACTAAAAACGCTGTATTCTGCTGCCAGACCAGTAGTTGGCGATGTCACTTTGTAAAGAAAAACTACGTGGCTGTATTACGCATGCGCATGCCGTCACCGTTTTCACAAATTAACGTTTTTGTAGTTTGCACAGAGGCGATAGTGGTATTGTTTCAAAAACTTGAACTTTGAAACCCATTTTTTTTTTTTTTTTTTTTTTTTTTTAACGCTGTTGTTGTGTAAAAAATAACTGCTAAAACACATAAAAAGTGATCGGTTTTTGGGAATATACGGTGTCGTGTGAACGGCCCCTAAAGATGGTCACTGTTTTCAGTGCAGTCACAATGAATGGGATTGAGGATTTTATGATTCAAAAAGGATCAAAAAGCGCAATAAAAGAGTCACAAAAGTTCTCCACGCATCATACGATAGCTTTGTATGAGAAATGGGTCAAAATAGATAACACTTGACAATAAGTTTTTAGTTTTAATTTAGTACTTCAACTTGAACTAAACAAAAATAAGGCCTTGGCAACTAGCTGAAATAAAATCAGTTTTTTATGCATTATTGATGAATTTTTTAATGAACGCTTTAGTTTTAGTTTTAGTTAACGGTAATAACCCTGTCAAGAAGACTTGAAATATTGCACACAAGTCATCCAGACAACTTATGCTACTTTAATGGTGCTTTGGAGTCCTTTTCTGTGCTTAAAAAGCCTCATTCTTCAATCACATGGAAAAGAGCGACCTGTAAAATCTTCAAAATGTTTACTTTTGTGTTTCACGAAAGAATGATGTGACCAAATAATACTGGAAGAAATTTCATTTCCGAGTGATCTAATGCACGATCTAATGCACGTTCAACACCAACGTCATACAAACGTGCATGTGTCTGCGTGTCAAAACACAATAGCAATTACAGGGGCTGGCCTCCGAACTGAGATAACTCATTCTTTCCCTCCCTCTATAAAGCGCTCCCAACCCCGTGAAACGCTGACACGGCTGATCATCTGAGTGGCGGCTGTAAAACGCTGAGTCAGCCTGGCCTGCACCATCCTCCTCCACAGCAGAGATGCTCATCAATAATGAAGCGTTCGCTCAGCCGGAGCTCAGGTCGTGAAGCTCACCACCACACACTGCAGTAGCTTCAGTATCAGCCGGGTGTCAGCGAAGGTGAAATAACGCATGTGGGCTTCAACAGACGGCTGACGTGCGCTGTTGGGCATTTTGGGATTGGAATAATTAAAACTGTTATTCAGCCTCATAATATCAATAAACTCCTATCATGTAAGTTAGTGTTGCTCCAGATGTTCCCACCTCGACACTGTCGTATAAAAGCTGCAAAACAAGGTGGTTTCCCCGGGCTTAATACAGCCTAATTTCACAAGTTTGTTGCTGCCCTACTTAAACATGGGTGTTCCTGACTGTGTCTGCTTTGAATGCAGTAAATAGCATTAAATACCGTCGAGACGGTGAGATGTTCATCTACAATACCTACCATACCAACAATATTAATTAAATATAGTTAAAAAACATTTTTTTTATGTTTTTTTATTGTAATGGCGATCAAGTCTCTTCAGAAAATTTGGACTAAATCGCTCAATTCTTTTGGATTAGTTTTACGATCTCTTTTTTTTTAAGGTGTCAAAGTGGTAGTTGCGTAGCTGTCAATGGAGGGACAGAAATCTCTCAGATTTCATCAAAAATATCTTCATTTGTGTTCTGAAGATGAAAAAGTCTTACAGGTTTGGAACGACATGAGGGTGAGAAATTAATGACAGAATAAACAATTTTTGGGTGAACTATAACCATTTAAAAATGAAGGTTTCAAGAGGGGGTTTTCACGGCGATGCCATAGATGCCATGGTTCTTTGGTTCTAAAGTACCTGATCAGTTCTTAAAGGGATAGTTCACTTTGAAATTAATTTTTGGTATGTTTTAGCTTACCTCAAGGACATCCAAGATGTAGGTGTCTTTTTTTACGCAGTAGTTTCAATTTTTATATTTTTAGGTCAAACCGTTCTTGTCTGTCAGTCATATAATGCAGGTCGATGGTCACTGTCTCAAAGAGCATGCACTGAGTCCAAATTAAACAATTCCCCGTCGTCCAAATTAAACAATTCCCCATCGTAAGTACACATTGATGGCCTAAGACACGAAACGAGCGGTTTGTGTGAGAAAACGAACAGTATTTATATCGTTTTTACCTCTTATACACAGCCATGTCCAAGTGATCTGATCTGACGTGTACGCAGACTGGTGCATAGATATATACACTAGATGTCGCCTTAAAGACATTCGTTCCAATGAACTGCCGTAGACAAGGCGACATCTAGTGTGTATATATCTATGCACCAGTCTGCGTACACGTCAGATCAGATCACTTGGACATGGCTGTGTATAAGAGGTAAAAACGATATAAATACTGTTCGTTTTCTCACACAAGCCGCTCGTTTCGTGTCTTAGGCCATCAATGTGTTCTTACGATGGGGGAATTGTTTAATTTGGACGACGGGGAATTGTTTTAATTTGGACTCTGTGCATGCTCTTTGAGACCGTGACCATCGACCTGCATTATATGACTGACAGACAAGAACGGTTTGACCTAAAAATATCAAAATTGAAACTACTGCGGAAAAAAAGACACCTACATCTTGGATGCCCTTGAGGTAAGCTAAAACATACCAAAAATTAATTTCAAAGTGAACTATCCCTTTAAAATAACCTTTTATTCTTAGTGTAAAGAACATTTAAAAACTCTAAAATACCTTCTTTTTTTTACTATAAAAACCTTTTGTGGACTGGAAACATTCCATGCACTATAAAAATAAAGGTTTTTACGTTTTTTTTTTTTTTTTTTTGAAGAACCATTTTTTGCTCCCTAAAGAACGTTTCAGTGATCAGTTCTTAAACTAACCTTTTATTCTTTACGTGAAGAACATTTTAAAACTCTAAGGAACCTTATAAAGAACCCTTTGTGAACTGTTAAAGGTTCTTCATGAAACCATCGATGCCAAAAAGAAAAAGATATTTCTTTGTTACAATATTTGTGCTATCACTTTTGATAAATGTAATTGATTTTGATAAATGTATTAATCCTATATAATGTATTTTTCATATCCCCATTCCAATTTATTGATCATCGAGTGTGACCTTTTCATTGTCATCAGGGGCTTGGGTTACGAGATTGATTTTCCACCCGGCTATGTTCATATAGGCCTCAGTTCACAGGGTTCACGATGAGGACATGATGGTTAGCTGGACTGGCTCAGATATGGGACACGGGTCATGAATCAGCTTTAGTAGTGCATTCAGTGCCATAATATATCTGAGAGACTAGCATGCTACAAGAACTCTTCCTATCCACCTCAACATGACTCACACTTGGAGGCTTTGCCATGAAAATGGATTTTTGCAATGCTATACCTTGTTGGCCATTCTTGTGTGTTTGTTTACAGAAAGAATGAAGAGCTTTATCTCTCCTAAACACTTTAAACCAATCTATTGCCTATTATTTTATTTTATGCTTTTGCAGGGATCTAACCATAACTCACTAGTAGTTAATCATCTCAAAATATGCCTTTACAAGAAAGAACTATGGCTGTTTAATAGTGATGGTCAGATTATCATATTCATGTACCATAGTATTTACATGGTATTCAGAGGTATGTAAAATAATACAGTGGAACCATGGTATTACCATTGCATATGTCCAAAATATGTCCAAAACATAATGTGCTTTTTGGTACATATTTATTGATATGCTTTCTTTTCCGCTTCTAAATGCAAATGTATTCAGTTTATTATAGAGGCACAATTATTTTAAAAGGTTTGGGAGAAAAGGCATTAATGCAACACAAAAAAAAAAAAAAAAAAAATGACTACTAAAATATTCTGTGCTTTAATACATGTCCACACAGTCAAATAAGTGGTGTGTTCAATGCTATTCTCATTCCACCTTACACTCCATTTTTCTCTCTATAAATTGTAGGCCTCGGCAACAGACAGATGGTGTGACGCCATATATCAGAGAAGCAATCTGCACTCCCATCAAACATTTACACATCTTCACCTCCCTTTGCAGAACACACACACACACACACACACACACACACACACACACACACACACACGTTGGGGTTTCATGTTTTATGGGCACTTTCCATAGACATAATGGTTTTTATACTGTACAAACTGTGTATTCTCTCCCCTTACACTAACCCAATCACACAAAACTTTCTACATTTTTACATTTCCAAAAAAACATCACTTAGTATGATTTATAAGCCGGTTTCCTCATGGGGACCAAAAACATCCCGACTAGGATTTCGGATATTGCCATCTTTATGGGGACATTTACTCACATTTATCCTAGTGAAGTGCACTGTTTATCCCAGTCCTCTTCTCACTTAGCTCTGGATTTCAGAGGATTCTCCCTTCCCCCCAGCCTCAGCTCCTGAAAAAGCTCCCGGGAAGCTCAGTGGTGCAGTGTTTCAAGACTCCCCCATGTGGGATCTGTCCTGAATGGGTCATTCAGAGGCCGTCTAGCAATACGACAACACGTGGTCCAATCAAATTAATGGATATAGTCATGTGTCAATAGATTGGCTGATCTATACAATCCATCTATATGATCCACAGTCGAATTTGTGCTTGTCAAGATATTTGTGATGCTAAGAGAAACGACTGAGCTTTTTCCTAAAAATTGTAATTGACTCCTTAATTAATTTGTTGTGATGATTGTTTAATAGACTGAATATACACTATATATGTTATAATTATTTATATTTAAGTATTTGAGAACAGTTTTCCCCTTCTTTATATTGTTCCTGTACCCAGTGTCAGTCCAAGTTAAATTCTTCATAACAAAACAAAAATCTGAATCTTTAAAACGTTTTGCATTATAGTATCTTTTGAAATAAAGTATACATAAATACATTTGGGGTTATTATATTTACTTGATTTAAACAATATTAATATAAAAATCACAAAAAAATATCTGCAAATAAAACATGCTCTATTCATCAACAAGGCTAGAATTTTTTCACCATTGATAATAATAATAATAAATGTTTCTTCATCAAATCATCATATTAGAATGATTTGTGAAGGATCATGTGACACTGAAGACTGGAGTAATGATGCTGAAAATTCAGCTTTGATTACAGGAATAAACTACGTTGTAAAAATATATTCAAATAGAAAATGGTTCTTTTAAATTGTAATAATAGTTTACATTATAACTGTTTTTACTGTATTTTTGATTAAATAAATGCAGCCTTTGTGAGGGATAGAGACATTTTTCAAAAGGATTACAAATTAATTTTTTTGTTATTTTATTAGTTTTAGTAGTCTTTTAATGTTTAAGTTTTTCATGTAATATTTATATCTTATTTTATTTCAGCTTTATTTTAATGACAAAAATGATGTTTAATAGTTTTAGTTTTTTTCTAAGAATAACAACACTGCCAATCAAGCCATTAGCTGATGCCAATAATCTCAAAATGGTCAAATATCAGCCAATATATTAAGGTCCATCCCTTTCTTTTCAAGATAGTAAAAGCATATCTACACCCTGCCTAAATTTTAAAGCATTAATTATCAAACTGCATAATTTCCAACCGCATACTAATGCAGTGACATTTCCACATTACAATGGCCGTACATTGTAATCCATTCATTAGCATGCTTAAAATGTCGACTTTTCTGAATCGTTTTATTAATATGCGAATGCATTCCATTCAGAATAAGGGAACGACTATAGTGACAAATACCCGTGTTGGTTAAGCATGCTGTCTCCAGTGGGAGTGAGGCGTGGGATGCAGCGAGGTCCGCGGTCCGTGTGTGTGTCGTTCGCTGTTCACACACACAGCCCAGAGCCGCAGCGTGAACACACAGCCTCGTCCCCTGGGCCTTCTGCAGACACACACGACGCTGATCTGAAATAAGGCCAGTCCGACTGCTTGTGGATGAGTGACTCGACAGAATCTTGATAATTATGCTATAGCTACACTGTAAATGATTTATGTTGTTTTCACAGTATTATACTGTTTTTCTCAACAGTTTCTTGCTGTATAACCTGTGTACAGTATTTTACTGTAGATTTAGTTGTTTTCACAGTATTGTATTGTATTCTCAACAGTTCAGGGGTGCGTTTCCCGAACAACGACGTAACTCGCTGCTTAACTACCATAGTACGATGCATCGTTGAAGAAATCAACTTGCTAGTCACGACTGTTTCCCGAAACCGTATTGTCACAAAGTGGTCATTCAACCACGTTGGTTTATGACGTCACGCACGTGGTGGAGTAATAACTTCTTTTAATGAATCTGTTTGAGATCAAATTAACGCTAGATGTTTTGCTATAAATTACAGACATGACATCTGAGGACTATTTCTCATTTTTCTCAGTTATTTTGCTTTATTTCCAGATTCAATCATAGGCTCGTTCTTACATAGTAAAGCACGTTCGCACATGCGCACTCTTCAAAAACGGTGCTTTAAATCTCTTGACAAACTAAAAGACGTAAATGACATTTGTATGTATTCTAAATAAAAGATACAGGTTGTACTGAATGTCAGCTTGCTTATTTTGCTCAAGATAAGGATTTATTGAGTCCACATGTCATACAAACTAGAAACTCTGCTTCTATTGCTCTGCGTCGTTCCAACTACACACCTTTGCGATGCTGTTTGCGAATGTTCGTTTGAATGATGGTTTCGGGAAACACTGACTCGTTGAACTATGCTGATAACGACGGAACTTGCGAACATAGTTGGCTAAGGATGCTTTTGGGAAACGCACCCCTGTACTGTAGATTTTCAATGCATTCTGGGAAATTATCAGTTACTGTAAATCTAAATACAGTAGTGCAAATTGACAGCGAAAAACACCACGCAAAAGTTTGCAGGTAAAATTGCTAGCCTACTAAGTAATTCTTACATAAAACATTTTTTGGGACTGGGTGACCAAGCATTATATGTAACCGTTGCCCTGTTGTAGAAACGTGCTGTCTAATACACATTGTATTTTTTGACCCTTTTCTTATTGCCATGTTTTATATTGTATTTATTTCCACACTGCACCTTCAGATTTAAACACAATCATCATGTCATTCCTACATTTTCAGTACATAATGCGGTAATATACAGTACCATTAACAAAAGCCAGGGCCCAGATGCAATAAACCCCCTAAGCTATGAAAACACTAGTTATAATCAATTATCACTATGGGTTTTCTTAACTTAACTTAGGATTGTTGCAACTGGTTCCTTAAAATCACCACCGTTTTTTGTATTCATGTTCCCTCATAATCTTTCACTTCCCCGATGATGTGTTTACTGGCGTGAGGGCGGGGCAGCCTGTCACTCACATGACATCGACCAATTGCAAACCACAACCATCCAATCAATTCCCATAGACAAAATCAAATCCCGCCCTACATTTTTGTTAAATGTTTGAGAAGCTGTTTTACTCAGATATACATCACAATATAGGGAAGAAAAGACTATATTGCAGCTTCCGATTCATTTCGACTATTAGCTTTTTTTAACACCATCCTCCAGGAAGTGGCATTGCTCCCATGGGATTCATAAAATCTGTAATGTATGTGTTTGTTTGTGTCGCTCATTTTCCATTCTGTTAGATAAAATCTAAATCACATGCAGTATATTAACTGCATTCATTTCCCATCGTATGTCTCTATATAGCTTAAAATATAAAATGCTAAAATATAAAATCCAATATATCATAACTATCAGCAATGGGATGTTTTGTGATATCAGTTGGTTTGTCTGACTCTAAATCATTCCATTTTGTTTGATAAAAAGACAGCAATCAGTGTGATATCAAACAACTGTTAAAAATATATTAAATAAATTGCATGTTGACACCCTCATGTAAGCTAACTTTCAATCACATTGAGGAATGGCTAACATTAGCTTTTTTATTTAGTAAGTGCTTGAGCATATTTCTGAAATTCTGGTGTTCATGTGCTTCTTTAAATTACAACAAACATGTTAGGTTTTAAAAGTTACTGCATACAAGATTGACCCAGTTGCATGCTGTGAACATAATCATTATGAATCACCAAACACCTGATTAACACGCAGTTACAAAAGGCAGGAAGTGCAGAACTGAATCATTTTCAGGAACATGTTATTTTAAACATAATCTATCTTGTGACCTTTTACAAAACTACCCTCATTGACATTGCACAGAGGAAAATTGATGAGGAGAAACGTGAGCTTCAGGGATCCATTTCTATGACAAAAGGCTTGCGTTACCAAGGGTTACTGGCTTTTTCCAAAGTACGGCTCTTATCACGTCAAACGGATGCCCGGCAAATGCACCGTAATCAAATTCCTGACAGAGGGTAATTAGTTCAGCTCCTGTGCTCAAAGCAACGGCAACCGGCACACGGCCAGTCCAGCTACAGTCAAAAAAGTCCTCCACATTGTTCTCATATGTTATGCTAACATGGCTAATGCTGCTCAATGCCACATCCACATCCACACACACACACACACACACATCCACACACACACACACACACACACACACACACACAAAAAAAGTGTTGTGTTCTCTCTGTACTAGTGTCTCGAATTAGTGCTGATATCCAAATCCTGTTCACTTCATGAAAAAAAGCTCTAAATATAGTCAAATAAATCTTCTGTTAAGTGTGTTATTTTCTCTAAAATATTTGCCTCAAAGACCTGCAGAAATCATTTATGCTCTTAGCAGATACTTTTTAACCAAAGTGGCTTTGCACATATTGCATAAGTGGCAATTACCAGAACAGATAGCTAAAAATACACAATGAAGAAGAACACAATGGCAAACAGTACCAAAACTGTGCAAGTGCTAGATCAGGTCATGAAAAAGTTTCTAAAGAGTCGACTAATCACTGTGCCAATGCAATTGTGTAGGCAGTTAGCGGGAAAGAGGAGTGTTAGTTATGCTATATACTCTAGATTTTAAGAGGAGTATCTTCCCTGATGAAATACAAAACAGCATAAAACAACCTAAGGTTGTTTGCTGGTCTGCCAGCCATATGTTTTCCCAGCTTGACCAGCTGAAATGTTCCCAAAATCCCTCTAAAACCATCAAAGACCAGCTAGCCATCATTAAAATATTGTTTCCACTCATTAAGTATAATCAAGCCATTTCAAATGCATGCTGAAAAGCCTGCTTAAACCAGCCTAAGATGGTTTCCTGGACTTGGCTCATCTCCCAGCATAGATAAGGCCATGGGAGTGGATTTGTGAATGGTAGTAGAGCAACGCAACTGACACTGGTAGGTCACGTGACATGGCGGAAGTAGTATGTACAGTAGAACAGAGTGAGCTTTGGTGATAACTAAGCGAATATTTAATTTATACAATATAATTTCTCGCTAGAGAAGTGGAAAACGTTGACCATCAACCGCAACTTTCAGACGCCATCTTTATTTTTTGGCTCAACTGTCACAGAATGGAAAGCACAGGATCGTGGGAAAGATATATCAATGCTGCCTTTAAAAATCAATCAGATGAAGGGACATCAGGAGACAGGAAGTGAAGCTAACATTGTATTTAGACGTGCCTTGATGCCTTCCTACCTTGGAATGCGTCCTCCGAAGGGAACATTTTTAGGTTTTTGGACACAGCCGTGGTTACGAAGTAAATTTCCTGTAGCTCAAACAGTAGAGCATTGGCGCTTGCAACGTCAAGGTCATGGGTTCAATTCCCAGGGAAAGGAAGAACTGATAAGAATGTATACCTTGAAATGCAATGTAAGTTGCTTTGGATAAAAGCGTCTGCCAAATGCATAAATGTACATTTCAACTAAGAACTTACTACTAGAGAGTATGTGATTTTGGATGCAGCCACTGTATAATGGTGCTAGCATAGAATGCTAAACCTAAGCCCAATGCTAGTACATTAGAGATGGAGTGTTTACTGGAATAGCATGGTTTTTTTTACTTACTACTGCTGTGGTGTTTTTCAGGTTGATAACGGTACATTATTCTATACTTGTGAAAAATTGCTCTGGCACTCTATTACAGTCAATATTTTTGAAATCACTGGTGTCTCAGACAAGAAATGTGAATGTATGTTCTTTGAAAATGGACTGCTTGCACCACACCAGGAGAAAGTCATCACCCAAGATGCACCATGGGGGCCTGCCCTAAATAGCCATCCAACAGGAACAGTGTTAAGGCCCTATAGCCACTTCCTGCAAAAGTAATCATCCTTAAAGCCCTGTCCCCAATTCTGTCCTAGAAACCCTGAGAACTCTTCACATCTTAGAAATACAAAGCACCTCTTTCCTGAAGGCTATGTTTCAAAGTTGTAGATCCCAATAGACCCTGAACACTTCTCCTAATAAAAAAGAACTATAAAATTCAGAAACTTATCACATTCAACTCTCCCCAAACCCAGTTTGAAAACAGCACTCAAAAGATTGCCGTTGTCCTCAACAACAGGCCAGTTTTGTCTCTGGCAACCATCCCTGCTGGGGTAATATTTCAAGATTGTAGGAACATTACCCTATCAGGAGGATAGCAGTTTTTTTTATTTTTTTTATAGGCAGGATCAGCTGACCATCAGTCGACAAAATATGACTACTTTTTTATCCCTCAAAAAGGTCAGTACCTTAGTTGTAGCAACACAACTAATGAATAAATAAGCCTCATTATGAAATTCTTGAAAAAACATTATCATCCTGGACAGGACACTCTTATACATCATTGACCCATTAGCTTTACTTCCTTTATTCTGATTCATCAATAATGCATTAGATGTGCTTAAGGTTACTACTAAAGCAATAATTACAATGACAACCTGGTGGGAGGGGGTGTGTTTATGGCGATGACCTCCATGTGATTCATCATCCAATGGCGTCACATTCAGAAACATTGTTCCACAGCTGGTTGCTCGCTCACAAGGTCAGATCCCTGGGAGTGTGTTCGAGTGTCATCCCCATTTGCTTGCCATGGCAACAGAAACGTGGCATGGCAGCAGCATACAGACTTCAGGGGGTAGCTGAGATGTAAGCAGAAAGACAAAACATCAATACGCTTCTTACGTGACAGTCCATTTTAAACTAGAGCTAAGGTTAGAGCGGTTATATCTTCTAGACTAGACTTTAGTAGTAGTAGATGCCTTTTTTTTATTTAGTGCAAAATAAAATGAGGTGCGAGGAACAGAAGAACTGTCCATTTGATATGATGAATACCAGGATATAGATCATTCACCCAACAAATATTGAAAATAAAGAGTGTTTCTCTAATGGAAAATGTGGGAAATGTATTTTTAATGTTTTGTCGGCTGCAAGTCCCCTGTAGATCAAATGGCAAAGCCTGAAGCTAACAACATGAGTTCAGTTCCCAAAGTGTTTAGCTTGACAGTTTGAAACACCTACTTCAATAGGTACACCTACTTCATTGACTTTACACTTGCACTTCAAACTAACAGAGTGCAACAGAAAGGGAGCAAGTATTTTTGATCAAATCAATATTTGTGTATTACTTATATTTAAGCCCTCAGTTTCCCTTGTTCCTTTGTCCGGTATTGTTTATATTTGAGTTGTTCGTGGTTGTATAATCTTTCCCCTGAGTTTTCCTGTGCCCGCTGGATTTAATAATTAAAGACTATTTCCTGAAATCGCGATCCCCTGGCTCCAGTCACAGAGCCCATCACTCCACCTTGGCTCACCGACCAGTCGGCTCCACCGTGCCTCCTCCATCCCTCGGCTTGACCTGGGACCATCGTTCCTACGTCCTCAGCGGGCTCTCTCGTCCCTCCGGCTCCACCTTGGTCAGACGTCGCTCTCCTACACCATGGACTTCCGGGTCTCCGGCTGCCCCTCAACCCTCCACCCCTTCGTTTCCGACGGGCTCCGCCTTGGTCCTCAGTCCCACCGGATCCGTTTTTAATAAAAAATTTAATTTTAATTATTAAATCTCTATCGTCGATTTCATAAAAAAAATATTTTATGTGAGCAGTAACTTTAAATGCATCACTGAAAAATAAAGAGTAGTCCTTTATCATTACAGGAAAGATACAATTGATCATTATGAAAATGGGTGAATTTCTGCAGAAATTAATTTGTTCTTATTTAAACTTCCCTTTTAAATCACTTATATATTATAGGATTTATATATTTTTTATAAATGTGTGTGCAATGTTAAGCATATTTGTATATATTTGCAGGATATAGCATTGGGTACAATGTGGAATATCCTATTATTGATTAATGGATGAATCAAAATCATTTATTAGATACATTTTGTACATATATGATATGTACAATATGATATGTATCTATGATACATTAGATACATATAAATATATGCAGATCAGAATACCTCTAAACATCTCCGCTTTGGTGGGCATGTGTGTCTGTAGTCTGTGAAGTGTGTGTCTTCAGAGAGCAGTATTCTGGATTGTGCTGTAGAGATGGCAGCGATGATGCAGATTTTCTGAGCAGATGGGGCATGTGATAGGTCACATCTGGCAGTGGGGGAGGATGAAGGAAAAGAGACAGAGACTTTCTAGTGACCTGCACTGAGCCGGATGTGAGAACAGTGCAGGCAGTTTTTTCCTCTGGTAATATCACATCATCACTAGTTTGCATAATGTACATTAATGTACACCAATTTGGTGCAATATCGTGCGGAAAAAAAAATCACAATAAATAATTGTATTGCCACATACCTAATAATGAATGCCATTTGGTTTGGGGAAAAGTACAGAACCCTTCACATGGCATGATATATAATTTGTTCCCATGACTTAATAATTTTTTACCTTGTTTTAGGTCATACAACATGGTCATGAATTAAGTCGAAGGGACAAATTATTAATTCTTGGATACAATATCTATATTTCTTTCCACATGTCAAGTAGGTTGAGTTTTCCTGATAATATTAAAACCATTCAAGTTGTTTTCAACATGTTCTCTCAGCTGTCTTGAAGCATTATCTTCATACAGTGTGAATTATTACATTGCTTATTCTCTAAAATGTTTGGAGCACATTCTCTGTACAATAATAACAGTATACTTTACAACACAGGATGTATAAAGAGTGCTGGATAAAGGGGAATATTTAAAAACATGACCATGAAACATGAGTTTTACCCATAAAAGTACCATACTTTAATATGGTACTAATTTAAAATTGTCGAAGTACCATGTTATTTGCATCTACCTTAAATGTAGCATACTTTTGCCATTTACCTTGTTGCATAAGTAGCCACATAGCTATTTTTTCTTTAGAGTAATTCATAACTTAGCAAACTAAATTTGTGTGTAACTTGCTCAATATTGGTATAATTTTAATACCGGATGTGATATGATAATGGTTTGAGATTGTACCCTGAAAAGCTCTTTTAATGTACGTATGTTCATAAGGGTCATCTGCATTTGGCTAATAAGTATATTTCTGCAGTCTGGAAACACTGTTTAGTGGTGTATGCGCGTGCTGGTATCTGTGAGAGAATCCCGCTGCTCCATGTGATTCGGCGGCTCTCATGACTGGAGTACGAACAATGAGCTCCATACAGAGGCCTCGCTCACTCGCCCCTGAGGTACGTTTCGTTTCAACATCATGGTCGCATACAAGGGCGTTCATCAGGGTTCTGTCTCGGGCCCGTCCTGTTTTTCACCCTCTCGTTCTTTTCTCCTTAATAAGGCTGGGTTGTTGGCATAATATGCATCAATATTTTTTTTTTTTTTTTTTTTTATAAACATCAATTAGATTAGGTTTAAGAATGTTATCAATTTATAAGAGAAAGTGCATATCAGTACTGTAACTAACCACTCAATCTCATTGCTGTTATTTATACCTATATTTATAAGGATATTCCATTAATGGTTCTGGAGGGTTCGACAGCTGATATTATCCTGGGGCATCCCTGGCTGTGTGAACATCATCTCATGGAAGTCTGGTGAAGTTTTAAAGTGGAGTAAGGGTTGCTTTCAAAACGGTCTTTGTCCAATTCTACGCTGCAAATCTGTGGAGAAACAGTCTCAGTCCAATGATCATCATGTTATCATCGGTTCAATTTCTATTGACAGCCCAGCCAGAGAGAGCCCCATGGGAATCCTGTCTTGCTACCATCAATACCTGGATGTTTTCTGCCCCAAAATAGCCTCTCAATTATGCCCTCACTGACCATGGGATTGTGCCATCGACCTTCTGTCGGGTGCGCCATTGCCCAGAGGATATATCCGCTCTCCATCCCAGAACAGACGGCCATAGAGGAGTATGCTGGCAAGGCCCTTGCGCAAGTTTACATCTACCCATCTACATTCCCTGCCGCTTCGTGGCCAAGAAGGACCAAAGAAACCTTGAATACCCTTAGAGCCGTGTTTCCAAACCCTGCTCCTGGAGGCACACCAACAGTGCACATTTTGGATGTCTCCCTTATCTGACTCATTTATGTCTGGTCTTGGAGTCTGGACCCTTGCCAGCCCTTGTGGTCTCTATTCTTAACCAACGATTTCACCCGAATTCACTATCTCGTTCTGTCCAGGATCCAAGAAAGTGAAAGCAGATGCCCTCTCTTGTATGTATTTCCCCAAATCCTCAACCCAGGGATCAGAACCCATAATCCCTCCTAACCTCATTGCCAGCCCGACGAACAGATCAGTCAAGCTACTACCGCTGATCCAACTACGCCAGGATGTACAGATGATCAACTTTACATCCCAGCCACTCTACGTTCTACTCTCCTCCGATCTGTTCATTCTTCAGTGGGCACTGGCCACCCTGACACTCAACAGACTATATCACTCCTCCAAGCCAAGTACGGGTGGTCTTGTATGTCCCGGGAAGTACGTCACTTCGTCCAAGGATGTCCTGAGTGTGCCATAGCCAAGTTTCTACCCCACTTACCAGCAGGCAAACTCCTCCCACTGCCCATACCTAGACAACCATGGTCACTCCTGGGAGTGGATTTCATCATGGACCAACCTGACTCGGGAGGAAACACCTGTATTCTGGATGCTGTAGACAGTTTCTTTAAAGCATGTTGCCTTGTCCCCCTGAAACAACTTCCTTCTGCCTTGGAAACTGCAGAGCTCCAGTTCCAACACATTTATGAAATTTTGGACTCCAGACATTGTGACATTTCCGTTGTTCCAGTTTATTTCAACAAGTATTCCTAAGAAGATAATCGTTCTCTTTTTAATCCTTGTTACCTCCACGTTCTACCCTGTATGTTACAAGACTATCCTGCATTCCCTCGTGAAGTTTACCTTTTAAACTCTGTGTTTCGTCACTGACACATCCAACCAATTTGTATTCATTGTCAAATTCAAATTGCTCCAGACAGTAGACAGCATGCACTTTTCGGCAATATATGACTTATTACAGTAATTTCATGCTTTCCTGTGTCTTATAACAGGAATCGTAGATGCCAATAGAGAACATTTATTTAACAGTGTACTTTCACAGTTCAGTGTGGGTGAGGTGAAGGGTGTGGACTACTCGGCCATAATTAATGTGCAATGTTGTGGTCCTGTAACCATTTATACTTGTGTAATAAAGAAAATGTTGAGATAGTAATGTGGGAAAACTGAGGACAGAATTTAGCATATAGCCACTCTAATTTAGTTATTTAGTGCAAAGGTAAACCCTTTGTTGGTCAAATTAGGAAACAGCTAAACAAAACTTTATAAGTATCTTCATACATTAATTTATACAAGATTTGTAATCATGCATTTTAGATGTATGGCCCTTGCTATGCAATGTAATGCAAACCACACCATGGATCATGAATAATACCTCAAATCAAGCAGTTCGATAAGAAAATGTGAGTTACAACTTCTAAAAAAATCTAAATGTTTTTTAGTTGCAACAATGTAATATACAGACACATGCAGGAATACACACATGAACACCATATACTTGCAACAGGATCTGGGTTTTAGAGTGAACACAAGTGTATCCGTATAACTGATCAATACAGGTTTTGTAAGTTAGAGGACACACCTTCTTAAGACGGACGACGCTACAGCATCAGCTCTCAGCACTTAAAGAAAAGCCCTTTGACAGATGCTGTTTACAGTCGCTTATGTTGTTTATTTTCCATTTCACAGTATCCGCCTTGCATTTTTATGGACACACACACACACACACACACACACACACACACACACTTACAAAACAGAAGTAACCTAGAAGGCCAACACCTTTTCCCTGAAAAGGAAACACACAGACAGATTTCCTCTAAGAGCATGTACTTTACAGTATAGGCCCCAATAAACTCACGGCAAAGTTATTTTCATTCTTTGCGTAGGGGTAGAAAGATGTTTAAAATACTTGAGCAGTAAAATACTGTTAACGAACATCCTGATGCCGTCCACACTGCTGAGAGTGATGTTTAGGTGAACATGTAAATATGTGCCTCTTTCAATAACAAAAATAAACACACTACAAAAACGACAGCGGTGAGAAAACAGTAGTTCATTTCAGTATCTGATATGGATATGTCTGCAATTCAGCACTCCAGTCAAATCAAGTCACATCACAATTATTTATATAGCACTTTCCAATAAAGCGAGCAGGTTTTCAGAATTATACATGAAAAAACAGTGTCAGTGTCTCTTTCAATTAGAATTACAACTTCAGTTTCTACTTTAAAGTATAGCCCTCCAATGTTTTCATGTTTTTACTCACGGATGTCTGACCTCAATGAGCTGGACAGAAGAAACGAACCAGAGAAGATTTTCAGGAGGCAGAGCTTCAGAGCCACACCTTCTACATGATCACCACAGACCAATAAGAGTTCGAACGTCTAGCCGGAGCAAACTTATCCAGAAAGTTTGCTTTGGCAAGCTGTTACGGACTCCCCAAACAAACTTCATTGTGGCCTCATTTTGTTTCAGAAATAAGTTACACCAGTTTGTTCTTCAGTTTTATTGGAAGTATATCAGGGCCTTTAGTATTTTTCCCTTTTTACTCATTGTTTCACTGGGTTTCAGTATTTTCAGCATATTATCCTATTTGTAAATTCAACTATTATTATTCCAACTTTAATGATCAATCTTAAAATTTTAGTGGTGGCTTTGGAGACGCAATGAAGGGAGGGTGTGATCTAATGCTATGAATGCGTGCATTTGTATGTGTGCGTGTATGAAAAAAAGTGTCCTAAATGAAAACAAAAAAGACTTGTATATATGTATTATAGTTAATTTTTTAACTTTAAAGTGTTAGTTTCTTTCGTTCATGATTTTTTCTGTTTTTTCGAAATAAAAATCAGTAAATTTATTCTCGTTTAAAAAAATTAAATTCTATTTACAAACTCACCACACACAATAATGGTCAATAACTGTAATTTGTTGAAAGCTTACCTTTTTCTGAAAAAGATGACACCTTGCACATGAAGATAGCACATTGTTTTAGAATTTTACAGTCAAAAAATCTAATTATGTGAAAAACACCTATTTTAGCTTCAGGTTCTAAAGGGTTAAAGCTATAGCTTGCTATTTTGCACTCCAAAAATTGCCTACCCTACCTTTAAAGTGCCCCTATTGTGCTTTTTTTAATATTACCTTTCACTTTGACCCACCCTCAAATACTGTAGTTGTAGCTGAGGCCTTGAAGAGTTTGGTTAGTGTTGTCAAGATGTCAAGAAGACGCTGTTTACTGTGTTGTGAAAGCGAATTTGCATGCATTTCCAAAGGATGAGGACTAGCACTGGAATTAATGCGGTAAAACCGACACCATTGTTTCTGTTGGTATCACTGTGTATCAAGAGCTGAGGAAGATCTGGAGCTGATATTCAGTTATGGAAATGTGCGTTTCGAAGCAGAGTCAGCTCTCAGAAAGGAGGGAATATTTTATTGAGCCGTTTCAGACACTGTGGGAAAAGAGCTGATGTGCAATGTATATCATGAGAAAATTGTGTTTTTTGAATTTGAATGCATGTAAACCTATTGTAGGAGACCTTATTAAATAAAATGAGGAACCTTTAAAATAGCATAATAGGGAGCTATGGACTAGCAGCCACACCCTAGTAACTGCATAACACTGCGCTAACACACATATCTACTTCAGAAAATGTAACTTAATCATATTATGCAGAGTAGTGTCTCACATTTTAATAACAACATTATATATTAGCCATGATACATGTTACGTAACCAAGGATGAAAGATATGTAATCTGTTTCACTGAATATCCATAAATAATGTCTTTCTGTCGTCAGTGTTTGAACTACGGTCGCTATTTACCTACTGACTGCTGTAATACAGACGACTGTTGATGTTTAAGGTAAAGAGGCTCAGCTAAACACACAGACTCGGCAGCTGCACATGGTAAACCCATGTGACCATATACTCTCAGGCCATGTGAGTCTCTTTCAACCTCTGTCTGCATCATGTCACGCATAACGGATCAGTACTCACGAAGATGTGACTATTCAACACACGCTCTTATGGCAGTTATAGTGGCTAATAGCTAATGGCTAATTCATACACTGTATGAAAAGTGGGGCCTTGTGTTGTGGTTTAGGGTTAAAGGAAAAGTCCATAAATACTCAGATAATGTCCTGGCTGAAAATTACCAATACATTTTTACATTACAGTGCATGAATTTGTACAATTTTTCATTCGTATCTGCTTACGCCTCACTGATGGTTAGGTTTAGGGGTGGACCTTCATTGATTACTTTTTTTGGTAACACTTTACTTAAAAGGTTAGTTCACCCGAAAAATGAAAATTATCCCATAATTGACTCAACCTCAAGTCATCCTAGGTGCATATGACTTTATTCTTTCAGACAAACACAATCAGTTAAATAAAAAAATAATCTTCCAAGCTTTATAATGGGAGTGAATGGTACCTTAGATTTTGAAGCACAAGAATCTTGAGAATTTTAAAGCTTAAGCTAGTCCTACATCCTACATCATGCGTCGGGTCAGAGGTCACTCTTCAGCTCGTGTACGGACGTTATCGGAAACCAGTGATTATAGTTTATAAAGTTACAAATATGGATATTTTTCTTACAGAAACACATGGCTTCGCTTCAGAAGGCCTTTATTAACCCCTGGAGCCGCATGGATTACTGTTATGATGGATGGATGCACTTTTTTTGGCCTTCAAAATATAATCCTCCATTTACTGCCATTATAAAGCTGGGAGAAGCCAGGATATTTTTTAATATAACTGATTGTGTTTGGCTGAAAGAAGAAAGTCTTATACACCTATGACTTGAGGTTGAGTAAATTATGGGATAATTTTAATATAACTAACCCTTTAAAGCCTTTGTTTATAATGCATTTTAAAGGTATTTATAATTTACGACATAATGCATTATATCTTTTCATAAATAATTATAACCAAAGTTAAAATGCATTATAATGTTAGCAAATTCCTTGTTACTGTCACGTGTGAGTGTTTGTTTGGACTTTCAGTTTGAGTTTTGATTGGTTCCTGTTCTCCTTTGTTCTTTTCCCGCCACTCCTTTGTATCCATGGTTACTGTCATTATCAGTTCAGTTGTATCACCTGTGTTCTGTTAATCAGTGTTCATCCTTGTTTGTATTTAAGTTCCTTCTGTTCAGTCAGTCTTTGTCTGATCTATGGTATGTTGTATTATTGTCATGTTTTGGGTTTGTTCATGTTATGTTTCCATGTCTGTCATGTGATTCCCTGTTTGTCATGTGATCCTGCCATGTGTCTTGTCATTGGTTAATTGTCTGATCATTGTTCACAGGTGTCCCTTGTCTTAGTATTTAAGCCCTCATGTTTGCCATGTGTCTTTGTCAAGTATTGTTCCCTGTAACCACTGTTTGTGAGTCCTGTTCAAGTTCATGTCTTGTTTTGAGTTTTCATGCCATGCCATGCCATGTTTTAGTTTCATGTTTGGTTTTGTTTGTAATAAACTGCACTTGGGTTCTTATTTACACTTGCCTCCAGTGTATCATTTTTACAATTATGTGTGTGTGAACCCTCTGCCCGTCTTCTATGTACAAGTTTGATATATATTGTGAGTAAACGTTTGCATTGGAACTTTTGACTCTTCTTCATCTTCTGCCTGCACCACACCGTGACAGTTACATCTGAAATTAAATTGTTTTTTAATGTATTATACTTTCTAAAGGCGTGTTCAAGACAAGTATTATAACTGTGTTTACAGTTATTGATGAGATCAAATAATGCATTATAAGGTGCATTACAATGCATAATTAATTAAATAAAATATTTTTATAATGCCTTATATATAAACGCTTTAAGTAAAGTGTTACCCTTTTTTTTTCTAGAAATTGTAGAATTCTTACAAAAACACCACCTCATAAAAAGCTACATTTTCTTATGAGATCAGGTTGACTTATTCCTTCTTTTCTGGAGTAAACACTCTCCACATCTTGTGTCTTCCTTTCCTGTGCCAGAGTTGCACAACACCGACTACAGTCAGTTGCTAATATGCTTGTTCATCCATGCCAGGCAGAGGAAAGGATAACATGAGGGCAGCACTAGCCTGTTCTATCACCACTGCTGACCTCTACAAGGGAACACCGTGTTCCCGGCTGCCCGCTTTATTAAATTGGAAAATTTGAGTGGTGAGGGAAATGGTAGTGGTGGAGTTATGTAAGACTCCTCAAAATAAATAAAAAATCTTGAGTTATTGTGAGGTTTTTTGGAAAGGGCTGAGGACAAATTTGGTAAGTTTGGCTTTGGTGAGTTCCTAACCAGTTTGTTGGCTTATTAGGAACTGGAAATCGGACCTTTCAAGTCAAAGACTGCATTCCAGTTGACAGGGTCCCTACGCAGTGTTCACTACTCCCTTCCTTTGCGTTTTTCGCATACAGACGATAACATTGTCAAAATGATCCCCGTTCACACAAATCTGCGAAAACGACTAAAAACGCTGTATTCTGCTGCCAGGCCAGTAGGTGGCGATGTGACTTTGTAAAGAATAGACTGAACACGTAATACGTATACGCATGAAGTCACCGTTTTCACAAATTCACATTTATGTAGTTTACGGAGGTGTAGTTTACGGTATCGCTTTTAAGAACTTGCACTTAAAAAAAAAAAATCTAAAGTTAAAGTAACACATAAAAAACTTTACGTTTTTAAAACGTTTAAACGGTGTTGCGTAAATGGCTCATAAGTGATAAATGTCTGTTACAATGATTAATATAACATAACATAAATGTAATTTGGTCATATTATATGTGTGTGTTATCTTATTTAACCATAATCACGAGTTACACTGTAACCGTCACATCTTGTGCCCTTTATACCCGAGAACAATCGCATACGAACCACACATGGGACTGATAAAACTCAATAAAAAACGTTGAAGCCTCAAATCATTTTTACTGCGTTTATTTTAATCAAACATTTGCAGTAGGCTTGCTGTTGTGATGTGCAATGACTAGTGAGTAAATGTTCTCTTATTCCCTGTGTCGTTTACAGTGCCCTTCGAACTAAACATGTTCGCTCCCTTCAGATTTGAAGAGCGGAGCACTTATGGTCGAAAGGAACGCACCTAAAGTGATACAAACCATAAATCTGTCATGACTCACACACACAAACCACTTTTTGTCATAGGCACAAAAATATTTTTTTATTTTGAAATAATTCAATATTTTCACAAAATGCAAAAGAAACATGCAAAATCATGCAGAAACATTTGTGACCATTCAATTTTCTCAATTCACCCGCCGTTTGACGTTGTGGCAAAAAGTTGATGTTGGACCCTGTCTGTGTGTATTCAAAATAAATGTTTTGCATATAGTTGAATTTGAGGTTATGTATTCTAGCTTTCTTTCACAATCAGTGACTTCCACCAATATATAATAAAGTAGAACGCTATTTTAACTAACTTTAATTTGAACTGTTTCTGCTGCTGTCCTTGTGAAATAATGTTTACTTTACAGCACTGCATATGACTATGCACAGTCACACACACTATCCATATAGAAATTGCTAATGCATAAACACATGTTTGTGAAAGGCATGTGACTCTCTTACAAAACCTAGCAAGTGCCTTGCTGTCAACTACCATACAGAGCATCCTAACTGAAATGAAACCTCAAGAGTAATGTGTTTGAAACGCTCAACATAAGCATTCAAATAGTGCTAAAGTGCACTGGAGACTTGATTCGCAGTTGATTTCAATAGTGTTTAGCATTAGTATGGCACACACAAATGTTGGGTAAAAAGAAAAAGAAAAAGTAATTGAATGAAATTCATCCACCTTCTTGAATAGATGCCGCAATGAATCATGGGAGTGCCTTTTCCATTAAGAATACATGCAATACTGCCTTAGAATATGGCCTAAAGAAGATTTTACGCACACATGATGCCTACGTAGGCAGCTCACTTGGTTTAGAAACAGCCTTTGTGTAGGATGTGCCATATATCTTGCTAATGAGCAATAAAATTAAACTAGCAGCAATATTTGAAAAAGCACAACACATACAAATAATTTCCTCAACTACCAAAACAATTTTAAGCTAAAATGAGCTGAATTTTATAATGAAGTTTATCCAGCACTCGTGATTTCATTCTATTGCATCACCAGCCCTTGGCTTCACGTGCACCCTGCTTATCAACAAAACTTAAAATCCTCCTGATTTAATTCACTTTGCAGTTGGAATGTCTCACAATCAGTCGCACCCGGGTGTTGAACTGTGACGATGGACTTCAGCATGTCTGTCAAACCTGTTCGCACACAATCGTGGAATCCCACACCCATGAAGTCACTAACCAGGACCTGCTTAGAGATGTATTTCCCTTTATACAAACACATGGGGTTTGGTTGGTGAGATATGTCATCAGGATCAGGTTTCAGAGGTTTTCGGGACAGTGATTGGATAAGAGCACCGCAGAGGAAGTCCAAGTCATTGTTTGATTCAAATTGCAATGGTAAAATGTATGAGCTTGCTTATAAACCCATCAGATTTAGAGGAAGCTGATACTTTATAACACATTTATGGGATCATTTCTCAGCTGAGTTAATGTTTGTTTTGGTATTTCAGATGATCTAGATGCGTAAAGAGAACAGTAATTTAATATAAAAGATTGATATACTCTACTTTACAAGCTTGTATTCATCAAAAGTGTGACAGTAGCACCAGTGCGCTGCAGGAAGTCTTGTTTTAAACAAGTATTGGAAAAATCCACATAAGATTGCACTTATTTTTTTATTTTTAGAATTAGATCTATGAGACATTTTTTGCAGTATGTTTTCTGTTCTCTTGTTAATATTAGGTATAGTGATCTAAATAAAAGTGTTTGTCTCGTTTCTGTTTATATGAGAAAAGTGGGTCAGATGATGTGTGTGTGTGTGTGTGTGTGTGTGTGTGTGTGTGTGTGTGTGTGTGTGTGTGTGTGTGTGTGTGTGTGTGTGTGTGTGTGTGTGTGTGTGTGTGTGTGTGTGTGTGTGTGTGTGTTTAAATGATTTATGAGGACACAAATTTGTGTAAATGACATGGATATTACACTGGTATTACAACGTAACCATGGTTTATGACGACATTTTCTTAGTCCTCATAATTAAAATGGCTTAAAAACATACTGAACTATGTTTTATTAAGAAAATGCATATGAAAGTTTTCTGAGATTGGTAGGTTTAGGGTTAGGTTTAGTATAAGGGGATAGGATATACAGTTTGAACAGTATAAAAAACATCATGTCTATGGAAAGTCCCTGTAAAACATGAAAACACGACGTGTGTGTGTGTGTGTGTGTGTGTGTGTGTGTGTGTGTGTGTGTGTGTGTGTGTGTGTGTGTGTGTGTGTGTGTGTGTGTGTGTGTGTGTGTGTGCGCAGTCATGCTCACCGTAATCATACTTAGCTTCATCACATGATCAGCATGCGTGTGATTCTCAGTACTGTGTTTTTCTCTCTGTCACATGGCCGTGGAATTAGGATCACACCCCATGGCTATACGTTTGTGTTAATGTAAAGCCCTGTCCTACTCAGGTTACTGCCCTCCTATGGTACAATAATTAGACAAAAATATGGGGAAATGTTATGTTTTTTACATTGCATGGAGTTCTGAAAGTACAAAAAGGGCATGTTCGTGTAATCAAGCCAATCCTCATAACACTAGCATATACAAACAACTGCTTACGTCAGTCCTGTCACAATTCATCCGGCATTGCTCAGCTAACAATTAATTAATTCTGAGATGAGAAACATCATCTAATTGTTTTACCCTACATTATGAATAGAAAACAAAGCTTGTTTATCTTCATGAATTTCAAATGATTCAACAATATGACGCAAAGGGAAAAAATCTGTCACTTACTCACCCTCATGTCGTTTCGAACCTGTATAGCTTTCTTTTTATAGTGGAACACAAAGGAGCCGTTTAGAGGAATGTCCAAGCTGCTCTTTTCCATACAATGCCCCCAAAATATGCAAATACCCAGCTAACAAAAATGTGTTATAATATGTTATTAACATTGCCATTAAGTTATAAAAAAATTAAATAAAAAGTCTAGTCTTTTTAAATGTTTTAATAACGTTTTCTTTCTTTGGGTTATGCAAGCATTAAGGAAACATTTTATAATTTTTCAAACATTATGGAAACATCAGGTTTCAGAGTATAACATAAAAAAAAAAAACATTAGATGAACAATCAATTTGCCGTTTCAAAACTTCCATTTCTGGAAAACAAACATTCCATGTACGATAAATAATGTTTTTGAGCTTTTTTGAGAACATTAGGCTATTATATATATATATTTTTTTTTTTTTTGAGAACATTATTAAATACCAGATAACTTTTAAAGAATGTTGGCTTAACATTACTGGAAGAAGTTTGGGTAACATTTTAATTTAAGGTGACATAGTTAGACGTTACTACTGTCTCAGGCGTGTGTAGCAGACAGATGACGATCCAACACGAAGTTTAATAATAATAATAATAATAATCAGAATAACCCAAACAGGAAACAGCAAACACACATTAAACGCAAACGTGATCGGAGAAATTCAAAGGGCAACCACATAATCTTATATACCAAAGATACAAAATACCTCAGTAATCAAGGAAACCATGACAACTAAATACCAGTGGGAACTTAGAACAAAGGAAAACAGAAACTAATTAATACACACTAAGAGTCTAACATAACTGACAGTACATCTGCTGTGAAGGCGCACCGTGACAGAAAATGAGAAGAGGGAGGGACAGTGGGGGCTTTGGAGGTGGACGAGGCGCCGGTGAAGGGATGGTGACACGTGGATGACGACGATCTCTGGCCGGGGGTGATGGTGATAGGCCGATGGCACCGACCCAGAGCCCGGCAGTGACGACATCCCATGGCGGAGTCGAGGGAGGGAGAAGCCAAGATGTTGATGGGACTGTCGACATCTGGGGGACGACCGACGGAGACAAGGCCGATGGATCCAAGGACGCAGACGGACAGCCGGTGGTACTGAGTGACATCACTGGCACTGGAGAACTAGGCGAAGCCGCGGCGATGAGGTGACTGAAGCGGAGCCGGCGTGACGGAGAACAGAGGCGGAGCCAGAGGGAAGGAGGAACCCGTGTAGCCGTAGGGGTGGAGAGATGGAGAGTAGCAGATGCTCGCAAGTCCGTGGCGGAAGAAGAGTGACGACTGACCAAGGGGGAGCCGGTGGGACAAGGGAACACAGTGGAGCCGCAAGGCCGAGGGTGTCTGGTGGAGCCGACAGGTCGATGGGCTGAGGTGGAGCGAAGGGATCAGAGGCCGGAGGTGGAGCCGCAGGATCCTCTCACTCGAAGAGTTGGTGATTGCTCGACCTGAGGCTTCATGTCACAACAAGGCGTTCCCAGGGAACGGAGGGACTGGCTCAGCTTTGCAGTGAAGGTGACAGAGGTAAGATTGACGTGATCAATAACGGTACTTCCAATTCCCAACAGGTAAAAAAATAAATAAAAAATAAACAGTTTCAGTGCGGCCTTGATAGTACCGGGTGGGATAGGGTGGGAGGCAGTACCTTCCATGTCCAAATCCATCAACTCCTGACTGTGTCCTGGATCGGGGACAGACACCCTCCAGTCAAGCCCTGAGGTGTCTGGGAGGTCTACAGTGTGGTAGTTGACCCAAATCCAGAACAGCAATTTGAGTGTCTCATCGTCGGCAGAGTAGTTCTGTATAACAAGAAAAATCTATGTTTTGGGCATTCAAAGCGAATTTTGCTGCATAATCCATTTCTTGGTCCGGTCTTCTGTTTGCCAGGTGCAGACAGACAGACAGATGATGATGATGATGATGATGATGATGAATCAATTCAAAAGCAGAGTTTAATTACAATCCAACAGGAAATACATACACAAAAACTAATGCAAACAAGACCGGACAAACACTGAGTGAAGGTGAGGAACTTAAACACACATGGTGATGAACTAAATGACGAACAGCTGTGATGATTATGAGTGTCCATGGGAACTGATGAGTGGCGGGAAACTCAAACAAAGGAACACATGTGACTAATGAAAACAAACTAAATGTCCATGAAAACGAAACTGAATAAGTGTAACAGCCGGAATAAGTTTAACACTTCATGGAAGAAGATAACACTTTATTTTAAGGTGACATATTTACAGGTTACTACATGAACGTACTATGATAATAATAGTATATTATGAATAATTACAATAATTACCTTGATTTCAAAATTGTCGCAATGTATCTTAAAGTACAAGGTTTAAATGTGCATGACTGTGGAGGAGAAGATTTTCAGAGAATGAAAAAAAAAAAAAAAAAAAGATTATGAGATTATTTCTCATAATCTTTTTGGTGCTTGACTGCTCCTGGTCACTGAATGCATTGTGTGTAAACAAGGTAGCTTGTAGTTTTGTTAATTTGTGTTAATTTATGTTCAGCATTTTTTTTCTCCCCATGGCTGTATAACTCTATATTTGAAGCAGTACATTGGATTTTATTAGTGCTACATGCAGTAGTTGTGGAGTGAATATATAATTCTACATTTACTGTTGTACATGAGAGCAAACAGCATTCTTTGAATATCAGTGAGGCTAAGGCTAACCAAGTATGCAATACTTCCACAAAAGCAGGTGTTATCAGCATAGAGCTGGTATGTATTGTGTTCTTAGGTGTGTGAGGACAAGCTCTCTCTATCTCTCTCACACACACACACACACACAGAGAGAGAGAGAGAGAGAGAGAGAGAGAGAGAGAGAGAAGACAGTGAATAAAAAAACTGTTTACTCTAATGGGGCCCAATAGTTTGGAGGATTGTGAATATCCACTCCTCCTGTTTGACATCTATGATTGGCTGAGACAGAGGGAGGGCGTAAGTATGTGTGTGTGTGCGTGTGTGCGTGTGTGTGTGTGTGTGTGTACTTGTTTAACCTACATTGTGAGGAGGACCAAATGTCCCCACAAGGATGGTATAAAGTAAAGTAAATGTAAAGTAAAGTTTTTAAAGTTTTCTTTCTTTTTAAAGAAAGCATTCTGTGATGGGTAGGTTTAGGGAAAGGGTGTGTGTGTGTGTTTAGAGAAAGTGGAAGGGTTAGTGGTAAACACAAGCCTCCTTATAAGCCCAAATTGTTTGAGACAGATCACTTGCAGTCGTTCCAATGACTAAAATCACTTTTCCCAAGGCTGGCAACAAGTAACTATAGTGTGCTGGGGTGAGGCCGTGCTCTGATTGGTTGGTGATAGATAGCAACAATGCTTTGATTGGTCAGTTTAAAACCATAACACTGCTCTAATTGGTCAGTTATAGAGAATGGCAATGATCTGATTGATCAGTTATAAACCATAACCGTGTTCTGACTGGACTGACAAAGACATGAAGAGTGCTCTAATTGATCCATTATAGAGGGTAACAGTTCTCTGATTGGGTCATAATAGACAGTGTTCTGATAGGTCAGTTACAGGCATGGAGAGAGCCCTGACTGATCCATTAAAGACCTTATGCATGGAAACGCCATATTACATTTTTGACAGGAACGAAAAACAAGACTGTGAGGTAGAAGTACAGTGTGTTAGTAGTAGACAAAAACTCCATAAAACAGTTTTGAAAGTTGTGAGTTTGCCAAAATGATGTGATCTAGGACCTTTATACAGTTTGCTATTGTAAAGAAAGACTATGGCTGAATCCGAAATCACCCCCTATATCCTCAAATAGTGCGTTATTTCAGGGGACAGCCATTATAGTGGTGTCTGAAACCATAGTGGACGTTATTGAGTGCACTCATTCAATCCCACAATGCACTGCAAACGAGTGTACAGCCGACGTACGCTCAACGACTGTCCGAATGGACCACTTGCACTGAGCTTTGTGACGCACTTCCGTTTGGAAAGAGTACGTCTCACTTATTTCCGGTTATGTTTACTTTCAATTTACTTCAATGTCATGAGGTCAATGAGTTGAACAAACGCCACCTAAAATGAGTGTCCGCAATAAGATTTAAAAATGTGGCCATTTTTATTGACAGGAGAAGGGATATTCTGATGTTTACTAATCCAACCCAAGCCGATCTGAGAAAGCAGCGGGTGTTAAACACACGCCGTTATTTCACCACAGGGTGTCTGCGTTCGTCTAAACTAGTGACCGCGACGCTGAAGTGTGTGAGAACAGATGAATAACATCAGTACGAACCACCAACATTTATTTATTTTGATTAAATATTTTAATCATTCTGTGTCACTTTTCAATGTCAATCTTTTCACTATTTACATCTTTATGCCCAAAATGCTATAATATTCAAAATAGTTGACTGTCATTCTCCTCTACACTGTGTGCGTTACTGATTAAACAGCCTAGCCTATTTAACATCGTTACAGGCACCTCGCGAGCATTCATTCATTCAACTATTTTAAAAGACTGGAATAAACACCAGCGCACACAAGCAATCCTTTTAATAGTCAATTTCATTTAAAAATGTAAACCCAACAGGTAATGTCAGAAAGAGAAAAACACTGTTAATGAGAAGACGAGCATTCAGGACTGCGGCTCCTTAGTGGATAAATATATTTAGCCTATTTATTATGCAGAATGCACAGTTGGAAAGAAAATATATTTATAGGAACATTTCAGCAGGCTCAGGATAATTAAGACAGAGATCATTATTCATTGTTTTAATCAATTGGCAGCCATAAAACATAGTGATGATCTGCATTCTCATGTATAGAGGTGCGGTGAACGCTCTAACCGGAAACTCACGATATGTATTAACTAGAACGCGGAATTAGTCCATTCATTCACTCATTTTCATTCACACCTTAAAGTGAACTGTATTTGTGGACAAATAGTGAATGAGGGATTTCAGATTCAGCCTTTAAGTCTATCCTTCACAGCTTTGTTTCCACCTGACTCAGGTCTTCTTCAGAAGGGAACAGTGCTCGGATTGGTTGGTTATCGAAAGTAACTGAGCTCTGATTAGTTCATAATAAACAGCAACAGTGTTCTGATTGGTCAGTTAAAGACTTGAAGAGTGCCCTGATTGATCCATTATAGATGGTAACAGACAATGTTTTGATTGGTTGGTTGGTTATAAACAGTAGCATTGCTCTGATTGGTTGGTTATAGACAATCACAGTGCTCTGATCAGTCAATTATAGACAGCCTGAGGCAAATGTCCTCTATTTGGCCATTTTCACCCACTAGTCTCTCTCTTTCTATCCAAAAATGCTGATTCTTCTTTCAGCACACATTCCAGCACAGATCTCTCTGCCTGACTGGTTTTGTAAAAGCATGCTGTTGGAATCCACTCCAACTTCCTGTTCAAAACTCATTCAGATGTGCAATAGATTGTCAATAACTGGGACAATATAAAATACTCTGAAAATGCTACTGATATGTCTTTATAGATTTGATTCTCCCATAAGTCGAATTAGCTGCCCCTCATATGAAAAATATAAGTTCTAATGTAAAGCTCTTAGAACTCAGATCTATTATACAATAAGCTGTAAAGGTGGCTGTGTTGTTTAGGTTTTTCCTAATGAAACAGGAAGTTGGCTTGTCGAAAGGCTTGTAATTTTTTTAATCAGTTAATAACTAGGACATTCTCTCAGTCTGGGTGGCATTTAAATGAACAAAACTAGTCTACTCCAACATTATTCATCAGTAGTCAGATTGTAAATTTAATTTTAAAGGTTTATTTAGTCAACTTTTAGTAGTACACTAGCATATCATGTTAGCTTCTAAGCTAATGCTATTCTTAAGTCCTCCAGGAAAGTGTATTCTCACGAGTTATGACATGATGTACATTTGTGATTTTTTTTCCCCCAGAAATAAATCCATTTCTTTTTCTCTTTTCAACAATGAAATGAAGCTTTTTTTTTTGTGCTAGCACAACAAAATCAAGAGGACAAAGACTGCAACTAGCTATATGTTTGCATTTTTTTTATCAACCTCAGAGTTGTTGCCTCATAAACTGGCTAAATGAGTAGCATCTTATATAATCAGAATCAATTTGATTCCACCGGGATTATTTAATAGACACGTCCCCAAATCAGAAAATTAGAGGTCAAAGACAGATACACAGATTTCTAACTGGTAATGCGATACTACTGCAGTGGCTTGTGTGGTCACATCTTGTAAATACAATTTAAGTCCAGCATGACTTGAACGCAACATGACATATATGGACTACAGACCATAAATCTTTGATTTTATTTACTAAAAAAGAATCTTGAATTGGCTGCAGTGAGCAGAAGTCTGTGTTAATGCTACAGTTCAGCTGGGCTTGTTGCTGTGGCAAACGCTACACCTGGCAGGTTTATGGCCTGATGGGAAGCCTGCCGTACATGTGGCTGCCATAAATAGCAGCATGCCTATAACAACAGCAGAGACGACACATGCAAGAGGCTTTCAATGTGAAAATGATCATGGGTATAAAGACTGGCTGGTCCATAGAGAGGTTACTGTGAATGGCACGTGTGGGTGTTTGTGTGCTGAAACACTCAAGGTTAGAAAATGGTAATTTATGAGAATTTCAGCAATACGGTAAAGATAATGCTTTTAACCTTCATTCTCCTTCTCATACACAAACAAACTAGTAACCTCCTGAACCTAATGACTCTAGAGCCATGAAGTCATAAACAGTAAAAAAAACATTGGGTTATTTTTTTAACCCAACCGTTGGGTTACACATATTGGGTCACTGTGTTGGGTAATTTTCCCCAAAATGTTGGGCCATTTTTTAAATCGTTGGGTAATTTCTAGCAATAATGTTTTATGTACACTTGTGTATTTTGAATTTATGTACACAATTATGTATATACATTAAACACTAGACTACCTAATATTAAGTTTGTAATTAAAAAAATATATATTTGTTGAAACATATTTATTGTTTTAAATAAACGATCTGTATTTCGAAATAAAGTGTATTTTATTTATTAAAATGTCATAAATAAAAATAAATAGTTAACTTAACTGTTGGGTTACTTTTAAACCAACTGTCTTTGAACCCAATGCATTGGGTTAAAATAACCCACAGTTGGGAAGGTGCTATACCACCCCATATTTGGGTTATACGTTGGGTTATTTTAACCCAACATTATAAGTGAGAACCACTGAACCTACCAGCTGCTGTTGAACTCTATACATATATGACACTATGTCAGTGGAGTTTGCACATAACCACTGTCATTACCAGACTACTTGCTTTCAACAGAAAACGCAGTGTTCACCGTGAAGCAACTGAATGAGAGGTGTGAAATGAAAAGTGTGTGTGTGTGAATGAGATTATGACGTGTAGCTAGAGGAAAGTTACAGATACCGCTCTAATCACTGTAAGAAAGAGCGAGGGAGTGTGAGAGATCGAGGGGGAGAAAGAGGGAGGCATGTTTCTGCAAAGATAAAGTGCCAACTCTCGCATGCAGCTCAGGACAATAATAGGAGTATCAGAAATGAGCCAGTGGGAGAAAACGTGCGATGATAACTCCAGGAAATCCAGTGCATTTGAATATTTGTGGTAAAAAGACACATAAAATAGGATAGAACAGAAATAGCACTGAAAGTCATATTGTAACACATCATTTCTGTTTTATTTTATTTATAAAAAAAACTTACATATTTTACTGAAAATATTTCAAATAAAATAAAATAATAATAAAATATTGAAAAATTTGAATAACATTTTTAAATTTTACATTTTTCTAGTAAAATAGAATATAACTACTATACAAAAAAAAGTTACATTTAAATATTTGACTGGTAAGATATTTAAGAAAACAATTAGAAATAAAATAGAACATAAATTGTATAAGTACATTGCACCACAAAATGTATTTAAATATGACAGGCAAATTCTAGAATTTAAGAAATTGAATAGAATAGAAGAAATTCTACAAGTGAATTCACAAATAAAGTTGTGTTTAAATATTTGACTTGGACAATGGAATGGAATGTCAACTAAGACAAATTATATAATAAAATATGACATTTTGATTAGACAGTGCAAAACAATAACAGAATATATTTATACTTATTCTATCGATACACAAAAAAAATCATGTTTAAATATTTAAGAGGTAAAACGAATAGATTATAATAAAAAACAATAACAAAAATTTTTGTATTTAGTGACAAAGTCTTTTCAGAATAGAAATTTTACAAGTGCACTAACAAAAAAGTTTTATTCATATATTTGACTGATCAGTAGAATAGAATAGAATAGAATAGAATAGAATAGAATAGAATAGAATAGAATAGAATAGAATAGAATAGAATAGAAATTATGTAAGGGTATGTACAATAACATAATAATCATTTACTTAGTTTCATGCATACATCATGGCATATATTAATATTTGACTGTACCATGACACCAGCACAGCACTTTGGTGTGTGTTTGCTAGCACAGCATGAAGTTTGAGCATTGCTAAAAGGCTGTCTATAAAAGCACACACACACACACTAGCAGTCTCACACCAAATTAAATATAACAGAAACACCCCAAGAACATGCCCATGCCAAGATCCACACACAAACACACACACCTAATATATCCAGACCTCCCTTCAGGGGCGCAGCGAGAGCTAACACTGTGAGATCTTAATTAGTCCTGGATTCATTTATTAAGTGTGGGAAAGTGTAGAGACCCAGTGAACTGAGAGAATGAACTCATTCTGCTCTGCTGAGAAGTGCGCTTGTTCCGCTATACCTGTGAGAGACGCATTTATACAAATATTCTCACAAATATAATCAGACTTCTCGAAATTAACTTGAGTGTGGTTTATAAAATGGGCCAAATAATGTTCATATGTAAATGTTTCAGTTGGGTTAAGGCATTGTAATTATAATGAGCTTAATTTGAGAACAAATTAAAAGTCTATATTTTTATATTTAGCCCACTGAATAAAAGTTGTGCGTTCCCAGGTAAAATGCAGTGTTGTTCTGCCCGGTTGCTAGGCCTTGCTATGCAGTTTCTAAGGTATTGTGAGTTATTTTTATTTTTATTTATTTTTTGCATATTGTGGCCGGTTACTAAGGCATTGCTAGGGTGTTGTGGATGGTTGCTAAGTGGATGTCAGCTGTCTGTCAAGCAAATTATGCATAAGTAGAGTGTACACTTTATTACACTTTATTTTGATAGTCCACTTCAGACATTCTACTAAATATAAGTAACTTTGCAACTACATGTCAGCTAACTCTCATAAGAGTATTGGTAGACTGTTAAATAGGGTTCGGGTTAATAGACTAAGTTGACATGCAGTTGCAAAGTTACGTATAGTCAGTTGAATGTTGGGGCTCATCAAAATAAAGTGTTAGCAGATATTAAGCAGACAGTCTACTAATACTCTAATGACTGCTATTTGACATAGTTGTAAAATGGACTATCGAAATAAAGTGTTACTGAACATAGTACTGTATATAAAAATGCCCCATAGTTATTATATGTCTAATTGTAATGTAGAGTAGAATGACAGAATATAGCAATGTTTCCATCCAAAGTTACGAATTTAACTTTTAAAACATTTGCGAATAAAGCATAATTTCCATCCCATGTGTTTAAGAGCATAAAATCGTCACTTCCTGGAAAATTGGCGCAAAAAATAACTACATAAGTAGCTCTTTCTTTCTCCATCATAACTGACTTGCGTCTCAGATCACACAGACGAAATGCAATAAACGCTGCCATGCTATGAGTTTGGATGCCTGGTGTTTGGAAATGCAATCATGCGAAACGCTTCTGGGAAGTCATAATCCCAAATCATTCTTATGACAGTCATTTCAGAATGATCAAACCAACATTTAGTTTGATATTATCACATATAGTTTTCTGCATCATTGGGCCTTTAGTAACCCATTCACAATTAAAATACTGTATCACACACCTAAAGAAAGAAAGACAGAATAGCCAACTTTGTCTTTATTTTTCTACCATCATTTCTACTTCTCTCTGTCCCACCCCATTAGTAGACCTCTCCCACTGAAGACTAAAATTTCATCTTTTAATATAATTTCATTATTTAATATTATATATCTGTATTATTATTCTTTAGGATTCATAATCAGTTGTATTATCTTATGAAGTTTAAAATGCATGAGTTATTGCATGGACACGTGTGTTTAAGGATCATATTTTAGACACAAGGAGGGGAGCTGGGAGAGTTATATATTTTGCTGAGAGGTGTGTGTGCAATGCAACGTTCACTGATGATACATCAAATGTGTACAGTTGGCATGTTCTTTACAAGGAAAGGAATGTTTTTCAACTGATGCAAATGTATCACAAATGTATACACTGAGAAATAGTTTTTAATATGGAAAGTGGATTGTACCATGTGTAAGCATGAGGTATACGTTCCATTTTTAAACATAAGCAACAAGTTTTTCTACCTTACAAGGAAGTTGAAAGTCACTCAGTGGTGTATATAAGCTCAATCTTACTGTACTACGGCAGAGAAACATCCGGAACACATAGACCTGGCACAAATACAACATCTTCTAGATTTTTCTTGGCTCCGGTTACGTGAATCAAATAAAAAAAACGGGGAAAAAGGCTTAATTCCAAGTCTACACCCATTATGACAATCACTTACTGCCACTATCGATTCCCTCTCCAGCTGCGGCTCATTCCACACACACACTCTTACAATCAGTCACATCATATTCAGACTATTCACAGACTTTACACCAGCCCACAAGCACACACACACACACACACACACACACACACACACACAAACACATCACTCACAAACAAACAAACACTTCTCATTGATTTTCTCAGGCTGGGAGCTGCAGGCACACATTTCTGCTCTACTATTGGCCGATAGTGACATGGAAATATGGAGAAATCGAGAGGAAAAGAAGAATGGAAAAACAGGAGGGAAGCAGACAGGAATGGGCAAAAATGGAGCAAATCTGAATATATGAATCAATAAAGGTGAGTGGTGGAGAACAGAAGTGTACATTATTGTATTTTTTTCCAGGCAGCCCTTCTGCACCGACATGCGAAACATGCATTTAAAGGGTTAGTTCACCCAAAAATGAAAATTATGTCATTAATTACTCACCCTCATGTCATTTCAAACCCGTTTTCAAGACCTTCGTTTATCTTCGGAACACAAATTAAGATATTTTTGATGAAATTCTGACCCCTCCATAGACAGCAACAGAACACTTTCAAGGCCCAGAAAGGTAGTAACAATTGTTAAAATAGTCCATGTGACCCCAGTGGTTCAAACTTAATGTTATGAAGCGACGATAATACTTTTTGTGCGCAAAAACAAAACAAAAATAACGACTTTATTCAACAATTTATTCTCTTCAATGTCAGTCTCGTATGCTGTTGACATAGTAAACACAGTGCGGCGCTTCCGGTTTCTACGTCAGAACGCCGGCTCACTAACACTGTGTCTACAACATAAACAGCATAGGAGAATGACTGGAAAGAGGAGAAATTGTTGAATAAAGTCATTATTTGTGTTAGTGCACCCGTCTCCCATGCCTGAGACCCCGGTTCAAATGTCGGAGCAGGTTCAGGAAGACCGGTCACATTTGGTGCCGTGACCCGGATTGGGAGTGAGTTTTATGGGGGTGAGTGTAATGGACGTAGGCCTGTGAGAGCTGTGTGTGTAAACCTCACTCCCTTTGCGGCTGTGGTGTTTAGCGTCCGTGTTAGCGCCCGCCTCGGTTCAGAGTTTGTCAGGTAGGGCCGGTTACACTTGTGGTGATGTCATACGCTGATTTTCACCGTGTCATACATGTGTTTGTTTGTTTGTTTGGATAGTGCTTGATTAGTAAATTAATACATTTTCAAGTTTGCATCACATAACCATATGTATGGTTTTTCTGATTTCATAAACTTGCTCAGAAGCTCACCTGATACAGCAATGTACATTGTAAAGACATGTAAAGGCAGATTAAAATCATATGGTTGCTTCTGCAAAGGCATTTTTTATCTCATGTTTGCCTATGTTTAGGGTAAGGTTTAGTGTAGGTAATATGTTATTTTCTAACATTATGAGAGTATTAACCTTTAACTTTGTTCCCTCGTTTTAGTTCAATCATGCCCATGTTCTACTAATATGTTCATGTGCGGGGCTTTATACATGATATGCTATGATAAACAGTTCAAATAATAGTACGCTACATTGATGACACATGACCTCATCATGCTGAATGTTTTATATGTTATATGTGGTGTCCAGTTATATCATCTAGAGAAAAAAAAGAAAAAAAAGAAAATTTTACATTTCTAAAATCACAGTCAGATCAAACAGCACTACTAATAAATGATAAAAAAAATAAAAAATCTAACTTTTCTTACTATTTCTACAGAATATAAATTGACCAAGTACAACATGTTCCTGGATCGACATCTTTGTACAACATTCCATTCAACCAATCAGACTTGAGGGACACGTTAACAGTTTATGTCAAGTTTAGGCTTAAAACCAGGGTTATGTGCTTTTACATCAGTGTTATTCATCTATCATTTCCTCTGATTTTAGGAATAAATGATGGGTAGTGTAAGGTTAGGTTTAGGGATAGGGATTTGGTTATCAAACAATTTTCGGACAGGAATGTTGTTTCAGGATCAACAAAATATGTTGACTCAAGAACATGTCTAACTCGGCAAAATCATTATCATTATTATTATTTGCCAAAATGTGTAGTATACAACAGAGCGTACTTTGTGGAATATCATATTCCACAATGCAATGCACTCACGGATAGCCAAAATGTATGACTCACAACTGAATTAAAAATCCAAAGCAACCAGTTTTATTTGCTGAAATAAAAACTGGACTTAACTCACTCACATGCAATCTGATCAATGTGACAACAATGGAGTATACTACTGTCTGAATATGTGTTAAGGAATAATGCTTAATCTTCTCTTGCTATTTTTTTAAATAATTTGCAGCTAATATTCCTCAATAAATGCATCAATTTGCTATATATTAAATGCTGTACTGCAGAAATAGTAGAGTAGTATGCTATTCCCACAGTCAGTTCTGTTATATTGCTGTCTTTCTCTCTCCTTCTTTCTTCTAGGGATGTACTTCTCTTTCAATCTGTCTTCATCATCTCTCACACACATCTTTTTTCCCCTCAAAGATCCTGAGGGGAAAGTTGTGCCACCTCTCATTCTGTTCTTCTCTTGCTCTCTCACTCTCCTCCTATCACAATATTGGATTTCATCAGCTTTCTTTCTTTTAGTAGTAGTAGTGGTAGAAATATCAAAGAGGAGAGCGAAGGACAGCTAAACAGCAGAAGAGAAGGAGTGGGAAGAGAAGCAGTCGCTCGCACCTCCCTTTCCCGAGAGAATATAATTGCTCTGATGATGTTGGGATGGAGGGAGCGTGACGTAGAGCGGGAGGCGTTGAGGAGTCAGGGAATACCCTCGTGAAGAGAGACAGAGAGGGTGTGTGGGTGTAGGATGAAGAAACACTCTCTCTCTCTCTCTCTCTCTCTCTCTCTCTCTCTCTCTCTCTCTCTCTCCTTCAGTGGTGTGTAGCGTGAGAAAGCCGAGCCTCCAGCTCTGCATGTTTAAAGATTCATGAAGCAGAGTTCTGCGTCTCATGCAGCAAAGAGCTCCACTTACACACACACGTACACTCCATATGTTTCTGTGCCAGCAGAGAAACAACATGAAGATGTGCGCAAACGAAATGCAGATTAGATGTGCTTTGTCTATCACTGCAAAAGAAAAAAAAAAGATTTTCTAATTTAGTATTTTTTTGTATTTTGTTTTGTATTCCAATAAAAATGTCTAAACATTCATAAGTCAAGATACATTTTACATACAAAACATACAAAAATGTGACTTCGTGATTAAAACAAGAAAAAATGGGGACAAGATTACAAAACAAATAATAATAAAAACTGTAACCCATGTACTGCTTATTGTTAGTTAATGTTAAATAATGCATTAATTAACGTTAATGGGACAATAACAATGGGGTAATAAACACACACTTCATTAAAAGAAAAAACAAGATTATTTTTCTCACCCCATTAGAAGATTTTTTTTCTTGTTTCATAATAAAACATGCTTAATTTTGATACTTTTTTATACTTAACATCTTATGTATTTTTTTTAAGATGAACAAGAAAAAATACAGTGCAATGATTTAATTTGATATAATTAGACAGTAGCAGTTATTATACAAAAATTGGGTAGCACTTTACAGTATAAGGTCTAATATGTTACCATTGGTTAATGCATGAACAAACATAATGAAAAATGTGTTTTACAGTATTTATTAACCTTTGATAATGTTAGTTAATGTTCACTGTCTCTCCATGTTAGTTCACAGTGCATTTATGCTAACAGATTCAACTTTTAATTGTAAAAGATTATTAAAAGATAAGAAAGATTATTAAATGCTGTAGAATTATTGTTCATTGTTAGTTCATACTAACTAATATAGTTAACTAATGTTATATATATATATGAAGACTTCAGATGCAAAAGCCTCTAAGTGCCATCTGAAATTTCCTTATATATATATAAGGAAATTTATATAAGGACTAATATATATATAGTCATTAAGAAAGTGAAATGGTATATGTAAAATTCCTTGCATTTCAACAGAGCGATTTTGCTAAATTTGATGTTAGAATTGTCGTATGACACGTTACGCTCTATAGTGCAGCACTGTTCTTGCCTCTATTTATAGAGCCTCCCAAGAGCAGAGAAAGACTCCCATCTGAAGGAACACACACACACACACACACACACACACACACACACACACACACTCGTGCTGTAGAGAGTAGCTGCAGGAAGGCGTAGGAGAAAAGGTGCTGAAACTGACGGAAGGAGAACTTGAGAACGAGGTTAGACAGAGAAGGTGAGAAACACGTGGATATGATTGATGGGCACAACAACGCGTGAAAAGGGCTGAAAGAAGAATATATAAAAGAGGTGAGAGAGAGAGGAGAGAGAGAGAGAGAGAGAGAGAGAGAGAGAGAGAGAGAGAGAGAGAGAGAGAGAGAGGAACAGCACATGCAATATTTTCAAAACTGCCCATCTGAAAGATTGAGCATTTTAAATGAGGTACAAAACAAACATTAAACACATAACACATGGAGAGAGAAAATCCTATTAATTATAATCATCCTAATAATGAGGGGTTTTTAATGCACTGGTTTATATTAGCTGTTCTTTTTTCAATTCATTTGATATGAGGTTGCCATTTTGCAAAATATATCACATTATACATATTTTGTATAAAATTTCCCAACATTTGGGAAATGTCTAAATGCAGTTTATATCCCTGTGTTGTGCTTTTCATCTATCATTAAAGTAAATAAAATAAAATAAAATAAAATCCTGGGTAACAGGATTGCAAACTGGGCAAATCTTTTTCATGAATTAAGGGAAAATATTTGTTTGATCATTTGTTTTCATACAGTGTGCAGAAGAGAAGATGAAGGAAGTCAACAACAATCTGTCTAACTATTGAGAATGAGAGGTTTTTTATTTCATACTGAAGAAGCAAATGATTTATGTTATAGATTTTAAGAAATTAGAAAAAAAAATACTTACAGTAATAGTATATTTTTTGCCATTTTCATTAGTTAATAAATACAATTTTATAATTAAAATTAATAAAAAAATATAATTATATTAAAATAATTACAAAGTTTTTATGATGAATTGAACATCAGTTCATCAGATTTTCAAAAGTATGGCACATACATCAGATTTAAATGATTGAATAAAGTTATGATCAAAACCTCGGATGTGGAACAGAAAGAAAAGAACATTAAGGGACAGTGTTTATCTAACATATGGCCTATAATAGTTAAGACTAAATAAAAACATCAAAGAACACAGATTGTACCTTTTTCTGATATACAACCCCTAGAAAGGATGAATCTAATGCTTGCCTCACTCAGTGTTTTCCAGACATTTCTATAGCGCAGACTACGTCATCTTTATTACTTTTCATAAAGCCTAATGGTGTAATTGAATGAGTAAAGAACCTGCAGTCTGGAGAGGAGGATGTTCCTCAGCTGACAGAAGAGAGGAGAGAGACTCCCTCTAGTGTTCGGGCTCATGGCTTGGTGGAGCCAGTGTCTGCAGTTAGGAAGGATCCTGATAGAAGAGTCTCTTTAAAGAGATAGTTCATCCAAAAATGAAAACTCTGTCATCATTTACTCGCCCTAAAGTTGATCCAAACCTGTATACATTACATGTGTTCTGCTGAACACAAAGGAAGATATTTTGAAGAATATGCAGTTGTGGGACACCATTGACTTCCATATAGAAAAAAATATATACTATGGAAGTCAATAAAGTCTATCAACTGTTTGGTAACACATTCTTCAAAATATCTTTCTTTGTGTTCAGCAGAAGAAAGAAATGTATACATGTTTGGGACAACTTGAAGGCGAGTAAAAGATGAAGAGTTTTCATTTTAGGATGAACTATCTCTTTAAGACCTGTTCACACCAAGAACGATAATTATAAAGATCAGCTAACTATATTAGCGTCCATACCAACGCACGATAACTTTATGTTTATCTGCAGTTATGCCGTCTGCTGTATTAAATACTCAAGCTTTTTAGAGCAGGATGGATTCTGATTGATTGCAATAGGGATGAGAACTACAATGATAGCAGGGCTGCCATCTGGGGGGGGGGTTATGTAAAAACAAATATTGCATCACAATTGATTGTCAAAACATTTGGTAACTAAATAGAATTTTATGAAGTTTAGTGACAACATGTTATGTACAATGTACAATGACTGGTAGGATACAGTTTTTATTATTGCTTGACAAAAATGTCAAGATTTCAATTCCATTCTTGTGATTTGATTCCGATTTTGATTCAGTATTGACTACTTTGGATACATGTTTATTTTAAATTTTATTTTTAAAAAAAATCTCACCTAATGCTGTAAACATAGAGGGCCCAATCTGCTGGTATTATTAAAGGTTAAAAATAACAAATGAAATTAAATATAATTCAGTTTTTGTTATAATAACAATTATTTAATGACATAAGTAAAAATATAATAAATATGTAATATAGTGCTCAGCAAAATCTCCTCTCTAGCTATTTTTTCTATTCAATTAACATGCTATGGTCATTAAATGGCTTTCCTGAGGTAAATGTAACGTTATGTGACATAATTGTTCTCCTGCTATTATATTGACCTCTTTCCGTGGTTGAAAAACACTAATTGGTCGATATTATGTATACTTTCGGTAAGTTGTACTGCATCTTTAAATAAAAAAGTAACAGATGATCGGTTCACGTGCACTTGAACTGAGGCGCTCAGCGATCTGTCACGTCACATTTACAAGCGCCAAACGTATTTTTTGTCTGAATTTCGTAATAAAATTGACGGAATCTAAGAGCTGATAATTAGTTTAATATTAAAAGTACCTCTTTGCTCCGCAATTTTTCTGTGCGTGAGAAAATGGATGTGTGGCGTGAGAGCGTGTGAAAAGTGTCAATTGCGTGAGTCTCACGCTCAATGCGTGAGAGTTGGCAGCCCTGTGATAGTTTAAAAAAACATTCTACATTTAGAAGAATATTGGCGCTTTTCCACTGCATGGTACGGTACGGCTCGGCTCGGCTCGGTTCGGTACGGCACGCTTTGGCGCTTTTCCACTGCATGGTACGGTACGGCTCAGGTACGGCTCACTTATGGCGCATTTCCACTGCATGTACGGTACGGTACGGCTCGCTTCGGCTCGCTTTAAATGGTACCACCTCTGTTGAGGTTCCAAGCGTACCGTACCGATACTAAAATGTGACGTGAAAACACTGCAGATCACTGATTGGTCAGACAGAATCATCACTACCAGCGTCATTGTATTTACAACACGAGACACTAAAGGCTTGTTCGACTTCATGCAGCTCTGCGCAGACCGATCGGCGGCTGACTTAAAGCAGTGCATGCCGGTTAGAAATGTTGTCCGACTTGATACAGCGCCGACGCCACGTGACTGTGCCATCGTATGCCATCAAAGTACCGCAAGAGCAATTCGAGAGTAGCCGGAGAACTCAGCCAGCGCAGCTTTGGCTGCACTGGGCTGCAGGAGGGCTGATGACGACACAGCTGTTCCACGATTGGCTGGATTCACCGCATGACAACGATCACGTGTTTCGTTTTTATTCGAACACCTTTAGTTCCTCTAAAGCTCTCAAATCAGTTTATTATAACAGTAAACACTCTTATCATGTCGTTGTCATGTTATATTGTGACATGTTTATCAAATTAAAACTGATTAAAAAACGTAGACTCCACTTCATTGATAGTAGCATATGTTGAACTTTATTCTTGTTCAAACAGACGCTGTATGAAGCAGTGCATAAAGTATTGAATGAAAATGTCTCTGAAACATCTGTGTATTATTTGGCAAATATTGCATTTATTTCACTTCAGCTGTGGTAAAGTATGCAAAAACCACGTGAGCGGTCACTACGGGAACCAGAAAGTGTCCGACTTCACGTCTCAGTTTGCAGCTCCTCCCCGCCTGCACGCGGCTACTCTCGCCGATCGGTTACATCCAGCCGCAGCCGATGTCGAACACACCTTAAACCCGCTAGATTTAAATAGCCAGTAGACAACAGCCAACGCTGTAGCGCCTGTTTTAAAAGTATTTGCTTCAAAAAAAGAGTATAAACTTTAAAAAAAAGAAATGGCTGAATCATGGTCAGTGGACGAGGTGCAGACGTTCCTCGTTGGTTGCCGAGGAGCGGATGGGGAAACACGGAATGAAAAATTCGCATTTAATATGATGATGTCATGGCAGTAGAGACGGCAACTATAACGATCAGTCCCACCCACTTTGAAGCGGTACTAACTGCAGTGGAAAAGCAACCGAGCTAAAGTGAACCGAACCGTGCCGTACCGAGTCGAGTCGTACCACGCAGTGGAAAAGCGAAGCGAGCCGAACCGTTCCGTGCCGAGTCGAACCGTACCGAGCCGAACCGAACCGAACCGAGCCGTACCATGCAGTGGAAAAGCGCCATATGAGTCCACAACTAATAACCATAATGGCACAGAGAAACGATATAATTAGGATCATTTTCAAAACTATTTTCATCCCCAGATGATGAATGATAAAAACATAGTGAACGAGCCTTTACTGCCCATATATTGATAAACACGCAATCCTACAGTTATTTGATTAATAATAAACTGCATTAGGCTATTTGGTGGAAGTAAATTGTGATTAAATGTTTAAAGTTCATGATCTCAATTCAAAGCGATCTTATTCCTGTAGGACAGCGATTTGACTCTGTCTATTAAACCTTTGACAAAATCATACCGGAACGTTTGCGTATAAAACAGCTTTTCAACACACGTATCAATATTTCTGTGCTACAATAATTCAAATTATTACGTGAGTACAGGGATGAAAGTTTATAGACGGGATATAAACACTGATGTCGACGTTAGCTTTCGAAATAGAGTAAATCACCTTTTGAAAGTAATTTGACATTTTTGTACAATATTGTATCGATTACATCATTACACCAGTAGGTGGCGAAAGGTGGCTGTTAAAAAATGAACGAATCTCTTGAATAAATTGTTCAATGACAAATACAAGAACGCTGATTCATCCAGTAATGAAACAAAGGCAAATAATCTCTGTATTTAAAAATATATATATAAAATGGTTTGAGTGAACGATTCAATGACTCGCTCGTAAAGACTTAACTTGTTTCACGAAATGAAGGCACATAATCTCTCTATGTTTTTCATTTCTCTGCAGGAGGATTTTATCTTACTTGCCTTACATTTGCCAAATCTGAATTCCAAATCCATATCAGGCCTACAGATGTGACTTTATTCCTGCTCTGAGCGATTTCAATCTAAAATGAAAGCCGAGCATCTTGACTTTGTCATAGACACCTGCTGATGGTGAAGTAGAGATGAGCGAGGCTTTGAGATGCCGAAGAGCAATTCTCTTTCACCACTCTCATGTCTACATCTCATGTAGAGCGTCTTTGTTAGAAAACAATTGGAAAACATCCTCAAGAGACATGGATAGACCCCGTCGGAATTCAGTCTAGCACGCCAAAGTCATGCAAGGAATGTAAATCGCATTCAGCTTAAGATCTGGTTGGTTTGAACATCGTCAACACTGTGTTCCTAAACAGAGACAAATTGGTTATTGTATGCCACAGTATGAATGATGAGATGGTGGGATTCTGTGTCCATGGCAACATCCTATTAAAGATCCCATGAAATCACAAACGGGTTTTGTGGCTTCTAGTATACAGTACTCCTATAGCTAACAACATTAACTTTTAGCGCAAATATGGATTTAACAATTCACTGAGAAAATGGATTAATAACTCATCTTGCATTCAGGGGCACATACAAATAGATGGACGACAAAATGGCGTCTAAGATGAGAATGTTCCTCCTGCTAAATACCACCAGCCACAAAGTCATCATAGATGGGTGAACTTCAGTGGTGGACGGGAGACTACAGCAAATCTACTATCCTCCGATAGCAAAAGAGAAAAAAATTCAGAATAGCATTTTCAGGACAAGAGAATTTTTTTTTTAGACTGATTTCCATTGTCAGAAAAGAGAAAGATGCCAGAGCGCTAAAAGGTTAAGGGCCCTATTTTAACAATCTGAAACGCAAGTATCAAATGCGAAACGCAAGTAACTTTGTGGGCAGGTCTCGGGCGCTGTTGCTATTATACCGGCGGGATAAATGACTCTGCTGATAAATGATTGCGCCCAACGCAAATCTAAAATGGGTTGGTCTGAAGTAGCTTCATATTCATAGGTGTGGTTTGGGCGTAACGTGAAATAAACCAATCAGAGCGTCATCTCACATTCCCTTTAAGAGCAGGCGCGCTTGTTCCATGGCGGATTTCTATTATAACGGCGGATTTGCCAGGAGCGGTTCACAGCCGAGGAGACCGACGTTCTCGTCAGGGCCGTAAAACACAGAGAAGTGACATTGTATGGGGATGAGAGAAACCCACACAAATTAGCTTCTGTTAAACAGCCGTATGATAATTTTGGTAAATGTGTAAGCTAGATTTATGCCTATTTTTTCACATTTTCATGGACACCACAATGATTTCCCTCATGTGGAATATTTTCCTTGTAATTATGTATGGTTTGCAAAAATGTGAACTGCTGCGTCTGTGTGTAGATGAGAGAAGAAAAGTGTATGAGCGTTGTGCACACGCTACATTATGGCCAAGCATGCGTCCTTAAAATAGCATCTGAACGCACCACTGACTTTAGACTAGGTTTCTCCTGGTCTGTGGCGGAATTGTTTTCTGGAACTGCAAAATAGCACCAGGGAACGTTTGCGCCGGAACACGCCTCCTCTTTTCGCTGAACTGCCCCCGGGAGCGCAAGTTCTTTCCCTAATTTACCGACGTGCGTCTGTGGAGGGAAAAGTCCGCTGTGCGCGGGTGCAAAATAGGAATGATACATGCGTTGGTGTACAAAGGCAATTGCGCTGGGTGCAAGATAGGGCCCTAATTCTCTATCACTTTTGAAAATAGCGTACCGCCTATAGACTTCTAAACCTAACTGGTAGTGTTAACAACAGCAACCAATGCCATTTTAGCCTACGTCTACAAGTCTTTATCGTGACTCATGTTTCACAGGAGTGCCGTGCTGTTCCAGTTGAGCTATCTAGCAAGTTTACACCAGAACATGAATACATATAGAGCTGGTGATGAAAAATCGATTAATTTACAAATCATGCACTATGCCAAAAGGGCAAAACTGATTTCACCAAGTACAACATGTTCCTGGATCACCATCTTTGTTGATCCTGGAAAAACAACCAATCAGATTTGAGGGACAAGTTTACAGATTATGTCAAGTTTAGGCTTATGATACCACCATTGGTGTAATTCACCTATTATTTCCAGTTTATTGTAGGGTTAAATTATGTGTAGGGTTTGGTTTAGGGGTAGAGATAGACAATTTTCTGACAGGAATGTTGTTTTAGGATTAACTATATTGACCCAGGAACATGTCTTACTTGGGAAAATCAGTGACCGCACTAAAATAGTTTTGAAGTCATAATACCGCACAGTATTGTGGAAGGAATTACGTGGAAATAAGCCTTTATTAATCAATAATCTGCCCCTATAATTCATGTGCAAAGGAGTAATAATTGTTGGTGTTTTATTGCCACAAGTGTTTATTTCAGCTGGAAACTGAAATGGAGTTGTAGTGTAGTGGTATGTAGTGGCACGTTTTCCCAAATTTGCCTTTTTTTGAAAATGTACGTATATATATACATTCAGTGTATAGGTCTCTATATATATAAATGCTTATGTCATCCTCCTCTCTCTAAGCTCTAGGTTACATGAGAGCAGGTTCAGCTGTCTTTATTGCTGTCTGTGAATCATGATCACTGCGAATTACAAGCAGCTGTGCCGCTATTATATACACTGGCCACAAAACAGCAGCTGTGCACACCAAGACATATCCTCAATATATGGTGCGTAAGGCTGGCACTGTATAACCTCTGTCTCAATGATGAAATCACTGCAGATCATGGAGTAAAGGAGAACAGAAAAAGGTTGGTTTGCAAATAAAACGTGTTTGTAGGTTACGTTAAATTAAAATGGGTTGTAAGTATTACTGTTGTTCCACAGGTTTGCTTTGGCACCTCATTTGGCTAGGTGACACTATTTTTATTTATTTTTTTAAATTAAAAAAAATTATACAAGCAACACTTAAATACAGCTATTCTATAATGGGCACATTTTAACGTCCGAATTAAAATTTATAAAGGGGCATAAAGTCAAACATATCAGTGTGCAACTGTCTTGAAATCATAATTAAGACAAATGCCTCATTGACAGAATAAAATAAAAACCTCAAATAGTTTAGCTAATCTTTTATTTATAATAATTTACTATTATTTCATAAGAATCAAAATTATTTTAACAGCACAGCTTCACTGCGTTATTGATATTTGAAAAATGTTGTCTGCCGAATCAAAGTCATGTGGTACAAATAACACACATGTTCCAAAGTCAATAAATCTATTCAAATATCAGATATTTTGACCTTTTATGACAAGGCATTGATAGTTCACTTTGTAAAATGTCATGTTGTGTGACTCTCCAAAAATCAAAGTTTGAATTATTAATTACTTTTTAATTACTTTGTTGAAAAATTAAAATAAAATGATTGTGATAATACACATGTATTTAAATTGTAAGACATTTTTTATTAGTTTTTACTTAATGGTTACACCACATGACATTTTTTATGAATTCAAAAATGTTTTAAAAAGAACTTGCACATGTCTGCCAGTTCTTGACCTGAGAGTGTAAGTATAGAGGTGGCATACTTCCAAATCAAAATTTTTAATGCATGAATGAGTTAGATGTAACATGCAAACTGAATTTCTAAGAAATATAAAACATAAAAATTCCACATGTGCTTACTGTAAATCAGTGTTCACCCATTGAGTTCAATCCAATAATAAAAACCGACTATGTTTGCTAGGATACTTTGTGTGAATTTGTGAGTTCAAGTGCAAGAAGACGTGAAAGAGAGCTCAATTCAGCATTCACGCGCTGTCTGAGACGTGGCTTTCTGGGCGCGCGCTTCGTTTGTTTGCACGCTGAAAACTTCCAACAGCGCACGAGTAATAAACCCATTTCCCATTTCGCGTCTTCGTGCGCTTGAATATTTAAATTGGCAAGGCTTAAACTTTCATGACAATGCAGCACTCGCCCATCAACTGTCGCATTCATGAAAATGTTGCTTGCCAATTGGCGATTGACACCTTTTCATATACTCACCAACGCCTATTTTTTTCTTACAGTTGGCGCTTGGTGTTCATTTCAGGCCCTGTATACTGTATATATATATACATTTTTATTGTCACTATTATTAGGGTTTACGCACAAAGCGCTAAAACCCTATTGTAATTGTAAGAATTTGTATTAAATTCTTCCGCCGTAAAACTGATCGTACAGACCAAACTGTAAGGCCTAGAGACTTGAAACTTGGCCAGATGATAGGTCTCAATTTGGGGAGAGATTGACTCGATATCACCCCAACTGGCCAATAGTTGTTGTCGCTGCAGTGACCAAAAAATACGAAAGCGCTCATAATTCCTAGGGGGCTTCTCAATACTCAAGTTGATGCTTCCTTGTTTCCACACTCCATTCTCCAACCTGTGACCCGGAAACTGATCAAAGTCAGCCACCTTGAAGAACATCTCAATACTCTAATTGCACCGCGAGGAGGCGAGGAACGAGGAGTGAGGACGTTTCCAGAAGAGTTATGAGCGAGGATGCACAGGTGTATCCAATGAGGATCCAAAGTCTTTCTTGTCGAGAAACCTGACGCAGAAATAAATTCTCCTCCCCCTTCACATCTGTAACAATCATTTTAACTTATGCTTTACCTTGGCAGTTTAAATAAACTATATATCACACATATTTCAACAGGGCATCTTGCTTTATTAGGGGTTCAAGCTCGTAGCGCTGAAACGCTATTGTAATTGTTACATTTTCCAAGGATCAGCATTGTCCCCTAAAAGTGATCGGGCAGACCAAACCGTAAGTCGTAGAGACTTGAAACTTTGAGGGCTGGTAGTACTCACACCACCTACAACGTCACCAAGGCTCGCCCCGATCGGCCCGACAGGGGCGCTACAGCGGTCAAAAGTATGAAATGGCTCATAACTCCTAAACCGTCAGGCGTAGATTTAATTTCTGTCATGAAAAATGTTCCACCATCTTAGATTTTGTCCGAAACCTACTTTTGCAAACTAGTCCTTGGTTTTTAACCCGATCGGAACCAATAATTATCAGAAAAATGCGAAATTTCGATTCACTGTCGCTAAGTAGCACCAAAACGTTCGAAGAGGGCGGTGTCACTTTTACTAAAATGGCTATAATTCATGAAAGGAATGAGATATTTTCACCAAACTCAGTACAAATGTGTACAAGCTCAATAACACAAGCGTACAACCGTGAAAAAGCGAAATAACAGGAAAAAACATGAAATGGCATCATGCATTAATCATGCAACCGTCAGTCCGATTGACTTTTGATAGCCATGATAGTCTATGACGACATTAGATTATCTCGAAAAACATGGCTGCCATCAGCCAATCAAGTTTGAGCACCTAATAGACAAGGTTAACGGAGGCTAATCAGAATGAAACTGTGTGCCTGTTTGACTCATTGACCTGGCCTAGAGGTCTGTGAGAAATTTGAAAGAAATCAGCCACCTGGGGCGATATTGCATTTTACATAGTTGTATATGATTGTATATCACACAATGTTTCGCAAATACACACAAAATACATATCATATGATAGATCCCTCATTCTGAACAACTTTGCCTCAAGAATCACTACTGTGGATATTACCATTTGTTCTTTTGCAAACTAGTCCTAGGTTTTTTGCTCAACCTCGATAAAACCACTGCAGTAAAATTCCCTGGACTCTCTAGGTCAATAATTATCAAAATAAATGTTGAACTTCACCCTTTGGATAGCTATAACAGGGTCATTTAGAAAAGGGCCGTGGCAAAATATAGCCTATAAATCTTAAACGAAACATCGAAACTTCATGAAATTTGGTGAGAACATGCAACATTCTAAAGAAGCATGCAAACTTATATGGAGATCGGAACATAGGTGGCGCTGTGACTATTAAAAAACTTAAAAAAAAACATATATTTATGGTAAATGATGGGTATTGGCTGTAAATGGTCTTTTCCATCTATTATCAAAATGGTTACAGGTTTGCTAAATAAAACATAATACATTTTTACACATTGTAACATTTTAATCGTTGGCAGTCTGTTTTTGGTTGAATTGAAATGGTAAAAAGCACTGTCTTGTGAAATTTGTGCAATAAAAATATTTATAAATAAATCAATTAATCCGGCTCACTCCTTTCCTGACAGCAGTGCGCTGTCGTCTCTAAAAGCCAAACAAAAAAACTGAAATATGTATGAACACCAGTAAACTGAAACACTCTACTAGCAGGTTAATGAACTCACCCAAACACATATGAGATATGACAAAAGAAGATATTTGGAAGATATTTTTAAAGAAACAGTTTTACCATTAACAATCATTGTATTTCTCAAAATATCTTTATTCATGTCATGAAAGTCATACAGGTTTGAAACGACATGAGGATGAGAATTTTCATGTTTGAGTGAAAGTATTAATATGACTTGATAAGTGAAATGAACCCTTCACACACAGAAGCATCATCACACCTAGGATACACTCTGGTAACCATGCCGACCACACAGATGGCCAATCCAATCTATTCCAATCAGAGCTGTGGTCTCCGCCACTCTTGCAAGAAGTTATTAATAGCCGACAACCCCAGAGCCACATCAATCTCTCAGAAAGCCATCATCAGCTGAGCTCTCATAATCATCGGGCTTGATGAAGCTCGTCAGGACGCCTCTCTCTCCACAGTGAAACACGACCTCACATCTGAAGGTCACGCCTGAAAAGGCCCCTAGATCTTGCGACCAACCTCTCTGATCCGTGTGAGTGTGTGTGTGAGAGTTTAGTCTGAGTAGTTTAGGTCTGAGTGATGACCTCTAGGAAAACTGCGTGCCAGCCTCAATCTGCTGTGATAATAAGACTTATGCTGTCGCCCCTGGCTTCATATTTAATCTACATTTTATTTCTGGGGTGTTTCTATTTTCTCTGCTTCCTTTGAAGCTTCCTTCCAGGGCCATTACAAGGAATTATGGGGTTTTTTTTTTTTTTTTTTGCTCTAAGAAAATATTTATAAAAGTGTAACGGCACTGGCAGGAATGAAGCGGAGAGTGAATCCAATTGCAAGCACTTTAATAAACAAACAAACAGGTAATCCAGGGTACACAACAGAACAGGAATCGGGAACTCAGGACGGGAACAAAGAGACAACAGCAACCATTACAACATGAATAACTCACAAGGACTGAACTAAAACACTGGGCTTAAATACAAGGAAACACAAGCTAACAAGATAACAAGGGGGCGTGGTTAAACTGAAACACCTGGGAAGACTAATCAACATAACGGGGAATAGCTGAACATGGGACAAAACACATGGCAGGATCACACGACAAGCAGGGAATTACATGACAGACAAGAACAAGGAACCAGACACAAACCCACACCGTGACATTACCCCCTCCCTACGGAGCGGCTACCAGACGCTCCATAAGACCAGGGCGGGACGGGAGGGATAGACCAGGGCGGGACGGGAGGGACAGACCAGGGCGGGACGGGAGGGACAGACCAGGGCGGGACAGACCAGGGCGGGAATGTCAGTCCATCTAACAGCCAGGGTGGAGACTTTCCCTCGGGCGGCCAGGGCGGAGCGGACAGTCCATCGGGCGGCCAGGGCGGAGTGGACAGTCCATCGGGCGGCCACGGTGGAGACGACCCCTCGGGCGGCCACGGCGGAGACGACCCCTCGGGCAGCCACGGTGGAGACGACCCCTCGGGCGGCCACGGCGGAGACGACCCCTCGGGCGGCCACGGCGGAGACGACCCCTCGGGCGGCCAGGGAACAGGCACCGGCTCAGGAACAGACACCACCGGCTCAGGAACAGACACCACCGGCTCAGGAACAGACACCACCGGCTCAGGAACAGACACCACCGGCTCAGGAACAGACACCACCGGCCCAGGAACAGATACCACCGGTTCAGACACCACCGGTTCAGGAACAGACACCACCGGCTCAGGCACTGGAACTGGCACCACCGGCTCAGGCACTGGAACAGACACCACCGACTCAGGCACTGGAACTGGCACCACCGACTCAGGCACTGGAACCACCGACTCAGGCACTGGAACTGGCACCACCGACTCAGGCACTGGAACTGGAACTGGCACCACCGGCTCAGGCTCAGGAACAGACGCCACCGGCTCAGGCTCAGGAACAGACGCCACCGGCTCAGGCTCAGGAACAGACGCCACCGGCTCAGGCTCAGAAACAGACGCCACCGGCTCAGGCTCAGACAGACGCCACCGGCTCAGGCTCAGAAACAGACGCCACCGTCTCAGGAACAGATGCCAACGGCTCAGGCTCAGGAACAGACACAGGCTCGACGGCGGCCATCTTGTCAGGGGACACAGGCTCGGCAGGCGTTACGTGAACAGGCTCGGCGGCGGCCTTCTTGTCCGAAGACACAGGCTCGGCAGACGTGACGTGAACAGTCTCTGTGGCGGTCATCTTGTCCGAAGACACAGGCCCGGCAGACGTGACGGATTGCTGGGGTGGTGCATGCAGTACGAGCAGCTCGGGCGGGGCCAGTAGAGCATGACACCTGGACAGCGCGGGCAGAGCAAGACGCCTGGGCGGTGCGGGCAGAGCAAGACGCCTGGGCGGCGCGGGCGGCGCGGGCAGAGCAAGACGCCTGGGCGGTGCGGGCAGAGCAAGACGCCTGGGCGGTGCGTCAGGAACGGCAGTCACCTCCGGGATGGTCTCCGTGTTAGGAGCCACCGGACTTGGGACCACCGGAACAGTTACGGAGGGAGCCTTTCTCCTCCTCCTGTGTTTCGGGACCACCGGAACTGGGACCACCGGAACTGGGACCACTGGACTCGGGACCACTGGAACTGGGACCACCGGACTCGGGACCACCGGACTCAGGACCACCGGACTCGGGACCACCGGAACTGGCATGGAGGAAGTCTTCCTTCTCCTCCTCCGTTTCGGGGCCACCGGAACTGGGACCACCGGACTCGGGACCACCTGAAGAGGCTCTGTGCTGGATGGAACCCGTGGCGAATGGGGCGCTGGGCTGGACATCACCAACCCAGGGTCAAAGAGGGGCCAGAGTGGAGAGTGGTGTCGGGACTCCTCTCGACCACCTCCTCTACTGCGGCCTCCACGGGTTCCGCGAAATATGACCAACCGGGTCCCCTCAAAAGATTGTCCTCTCTCCCGCTCGGTGGCTGGGGAAGAGACATTGGCGAACATGCTGCTGGATTCAGTGATGGTGAGTTCTTCTGTAACGGCACTGGCAGGAATGAAGCGGAGAGTGAATCCAATTGCAAGCACTTTAATAAACAAACAAACAGGTAATCCAGGGTACACAACAGAACAGGAATCGGGAACTCGGGACGGGAACAAAGAGACAACAGCAACCATTACAACATGAAGAACTCACAAGGACTGAACTAAAACACTGGGCTTAAATACAAGGGAACACAAGCTAACAAGATAACAAGGGGGCGTGGTTAAACTGAAACACCTGGGAAGACTAATCAACATAACGGGGAATAGCTGAACATGGGACAAAACCAACGCATTCTCATCCTTGGGCGTCATAATACTGACGCTTTTGACATTTCGTCTACATCGAACGCACATGGCACCCTTTAGCGTCAATATGAGACGCACAGAGCTTTGTTCGGTTATGGGTAGGTTTAGGTCTAGTGTAGGGATAGGGTTAGACCGCTAGGAGGCGCCTTCTGGCCCATTTCTATCTGCGTCTCATATTGACGCTAAAGGGTGCCATGTGCGTTCGATGTAGACGAAATGTCAAAAGCGTCAATATATGACGCCCTAGGATGAGAACGGGCTGGACAAAACACATGGCAGGATCACATGACAAGCAGGGAATTACATGACAGACAAGAACAAGGAACCAGACACAAACCCACACCGTGACATAAAGGGGATCTTATGATCAGTAATGTTAAAAACATTTGTCATTTTTGTGGACCCTCCCAAAAAAGAAGAAGTTTATTCAAGTTGCTATTAGTTTCTTTTAAAATAAAAATAAAAAAGTATACTTTCAGTCTACTTTTTATGTACTTCTCAGAAATACTTAAAATTGCACTTAAGTATACTTGACATGCTGACAGAAAAGTCTAAGTATTAGTTACTTGTACTCAATCTTTTGATTGAGATATACTTCAAATTATAATTAAGTATTCTAAGTATACTTGGCTTGTAGTATGAAGTTAAGTTCACTTAAAGAAAACTCACTATACTAGCAGAACAAAACTTTTACTTTACAGTTTAGTTTAGGGTCCAATTCTCACTATTAACTAGTTGCTTATCATCATGCATATTACTAGTACATTGGCTGTTTATCAGTACTTATAAAGCACATATTAATGCCTTATTCTGCATGACCATATTCTACATCCCTTAATCCACCCAATACCTAAACTTAACAACTACCTTACTAACTATTAATATGCGGTAGATAGGAGTTTGAAGCAAAAGTCGTAGTTAGTAGTTAGTTAATGGTAAGAATTGCACTGTAAACAAATCTGTTAAATTTACGGTAAAAAACTGGCAGCTGTGGTTGCCAGAAATTTACCGTAAAAAATACAGTAGCAACATTTTAGATTTTACAAACTTTACTTAAATTTACATGAATAAACCGTAGTTAATTATCTGATATAATGTTAATTTACTGACCTATTTGAAGTATTAATATCTGTTTTGTACCATAGTTATACACTACCAACCACCAATCAGAGTGGTGATGAAAATCACATGGTGAATTAAAGCTCATCACAAGGAGCTCTTTCACAAAAAAAAAGTTAATATTAATTTATAGAAGCTGCACATTCACACAAACATTAAACACCAACATCATCATGGTAACACACATGAAATTAAAAAAATGCAATAAACATTCATTTAACAACATTAAATGTAACATAAAACCCTAATGTCATAACTGATTAGAAAAAACTAAGAAAACTATGAAGAAACAGTTATTTCAACATAAATACATGAAATGTGAAGTGTCACGCAGGGAATTGTGTGAACTTTACGTTTACGTTTTTTCCTTGTAAATTATACAATGGCTTGTTCTTTTTCACTTCCAAAACCTGTAAATTTAACGGTATTTTACGGTAAAATTACATTAAATGTACCATTATATCTATCACAGTTGTTTTTCATAGTAAGGAAACTTTCTGTTAACCAATTAACAGTTTTTCACTGTAGCATTTTTACAGTGTTTGACCGTAAAATCACAATCATTTGTTAGTCTGATCAAAACTTCTAAACTAGTAGTTTACTGAAAGTAACTATCAGTATACCATACAGTAAGTTAACTTAGTTTCACTAAAAACGTAGTTGTACACCAGTTGTGTACTCAAAGTTACTACTGTTACACTTAAATATACTTAAAATAAACTTTTATACACTAAAAGTGGGCCAATTTAGTCCCATGTATATTATCATTAGTATACTTACTACATAAAGTTTTGCTAAAAATATATTTGAATTTTATGTATACTCAATAAAATGAACTTGAAGTATATTATTTGTTAAGGGCCTTGATTCTTCTCAAAAGAACAGCATTTATTTGAAACATTATAAATGTCTTTTTTGATAAATTTTTGATCTCGGTTTCCACATAAATATTACGCAGCATAACTGTTTTCAACACTGATAATAATCATACATATTTCTTGAGCATCAAATTATCATTTCAGAATGATTTCTGAAGGATCATATGACACTGAAGACTGGAGTCATGATGCTGAAAATACAGCTTTACCCTCACAGAAGAAATTACATTTTGCAATATAATCACATAGAAAACATTACTAACAGTGTTTTTATTGTACTGTAAAAATGTTTTATCAGCATTGATGAGCATTCAAGACTCCTTTCAAAAATATTATAAATTAATTTTTCCAAACATTTGATAGAAGGCCATGTACCCCCACAGGGGTTCCCCAGGGTTCAGTTCTTGGTCCCCTCCTCTTCTCCATCTACACCACATCACTGGGACACATCATACAGGCACACGGTTTTTCCTACCACTGCTATGCTGATGACACGCAGCTCTTCCTCTCCTTTCAACCAGATGATCCCACAGTAGCTGCACGGGTCTCAAGCTGTCTGGCGGACATCTCCACATGGATGAAGGAACATCACCTGCAGCTCAACCTGGCAAAGACTGAGCTTCTCGTCCTCCCTGCCAATCCGTCTGTACAGCACGACTTCACCATCCAGCTAGAGTCATCATTAATCACCCCATCAAGATCGGTCAGAAATCTTGGAGTAACGTTTGATGACCAGCTGACCTTCACAGATCACATTTCAAAGACAGCTCGATCATGCAGGTTTGCACTGCACAACATCAGGAAAATCCGGCCTTTCCTAACTGAACATGCAACACAACTCATCGTCCAGGCCCTGGTCATCTCTAGGCTTGACTACTGCAATGCTCTTCTGGCTGGACTTCCAGCATGTGCAACCAAACCACTACAGATGATCCAGAATGCTGCAGCTCGTCTTGTCTTCAACGAGCCCAAGAGGGCCCACGTCACTCCTCTGTTCATCTCTCTGCACTGGCTACCTCTCGCTGCTCGCATCAAGTTCAAGGCACTGACGCTTGCTTACAGAACTATCACAGGCTCAGCTCCCTCCTACTTTCACTCACTCCTACGAGTCTACATCCCTACCAGACACCTACGATCGGTCAACGAGCGACGTCTCGTGGTTCCATCACAGAAAGCCACAAAATCACTTTCCAGAACATTCTCATTCACAGTTCCATGCTGGTGGAATGCTCTCCCCACCCTCATCCGGAATGCAGAGTCCCTGACAACATTCAAAAGACAGCTGAAAACCAATCTCTTCCGTGAGCACTTAACCTTATAGAAGAAAAAAAAAAAAAAAAAAAAAAAAAAAAAAAATTCCTTTCCCTTTGTAACATTTGGAAATTTGTTTTCCTTTCCCTTTGTAACATCTGGAAATTCGTTTTCCTTTCCCTTTGTAACATCACTTATCAGGCTTATGCTACTCTGAATAATACCTGAACTTCGTACTTTGAGCACTTCTAGCGTTGTTGTTGCTTTTGCCTCTTTATGATGACTCGCTGAATTTTGTCCTAATTTGTAAGTCGCTTTGGAGAAAGGCGTCTGCTAAATGACTAAATGTAAATGTAAATGTATGTAGCCTATATATACAGATTCAGACGTGACAACAAATTAGGATTCGGATTACAAGTGTCATATTCGATTATAATAGCAGGAGTAAGTAAGGTAAGTCTCAACTTATTTCATTAGTCTGTCTATAGACAGTTGCTCCTTCCGCTACTTTATCTTCATGCGAGGACAAACTCTTTTTTTTTTTTTTTTTTTTTTTTTGGCAAAGCGGATATTTTTCTCTGCAAATACAGTGAATAGTAATTATCTCAGTCTGTGAGAACAAGTATGAACGTAATCTAAAAATCTGTTGCTGTCTTACTGTTCGGGGAGAGAGTGAGCAAGGAACAGGTTGCCTTGGCAACCGAAAAGACTTGTACGCTTATTCAAAGCGGCAAATTAGATTTTTGTGGCCAACTGGGTTCGTTTGCACAGGCTTCACCAGCTGATGAGCTTCTATTACTGCTTGTTCAATATCTTTTCAGATGTCAAAAGAAAATCCAATACAGAAGCCCTGTGACTTCGTGAACAGAGACAGACAGGGAATGTTCTATTGTCAAGCTTGATAATCTTGAATCCACTTCCATCCGATCGATTGAACAATAAGAGCAGAAGCCACATGAAAGCATGAGAATCCTGTTAATGCCTTGGTATACAAATTAAGCTTATTATCTTTTAGGTTATATAAGGGGCCATTTGTCGAATTGCAAATTGCGTAATTATGCTTGATTTGCCATTTGGCATCATGTGTTCTTATGCCTGATTTATGGCATGGAAGTTTTAACGCCATTGAAGGTTTTTAAAGGTCATAATCTGATTAATCACCTTAAAAATTTGATTGACACTGTAATATAAGGATGGCGCTTGTGAGACTTGTTTCTGAAAATTTGATCTGACACATTTCATTTGGATATGTCCTCTAGACTGCATTTGCCATGCAATTATGCTTTTAACCCATGGTTCATTGCCTCTATTTAAATTGTATCTTTTCAGCTGTATTCAACAGAGTATAGGGGGTATCTATCTATCTATCTATCTATCTATCTATCTATCTATCTATCTATCTATCTATCTGTCTGTCTGTTTAGGACTGTGACTTTCCTCCATGTTAAAAAGTGTGTGTGTGTGTGTGTGTGTGTGTGTGTTTGTTTCCAAACTTGATTGGTTGATTGATAGAATTGTGATTGCTATTTCATTACAATGGCAGGCCATTTGACAATTTAGACATTACAAACTTTATGGAATATACATGCATGTCTGACAGATTGTGATAACTGAATGGATCATTTTGCATGGCTCACACATGACAAAATGTCGAAGGGCTTGACTGATTTCAAAGTTTAGCATATGCAATTTACTTAAATCAATAAGAAATTTAAATTTGACAGAATTTGTGTTTTGAGAAATACAAAATTCCCATTTGAGAACTGAGCCAAAGCCATTGAGGAAAAACTGTAAAATGAACTGATAGAAAGGACAGACACTGATTTGCACAAAAAATGGCACTGATTTATAATATGTCGCCATCTTGTGGCTCAATATATTTCGGTACCTCTCAGATCAGGTGACAAGCTTAGCACAGTTACAAATAATGGCAAAAACCAACTCGATTAAAACTAGAAAACAAGCCTAGATGCATACTAGAAAATAGAATAAAAAAAACATATATATAAAAATTCAATAAAATTGTCAATAGGATGAAATAATAAAGTGTAACATTATTAGTGTGAGACGATTCACACACACACACACACACACACAACAGAAAGTATATAGAGCCCATAAAGAGACATGGTAAAAAAAAAAAAAAAAAAAAGAGATGGGAGGAAAAATTATTTGGCAATGCTTTTGCTGTCTCTTGAGAAACTTGTGTTTGTATAACCAGTTCTACTTGACCTGCTCCGAGCAGGATTCGTTCCGGTTTCTCAGGCGTGGGTGGGAGGAGGACAAGGACGCTGAAGACCGCAGCTTCTAGCACGCCTCTTAAGGCCAGGGGAGTGAGGTTTAAGGAACGTTCACACCAAGAACGATAACTATAAAGAGACAGATAAGATATATCTAAAAATCTTTCTAAATATAAAAGAATAGCAGAGTCCACACCACAACTATAATGATTACGGCACAGAGAAACGATATAGTCGGAAATCACTCTAAAGAAGTCCCTCATTCTCCACTGTTCTCTCCCTCTCAGAAGCCTGGGAAGAAGAAACAATGGAGTCGCAGGACTGAGTGGATGGGACTAAGTGAGCTCACGCCGTTCAATATACCCGCGTGCCTCACTCTCCCTGCAGCGAGGGGATACCCCGGTGCTTTCCATCCCGCGAAGACCAACGCCTTTATCTAGTACAAGGGTTTTGCTCTATTTTTAGGGTGCCAAAGGGGAATATGTGCCAATGACATTGGCAGCTTTAAATACAGAAGTGTGATCGGACTCCATGCAGGACTCCACCCCCTACCAGTTAAGGAGCCAGGCGATGTTAAGGCCTGGCCTGAACTTGTCATAAACCCAGTTTGTGCTCAGCAGCTTCGACAAATGGTTCCTGCAGCCGGGGCGCCATTAGCAAGCCAATTTGTACCTGATCCCCTATGTGGCCCGCGCTCACTGTTCTGCTACACTATTGTTGACGGCAGGTGAAGCCGAAGAGGAGGCCGTCGCAATCCTACTCTGCGGCCTCTCAAGCTGGCCTTCACAAACACCTTCACACCTTGCTGCTCTCCAACCCCTCACCACCCAAATACAGGCTTCCGGGCAAATTCCGGGCATGTCGAATTGGGTTTTAGAGACGATAAAACAGGGTTACTCCAATTCGTTTGCAGACCCTGCACTTCAAGCGTGTGACTTACACTTCAGTCTCGGATGACCAACTTTCATGTCCTGTGAGCTGAAATACAAATTCTGCTGGCAAAGGGCGCGGCAGAAAAGGTCCCTGCAGCCCACAGAGAGTCAGGCGTTTACAGCCGCTACTTCCTCGCCCCCAAGAAGGATGACAACCTCAGGCCCATCCTCGACTTGAGATTTCTGGACCACATTCTGTTGAGATGATAACTTTGAAACAAGTCCTCTCAACAGATCTGCCCAGGGGATTGGTTTTTATCAGGGGATCTGAAGGACACATACATTCATATCCAGATAGCTCCCCATCACAGAAATTGAAATTCGTGCTCGAGGGGGAGACTTACCAATAATATACAGTCCTACCATTCGGACTGTCTCTAGCTTCACGCACCTTTACAAAATGTGTGGATACAGCTCTCTCCCCACTGAGACAGAGGGGAGTTCGCGTCCTGGATTACCTCGATGATTGGCTGCTCTTAGCCCAATTGAAAAAGGAACTGAGGGCGCACAGGTCTCTGCTCTTCAGCCATCTAAAAAGTCTTTCCAGTACTTAAAATGCGGGCCTGGATCTCACCGGATCACTCCCTGAAAATTGAGCAGTTAGCGACGCATTCAGAATGGGAGCATCCTCCCCTTAAAGACATTTCAGAAGCTCCTGGGCCTCATGGCAGCAGCCTTCTCCGTAGTTCCCTTGGGCCTGCTACACGTGCAGCCTCTGCAACACTGCTTGAAGGCGTGCGTCCCACCTTGAGCGTGGTGCGACAGCCGTATTATTCTCAGGGTGAGCCACGGCTGTAACGGATCCGTGGCCCCCTGGAATTTTCAAGGAATTTTAGCAGGAGCTCAGGGGGCACCATGTCCTGGTCCGGCCGGACAACATGACAGTGGTAACCTATATAAATCACCAGGACGGTCTCAGGTCCCATCTACTGAACAGATTGGCACGTCGCCTCCTCCTGTGGGCACAGGACAACCTCTGGTCAGTACGAGCTTTACATGTGTCGGGCTCCATGAACACGGGAGCAGATATTCTGTCCCAGAAACGGACCACCCCCAGGGGAATGGAGACTCCACCCCCTGATGGTCTGAATAATTCTGAGCATTTTCACCCAGGCGGAAGTGAATATCACCGAGTCGAAAGAGAACACCCACAGCCCGATATTCTTTCCTAAGGAGAAAGGAGGCATTGGCCCACAGGTGGCCCCCTCTGCACCTTTATGCCTTCCCTCCAGTAGCACTGCTCTCTCAGGTCATCAGCTGAATCAGGGAAGACAGATGCTCAGTCTTACTCATGGCATCACACTTGCAGAACCAGCCTTGGTTCCCTGGAATGGTCCAGCTGCTGTCTGCAGTACCTTGGCCAAACCCTCTGAGAAGGGACCTCCTTTCCCAAGGGAAAGTGTCAATCTGGCATCCCCAACCCGAGTTGTGGAGCCTCCACCTATGGCCTCTCGGCAGGAGCATACAAGCCTCCCCCGGAGGGTCTTGAACATGATCTTTGAGTACCATCTACCAGGCGCAAAAAGTGGGCTATTTTTTCCCGGCTGGTGCGTAGCCGACTTATAGACCCCATATCGTGTGAGATCGCTTCCATTCTCTCTTTTCTTCTGGAGCTGTTGGATGGCTGATGCACTCCGTCCACGCTCAAGGTATACACGGCAGATATTGCAGCGTACAACGCCACTATAGCTGGCCAGTCGATTGGGAAACATGACCTGATGGTCAGATTTCTCAGAGGGGCCAGGAGGCTAAGCCCACCTTGTCCCAACACGGTCCTTTCCTGGGACCTGTCCATTGTCCTGAGGGCACTCAGGGGCCTTCCGTTTGAGACACTCATGACAGCCGACCTTTCCGCCTCTCTCTCTCGCTAAAGACCGCTCTCCTAGTGGCTCTGGCATCGGTGACCTGCAGACTCTCTCAGTGGATATTTCTGCCTCGAGTTTGGGCCTAACGACAGCAAAGTGGTTCTTAAACCCACGGCCTTTAAGGCACAAGTTATCTCACTCTCTGCTCTCCCCTCTGCTGAGGCTTCACAAGACAGCTTCCGTTCGGCACTAGTAGCACGGCGTTTTGCAGTGCTTTCCCCATACGTTAATTCCTGTACTGTATCTCAGGGAACCGAGGTTATGTTAGTAACTGGAGCGTTATCGTTATAGTTTTATTTATAGTTATCGTTCTTGGTGTGAACAGGCCTCAAGCTGAAGCTTGTTACAGCAGGATGGATTCTGATTGGCTGTCAATGTTTTTAACGTTCATCAGCTCGATAAAATCATTCTGAAAGTGATTCCAACGATATTGTTTCTCTGTGCCATCATCGTTATAGTTGTGGTGTGGACTCTAAAGGAACATGGTGGTGGAAAAAAATATGAGATGGGAGGAAATATTATAATAATAATAAAAATAATATACTTTTGCGGTCTCTCGCAAATGTTTTGCGTTCCCCTAGAAACACAAAACACGAAGTTTCTCGGCGGAATGCAAACGTTTTTGAGAGAGAATGCAAAAGTTTTGACCAATAATTTTTCCTCCCAGCTCCTTCACCATATGTCACTTTAGGGCTCCGTATCTTCCACATATCATTGAAAAGGGTTGCCAAATTTTATAAAACACTTGACTTTTATTTCTTAACCAGTATGTTATTTTTACACAGTTGTACACAGTTGTAAACCTCAGATAACCACAAACAAAATAAGATTTCCACTTCATTGCACTTCTTGGCAATTATTAGCTACATTTCTGTGAGTTTTATGGTGTGTCCTTGCCAAAGATCAGAATTTGTGTAAATACCCAATACCCAATTTATGAATCCATTGGGAAATTGACTCCATGGATATCAGAGATAATGTTACACACTCGTTTACACCACATCTAAATAAATCCAATGGTTGTTCCCCATAAGTTCAGAATGCAACTTTTATATATTGAAATGAAACATGGATGTGCTCCAAGTGTTATAAATCAGTGTCTATTAACACTGTTAATATTGTGAGTGATATAGACACATGGTCATCCACTAATGAGGGGCCACGGGGGACGTATTTGTTACACTTCCCCTCATCAGTGTCACCATGGTTCCTCTCTGTTGTTGCTTGGCAACCGTTTCATCCTGCAATTGAAGCAAACATCAAAGACGTGACTTAAAATCATCCAATTATACAATGGGATAATTTCAGTTGAAATAATATGCGATAGCCTCTCATTATTCCATTTAATTATCACAATGAATCTATCCTCATCAACAGTAATCATTTTAGGATGCTCCTTCAATTATCCTTGAAAAATTCAGCCTTTCAAAATGTACCATGGTAACCATAGTTTCTGATAATGTGTAGGAGCTTGGAGCTGTAACTCTAGGTTTAACCACTCACAGGGGTGGAATAATGTAATCGCACAACGAACACCCTCCTGATGTGGCAGTACAACTCATACGTCTCTGTTTAAGTATAAAAGATTTACAGGAGAATAATAATAATTTAGAGTTATGGAAATAAACTGTCATGTGTGGTTTATTCATTTGATTTGTGATCATGTTAATGAATGTTAAATTATTGGTATAATTATAACTGAATCAGCAGGTTCTCGTTTAATTTGATATAGGCTATAACAACCACACACACACACACACACACACACACACACACACACACACACACACACACACACACACACACACACACACACACACACACACACACACACTGTCTGATAAGTTGAAAGACTATTTTTGTGTAATTTTATAGTTTTCTTATTGCATTTAGTTTTAAATTAAAATTGTTAAAATGAAATGGCCGGTGATGGTTGAACTATTCTATTCTATTCTATTCTATTCTATTCTATTCTATTCTATTCTGATATTATTATATTATTATAAAGAGGCCACACAGGTCTGAGATTGTTCTCGCTGTGTCCGGTAGGTGGCGGTATGTCTTTTGTTAAGCATCAACAGACAGCAATACAGAAGAAGACGAGGAAGTGCTATATTTACGTACTTTTGTTGTCATCTAAGAACTTCGGTTGTTGTTGTTTTATTACTATTTAAAGCTTTAATCTTGCCAGGACCCGCTGTAAGTGTTAAGAGAGGAGTGTGTTCTCCAGCGGACAGCATTAATGGCCGAGGGCAGCAGCGGTAACCCGGGCAGCGCTCCTCCCGGAGACCCGCAGCTCATCGCGCTCATAGTGGAGCACCTGAAGAACAGAGGCCTGTTCGACGAGTTCAGGAGAGACTGTCTGGCAGACGTGGACACCAAGGTGATGTGAATGGATGTGCATTTGAACAGTCGTGGCCATGTCTCAAAAGCTGGTTATCTGCCCTCCTAGACAGCATTTCTGTGCGTCATCTGCGCGTTTCAACTCTCGAGCACGAGCTCGCCTATAAAGTGTCAAGAAATGATTCCACTGTCCATTTAGGCAGATTAACGTTACTATGTTTTGAAACGATATCTGTCTGTCTGTCTGTCTGTCTGTATTTGTCTTAATTTATGCTATCTATCTATCTATCTATCTATCTATCTATCTATCTATCTATCTATCTATCTATCTATCTATCTATCTATCTGTCCCCACCCATCCATCCAGTATCCATCTCATTAAAACTGACATGAATTCATATTTCTTTCCAGCCAGCTTATCAAAATCTGCGACAGAAGGTGGACAACTTTGTGTCCACTCATCTCAGCACTCAAGAATGGAATCCGTCCATCAACAAGAACCAGGCGAGGAATGGCTTGAGGCAAAGCGTAGTCCAGTATGTATCCACTCAATGGACTCTTTTATTATTTTTGTTAATATTATTGTATTGTGCAATGCGGTACTGTAAGTCTGAAGTTTTGTTTTAATGCATTGCATTATATACACTATGTACTAGTGTTTAAAGTTGGGAGTAATTTGACTTTTGCCAATAAACGCCAGAAGGCCTGTTAAAATAGGATACCTTTTTTGCGCAATGTTTTAAACATTTTATAGCTCTAATGCATTACACAAGATTTATTAAATAAAATATTATTTTCCTTTGTATTTTTATTGAAAGCATTTGATTATTCTCACAGGTCGGGCATGTTGGAATCAGGGGTAGACCGAATCATTACTCAGGTGGTGGACCCTAAGCTGAACCATACCTTCAGGCCACACATCGAGGACGCCATTCATGAATTTCTGTCAGCAGAGACGAGAGAAGAGGGTGCATCGATTTCAGCCCTCGACGCTGAACAACAGGAGATAACACAATGAGGTAAGACACATTTATGCTAAGAAATGGTTTCAACATAATTATCTACAAAAAAATAACTTAATCTATACACTGATGAGCCAAAACATTCTGAGGTGAAGCGATTATCGTTGATCATCTCCTAACAAGGCCACATATTGAGGTCTGGGTAGATTAGATGGTGAGCAGACAATCATTTTATGTAATCAACGTGTTGGATGCAGGAGAAATGGGCAGGAATAAAGATCTGAGCGACTTATCAAGGGCCAGGTTGTTATGGCAAGACGACTGGGTCAGAGTATTTTTGAAACGGCGAGGCTTGTGGGTTTCTCCGGGTCAGCAGTGCTGAGGATTCACCAACAAACCGGCGAGAGGGGGTTGGGCACTCGAGGCTCATCGCTGCACGAGAGAACGAAGACTATCCCGTCAGGTCTGAGCCAACAGAAGATCTACTGTGGCACAAGTCACACAAAAGTTCAATAATAGTTATGGGAGGAATGTGTCACAACTCTCAGTGCATCACACTCTGCGTAGCTGTAGACCAGGGTTTCTCAAACTCGGTCCTGGAGGGCCACTGTCCTGCACAGTTTAGCTCCGACCCTTGATCAGGGTTGGAGCTAAACTGTGCAGGACAGTGGCCCTCCAGGATTGAGTTTGAGAAACCCTGCTGTAGACCAATCAGAGTGTCTATGAGGACCAGATGCCTCTGATAACCGCTGTCCACCGTCGAAAGCTCCTACAATGGACACGCGAGCAGCAGAACTGGACCTTGGAGCGTGGAGAAGGGTGTCTGGTCTGATGAGTCCTGTTTTCTTTTACATCACGTGTGTGGCGTTTACCTGAGGAAGTAATTCACCAGGATCCACTGTGGGACGAGGACAAGCCGGTGGAGAGTAGGAGTGGGGGGGAAATTCGGTGTGGACGATTCTGAACTGATTCACAAATGTCAAAAATAGATTTTCTAAATTCTTCTTCTTATTTTCTCTCTCTAATATCGTAATATTGACGGAACGCAAAAGGCGTAACTCTGAAGCGCGGACGTGCAGTGTCCGGACAGTCCGTTGCGTGGACATAACAGAGACGCATGATGGCTGAGTGCGAAATCCGAACCGAAACCTCTTCGTTAAGTAGCTAACGTATGGAAAATTGCCAGTTTCATTGTGACCTATTTTGTATTTTTTTTGTATGAGAGCTGCTTTCTGTATTGTTCAGTTTTCACAATATGCTGTAAACCGATCTGTTATACGTACGTTAATACGGAGGTTTACTGTACTGCCCTCCACAGGCACAGTGTGTGTCAGTGCAATGACAGTCACAACAAGTTACATTTTGACTGTGCTCTCTGCAGATGTTCATTCACTTTTTTTTTTGTATAAGCTGTTTTTGATTGTGGTATACAGCACAAATTTCAAGTCATAACTCTTTATTATTTAGTTGTGTATAAGAGCGGCTTTGTATGTTACTAATTATTCAGAATATGCGTACGTCCTCCACAAGCATTATGTTAGTATGAGAGCTGCTGGTACATCACTCTATATTTTTTAACGAAAGCTGCTTGTGATTTTGCTGCAGCAAAATGTTTATTTATTTTTTTGTCTGAATGATTATATTGCTCATTGCACATAACAGGAGGATGTTGGTTATAAGTCTATCATTAAATGTTTGTATTCAGTTAGTGTTCTGCTAGTACAGGCACACATGTATTTTCCTGTTGGTTCTTTGCAATGTTGGGACATAAGTTGGCAAATGTAACCTTACAGTTGACTTGCCAAATCACTTCCGTTTGTTTTATTAATAAAATTAATATAGGAAGTAAAAAAATACTTTGCTTTAAAAGTACCAAGTAGTCACAGGAAAAAAAAGATGCATCGATAATCATTTTAGCATCGCATCACAGCCTCTGGATCGTAATCGAATCGAATCGTGAGGTGCCTAGAGATTCCCACCGATGCTCTGAGAAATGTCCTGCTGGGAAACCCTGGGTCTGGACACATGCCACCTTCCTAAACACTGTTCACCTCTTCATGACACAGTGGTGTTCCCTGGTGGAAGTGTCTCATTCAGCTGGATAATCACACTGCACACATTGATCAGGAATGGTACATGATGTAGAGTTCAAGGTGTGGTTCTGGCCTCCAAACTCTCCAGATCTCCATCCAGTTAGTATCTGTGGGATGTGCTGGACCAACGAGTTCGATCCACGGCGCTCCACCTGACGACCTACAGGCCTTGAAGGATCTCTGCTGATGTCTTAGTGCCAGAAACCACAGGACACCTTCAGGGTTCTTGTAGAGTTCATGCCTGGAGCTACAGTTGTCAAAAAGTACCGACTTCGGTACTTAAATTTTACCTGATAGACGCCTGCTTTCAAACGCTCCCGTGTGTTTCTGTGTATCGCTCGGTAAAGAGCGTCATTGATGTATGTTTACAACATGTTTTTGAAGCGCGGATCATTGTAGCCAATCACAGTCATATCCGACGAGTGCGTGAGTACAATGGCCAATCAGAGGTGTTTACGATTCTGCTCAACAGTGCTCAAAGCGTCACATTGTTTAAATTTCAGTAGCAACTTGGTACCGAAGTAGGTACTTTTTGTACACTACCTGGAGCACGCGGAGGAGCATGTCATGGTTCTAATGTTTTGACTCATCGGTGTAAAGTCACCTTGAGAAATAAGTAGCTTTTTTCATGTCATATATTAGTAGAATAACTTTTTATTTTTTATTGGTGCACCCTTATTATTGACATTTTTGTGGCTTAGGGCAATATGAAAAAAAAAAAAAACAGGATGTTTTTTTCTGCACATGTGTAACACTTGGTGTTTTTCCAGGTACAAGGATAAATTTTTGCTATTTCACATGGAGATCACCAAAAGTTGTCCTTCCGTGACCGGCTACAACGGACGAACATTTGCTGAGCACTGGAACTTTTTGAATTTAAGTGGTTAGATTGTGTTGTTTTGCACAATATGTGTGTGTGTGTTTAGCATGTTACATAAAAGCAAGTTGTTCAGCCCATGCTGTCTGGTTTAGTTTAATGAAATTACCTCTTCAGCGCTAAAGAACAACTGAAGCTTATTTGTCCAAATTAAAATAAATGTTTTTGAAAAAAACATAAAAAAAATAAAAAAAAGTACATTGAACTGAAGCCAGATGCAAATGATCCTTTTTACACAGCTGGTTTTGTGAAATGCTTCTCTTTTTGTTCTCGCTATATTCCAGTGGGACTCGTAGCAACGTTTCTACAATAAATGTAACTTTTTAAGAAAAGCCAAGTCGGTTGCATCATTTGTGGTATTGTAAAACCTCTGAATCATTGCAAGAGGTTACGGTTTGTTGTGGGAAACATGCTACATAATGACATAGTCCTGGACTCCTTTTAGCAATGGCATTTTTGACAGGAGGTCTTCAACCAGCGTTTTTATGATTCCATCTGGACATTAACTAGAGCGAATAACCTCAAGAGTTCACCATGTTCTGTACAATGCAGAGTGCAGACACAGTGTTACATGATTGAAACCATTTGAGGCTGAAAGCTTGTCCACTCCGAGACTGCATTTGAATCTCCGGCGTCCTCATGGCATGAAATTCCAGGGAAGAGCTTTTTGGTAATGGAAGAGCCTCTGGAGAGGTGTCATGTCCCGGCTTCGGACAAAGGTCGGCCGTTCCAGCTTGCTTCTGTCTCTCAGCACCTCAGCGCTGAGAATGTGCTGTACGGTCAGATGCTCGGTCGGACTGCTCAAGAGCTGCGGTCACGTGTCTTCTGTCGCAGTGAAGCTCTTTGCAGTTTAGTGGTGGATCCAAATTTTGCAGCTGAACTTGTTCAGATTTTCTTAAAAGGAATGAGAGTGCATCGGTGCCCGCTCTTTTTTTTCTGGTCTGTTTATAGGATTAGTTCACCTTCAAAATAAATGTTGCTGATAATTTACTCACCCCGATGTCATCCAAGATATCCATGTCTTTCTTTCTTCAGTCGAAAAGAAATTAAGGTTTTTGAGGAAAACATTCCAGGATTTTTCTACACAGAATGGACTTCAATGGCAACCAACTATACCAATGTTCAAAGAAGGTTCAAATGTCCGTCTCAATGCAGCTTCAAAGTCTCGACACGATCCCAGTCGAGAAATAAGGGTCTTATCTAGCGAAACGATCGGTCATTTTCAGAAAAAATAAAATATATCTATACTTTTTAACCACAAATGCCCGTCTTGTACCATCTCTGAGATGCGCCACGCATTGCGTCATCACGTTGGAAAGGTCACGCGTCACGTCATCTATCAAGTTATTTGTCTGTGTACTCCGGTTCAAAAAGCTAGGGAAGAGCAAAAAACTCCATCTCATTTTCTCCTCCAACTTCAAAATCGTCCGACATCATTGTTTTAATTTATTTGTATAATACTTTTTTAATTTTTTTTGTGACCTTTCCAACGTGATGACATAATACGTGGCACATCTCAGAGATGGTACATGACGGGCATTTGTGGTTAAAAAGTATGTATGTATATATATATATATATAATATAAAAAAAATATTTTTATTTATTTTTCAGAAAATGACCGATCGTTTCGCTAGATAAGACCCTTATTTCTCGACTGGGATCGTGTAGAGACTTTGAAGCTGCATTGAGACGGACATTTGAACCTTCTTTGAACATTGGTATAGTTGGTTGCTATTGAAGTCCATTCTGTGTAGAAAAATCCTGGAATGTTTTCCTCAAAAACTTTAATTTCTTTTCGACTGAAGAAAGAAAGACATGGATATCTTGGATGACATCGGGGTGAGTAAATTATCAGCAAACATTTTTTTGAAGGTGAACTAATCCTTTAAAGGTGACACATTATGCCCATTTTCACAAGATGCAATATAAATCTATGGTATCCCCAGAGTGTGTCTGTGACATTTCAGCTCAAAATACCCACCAATCATTTATTATAGCTTGTCAAATGTGTGTCCCTTTTTGGGTGTGAGCAAAAACGCACCGTTTTTGTGTGTGTGTCCCTTTAAATGCAAATGAGCTGCTGCTCCAGGACGGCAGATCCTTTACACGAGCTTCAGATACTCCGACAATAACAAAACAGGCCAATCTCAGAAATAACCAGTAGCGAGTGCAGCCTTACAGAGAGACTCAGGAAGAGCTTGCAACTTTTAGACGCACCTGGACGTCTATGTTAGCGTTAGTGGATACATGGATGTAGTTGTTGTGGAGTTACATTCATGTTTAACTTTTACACAAGTTGACACAGTTCCCTGAGGTCTTTATAAGACAGCTGTGACATTTGTTAGTCAAATAATGTTCAGTGCTCGTCTGTGCTCAACGACAGAACAGTTTGCATGCTTTGCTGGAACTTTTGCCATTGCGTTAGAACTGGTTAGACTGTCGTCACTTGCGAAAACCAAATGGCGGCGCCGTGGGGGGAAACGTGTAGATTAAGGGGCGGTAATATTATAATAAGATGCCCTCCCTACGTCAGAAGGGGAGCGAAATCTGATCGGCTTATTTTTTTATATGCTTGCAGAGAACGGCTTACTAAAACAAAGTTACCGGGTTGTCACCTTCACGTTTCATGGGTTGGTAGATGCACTGAGGACCCGATTATAGCATTTAAACATGGAAAAAGTCAGATTTTCATGATGTGTCCCCTTTAAAGATTTATAAGTTATCTTTAAAAAAAAAAAAAAGAAGATTGGTAAATATGGTCGATATAATGGGTTGTACACTGTTGTTGGTAAGGCCACATCCACATACTCCTCAATCACTGCTTGATAGGGAAATGTTCACTATAATAGCCCAGGTGCAAGCTCATATTTCCAGCGCTGGTCTTGGCAGTGTTACTGCCGACTCTGTCCTGAACCCAGCGTTCATTCATGCCTATTAAGATGCTTTGCTGCTGTTCCTCCCCATCTGATGAAACCTGATGCTGTGATCATTTGAACGCCTCAGTGGGAATTGAGGGACGGTGCCGAGCTCATAGTGGAGCACACCGACCTTTCAAACCCATGTGTTCACCTTTACGTTTTTGAGAGGAGGAAGAGTAAGGCCAGTAGGGGGTGTGGTTTTACTGTGTTTGATGATGTTCAAAAACTGAAATGACTGAATGAAAAATCATTATTTATTCACTCTTATGTGGAACATGAAAGTTTTTTTTAAAGCATATTCTAGATTATAATCCGTTTTTTTTTCTATACAATAAAAATGATTGGAGACTTAAGAAAGCACTATTAAAGTGGCCTACACAACCCATGTGCTTGATTTCATGCCTTATGAAGCCATACGACAGTTTAACGTGATAAACAAATCAAAATTTACTTTGTTATTCACTGATACGTTGACAACATTGATGCAAAACAGCATTTGTTTATGTTTGGTTCATAGTATATACTTTAAAGAGAGAGTTCACACACAAAATTTTATTCTGTCATTAATTACTCACCCTCATGTAGTTTCAAACCCTTAAGACTTTCGTTCACCTTCAGAACACAAATAATTTTTTTTTTTTTATGAAATCTGAGAGATTTCTGTGCCTCCATTGACAGCTACGCAACTACCACTTTGACACTTTAAAAAGTTCGATTGAATTGAATTGTCAGATTGAATTTAGGCTTTTATCCACATATTCATCAACTCACACATCAGTTCTGGTAAACAAGCTCAAGCATGTTCGCTTGACGTGCGAGAACTAATGAGGTTACACAGCAGGTTTGAGCTTCAGCAAGAGGTTTGTTCTCGCGCGTCAAGCAGGTTCGGTTGAGCCTCTGTTTATATTCGCTGATCAATGTTTATATGTGAATAAAAGCCTAAATTCAATCTGTTCATCATATAAATCGATCGAGTCTCTTCAGAAAATTTGACTTAAACCGCTCGATTCATATGGATTCGTTTTACGATCTCTTTATGAATTTTTTGAAGCATCAAAGTGGTAGTTGCGTAGCTGTCAATGGAGGGACAGAAATCTCTCAGATTTCATCAAAAATTACTTTATTTGTGTTCTGAAGGTGAACGAAAGTTCAAACTTATTTGTTTGGAATGATATGAGGGTGAGTAATTAATGACAGAATTTTCATTTTTGGGAAACTAACATCTTAATGATGCTGAGTTCTCTTTCACGTTCATTGTGTGGAAAAGAGTGTCCAGGATATTCATTAAAAATGTCGCCTAAAAGAAATTCAAATGGGTTTGAAACAACATGACTTTAGAAAATTATTATTATTCTTTTTTTTTTTTTTTACAATATTTCTTTAAATTGCTAACCCGTGTTTTTAGAGGACCATCAGATATTGTTTTTATTAATATACCCCACTTGAAAGTTTATAATTGTTGTCATTTGTTACACTTTAGTGCACAAAAGAAAGGGTCATAAGGATGGATTTTTAAGAGCCAGCTATGTTAACAGTTCTTGTGCTATTCCAAGAATTATGTGTAGAGTACTGTGCGGATGAATTACGGTCTCTGATTTCATCCCCCCATCAGCTCTCAAAGTGTCGAAAGAACTTGTCCAATGTTGAAAACTTGCACTGTGTGAAGAAACAAGTGACACAGCACTTTTGGCCTTGGATATGCGGCAATTAAATCCCGCTGCCCTTGGAGAGGGTCGGTAATGTAGTGTGAAATTGTATGTTTAGGGCATCGGTTAGGGGAACGTCTCAGCTGACATTGCATTTGTCTTCTGGACATTATAAATCACCAGAGTAATTACTGAGTGGGGATGGGAGAAAATCCAACCGCCCATCCACCCCCAGCCTCTCCCGAAACACAGCTGCTCTCGAGTTTGCTTCCAAAACTCAAGCCACAACAATGAAATCCCCATTCCTCAAAAAGTACTGCTGCATCTGTTGAGTTTAATTGCTCTTCACATTTTCTCACCCCATGGTGGAGGAGATTCATTACAGGGGCAAACTATATCGGCCCCATACAAACCTTTTTTTTTTCTGCCCAGATGTTGAGGAAGCCCAAGTGAATTGTCCCACTGGACAGGAAAGGCAATTTCCAACGCAGCTATTTGTAGGAACAGAGCAGCATAGGAGTCAGGCGTTGCTGAAGGTTGTCACCGTGGCCTAAATAGTTTCCTAGGATGCTTCATTGTGTAACGTCTTAGTGTTACTCTAATTGCACAGCTCTCTGGAAATCCTGATCCTACGATCTCAACCACGCCATTCTAGGGTAAAATAGCCAACTCGATCTCTCTGCAATTCGTACGAATTCATACGACCTCACTCGTCCAAATTCGTAAGATTTTTGCTAAATCGTATATATTTTAAGAGTTGCCCAATTAGTATGAATTTGTACGAATAACCTACGCATCACTGGGGTTTAGACAAATCGTATGAATTAGCCACCTCATACTCACTCGTAAGAATTCATACAAATTTGTTGTGAGATAGCATTGAAATAGCAGTATAACTAGAGCAAGGGCACTGTTCCAATATTCAGACCATTTACATTTACGCATTTGGCTGACGCTTTTATCCTAAGCCACTTACATTGCATTTCAAGGTACACGGTTACATTCTTATCAGTTCTTGCTTTCCCTGGGAATCGAACCCATGACCTTGGCGTTGCAAGCGCCAACGCTCTACTGTTTGAGCTACAGGAAAGTTAACAATGTGACTAACAACGTGATTGTGAATGTGTGCACTTTTAAGAGCAATGCACTAGCATGAGTTTGATTCCCTTGGAATGCATGAACTGTTAAAATATACAACTTGAATGCAATATAAAGGTTCGGTCACATTTACCATTGCTCTGCAAAATCCAGTTATTCCAATAGGAATCGGCATTAGGTCCATGCAAGGGCGAACAAGTGTCCTTTTTTTGTTGTTGCTCATGTTCAAGTTGCTTACACGAATTCCCTGCGTTGACCAACACTGCTTGGTTTGAAACGGACTTATAAGAAGCAGTGCTTCATACATCATTACACTATAGACCAGTGTTCTTCAACCCTGCTCCTGAAGGACCCCCAACACTGCACGTTTTCTTTGTCTCCCTAATCAAACACACCTGATTCAGTTCATCAGCTCATTATCACATGGGTTAATGAGCTGATGAGTTGAATCAGGTGTGTTTGATTAGGGAGACAAAGAAAACGTGCAGTATTGGTGGTCCTTCAGGAGCAGGGTTGAAGAACACTGCTATAGACAATGGACTTTTTGCAGTCTAAATTTCACCAATGTGATGGGATGGCACCTTAATTCGGGTGCACACTGCATGATTTTGGCCACGATTTGGCCATTTGAGACAAATTTTGCAAATCCGAAAAGATTCATCTGATCCTAGGCTAAAATCTGAAGTCTTTGATCGTTAGTTTGACATGTTCACCGACAGCCGATTAATGATCGCTGCGATAAAATTTTACCTCTGACGAAATTCTGGCGATGTCAGAAGATTTGACTCTCAGTCCTGCAGTGTGACTTCTCCAACGACGACCGTCACATTGTCTTCGTTTTTCAAGACCAAAATGAACGTTAAGATTTCTTTGTAGCCACCATTTCAATCCTGCGTGTAAATGATGTAAAACTCCGATGGGTTTTCCTGTGTGCGTCCGGTTTTAACGCGTCTTGACTGTCGTACTGACATTAATGACAACTGAGATCTTACAGTGTGGCATGGCTTACAGCGAGGATCATGTTCGTACAAGAAACAATCGTAAAGGACTATTATAAATCGCACAGTGTGTACCCGGCTTTATGTTGCTTTGGATAAAAGCATCTACCAAATGCATAAATTATATTGCTTTTATACAACAGTTCAATAAAGAATAATTTAATATTGAGTGACTTAAGGTGATGATACACAGGGCAACTTTTTGAGCAATGTTGCAGGGCAATCTTGCCGAGCGATTGTTGCTTGGGCACTTTCCCAGAAATGGGCAATAAATATATATCTGGATAATTTAGATCGGTCGTGGGCCCTGTGTCTCATCTGGTTGCCCGTTGACAGCAACATTGCCCAAAAAGTTGCTCTGTGTATCATCAACTTTACATTTTAGACACAATATATGAGATGGTTCCAAAGATCAGCCGTTGAGTCGTCAGACTGAATGAATCAGTGTTTTGATTGGATTGGTTGAATGAATGATTCGGTGACTAACTCATAAACTCATTTGTTTTGTTCATGAATGAATCTGTGTTTTTTTGAATGATTCAAATGACTCGCTTGACTTGGCCTACTAGTGAAACGATGTAGCCTAGAGAACAAGACATTGACAAATGCTTGCAACTAATACACAGACAAGCTGAGTGATACAACCAGTGAGAAGTCCCAGTGATGTTTGACTTCTGCAGTGCCGCTCAGATTTTAGAACTGGAATTAAATGTGGCTTACTTCAAAGTTCATACAATTATATGTTATTCAAAATAGAGCATTATATGTACAGTTGGATATACAGCTGATGTGAAACTCTCCAGTTAAAGGATTAGTTCAGTTCAGAATTAAAATGTCCTGATAATTTACTCACCCCCACGTCAGCCAAGATGATCATGTCTTTCTTTTTTCAGTCGAAAAGAAATTAAGGTTTTTGAGGAAAACATTCCAGGATTTTTCTCCTAGTGCAAGTGCAAGACGAGGATTTGTGGTTAAAAAGTATATAATGTTTTTTTTTTTTTGAAAATGGCCGATGGTTTGGCTAGATAAGACTCTTTTTTTTCTCGGCTGGGATCGTGTCGAGACTTTGAAGCTGCACTGAAACTGCAGTCTGGACCTTCAACCCGTTGGATCCCATTGAAGTCCACAATATGGAGAAAAATCCTGGAATGTTTTCCTCAAAAACCTTAATTTCTTTTCGACTGAAGTAACAAAGACATGAACATCTAAATTATCAGGGAATTATAATTCTGAAGTGAACTACTCCTTTAAGTATGGACCTCTTCTAGGGTTTTAACCTTTGGGTTACCAACCCACAAGGCTCATGCATAATAACCTCAGATGATTTATAAAACCCCATGTTTTCCAGATTCTCATTATAAACCTCAATAGTGTATAATTAAATGTGAGGATTATTCTCCACCCCATTTCCTTCATAAAACACTCATAAATAGATGTCTTAGCTATTCATAACTGTCTGCTTATATTTACTATATACACATGGCTATCCAGACACACATCAAAACTTATTATTATCATTTTTAATCTTTTTTTTAAATGCCTTTTCAGTTAACCCAAGTACGATTAAGCCCATTTTTTTGTTTTATAGACCTCTGGGATGTGTGCAACTAGAAAAGTGGAGAGCGTCTTGTGCTAATGAACATTCTGTACAAACCCAAATGTGTGTGTGTGTGTGTGTGCGCGATGTACACTGTAAAAAAAAACATATGCTAAATACACAAATGCCCACTCACAGCCTTGACCCGCTTCTTCCTGGAACATACTCCATTATGTTTATGTTCTTAGCCATAACAATCATCGTAATTTATCGTAATGTTTGTACAATATACAAGCTGTTGTCATGGCAGCAAAATGACGTTTGAATGGCGTGACCAACAGAATACTTTGTGTCATCTGTAAGTGTACGTACACATGGTAGTTTGTGTTCCTACCCAACACCTGGTATAAGAAAAAAAAAAATCAAATTTTTTCCTGAATATGGTCTTTTCCACACGGAAGAATTTGAAAATTGTAATAATTATATCCAGTTGAATCATATCTCTTTCAGAGTAAGCCTTTTAAAAGCCTACATTTATTCCTATCAAACCAAATTTCAACAATCATGCTAAAATACATTAGTTTGCTTGTGTGTAGTGGTCTTCAAAGCCGTGATGTACGTGCTGTGTGTTTGCCACAGCTGCTCTGGTCATAACATAGTAGAGTACAAGAGTTCATGGGTACATGTATTTGTAAGAATGTGTTTGTGGGACAGGGGTCATTTTGCGATCAACAGTGGGGTTAACCGAGGTTAACGCCAACAAGTTGTGTAAATCTTCTCAAAACAGTGTGTGGGCAAGAGATCAGACACTCAGCAGCGCAAACGAAACGCATAAACACGACTTCCCCCATAATGTCACCTGACCGGGGGGGGGGGGGGGCGTAGAATGGGATACTCCATTTGGAGACTGACCTTGGCCTACGCTGTGGTCACGAGCCTAGAATGGGATAGTTCTCCCAAAAAACGAAAGTTCTATCATTATTTATGGACCCTCATGTCATTCAAAACCCGTCTGACCTTTATCTTCACGGAACATGAAGAAAACACTTTGAATCAAAGTATGCTCTTTTCCATGCAATTATGAGTTGAATTAAAAGGTTTTTTTTTGTTGTTTTCAATAGCCATAAGAAACCTTTTAGTGAGGAAGAGTCTTTTTTCAATTTACACTCAAAAAAATAAATCTTTGGCTAAACTTGATTTAATCATGGACATGGAAACATGTCATCGCTACTCAAATACTTCATGAATGATGAACCTGATTGAATCGAGTTATTTGAGTTTAGTTCATCCTCCATGTTAGGTGTTGGCAACCAGAAGATGGTGCTGGTTACATCCATGGCATTCCCAAAGTAGTTGCTTTTATATTAGAGCATCTGGAATTCTTGTTAGCTGGTCCTCAACCCAAACACACACTCGACATTTCATCACAATGGCAACGCCCCAAACACACCAACATAACAGAAACTATTTTGAATATAGTTTGTTACGCCTGAAATCGAGTAGGTACTACATTTGAATGTACTTTGCGACTGTTACAAAAGTACGTTCTATCTGAATGAAATTCGGACATGGGATAGTAAAGTGCCAATCAAATGCACACTTCAGGATCTCGGCGGAGGTCCTCCAGGGACTTTTCGGATACTGTTTTTTGAATAGGCTACTAAACAATAAGAAAGTATTCGATAATGGACGCAGTGTTTTATATCAACGTTTACTCTCCCTATCCAGCCCCATGCAAAGTATGATGGGAAATGGAAATCCTGTTTTCTATATTTGATCGAGCTTCTTAATTGAAACATGTTCTTTCAACATGAAAACATTGAGTTAAATAGTCAAATAGTAATCGTTTCAAGTCAGTTTTACAGGATGCAATCGTGTTTAAAAGAGAAACATGATACAATGGTGTTAAAGTCCCCCTGTAGTCAATCATTGTATTCCTTAAAACTCGTCTCTGATCACCAAAAAAAAGTTCTCCATGCCTTAAAATAGCTTGAATGTAACTCGACACCCTTGCCTCATTTAGTATATGCGGTTCTATGAATATGCAAATGAGCCCCGCCTCCACTCACTCACACCAGCTCAGAGATCCACTCGTTTATTATATGTGTGTGCTGCAGTTACGTCATCTGGCACTTTAACTGCTCATGCTCTTTTAATTCAAAGGACTCTGATCAGAAAGTGATTATAACAGTCCGCTTCCGAAAAAAAAAAAAAAAGTTATTTTCTCCACAGGGGAAATTATTTGATAATATAACTGTCGCCAAAATGCAACCTAGGGTCTTTTTGTTAATCTAGCCGAGGCGTGCTTGGGGCACGACTATGATAGCATCAAAAATCGCTATTTTTAAAACACTAAGAAGGCTCGACACAACATGAAACTGTGCTGGAAGTATCACCAGGGGCTCTACACATGAACTCCAGCACTGAGAACATTGTTTGTGTACACAGAGTTTACTAAAAAGAAAGATTTTGAACAGCTCACTGTGGCTGTGTCCGCCACCATTTTGACAGTCAGAAATAGTCGATCTCCGAATGCGAATGAACTGACTCTGAATTTTAGTATATGAAAAAATATACTAGTATATTTTTTCTTATATGAGCATCCTTTTTCAAATACAAGGTCAATATTGATTTTCATCAACGACAAAACAACAAATTATCCGTGAATTTATATGGAACGAAGCTTTAGGGGCTTTCCATCTTTACTCTCCTCCCTGTTACGTTGCATTCGGAGATCGACTATTTTTGACTGTCAAAATGGCGGCGGACACAGAGACAGTGAGTTGTTCAAAATCTTTCTTTTTAGTAAACTCTGTGCACACAAACACTGTTCTCAATGCTGGAGTTCATGTGTAGAGCCCCTGGTGATACTTCCAGCACAGTTTCATGTTGTGTCGAGCCTTCTTAGTGTTTTAAAAATAGCGATTTTAGATGCTGTCATAGTCGTGCCCCAAGCACTCCCATTCACAAGGCAATTTGACCGAAAACGAAATTACGGTCAAACTTAAAAGTGGCGTTTCCATTCTAATTATGCTTTTAAACAAAAGTTTGCCTCGGGTAGATTAACAAAAAGACCCTAGGTTGCATTTTGGCGACAGTTATCCTTTAATGGTCACTTATACATTTAAGCTAACAGGTTGTTAATCGATGGTATGGTATATGCTTTTGTTGTAGCCATCCATTCACATCATCAACTCATTTTTTAAATAATCATGTTGATTTCGTGGTGAAAAAATGTGCATTACCAATGATGCTGTACAGAAAATTCCACCAATCAGAGAGTCACGTCGAGCAAAAGAGTTCTGGAGGGAACGCCCACTCCCATGAAGCACTCCATTTTGAATATGACTATGTCATTCGCAATGTTTCATGGGATTGTAGTTCTTTGTCTCATTAAAGCTGTTAAGTATGCAGACTTATACCTTTGTCCTTGCCTGATTTCCAAATGCCTTTTTTATTTATTTTTTTTGGCTGTAAATAAAAGTTGTGTAATGTTGTGATTCATCTCGTAGCTTGTCGGCTTTCATAGTTTATAACGCTTGAACAAAGCCTTTAAAAAAAAAAATCCCTATAGGGAAAAATAAATGGAATTCCTGGTCTGGAATGACTGTCATGAGTCTCTGTGAAGCTGGAAATAGGGTCAGCGTTCATTTCCTCTCATTCTGATTTATGAGTGGAAGCAGTTTGAGAAATAAACATGAATTCATGGACAGTGTTTGAAACATGTACTATGGCAGTTATGGTAAATCTGTTATCATACAGACTACTCTGACCTGATGTAACAGTGATGATAAAGAAGGGCCTGTATATGAAAAGTGCATTTAAACTCCAAGCATGTTTGTTTTACCATGTTCTTAGTTAGTATTTACTTCCCACTGGATGATTTCAAGTCTTTGAATAAATGTCTTTAATAATTTCATAGTCAGCAATTCATTAAGGAGCAAAAACATCTAGACAGAAAGTGGCCATCTATGCCACTGCTCGACAACCTGCAGATTCATTCATTGACTGCCAAAGGTTTTCCTAAACGCATATATAGCTATTTGATCCTCGGTTAATGTAGCATGGGCAAAATAGAAGTAGAAAATATAAAGTTATGCTTTACTGATTTTTTTTTTTTTAAACACACATTGAAATCGTGAGATTAAACATTATTTAATACTTTACATGTTTATTTTTTTTAAATACAAAATTTTTATATACATGAGTATTTATACATGATTATACAATATATGCTTCACATTTATCTGATGAGGAAAGCTGTGCTTATTTTCTAAGTGATCAGACTTAGGACTGTTGTGATTGCCTGGGATCCACCAAAATAACTTCCAGATCTAATTCCAGAGGTGCACAGAATTCAGTGATCCCCAGCGCTGGAAACAGCTGGATGCTTTATTCTAATGGTGTCCCGGATCGCGTCAGAGGATTATATGTTTGTTCGGAGCATTTTGTTTTGTAATCGAGGCACGGAGAGTTGACAAAGACACTTTTGATGACAGGTGAAGCAGTCGGCAGTGTTGAATCTGATAGCAGCGGCATCACAAACCCAAAGTAAATGCTTTCATAATGCTTTGTCTGAAAATGACTTCCTCATGCATGCAATAGTGAGTGTTGATACGGTTTCCTGTGCAATGATGTTATAACAGTGGCCGTTTACTGACAAGCTTTCAAGGAGCCGCCCCTTGAAAATGGATCATATAAGACAGAGGGTCAGAACGGTGGAAAAAAAATCGTTTTCTTCATATATATTTGTGCAAAAAAATATTTATTAACTATAAGTGAACCTCAAGGAACATATTAAAATAATAATAATAAAGAAATCCATATTATGACCCCTTTAAGGTGAAGCACTTGCAAAATGTGAAGGCAATCATTTTATAAAAGCACTTACACTTAAACTGTAAAGATATTTTAATCAATTTACAGTTGTCTTAGGTTTAGGGTTTTATTGTATTCAATTGTCATGGCGATAACATTGTAAAATGGGATTTTTATGCTAAAATTCATGTTAATACACACACCACTTATGTTTTGTGGCTATACTATTAAAACCGTCAGTATTTACATTTTTGCAGAAAAAAGTAGCAACAAGTCAAAATTGTTGTGTAGTGATCAACGTTATTCCACAAACGCCGTCTGTATTTAACCCTCTGAGGTCTGAGCTGTTTTCTGGGCTCTGGAGGTGTTCTGACATGCTCTGACATTTGTGTTTTTTTCTGTTACTTGTGACATTTTCATGGCTAAAGTCTTATTACACTGTATTCAGCACAAACTCTGCTACAATAATATATCAGCAGCATGTATGTAAAAGTTTGTAGTTTTGAGATAATGACATTTATGCGTGGTTTGTGAAAATACAAAAAAAATTCTCACTGAAATCAGTGGCCATGAAACCCATACTGATTATTTCTTCACAAGACTTGAAAATTGTATGACATAGCCTAGAATATTTGCTCCAAAACTATGTGAAAATCACCCTGACTGCTCATTCAGATAAGACAATATATTGATTAAAAATTTCTAAGACGTGTTTTGTGTGACAAAGCCATATGCGAAGAGGCGTGATCATCTCATGAATATGTAAGGCTTTAACACCCGAGAAAGACAAAGACACTCCCCTAACTGCCCTATTAGGAGCGATCAGGCCCTGTCATTCAGAGCAACCTTGCACAAAGAATGAGGAGATTTAAAAAAGAATGGCTTTTAGATTGTTTGGATTTATTTACAACACAACACAATCCAAAAATACAAATGACAAAAGAGCACATTGAAAACAATTATCCAAAGACAGAGACCTTTGTGCCATTCCTAAAAACATTGTACATACCTTTCATTTCCAAGGTGTTTGATTTTCACTTTACCATGTTCATGTACAGAGACTCATGTGAATGTTGAAGTCAGCAGGACTCAGTTGCATCTGGTCCCTGAAAGAAAAAAAAAGAGAAAAAACTGTGAACATACTGATATCAAGAGAAACTATAGGGCTGCACGATTTTGGGAATAGATTTTAGATTTTTCTGGTTAAAATTTATTTTTAAAATTCACAGAATACACACACACACACATGTTTCCAACAATATATAATGAACACCAGGTTTGTTGTGCCTTGTAGGCATAGGCTACGCAGTGCTGCATAAAATAATAATAACAATAAATTAAATCTTCCAAAAGATTTCAAGAACAACTACGCTAGAGAAAAATATATTGATTATCATATGTTACTTCAAATGTTTCCATTCGTTATGATGATATGAAATGAGATAATAGTAAAAACATAAAGCCTAATGTTTGGTGCATTTTTCCTTTCAAACGCAATCGCGCTCCAAAATATGATACAGTGTACATTCAAACGCACAGCGCGCTCCAAAATGTGATACATTCAAACGCCATCGCGCTCCAAAATATTAAACATTATGGTTATACATATCTATGTTTGAGCAGATATCCACAAACAGTATTTAACAGTAAACACGGGTCTAAATAGTATAATATTCACCATATATCTAGCAACAGTTCAACTGCAATGTGAAGTTTATGCAACAATACCATAAACTAATAAGTAAGAATTTCTTACCTTACATCTTTCTTGTCTTCAAATCGCGTTCTTCTTCTTCTGAGGTAAATCCATGTAAGCTCACAGCGTGTCTTCCAAACTCGACGAAAAGCAGAGACTTGTGAAGTGTTTTGGTGTTTTGTGTTTGAGGTAACGAGGGCGTTCGCGTTCCATGTGGAGATTTGCATGTGAATCTCTTTTGCGCGAGTGGGCGTGTCGAATTAAAAAGTAATTAGCAAGCGTTTGAGATACTGGACATCCTGTTGGTTTTATACAAATTACTTAAACAGAGAATATTTGTTTTCAGTTTGAATCCGATCATTTAAAAGTACACACTTAAATGTGTATAAAGGTATATGGCTCATAAATGTGTGACAAGTATTCGCTGAGTTTTGTTTCAGTTTATAGACGTGCTCAAGAAAAAAAAGTTCACCGCGACGGAGAGGCAGAACGCACACCCTGTTTATTTTCTTTATTTTACAAAAGCACAATGTTTTGATTTGATTGTAAGTGGACACATACAAAAGTAGAAATATCACAGATTATTTTTTTTATATTTCTTTTTTCTGTATAACCATAAATGACGGAGTAATTTAAGTTTATGTTGCTGCTATGTGAAAAAAATCCAGCAAAACGCGTCGGCGCGTTTCTCGACCTCAGAGGGTTAATGCATTAGGGAACCAATAAAGCATGCAAATAATGCAATTAATGCACGTCTACAAATGCACATTTATCCAATGTTATGCGGAGGATACTTTTTTTTTTAACAAAAATAATGACTTATTTATTCAACAATTTCTTCTCTTCAGTGTCATTCCCCTCTGCTGTTGACGTAGTGTAGAGACAGTGCAGTGCTTCCAGTTTCTACATCAGAGCGCTTCATAACATTAAGGTTTAACCACTGTAGTCATATGAACTATTCTAACGATGTCTTTACTACCTTTCTGGGCCTTGAAAGTTGCAATTAAGTTCCGAAGATGAACGAAGGTCTTGCTGGTTTGGAACAACATGAGGGTGAGTAATTAATGACAGAAAATGTATTTTTGGGTGAACTAACCTTTTAATATTAATATAGTGCCACAGAGTCCCTAAAATCCCCCTAAAAGGGGAAATCAGCCTAAAGATAATGCAGAGCTGTATTAATCTGGAATAGGAGAAAGTTACATCACCTTTTTAACTTCCTCAAATTAAGATCTGTTTCCACAGATCTAGATAAAGGCCTTCTGAAGCGAAGCCATGGGTTTTTGTAAGAAAAATACCCATATTTATAACTTTATAATCTTAAATAACTAGCTTCCGGCAGACGACCGTGTGCATATTATGCAAATCGACTTGCGCCACAAGAGTAACCCGTGACGCATATATATGACGTAGGATGTAGGAGTAGCGTAAGCTTTGACACCTTTCGCGGTTTAAACAAATCCTCCAATATTTCTCTTCAAAATGGCTGATTCGCGACCGGTGTTTTGTTTTGCTCTATCCTCTGCGCTTGCGTGTTCGTCATTACGTCGTGCGTCAGGTCAATGGTTAGTCTTTCACCGTAAATCGATGCGTACGGCCGTCTCTCGGAAGCTAGTGATTATAGTTTATACAGTTTTAAATATGGGTATTTTTCTTACACAAACGCATGGCTTCGCTTCAGAAGGCCTTTATTAACCCCTGGAGCTGTGTTGAGCACTTTTATGATGGATGGATGCATTTTTTTTTGGTCTTCAAATTTTCTCCATCCATTCACTCCCATTATGAAGCTTGGAAGAGCCAGGACATTTTTTAATATAACTCCGATTGTATTCGTCTGAAAGAAGAATGTCATATACACCTAGGATGGCTTCAGAGTGAGTAAATCATGGGCTAATTTTCATTTTTTGGGTGAACTATCCCTTTAAGGTTGTCCATGGGGAATTGATTGGATGGTTGTGGTTTGCTATTGGTGGAGTTCATGTGAGTGACAGGTTGCCCCGCCCTCACGCCAGTAAACACATCATCAGAGAAGAGGAGAGAGGTTGCTGCAAGAGGGAGGGGACATTATTTTAATGAAAGATTATGAGGTTACATGCATTTTGATTTCATGGCGACTTAAAAGCATTGACTCAACAATGTGCTGTAACCTTTCATTACATCTTTTCTTTTAAACGGTATTATTCATATTTCACAACTGTTGTAGTCATGGGTAGTCATCAAGGGAGTCTACCAAAAATACTCAGCGGGTATTAAACAGATCCAGTAAATGCCAAGACAATGTTCTCAGCACATTACACCAAAATTTGTCAAACCTGGTATCACCTTTTAAGTCAACAGGTGTTATTGTGCATGATTCACCAGTCTTTTATCCAACTCATGATTGTTATCACAGATCACTCTTATTTTTCAACTTTATTCTGGTATACAATGCCCACTTTCACAGTCCATTCAATTCCCATTTGAGTTCTCCCTCATATTTCAAGTATCCTCTTGCACTTGGAAACACAATTACAGAAGTAAAATGGGTTTCGTGTTGACTCTAACGTGTCATTCCAGTGTAGTTTTTCTGGAAACATGCAATCTTGTTTTACAGTTCTTATAAATGTATATTTAATATCAGATAATTATAGGCCATTCATTGTGTTCATGTCACCCAGGGATGATGCAACAGTCAACCACAGTGCTAAATATTGTCATTAAAATAACTGATATTAAGTCAATCATATGTGGTTACAATTATTATAATTTCAGCCTGCAAGGAGCACATTTCTGTGTCAAATTTAGCCCACAATAAGCTTGCCATTCCTCCTCAGCTGGGGTCTCATTTCTGGAGCTGCTGCATTATGAATGTAAGCCACTGACACTAATGTAAGGATGCCAAGGGGATATGTTTGGTTTGGCGAGAGGCCCCAGCGAAAGCATTCATCTGCCTCTCACCTCGTGTTCCTCCACTGCTCCAGCAGAATGAATAAATAGATCTGGGTAAACAGATCATCCGTTAGACACCTCAAGCAAAACAGTGCGGTGACTTCCATTGATAGTGTAAATAAGTTTGATTCACGGCCCACAACTGCATTCGGTTCACAACTTCTCTCTCAGAAGTTTTCTCTTTGAGAAAATGTATGCAATGAGCAATAATCCCATGCGATCACAAGCTGTAATCACTGCCTAACATGTTCATTGTGTCTGCTTAACTGAGTACATGACATTTACTAACCACACTTCTTATACCTCTAGCCTATATAACTGCAATATGGACATACTTTGACATATGGATTGTAACACTGAAAACTTTCTTTGAAGCTGCTTAGAAACAGAAAACGCTATACAAATAACCTTGAATTGAATTGAATACTTGAAACAATTTTTTTCTCCCCCAAGTAATATTGTGACCTGAAAAAAATTATATTTGCACAAATTATTCTGTTTTTCTGATATGGTTTCGGCAGAAAGTAACTAAACAGAGGGATAGGATGGTAAATTGATTGATTTTCATTGTATTCGGTGCTGAATTTCCACAATACTTTTTTTTCGTATACAGGAATGGTCTGTCTAAAAACTTGCCAGAACATGGGGTGCTTGAGTGAATGGTTGTGTGGCCAATGATAATATTAAGAAGTCATATATAATTTAATGTGATTTGATAAGGCTATAAATATAGGACTTAAATATAGGCCTACTATTATGTCCAGAATCGGTCTGTCTTCGCCGGCCAAAAGTGGTCAGCGCAGACCACAACGATCTGCCCAGGTCTGTCGGTCCTGGGCGAGCCTCATCCAATTGTGTCCCAGATCTTGTCGTAGCGAGTCGCGCCATCGTGTTGCAGGGCGTCCACGTGGCCGCTTGATATCGATCGGCAACCAGACGGTGACTTCGCGCGTCCATCTTTTGTCCGTCCGTCCGCCGCATCAGGTGCCCGGCCCAGCGCTTCTTGGCCTTGTTGGCCAGGTCCACCACGTCGTCCACCCTGGTCATGGCCCGCAACTGCTCGTTGCGGACGTGGTCGGTCTGTCGGACCCCGATCATGCGGCGCTCGATTGCACGTTCAGTCACGGCCAGCTTTAGCCGGTCGGCCGCCGTCATTGTCCAGGTCTCGGCCCCATAGAGCATGGCCGGCAGGACGGTGCTGTTGAATAGGGCAGCCCTGATGTCCGGGTCAATGGCTCTGTTGTTGGCCGTCTCGGCAATTGAGCCGAAGCTGACCCAGGCTGCTCGGCGTCGTCGTGCCAGTTCTCGGCCAATCTTATGGTCGGTGGTCAGCTCCTGGCCCAAGTAGATATAGCTATCTACTTGCTGGAGCTGATGCTGGTCGACATGGAGGGTGGTGTCGGCCACCTGATCGTTGCGCATCCACTTAGTTTTGGCCAGATTGATTTTGAGGCCGAACCGGGCACCAGCCTGGTTGAGCTGGTCAAGCCGCTGCTGTACATCGACCGCCGAACAGCCTATCAGCACGATGTCATCGGCAAAGCGCAGGTGATTGAGCCAGCGGCCGTTGATCTTGATGCCGACCTCGTCCCAGTTGAGCTGCCGGAAAATTTGCTCGAGACAGGCGGTGAAAAGCTTGGGCGAGATGGTGTCTCCCTGCTTGACCCCGCGGCCGACCTTGATATTAAGCGGCCGGTCGAACAGGGTGATGGTGGTAGCGCAGTTGCTATTCAGCTCCTGCAGCAGGGCCACGTACTCGTCACCGATGCCTTGTTGTTGGAGGGCGAGCAACACGGCGTTAATCTCGACCGAGTCGAAGGCCTTCTCATAGTCGACGAAAGCCAGGACCAGCGGCATCTTGTACTCCCTGGTCCGCTCGAGCAGCTGGTTCAGCACCTGCAAATGGTCCATGGTGCTAAAGCCAGATCTAAATCCGGCCTGCTCGACGGGTTGTTGTTCGTCTAGCTGCTTGGCCAACCGGTTGAGCAGCACCTTAGTGAAGATCTTGTACACGGCCGACAACAATGTGATCGGCCGGTAGTTGCTGAGCAGCTCGCGGTCGCCCTTCTTGAACAGCAGTACTGTCTTGGCCGTCTTCCACTGTTTGGGGATTTGACATTGTGCCATGTAGCGGCTGAATCGGGCCGCCATGGCCATCCAAAGTGAGTGGCCGCCGGCTTTGAGTAGCTCGATCTCAACGCCGTCCAGACCAGGCGCCCGGTCTGCCTGTGCCTGTTCGACTGCATGTCGGACCTCACTTTCCAGTACTGGCAAAAAGGACGGCAGCTGGTCGAGCTGAAGGTTAGGTGGGGGGATGGGGACCTTGCTGGCGAATAAGTCACTGTAAAAGCGCCTGCACTCGGCCTCAATACCGGACCGAGTCCTGATCGTTGTGGTCTGCGCTGACCACTTTTGGCCGGCGAAGACAGACCGATTCTGGACATAATAGTAGGCCTATATTTAAGTCCTATATTTATAGCCTTATCAAATCACATTAAATTATATATGACTTCTTAATATTATCATTGGCCACACAACCATTCACTCAAGCACCCCATGTGCTGGTATTTGGCCGCGCTGCTGTTGCATTGCCCGCCTACACTTTTTCAGGCTCTTGCGGTCCTCGGCTGTTACCAGCAGGCGCCTCTGTCTATATTGATCGAGGTCGGTCTTGAGCTGCTGCCGGATCTGCTTGCACAGCAGGCCGTACTCGACGTGTGTGGGTCCGTCAGCGCGCATCTGCCGCCGCCTCTGCATCAGGGCCTTGGTGGCGTCCGAAATTCGGCTGGCCCGGCTGTTGGTCGGCACTGCGGCTGCATCGCGGCTTGACTTGTCGTAGTCCTGGTCGATGTCCGTTTCAAGCTGGGCCCAGTTAGTGTGGTCAATCAGAGTGTGGAAAACGGCCGGATCAGTGGTGACCGGTTGCTTTGCCCGGTTGCTGGCTGCCAGTGCACGCTTTTCGGTCCTGCCGTTGATGACCAGCTTGGCCCTTACCGGCCGATGGTCGCTGCCCGTGTCAAAGAACTTGCGGCCGATGACAGCGACGTCCTGCAGGATGCGGCGGTGGCTGCAGAGGACATAGTCGATCTCGTTGGTTGTCTCTCCATTGGGGGACATCCATGTCCATCGGCGACCAGGGCGCTTTTTGAATAGACTGTTGCCGATGAACAGCCGGTTGGTGTCGGCCATTGCAACCAGTCGCTCACCCGGTCCGTTCCTGTTGCCGCAGCCGAACGGGCCGACAAAGCGTTCGCCATCCAACCCCTTGCCCACCTTGGCGTTGAAATCGCCCATCAGGACGAGGTAGGTGGCACGGGGGGTAGTGGCTGCCTCGACGGCCTCGTAGAACTGCTCAAGCACATCCTCCTCTTGCTCGGCCGCAGCTGCTGCTGTTGGTGCATATATCTGTACGATCCGGATGGTGGTTTTATTGTGCAGGCGCAGGGTGAGCACGCCTACTCGGGGGTTGGTCACGTCGACCAGGTCAATCATCGGCGACCATCGTTTGGATACAATGAAGCCGACGCCACCGACAGGCCGCGTCTCTTCCCTGGCGCCCAAGATGACCGTCCTGCCGTCGTCATAGCGCACGTGCAGCGGCTCCCGGCGCTTGGTCTCGCACAGCCCTAGCACGTCGCAGCGGATGCTGTTCAAACCTTCCAGGATGGCAGCCAGGTTTGCCTCACTCGATACAGTCCTGGCGTTGAAGGTAGCAATGTCGAGCGCCATGGTGTTAATAGTCCGGTCCTTTAGTCGGTTCCCAGATGGCGGCCTGGTACCTGAGATTCTTAGCAGCCTCTCGTCCCTGGCCGGATCGTTCCGCCGCCGTAGAACGGGCACAGGGGCGTGCAGGGTACTGAGGCCCTTGTTTGTCGTTGTCGTTGCAGTTGGGTTCAGACCTCGGCTTGCAAGGCCACTAGGTCTGTGCCCTCGTCCTTAGCCAGGCGTCTGTCATCTTCTCAGCATGGTTTAACCTACCAGGAATTTACTTCCCGCTGTGTATCGATGACAGACTCCTGTTTCCCCCCCCTCCGCCACGGTGAGGCGGACGAATAGGACTTGGAGGGGCTATTATGTAGTATTATATATATATAAAACTATTAAGAATAAAAGTAAAATAAATACATCTTAAATGGTAAAATAATTTGAATATTGTGGCAAGCAGGCGTGATTGCTAATGAGCGTCACCTGCGCGAAAATGTATACGCGACAATGAGTTTTTACATGCATATGATACGCACTTTATGGCGTGTAATATGCACGTAGCCCACACCACTAAGGGTTTACCGTATCATATGCACGTAAATACTAATTTTCGCAAATAAATTGCACAATAAATACAATGCGTGCTATAGAGACGCATTTCGTGAGATCGGAGGAGCTACGGGAGCAAAATGGGGGAGCGACGTCAGTGAAGGACGAGAGAAGTCCAGGCCTGGTCCACTGTTGGGTTATATATCTGACTAATTGAGGCTGGATGTGAAAATCCCATTAGGTCCATCTAATAGATTTAACATGTGTACTCGCCACCTGATATCTGGAGGCTGCATTACTGTGTGATCATATGACTAGGGTACAAATTACGAGGGGGATTGTGGATTGTGACACCCTCCAGAGTAAGTCAAGATAAAAGGTTGGGCTTGGAAGTACATAAACATGTATAACTCTACATTGGTTAAGTGTCCAGCTCTGTCTGAATAAAACTTATCATTAACATATAATTTCAAGCACCATAAAAAATGGGTCATATTGCCTGAGTGTGCCAAACTAAGTGCATTCATTAATAAGGAGAATACAGAATGAAACATATTAATAAACCTTTTCTTGAAATGTATACAGTAACAAAGTTTACTTTGAATGTTGTTAAATCTTACATAATAGGAGATGATAAGCTGCACAGTAATATGTTGAACAGGTGTTTTGTGTCATGGCTGTTACTATATCATGGCTTTTTAGCATGGCTGGAACATTGTATTGACCAATCAGGAGACAAGACAGGAACTATGGATTTTATAATTAAATTATACATTTACAATAGTTGTCAGGCGATGGTGTGACTTTCCAAAATGCACAACGTAGGAGATACAGAGTAACAGTCTTTATTTAACTAGACAAACAATCAGGAGAACTACAAGAGGATAACAAGGCTTTTCACACGCAAACAAAAGATGACACTGAACAATAAACAGAAAGAACTGAAGGCTTAAATACACAGTGATAATTAATGTAACAAGAAACAGGTGCGTAACTCAATCAGAAACCATGCATTCAAACTAGCAACAAGAACTCAGAAATACAGTGACAGGGAACAATGAAACTTAACATAACCCTGACGTCAGACCGCCGTTGGAGGAGGGCTTAGAGCTGATGACGTACAGGATCCTGGAGGAGGTGGTCGAGGAAAACTCGACGGAGGGAGGAGCCAGGGTGGAGCCTTCACCAATGGTCCGGACGGACCCTTAAAGGTGCTGTATGTCTCTTTTTTACTCTACTAAAGCATAAGAATACCATAATATGTTTGCAGATATTTAGGAAACATGTTAAGTTCACATACTCGTTTCTCTGAAAAACACTTCTACCGCCAGTTAATCTACACGTTCCATGTTGTCTGTAGGTTTTTGTTTTGATCTGTGTGACTCCGCCCACTGCCAGTTCACCCAATAGTATTTCGACACCCCGGGATGCCAGGAAACACAGCGTATTGCATCCTTGGAAACGAGCAATCAAACTGGCCAGAGATTGCAGATTCCACACAACCTAGAAAGCCTCGGTTTCCATCTAAAAAAAATCTCTATTAAAACGCGGATATATCAACTCATCAACTTACAGTGTGTATATCTCCTCGCCTTCCATTGCCAATTGCGTTGTGTGTCCTCCAGTGTCCTCAAACTGGAAACCCGCATGAGCGTCGAATCTGAGGAGGAGGGGGCGGGGGGAACAACGATCTCTGATATTTAGAATTTGGACTGCAGTTGAGCCACCAAAGTAAGAGCCAAGGGATTGAAAAGAGCCAGCGGAGTTCGGGCCGAGAGACGACTTGATGGCTTTGGCAGAGGAGGCAGGAGAGGGAGGCTGGGAGAGAACATCCTTGACGAAGTAGACTTGAAACTAGACGAAACCATCAGCGTCAAAGGAGACTTGTAGCTGGGCGGAACCAGCGGAGATGGGAGACCTTGGGGAATTATATTTTTTTCAATCCATCAATTAATTGTATTGAGACCATGCTCCGGAACGAAAATTGCTTAGTAATTTCAGATGAGCTTGCGATGGGCTTAGGCTCTTGGTGCATTGGCTGACATCTGGCTGGGCTCTGGTTTAGGAGTAGGGCTGGTGTTGTCCTCCATGAGGCAGATGTTGAATTGCGCGTCACCAGCACCCACTCCACATATTCGGCGAAGCTCCTTTGAGGACCTTCCACGTGCAGGCATGCCATTGACTGTTGAAGAAGACGCATAACGACGAGCAACCGAGATAGTGGTTGAGGCATGCCAGATCGAGACAATCCCTTGTGTGATCCTCGAGGGAGCGACCCCCCTGTTCAAGCAAGAGCAGGCGCACTGCAGGTACATCCATAGCTGCTTTTATAATCCTTTCTTGAGGTTTGGTGTTCTGTCAAGCGATGGTATGGCTTTCCAAAATGCACAACACAGAAGATACAAAGTAACAGTCTTTATTTAACTAGACAAACGCTCAGGAGAACTACAAGAGAATAACACGGCTTTCCAGTTGCAAACAAAAGATGACACCCTACAATGAACAGAAAGAACTGAAGGCTTAAATACACAAAGGGATGATTAACGTAACAAGAAACAGGTGCGTAACTCAATCAGAAACCATGCATACAAACTAGCAACAAGAACTCAGGAAAACAGTGAATGGGAACAATGAAAACGGAACCAAAATTAAATTAATTCTTACCATAACCCTGACATTAGTGCAGACCGAGGCTAGTTATCATTCTTTTGATTCCTTGCCTTGAAAATGTATTATAGACCATTGGGTTTTCAAAAATTTTGATGCCATGACACCTAAATATGATGTTCCCTTTACATGTTACCCCCTTTAAAAACTAACAATATACTGTAGTAATAATAATAATAATATAATAAAGTTTAAAGACCCATATATAGTAACAAATTGTTAGAAATGTGTACAATATTATCTGGAAAATATAGTAACATATCTGTATCCTTTTTTTCTACACACCAATGTAAGATGTATAAACTTGAAGAGAACCATAAAAAAAAATAAAAAAAGTAACTGTCAATTAATCTAATTATTACAGACCAGTATTTGGAAAACAGAATAAAATGGAATTGTCAAATTCTGTAAATGTATTTTTATTAAAGGGCCCCTATTATGCTATTTTAAAGTACCCTAATATTGTTGTGGAGTCTTTTACAACATGTTTACATGCATCAAAGGTAAAAAAAAAAAAAAAAACAGTTTAATTTCCTCATAATATACATTTGTACATCACCACATTTTCAATAATTCTCAAACAACTTGTCAAATGAATCAATCTCTCTAAATCCCGCCTTTCTGCGATATACTCTGCTCCGATTGGCCAGACAGCTCAGTCTGTTGTGATTGGCCTACCTTGTACACGTCGAAAACAAACAAAAAATAGACACAGTTATAGGTAATCGTGGCCCACAACTGATTAGCAGAAGTATTTAAGTAAGACAGTGATAACGTGAGTTAGCCAGAAGCAGGAGACCTACAAAACTCAAATAAAACTCAAAACTAAGTATTTTGAACACCATCTTTCAAGAGCAAGCAGTTTGCGAATCCTACATCGAACTCCGAGATTTGAGAAGCAGTCGTCAGTAAAATCAAGGGAACACAGCAAACATTTAGGATTATACTGCTGTGATATCGTGGTAAAGATGAACTTTAACCACTGATTCTTCACATGCTCGTCCTTATATTATAGAGCACAGCGTCTTCTCGACATGATGCTGTCCAGTATCCACAGGAATCAGCTGCAGGTTTGAGGTTAAAGTTTTCCAATTCTCTGGTGTATGCGCGTGCAATAAGTGGGCGGGAAGTATGCTAATGTTTCGTCTTGACGTCACAACGAAACGGCTTATGACTCGTTTGAAAAACAATTCATTTAATTGATTTAGAGTCGACTCTTACTTTTGAAAGACAATAACTTTATATATAGTGCACTTTCAGATTTAAAACTTTGTAGGATGTTTTCTGAAAGGAAACTACACACTACATGAAAGGTCATTTTCAAAAATCCATAATAGGGGCCCTTTAATATAATAATAATAAGGTTTTACTAACCCATTTGCATAATTAAATGTTTAACTTTTTTGCTGAACATTTTCACGGACCCCCTATAGCCCCCTTAAGGTCCCTGGACCCCAGTTTGAAAACCCATGTTATAATATAGACTATTCAGTAGATATTCAGGAAAACACTAAAAAAGGGAAACACAAAACAATTACGACATCTCAAATAATCAAAACAGCAAAAGCCGCAAAAAGCAATGGTTTTGGTCAGCAGAATTTGCAGTTAATTAATTATAGTATAGTGGGCTATAGAATAGGCTAGTATAGTATAGTATAGTATAGTATAGTATAAAATTACAACATATAGCCTATGAATCATGTGACAACATGCCCCGACTTAACACAATTTTATCTTATTATTATTTTTTTTTTACAACTGTATATAATACAACTATAACAGCCTGTGACAACTAGCCCCGGTTTCCCCTATACGGTGTGTATGAACTTCGAATGGACGTCTAGCCGGTGTCTGTGATTGGTCAGCACCTGCTCACCTCCTTCATCCAAACTGACATGAGTTAGAGGAAATATAGTCAGCATCCACACCCCCCCGATCCTCACTTCGCGTCGGCTCTGCTCCCTCCACCGCATGGGCTTCGTTCTCCATGGTAATGCCACAGTGATCTGAAGATATTCGCAGTTTTAGACAGCGTCCTCATCATCCTCGCGAGACATGCGTGTGCCACTGACTATAGGAGTGTTTATATTGCTTTTGGCGGTGCGGCAAACACACGCGACTGATTCCAGCAGTGCTCATGACACCTCACAAGAGAGATCAGTGAACATCCAGAAGAGAAGACTCTCTCTGCAGAACACAGGTAAGCTTTTGCGCAGTGCATGCACAGAAAACCAACGACAGCTCATATATGCGCGTGGTTGTTTGAACTCTTGGTCTTAAAGCTCTATCAAACTTTTATGTTGTATCAAACAACTTATCTCCAGAGATTATGTCAAACCACAACTGGATTAAAAAGGTTTATTTTTTTCTAATATGTTTTTATCCTATGTAGCCTTCTTAATATGACAGATGGCATAAGGTTTTTTTTCAATGTAATAAATATGCAATTTAACACCGTTGCGGAAACGTTGTTATGACGTTATTAGCACGTCACCTCGAGTGGCGCCGCTATATCTTTAGGAATATAGAACAAATATGACACCTTAGTGTTGTCTTCTTATATTTCTGACTGGTTATATGTAATCTGAATAACCGGCACACCATAGTTCTACCTCTGTTTTTTCTTATATAATAGGCCTATTGACACAGGTCATTTGCACTGATGTTGTCTACTAAAAAGTAGATAAATAACATTCAAAATGTTTCAATGCGGCATGGTTGTATTTTCTGTTTCTGTAACGTTTCATTCAAATGTATGTACATATAATAAAACGACCCTGAAACGTTTGATCTGGCTTTTTGTTGTGGTAGTAAAAACAGGTAGGTATAGTAACTTTTTAAATAAAAAAAATATATATATATTGGGTAGGCTACATCATTATTATGTAATTGCAATTGTGGCATGGTTTCTAGAATATTTTTTAAATTTTTAGAATTGTTTTTCAATTGTTATAAAACATATTTACTGCCATAAAGCTTCAATGACAATTTACACATGGTGAACATAAATTAGAACACTGCATTTCGAACCTTACCAAAGTCCACACTGGGACAAGTGTCACAAACAAAGACATATGCGACAAACATAACGGACATGGAACAGTATGATTATTTAATTTATTTTGAATGTTCTCAATCGCAGTCTTTCAGAAAATGTCCTCAATTGTGGCGTAGTTGTTGAAATATTATATATTTTTTAAAACAATATAGCCTATATAAAAATTTAAACATCATTTACACTTAAAATAAATTACAGAAAAATACTGTAAAAATGCTACAGTAAAAACCTTATCATATATACAGTGAAAAAAACCAAATGTTTAAGATCACATTATATGAAATTTTACTGTTACATACTATCAATTTTTTATTATTATTTTTATTTTCTTTGCAAGTAAAAACTATGAATTACCTTACAATTTATGGTGAAAAAACAGTAACAAGTCTCTCGGGTTGGGTCAGAGGTCACCCTTTCGCCGGAACTCGATTATCTCATGAACGATACGGCTGATGCCAGAAGCCAGTGATTATAGTATATCAAGTTTTAAATAAAGGGGGGTTTTTTTTATACAAAAACCCATCGCTTCGCTACAGAAGGCCTTTATTAACCCACTGTATTCGTATGGATTAGTTTAATGATGGATGGACGCGCTTTTTGAAGCTTCAAAAACTCGGGCACTATTCAATACCATTACAAAGCTGGGAAGAGCAAGGATTTAATATAACTTAACTTTGATTGTTGGCGTCATATACACCTAGGATGGCTTGAGGCTGAGTAAATTATGGGATAATTTGAATTTTTGGGTGAACTATTCTTTTAAATCACCTTACTGTGCATGCATAAAATGTAATAAAAGCTCACTGAGATGATACTAAGAGACCAGACATAACGTTCTCACATCATACCTCTGGCACAATTATTTTATTAGCAAAATATCCCACCACTCACTGGTACTTCTACCACTCTAAGAAAAACTTAAATAGAAATTGGGCAATGATAATATGAAGAAATTTTCTGTATTGATTTTTCACAGGCGTTTTACGTGTATTTTTTTTTTTTTTGTGCTCTTGTGTGGTTACAGGAAATGCACGTAAACTTAACGGATAATGCCTTTTCAGTTTTTCTGTGGATATTTTTTCTTACACTCAAACGCCATTCCATGTATGGTCTAAAACGTAATTGCCACAAAACAGCAATTGCAAGTACATTTTTTTGTCATACTTGCAGGAATGTAATATAAAATAACAGCTTTATCAACATTATTTAAGTGAATAGCAGGTACAACAACAACCATAGATATCTATACGTACAATATGCGTCATGGTTTCGAACACCTCCGCTTTCAAAGTATACACTACAACATGAAGTGAAGTTATTAAATGTAATTTCGTGAAGAGTACGCCCATCTAATCTTCTAATTAATACCAAGGTATAAAAATTAGCCTATTACCACTTCCCGTTGTTAGTTCTTTCAGCATTTGGCACATCCAAACCCGCATTAATTACTGACTTCCAGGAAATCACGAGCAATACGGTTCGCCTCCAACCTGCCTCAGTTTCAGCCTTCAGCCGCTGCCACCGCTTCCTCGTCCGCCCCTCATTCCAGCCTGAGTCTATCGCGGCCGCTCGCAATAGTTCCGTGGTCACTCCCATAGTGACTCTCACCTTTATCCTACCCACAAGTGAGACACTTATTGCTTCCTCTGTCCACAATTCTAATATTTCTCTCCCTCCTGCCTTCCAGTCTCAATCAAATCCATCCAGCTGTGAAATTTGTGCCTTTGCAAATGGGCAAGCGTAAGGATTTGAGCGAGTTTGACAAGGGCCAAATTGTGATGGCTAGACGACTGGGTCAGAGCATCTCCAAAACTGCAGCTCTTGTGGTGTTCTCCCGTTCTGCAGTGGTCAGTATCAAAAGTAGTCAGTGGTGAACCGGCGACAGGGTTTGAGATCCATGGGAACCATGGTTCATTGATGCACGTTGGGAGCGAATGCTGGCCCGTGTGGTCTGATTGACTGTAGCTCAAATTGCTCAAGAAGTTAATGCTGGTTCTAATAGAAAAGTGTCAGAATACACGGTGCATTGCAGTTTGTTGCGAATGGGGCTGCATAGCCGCAGACCAGTCAGGGTGCCCATGCTGACCCCTATCCACCACCGGAAGCGCAACAGTGGGCATGTGAACATCAGAACTGGACCACGGAGCAATGGAAGAAGGAGGCCTGGTCTGATGAAGCACGTTTTCTTTTACATCACGTGGATGGCCGGGTGCATGTGCATCCCTTAAGGCTGATTTATACTTCTGCGTCGGACCTACGCCGGAGCCTCTACCCTCTACGGAGCAACGCGTTGGTTTTCATTTATACTTCTGCGTTGTTGTCCGCGTTGACGCGCAATTACACTTGCAGAGGGAGCATGTGAAACCCGAGGGAGCGGTCCCAGCAGACCAATCACAGCGATTGCGTCCGCGTAGAGTTGACGCGTTGTTACATTTTTGGAGAGGTGCACGTCAGGGTACGCCGAAGGGTACGCGTGCTACACACAGCCTACGACGTAGCTACGGCGTAAGTTCGACGCAGAAGTATAAATTTGGCTTTACCTGGGGAACACATGGCACCAGGATGCACTATGGGAAGAAGGCAAGCCGGCGGAGGCAGTGTGATGCTTTGGGCAATGTTCTGCTGGGAAACCTTGGGTCCTGTCATCCATGTGGGTGTTACTTTGACACGTACCACCTACCTAAGCATTGTTGCAGACCATGTACACCCTTTCATGGGAACGGTATTCCCTGGTGGCTGTGGCCTCTTTCAGCAGGATAATGCACCCTGCCACAAAGCAAAAATGGTTCAGTAATGGTTTGAGGAGCACAACAAGTTTGACGTGTTGACTTGGCCTCCAAATTCGCCAGATCTCAATCCAATCAAGCATCTGTGGGATGTGCTGAACAAACAAGTCGATCCATGAAGGCCCCACCTCGCAACTTACAGGACTTAAAGGATCTGCTGCTAACATCTTGGTGCCAGATACCACAGCACACCTTCAGGGGTCTAGTGGAGTCCATGCCTCGACAGGTCAGGTCAGGTCAGGGCTATTTTGGCAGCCAAAGGGGGACCAACACAATATTAGGAAGGTGGTCATAATGTTATGCCTGATCGGTGTATACACTCTTAATCACCTCTGCTCTTCCAGTTTTTTCTAATGCAATGGATCCACCACCCGTCTCTACTTATCTACGCTCACAGATTCTAGCAGGTGCAGACATTGATCTCTCTTTTCTCCTCCCCTCTGTTTCAATTAGTGAACCCCATCGTACCCTTGACTGTGGTCCCATAATTATCAACCATAAAATGTTTAATTCGAAATCCAATCGAATACTCACTATGGCTGAATTTTGCATCGATTTTGGAAGGTACACAGAAATATTTTGTTATGTCTTCCCTTCAAGACGCAAAGAACTGAATGACTTTATATCTATCATAGCTGAACTTTCTCACTCCTACGGTGGTACACATTTTTTCACCTATTACAGACTATTTTCAGCCAAATGCATGGCCTGAGTCACCCAGTGGGCTCAATGTCCTTACTGGGGAGCTCTTGACCTGGAGCTTTACCATAAGGTTTTCCTTCGCTGCCGAAGCATGTCTTGCGTTTTGTGTAATTCCGCCACACATGAGCCTTCCTCGTGCCCCCTTTCCAATCCCGCCCCTCCAAGCAATCTGGGCACTAATCCAGGCACTTCTCAATTCATCAGTTCTACATCTTATGTACCACAGTCTAAAGGCGATTCCAAAAGCTGCAATTTCAGGTTCATTTCAGGCAGACAAGTGTGTAATAACTTTAATCAATTTGGCTGCACTAGACAATGCTGCAAATACTGTATCTACATGTATGTAATTTCTGTGGTGGAGCTCAAGCTTGCTCTGTATGCCCTGTCTTATTGCTCTTTAGCAACTCAAATAAAACAATTGAGAAAGTATCTGTCTTCTCCTATCATTGTCTTGTCCTCTTTAGTGCACAAATTAGCAAATCACCCCAACCAAAACTTTACAGAATATCTACTTACAGGTCTCAAGAAAGGTATTAATCCAGATCTGGAAAGCTTACCTACTACTAGCCTTATTTGCAAAAATCTACAGTCTTCAATAGCCAAACCCAAAGCAGTCGACACCTTGATATCTAGTCCGGATTCATGATCGGTCCTTTTGACTCCCCACCTTTCCGTATATTCCGTATAAGCCCCATCGGTGTAGCTACAAGAACATTTTCTGGGAAAAAAAAACAATTGATCATCAATCTCTCTGCTCCCCACAACAGCATTCATCCAAGCATAAATAGCCTCATCCCGCTAGATGAATTCTCCTTGTGCTACCATAACATAGACCAAGCCATCCATCTAATTAAAAATGCCGGTTTCGGAGCCTGGATAGCAAAAGTAGACGTTACTTCAGCATTCAAAGTCATGCCCATACATCCAGATTTTGGCATTTGCTGGAAGGGGAAATTCTACTTTGCAGTATGCTTAACTTTTGGCTGCAATGTCAAAAGTGTCAGAAGTGCTCTGCTGGATCTTGCAAACCAACTACGCTGTCCCTTACTTGGTTCATCTTGGATGACTTTCTCGCCATTACCCCAAGTCATTATCCTCCAGCCATTCCTCTTTCTACCATTCAGGAAGTTTTTCTGAATTAGGAGTTCCACTGTCCCCAGAGAAAACATCAGGCCCTACCACATCCCTAGAGTTCCTTGGAATTAACCGTTACATTCCAAGCTTCCCTTCCCAATGACAGAATGGATAGGATAATCGCTATCTCCTCCAATCTGCTTGAAGCACCTCAGTGCAGCAAACATGGTTTGCGATCCCAGCTAGGCCATTTAAACTATGCCATGCGTATAGTACCCCAATGACGTCCTTTCATCTCCCACTTGCTGTCTCTTGCATCTTCCGTTCTGGCACCAGACAATATCATATCTCTAAAGCCCTTCTTGCCTTGCGGATCGGAATCTATCGATCGTGTTTCTAAATCAGTGAAATAGCCTGACCTTCTTTTACGATGACATCCAATCTCATCCTAGTGATCTTCCTCTGTTTACAGACAACGCTCCCTCCTTAAGCTTCGGAGGTTATTACAAGTCTTCGCTTCAACATGGCCTCCTTAGCGCTCTATGTCAAATCAGTGTGCCGCATCCTCAGCTCTTTTTAAGTTATATCTGATCGAAATAGCTGCCTTTTTGCTGTGTCATGAATGGTCTTTTAAAAACAGAATTTCATTGTGATAATCTGGCGACTGTTCACTGTATAAACAAAGGCTGTTCAAATTCCCCTGAAATCATGCCCCTCTTAAGACGCCTCACCTGGTTATCCACCTGTAAACAGTTAATCTTCAAAGTCGTTCATATTCCAGGCCACCAAAACCAAACTGCTGACGCACTCGCGTCTCGTTTTCTATAAAAAAAAATTCAGAGCATTAGCCCCGGAGGCGGACCCGGACCCAACCCCAATATCTCCCTATTCAGACTTGATATTCCTATAACTCACCCACTCAAACACCTCCACACCTTATCTCTGGACTCAATATTCCACGCCGTCTCACCTAGAACACTACAATCCAACTGGGCAGCATAGGGAGCTTTTGAACAATTCCATTCCTCCTACAACCAGCCTTTTCCCAACTTTTCCCTCCTTTCAATTTCTTCATTTGTCACAAATCTCAACCAAGTTAAGTCCATCCAATCCAGTACCATCAAAGTCTTTTTTTAGCGGCATAACATTTTTCTTTAAATTTATCGACGGCTATCCATGTCCCTCTATAACAAACCCCCAGATTACACTCCTAATCAAAGGAATCCAAAAAAACAACCCCACTCTCCCTTATTCCAGGCAACCTTTAACCATTGATCTCTACGCTAAATGCATGACTTTCCGGTCAACTCTGGATGCCATGTTAACCCTTGCTTTTTTCAGGTTCCTCAGAGCTTCTGAAATCATGACCAATTCCAAATTCAACCCACCCATCCACCTATCCTTCTCCGACCTCCAAGTACTGGATAATGATACCATCCGTTTTCTCATCAAACGTAGCAAAACTGATTTAATTAATGTTCCCATCCATATTTTCAATCTACCGACCTCCATCCAGCCATATCAGTCTCTTTCCTTCATTCGTGCACACTGGAAGATTCAGATTTCCTCCCTGTTCAACCCCCTTTTCATTGACAAATACAATATTTCAGTCACTAGGCATTGGAGCAGCTACCACCGCTGCTCAAAAAGGTCTGCCTGATTATCCAATTAAATTACTGGGTCGCTGGCCCTCAGACACCTTTCATTCATTCCAACCTCAGCCTCAAACAAAAGACCATCTAACTCTCACTTCTTTTTAATCTGGTTACAATCTTCTCAAGATAGCTGTCCCACGAAACACAATCCAACCAGTGCCCGCCCAATTTGATACTGCCACTGTAGTGCCCTGCTTAACTTGATACTGCCGATGCGGTGTCGTCTTCCATTTCTTCTTTCTCCAATTGTTGTGGGGTCTTCCAGACTGTTGAAATAATTATACATGCTGATTCCTTAGATAGCAATAAGCTTTTCAATCCAGTAACGCTTGCTTGCTATCTGATTTTTACAGTCATGTTTTTTGGGGAGCAATCGTTGCTTGAGTACAATTACCTCTCTGTGTCAGGTTCTGCAAGAGTTAGAGAGAGGACCCAGGCTCAGAATGAGCAGTGAAGTTTTACTGACCAGACTGTAGACAAGGCACAACAAGGAGAGTGAGGCGTGAAACAGTTCAAACAGTAGGGCAGGGCAGACAACACAATGACAAGCAGGGAGGATGACCACGGAGACCAGTCCTGGGGTGACCACGAGCTTGAGGACTGTAGAGGAAGAGACAGCACCAGGTGGGACGATGGTGAGGAAGACCAATGTAGCACCAGTCTTGCTGCCAGGCAGAGGCTCCCAGAACACTTGAGTATCAGACTGCTCCCACAGTCTAGCTGCTAGGCAGTGAGGGTCAGTGGCCAGGAAATCTCAGGATGCAGGGCAGGGAAAAACAAGACTCACAATGAACAAGACAAGACAAGATAAACAGGCAAGGCACAAGAAAGTAATCAAATAGGAAATATAAAAATAAAGACTGAAACAAAACAAAAGAAAACTAGGAATAAAATGACTGAAACTTGCAATCAAAAAATAAAACTGATAGGGAACTAGATACTGGAGATGATAATCTAGAGTAGAAATAAGATCAAAAGAGAAAAAAAACAAGACTAAAACTAACTAGAACAAGACTGGATGGAAAAAAGCAAAAGGATACACTAGAGTTAGAAAGATCAATATCACGACAAGAACTAGGTTTAACCATACACACAGGAATGCAAACAGGAATAAACCACAAAGCACACAAAACGAACCAGCAAAGACATGAGGGAAAGAGGCACAATATAAAGGGACCAGAGCACATGAGGATCAGGTGAGCACAATTAGTGAAACGAGGACTAGATGTGGACTAAGGCTACGTTTACACGTGGCCGGTTATTTTCATAAACGGACATTTCACCCTCTCTGTTTTCAGAAAAGTGTTCGTTTACACAAACCCGTGTATATGCCATCAAGAGCATGCCAAACCTGTAGGTGGCAGTGTAACGAGAAGCTCAAGCCCATGTTAGCCAATCAGAATCCCGAAAATATAGGTCGCACCTTTGACGCAGTGCAAGTTCTGTCGCATACTGTGACGCCGACTGCCTAAAACTCAGTTTTTCTCAGTTTACATGCAAACGTGCAAACAGAGTTTTCCAAAATCTCTACTCTGGCCGGAGTTTTTAGAAAGAATCATTTTCAGAGGCGAATTCTCCGTTTCGTGTAAACGAGGGGCACAACCGAAGGAAAATGTGTCCGTTTTTCAAAATAACCATGTACGTGTAAACGGGGCCTAAACAAGGGGGCGCGGTAATGGGAAACAAGGAGGCGGGACAAGAGCCAACACAAACAAAGACAAAGCCATGTGCTCAAACACAAGACAAACAAGGAAACATTAAACAGTGACAAAACAGACAAGGCTGTCACGGTGGGACCCTGACACTCTGAGCCCCTGTTTACCACTGTGATGAAGACGAGCACACCAGCTCGCCTTCGGGGAGAAATGTGAGTCCGTGTATGGATGTAAAAGGATGGCGCACTCGCAGAAGCACTTCGTGCAAGGTGGAATTTATTTACAGTGCCAATAAGAAGACCGTCCACAGTGAAGTATATGTACAGGTGCACACAAAAAGGGAAAGAAAAACCCTAAAAGTACAACAACAAAAAGATAAAGACGAAAACTCTTTAACAAAAACGTATCTACAGTACACAAAGGTTTTGTTCGCTTGAGGCACCACAGTTGCACTCTCGCTTTCTGACTTGGTTAACAAGTGATGACTTTAGGTTTGGCCTTGGCTTAAATAGGCCAAACCCCGCCCCTTTTTGGGACACATCAATTCCCGAAACATATAACAATTAATACATACACAAATACTTCATCTATTTGATTATCCATTCCCAATATATTATATATATTAATAATACACATATACCCAAATAAAACACATAATACATTCACACATAATACACTTAACACATAATTTTTCCATTTGACTACACACCTATTCACACTAGACAATGGTTTCGTCTGCTTCCGGTTTCGATGCGCCGACGCGACCCTGCCATGACGTCATAAACGGCCGCCGCTCGCTCGTTCGGTTCGGCCGATGGCGCCGGAAGACTGACTACGCCCACACGGACAAACAACACGAACGAAACAACCAGACAGTGCAATGTAAGTGTATGAAATGACCGGGGAATGAATATGGAAAGGAGAGTGGAGAAATGGATGAATGTCCAGGTGCTATCATCATCGCGTGTGCACCCGTTCCTATGATAGCGTCTATGGCAGGGAGGAACGAGATGTTGATGAATGAGGTCAGTATGTATGTGCGTATATATGCATGTATGTGTTTGTGCCAGTGCTGCTTCCCCAGCGGTGGCAGCTAATGTGACTTTATCACATCACCTTCCCCCTCTCCTAGCCGCGTACTGGCCGGAAACCTGGACAGGTAGTCGGCTACCACGTTGAGTCTGCCCGGTCGGTGCCGTATCTTGAAACAGTACGGCTGCAGGGCGAGGTACCACCGTGTGACTCTGGCATTGTGGTCCTTCATGGACTGAATCCAGGTTAGGGCCCGGTGGTCGGTTTCTAGATCGAACTCTCGACCAAGGAGGTAGTAGCGTAAGCTGTCCAGGGACCACTTGATGGCGAGACCTTCCTTCTCGACCGCCGAATATCTAGTTTCCCGGGGCAGTAGCTTCCGGCTGAGGTAAACAACTGGCCTCTCTTCTCCAGCGCTTCCCTGGGCAAGGACCGCACCAATCCCTGTTGCGGATGCGTCTACTTGCACCAGGAACCTCTGAGAAAAGTCTGGACTCTGCAGGACTGGGCTGGAGCACATCTTGTCTTTTAGCGTTGTGAAAGCTGTCTCGCAGTCATCAGTCCATCTAATAGGGTTCTTCACCGGTTTTGACAACAGGTTAGTCAGGGGGACTGCAATGGAGGCAAAGTTTGGTACAAATCTCCTGTACCAGCCTACCAGTCCTAGGAATGACCTCACTTCTTTCTTGGTCTTTGGGTGTGGGCTCTTTCGGATTGCCTCCACCTTGTCAATCTGTGGTCTCAGTTGTCCGTTGCCCAAGTGATACCCAAGGTAGTTTGCCTCTTTCTTTGCCCACTCACATTTTGAAACGTTTAATGTCAATCCTGCTTCCTCTATCCTCTTTAGGGTTTGTTGGAGGTGTTGAAGATGCTCTTCCCAAGAATTGCTATGGATTACCACGTCATCCAGGTATGCCGCAGACCAGTCTTCACAGTCTTGGAGGACTCTGTCCATCAGCCTCTGGAATGTGGCTGGTGCCCCGTGCAGGCCAAAAGGAAGGACTGTGAATTGATATAGTCCTAATGGTGTTCGGAATGCGGAGTATGGTCTGGACTGAGGGTTGAGGGGTACCTGCCAGTATCCCTTACACAGGTCTAACGTGGTGATGTACCGAGCTCTTCCAATTTTCTCCAGCAGATCATCTATTCTTGGCATGGGGTATGCATCGAATTTAGATTGGGCGTTGAGCTTACGAAAGTCGATGCAGACACGCAGGGATCCATCCTTCTTGGGTATGATCACCATCGGGCTGCTCCACTCGCTCGTTGAAGGTTCTATCACTCCTAGCTCCTTCATCACCTTGATCTCTTCCTTTAAAGGTTCCACCAGCCTCTCAGGCACCCGGTAAGGACGTTGGCGTGATGGTGTTGGATCTGAAAGGTGGATGGTATGTTGGGTTAGCTCAGTCCGTCCAGGCCTCTGACGGAACATAGCGGGAAACTGGTTCAGGAGGTGCTGCAGCTCTTTCCTCTTGGAGTCTTCTAGGTGCGATAGATTCACCACAGACGGCTGCCTCTTTGCATCCTCTGATTCCTCTTCCACCTCCACCTTCCTCACCAGAAGAGATGTTTCGGGTCCCTTACCGGGTGGCTCCTTCCACTCCTTTAGTAGGTTCACGTGGTAGGTCTGCCTGGTCTTGCCCTTATCCGGATGATGAACTTCATAGGTGACTGGCCCCATCTTGCGGACGACGCTGTATGGTCCTTGCCATTTAGCCAGTAGCTTGCTCGTCGAAGTTGGCAACAGGAGTAATACCTTCTGCCCCGGTTGGAATTGTCGTAGCCTGGCGCGTTGGTCATACCATCTTTTCTGTGCTCGTTGTTTTTCCTGTAGGTTCTCTTCGGCTTGTTCTCTGTACTGCTCCAGGCGATCTCGCATCTCTAGCACATACTGTACGATGCCACCTTTCTCCTCCATCTTGGATGTAGGTTCCTCCTCCCAGCCTTTCTTCAGCAGGTCCAGGGGTCCTTGTACCTGCCATCCGTAGAGGAGCTCAAACGGTGAGAATCCCGTTGATGCTTGGGGTACCTCTCGGTAGGCAAAGAGAACAAACGGTAGCCACTTGTCCCAGTCTCGTCCTGTGTCCGCAACGAACTTCCGCAACATGTTCTTGAGGGTTTGGTTGAACCTCTCCACCAGACCGTCCGTCTGAGGGTGATATGGAGTTGTTCGGATGGCTTTTATGCCCAACTGCTTGTTCAGCTGCCCCATCAGTCGTGAGGTAAAATTCGTACCCTGGTCTGTCAGGATCTCCTCAGGTATGCCGACTCTGGAGAAGAGTTGAACCAGGGCATGGATGATCTTCGTTGTGGTGATAGAACGGAGTGGGAAGGCCTCAGGATACCTTGTGGCGTAGTCGTTGACTACCAGGATGTAGCGATGTCCAGCACTGCTCTTTTCCAATGGTCCCACAATGTCCATGGCGATCCGCCTAAAAGGTGCAGAGATGACAGGGAGGGGTTGCAGGGGTGCTCTGCTCCGCTGGGATACAGCACTCGTCTTTTGGCAGACAGCACATGTGTTGCAGTGCGTTTGTACATCAGTGTATAGTGTGGGCCAGTAAAAGCGTGAGCCAATACGTGCATATGTTTTCTGTTGGCCCAGGTGGCCAGCCCATGGAACAGTGTGTGCAAGGTGCAGAACAAGAGATCGACAACAAGATGGTACAATCAGACGAGTCACATCATTCGTTCGCACATACAACACACCATTCATCACTACATATTCTTCTTTGCACAGATTCAAATTCTTTCCACACTCAGCTTTGACAAATAAAGGTTTTAAAGTTTCATCTTCCCTTTGGAGTTGTGCTATGTTCCCTGGGACCTTCCAGCCATTAACTTCAAGGCCCTCCACCGAGGCTTCAGAGGCTGGGGTACCCAGGTACTTTGCAAGCCGCCTTTGGCGCCGTGACTTTTTAGGGCCTTTGGTCCCTCCCTGCAACAGACTACCATCCAAGTCTGGCAGTGGCTGCAGACCTGCCCTGACTTGAGCTCGAGTAAGAGCAGGACATGACAAATTAACAGTGGCAGTGGCAAAAGAATGTTCAGAGTCCTTGATGGTGGGTTGCAAGAGTTCATATAACACTGGTAAGTCTCTTCCTAGAATCATATCAGCTGGTAAATTGTCCACTATGGCAACATTAAGCAGGTACATTTGTTCCTGTACCTCTACCATTATCTCAGCTCGGGGATACTGCTTTACATCCCCATGTACGCATTGAACAGAGGTAGTGTTCACATAATTGACATTATTTACAAAGCATGATTTCAACATTGACAGAGAACTTCCAGTGTCCAAGAGTGCTTTTAGTGCATGTCCATTAGCAATCACCTCATATACAATCTGACCCTCCCCCACAGTGTCAAAATCACAGTCCCCTTCTCTAGGCACATAACAAAACCCCGTAAGCTTCGCTTTGCGAGCGGGACACACAGCTGCCTTGTGGCCCGGCTGCTGGCAGTAAAAGCAAAGCAAGTCTTTGGCTGTTGATTTTGGACCTTGTGCCTGGTCAGCTAGTTCCACACGACCCCTTTCAGCCCCAGTGTTATGTGAAACACCACGTACAGTACCTTTGAGTGGTTGAGTACGAAGACCGCCGCGATGAGCATTCAGGTACTGCTGAGCCAACTTTGCTGCCACCAGTCCTGACCTCGGCTCGTGCTCTCTCACCCAGGTGCGTGCGTCGTAGGGTAGCACCCGAAGAAGCTGCTCCAGGATGATGGCCTCTCCGATCTCCTCTTTGGAGTGCTCCTCCGGTCGCACCCACCGCTTGTACAGATTCTTTAGCCGGTGGTAAGTCTCTGTTGGCGACTCTGCAGCTGGGACTGTAGACGATCGGAAGCGCTGGCGGTAGGTCTCTGGAGATATATTGAACTTCTCCAGCAGTGCTTCCCTCAGATCAGTGTAGACCTCAGCTTCCTCCTCGTCCATTGCCAGGTATGTTTCCAATGCTCGCCCTGTCAGCAACGGGACCAGACGGTAGCTCCACTCCTCCTCGGGCCACCTCCAGGTCCTGGCCAGACGCTCGAACCGCCGAAGATAATTCTCGATGTCTTCCCCCTCCTGGAAGCTCGGCATCTTCGGATCAGCCCACTGCCTTGGCTCTCTCGGTGCTGCGGCATTCAGGGAGTCTTGGAAATAGACTGGTCCGTGTCTTGTGGATACCTTCGGTGCTGGCATTGGTAGCTCCATTCGTTCGCTCTCCACGTCAAGTGAGGTCTCAGCTGGACGAATCGACCGCACGATGGACTCACGAAGACCGCGGAGCTCCTGCAGATACCGCTCCTCTCTCTGTTCTTGAGTGTTGAGAAAACTGCGCATCATGGAAACCATACCCTCGTCAGCTGTAGCGTCAGGAGTGATTGACTTGGTTGGTTGTGGACTGGACTTTGGTGAGATTCTGGGAAGACTCGTGGCTCCCTCCTCATCCTCCGTATTCTCACCAGAATTCCAGATCTCCTCCTCCTCTGACGCTGCCTTCTCTGTGGATCGTAAACCCACCCTGGGTTTTCTCCCTCTCGGCGCTGCCTTGCGAGTCGTCATCCCACCGCTGCCACCAAATGTGATGAAGACGAGCACACCAGCTCGCCTTCGGGGAGAAATGTGAGTCCGTGTATGGATGTAAAAGGATGGCGCACTCGCAGAAGCACTTCGTGCAAGGTGGAATTTATTTACAGTGCCAATAAGAAGACCGTCCACAGTGAAGTATATGTACAGGTGCACACAAAAAGGGAAAGAAAAACCCTAAAAGTACAACAACAAAAAGATAAAGACGAAAACTCTTTAACAAAAACGTATCTACAGTACACAAAGGTTTTGTTCGCTTGAGGCACCACAGTTGCACTCTCGCTTTCTGACTTGGTTAACAAGTGATGACTTTAGGTTTGGCCTTGGCTTAAATAGGCCAAACCCCGCCCCTTTTTGGGACACATCAATTCCCGAAACATATAACAATTAATACATACACAAATACTTCATCTATTTGATTATCCATTCCCAATATATTATATATATTAATAATACACATATACCCAAATAAAACACATAATACATTCACACATAATACACTTAACACATAATTTTTCCATTTGACTACACACCTATTCACACTAGACAATGGTTTCGTCTGCTTCCGGTTTCGATGCGCCGACGCGACCCTGCCATGACGTCATAAACGGCCGCCGCTCGCTCGTTCGGTTCGGCCGATGGCGCCGGAAGACTGACTACGCCCACACGGACAAACAACACGAACGAAACAACCAGACAGTGCAATGTAAGTGTATGAAATGACCGGGGAATGAATATGGAAAGGAGAGTGGAGAAATGGATGAATGTCCAGGTGCTATCATCATCGCGTGTGCACCCGTTCCTATGATAGCGTCTATGGCAGGGAGGAACGAGATGTTGATGAATGAGGTCAGTATGTATGTGCGTATATATGCATGTATGTGTTTGTGCCAGTGCTGCTTCCCCAGCGGTGGCAGCTAATGTGACTTTATCACAACCACTAATGCTAAGATCATATGGGCACACAAACTCATGAAGTGAAGTTATAAAACATAATTTCAGGAGGAGGACGCCCATTAATACTAAGGTATTCAAATCTGCCTTTTACCACTTCTAGTTGTTAGTTCTTTCAGCATCTTTCCTCCAACCCTTCTCCTCTTTTTGTATGTTTTTGCCTTTGTAATAGGAGGGCAATTGGAGCTTGAGTAGAATAACCTCTTTGAGCCCCTCTATAGCAGACAGCAAGTCAAACCAGTTTTGCAATTATGCTAAGATTATATGGGCACACAAACTCGTGAAAACAGCTTTTTCAAATGTATCCACTAGGGAGAGAGTATTTAAAAAGCCCAGTTTTCACTGGACAAAAACATTGTTTCGATGTGAATCGAATGATGTGAAATATATTTTTAAATTTATCTGGATTTATGTGGATATAGCCTAATAATCACATTAATAAATCAATACACCAAAGGACACTACTCACGGATAGAATTATCAAGTACATTTAATATACCCTCATGGTGTACATATGAATAGAATGAGGACACTGAGCAAATTCCAGTGGGCTACCATAAATTAGTATTTTTAAAATGAACAAACATGTAAGAAATAATTTAGGTAACAGGACAGAACGTTAAGATTGACCTTCCCAGTCGTAGTTACAATATCATCAAATATACAGGTCTTCTGTATACTTTAGGTCTTCAAATGGCCTTCAGAAAATCCAGATGATGCAATATCCTGTTGAAAATGTGTCTTGTGGAATTTTCCCACTTTTTCAAAGGGGGGAATGTGTGGTAACAGGGATGAGTGAAAACCTGGAGACACAACTAATATGTGTATTTTATCTAAAATATTATAGATTTCTAAAAACAAAAACAAAAAACGTGTTTAAAGCACAGATGGGATTTGGAGGTACACAACAATGCAAAAGGAAAAAAAAATCTGAAAGATTATATTTCATGTTAAAATGTAGTGTTAGAGATTGAGGACAGGTAACAAATGCTATTTTTCAGTGTTTTCTAATGTTTTAAATGATATATTTTACATTTGCAGTTAGATGAATGTGCAAGACACTTTGCCTAATAATAAAATGTATTTTAGAGTTCATTCTCATGCATATTTGTACATTTGTACAAATGGCCCACATACATCCCTTAAAACTGAAACATTGTCAGGCTGTTTTTTATTTACTGTAAATGTAAGCTACTATGGCAGGAGTAATGTGTAACTACTCTAAAAAGTGTAATGTTCTCTGTCCCTCAAACGTTCTCCAGCGGAGATTCAGCAGTGTCTGGTGAACGCAGGTGATGTGGGCTGCGGGATGTTCGAGTGCTTTAACAACAACTCCTGCGAGATCCGCGGACTACATGACATCTGCATGACATTCCTCCACAACGCAGGCAAATTTGACTCCCAGGTATGATCCTGACTTATTCACTCAAATCCCAATATGCGGTATGTACACTGTAATGCTAAAAAAAACCTACAGCACCTCATTACTAATCATCTTGGTCAGCATTTTGCCATTAACTGCATTAACGGCTCCGGGTTGATGAAGGACTTATGCATCACCGCAGGGAAAATCGTTCATCAAAGATGCGCTGAAGTGTATGGCCCACGGACTGCGCCACAGGTTCAGCTGCGTCAGCCGCAAGTGTCTGGCCGTAAAAGAGATGGTGTTCCAGCTGCAGCGCGAGTGTTACGTCAAACACAACCTCTGCTCGGCCGTGACGGAGAACGTCAACGTCATGGTGGAGATGATCCATTTCAAGGACCTGTTTCCTAAAGGGTGAGTTCTTCAATACAGGGTTGTGCAATATTAGCCACGTTTCCACCTAAATTACCCGGAACCATTTGTCCCAGGAATTTTTTTTCCCAGAGACCATTCCAGCACAGTCTAGATTAGGCAAATAGTCCGGTGACGTAGAACTGATCGCTACTTTTCAGTTCCTGCCTGGTTTCATCCTCTGAATTTAAGCTTAATAAAGCCTGAACCTCGTCATCGGTCATATTTTTTGTCATATACACCCCTGAAAGTTCCCGAACTTTGAAAAGGTACTACCTCGCAAGCAGGGACTTTCTGAAGGGGAAATATTCACCTGGAACTTCATTTAGAGCCTGGTTCCTGTAGTGGAAACACACCGAGTACCACCCCAAAGTCCCTAGTTCCTGTGGAAAGTTCCTGCGGTGGAACATAAAAAGATTATGGCTATTGACATAAAAAGATAAGATTTTCTGGTACTTTGTCCATAACGATAAATATTTTGCCGAGTATGTTTTTGTGCTGGTGTCTTTACTGGTTTAGGTCTTTCATATTCTTCATATTCTGTGCGGTGGTTAGTTCACGGCATATTTGGCACCTTAAATTGATTTCCAGGGGCATTTTTGCCTCCTTAAAAATAAAGGTTATTTTTTGGCATCGATGGTTCCATGAAGAACCTTTAACACCCATGGAACTTTTCCATGTCACAAAGTGGAATTAAAGTGGAATTAAACGTTCTTTAAAGTGGAAAAAGGTTCTTTAAAGTTTTAAAATGTTCTTCACATTAAGAAAAAAAAGGTTATTTTAAGAACTGATCGCTGAAACGTTTTTTGGGGATATAAAAATGGTTCTTCTAATGCATCATTGCAAAAAAAAAGAAAAAGAAAAAACAAACATTTTTGAACCTTTATTTTTAAGAGCATAAGGACATTTTTTTTCCTAACTTTATTAGAGGTATGCATCATCTTTGTCAAATTCTTACATTTAATCAAAACATTCAATTAGATTAATAAGACACTATAGGCTGTTGCCAATCAAATGAAATCAGTAGCAAGTAAATCAATTTTGCAATGCAGAAGTGGACCAGAAGCCGCATTTAAAGTAGCATTTAGATGTATTTACACTGAAATTACAATTGTATAAATTAGATAAATATTATATTCATATTTTTAAGTCACCATGAAATCACAATTCTTATTGCAGTGTGTACTATAAATGATTTATCAAAATAACTTCCCTTCCCTCTTGCAGCGATATCTCTTCTCTGATGACGAGGGCGGGGCAACCTGTCACTCACATGTGATCAACCAATAGCAAACCACAGCCATCCAATCTATTCCCTTTCCGACATTTCTTATTGTTCTAGTAGCCGCTTCACTCAGATGTAAATAAGAAAAAATCACAACTTCCGTTTCATGCCGACTTGATTCATTCATTCAACCGATTCATTCAAATGGCTGATTCATTCAGGAACGAAGCAAGTGAACCATTTATTCGTTCAAAAACGCTGATTCATGGAAACGAAACTCCGCTATGAGTTGCTCAGAGACACAATAGTTCTGCTGTGGCTTTGGTTGCAACTATTCTCGTTGGCGATATAGAGCAAGAACAGACAATCTTGTGTCTAAAATGTAACTCACAATATTACCTTAAAAGTCTGTAATGTATGTCACATTTACAATCGTGCTGAAATTTGGGGGAAAAACAGCACGCTTACACACTTATGCAGTGACATACTTGATAATGGCAGCTAATTGTTTAAAGTCCCCCTTGTAGTCAATCATTTTATCTCTTAAAACTCATCTCTGATCACCAAAATTACATATTTAAATGTTTTTTTTTTCCTTGAAAAAAATTCTTCATGCCTTAAAATAGCTTAACGTAACTCGACACCCTTGCCTCATTTATATGCGGTTCTTTGAATATATGCAAATGAGCCCCGCCTCCACTCACTCACTCAGCTCAGAGATCCACTGGTTGACGATCACACGTTGATCTGATTGGTTACAAGGTCGTTTGTGACGTCAGAAACACCAGCGATTTCAAACTGTGTTTTTGAGACTGTCTTTGGTTCACTGCAGTTTTAAGGAGAAAACCCTCACAAATGGTGTCGACTTATGAATTTACACATGGTTTGTCTAAAAGCATAATAAAAACACCACATAGACATATAAACAACATTAAAAACTCTACATTTCTCACACCCCTACTTCAACATCAGACGTGGGTAACAGTGTTATATCTGTCCTAAGTAACTGCCTTCTCTCCTCCACCGAAAGGCCCCACGTGGAGTTGGTGAACGTCCTGCTGGGATGCGGCGAGGAGATGCGCGTCGCCATCGGCCGGCGAATACGAACTCAGTGCGAGCAGAACTGGGGAGCTCTGTGCGGGAGTCTGAGTCTCTGTTCCCTCGGGAAGGTGGAGAACCAGGCCAATCCCACGCTCGCCCCCGTCCCAGACATCACCACCCCACCGGGAGCCAACAGCAACTCCCTCCCTCCTGCCAGACTGCTCCTCCCCGAGCCTGATGGGGAACCGGTCTGGACGCTCACAGGAGGAGAAGAAGACGAACGCCAGTCCTCAGGTCCTCAAGACAACGCCTCTGAGGTGGACACAGAGCTGAAGAGGGCTCTGAACGCCACCAAGAGGAGGTGAAGGGAAGACCTCGTGCCTTTAGCCCACACTACAGGTCAAACGTCTGGAAGAATTCATGTCATGTTTTTGAAAGAAGTCTCATATGCACTCAAAAATACAGTAAAAACAGTAATATTGTGAAAGAACTGTTTTCTATTTAAATATCTTTTAAAATATAACATTTTCAGCATCATTACTCCAGTCTTTAACGTCACGTGATCCTTCAGAAATCATTCTAATACGCTAATTTGGTTTTCGTTAAATGGTTTTGAAACTATACTAAATTTTGGGAATATGAATAGTAAGTTCAAATGAGCATCATTCATTTCTAATAGTAAAATTATAAATGTCTCTACTGTCACTTTTGATAAATGAGTCAAAATGTCAAAGTTTTTGAGTTTATTTTTAAAAATAAATCTATTTTACAAATGTTTGATTGGTAGGCGTACCAGGGTTTCTTTAAAAATATCAGGCAACAAAAACATTGATAATAATAAATGTTTCTTGAGCAGCAAATCATCATATCAGAATGATTTCTGAAGGATCATGTGACACTGAAGACTGGAGTAATGATGCTGAAAATTCACAGGAATAAACTACATTTTATATATTTATTAAAATAGAAAACGATTATTTTAAATTGTAATAATTGGGTAAATAATATTTCATAATATTACTGTTTTTTCTGTATTTTTACTCGAATGCATGCAGCGTTGCTGAGGGACTTTAAAGAGAAGCGATTAAGAAATGATTGCCCTGTAGTGCAGAGAAAGGCTCGCTCACTGCCTCACTCAAGGACAGATACGCTGCGGTCTCCAGTGGTTCAGCGATGACAGGGTATTTCAATGAGAACATGGACTGGTACAGTATTTGATAGGAGTCTCAAATATTTCAGAGGCGTTTCACCCTTTGTAGATTGTGGACTAAGTGCATTCCTCAGACGGCAGACTCTCCAGAATGCTTAGCCTGCAGTCCTGAAGAGCATTATTGCAGAAACCGGGCCTTGTGTTTTTGTGATGACATCATTCCATAAGCTCAGTATGTGTCTGCTTTGAAGCCTGACCGTTTGGGTGAAGCTCACAGAAACATGTCTGGGTCACATGTCACCCCAAAATAAAAAAAAGGAATAATTTATATATATATATATATATATATATATATATATATATATATATATTGGAGCCCCGCACATATTGTTGCCACGAATTAAGAATTTGTTCTCTTGATCTGGTAAATTGTGCCACGTTGTACTAATTTGTTTTAATTTATCTAAAACAAGTGACTAAAATATTACAACGTGGCCACGATTTAATAAAACAATGGAACAAATGATTATACGCATGATTTACTTAAAACAAGGGAATGAATTAGTAAATGTGCTGATGTATTAGTAAGTCTTGGTAACTAAATGTTAATTCGTGGCCACGACATACACATTTTTTCCCCGCATGTCATGTGAGGGACTCCGTATATTCATTTAAAAACACAACTTTTAAAATAATGAAAAATTATTACATTACTGTTCAAAAAGTTTTTTTTTTTTAAATACTTTTATTCAGAAAGGGCACGTTTTACAGTAGCTGTCGAAAGTTTGGAAACGTAATTTTTTTTATATATATATATATTTTAAAACTCTTCTGCGCAGCAAGGCTGCATTTATTTAATAAAAAATACAGTAAAAACTATTTTCAGCATCATTACTCCATAAATCACTCTTATATGCTGATTTGCTGCTCAAGAAATATTTATTAATATTATCAATGTTGAAAAAAACGTATATCTCTGGAACACTAGGTGGCGCTGTGTTCAGACTTATCAGGTACCTTCAGGACACACTGTCCATTAACTCTACCAAATTGTATGCCAATATGTCAAATTGTTTAAAAGATATCGCAATTTTAAAGAAAATTCTAGATGGCGGACCGATGGTTCATCCGATCCTGGCAAAATAGGTATCCACGGATTCGACATGACACAAGGAATCCACAGACAGACATCAAGCTCACAATTAGGGCTGCACAATATATCAAAATTATCGAAATATTGCAAATGTATATATCGTGATATGCATATCGCAACAGCTTGCAATAACTGGGGTCGTGATCAAAAGACAAAGAGAAAATCACTCACTGCTCTTGGCTGATTAACTTTTGTAGCTTTAATGAGAATCAGTGTATTTTTAATTCATAGAGTGAAAACTAAGCAGTGTTTATTTTTAAATTTGATTATTCAGTTTCTGTTGTTAAATAACCCTGATGTAGGATAACCTGAACCCCTAAACCCCGTGGTTTACACCGATGTTAAAATAACTCTTCTTATGCAACAGTAAAACACTGCAGCAAAAAGAAAGTAAAACACGTTTGTATGTTATATAATTTTAAAGATATTTTAAAGATAATTTAAGTTTATTTTAAACACTTTAAGCATTATCGTATCGCATATCAAATATCGCATTATTTAATGAGTTATGGCATATCGCACGTTTCTTCAATATCCTGCAGCCCTACTCACAATAATGACAAACTGTTCAAAAGTCATGTGCAAAAATGCCCGTTTTCCAGACCTTATGACCTGCAGGAGTCACGGTTCCCAAATTTGGCATTGACCCTCAGATCGTGGTTCCGATGAACCCTACAACATTTCCTTTGGATAGATCTTAGTTTGGCTGAGATACAGCCTCTGAGCCAATTTCGTTAAGTTCACAACATCATAACTTTTGAACAAAGATGAATAAAAATCTGTTCAGCCATAAAAAGACTAAAGATCGTCTGAGACAATTTTTGTGAGAATTGGACAAGATTTTGGAGGAGTAGCGAAAAAACGGAATACTGTACTTTTCAAAACAGCCATTACTGTAATAATGGACAATGTCTTAATGTCTGATGTTGAATGTGATCAGCATGATGAGAGGAATCAGCTGAACTAAGTTTCATTTTTCTAGATCGAAGCGTTCAACAGTTCAACCGTTTCAAATGTGATTTTTTAACTGATGGTGGCGCTATAGGATTGGTCCTAGATACTTCAAATTTGGTCAGATAACTATTCATTACCATCACTACAAGTGTGCCAATTTTCATGATTTTCCTACTTGCGGTTCATAGGGCTGCCATAGACTCCCACTGGCGAGGAATAATAAGAAAACTAACAATTACAATAATATTTCTTGAGCATCAAATCATCATATCAGAATGATTTCTGAAGGATCATGTGACACTGAAGACTGGAGTAATGATGCTGAAAATTCAGCTTTGATCACAGGAATAGATTACATGTTTAAATGTACTAAAAGAGAAAACAGTTATTTTTAAATTGTAATAATATTTCAAAAATTTTTTCATCAAATATCCTCGCCTCGTTTCATAAACATAAAAAAAAAAAAAGACCGACCCCAAACTTTTGAACGGTAGTGTATTTGGAATTAAAATTGAGCTATGTTTAGGACCATTAAAATGTGGCAAGATTGTTTTTGAACATCTTCAACATTCAAATTAGCATTAATGCAGTTTATAGATTCTGCCATGCTTTAAATACTTGAAATAATACAGTCTTTTCCACGTCATCTTTTTATTTATTAATTTTATTTTGGGGTGACATGGATCTGCGTTTGAGCACAGACACACAGATATAAGCTCTTATACACACACACACTCACACACACGTGTCCACTGCAGTCTTGCTGTTGTCAAGGCAATGTGACGCATCTAATACGCAAGATCAGATTTCATATTTTTCTTGCTCGGAATTCAGAATGGACATTTTTCATACGTGATAAAAACCTATGCCTTCTCGGATAGATTAGTCACATTCGCAAACATTTTGAAATGTGATATAATATGCAGAACATATATTTTGGACCTACCTCATCTCTGTAACACGCACCTGTACTGATGAACTGTTTATTAATGTATTGCATAAACCTTGTTAGAATGTATCCCCATGTTTTCACAAGGCAAACTCACTCCCCTCTGTTTCAGTGTGTATCTTGTAGATATTTCATTTTATTTTTAATTTAAATGAATTTCCCCCAAAGTTATGCATGAAGTGAATCTTGTGGATTGTTATTTTGAGGTGTGTTTTATTGCAGCCACTATAGAGTGCTGGTAAGTCCTTTTATACACATGCTTGAGCTATTTATTTTTTATTTTTACTGTTATGTTGTTTAGCAAATATTAAAAAATAATAATAATTTGGGATCTGTATCAAAGTAATCAAATGTATTCATAGAAAAAAAAATGTTTTTCCCACAATAAATGAACCTCATAATCACTTTTTGGCCTTCAAAACATCTCTGCCACTGACACAATGAGTTATGAAGATAAAGCAATAAAACAAAATGACCATCTGGCACTTGGGTAACTTTTTACCATCAGAAACCTAGAGCAGAGAGACATTTGTTTTGTGCAACACACACACACACACACACACACACACACACACACACACACACACTTGACGCTTCACATAAGAGCAACAGGCTCGACTGTAAATCAGAATACAGGGGACTTGTGTATAAAACTGTAGATTTCATCATCTTAAAGTTTTCAGATTTATTAAACTATGCACACGCCAGAACCTGCACAAAATTCGCTTTATAAAACCTGGTCTGCGCCTATTTAATCTTTTTTTTTAATATAAATCCCGATATGTATGTGAAAAATTGCGTACACACATCAGCGTTCATACATCAGGCCTCTGGTGTCTCTAATGTAACACAATCAGAGCCTAAAGGGATGAAAGCAAAGCATTTTTGTAAATCTCATTTTAATAAATGACCATGAAATGGATGGAGCCTTTCCCCCCCGAGACGAGTAAATACACTACCAGTCAAATGTTTGGAATAATAAGGATTTTTAATGCTTTTGAAGAAGTATCTTATGCTCACCAAGGCTGCATTTATGTGATCAGAAATAAAGTATAAAACAGCTGTGATATATTATTTAATTATAATTTAAAATTCTATTTTAATATATTGTAAAATGTCATCTATTCCTGTGATCAAAGCTGAATTTTCAGCATCATTGCTCCAGTCTTCAGTGTCACATGACCCTTCAGAAATCACTCTGATATGCTAACGTGGTAACACAAGTTACGTAATCAGATTACTTTTTCAAGTAACTTGTAATGCATTACATCAAAATATTGGAGTTACCTTTTCAAATAAGTAACTTTTTCCCATTTATTGACTGACATCTCTCCTGTCCTCAAATCAGAAGTAAAGGTGCAGAGGCGTCGTGTGTGAACATGATGCTTATTAAATGTGTGCATTTACTCATCGCACTTGTACAAACTTGACACCGACATAGTTTTAGATATATCAGTGTTTTTAGTTAAGACAGCTCAAACATCCAGTTTAGTCTGGGACTAGTCAGTATTTAATCTCACTTTATTAATCAATGTCTTAGCTGCTGACCTTTGATCATACTCAAGCAAAAATTAATTTTTACACTCTCCTCTTCTGCGATCCAGAATGGCAGCACAGCTGAAGGTTTGTTTGAGTGGCGCCCTCTACTGTACAGCCATGAATTGAGGTTTAAAGTCCCTGTCGGCAATCATTTTATTCCTTAAAACTCATCTTTGATCAGCAAAACTACATATCTAAGCATTTTTTCCTTAAATTTGTATTTTGAATGTAACTCGACACCCTTGCCTCATTTAGTATACACGGTTCTATGAATATGCAAATGAGCCCCGCCTCCACTCACTCACTCAGCTCAGAGATCCACTGGTTGACGATCACACGTTGATCTGATTGGTTACAAGGTAGTTTGTGACGTCAGAAACACCAGCGATTTCAAAGCGTGTTTTTGAGACTGTCTTTGGTTCACTGCAGTTTTAAGGAGAAAATACTCATGGTTTACACATGGTTTGTCTAAAAGCATATTAAAAACACCACATAGACACATAAACAACATTAAAAAGTTGATTTTTTAAACAATTGTTTAAACTTTAAACAATTCACTTAAGGTGAGAAAGAGCCTTTACATTTACATTTTAAAGCCCTAAAACCGAACTTTTGGTTGTTTGGTTTTCTGTTATTAAAAATCAAACAAGCAGGTGAAAAAAACAACACCACAAAAGTAACGTAAAATTACTTTCCATAAAAAGTAACATAATTAGTGACTTTTTTAGGGAGTATCGCAATATTGTAATGCATTACTTTTAAAAGGTATCTTTCCTCAACACCGCTGACAGTTCTTTTAAATCAAAATATTATTTCACAATATTACTGGTTTTAATGTATTTTTGATCATATGTACCAATAAGTTGGAGAGACTTAAAAAAATCCTAATTATTTCAAACTTTTGATCTGGATAAGGGACAAAACGAATCAGTTTCTAAATAAAGGAAATCTACTTGGTAAGTCAAATCCAGGACGCACATTACAGTAAAAGAGAGACACGACGCCCTCTAGTGGTTCATTCCACTGAGACTCTCACACCCCCTAAACATGTGCGATGACTGAGATCACACTCTGAGATCCGTCATGGAGAATAAAGCACCTAAATCAGGTGTTTTCCACACAATCACACTCATTTAGCAAGTCATTGCTGATGCTGTAAACAATATGAAAGATGTCAGATACTATTATGTACATTTTCATTATATTAATATTCGGCATGAACATCTAAGGTTGTTCTGAACTTCATCCACATTGTGTGTCAGGGTTATGAAATAGTTCCAGAACTCAAACCTGAACTCAAAACATATCAATACTGTACAAACAAATGCAATGATTACTAAATACGCTACTGAATAATATGATGATGCAATCAGTAATGTACTAATGTAGCAAAAAGCATAAGATAGCGCATTCATTTGCTCCTGAAAACCTCGTAAGTGTGTCCCTGGAGAATGTTTGAAGCTTCTGTCATCATTTACTCACACTTAAGTGTATTGGTTGATGAATAGTTGGGCCAGTTCGGCTAGTAACATTCACAGAATGGTTTCTGGAGCACAGTTGACGTGTCCACTAGATGAAGGGGAAGAGTCTCTTCTTCAGGATGTAGAGCACCGTAGCCAGAAACAGAGCGAGAGCGAGGAAGATCAGCAGCTTGTCGGTCAGTTCACGACGATTATATTTCAGGATAAGCTTTCGTCCCGAATGAATGGTTCCCGTCATGGCCTTAAACTCTTCATTCGTCTCTAGTACAGTCCTCGATGATGTCGCTGGAAAGAGAGAGAAATTAATAAATGAATAAAACTTACATTTAATGATGGTGGAAAAGTAATTTCCCTCCATAAGGTTAAAAGGACATGTTCGGAAATGTTACTTTTCCACTCGTACTTGTTCAGTTTGCACTGGTGGATCACGTGACACCATCAATCATCAGCTTTTCTGGGTCATTTGGAGACGTTACAGAGTAGCAGATGTAGACCGATATGGCTGTTGGGAAGCAATGTCTTCCATGTTTTTAAAGTTTTTATAATCAAATGTAACGATTTACATTTAACTTCAGTAAAATTAATACTTCATACCAATAAACCAGATTCACATCTCAAAAAGATCACGCATCTCAGATTCTTTTACTCAATTATCAAAATTGAATCTGCATGTTTAAAATAGATATATATATTTAAAAAAAAAATGATTACAACTTATTTCACTAATTATTGGAAAAGTATGGTTTTATTATATTAATTATATTATAATTTATTATAAAATTATATATTTATATACACTGAACAAAATTATCAACACTTGTTTTTGCCCCCATTTTTCATGAGCTGAACTCAAAGATCTAAGACAAAAGGTCTATTTCTCTCATTGTTCACATATCTGTCTAAATCTGTGTTAGTGAGCACTTCTCCTTCGCCGAGATAATCCATCCACCTCACAGGTGTGGCATATCAAGATGCTGATTAGACAGCATGATTACTGCACAGGTGTGCCTTAGGCTGGCCACAATAAAAGGCCACTCTAAAATGTGCAGTTTTACTGTATTAGGGGGGTCCAGGGGGGTCCGGGGGGTCCGGAAACCAGTCAGTATCTCACTGTTGCATTTATAATTTTGTCCAATGTAATTTCATCTTCACAAAGCCAGAAACATTCACTGTAATCCCAGTTGTAGAATGTCCTCCTCTGATATAAAGTCCGGTTTTACTTCCTTTAAGAAAATGTCAAAACCTTTGAACACGAAAGCTTCTAAACACGCATCATCCTTGAGTCTGTTGTAAGGAACCGTTCATTTTTCACGATGACAAAATGTTATATTGTGATTTGAGTAATTCTCATAACCACTTGTGATGATGATGATGTCCGTACACCACCTTATTTTTTACTGCTAATATCTGTATCCTTTCGTTTGCAAAAAGAAAAAAAAAAGAAAAGCTTATAGACTAAACACATAATACGCATCTGCATGATGTCACAGTTTTCACAGATTCATGTTTTTGATAAGGGTGTCGTTTTCAAAAACTTGCACTTAGAAACCCGTTTTCAAAAGCTTGTGTTTTTAGGCCCCCAGAACGGCATTGGCGTGTAAATTAACGGCCAAAGCGCATAAAACTTCTTCTGTTTTTAGTTGAAAACACTGTCGTGTAAACGGCCCCTAAGACTAATGATATTTCTCAGATGTGTTGTTCATCTCTTTAGGTGTAAAAACTTGTTAATTAGCAATAGCAATAAATCACATATGACAGTTTGCAAAAGTTCTACTCATTTGTGCGTGAACTATTCCTTTAATAGACAGAATTTATTTTTTTTACCCAGAGTTCCGATGGTCTCCTCGCTCTGTTTCACCTGCTGTGACATCATACGACTGATGCTCATCAGGCTCTCGGTGATGTCACTGGACGTCTGCACCAAACTCTCTTTCGTGGCCTTCCTGAACCCAGAACAACACGTGGATTGAGGAAATATGGATAAAAGATATTGAGATATTGTGTTGAACACAATGACTTGATTCTGATTGGCTGAAAATAGCAGCATGATTTACCTTTGTCTCACTGAGTCGCCTCCTTGAAGCAGTTCATCCTTCTCCAGATTATCAATGGCCATCTTACAGGCCAGATTTGCCTTCCTCCACGCCATCTGGTTACTGAGACATGAGAGGAGTGATAATGCTGAGATTAAATCTGACATTCAATACATAATCAGAAGAAAAGTTGTTTCTCTAACCTTAACATCTGCTTCCGATGGCTTTGCGTTTCACTCAAGATGGCTTGCTTATCAGTCTCTCGGTCTTGTTCTTTTGCCATCTGTTCCATGTCCTATCAAAAAAAGGTTTGTTTTGCTAAAATCAGCAGTTAACAAATTCAATATTACTCAGATTTTCTTTTCTTTTCTTTTTTAAATGGAAGAGTTTATTGAACTTAGAGAGAAAGTTTCTCTCTCATCCTTCCGTCTCCTTTTCTCTCGCCTTTCGTGATGATTTTCTATTTGAATATACTTTAAAATATAATTTATTCCTGTGATCAAAGCTGAATTTTCAGCATCATTACTCCAGTCTCCACATGATCCTTTTGAAATCATTCCATATGCTGATTTATTATAAATGTTGGAAACAGTTTTGCTGCTTAATATTTTTCCGGAACCTGTGATACTTTTTCAGGATTCCTTGATGAATAAAAAAAGTAAAAAAGTAAAATAAAATAAAAGAAGTTCAAAAGTTTGGGGTCAGTAATTTTTTCCTCTTTATTTTGTTGAAAGAATTTAATACGTTTTATTCAGCAAGGATGTGTGATAAAAAGTGATTGTAAAGATTTATATTGTTAGTAAAGATTTCTGTTTTGGGTTAGGATTCAATGAATCCTGGAAAAAAAGTATCAAAGGATTAAACTGTTTCCAACATTGATAATAACTGAGTATCAAATCATCATATCAGAATGATTTCTGAAAGATCATGTGACACTGAAGACTGGAGTAATGATACTGAAAATTCTGCTTTACATCACAGAAATAAATTATATTTTAAAGTATATTCAAATAGAAAACCAATATTTTAAATTGTAATAATATTTCACAATATAACTTTTTTTATATAATAAATGTAGCATTGGTGAGCAGAAGAGACTTCTTTCAAAAACATGAAAAATAGTAATGTTTCCAAACGTTTGACTGGTACTGTAAATACTTGCAAAATGCCAATAATCTCATTATAATCATTATACAATTACGATGGATATTATCCAGCTGTCCATCACAAAAATGTCACCATAATAACAATAGCTTAAGCCATAACAGTAACAATAAAACCACAGTAACTTGGCATTATCCACCGTCATTAAAACAATAATAAAAACGTTCTAAATGTATATCTAAATGCAGATATACAAAAACCAATAGATACATTAGAAGAAAAAAAAGTTCATTATTTAACGTTAAATAAATAAATAAACCTGACAGAAAGAAGAAAGTAACGCTGATTCTGGAAGCTGCTTGTATTTTGAATTAGTTCCTATATCATTATTATCGTAGTTTGGTCCTCTGTTACTGTTGCCCTGGCATGTATATCTGACTGGCTGAATGTAAGTTACCTGAATCCTCAGTCTTAACTGATTGAACTTGTCCTTGACAGTGGAGTTGAGCTCCAGCAGCACCGCCTGTGGCCCACAGCACTCCCTTATATCCTGACACGAGAAACACACACAATTTACTGTTTCCATTCATGCTGACTGACAAAGCCATGGCACTTCCGGCCACATCTTTGTTTTTGTCGGACGAACTTGACAGCAAAACCCTGGCTGATATGATAATAGGAAGAATGAAGTCTACCTGAACAAGAGCTTTAATTTCCAGATCATATTTAACAATCTCTTGTCCACATATTCGGACGTGTACATCAGAAGAGGACGCCATCTTTGTTGTTGTACGGTACGTCAGAAGGTCCAGGCGTTAACGCATTTTCATAACGCCTTTTTTTCTTGATGCGCCCTGCAAAACTGTCCTGGGAACAGAGAGCAATGTGGTGCATACATGATACTTTATAATACGATTTTCCTAAAACAAATGCCTTGTGTATTTATTACATTGAGAAATAAAAATCGACTTTTCTACTTTCTACTGTTGTAATGGCTCACAACACAAGAATACAATAATAAATTGCATTTTAAGATAGAATACCATAGCCAACTTTGTAATACTGTGCCAAATGTAATGTATATTATTTATTTAAATTGAGCTAGTTGGGATTCTTTTGCACAGTTCTTAACATTCAAACATAAAGTGAAAGATACACATAAGTACTGACAGAATAGCAGGGGAAAGTTTGTGGTTTCATTTTGACTGAGAAATGCATGACTGTTGCCAGAAGTGACAGGCATCCAAGAACATAGTGAGGAAGAGAGAAAGAATTGGAGGAAGAGAAGAAAGGAAGAACAGAATGAGAAAATTGGGTCTCGGGACAGTCATAATGTTGTCAACATGACATTTATGAAGAAAGTATAAATCTACAGAGCTTGCACAATTTAAATGTATGTGACTGAGTTAAGAAATATATTGCGGTTAAGAGAAAATGCTTAGCATTTATTAAATGGATAGTTCACCCCAAACTGAAGAATCTGCCATTAATTACTCACTCTCATGTCGTTCCATACCCATAAAACGTTCGTTCATCTTCGGAACACAAATGAAGATCTTTTTGATGAAACCTGAGGGATTTCTGTCCCTCCATTGATAGCTACGCAACTACCACTTTGATGTTTCAAAAAGTTCATACAGAAATCCTAAAACTAATCCATATGCATTTTCTGAAGAGACTCGATAGCTTTATATGATGAACAGATTTAATTTAGGCTTTTATTCCCATAAACATTGATCAGTGCACACATCAGTAACGGAAAAGCTTGGGTAAATGGAAGCTCAAGCATGTTCGCTTGATGTGCGAGAACCAATGAGGTTCATCCTCGTGTTACGCAGCATGTTTGAGCTTCGGCAAGAACCAATGAGGTTCATTCTAGTGTTACGCAGCACGTTTTAGCTTCTGCAAGAACCAATGAGGTTCATTCTAGTGTTACGCAGCACGTTTTAGCTTCTGCAAGAACCAATGAGGTTTATTCTCGTGTTACACAGTACGTTTGAGCTTCTGCAAGAACCAATGAGGTTCATTCTAGTGTTACGCAGCACGTTTGAGCTTCCGTAAGAACCAATGAGGTTCATTCTAGTGTTACGCAGCACGTTTTAGCTTCTGCAAGAACCAATGAGGTTCATTCTAGTGTTACGCAGCATGTTTGAGCTTCGGCAAGAACCAATGAGGTTCATTCTAGTGTTACGCAGCACGTTTTAGCTTCTGCAAGAACCAATGAGGTTCATTCTCGTGTTACGCAGCATGTTTGAGCTTCGGCAAGAACCAATGAGGTTCATTCTAGTGTTACGCAGCACGTTTGAGCTTCGGCAAGAACCAATGAGGTTCATTCTAGTGTTACGCAGCACGTTTTAGCTTCTGCAAGAACCAATGAGGTTCATTCTAGTGTTACGCAGCACGTTTTAGCTTCTGCAAGAACCAATGAGGTTCATTCTCGTGTTACGCAGCACGTTTGAGCTTCGGCAAGAACCAATGAGGTTCATTCTCGTGTTACGCAGTATGTTTGAGCTTCGGCAAGAACCAATGAGGTTCATTCTAGTGTTACGCAGCACGTTTTAGCTTCTGCAAGAACCAATGAGGTTCATTCTAGTGTTACGCAGCACGTTTTAGCTTCTGCAAGAACCAATGAGGTTCATTCTCGTGTTACACAGCACGTTTGAGCTTCTGCAAGAACCAATGAGGTTCATTCTAGTGTTACGCAGCACGTTTGAGCTTCCGTAAGAACCAATGAGGTTCATTCTAGTGTTACGCAGCATGTTTTAGCTTCTGCAAGAACCAATGAGGTTCATTCTCGTGTTACGCAGCACGTTTGAGCTTCGGCAAGAACCAATGAGGTTCATTCTAGTGTTACGCAGCACGTTTTAGCTTCTGCAAGAACCAATGAGGTTCATTCTCGTGTTAAGCAGCACGTTTGAGCTTCGGCAAGAACCAATGAGGTTCATTCTAGTGTTACGCAGCACGTTTTAGCTTCTGCAAGAACCAATGAGGTTCATTCTAGTGTTACGCAGCACGTTTTAGCTTCTGCAAGAACCAATGAGGTTCATTCTTGTGTTACGCAGCACGTTTTAGCTTCTGCAAGAACCAATGAGGTTCATTCTAGTGTTACACAGCACGTTTTAGCTTCTGCAAGAACCAATGAGGTTCATTCTTGTGTTACGTAGCACGTTTGAGCTTCGGCAAGAACCAATGAGGTTCATTCTAGTGTTACGCAGCACGTTTTAGCTTCTGCAAGAACCAATGAGGTTCATTCTTGTGTTACGTAGCACGTTTGAGCTTCGGCAAGAACCAATGAGGTTCATTCTAGTGTTACGCAGCACGTTTTAGCTTTTGCAAGAACCAATGAGGTTCATTCTTGTGTTACGCAGCACGTTTGAGCTTCTGCAAGAACCAATGAGGTTCATTCTAGTGTTACGCAGCACGTTTTAGCTTCGGCAAGAACCAATGAGGTTCATTCTTGTGTTACGCAGCACGTTTGAGCTTCAGCAAGAACCAATGAGGTTCATTCTAGTGTTACGCAGCACGTTTTAGCTTCGGCAAGAACCAATGAGGTTCATTCTTGTGTTACGCAGCACGTTTGAGCTTCTGCAAGAACCAATGAGGTTCATTCTAGTGTTACGCAGCACGTTTTAGCTTCGGCAAGAACCAATGAGGTTCATTCTTGTGTTACGCAGCACGTTTTAGCTTCTGCAAGAACCAATGAGGTTCATTCTAGTGTTACGCAGCACGTTTTAGCTTCTGCAAGAACCAATGAGGTTCATTCTCGTGTTACGCAGCATGTTTGAGCTTCCTCTAGAGGTTTGTTCTTGTGCATCAAGCAGGTTCAGTTGAGCTTCTGTTTATGTTTGCTGATCAATGTTTAATTAAATCTGTTCATCATATGAAGAGATCGAGTCCCTTCAGAAAATTTGGACTAAACCTCTCAATTCATATGGATTAGTATTACCATGTCTTTATGAACTTTTTGAAACGTCAAAGTGGTAATTGTGTAGCTCAGATTTCATCAAAAATATCTTAATTTGTGTTCTGAAGATGAACAAAAGTCTTGGGGGTTTGGAACAACATGAGGGTGAGTAAATAATATAATAAATAAATATATACAATAATATAAAACTGAATTTTCAGTTTTGGGTGAAGTATCCCTTTAAGGTAATGCAGTAAAAACACACGACAGATGAAATGCTGCAGTTTCTAATGTTTATTTTGATAGTAAAATCAGTAATAGAATTAGACTATCATGGTTACAAGCAGAATTGTGGTACCAACTCCGGGCTGATACAATGCAGTGACAATTAAGGATAATACAAAAAATTTAAATCAAATAATAAAGAGGCACAATAACACAGACAGACACATTTTTGAAGATCAATCACAACTGCTTATAAGCCTACTTCACATCTGTACACTAACAAGGCTCGATGAACCAAGCTGTTCTCCAACTAGTTGTGCCGAAAAAAACAAAGAAACAAAAGTGAAAGAAAAAGTCAAAACCCAGCACAACACTGAAACATAAATAGAACAACTGTCAAGATATTGAATTTGAACAGGCATATATGTGAACTACAAATATAGACATTGCTAATAGGATCAAGTAACTGTTAGTTTCAGTAGGATACACTTCTGAAAAGTTTTGCTTAAGAATATCACCAAGAGATCTATGACAGAGCACTTAGCAAATGAAATACAGCCTTCCTACTATGACTGGATCAAACTAACAAAAGAAAAAAAAAAGAAAAGAAAAAAAAAGAGAGAGATTTTACACTTGGGGAGTACACACACAATACTAGCTACTTAAAGATCCCATGCTAAATTATCAAGTAGAATACCATACAACATTAGAAGCACAAGTTCACGTATTGTGTATTTTTTTTTCTTCGTTTTACGTTCTTTTTCAAAGAACTGACACTTCATGTCAGTCGTTGTTAAATTGAATGTTGTATGGATTTTCAGAACTAAGAAAACGAAAGGAATCGAAATAAAAAGCTTTTGGTGGCCCTGGCTAAGTTTAAGCAAACCCGCTTCCAATGTTGAAGGTCAATTTAGTACTTCGATGCAAATTTGGCAAAGGTTGGAAGGGAATGTAAATCACTGCAGCTTAATTGTGTAGAAAAAGTATGCGATCAGACAGGTGCGAGCATTCGTCATCGACCTTTTTGGTAATGTTGGTTTTAGAGTCCATTAGTGATTCGAGTGTGTCCGGTGCACGTCAGTGCAAGAAATCTGGGCCATACAGTCCAAGTGACCCTACTAGCTCTCCATGTCTTCCTCAACAGAAACAAACAAACAAACAAACAAACAAACAAACAGACAGACAATCAAAATTAGCTATCACCGCTACATTATCACGGCCCTTTTCCCGCTCGGCCACTGGTTCGGTCCAAGTCCAATATGAGCGCCCGGTATGGGGTCAGGTCTTGGCACAGCTGTTGCAGTGGCTTGAGCAGATGTCGTAAGAGCAACTTTATTTCGGAACGGTTTCTAGCGTAAGATCGGGGAGGGAGAAGAGTTCACGGACCTGACCACACATGCCAAGTCATAGCTCCGAGGGTGTTCAAGTACATATTTTGAAATTCAGCACCATGGGTGGCGAGACAGGACTCCTACCCAATGTCCACGTTTCTTTTGAACCCAATAAAACGAAGAGCTTCTTTCCCCCTTTTGCCGTGAAGGGAGCCGTGCCGCAGAAACCACCAAAAGAAGACTCAACTTTTCTCTGAGGGAGTGACTGAGTGCAAGGAAAGCGTCCCGAGTCCCGACCGTACGGTAGAGGATATCCACCGAGACTTCCCGGCCTCCACGTCTTTGAATTCCACCACAGGTCGATCTAGGCCGAGCAATGCGCACCTCTGCTTGTGTCGTCTTTGTGTTTGAGGAAAACCTTGATTCTGTTCAATGGAGAACAACTGCTGAAGGCCATTTCTGTTGGTTAGTGAATGACTCTGCTCCAGGACATTCCGGACAGGCCGGCAATCTGAGGAACAGAAGATCCAGAAGAATCGGGAGGCACAATAATCTTGAGCATTGGTGAGGGGACACAATAATAAGGTTTTACATTGTCTTTGCAAAGCTTCTTCCACTCCGAGGGCTTCCCGCTACGCACGTCGAACGTATAAAAGTTACAATGTATCATGTACGAATGGATTAACCTACTTCTACCAAATCAAGACAAGGTCAAAACAAAGGCAGAGACAATTGAAACTTGCACCAGAACCTAAACATGGTTATATATATATATATATATATATATATATATATATATATATATATATATATATATATATATATATACATAAAAAATTTATGATATAAACATTTAGAAAAACAAAACAAAACAATGAGTCTATGATTGCAGCACTCTTTGGATAGTCTCTCAACCAAAACATACGGGACAAAGTCTTTACGCTTAATCATATTGGACTCCACTGAAGGAAGACTACATTCATCTTTCAATGAAAACTGTAAGAGGGCAAAGCAGCAACAGTTCTCATCTGAAGCAAGCTTACTGCTAGACGCAGCAGGAAAACAAACAAAAGAGGGAAAAAAAAAGAGAGAGAGAGAATTTCAGAGGAATCTTGTGATTTAATTCTTGGCATAATGGGCAAAATCTCATTTTCGTAAAAAAAAGTCAATAGATCAAGTTTGGATTTTCATGTCTGAATAAGGCACCTGATTTTGCAGGCAACATTTCAAAAATAACATTGTAAATTCTGTAAAACCAAGTGCAATGCGGGTCTTTTGTCAGCTCGCGAGCTGAGTGTGAAGGAGGTGAATTACATCAAAGTATCAGAGTTTCTTTTCCCATTTGTGCTCATTGGTTAGAACAAAGACTGTCTGTCGCAAAAAGCTCCATGAATATCAATTTAGCAAGGTTAGCATGCGCAAAACAAACATACCCATGGTTTCAAATATCATAAGTGTAAAGGGATCATACAGAATTGTGAATGGAACATTTACGAGCAGCCGGAGTCATGATATGTAGGAATGCATGCTCGAGTTCTGCTGCTAAACCTTCAAGCGCTATAATGCAAAGCCTGAAGGTCTTTCTACTTTAGAAGAACACTCAAGTTGAAACGAGAACACAAGATACAGAGTAACAAAATGCACAGAATGGTAAAAACGATTCATCAAGGTCCATTAAACAACAGCACAAAAGGAAAGCAAAAAAATAAAAATGAAAAAGCAAAACAAAACTACAACATTCAATAGGTTAAATACATTGGAAAGAGCATGTTTATTTAGCAACAATAAGACAGGCCGCCTTCCGTGAAATGCTCGTTCTCAGCTTAGTCACCATGTTGTTTACCATCGATAACTAATTTTACAATACCCATGAATCAGATACAATTGTTTAAAAAAAATACAAGTGCTGTAAACGAAAGCATCATCCTGTCTTTCTACAGAGGAAAACCTGCATAGTGCACCAATAGGAGTAATCTTTCTTATATATATATATATATATATATAGCGAACACATCTACACAAACCATTGAAAAGGAGAGGTGTAGATGCTTGTTTGAATGCTCTTGAGTATATACTGTAGCCATTTTAGAAGAATCCAATGTGAATTACCCAAATGCGTTTGATGAATCCGCGGTATAAAGATAGTGGCGTGAGATCCATCGCTCGATAAATAATTGTTTATCACATAAAACTCATTTCTCGTAGCTTGAATGTAACAGGGAATGATTCACTATACAAATTTCACAACGTGATTTAGCAGCTTTGCGTCCAAAATTATTAAATCGTCAACAATATGCAGACAATGAAAACAATCAATCAATCAATCAATCAATCAATCAATCAAAATTGAAAATAGCCAGCTTACTCTTTTTTTTTTCTGGTTTTTTTTCTGTGTTTTTTTTGTAGGATACATTAGAATATCACGGTACAGTCGATTTCTAATAAAATTCTGCAAAAAAATACAAGCAAAATAAAGCCAACCACGCAAAATCGTTCAGAAACAGAAAGCTACATTATTTCCCTTTAAAAAAAAAGAAAAGAATATGATGCTAAATGTCCGAATACGCAAGAAACATATTAAACTGCGAAATATATTAAAATGCTGTATAAACAGTGAATTATTTGTACTTTTTGTGAAGTTTTTTTTATTTATTTTTTATGTATTCAATGCATATATGTGTTTTTGAAGGCAGAAGTAATTTCCCCAAGATTATAAAACAAACAAGTAATTCATATGAATGTTAATCACGCTATGAAACAAAACAAACACACATATACAAATGTGTGCGTGTATATGTGTATGTGTTCCTTAAATATCTTTCTTTATATAAAAAAAGCTTATCAGCAAAAAAAAAAAAAAACCAAGGAAACAAACACAAAAAAAAAGAAAGAAATATAAAATACTGGCTTTTAAATAGCAACCTTTTCCTGTTTGAATGCCACAGAGTCCCCTGGTTAAAACACTAAACACGGCACAGCTCACAACATGAACTACGATAACCACCGAACGCTCTCCGTACAGCAGGCCGTCGACAGAAGGACAACATGCATCTCCATCTCCGTTTGCTCATTGTCATTTGCCATTAAGCTTATTTTTACAGGACAATCGTTATCATTTAGAGCTGATGACTCGGCACAAGAAAGGCCAGTCTTATTTATTTTCTGTCTTTTGAGAATAGATGGGTTCCTAAAGAAAAAGTCAAACAAAATATAGAAACTAAAACAAAATAAAAGACTAGTCCAATTGATTCCCCATGGCAAATGGAACTGCCTTACAGTACAGCGATATTATATATTTATATATATACAGTGAATTATTGTTCACTGTATATATATATATATATATTATTTTTTCTGAGCTCCTTTCTCAGATACCTCAGATTTCCCTCAGTACGTAAAAAATTACTTAAAAAAAAAAAAAAAAAATCAATGACAATATTACCTATCTCTGGCCAGAGAGAATGTGTCAACACTGTACATATACCTGAAGAAAAATTCAAAGCAGAATTTGTATTTTTCCATAGGAAATGTCTACTGAAGGCAAATGAGGATTGTGACGTCAGAGACCGCACCGCTCAATGAGACGCATATACCGATGTCCGTCTCCGCTCAAGACCTCTCTCTGTCACACTGCTCTGGTCAAGATGGCAAAAGTCAAGTACGCACCGCAGCATTCAAACGAGGTCGGTTTTAGCAGCAAATTGGAGGGGGAAAGCTTTTCTTTTTTTTTCTTTTTTTTGTCTTGTTTTGTTTTGTTTTTTCTTTTTTGTCTAGACAAAGTGCTTTTGCTTTCTTACATGTAATATAGAACTTATTATACATTTATAGATTTATAGATATATAATATAATATATATATATATTCCACATTTAGATTAGATCTAAATATTCCTTTCTATGTACAAAAAAAAAAAAAAAGGAAAATTAAAAAAAAGGTACAACACATCATGGACGGTATATAGAATTTTTTTTTTTTTGCTATGCTACCAAAAGTAAATACAGAAAAATAGCTTTTACAAAACTCTTTCTACCGGTTTAGATTTTTAAAAAGGAAAAAATATTCTCCCTTCTTTGATCAAAATGATGTTTGAGCTACAACCTTCTCCGCAAGCTTCAGCATAAAGTCACTTTTAAAAAGGCCTTTGGAAGAGATTTTTTCAGAATGAACAAATTTGCAGCAGCTTGAGATCACGGTGGCAGGGAATCTTCCACTTCAACTCTCATTAAAGTAATTCTCATTTATTCGACTTAACTGTCACGGTTATTTTTATTTATTTTTTTTGATACTGGGGGTTAAAAATAACCTGGACTAACTTTTTTATCATGAGATTCAGCTGGAAAACTACATTTAAATAACTGATTGTGTTAAATACAAAAAAAAAGATTTTTGCACAGGATCATCTGATTTTCCTTAGCAAGATAAGTGCTTTCAAAAAACATTTGAGAACGTGGGCAACAAGGAGAGGAAAGATAAAGGCAATCTCTACAAAAATATACGCAATTTTCTCTTTCTCTCAATATTTCAACAATAAGAGTAAGAAGACACAAGCATAAAAAAATTTTCGTGCTGAGTAACTAATCAGTTCAGAAGGAGGCATCTTAATATCGATTAATGCGTATACAAACTATAAACAAGACAAGGACTTTTTGTGTATTATTTTCGTGTGTATATATGCACTCTTCTCTACAACTATAGGAAGAATAGTAAACCTTTCGGTTTCGTGATCGTGTCTTCCTATGAAACGTCTCGATTAACTTTATATAGCTCCTCTTTTAAATACGCAACAAAACTTCGTGGAGGGAAACCGAACATTTTCAAAGAGAAAAAAAAAAAAAAAAAAAAAAAGAACAGTACAAAATTGTACAAAACGAGGATGCAAATGAACGCTTCTTTCTGCAGAGAATTGGACCCAAGCAAATTTCACAGTTCATTAGAAATCCCTGACCCTACCATTTTTCCTACATTCAATACGTTGTCAGGTAAGCTGTGCAAAACCTTACTTAGACTGGCTAGTTGCCATTTTAAGTTGCATGTGTCTTTGGTACAAAAAACAAAACAATCAAAATATAGTGTGCAAACATCATTTTTGTATTTTATATGTGAATATTTCTTATAGTACGACACCGCCCACCCCCCGTTCCCCTCTTAAACGAAGTACCGAAAAAAGACATTTGCCAGAGCCATCTTTTTGATACAAAGCACAGACTCTGTGGCATATATATTTTCCATGTTCCTATGTACATTCAGAGTATCTTTAAAGAGCTGAATTACATTACAAACCTCGCCTCGACTACTTGCGCTCTGCAAAATGGTCCATTTGAGTTTTATTTTTCCTCAACTCCTGCGATTACAAGGCACAATGAATCTTACTTATATATATATATAAAGTACAAATATAAACAAAACCCAGTCTGGGAATCAACTTTTTAAAGCCCCTTTTCACTGAGAATTCGCAAAACAACAACATCAAAGGGTGTGGTCTGACGCGAGGGCACTTCAACCAAAGTGTAGAAAGGAAAAGGTGTCACCAGTGGATAATAATCATCCCGCCTATTTACAATAAGGGGTTTAACTGACCATCTTCTCATGTCAAAGAAAGAAAAGAAAAAAAAAGAAAGAAAGAAAAAAAACACACATTCCTTCTCTTTCTCTTTCTCTCCAACCTGAGACGATCGCAAATGTGCGGAAATGGGCGTCCGAGGCCCGCTTCCTCACCTCCTACTCGTTTGACGCATCCCTATCCTACATATATACACCGAACTTCAGTGACGTTTGCACTACTCTTTGTCGAACGCCAGTTTTTTGCGTTCCTCAGTACTTCCCTCGGCAATGTTGTAGTTGGTGTATAAAGGTGTATCTCGAAGGTGAAATCGTACATGCCGTGTTCAAAAGCTCGGGAAGTCTGCATTTACACCTTTTTTTCGCCCGCTAAATCAAAGGAGCTAATGCCTTCGTAGTTTCTCTGCAGAGCGCGTCTCCGCTTTTCAAAACTCGTTATGGGCATCGGACAGATTTAGCTGGATGCAAGAGGAAAATGGCTACAGCAAAGACTAGTGCTAATTTAGCTTTTTTTCTCTCTTTTTCTCGATTGTAGGAGGTATCTCATATATTGGCTTTTAATATTTGCAACATGGCGGCCTGTTGATTGATACCAGCCACATGCACACATGGTAGGAAACAGACTACTGAGTGCAAAGTTTAACTACTATAGTTTCATTTCCATTGGTGTGCAAGTGGTGAATATATACATACGTATGCACAGACAGGCGGGTACCGTATGCATGTATTCACTTTAAATGTGAGGGTGCGTCTCCAAGTGAAATGGACATGCAGAGTGTTGGGCCGATACAGTGTGGGACAAGAATGGCGCGGATGGCTTCATGTGTGCTCCGAGGTTTACACTTTAGATGTGGGCACACGCAACCCCACCAGCCCTCCGGTGGGATCTCCTTTCCCAGTGTTCTCCAGGATCTGATTCACGAAGTCTGAAGTCTGGCCGGCCACTGGTGGCTTCACTGCATGAACAAAGAAAAGCTATTACTTTTTTTTTTTTTTTTTTTTTTTTTTCAAGAGTTTGTAAAAACATATGATCTAATATTGAACAGTTTCATTAAGACGAGAGGCACAGAAAAGACACTAATATTGCCACCTTAGTGATGAGTCTACGTTTTCAAACCAGGAATTAAAGTTTCGGTCACATTTACCGTTTTTCTGCAAATTTTCATTGGTGAAATCCAGCCATTTCAATAGGAATCCACGTGAAATCCATCGGAATGTCACGTGAGGGCGGAAGATTTCCCCACACAGATTTCGTTCAAGTTGTTCACGCGAATTCACCACGTTGATAAACAGAAAGATGCTTGGTTTGAAAGTGGCTTATGTGTGAGAGCTGTGCTTCATACATTGCTACACTTAGTAATGGACAATGGACCTTTTTGTTTTGCCCCGTGAAATTTCAATTTTCAATTGAGGTTGTATACAATTTCAGCAAAGTAATTGAACTCACAAGATTGCCATTTCTAAAAACGTTACCAACATTGCCGAAGAGTTTATTTCCCAGCGTTTGGCGACAAGTTCATGAGCTTCCACCCTGTTTTGTTGTATGCTTTAAGTTTGGCCCGGTTAAGAGAAAAATATTTCAGTGATGGTTTAAATAACATTCACCTTATGTTCTTTTAAAGCTGTTTTGATAACTGCGACACTAGTCGGATGAGGGTAAATTTTGTGGTGTTTCGCGATTTGCTCATTGTCCCGAACAAAAAGCAAACAGAGCAAAGCAAAGTGGAGGCTCTTAAAATTCTTGAAGGCACAAGGATAGCAGCTGTTTGAGAGGATGCAGCTTCATCACGTTTGTAACGCATGCAGATCTAAAGTTGTTACTAGTGTGCATGAGGAAAACTTGAAGACAGCTTGTGCAAGATCACACATATTTAGCATATGCAAAGTCAATGCTAAATGCACTTTTACGAGTGAAGAATGCAGCACATTTTCTTACCTAGAGTATCATCGATGAGTTTATCCAACTTCTCCGTCATGCTTGTTTCTTTGTCATTTGAGATATCCTGAACTCTGCTGACTATCTCTTCTTTGATTGCGTTGATCACAAACAGCAAACGATCTGAAAAAGTAGATAATCATATCTTTGGTTCATTCTTGGCATACATGGATGTAAGAATGCACAAAAACTTAACAGCCCCATTTCAAAAGGTAAGCAAGGTGGATACACTCAATCTGGGACAGGGGTGCGTTTCCCGTACAACGACGTAACTCGCTGCATTGTTGAAGAAATCAAGTAGCTAGTCACGACTGTTTCCCGAAAACGTATTGTCGCAAATTTGTTGTTCAACCACGTTAGTTAATGATGTCACGCACGTGGTGAAGTAACAACTACTTTTAATTTATCCATTTGAGATTTAATTAATGCTATAAGTTGCAGACTCAGTCCAGTGCTATAAGTTGCAGACTCAGTCCAGTGCTATAAGTTGCAGACTCAGTCCAGTGCTATAAGTTGCAGACTCAGTCCAGTGCTATAAGTTGCAGACTCAATCCAGTGCTATAAGTTGCAGACTCAGTCCAGTGCTATAAGTTGCAGACTCAGTCCAGTGCTATAAGTTGCAGACTCAGTCCAGTGCTATAAGTTGCAGACTCAGTCCAGTGCTATAAGTTGCAGACTCAGTCCAGTGCTATAAGTTGCAGACTCAGTCCAGTGCTATAAGTTGCAGACTCAGTCCAGTGCTATAAGTTGCAGACTCAGTCCAGTGCTATAAGTTGCAGACTCAGTCCAGTGCTATAAGTTGCAGACTCAATCCAGTGCTATAAGTTGCAGACATGTCATCTTCAAATTTTTTTCACTTATTTTGGTTTATTTCCAGATTCAATCATTGGCTCGTTCTTACGAACTAGAGCACGTACGCACATGGCGCATTCTTCAAAAATGGTGCTTTGAATCTCTTGACAAAGTAAGATTTGTATATATTCTAAATGAAAGATACAGGTTGCACTGAATGTCAGCTTGCTTATTTGGCTGAAGATAAGGATTTATTGAGTCCACATGTCATGCAAACAAGAAACTCTGCTTCTAACCACAGGTCGAGAGCTGTCGTTCCAAACTACACAACTTTGCGATGTTGTTTGCGAATGTTCATTGGAACTATGGGTAGAACGACTTGTTGAACTATGCTGATAAGGACGGCACTTGCGACCAGAATTGGCTAACAATGCTTTTGGGAAACGCAGCCCTGGTTAGCAAAACATAATCTAGAGAGAGATTCTATACTAAACAATCTCAGGCACTTCCTTTAATATTTGATTGCAATGTCAAAACATACCGTATTCAGTCCCAAGGCCCCATAACTTGACTTTGTTGGCTTCATACTGAGCTTTTTTCTTCAGCCTGCAGGCCCTGGTGGAGAAAACAACCAAAAAGAAGAATCAAGAAGTGCAGTTTCATCTGCATACTTATACACAATTTCCATCTTCATTAATAATTAGAGTTTTTTATGGTGCACTGTAGTTTAGCATTTTAGTCACTAAACATCCATCCACTATACAGTTTGACCAGTCTATCTATGCTGGTATTGCGTTAAATCTAAGAGAAGTCATTGGGGTGTTGGCTTCGAGAAATGAAAGCAGTAGTAGTATACCTGGATGCGAGCTTGTTCTTCTCCTTGCGAGATCGAGGCCGAGCGGTTAGTGGTAATTCACTAACGGGCGTCAGGTCACTAATAACTTTATTGAGCTTCCGGAGTTCATTGCCAATCTGAAGCAGCTTTCGTGGGTTTGGAGTAAGATCTTCCACATCCGTCCGGCGTGACTTCTTCAATGCGTATTTTCCTAAACAAATCGGTCAAGCATTGGCAATCAATATATCAGGCTTGATGGGAGATACTGGAAAGATGTTCAAAATAATTGCTAGTATTTCCTACATTCTGTAAAAGCTTTAAATATCGTGATCTTCAGTGATTTTAATCTGTAGCATGAACTGAATTGCCACTTCTTTGGTCTATAAATGTAAAAAGAGGGAACCTATGAGAAGGACAGTAAATATCTCACCATGGTGCAGGCCATTCTTTTGGTACATGTTGCTAGGAAGAGTTTCTCGGTCCCATTCGGAGGGTTTCAGCATGCGCTCCTGTTTGGATGGGATGAGCTGCTCACTATACTCCCAAAAGTATCGACGCTTTCCCCTCTTCCTGGAAATCCCAGCCGTCAGGCCTTTGACATCATCAACCATATCTGTGTCACATCCTGTTTAAAAGAGATGGTAATGAGAGGAAGAAAGAAACCAACAATGATATTTTCCTAACATGCATTTATAAAATCACGTTAATCTAGCAAATGAAAAGTCATAATTCTAAATTTTTAAGAAAAATACGAGTACTGATACTTCTGTTTGGGCATTTGCTGTTACGTATACCTGTATTTCAGTAAGGCTACAAATTTCGAGGACAGTCCAGCGAGACTGATGATTGATATTTTCATTAAATATCAACTTCAACAGCAAATACAGGAGACTACAGTATCATTATGCAATAGGTGGAATTGCAATGTTTACAAACAAAATGTTTGCAACACCTCTGTGTTGTTGAGAGCAACCTGAAAAGAAGCTTCATTTAATTTGAGCTGACAAGCTACACAACTTTGGGAAAAAAGTTCCAGTGAGTGGCGTTTCAAACTATTTTTTTTCTGACAGGTGGAAATTTGGGTCTCTTCAGTTTCCAACAGGATTGGTGGATGAGGACACATTTAGGGTTTGACACAAATTATGACACTCCAACAATCCCTATCTGAAAGATTTCAGGCTTCATAACAACAGTCACTAGGTTTCGCCAAAGCATCATCCAAACCCTAATAAACTGCTGTAATTAATGTGGTCAAAAGTGTAAGTAAACCATACGTATAATTTTAAAACAACAAATTATAATAAATAAATAATTACAGACACATGTGCACTTAGCTATCTAAATGGAGACTTTCCATAGACATCAGATACGGTAAACAGACACTGAAATGCGCTTGCGTGACACACAAGAGCCATTGAACTAAATTAAATCTGTTCATCATAAAGCGATCACATCCCTGCAAGAAGACTTGGATTAAACCGAACAAATCAGATGGATTACTTTTGCGAACTTCTTGAAACGTTTTGGTGGAATGGACTTTCAATCGAGGGACAGAAATCACTCAGGTTCAATTTTAAAAGATGTTATTGCAACACATAAACCAAAGTCCTATGGGTTTGGAACAACATGTGGGTGGAACAACTGAGGACAGAATTTTCATTTTTGGGTGAACTATCCTTTTAAGTAGGTACACAAACAGACATACACATTATTGCAAAATGCTTAAATTATTAGCTCCATAATGCCGCTCACAAGAAGATTTGTGCCTTTTACGTGCAAACGCGTGACACCAAGATCATGAGTTCGATTCACAGGGAAAGCAAGAACTGAATGTGTACCTTGAAAGAAATGTAAGTCACTTTGAATAAAAAGCATCTGCCAAATGCATACATGTAAATGTATTGGGTAAGATCAACTGTTACTTTCACTTCCCTTGGGTTATCTTCACACAACCTTACAATGCACTTCCCAAGTATCTAGGTCCTAAAACGAACTTCCCAATTCTAATTGAAAGACATTCTAGGAAAACGAACGTGATACAGACTTAGTCGGATTAGATGCCATATTAAATTTAACGCGGATGCAAACGAGGAAGTGAGGGATAGACTTACAGTCTTTACAATGTCAAGCACCGTATAAAAGTCCTGGATCAATTAATTTTCACATTAACAACTTTCAAAATGGTTTCATGGAGTTTTGTCCATTGAAAGTTGTTGTTTTTTTCTTCCGAAAAGACATTTGTCAGCTGTTAAACAACAGTGCAATCCATTGAACGCACTGTACTTCATCAACCTCACAGCCTCGTTTACATTCCTGTCAAAACTCAAATATGACGCTACCCTGATTCGGATCTCGCTCTTCCTGCTCACTTAAGGTTTAGGTCTGTGTGCTGAAAGAACTGTGTACTCGCTCGTGGCGCTGAATATTGTACCTTCGGAAGTATGACGCTTAGGGTTCTGAATGTACAGGACATTGTATGTACAGAACATACAGCACATGAGCAACAGCATCAGATCTGTATCAATACCAGTATGTTTTTATGCATTTGGTTATAACAGCATCAAAAAAAAAAAAACATGTAGTTTCGCACCTGGCTCTGAGAATGCATCACTAACGTAGTCATCTTTGTCGCCTTCATAGTCCTCATCCTCCTCCTCCTCCTCTTCCTCTTCATTCTCTGAGAGCTCGTGTTCACTGCCGAACCCTTCATCATGGTCTTCATCATCTAGGTCCAGTCCCTCTGCTTCTTCTGCCTCTTCCTCTTCTTCACCTTCTTCCTCCTCCTCCTCCTCCTCCTCCTCCTCCTCCTCTTCCTCCTCTTCTTCCATGTCAGCAGTGGCCTTCGCTGCCAGTCTGGCCCTGGTTAAGAATAACGAGTAGTTGTGCTCTTCCTCCTTCTTTTTGTCCGCGGCGGAAGTGTCGGATCCGAGGGCGCTGGTTTCACCTCCGGCGGCGGCAGGGAAGTGGACTTTGTGTGGCACCGTCCTCAGAGTCGCTACTTCAGGACCAGGACTGCGTGGTACCTCTCGTTTGGGAGTCTCAACGCTCTTCTCACAGATAATGGAGGATGCCATGTTAGCGGCAATGGCTGTATCCTCACAGACCATTGAAGCTGTCGACTCCTGCTCCTCGATTTGAGGAACGGTGGAAACACTAACCTGCTGGGTAGAGCTCTCAACTAAAGGTTTGCGTGGTACGCTGATGCGCACCTTGGCTTTGCGAACGTAATCCATGTTGTCTAGAGTCCCAGGTGGGGCTTTGCAAGGGCCCTGAAACAGGGCCTTGGCCATTGTGTCAGTGCTGGAGGCAACAGGCCAGGTCGCTTTCTGGGATCCCTCGGCGAAGTCCGGCAGAGGGTTGCGACTCAATGTGGCGCTGGTTGCAGAGTTGCTGAGTCTGTTGGCGTTCTTTGCCATGGTGGAAGGTGGAAACAAAAGCTGCTTTTGCCCCACCAACAAGTCCGGATGGTAAAGAGTGTCGCAAACTGGCTGTGAGTCTTCACTGTTGAGCTGGGCAAGGGTAGGCGTCCGACCTATCACTTCCTCGTCCTGGTAAGGGCTGGAAAAGTCATCAAGGCCCAAGAAATCAACTTCTTTGGTGCCCCAGATATCACAACTGGTGAGGCGGGTGTACTTCGTCAAGTCCTCCCAGTACGTGTCCCACTGCTCAAAGTTTGAGCTATAAGCGGGGTCGTTGTCTGCCAGCTCAGGTAGATGATCCATGCTGTCCATGTCCTTGCAGTCCCCTACTGTGAAAATGTCTCCTCTAGGGCTCTGGCGGCAAGTCATGTCCCGATCCTGCGAACATTAAAAATGTCACTTCTTTTATACGGCACACTAAAGACACTGACGGGCTTTTAACACGTGAAATGAATAACCCAGTGTCATTTACATAACCCTTTGGAAATCTTGTTGCATGTCTAAACTTCACCTTGGGTTTGTAATTAATGCTGGGCTGTCAGGTTTCAACTTTTCACACTGTTCTTTTGTAAGCCCTGGGTTAACATTCTTGAGGTTAGTAACTTTTAGCGCACAAGTACACGATGCAACCTGGTTTAATAACTGCTTATCCCTTTGTGGAAATGTCACCACAACTACTTCTGAAACTCTATACAAAAGTAATGCAGTCAATTTGTCACTCAATGTTCATAAATTCATGACTTCCATTGCAAGAACTGTATATTACAGCCATATGGACATTACTTTTTGCCAGAGAATGAGCTCCCCCTGATGAATTTGGAGCTTTTTCTCCAATACCCTTTTTTTTTTCTTGACACGGTCACCTCTGGCTAGTTGACTGTACTATTTAGCATTTTCTGTAAAGCTGGTTTGAAATTATTTTTATTGGGAAAAGCGCTATGCAAATAAACATGAAAAATGTAACTGAACAAATGTGTAATCAAATCTTCAAATTTAATAAAATGTATTTAGTTAAATACACAGTTCACATGGCCCATCAATCTTCCAAAAGGGCCCCAAGATGACTTAAAAAAATGAAATAAAGCAAGCTTTAAAATAAGCAAAAGTAACTAAACAATCAAGGTATTTCTTATTTTAATTCACTACCTTTGAAGAACCAGGGTTTCCAACTTGAATATCTTTAGGTAGCATCATTTTAAAAATATGATTTCGTTTTTTTGAACTGGAGAAGTCATGTAAATTAGCTGGCGTGGCCACAGATTGAGAATTGATTTCAACGTTTTAGACAAAGCGCAGCCATGTTGTACTAGTTCGTTTCCTCTTTTTAATTAAGTGAAATTGTGCCCATAATTTAACTAAAGCAAGGGAACAAATCAATACAACGCCACAATATACATTTTCAGTTTTTTGTTTTTTTTCCCCCCGCTGCAAGTTATGTGCAGGGCCTGTAATGTGAAAAAATAAAATAAAGCTGTGGGTATTGAGGACACTGTGGGTTACTCACCAGTTCATACATGAAATCTGGGTCAGAATTGTTGGCCAACAGGTCTGTACTGGTCAGTGCCTGGTCAGCAAAAGAGCAGTTTTGAAATGCATCCCCAAAGGGAGGTTCCATACCGCTAATGCTGGGCTACAAGATGAAAGCAGGAAGCAGAAGCATACCATGAGACCTATTTCAAAAACACCTTTTGTTTCAATTTTGATACCAAATTTGATCAACAGGGCCTGTACCTGAGGCATTGCCAAGCACAGATCTTCAGTTCCTTGAAGGAAACTTTTATGCGACCAATCCTGTCTTAATCTTCCTCACTTTTCGTCAATCTCTGGATGAAAATGAGATTTTAAGCATAAAAAAAGAAAAAAAAAAGTTCTTGTTTTGAATATGAAGGATTTATCAGCACATTTAAGTATGGCTGAGTTGTCCTCCTCGGTTGACGGTTGTCTGTGGAAAGAAAACAGAACAGGAGAGAGGTTAGCTTTACAATAGCACAGCATTATCTGTACAAACACCAGTGTACAATACAGGACACCAAGCCTGCGCAGTCTGGTAACGCAAGTCTATAAACAAAATGTCACTTACAAGCTGCGAAATGGCACAGACTATGAAACACTACCAACACAAAAACAACTGTGTGTTGACATTAGAACAGCAGCAGACAGGTACGTCTCATAGGCATCAATGCTTTTTGCATCTGCAAACATCCGCAGAAACATTGTGTTTTTTTTGTATGGTCATGGTCGCAAAAAAGTTAGGGAGGTTGCCTGAGATCCACGGAGGAAGAGAAGGGAGCCCTAAATCGTATCAGTCTGATGGGCAGCAATAGTGCAAGAGCATCGAACACCGTGGCTATTTTTAAAACGACGTCAGCGGCACCCTTTCCCCTAGAATCGCAGACAGCCATTGGCAGCGAGACCCGAAACGCTGGACACTCTTTGCATAACAAATCAACAGAAATATGCCAGAGCATGTGAGGCTTGTGCTGGCCAGCTTCAACGCTGAGCAAAACAATCCTGTCTCTCTTGTGCTTGATGACATCATTTCCTCCTGGTGCACACCGAGCAAGTCAAATAAGCGTCTTATCACCCTTTGGCGTTGTGCACGGCAGGGTTTGCATATACAGCCCACAGAAGCAGAGTGAGAAGAGAAAAAGAAACAAATTCCCTTTAGTGCTTCACTATTCCACTGCATACTCACTGATTTACACTTTATGACGAAAATGTGGTTTGTTTTGACTGATTTGTAGGGTGTTCTGGTTGGGTTTTTTTTGCACATTGCAATGAGGTTGCTAGTGTGCACACCATTAGTAGGGTAGTTACTTACTGGCCTAAACAAGCCACACAATTTGAGGTATCTTTCTTTTTGTTAGCCCAAAATGAGTGTTCACAATGACAGCGATCTGCAGCGACAAAAGCGACCTGCAGTCATTCATTTTCAACGGCGTGAGTGAGCGTAACCACTGACAACATGGTGTGGGAATTTACCTTTTAAATTTAACTTTCATGCAAACGAACAGCGAACTACCAAATGAAGTGACGTCAGTAGAGCTCACATGCCCATGTCTCCAACGAGATACTGTGTTTGAGGCAAGTTCATGTTACTGTGATTTTACTGTTCTATACACAGAATAAAAAATAAATAAGCATGAAAAAAGTTTGATTCAACCATTGATAATTGTTCATCATGTTCATGATATGAGATTGCACACAATTGTATTTAAATACAAAAGCGTTTCTTCGTACAGCTCATTTTTAGCTAAAAGAAAGCTGACCCTCCTTTCGAAAATACCAACTTCCCTAATATATAGTAAGCAAAAACAGTGCATGAATGGAGTAGGATCTCCGAATTCATATGGTGTGTTCAAGTCACGTCAGAAAGATCGTGAAACTTCCCAAGAGGACCTGAACGCACTAATAGTTTTCGTAAAACTGTAGACGAAAGTGCCAGGATGACCTACTACTTCCACCGAGATTAAAGTATGCGTCTGATGGAAACTTTTCAACTTTTAAGCGCCACGCAGGCGTCAGCCAATCAGATCGCCTAGGCAAATTCCCTAGCGCAGACGTTAGACATTTCATACAACACCGGAAAAGTCATGTGATTGGCTGTTGTCACTATGACGGTTGCGTCAGCACCAAGTTTCAGACACGCCATCTGTCGAGCATAGATGCCGATGCCTCGTGTGAATGCAGCGTACAGGCACGCAAAATGGGAAACACTTTGGGAGTTTTGAGGTCGTCATCTAATTGGTTGAATTCTACAGGACTTCCGGGAGACGTGTGTGTCACGTTGTTTAACGGTCCAGCTGGAAACAGAGCTGTCGTGACACCAAGCCACATCTTGGAAGAAGGAAGCAGTAGTGTTTACAACTTTCACAAAGAGCGCTTATCATGATCAACTAAACTCTAGATTTTCAAAAGTATGTGAAGTTCCCAGCATACATAGACTCTTTACAAGACGTCCAAGAGTTTTACACACCGGTCTGTTATTGTAGGAACACCGGCTTTACATTTTCACACCCCTAAACACAACGCTGAACTGTGATTGGTTGCCTTTGCCTTACATGTCATTCAGACAGCCTCTTGCGTGGTCCTTGACCAATGAAAGCTGCTAATGAGTTAACACTGTCTACCGTCAGTCTGAAGGTCTGGCTACATTAGACTATGACGAAATTCCAATCGGAAATGAGCATCCCTATGCCCCATCCACTCCGAAGGGCAGAACATGACCATAAATGATTAAATTGCTTCCTTGAAGTGACTCACTGCATGCTCCCTTCACTAACAGACCTGTGAGGGCCCTTCATGAAGGGATTCAGGTGTTCACTTTCGCTTGGAACGGTCCTAGAAATGGCGTCTCCTTCCTGAAGTGCCTTTCAAAGTGCAAAAACTTAGGTTACCGATGTGTAGAAAGACCAGGTATAGTAAGAGTTTTGTTCCCGTATCTATACGAGCTCTAAATACATAGGAAATCGGCCATTGATACGTCACTTAGCTCTCTTTGTTGTTGTTTTGTTTTTTGTTTGTTTTTTATGATGTCCGTGAATATTTTTGATTGTATTATGATATGTTGATAATTTAACATTATGTGTATTTGTGTATCCATCTATCTCCTCAGCATTAAACACTTAAATGAGACGGCCTAGTAAGTGCGCATGGCTGCGTCACACATTCATCATGGCATTTAGTATTTCATACTAAAAAATGAAATACTTTGAATTAAAAAATCTTTATATTAACTGGCTTTCTATTAATTGAACGGCAGTAAATGACAGCCGTCTGAGGTCTTCCAGTGGCTTACATTATTAGCAATTTAGTTATTAATTTACACCAAAACAAAAGATAACATGTTTTAAACATCATGTTGTCTTGTATTTCATAATGAATTCAGACAAGCTCAAGGCCAACTCGTTTTCCGTTAGTTCTTTTTCGTGAACTGGAATGTGTGCAAAGTATTGTGGGTGATATAAGGAAGTGAGGAATAGACTTAATGTATCATTAAAATGAGCTGAATGAAGGACACGAAACAAAGGCTGCATTCAAAGACTAACTCAAACTGAGACGGCCTTCAGCGGTGCTTGACGTAGCAGCCTTACTGGGCTAAGCTGCTAGCTCGCTAACTGACAAAACAAAGAACAGGAAACATTTGGCTTTTCAGCTTCGGTAATATATGTGACACTTAAAAAAACTTTAGTTAGTATATTTTCATGATTACAAATTAATACTAATAATCGGACACCGCACCGAATCAGCCCACCAATAACATCAGGGCATCCACTGGTAAGAATGTAGACATACTAGCTACGACTACAGAGACCTGGCAACTTCTGTTGGTGTGAATGGGGTACAAGTACACTCTTTAAAACACTCTTAAAAACAAAAGGTTCTTTAGATTATTAAAATGTTCAGTAACACTTTACTTAAAGACTTATAAAGCATTATAAAGGTATTCGTAATGCATGTTATAATGCATTATATATTTTCAGAAATAACTGTAACCAAAGTTAAAACGCATTATAATATTTGCAGATTCCTTGTTACATCTGTTACACATATTCATGAGACCATACTGTGAATTATAAAAAGCATAGACCTAATTAATGCATTAAAAATAATTTTTATAATGCATTATATATAAAGGCTTTAAGTAAAGTGTTACCAAATGTTCTTCGCACTTAGAAAAAAAGAATTTTTAATTTTTATATATTGTTTTCTGAGGTCAACTTATGACGTTTGCTTGGTTTTTACATTTAAAAACATCAAAATGAATAAGTAATAGGCTATTTTCTCCCCTGGTTTTGAGCCTAGCTCCTGAAACGCTCGGTTTTTATGGGCGTGCCGCATTGAAGACTTGGAAGTAAACGCCCACTGCTATGATTGGATAATAGTTTTGTATATTATAATGCGTTTCATGTAATATGCGAATCTGTGGGCGGAGCTTAACAGGCAGTGTTTAAGTAGGCGTTGATCTTCTTCTGAGGAGGAGGCGGGGTTTGATACCCTTTGACGTCAGAGATTCCCACTTTGAAAAACCTGTCGTTCGCTGTGTCTGGTGTCGTCGATAAAAGCTTTTATTGGACTAACAAGGAAGTTTTCAGTTCTGAAACTTACAGGATATTCTTATAGTATGATGACCGCTTATTATATGTCAAAAGCTTGATTTCTCAGTTCATCACCCCAGTGAACTGTTCACTGAAAGGTTCTTTAGGGGAACCAAAATGGTTCTTCTATGGCATCACTGCCAAAAAAAAACGTAATTTTTAAGAGTGAGTGAGCGATAATAATAGTGGTTTGCATTGAGCTCTACCACAACAACCATTGTTCAAAACTAGGGCTGGGCTATTGATGGACATTATGGGGCAATTTAGTCAAGAGTGATGAAACACCTGCCTTAGAAACCTGAAATGAGGACGAGACACAGGCTCTCTGTATGAGCAATCCTGCCGTAATATGTTATCCACCTGTTGTGATATATCTCATAAAATCTCTGCAAGATCACGGGAAGGAAGGCAATGCGGAGGAACGTCTACCCAGCAGACTTACATCAAAAGTACAGTCTCACTGAAGAAATCAGCCTTCATGTTATTTATCAAAACGAGGCTAGCTTTACCAAAGACTAATAGCAACACGTTGGATGATGTGAAAATATAGAAGGACGGATGAAAAGACAGCAGCTGAAACTGATTATCTTGTGTAGTAAACAAGCATTGTTCTCATGAATACACACGTCCCTGAGCGGCTGTAATGAAAGGTCTATCTATGGGAAAGGAAATATGATCTGGGAGTGACAGAGTATAGACCAGAGGAAACATGATTTCGGCTTTAGAAATTATGGTGTTGGATTGAATACTCTTGCTGAAAAGCGTCCTTTCAAAATGTTACTTGGAGTTTTAAATTATGGTTCACAATTTTTTTATGTTTTGAAAGAAGTCTGTTATGCTCACCAAGCATTTTTGTTTGTTTGTTTTGGTTTTTTGAGAAAAAAATTCTATTTAAATACATTGTAAAATATCACATGATCCTTCAGAAATGATTCTAATATGCTGATTTGCTGCTCAAGAAACTTTTCTAATTATTATCAATGATGAAAACATGATACATGTGACCGTGATACATTTTTTCACGATTATTTGATGAATTAAAATGTATTTAAAATTAAAATTAAAATCTAATAAATGTAACAAATCTTTACTTTCACTTTTAATCAATTTAATACCTCCTTACTGAATAAAAATATTATATTGCTATCCAAAAAAAATCTTACTGTCCCAAAATGTTTTATAGGTGGTGAATTAGCAGCAATATTTGAAATTAGTTGGACAGGCTCACAAAACTGGTCTGATGATTCAGACTGAATACAAACATGTCCAACAGGTAATGACCCTGGTTAAGGATTATAATGAGCTGAGAACTACACAGGGATCTGATTCAAAGCACATTTGTACTAGTGAAGTGAACAAAAGGTGAAAAGAAAGTTACTTTCATTCCCATTAAAGCTCTTTTAAATGTCTCAGAGCAAATTCAATAATTAATTTCCTCTAATTTCCAATTACAGCACTTATGGTACATTTACACGACAACAAGGTACTTAAAAACTGTAAGGTTTTTCCTTTGCATTATTCGCGTACAGATGACAACCCATTCACATGGATCCACGAAAACGCTGTATTCTGCTGCCAGGCCAGTAGTTGGCGATGTCACTTTGTAAAGAAACCCTATGCCACCTATAGACTGAACTCGTGATATACATGTGCGTGATGTCAACGTTCTCACAAATTCGCGTTTTTTTGTACTTTACACGGAAATGATAACGGTATCCTTTTCAAAAACGTGCCCTTTGAAACCCATTTTCCAAAGTTCGTGTTTTCAGGCCCACAAAATGCCACTGTTGTGTAACACACTGTTGTCTGTTTTTAGTTGAAAGTGATGTCGTGTAAACGAATGAATGTTTGACTACACAGCCTAAAGAGCTGATTGTGCTAATCTCATTAAAAGTCTAGGTAATCAACATTTTCAAGCTTGAAGACATCATAAAACTAATCCACATGAAGCGAGTGGTTTAATCCAAGTCGAAAAGACACAATCACTTTATATGATGAACAGATTTTATTTATTTTATTCACATATAAACATTGATTTACGCAGCACACATACATAGTGCACATATTGTCAGAAGCTCAAACGTTTGTGCACCCACAAAAATTGCATGCAAAAAATTTACTTTTTATCATTAGGCAAATTTCAGCGAAATCAATATTTTTAGTCGCATTAACACTGAATCATTTTAATAATTGTTTTTCTTTTATTATTTTAATCAGCTGGAAGCCATACAAAGAAATAGCTCTCTGTAAGTCACTGAATGCTGTTACCAGAATTGCAGTAATGAACTGTTAAAAAAATAAACTTGCAGTCCTATCATGTGAAATGAAATAGTATGAAATTGATTAAACAATGTATAAAACGACTAAAGAATGAAACTTTGAAAGTAATCGATATTAAAAAAAGAATCTACTTTATCTGCAATATTCAAACTGCCTGTATAAAGGTCTAGGTAGGCGATATACCGGTAGAGATTTTGACCTATCGTCACATGACGTTTGCTGTGCTACGCAGTCTCGAAGGCTTATCGCTTGAGTCAGAAAGAGCTTTATTGCCAAGTATGCTTTCACATACAAGGAATTTGTCTTGGTGGCAGAAGCTTCTAGTGCACAAACAGAATGACAGTGACAACACAGATAATAAAATTTAATAAGTAATTAAAAATACATATAAAAAATAAAAAACACACAATGTGAATGGCTGTTCTGGTGCTCAGTGGCGCCGACCAGACGGCAACAGTTCAAAGAGAAAGTGGCCTGGATGTGAATGATCCAGAATGTTCCAGAATGATTTTGCCAACCCTTTTACTCACTCTAGGGGTGTTCCTCCTGAAGTCCACAATCATCTCCACTGTTTTGAGCGTGTTCAGCTCCAGGTCATGACCGCACCAGATAACCAGTTCTTTAATCTCCTTTCTGTGAGCAGACTCGTCACAGTCCCGGATGAGGCCGATGAGTGTCGTCCGCAAACTTCAGGAGCTTGACAGAGTCAGTGCTTGACAGTGCAGTCATTGGTGTACATGAAGAAGAGCAGTGGGGAGTGAACACAACCCTGAGGGGTGAATTGTCCCAGTCTCGCTAGCTGCTGCCTGTCTGTAAGGAAGTTGATGCTCCACTGACAGATGGGGTGGGTACTGGGAACTGGGTAAGTTTAGTCAGGAGTATATCCGGGATGATAGTGTTGAAAGCCGAGCTGTAGCCCACAAAAAGGATCCTCCCATAAGTCCCAGATCTGGAGATATGTTGCAGGATGTAGTGCAGTCCCACGTTGACATCCAAGCAAAACTGCAGGGGGTCCAGTGATTTCCTTCGGGTGTGCCAGCACCAGTGACTTCATGACGACAGACGTTAAAGCAACATGTCTGTAGTCATTTAGTCCTGTGACTTTGGCTTTCTTTGGGATGGGGAAGAAAGTGGAGCATTTGAAGCAGGAACGTCCTTCGCATAGCATCAGTGATCCTGGGGCAGATGGTCAGCGCAGGATTTTAGACAGGCTGGTGAAACGGCATCTGGGCCTGGTGCATTCCTGGTCTACTGTTTCGGGAAGACCTGGCACATATCCTCTACACAGATTGTTGGGAGAAGGGGTTGCTGAAGGTGTTAATGAATGCGTGGAGAGGAGGTTAGAAGGGGTGTGAGACCGGATTTTTCCATCCTGCAATAAAACTCATTCAGGTCATCAACCAGTTTTTGATTCGACACATGGTATCTTGTAATTGGTGATGTCTTTCAGGACTTTCCACACTGCAGATGCAGAGTCGTGGGCTGAAAACTGTAGAGTAGTTTTAGCGTAGTTTCTCTTAGCCACTCTGATCTCCTTTGTAAGTGTCTGATTAAACAAGACTCTGTCCCCACCTTTGTAGGGGCATCTTCTTTGGCCTGACTGAGCTGTCTTGAGTTTTGCTGTGAAGCATGGTTTGTCATTGTTGTGTTAATTAAGTCCTGGTAGGAATGCACATATCCTCACAGAAACTGATATGATGTAACAGTTTCAGTGAGCTTGTCCAGATCGGTGGCAGCAGCTTCAAAACCACGCAATCTGTGCACTCGAAACAGGCTTGTAATGCCCGATCTGTTTCATTGGTCCATGTCTTCTCAGTCTTTACTACAGTTTTAGATGATTAAGATGAAGTTTTTGCCTGTAGGTTGGTATAAGATGAACCAGACAGTGATCAGAGAGTCCCAAAGCTGCATGTGGGACAGAGTGATATGCATCCTTTATTGTGGTGAAGCAGTGGTCCAGTATATTACTGTCTCTAGTGGGATATGTAACATGCTGTCTGTATTTTGGCAAATCACGGGAGTGATTTGCATTACTAAGTCCCAGAGAATAATTAAAACAGAGTCCGGGTTTTGTTGCTCCGTGTCTATGATCTGATCAGCCAGCTGTTGCAGCGCTGCGTTCACACACGCTCGCGGAGGAATGTAAACACTGGCGAGAATGAACAAGGAAAACTCCCACGGTGAGTGGAAAGGCTTACACAGTTGATGAAGACTTCTAGATCGGGACAGCACATCTTCTTCAATGCTTTTACATCTGTACACCACCTTTCATTGATGTAGAAACATGTCCCACCGCCTCATGATTTCTCTGCGGATTCTGCATTACGGTGTGCTATGAACAGCTGGAAGCCCGGCAGATTTAACACGCTGTCCAGGATGGCTACATTCAGGCAGGTTTCCGTGAAACACAGAGCGTCAGAGTTTTAAAAAGTCCTTATTTGTTCAGGACAGGAGAAGAAGTTTGTCCGTTTGTTGCGGAGGTTTGCCAGATGGATGCTAGGCAACGCCGCAGAGCTGCACTAGCTCGCTGGTGTTCTGACGAATAATGCTACCTTATCAGATTGTGCTACCAACTATTTTTTGCACTGTTTTAAGGGTAGGGTTGATATGGATGTTAATAAATCCTCAAACCACATAAAAAAATGATGCTGGTAGCATTTTTCGCTGTTGAATTGTGCTACCCACTGTTTTAATGGGAGGTAGCAAAATCTTAGCGGGTAGCACAAATCGTGGCGTGCAGGTGACGCTCATTAGCACTTGAGCCACCGGCCTTGCTCTGTTCCCACGGCTCTCAGCCCCGCACTGCACCTGGGGGTAAGGACAGACGAGGTAAAAAAAAAAAAAAAAAAAGGAGATGAAGGATGAGGAGAGACAGAGATGAGTGAGGAGAGAGAGGGATAAAAAATTCTTGGTCCGGTTCCCAAAATGCACTGCCGCTCGGTCCCCAACAAGCCGAGAGAATTTCTTCGCACTGGATGTCCCAGGTGGACGGCCTTATTCCCCCCTTTCCCCTGATGGCCGGCGACGGCTCCTACTCGTGGGTGTCCGCCAGCGAGGCCCAGTTCATGTGGCACCTTCTCCTCCACATGCTGGCGGCTGGATGCAGACCCAGATGTCGGCAAACGGTGAGGTCTCCTCCGACCCAACGGCAGCCACCCCTCCATGCTTTGGTGGACAGATGCGAGTATCTCAGTCCCCTCACCGATCCCTCCAGCTCCACCGCCTCAAGCATCCTTGGCAGCAGATTCTGCTCAATCCAACTCAACGGCACCCCGACTTCCCCACAGCGGCGAGGGCTCTATGACAGCGCATCCCTCCTTCCTCCCAGGTTTCGGTACCAATGTAACAATGTACATAGTTCAGGGAAGAAGGAGGAGAGAACCGGCAAACATTTAACATAAAACTTTAATCCAAAAATAAACAAACAATAAAACTAAAGTAAAGCGGCAGACCCTCAGGGACAACTGCCGCACAAACATAAACAACATACAAAGTAAAGTCCAGGCCTGGACCTCTCATATCTTGCACTGTCGTCACTCTTCCTTTTTTCCTTCCAGAGCTCCTCCGTAAGACTCAAGACGGTGTAGCGCGCAGGTGACGCTAATTAGCACTCGCTCCGTTCTCGTGGCTCTCGGCCCCGCCCTGCTGGCCACAGTCCGAATAATGAAAACCGGTGAAAGATTGTGTGGTGTGTCCTGCCGAATGTTCAGCAGTTCGTCCCTGCTGAAACTGAGAGGAATAACTAAAGACAGGACAAACTAACAAAAACAGTAAAACAACTGTGGAGCTACACACCGAGAAGGCTTGATGAATGAGATTTTTTAAGTATTGCGTTTCTTAAACCATTTTAAACTGTTGAAGCGCAGTAAGCAGCGCAAGACAACTCATTTTGCTATTGGCGCACTGTCCGTGGCGCACACTTTCTCCGTGCTGTCTGAGAGATATGCGCACTTGACATCTCACATTGAGGCACTGCACTGGAGCTTGATTCGTTTTGCCATGACCACGTGATCTGTGACATCCAAAGCTTCGTTTTCACACACAACCATGTGACTGCTTCGTATTCGGATTCAGAAATAGAGCGAACACCTTGCGCAGCTCGAGTGCCATTCGCTTCTTTGATAAGAATAAATCATAATACGAATATTTACAAGTGTAGTTTCGTGCATTTTCAATTTCAGTATTAATCCCCAGCTCACAAGTACTTCAACTGACCAATCCACAAAAATCTTCATTTATTTTGATCATATATTCCTACATGAGCCTCGTTTATGAACTCATGTTTAGGACTTTGGCAAAAGTTTGTGTGAATAAGGCTGCTTGATCGAAGCAGAAACTGCTACAGTACAACACTAAAGTAGCCTACACAATTAGTTAATTTATTGATTTGTAAATGTATTATTTTCCATACATTGATACATTATGCAAGTAAAGACCCCTGAAAGACTATTATTTATATAGATTCAATATTTGTATTGCCTTATATGGTTTTCACAACACAAACTGAATTATTATTTATAATTATGGCTGCGTTTACACTTGGCATTAACATGCGACCTGTATCCGGATGATGTCCACATACACATTGAAAAGACAAGTGTAAACGCGCTTCTGATGGGAATGTTCTCCGTTCAGCGTGTCCAGGTTCGGAGGTAGTCGAGGATGCATTGTGATCGGATCTCAGTGTAATGTGAACGCAATCCAGCCATCGTGTCTGCATTCACAGGTGGACGTCACACAAACCCCCGGATACGTTTCTCTGTAACGTTTCCATTACGGCATCTATCCACATTATTAGCACTTGCAGCCTCTTCATCCTCCTCATTTTGCAAGATTTGTAAAATGTTCCCCGACTGAAAACTGTTTTTAAAAGAAAACCCACTTCAGGTCGACTTTGCACTGGAGCCATCCTTTTTTTTTTGCGAAATCCGATCTGTTATCCAGATACAGAAGCCACTTGATGTGGACAGGTGTAAACACACTGTGTCCTGATCGGCTTACGATCCGATCTGCTTGATCGGATCACGGTGATCGCATGTTAATGCCACGTGTAAACGCAGCCTATGAAGAATGGTTGGGTCGTCTGGGACGCAAAAGGCAGATTCTCCACCTTTTGACCACAAGATGTCGCTAATGTGCACCATATTAAAAAGCTTAGAGTAATGAACCATTTTATGATACAGTTGAGGGGAAAGCCTCAGTGCCTCACAAAGCTTCTTTTCAGCATCACTATTAAAGTGACAGCAGCCTAATATACCTGCTGCTGTCTGTGTTATTAATGTTAATCAAACAACAAAAAAAAGAGAAAATCTCATACTGCTCTTGACTGAATCACTTTTGTAACTTTATAAAATGTATTACACCGTGAAGGCAATGCAGTGTTTTTAATACATTTGATTACTAATTTATGAAATATTAATTTCTAGTGCTTGAAGTTGTAGGTGTATTTAATTTGAGTCTTTGTTCTTTCCCCTCCTATATTCTTGTAATGAGTTTCTTCTTTCTTTTTCACACTTTACTTATCTTCAGTAAGCTTGTTAGTTTTTTTTTTTTAGGCTAGAATTAGTTTTTTTTTTGTGACAAGAATTATGAAACTTTAAATGGTATCCAACATTTCAATATCATAAAAACCTTATTTAAAGCAAAAATACCCTAAGCAATATTGTGATACCATTATCGTGCAATAAATTACTCGTGATATCAGATTTTGGTCACATCATCACACAGCCCGAATGTCCATAAACTAAAACACTTTGTGACACACTAGTTTTGTGCAGTTTGCACTTGCAGGTCGTCACTTTGTTGTGCACAATCTGAAGAATCTTATGCGTAGGCGTGCTGTGATCAAACGGGTGGCCTTTGCGCTAAATCTACAGAGTACAGACACACTGTGGCTAATACTTCAGGAAGTATGACTGTAGACAGTCTTGCTTAGGCTGATGTTTAGACATGTCTTATTAGCTCCGATGTCTGTTTGCACCTGAAAATGACAATCTGAGCTAATTACAAACAAGCTTGCATTTTGCAGTCCGGGCTTCAAATGCACAGACTATTCTGCAAATGTCAGAGGTCTCTGCCCGCCGAGACAGCAACAGCACACACCTTACACACAGGCACATGCACATGCACTCAAGGACAACTGAAGCTCTCTGAACATTTAGTTAGGTTGTGGATTATTGCTTTAAACTACTGACTGACTGTATAATTATAAAAATAGGCTATATATATATAATTTACTCCATCACGTCATACTAAACGTATACAATTTCATATGAAATACAAAAGGAGAATTTTTGAATAATCAACATTAGTGAAGCACCTACATTATTGTTTTACAGTAACACTGAAATTGAACATAATGATTGTTTGATAATTAATTAAATAACTACTGTATGCCTGCGGGACACTTGGGATACGGGACCAGTTGCATGGGATTGTTTTATATTTGAAACCTTTTTTTTTTTTTTTTTTTTTTTGACTGAAGAAGGTCAGAAAAGGTGAGTAAAAAATAAATGAGTTAAACTTTTGAAGTGAACTAATCTTTTGATTTTACAACAGGCATTTGAGGAATTCAAACCTTAGGTTGGGTAAAGCACATAATCGTTTACTTATTCAAACCAGGATGAGAACACTCTTTAGGAGGAAATACAAGCTGATTATTTGACTTTTAGCACTTTAATATTTCATGGCAAAGAAAAGTCAAATCCAGCTATAAAACATGTTCACCTACTATCAGTGCAGGCCTCTGGGTGAAGTCCCAATCAAACCCTTTTGCCATGACATTGCACTCAAAATTCACTGCTTGCTCACTTTTTAGTCTGCTCATTAGGCTACACGTGGTTTCTTAATAAAACCCTCAATATATAGCACGCAGATGTAATGCTATCCCTCTTATAGGTGACCACCCCTGCAATGTTTACATGAAGACACAATGACCTACTAAACATCTCTTGACTGCTCACATTTCTACACTTCTGAGACCTCACAGATTAAACACATCCGCAAAAACTGCATTAAACCAAAGGAATGTTGCTTTAACGATTAGCGTTGTGGGCGAGATCCTACTTTACTCTGACCTACTAACACTTCACAACAACACCCTGAACTCAACATGGCACCCTTCAAAAACAAATAGCGACAACCTAACCCGCTGCGATACTGCGCCAACACCCACGCAATGGCGCTTTCTGATTGGCTGCGAGCACACTCACAACCCGCCTCCGCATATTAATGATTGCACCAATTCGCAGTCAATCAAGACCCGCCCCACTAAGCTCGGTTGACTCGACGAGCAACAAACAATATCGCAGGCCTCCACACGTTACGTAAACAGATGGAATGCAAAACATTATTTCCGCAAACTTTTAGTTTGCAGACAAACGCTCAATTTTAAAGCATTTACAAGACAGCAGGCAAATGAACTTGAGATTAAAAGACTCGTTCAAACTGACCAGAAATGGCATTTTAATGCGTTTTTTTTTTTGTTTTTTTTTGGAGCACGATCAAAAAAACATTAAAATCAGTTGGGATGGGTGTCCATGTCCCAAAGACATTAGATAACGCGAAAACTATCGTGTTTTGTCATTTCACTTTGCATCGTGCATGATGGGGGCGTGTACCCTTGCAGACTTAGTAAGACACCGTAAAAAGAATCTATGAATACAACAAAAAAAAATACAAAATCACTGATTTCCCAGCTCTAAGAAGCTTTATTTAATGCATCTAATTTATATTATCAGCTTATTAGTCGATATCTGGACTGGGTTTGTACACTAAAAGAAAACTCTGGGGTCCTGCAATGTTCTAGAAGTTCTTGTGTAACTGAAAGCGAACCAACACCTCCTGCCCTTACTCAGCACCAATGACTGGCCAGCTAAACAAACACGGGAAAAATATTGATCTGAAAGGACAAACGGGCACCTCAAGCTGCGAAACACGATAAAATATCGCTCTGAATCCAGTGAGATAAACAGACGAGAACGGGTTAGAGGAACTAGCGCTGCTACAACACTATGGCCTCCGCGTCCCTCCCCTCTGCTAGCATAACTTAGCCAGAGAGCTAACTACAAGACACACTGTTTTTATCATTATTAAACAACTCTCCTTGCACACTTCACTGCGTTGGCATAGTTAAAAAAGATGACTCACCTTTAAGCAACCCATTTATTAGAAAAAATGGTTGTAACTCCAAATTTTAATCGTCTCTAGAAAAACTTAATGTCATTTCTTCTCAATCCACGCCGTCTTCCTCTCTCTGGTTTGTTTTGTTTATCTTCTTCCTGACGGGTTCCTGGAAAGCGCGTGACTGCCTTGTCACGTGGTTCTGCACCGACCAATCAAGGCGAGCGCTCGTTCCTGTCCCAAAACAAGTTATTTAAATACTTTAGCCTGAAAAATGGGGTTTCATACAATTATGTTATGTTATGTTATGTTATGTTATGTTATGTTATGTTACGTTACGTTACGTTACGTTACGTTACGTTACGTTACGTTACGTTATGTTATAACCCCAAAAAGGGCAAGACCATAAAGAGACATCAGAAAATTTATTTATTGCTATTTTCCATCTTATTAGGACACAAATTATACAATTTCATGATTTTCTTTTCTTTTTTATATTAATGTTTGTATCACCCCTTTGAGGGTATAAATTCACTGAAAACATGATTTTTTGAAACTGAAATTACATTGAAAACACTGAAAGCAACATTTGTAAAACATTTATTTTCTCATAACTTAAACTAAACATTATTTTTTCAATTCTGTTGAACAATAAGTATAATGCCTATTTATGAATATATTAGCCTACTGTATAATATTTAATATGCAAATTTCTAGGGCCTATAAATTATCAATATGACCAAAACTTTGCTGAAAAAAACCTGTTGTACACAATCTACTTCAGGACTCCTGTCATCTGATTGATAGTTCATACTTTTTTCTTTTTTATAAAGTAAATGTAAGATTTTACTGTTAACCTTTACTGGACTGAATCAACTCGGGTTTACTTGATTATTCATACATCATTTTTAAAATTATTTTAAACATATTTCATGTTAATGTTAATGTTCAATATAAGACACGAAAGGCTTTTGGGGAACTTTTAATTATCATTGTTTTGCAATGCATATATGAGCCATAAAAGCCATTTTATACCCCTAAAAGGACAACATATCCCCTGAGATAAAAAAAACAAAACAACATTTATAGACAGATTATGAAAAATGTAAAAATTAAATTCAGAACATTTCAACATAAACATACAACAACTTTTTAAACATGTAAGCCCCGTCCAAATATTGTAAATATGTGAAATGTATCAACTTTTATCTGAAGCCGAGTAGATTTCCCACAACAGGGGGTCATGTTGTTTTTAAATGCTGCCCGCGAACTAAACAAAGAATGAACTAAGTCACCAGATCAAAAGACTCACAAAAAACACAATTTTCACAATGAAACCAAGAAATGAGACCTACACTTTCCCTGCCTTTCCCTCTCTAATGTTTATATCCCCCAGAATACAAAAACTATAGGGATAATATAATATAATATAATATAATATAATATAATATAATATAATATAATATAATATAATATAATATAATATAATAAAGTTTTGTTGGCTTTATTGTGCCATTGTATGAATTTCTTTACAAAACCTGCCTTTTTTGGACCTGATGGTGAAGGAAAAGCAGCCAAGACGTGTTCGGCACACATGGGAACTCCTTCAGGAATGTTGGACCAGTATCTCAGGATGTACCTCAAGTAGTTTGAGTGAAAGCCCAGTGTGTTCAGAACAGGAATCTAGGTTAGAAGTGAACTTTTTTGAGTCATCGACTTTTTAAATCAATATTTGTATGCGAGTCATGTCAAGTCACCTTTATTTATACAGTGCTTTTTACAACACAGATTGATTCAAAGCAGCTTTACAGAGATAACAGGAAAATAATGACACACAGTTTGTTTCCAGAAGTAAATAGCCTCACAGTCCAGCTTTAAGTAAGTTCAGTGATGTTTCATTTCTGTGGTAAAAAGTTATTAATTTAGTTAATTTATATATATATATATATATATATATATATATATATATATATATATATATATATATATATATATATATATATAGCCGCACTGGAGAAAACCTTGATGTCATCGTCCAGCTCAGTCCAGTTCTCATATAATGGCGTCAATGCAGGCAGATCAATAATGTTGAATATTAAATTAAATGTCCCCATGTGCAACATTCAAGTAATAGTAAGACTATGTATATCGGACCATACACACACATATTGCAATAATCACAAAAGTGGAGTATGAAGGCCTGTTTGCCAGGTGATTTGCACAATCTATAAAAAAAAAAGATGATTACAAGCATTCATCAATATACCCAAGCCCATATAGTGGAGGCTTGCGCTTTATGGATCACAGTGGTTTCTCTATGTGGTACGGAAAAATACAAATGAGTAATCTCATATTTCATATTCTCATATTTTCTTTTATGGAGGGATGTTTATGTATTTTTGAACTGTACAACAGAGACAATGTTAGGCTTAGATTAAAGCTCATTTTAGCTTTTAGTCCTCTGCACAGACCCTATGGCCAGGTTTAACTCCCCACCACATGCCAGCGTGACATATCCCGATCTTCAAGAAGACGGAGCTGGATGAAATATTCTGACTGATACCAATCCACAATCTGACTTGTGATGCAGCCTGGAATCATAATCACATCACAGCGTGTTCATTGGAGACCTGACCCCAGACTGGGCCAGTCATTCTGGGATCCTTCCTTGCCAGTGTGTCGCCTCTGACTTGCTAAATTGGGGACACTTAATATTCAACATTATTGATTTGACTGCACTGACACTTGGGTGAGAACTGAACTGAGCTGGACGATGACATGGCTGTTTTCTGCAGAGCTGTTTTATAGATTAATTGAACTCATTCCATTATTGATTAACTTTACACAGTTATTGATAAGTTATAGGCCAAAACGCATAATTTTTTTCCTGTTTTTAGTTGAAAACAGTGTCGAGTAAACAGCCCCTTAGTATAAACCAGGACAGAATCCATAGCCCCTTTCACACAGAGATTCCGGAAAATACACGGATAATTGTGTCCCGGGATCTGTGAGTGCGTTCACACACATCCCGTAAAGATCCCGTAAAGAACGTGTCATCAGGATGTGTTGTAGAAAGTTCAGTCCCCTACCGCTCTTTCCATTGTAGTCGTCTTCAGTTTACTAATAATCTGCGCTTTCGATCTCGAGAAACCACGTCCGAGCATGTTTTCCCGGATTCGGTCGTACACTAACGCATCACGTACCGTTCCACAAAGCTGGCGAACGCTCTCCGCTTCAGCGCGGATAGTAAGGAGCTCCTGGTCTCGGCTTCATTCTAGTTTGCTCACATTTTTTCGTTCTTTCTTTGAAGACGAACACAAACTTTCTTCTAAGAGCAACAAAATACCCTTTTATGGCATTTGTCCTGGCTTTTGTTCACACAGGGCGCGTTCTGGGACTGATCCCGGCAATGTTACTAGGTCCCCATCCCGGCATCAATCCCGGGACGTGTTTGCGTTCACACAGAAGGCACTCTAGCAATTTTACGGCAATTTCCCGGGATCAACGCGCTGTGTGAAAGGGGCTCATGATATGTTTATTTAAAGGCATAGAGCTGGAGAGCCCATAGTGTCCACCAGAGGGCACTCCTCCCGTCTACTTTTGCTATCTGATCATGAACTTAATTTCCCATAACCCATTGCCTGGACTCATTATGCTTTATTACTTCCAACTGTCTCATTAACCTGTTAACTACATAAGCGCTGTGTTTTCATTCACTCTTTGCAAAGTCTTGTTTGTGTTACACTGCATTTCTGAGCGCTTTTGCTGGTTTCCTGGATTTCCCTGGTTGCCCTTTATTTTGACCATTTGCCTGGTATGTGGATCACGATTGTGGATTACCCCTAAGAAAGCGGTGTTTGGGTCTCCTAACCGTGTGTCAGAGCAGTTGTTTACATGACAACATTTTCAACTAAAAACAGAAAACGTATGCATTTTGGCCACTTATTAACACTACAAAGGCGTTTTTACTTATGCCTCATCGTTCCCTATGGAAAATAAGGCAGTGACAATCTGCTTCCATCTTATTTTATCCTTGGCAGCATGTTGTGTTTCGCCCCATGATTCGCTTTTAGTTCAGCTTCTACAGTCCTCCTCCAGGTTGTCTTTGGCCTTATTACTTGCTTGGTCTCCAGCTTATAGCTACTTTTAGGATGCGGTTCTGGTCCATCCGAAGGACATGCCCAAGCCATTTCACCCTACGATGCTTGATCTCTATCACCACACTGTGTGAGTTAGTCCTCTTGTATAACTCAGGATTTGAGATTCACTCTGGCCAGAAGATGTTGCAAATTCTCCTGAGGCAATTGTTGTGGAATAGATCAATCTTCTTTATGTCACACTCAATGACACGCCAACTTTCTGCCGCATACCACAGAACCGATTTGACATTGCTATTGTATAGTCTTTTCTTCGTTCTGAGGCTGTACTGTGCAGATTTCCAGATGGGCTGGAGTCTAGTGAAGACTAGGCTTTAACCTAGTCTTGCTTTAATGTCCTTAGCTGCAGCATTATCCTTGCTCAGCAGACGGCCAAGGTAGATTAACTCCTCAACAGCTTCAAGTGGACTTCCATTCAGAATAATTGGTTCATGAGAGCTTACATTAATGCGTATCACTTGGGTTTTGGCGGTGTTTATGTTGAGGCCTATTTTCCTGGCAAACTGTCTTCTCTTGTAGGTGGGTATGCGCAGAGACAATTTATATAAGAGACATGCCACTTCCTCAATCCTCAATACAACTATATAAGGAAAACCCGTAACCGCAAAGATGGCGGTTGTATGCACATGTCCCGCCCCTCCCGCTGGAAAGCCAATCATCTGCTTTTAACAGTCAAGCCGGGAAACATTTAAGCCTATCGTCTGGTTCTACTGACGCATGCGCACAGTTGAGGTTTTGCGACAGCGGAGACGATTTGGCGACAGCGAGTTGTGGCGTGTGCAAGATCAGATGGAATCCACATGGAAGAGGGTGATAACAACGCGAATGCACCGGACTACCAAGGTAGTTAAAGCATTTTATATCGACCACAAATATGTTACCTTACATTCTAAGTAAAAGACACAAAATATGTCTTATTTGATTGGTGAGTAATGTAGATGAACTGCTGCGCTTGTGACAGGGCGCATATTTAACTGAAAGAACAAGCAGAGAGAGAGAGCCCCGGTCGCGCGCGCGCACTCTCTCTCTCTCTCTCTCTCTCTTCGGTACACTGATAAAACAAATGACATTGAGCATTTTGTTTAAGTGCTTGGCACAACACCGGCATTCTGGATAGAGACGTAAATGAAGTTGGTGTCGTGAACCCTTGCGCATGCGTATTAAAAGTATAACCTGTGGGGAAAAAGGCGTTTTAAACCTTATTTTGGGGCAAAGTCATCAAACTTTTTCAGCGATTTTTATCATATTTTACTGCTGTTTCTATACATGCAGTTTTTATGTCCCGGTGACCAGTGAAAGTGCAGTTCTGACTCTCTGCCCATTCATTTAGATAGGAGCCTGGTCTTGTTAGTCCGAAATAGCTGCTCGGAGGCGTTGCCAAGATGGCGGCTGAGTGGCACGACTTGCCTAAAAGGACTTTGGTATGCGTAAATGACAAAAGAGCTACATCGTCAGCAAACTCAAGGTCTTTCAGCTGTTAGAAGAGAGTCCACTGTATGCCTCAAGGCTTGTCTGATGTTGTCTGTCTCTTGATCCAATCAATGGCTACCAGGAACAGGATTGGTGGGATGACACATCCTAGCTGTACCCCTGACTTCACTGAAAAGTTAGAGGTACAAAAAACCCAAACTGCAGACAGAATAGCTCAGTCAGTGTAACCATCCGTAGGCATGCAATATCTTCCACAAAGTGTCATGGTGGAGGCTGTCAAAAGCCTTTCTGAAGTCAATGAAGTTAACATATTACACTCCAGACAATACTCGATGATGTTTCTTAGAGCAAAACTCTGGTCTACACAACCTCTCCCCTTCCTGAAACCAGCCTGCTCTTGTCTCAGCCTGAGGTCAATAGGGGCTTTCGCACCGGAGGAACCTATTTATGTTCCTGGAACTAATGGTGAAAGTACCCACTTTTTGGTGTGTTTGCACCGCAGGAACTGGGAACGATTTTAGTTCTAGGAATGACTTTTGGGGGTCTAACCCAGCACAATAGGAACTACCAGTGGTTGTTAGCTGAACACACGCGAATACACACACAGATTATAGCCTATATATTTACATTACCATAATGCATTTGGATGTGTTTTTTGTAATTATTTTTCCTATAATAATTCTCATTATATCATGCCTCTCACTAAAAATACTTTAATACAATATTTTAAAAACTAAATCAGCAGTACATTTACACACACACACACACACACACACACACACACACACACACACACACACACACGTGTTGTGTTTTCATGTTTTATGGGGACTTTCCATAAACATAATGATTTTTAGACGGTATATTCTCAGCCCTTACACTAACCCTACCCCTAAACCTATACAGAAAACTTTCTGCATTTTTAAATTTTCAAAAACCATAATTCTGCATGATGTATAAGCTGTTTTCCTTATGGGGACCAAAACATTTCCCTACAAGCACAAGGATTTCAGACATTGCCATCGTAATGGGGTATTTTGTCCTAATAACATAAGGTTTACCTGAACATCACACATAGACACACACACACTTACACCGCAGGAACTTTCCCCAGGAACTAGGGACTTTGGGGTCTGTGTGTTTTGACTGCAGGAACCAGGGTCTAAATTAATTTCCGAGTAAAGATTTCCCCCTCAGAAAGTCCCTGCTCGCGAGGTAGTAATTTTTCAAAATTCAGGCACTTTCAGGGGTGGGACTTGGGCTCTGAACATGCTGATTGGTTGAGTTAACACATCATTTAATTTCAACCACCATTTTTAAAAATCTGTTGTGGTGCGCGCAAGTCCCACATCTCCGGACTAATTCACCTAATCTTCACGGTACTTTAGACCGCGGTGAAACGCAGAAAGCAACAGGTCTGGGCGGAAAAAAAGTTCCTGGGACAAATTGTTCTGGGTAATTTCGGTGGAAACGCGGCTTTAGTTATCTAAATGGGGACATTGCATAGACTATAACCTAACCCTACCAGAAAGCTTTCTCCATTTCTCCACAAACTAACTCTATAAACATGGAAACCAGTGATAGATGGACTTCTCAACCTTTACGCTGGCTGAGGAGAAAATCCAACGCAACTTTGAGGGGACCAATCGAAACATGATGATGTATTTCTGCTCAGCTAGCGACATTGAGCGTCAACCACACGGCAAACGCTAATATTCTTTCATATTCTGTCTACTTTATTTTTATAACAGTTCTATCTGATAACGTATTAGACAGGACTGTTAAACAGATTGTAAGTGGCATCAAAATAAATGTCACAACAACAAGCGCGGCTACGTCACTTCAGAGTTCCTACTAGCGGTGCGAATGCAGTTAGGAAAATTGCCCTATAGGGACTTCTAGTTTTCAGGGAACTAGTTCCTATATAACCGAGTTCGTAGAACTACCCAGTGCGAAAAGGGGCTAATGGCTACTTCAATTCTGGACAGAAGGATTCTGCAGAATTCGTTTGATGGTATTGAGAGTAGTGTGATGCCCTGCCAGTTGTCACAATTTTGAAGGTTGCCCTTCTTGGAAAGCTTGATAATGAGGCATTTGGACCAATCTTCAGGGATGATGTCTTAATTCCAGATGTTCTTGAATAGATCAGTGATAACTCTAGTAGATGTGGTAAGGTTTGCTTTAACCATCCGGCTGCTGAAACCGAAACAACAGCGTTTTGGGGGCCTGAAAACACACTTTTGAATACTGGTTTTAAAGTGCAAGTTTTTGAAAAGAATATTGTTATTATCTGCGTGTAAACTACGAAAACGGTGGTGGCGCGTTAGTGTTTCTTCACAAAGTCACATCGCCAACTACTGGCCTGGCATGAATCATACAGCATTTTTAGTTGTTTTCACAGATCTGTGACAACGTTGTCGTCTCTACGCGAAAAACGCGAAGGAGCAACTCTTCCGTTTTTAGTACATTGTTGTTGTGTAAACGTACCTTAAAAGGTTAAAACTGAGAGTGCATTTCAATATATAACATGTTTAAGGAGGTTCAGTGATTCCAAGTGGAACGAGCACAGGATTCCATGACAGGGAAGGGCCGGTTTTGCTTGTGCACAGCCTTGGGTCCGGCAGCAGGAACGTTTCCAAGGCTCTGGGATGCACGCCAAACCTTTTAGTAAATAATAGCATCTATTACTCCCAAGAAGGAAACAAAACTTAAACTTACACGAAGATGAAAGAGGCTTTGTGTTGCTTGTGCTTGCTGCCAGTGTAACCTATCCGTCAAAAGAAACAGGATGTTTTATGGGCCATAGTGTATAATAGGACGTCACCTGACCTCAAAATGTTCTGAAACGTGCAGAAGCTGTATTTAATGTCTAAGCAAGGTGGTTTTCAACTTCTAGTGTCATAAACTGCAGGTATGTAATGGTGTCGTTGCTCTGTGCCGCTCCAAATAAGGGGATCAGCTGGGCCAGCTGTGACAGAACAAGAACAGTGGTGTCAGAATAAAACCAAAAGCTTTCTTTTGTGTGTGCAAAACTCTGCATTCCTCAGGATTCCGAGAGAGTGAATGGTCAACTTCGCCATGGTAACACGTATACACAAACAAAAATGAAAGTACAATGTGATTAGTATCGAGTTTCAATGCATAAACTAAAAGCGATCCTTCAGGTCATTTTAGACATTCACAGAGAGAGCACATATTTCCAGATGATATCATAAATTAATAAACATTCAGGTGTTACCTGCTAATAAACTGAAATAACTTCACATGCTATGGAAAGTTCCAAATATATAGAAATACCACCACAGTACTGACACATTATTTTTTTTTTTTTTAGGAATGTTCAAAATGTGTTATTTCACCCCAAAATAAAAAAAATAAAGAAATTATATTTTTGCACTAAGAACTATTAATAGTTTTAGCATTGCGACATTATTTCCTCATTGTCAGCTGTCATTAGCATAATGCATTTGGAAATGGATGTTTTTGTAATTCTTTTTCCTATAATGATGATAATTCTCATTCAGTCATGCCTCTCACTAAAAATACTTCAATACAATATTTGAAAAACTAAATCAGCAGTAAATTTACTGCTACTATAAATACTTTCAAATTATATATATCTAAAATTTTCAGAGAATTTTATTTATTTATCTCTCATTTATACACACACAGACATGTTTTATGGGAACTTTCCATAGACTTAATGTTTTTATACTGTACAAACTGTATATTCTCTCCCCTTACACTAACCCATCACAGAAAACGTTCTGTATTTTTATATTTTTAAACAACGTAATTCTGAATGATTAAGGAGCCGACTAAAAAAAAAAATCCCCACAAGGACACGGATTTCAGAAATTGCCATCCTTATGGGGATATTTGGTCTATTTACCTGAACCACACACACACTTAGCTATCTAAATGGGGACATTGTATAACCTGTAACCCTACCAGAAAACTTTCTCCATTTTTACAATTAAAGTCCCCCTGTAATCAATCATTTGATCCCTTAAAACTCATCTTTGATCACTAAAATGATTTTTTTTCCTTCATGCCTTAAAATATCTTGAATGTAACTCGACACCCTTGCCTCATTTAGTATTGGCGGGTTCTATGAATATGCAAATTAGCCCCGCCTCCACTCACTCAGAGATACACTCGTCGATGATCTGATAGGTTAAAAGGTCGTTTGTAACGTCAGAAACACCAGCGATTTCGATCCGTGTTTTGTGTTTCACTGCAGTTTTAAGAAGACTTTGTGAAACTGAAAACTGAAAGTGCTACTGAAAGTTTTTGTCAGGTTTGTCAAAACTCACTTATGGTGAAATATGGTTAAGTAGGTACAAACACACACACACCAACATTTAAATTTGATAAACGAAATGTTTGCATTATTCAGATTGTTGCCCCTGCAAGCAGAACCATCATTCCTCTGTCTTTCGTCTCCCGAAGACCTGAAACTGCAGCTCTGTGGACACAATAGCACAGTGACAAGCAGAATATGCTTTTGAAATGCGCTCAGTATTTATGAGCGGGTTACTATGTAAATAGATTCAGCAAACAAATGAAGAGGAAAGAAGGGTTTAGTGTTTGTCTGGATCGGCTTGTGCTGGATGGACTGATCTCTAATCAGTTCAGCTATCAAGATTTCTGCTCGCACTGGAAGTTAGATGTTAGATGCCTCGGTGTGTACAACAGAATCTTTGATTCAAGTATTAGAGAATATTAGAGTATTTAAGAATTATTAAGTAATTGTTACATTTTGCCATGCGTCACTGCCGCCATGATAGTGTGCTTTCACAGCTTTGTTTGTGCAAGTATTCTGAGAGGTTGTTAAACTAATTAAGACACAATTTGCATGCATTTTACAACATACATTTAGGTTATTAATATCAGAAACCCTTTTCCTTTACTAATCTAGCAACTCCATACATTTGACTTTTTCCCCCTTAAAGAGCAAGCACTGTGTGGCATCCAAACGTAGAGGCATTGCTCAGTGTGTTTATTAAAAATCCCACATCTGCAGACAAAGCTTACATTGTGAACGCTGCTCATAATCACTGTAGTTTCCCACAGCATTTTAACACACTAGGCCTTTTTGTTTCCCACAAGCTTAGAGCGGAGAAACTAGACAATCTTGGGAAAAGTCCTCATCTCTTGAAACAGCGCCCTCCTCTGTCACTTCTGATGTTAAACAGTAAAAAAAAGGGAAAAAAAGGGGGAAAAAAAGAAAGATATCATCTAGGCTATAATTAATTTTTTAAAGAAATGTTAGTTTCTTGATTATAATTACTAATCTGATCAATACAGTATGGGAATATTTTATCACGTTTTTGACACTCAAAAACAAAAAAAAACATTCAGCTTTGCATCAGAAAATTGTATTTTAATTTAATTTAATAGAAAAGTTATTTTAAAATCACAATACTATTTCAAAATAGTACTGTTTTTACTATATTTTTTTATTATTTTTTTATAAATGAAACTTTGATGAACAGAAGAGACTTCTTTGAAACTTTTTTTTTTAAAATAAATAAAAATAATTAAATGCATGACAAGACCAGTTTTGCAACTGTCATGTTTGGTTTAGTTTGTTATCATGTCTTTTATTTTGTAGTTATATTTCCTGTTTGTCATGTATTTCACGTGCTTCCCATGCCATGTTCTGATTGGATGTTTTAGTCATGTGTTTCTCAGTTCTGTTTTCTCATTGGTTTATTGTGTTCAGATGTTTCTTATTAGTCATTAGTCTTTGTGCATAACTAAGTAGCCCATTGTCTTTTGTCTAGCTTTGTTCATGTAAACACTGTTGGTGAGATTTGTCTTCGTCAGGTCTAAATCAACTGTTCTAGATGTCAAGGTTTGTTTGGTATTCTGTCTCAATTTAGTCGACTTATATTACAGCACCACGGAGATACCAAACGCAGTCGCAGAATCCTTATTCAACACACTGGACATGAGATGACCACAAGCCAACCTTTATTGAAATGAGAAAGTCAAGCTATCATTATAAATCGATTTTAAAGATTAATTCCTGCTAAGACTTTACACATACATAGCATGTAAAACACAAAATTGTGAAACTACAGCCCTATTCGGACGGGACTAGTTTAACATGGAGAGGTGGGGTAAAGTAATAATTACCAGAGCTTCTCTGTGACTTTAGTCCCGTCCGAATGTGCATCTCAGTGATCATTACGGACAATGTCAGTGAAGATTACAGCGACTTTTACCTTCTGGAAAAAGGTCTGGGAAAGGTCTATTCCCGTCTAAATAGACAAGCTGTAAATATGTAAGTAAATATTCCATCATTTCCGGTTTAAAAGTAGTTTTTCAAGCATGGAGACGCTTGAAAAAGCATTCAGTTGCGTTCTAGACGCTGGGACGAGTCTGTGGCAAAACTCAAGTGTTTTCCACACACCATTCATATCATAAAGAAGATCAAAAGCACTTGAACTTCTTTTAGCTTTAGGTAGTGCTTACTACCAACAGAATCCAATCAGAATTTAATGAATAAATCATTTGACTGGACCTAACTGTTATAGGTTATATAGATTATATGTGTTTGCGCATGTGATATGTGATGTGACCCTGGATCACAAAACCAGTCTTAAGTCACACGGGTATATTTGTGGCAATAGCCTTAATATGGGTCAAAATTATCGACTTTTCTTTTATGCCAAAAATCATGAGGATATTAAGTGAAGATCATGTTCCATGAAGATATTTAGTAAATTTCCTATTGTAAATACATAAAACATTTGTGTGAGTGAATGCGGCACAATCGCGAACATAAATGGACAACTTTAAAGGAGATTTCCTCAATGTTTGGATTTTTTTGCACCCTCAGATTCCATATTTTCATTAAATAGTCGTATCTCGACCAAACATTGTCCCATCCTAACAAACATACATCAATGGAAAGCTTATTTATTCAGCTTTCAGATGATGTATAAATATCAATTTCTAAAAAATTGACCCATGTGACCCTAAGTTTTGTGGTCCAGGGTCACAAATTAGGAAGCAAATGACGACCGGAGGGTGACGGCGGTGTGTAAATCGAGTTACCCCTCCCACTTCTTCTGGTTTTACTGAGATTTCTTATCCTGTACGAATCGGCCATTAATATTACAGACGTCCTGTGTGGTAAAATTACATTATTACTCCATCAACCCTTGTAAGACTAATCCCATCCGAATAGGGCATAAGACTTCTTCAGCAAACATAAAAATGCATAAATATAGAATTACTCTTCAAATCTCTTCATGACTGACCCATGAAGTCGGTCAGTCATGGAGAAGACGTCCCACACATGAGAGATCAAGCGTTTAACCCGAGACCGTTGTTTGTGTTCGCCAAACATGCAACCGTTTTAGCATCAAAATAGTAAAACCAAGACATACGCCGTGTTGTGTGGCTGTTGTGGAAGTTTAATCCTCCTCGTTAAATTCCATAGTGTCTTTACAACGACGTGATAAATGTCACAATTCTGTCTTCACTTTGTGCATGAGGTCTTTCTGGTCAATCATTTCCAGCTGTCTGTTCCAGCGGTGGTATGCTAACAGTGCTATATTCTTAGCCGCCACCGAGCTCATTTCCATCGCACTTCCAGCCCACTCGATTCCATTGAGGAAGTACAGGTTATCGTGCAGCTCCACCGGAGGTAAACCCTGCGTGCTTCCATAACTAGGGTACGCCAACCAATCCGTGACCTGCACGGAGTAATAGGACTTAAAAAGGGTCTTCAGCTCACTCTTCCCCAGAGGAACCGGGGAAAAGACCTTGTAAACCCCGGCCTCCTGAGGCTGTTTTCTGCGGAAGCCGGAGCTTATGTTGACGGGACACACGCTGGCGGCGCTGTTGAAGACCAGTCCGGGAGTGTCCGTGGTAAGGATGCTTGAAAATGGGAAAAGCTTTGGGTCGGGGAAGCCGAAGTAGGAGCAGTTTAGGTAGCCGTGGATGATGGAGGCCACGGTTTGGTGGTAGGAGCCCGTCATTTCTGGGAGTTGTGGCTCGAAGCCCTGGAATGAGATGCCGGAGTTGACGTTTTGTTGGAGAGGCGTTGCTACTACTACAATATCATAGAGCTCCGATGTCTTTTCATTTTGAGAGTCGTAGGTGAGCTCATACTGGTGGTAATCTCCTGAGGAAACAAACTGCAGTTTTAGATATTATTCAATCCACCTTATTCCTACGTCCCATGACGCTTCGCTCGAATAATGGGTGTAACTTCCGTTAAGTTGTAAACGATCAGTGAAACGCTCGCTCTATGAACGCAATACGTAAAAAAAAGTGTCTACTCACCCTTCAACCATTAAAAGGAAATTTAAAAGTGTAAAAGCATCAACAAGGTACTTTCAACAGACGGCTTAAATATCATTGTAGTAATATCTATATATATATATTAGGGGTGTAACGATACGCGTATTCGTATCGAACCATTCGGTACGAGGCTTTCGGTTCGGTTTTCGGTACGCATTACGTACCGAACGGTTCGTTGGACCATTTTTTCTGCCGACCAAAATTTCGTTATTTCAAATGAAGGCGTCGTGGGTGGCAAGCGCGCTCATAGAGGCTGGCGCGACCACAACATCAACTGGCAAATGCAATGTAAGGAACGAAACTGAGATACTCTTATTGTGTTTGTGTGGACCGTTTATCAGTTTTGACCTGTGAAGCGGGACTCGCGAGCCCTATGCGCGAGCCTGATCAAGAAACACCACACAGCGCTAAGAGATCCAGACCAGTAAAGAAAGCATTTGAATTTCAAATGCTTTTTGAATTCGCCACTGAAGTAATAACATCGCTGCGAGATCTAGTGAGAAACATGCACATTTCTCTGTTATTAACGGATCAAACAGCGCTGACGTGGAAACCAGGAAGAAACATCGTGCCATGAATGAACTGGCCGGTGTCCACAGATCAGCAACATTCACCGTGGAATGGATTTGCTGTAGTAACACTAACTGCAAGGTATGGAAGTTTGTCAGGAATAGTGGGCTATAATGCTTTCAAGTAACATTACGTCTGTTTTATTTTGACATTATGAATACAATTGCTGCCCTCAAATGTTAATCTGAACTAAAATAAACCTTTGTTTATAACTACTACAATATTACATTTCATTTTGTCCAAGGAGCTGTTTTGTTTTATATGCTCCTAAGAAGAGTCAAGTATAGCTCCATTATTGCTCAGTAAAAAAAGCAACAAAAAAAAAAAAAAAAAAAATCATACTTTATGATGTTAGTTTCATTAAATAAAACAATAATAAAAAAAAAAATTAATTCAAGGAAATTTCTCTGGCATTTATTTATTTTTGCTGTAGCCTATGGAAAACGTACCGAACCGAACCGTACCGAACCGTGACACAAGTGTATCGTATCGAACCGAACCGTGAATTTTGTGAACCGTTACACCCCTAATATATATATATCTGTATTATGTAACTTATGTTGCCTTAATCAAAAATGTTCATTAACTTCAGCAATACGTGATACTATTTCAAAGTGATTTCCGTCATTTTGACTGATAATAAATTGCATTTACCTGTGAAAACAAACCTGGAAACAAAGAGACGCGAGGATTTGAGGAGAATATCGAGAGATTCTTCGTGCATTCCAGTGAATTATTAACGTAATACAGGTGAAACTCGAAAAATTTGAATTTCATGCAAAAGTTCATTTATTTCAGTAATTCAACTTAAGAGGTGAAACTAATATATTATATAGACTAGGGTTGCAAAATTCTGGGAATTTTCAAAGATGGAAACTTTCCATTGGAATTAATGGGAATTTAAGGGAATAAACAGGAATTTATGGGAATAAACGGGAATAAACTGGGAATTTTCAAAGTTGAAGGTTGGCTCTTCATAGGGAACTTAAATATAGTTGAGGAAAGTATATTTTAGCATAATCTTGACTAAAACAAACAGATGCCATTCAAATACACTTGAATATCCATGCCATTCCTCAATCACATGCACATAGCACACTGCTTACTGCATGGCTATTGAGACCACACCCCCTACTGGCACTGTGCATGCCTCCATCACATGTACAGAAGCCCAAAGCACAAGACTATTGAAGGCACACATTTGAGCCTGTGGACTAAACAAAGTGAAGTAAGTTTTGATGATATTATGGGGAAATATATTTATTAAATGTTTAAATTGCAAATATCACATACAAATGTATTAATCAGTAGATAGCAAGTTGATAAGTTAGATGCTAAATAAGCTAGCATAACTTTATTTACCACATAAGTAGGGCTGGGCGGTATGACGGTATATATCGTTACCGCGGAAGAAAATGTCAACCGTAACAGATTTTTTTATTCCGTGTATACCGCGTGGTTAACTCGCGTGCAGCGTGCGTGAGACTGAGACACTGATATTTGTCAAAGGAACACGAAGAAAGACCAAGAGGATCCACAAAAGGAATTACGTTTTCAAAATGAACGTGATATTTTTTGGGGGGGGAAGGTGCAGAAGTCAACTAAAGCAGTGCAGCAGACTGAAAGTTTAGAGAGACGCACATGCTCGCAACGGGGCTTACTTGACAACAAGTTCATATATCAATATTCTAACGAATAGAAATAACCTTAAATAATGTATCTATCCGTCTCTTATGTGTACAGTTACTTTCAGAGTGGACGCGCAAGCGGTTGCCGTGGTAATGAATATTTCCAAAATTCCCCAGCTTAACTTCCCATGGAAATTTACCGCCCCTTTGCAACCCTAATATAGACTCATTTCATGCAAAGTGAGATATGTCAAGGCTTTATTTGTTATAATTTTGATGATTATGGCTTACAGCTTATGAACATTTTCAAAATTTCTGAGGTTTTGAATTTGGGGTTTCTGAAATAAATGAACTTTTGCACGATATTCAAATTTTTCGAGTTTCACCTGTATATCGTAAATTAAATTCGGGAGAACAGAGCACAAATGTGCAGTATATGTTGTCCTTTTTTCATACTTTTACAGCGGATTGCAAAGGGGAAAAAGAAAATAATCACGAGGAAAAGAAAGCAGTGACTGAAAAGAGCTGTCACGTTAAAACTCCAAGTATAACGTCATTCTCATGATGTCTGAAAATAAAATGGACAGCTCATGCAGTCAAACTGACGGATCAGCTTCATTTGTAGGGCAACCTTATGATTCAAAATGATTCGTTTCAGCCTTTTTGAATGGAAGTTCCCCAAACAGGAAGTGCCACCCATAATTCAACACGCAGTGAGGTCGTCAAGAATAAGGTGGATAAGACCACCACATTTATGTTTAAGGTGCGTTCACACTGGCAGCCATCCAGGCATTATAAATGTTTTAAACAGCTGATTGTACAGGTCAGTTAATCGCCGGTCTAAACTAATGCGCTGCTGCATTGTAACACACACAGATACAGAGAAGAAAACCATGTGAAAAAACATAATTCTTAAACCATGAGAGGAAGCTTATATTTATTCACCTAACATTCCTTGACAGTTTTCTGCATCCCTCCACTCACTCTCGGCTTGTTCTTCCACAGCCTGGAATACGGGGGGAGCCCTTTGGGTTCGGGCTGAATACCGAGCCCGGAGCCTCTCCTCGGACAGCACGCCAAATATGCATTTATTCTATCTGACTTATTTGTAAGTGTGATCTCGTGAAATCTCAATTCTCCAGCGGCAGTCATCGTTGTTGTAAATGAATTCAACCCAAGCGCTCTTTGGTGACGTGGATGATTACGTTACTGTTGATCATCTTGTTCATCATCGTATAAAGCCCGCCCTGACAATTTGATTGGTCCGAACAGCTTTTGTTTGGGCATAATAGCTCCTCAACGGATCAAGTCCAGACCGAACTTCCCGACCTAACATTTTTGTTGGCGGGGCTAAGTTCGGCTGGCATCCAGGCTATGCGTAACCCAGAAGAAGGACTTTTTGGCCCCTTAAAAGTTTGTGCTAGTGACATTTTGGACAAACATCATATTCGTTCCGCTGTCTGACAGAAAATATGTAAATGAGAACAGCTTTATTGGACATATGTGAGCACGGATTAGAAGAGAAAACAAGATGCAAGTATGACGCGATGTCACGAATACGCTAATTGACGCATACGTCATCTAGCGACATTTTGGGCAGGATTTAGCTACTTTCCATTGAAAACAGTTGGCAACACTGGATAGAAGTTGTTTACGCACAAGTAAGCTAACGTGATCACCAAATAGAGCTGCGTGATTGGTCGTTAAATGATTCTTCTGTGTCTATTAAATCTAACCAATCAGTGTTTGCGCTGCCGCTGATCCAGAGAGAGCAGTGGTCATGTATAGGTATGAAACGGCTTCACACACAGTTTTTTCGCAATTTCTGTGTTACAATAATTCATATTTTCACAGAAGTACTAGGATAAAAGTTTATAGTTTGAATATAAACACTGATGTCTAAGGTAGAGATCAAAATAGAGTAAAATCACCTTTTAAAAGTATTGTGACGAGTGAGCGACTCCAGACAGTCGTTGAGCGTCGAGACTGTCCGGCGCTCGTTATTGCGGTGCATTGTGGGATTGAATGAGTGCACTCAATAACGTCCACTATGGTTTGGGACACCACTATAATGGCTGTCCCCTTAAAATAACGCCCTATTTGAGGGTATAGGGGGCGATTTCGGATTCAGCCCGATGTATTTGTCATTGAATCATTCATTCAAGAGATTTGTTCAAAAATGCTGATTCATCCAGTACTGAAACAAGAAGCATTTATGAGCAAGTCATTGAATCATTCATTCAAACTGCTTTTTTGTTTTGTTTTTAAATAATTCACTCAGATTAATTAAACATTTTAAAAAGACTCCAGCAATTAACATGTTGTCAGAACCTCTAGTAAATGACATGTTATGTTGTTTAGTTGTCAGTTCAGAATTGTGGTAGAATCGTGATCTCTGTTTTATCCAGAATCGTGCCGCTCTATCACAAAACAATCTGAATGAAACGTCGAAACCCACGAAGAGGTGCAGCAGGGCTCTACACTTACTTTTTGAACAAGGAGCACTGGTACGCCTAAATAAAAAAATTTAGGAGCACAGACAAATATTTGGGGGCACAGTCATTTTTGTTGTATAAGTTTATCATTATAGAGTGAGCGGAGTGGAACGGGAGCGAGCGGGGAGCGCGAGCGGGCGGATCTTGGACAGAGCGCAGAACGGCAATTTCAAAAGGACGGAGCGTCGCCCTATTTCCCGCTCCAATTCCGCTCCGCTCACGCCACGCATCAGTCAAAAAATGCGCCATGAAGAAGAAAAAACATATATAGGCATAGCCTAAGTCGCACTGGACTATAAGTCGCATTTATTTAGAAATTTATTTCACAAAAAAAACAAAACAATGTTACAGATGGGACAGTTCTCCGTTACGGACGTGAGCGCTCTGAAAGCGGCACTAAAAGACTGCTTTAAAACTTTCACTGAGACCTCAAACAGAAAGCACAAAGCCTGTCTTTAAATTTAATTTCGTTTTGTATTAATTGTATCTTAATTTTGATCAATGTCTTATCAACCAATTGTCTGGATTTAATAAATAAGTAAAGTATATTAGAAAATAGATAATCACGACACGAAGGCGCCGGCGGGTGAACCTGGAGTTTGTCTCATAAATGAACCGAAACTCAGCATTAGCCTACTTGCCTGACAGACCTGAGACATATATATAAAGCTTGAAATGTCTACTTTTAAACAGAACAATTCAAAACTAAAGAAAACAGACTGCTCTCTTATGTAATCCGTATGAAATGTGCATTTCTCTCTGGGGCGTTCAATACTGCGAAGATCGCGAGTCAGCATCTTTCCAGCCGACACAGACATAAAAAAAATGGTTTATTACATGGTTTAAACAATTAAAATGTCTCCTGCTATATTTTACATATTCATAATCATTCATTTTGCCGGTTCGTTGTGACAGCTTTTAGGTGCGTTATTGGCAGCGCCACCCTTACATGTTACATGAACGCATCAGCACCGAAAACATGGAGATTTTTTTCTTTTGGGGGCATTTTGTTTGTGTTCAGGCTTTCTCAGTTGTCTTTAGGCGCGATGTTAGAGGACGCTGCTAATAAAGTTGCTAGTATGGCCTACACATTGGATTCACGTTTATTATAATAGGCTATTTAAAAAAAATACCCCATTTTTTATGCCGTTCGTATCATTTTATTTTGTTGTATTTATCCGCCACACCTTGGCCGGTCCGTGAAAATATTGTCTGATATTAAACCGGTCCGTGACGCAAAAAAGGTTGGGGACCGCTACAAGTGATATACATGTAGATTTTTTTCCTTTTTTGGAGCGAGCGGGGGGCCATTTGAGTGGAGCGCGAAGCAAACTGCGTTGAGCGCTGAGCGATAATGAGCGGAGCGGCCTGATGTAGCTTTGAGCGGGGGAGCGGAGGGGTGAACAGTTCCGTGAGCGATGAGAAGGACTGTGAAGCTTTACGAGTGTTGATGGACTCGATCTACTCCATATACGTTTTGATTATCGGTCTGTATCCGATCCGGACAAATTCGTTGACAAAAACGTGATTTTCTAAGCTTTCTTCATACATTCAAGTGTAGATCCAAGAACAGTATTTTTGCCTGTCAGTGTGAACACACCTTCAGAGGTCCAGATGAACATGATCATGTGTTTTCAGAGATTGTTTTTTTGTATGTGGAATACCTGCTGATCGTAGGCTAATGGTTGTAACTGGACTCTGGATGAGATTAGCTTTAGCTAGTTGAAGCAGTCCTGAGCAAACCAGCTTGTTTCCTCCCTCCACGGCCCAGAGATTGGCCTGTGCACCGGCGAGAGACACGGCACCTGTCACAGAGAAACACACACATCAGGACAGGTGATCTTATGACATCAGAACAGGTGATCTTATGACATCAGAACAGGTGATCTTATGACCAACATGGTTTTGTTCCAGGATCATTCAGAACTTTCTCTTCTACTGTTGATAAGATATTAAGGTTACACTTTATTTTAAGGTGATGTGGTTACATTGTGCTTACTCAAATAAGTGCTGAATTAGGGTTTGGTTTAGGGTTAGTTACTCGTAACTATGCATAATTTACTGTTATTACTATAGTAAGTTAGCCTGACGTCGTCATAATCATATTCTAGTCAGAATTTGAGATCTGAAACTGCTCCACTGGGCTGTGATTAAGGGGCGTGTTTCAACCGAACCAGGAAGGAAAATGCCCTCCATTTCCTTCCTCCAATAGACCTCCAACCAATCAGAGTAACGGAGTAAGTGACGTATGTTTTTCATTCATGTTTCCGATCGACAAATGCCTCGATCGCGGTTCTCTGTTCCTCTTTTCTTCTTCTATAACAGACGCGATGGCGGAATCTACACATCTCAATTCTCCAGCGGCAGTCATCGTTGTTGTAAACGAATTCAACCCAAGCGCTCTTTGCTGACGTGGATGATTACGTTACTGTTGATCATCTGTCCATCATCGTATAAAGCCCGCCCTGACAATTTGATTGGTCCGAACAGCTCTGGTTCGAGCAACGGATCAAGTCCAGACCAAACTTCCCGACCTCAACTGGTGTGGGCGGAGCTAAGTTTGTCTGGCATCCAGGCTAATAGTAAGTACATGTAGTAACCTAACCATGTCACCTTAAAATAAAGTATTACCGGTATTAAAAGTGCCAAATCACGAAAACTTTGATGTAAAACAGTTTGATGTCATATAACACAAACTTTTAGAACTCTGTCCAAAACCCATTTCCATTTAACTAAGCAAAAAAAAAAACATTAAGAAATCAACTTGTTTAATTTTTTAACATTTAAAAATGAACGTACATGGTCACAAAATTAATTAAACTATTATATAAAAATGTACAATGTTTCAAAATATTTTTAAAATGTTTTTTATTATGTTCACAAAGGGCTAAAAATGGCTGTTTGTGTTTGAGTACATTTTAAAATGTAACTTATTCCTGTGATAATAAAGATGAACATGTTAATGTTAAAACAGTTGCTTGATATATTAATATTAGTTCATTTGAAATGTAACAATGTCTTTACTGACACATTTGATCAATTTAATGCATTAAAAATGCTACATTAAAAAAAAAAAATAATAATACTGTACCCAAAACTTTTGAATAGTAGTGTATATTTAATAGATTTTTAAATTGATGCTTATGTTTTTGGTGCAAAAACTTTACAATATTTACATGATGACAAGACACCTTTAGATTTTTAATAAGAAGATCTTGTATCCCTTTAATGTTTGAGGTTTATTATTATACTCTATATATCTAGCTATACATACACCTTGTGCTTCAAATATGTATTATGTGATTATTATTCATCACTTTTAGAATTAAAAGAAAGTGAAAAGTAGAGTATAATTCTCATAAGAGTGTAGAAATACAGTTTTCTGCTGTGCATACCGACAAACGCAGGGATGCTGATGTTCTGGCCGTAGTTGACCCTCATGATGGGGGCGATGACTTCATCAATGAAGCGCTGGGAGACGCCCAGTTCTAGCAGAGACTCGGAGAGAGAGCGGCGGGTCATGTTGATAAACCCCGAACCGCCCAGAGAATGCAGCAGCTCTTCCACTGAACTGAAGGCGTAGCCATGGGCCTGATATTTATAGATCCTGACAGGAAAAGAGAAGATGATGGTGAGACAGATAATTTGGTAAATGAAAATCAAATACAAAAACTAGTCACTCAGCTGAACAGAACTGCAGATTTTAAGGTTCCCCAACACTATAGTTAACTCATCGTATGTAGTGTTTTTTTCAGATAACAGAGAATGCATCAACAAGAAGTGGTTTGACAAGAAGTGCCTCTTTCTTCTCGTTTTTTCAGTATTACCTATTGAGGACATAATCAAAACGCTTTTTTTTTAAATGCCCCTTTTGTGCTTTTTCGAATATTATCTTTCATGCCGTGTGTAATAAAGCTGATTGTGACTGTAAAAGGTCTGCAAAGTTTAAAAGATCAAAGTGCACAATAAATGGAGTTATTGTCCCAAAAGAAAGAAGCGAAAGAAAGAACTGCCTGAAACGGGTCGTCAGTCACTCCAGTCTTACTTCCTGCATGAACCGATATAGGTTTGTAACAAATGTGCATAATTATACATTTGCACAATTTTTTAAACAGATATTTAATAGTGTTGGGACATGTTTCCTATCGATTGTAAACAAACGCTTTCTCTCTGGTTCTGTTCCAGATCAGTGTACACATTTATTTATTTATTTATTTATTTATTTATTTATTAACATATCTTTATTGCGAGGATTAACCCCTTGAGATGAAACATCTCGTTTTCAAGGGGGTCCTCCAGTACATCAAAGCAAACAGCAGAGCAAATATCACGGTCAAAGACAGCACAACAAAACACAACAACACACACACACCAGCTCACAATGCTCAACCCCACCCCACCCAGCACGAACCCCACAAGTAACATGACAGAAAAACAACCACATGACTAGCATTGCACAAGGTCAAGGACTAAGAGGAACACAAACAAGAAAATGAATGATGATAATAACAATAATAAATAAATAAAAATGAGAACATAAAAATTAGAAATAGTAAACATGACCAATGAAGTCCAAGGTCAAACAAACAAAACTAGAAACAAAAACAAATGTTCCGAAGATGTTCCCCGAGAGCCCTTCGAAACGCTGTAAGTGAAGTTAAAGAACGGATAGAAAATGGAAGATTATTCCAATCATATGGAGCCTTAAAAACAAAATGCATATTTCCCTTCCTAACCAGAAAATTAAAACAGTTAACAGATTGATAAAGTATTTTAAGACGAGAGTTGTGTTTGTTTGTCATTGCTTGTACATGAGTTTTAAAAGATAAATCAGTTTCCAGCCAAACACCAAGATATTTAAAGGTCTCAGTTGACTCTAAAGGAGAGGAGTCGAGAAAACAAAGATTAAGGTTGTTTTCACCACCTATATCCAAGGCTTTTCTATGGAACAGTAAAGAGTAGGACTTTGATTTATTTATGACTTTGACACATGACACAAGATGTCGCCTTGGCTACGGTTTCCAATGAACTGCAGTAGCCAAGGCGACATCTAGTGTATATATCTATGCACCAGTCTGCGCACACGTCACACAGCAGGATGCGCCCGCGCTCTCAGATCACTTGGACGTGGCTGTGTTCAAGAGGTAAAAACTATATAAATACTGTTCGTTTTCTCACACAAACTGCTCGTTTCGTGTCTTAGGCCATCAATGTGTACTTACGATGGGGAATTGTTTAATTTGGACGATGGGGAATTGTTTAATTTGGACGATGGGGAATTGTTTAATTTGGACTCTGTGCATGCTGTTTGAGACAAGTGACCATCCTGCATTATATGACTGACAGACAAGAACGGTTTGACCTAAAAATATCAAAATTTAAACTACTGCGGAAAAAAAGACACCTACATCTTGGATGCCCTTGAGGTAAGCTAAAACATACCAAAATTTAATTTCAAAGTGAACTATCCCTTTAATGTTGAAAGACGGTAATTGTTTACTGGGACATGATACGGATTTCGGTAAGTTGTACAATATCTTTTAACATAACTTCGGTTATGTTGCTGCAATGTATATTATGAGAAAATAAAGTGTTCTTTGACCTTGGATGCATGTAAAAGTATTATAGGAGACAAACAAAACATAATTAGGAGCCTTTAAAATAGCATTATAGAGGCACTTTAAAATGCAACAGCCCTACGTCACAGCACAACAAAACCACTTGCTATTCAGTTTCAGGTGGTAATTATAACATTTAATTCTAACAGGCAGAGATTTGGGGAAAAAAAATACTATGGAAGTCAGTGGCCATCAACTGGTTACCGAGATTCTTCTAAATATCTTCCTTTGTGTTCAGCAGAAGAAAGAAATTCATACAGGTTTGGAACAACTTGTGGGTGAGTAAATGGGTGAATTGTGTGCTTAATTATAAACATAAGCTAATTTAAAAGATTATAAACTGTCAGTAAGCGGTTTTAATGTACTCTACCCTTTCGCTCACCTCATGAACTTCTCCATGATCTCCTCCACCCACATCTGCAGGCGGATGAAGCTGATCCCATAGCGCCACCACAAGCGGAACAGATCCAGCAGGTACCAGTCCGTCTCCTCCAGGATAAACTCCTCTCCATTAAACACTGCGGTTTTCCCAGCCACGCTCTTACGGTACTTCAGCCCTGTGGACGGGTAACATGAGACGAGCACTGAAGAGAACAGCCTCACGCTTTATATAATGTGTCTTTCATTGTACTTGCATTACAAAAAAAAAAAAAAAAGTTAAAGAATTAGTTCAACCAAAAATGAAAATTTCTCATTCATTTCTCATCCTCATGTCGTTCCAAACCCGTATGACTTTTGTTCATCTTCAGAAACACAAATGAAGATATTTTAAATGCAATCTGAGAGATTTCTGTCCCTCCATTGACAGCTACTTTGATGTTTCAAAAAGTTCATAAATAGATCATAAAACTAATCCATATGAATTGAGTGGTTTAGTACAAATTTCCTAAAGAGACTTGATCGCTTTATGATGAACAGATTGAATTTAGGCTTTTATTCACAAAAACATTCATCAACACACTAGTCAGTTGTGGTAAACTGAACCTCAAGCATGTTCGCTTGACGTGCGAGAACCAGTGAGGTTTATTCTCATGTTACACAGCAGGTTTGAGCTTCAGCAGGAGGTTTGTTCTCGCTCGTCAAGCAGGTTCGGTTGAGCTTTTATGTATGTTCGCTGATCAATATGTGAATAAAAGCCTAAATTCAATCTGTTCATCATATAAAGCGATTGAGACCATTCAGAAAATTTGGTCTAAACCACTCAATTCATATGGATTAGTTTTATGATTTCTTAATGAACTTTTTGATGCGTCAAAGTGGTAGTTGCGTAGCTGTCAATGGAGGGACAGAAATCTCTCAGATTTTATTAAAAATACCTTCATTTGTGTTCAAAAGATGAATGAAAGTCTTACAGGTTTGGAACGACACAAGGGTGAGTAAATAATGACAGAATTTTCACTATCCCTTTAAGTGCAGTGTACTTATTGTGTGTTCATATTGTATTGCAAAACACTCGTGCTGCTATTGAGGAGTGATACGGGTAATGTTAGGGGCAGGTTTAAGGGAAAGTCAACAGTGAAATTACAGATGCAATTACATGCAGGTTTTTTTTTTTTTTTTTAATACAAGTACAATGTAAAAACATGTATGAACAAAATAATTGCATTGCATCACATTATTAATTTAAATGTTAGTGCATAGTTGTTAAAGACACCTATTAAGTGTGGCTGAGAACAGAATGAATAAAAACAAACCCCTTACGCGAAGTATGAGCAACTGAAGAAGTGTTTTCTCAGGAGGAGGAGGGCTAATTCAGTCACTAATAACTAACTTCAACATTTTAGCAACATGACTACAACTAACCCAGTTGCTGGACAAAGTCTTGCATGTGCAGGTTGAGGGAATGGATGATGGATCCCCCGGACTCGTACTCTTGCTGGTTGACGGTCACAGTAGCCAGTCGACCACCGACTGAGCCTTTCTCAAACACATCAATTCTCACTTCTGGCCCGAAATGTTGCCTAAGGAAATGAGCTGTGGCGGTTCCTCCGATTCCGGCTCCAACAACAGCTACACACACACACACACACACACACACACAACACGACACGACACGACACGACACGAGTGTTCAGACTGCAGCATAAAAACCTTTATTAGTAATATCATTCACTTTTTGGCCTACCTATTTTAGAAGGCGGAGCGCCATCTTGCTTTGCATAATCCGAATCCGCCAATACATGCACAAAAGAAAGAAGAACAAGCAGAGACTGATGCATGTTTGTTTATGAACCGAGACTACCGCCAATGAACAGAGGATGCACGTGCATTCAAGCTAACAGTTAAATGAATGCATGAGCCTTTATGCATTTCTTCTCATCATTGTAATAGAAAGGAAAAAAAGGAATTAACACGCAAATAGCTGATGATTTTGATAAATGTCGCTTAAAAGCTATACGCATTAATGTCTGCTACTCAGTGTTGCCAACTATTTTCAAAGGAAAGTAGCTAACGCCTCCCCTAAAAGTCGCTAAATGTCGCTAGATGACGTCATACGTCAATTAGCATATTCATGACGTCATCGCGGCGTACTTGCGTTCTGCCTGCCTAATGTTTTTTCTCGTTAAAATCATGCTCACATAGGCTACTGTGTTTTTATATAACATAAAATATAACATTTATAATATAGCCGAATGTCCAATAAAGCTGTTCTCATTTACTATATTTTTTTGTCAGACAATAGAACGAGTAGCTGTTGAATGACTATTTTTTTTATATGTGTAAAATTATCTGAATTGAGAGAGAGTTCGGGAACTGGGTGAACTAAAGCATTGTGATAGTGAGTATTACAAGTGATAAGCACAAGTAATAAAATTAAATGGTCAAACTAAATTCTTTAAATATAAAACAAAAGATAAGTGATAAGTCCGTCCGTGGAAACAACACTGCTCATTCACGTCTGTTCCGTGCTGCTGCTGCTCCTCTCTCAGCCATTCACTGAACAGGGTAGACGCAGAGAGAGGTGACGGCAAGGAGAACGCAAACCTCGCGCTCGCAGGACTGTGCTGGCAACATTTGGAGGTTACTGAGGTTTGTCCAAAAAGTAGCTAGATTTGTCGCTAGTTGCTTTTTTGAAATAATGTCGCTAAAGGGGTCTGAAAAGTCGCTAAAAATAGCGACAAAGGCGCTAAGTTGGCAACACTGCTGCTACTGTCCACCGGCAACAAGAACGCATGATCGTTCATGCGCACGCTTCTGACCAATCAGAGCAGGAGAAACTCTCTTCTGACCAATCGGAGCGATATAAATGTCTGACCAATCGGAATAGGAAGAAACCTTCTTTCTTCCGGGATGCCTTGAAGCATAAAAGATGGAATGGGCTTCTTGGTCCCAATTATTGGTTAGATTTAGTTTTTGTTGAAAGTTAAAAGATGCCATAAGCGATTTCAGCGACTGTTTTAGACCGTCCAGTCCCGTCAATCATACGGTATATATATATATAAAACACCGCCTTGCAAATACATTTTAAGGTATGATTAACAGACAGAAAGCGTTTCTGCCTAAAAGATTGCTAAATTACTTTTAATTGCATTTACAGTAAAGAGGGCTCTCACAGGTGTGATTTCTCAGTCAGGAGTCAGGTGATATCTGGCAGGTAAATTATGTTACATTTCCAGGTTTCTCAGAAGCGGAAGTCGTTATAGTTTGTGTTCCCATTTTCTCAAATAGCAAAAGAAAAACATCCCAATAGTGTTTTCATAACTTTCAAAAAGAGGAAAAAAATTAATATAGAGATTGATAACGGCAGTCGGAAGAGAGAAAGTAATTTAAAGTAAAGGACGGTTATATAATACAAAGTAGCCTAAAGTGTTATATATATATATATATATATATATATTATATTATATTATATTATATTTAAGTTCAATAATTTCACTTAAATGGCAATGCAAATGACCTATTAATTGTCATTTAAGTGAAATTACTGAACTTAAATATACAAGCTTTATAAAAATGATCATTCTAGAAGAAAATTTCAGATGGCACTTAGAGGCTTTTGCATCTGAACTCTTCATATATATATATATATATATATATATATATATATATATATATATATATATATATACAACTTTGCAGGATTTACGATGATGACCAGTAGAAGAACAATCAACACACTGAAGAGATGCAGGCCTAGCTATACGTCACAGCCGCCTCGCTTTCATTCCTGTGAAAAATCAAAGATGACACTGCTGTGAATAAGGTCTGGCCTATACTTTCATTCACTATTCCCTACTTTACTCCACTAATATAGTCCACTTGAAGGAGTGAATGAAAACGAGTGAGTGAATTCGGACACTGCGACGGAAGGGCATCAGTTTTTACATAGTTTGTGCTTGCTGTTTAATAATCATTTGAAACTTAGCAAACTGGCAGCTCCAGTAATAATGAAAATATTTATCTTGAACTCTCTCATGGAACTATGTATACATCTTATTTAAACAATTTAATAACCAATTAAGAAGGAATTTATACCTTTGGAAAATGGATGGATAAATTCATTTCGATACGACTCTCACAGTGCATTATGGGTATTCTCTAGCCGTTGCACACTCGTTATTGCGGTGCATTGTGGGATTGAATGAGTGCACTCAATAACGTCCTCTATGGTTTCGGACAGCACTACAAATGGCCGTTAGCGTCCTATGTAAAGGAGTATTTCGACACCGCTCCGTTCACGCCACGTCGTAATTATCGTAATTACAGGATTTCAACTTGTAAAAAGTGTTCATGTTCTCATAGAGCTCGTAATTACAACTTGTGAGCTGGGAATTTTCTGAGAGCTCCTACTTGCACCACATGATCAAAAACAAAACAAAAAACATATATTATGCAATTCCAATATATCAGCATTGTCACAAATAATGAACATTTTCCCTGCATTATGTATGTATAACTCCTTAAAAATGGAAAGCACAAGAGAACTATTTAAAATAAAAAAAGAGTTGTATTAAATAATTAAATAAAATTAGATTCAATTAATATAAATAAAAAGTCAAAATAAAAATAATAATATTAAAAACATTAAATAATTAAATTAAACAAATTTAAATCTGGTAGAGAAATTAGAGTTTACTTTTGATATTGATATTTTACATTTTACATACACTAATAGAGTGTTCCAGTCAGATCGTATGTTAGTTATTAGTTAATTCTGGGCCAGGGAGAAATTCCCCTTTAGCCAACTGGTTTTGTTTGGAGACTGATTTCCCAAACAATTATTATGTTCAAGATTAAGAGGGATTTTCTTACAAAATCACAATGACCAGTGCCAGGAACCTGAAACATGATTTGACTTGATGCCTGTCCAGGAAATGTCCCTTGACCTGAAAGGTTACAATAGATTAAAAATACATTTAATGTTCTGTTTAAAAAGTGAAACCATTATTTATGGATTTGTACCATTTGTGACATTTCAAAGATTTCTTAAAATACTACAGTGACTAATGAAGAAAGATCGTCGAAATAAATATAGGCCACTCATTCCAGTCACTGACATTTTCACCCCCCCCCCCCCCCCCCAAAAAAAAAAAATAAAAAAAAAAATAATAAAAAAAATATATATATATATATATATGAAGAGTTCAGATGCAAATGCTAAGTGCTATCTGAAAGTTTCTTCTAGAATGATAATTTTTATCAAGCTTGTATATTTAAGTTCAGTAATTTCACTTAAATTACAATTAATAGGTCATTTGCATTGCCATTTAAGTGAAATTACTGAATTTAAATATACAAGCTTGATAAAAATTATCATTCTAGAAGAAAATTTCAGATGGCACTTAGAGGCTTTTGCATCTGAACTCTTCATATATATATATATATGCTTGGTTATAGTTAACATTTGTGCCTGGTTTCACAGACAAGGCTTAAGATAGTCTCATACTAAAATGCATGTTTGAGTTGTTTTAACTGAGCGCTGATATATCTTTAAATATGTCATATAATGTTTTTTTCTAAGGCACATTTATAAAAGCTACTTAAATGTCTAAATCCTGGCTTGATCTAAACCCTGTCTGTGAAACCAGGCCATGGTGTCTTCACTTTGCTTGTGTTATATGAGGAAATAATTCTCATTTGTTCAAGAACACTGTAAACATTGACATTGTCTTTTATATCTTCGAAACTGTGCCATTAATCTTCCTCTCCTGTGTTGATGCTGGCTTTCACACGTTTGCACTTTTAAAGGTCAGCGTTTATTTATACGCCGTTTTCTCGTCATGAGAGTGGCCTGTGACTTCAGGTCATCTGTAGTGAGATTCTGACTCATTTCCTCATGTCATGTGAGGAGAGAGAAAACTCAGTGGCGCAAGATGGCCATAAGTCATGATGACCGATATCATAAAAACAACTCATGAAAAGTCATGACAGGACATTCCCACATTGTTTATGACCTTTACAGACATATTTCGCTGCTGTAATGTTAAATGGTCAGTGGAAATGTTTACACAATTCATCGAAAAGCGGTGACCTAAAAACGGTAACATGTAAACGTTCAAGTCAGCGATATTATTTAACACGACTGAACCCACCTATAAACATTCATTCATATGGCCTATACCCACAAATCAAACATTTTTGGGTCAAATCAGCTAGAAATCGAACAGGTTACTACTGTTGTCAGTGTATAAAGCTGAATGCAGGGCGTCTCGTCAGCAAATGCAGTGGAAGCGTGAAAACTAGAGTGATATTCAAAACAGGAGGTCTGATATTTTGCATTGTTTTGGTACTCTTGGAAACTGGGACGAAAAAAAAAAACCACCAACAACAACTCTCGTGTGAATCAGGAACGTGAAAAAGTTGGTCTAATAACAGTTAGACGAGAGATATGGCACTCTTGATGGGCAAACCGAACAGGGTTAGGATTTCCCCGTCTCAACCCACGGACTTTACAGAGCGGAAATGGTGCATTAAATACTTAACCAACATTTCCTCCTGCTCTGGCGGTTGGGGTTTTCTCAACACCAGCGTTGCTTACACGTCGCCTCGTCTGCAATAACAGGCTATACCGACGGAAAAACAATGTTATTCGATCAACCTTTATCCATTAAACATGATTGCAACCGTGTGCTGTTGGTGGTGTGACGTGGGTCTATTATCATGGGCCGTACGTACGTGTGTTGTGCAATTACGGCTATCTTTGCACTTTGAGCAAAATGGATAGCAGAGGGACTTTCCCATGACTATGTGTGTAGTGTGGAACAAACGCCCATGCAAATGACAGGTCTAATCGATGGGTTTATATAGGGATGCTGCACTGAGCGAGTAGGCGGCAGAAGAGCTTATCGCTCACGGCAAGGTTCATGAGAGACGTGATTCAGCATCCTCAATATGGTACTGGTACCGAAATGACTCAGTATCAACACATGATGTGGACCTGTGGAGAGAAGAGGCAACAACTGAAGGTAGGTTTAAGGAGGTGAGTGATAAAACGCAGATAAACGACAGATGCGCACGTGGGTTGAAGAAGTCAGTGGAGTTGAAGATGTAAAAAAAAAAAAAAAAAAAGTTGCAAATGCAATCGTTGCATTTGATGTTTAAGAGCGTTCACACACTTAATATAAACACTTATCAATGTGGAATTTATGAGGGCAGTTCAGATTCATCATAACACCACATGCATGTAATACTGGAGGCAATATGCGCATCTCTTAGTGCGTTTAAATACACTACTGTTCAAAAGTTTAGGGTAAGCAAGACTTTTTGTGGAAGAAATTATTCATTTTATTTAGCAGGGATGCATTCGTTGATCAAAAGTGGCAGTAAAGACATTTATATTGTTATAAACGATTTCTATTCATCGAAAAAAGTGACACGGTTTCCCGCCAAAATAATTTTGCAGCACAACTGTTTTCAACATTGATTAGTTCTGAAGGATCATGCGACTCTTTTTTTAAGTTGTATTAATATTTCACAATATTACTGCACTGGGGAAGAAAAAAAAATACAATCAATAAGTTATGACAACAAATGTTTTTACATTGGTTTAACTCACAAAAATTTTAAAACTCATTTTTTTAAAGTCAGTTTAATGTAATATAAGTTGCAATTACTTAAATATCCAAGTTGATTGTACTTAAACATTTAAGGCAGACACTTTTTTTTGGATCAAATCAACTTTTTTTTTCAAAAGCAAAATCTTATCCACCCCAAACTATAATGACAGGCATTTATATTACATTTATTTTTATATAATTTTTTTTTTGTAGTAGGTGAAATTAATTTGTTGCGAAGTTCTAACATACACGCACAATTAACATAATTAAAAGTTCAATCAACTGAAAACATTATTTAAATGATCCTTGATCACAGGAATCTTAGTTTAATTCATATCTTGTTTTTATTTGATTCTTGCAAAGGAAGTTAACCCGAACATGACAAATATTAGTTTGATTCATTCGTGCATGAAGTGCTTTCGAGAAAATGCTCTTGAACAAATACAGAATTGCTGGAATCATGAAGAGGAACGAGGAAATCCAAGACAAAAAAAAAAAAAATGCTACCAAAAGAGACAAAGTTGTGCGACACATTTTTACTAACTAAATAATACTTTCATTTTTCTGTTTTTATTTTTGGTGATAAATGATTTTTGAATGAATGTTTATTGACTTTCATTTAGTTTTTTGCTTGGGTCACATAACCCCCCCCCCCCCCCCCTGGGCAGCTCTGCTTGACTTCTGGATGTTAAACTGAGCTCTTGGCTTTGAGAACTGAATTCCAAGGGTGTCTTCTTTATATTCAGCCCACGGAGTTCAGTTCTTAAGTTTGGATGCTCTCGGCATCGGCTCTGACCCACGACCTGCACAAACACTGGACCAGAAGGTACTGATGCCGTTTATCATGCACAATTCCTCAGTCCTCTTGCTTTCAGATTAGAGATCTTAATGCACTAGTTCAGTGGATTATGTCAGGTTGTGGATCATCATTTCTCTATTGCGTAGAAGTAAAATAGAAAACTATTGATGTAGTTTTGTATGGTGATTTTTTTTTTTTTTTTTATTAGCACTTTTATTTTTATCCTACACTTGTAAGTGAAGACTTGTTTGGTTAAACACGATATAGTAAATAAGGGTCATTAATTGTTTACCAGCAATGTTTTTTTTTAAATCTAATTTATATACTGTATAATGTATGTATTAATGTCAAATTACATATATTACTTGCTCTATATTATATTTTGACATTAAATAATATCAGTACGATGAATAGCATGTTGTGAATAATGGGAAATACGTCTGTTATTAAAGAAAGGCAATATTTATTTACTGTTTTTGCAGCACAATACGTTTTATGAACTTTATTGCTAAAGTATTTTGATAATAAAAAAAAAAATCATTTTAATATGAAAAAAAAATATTTTGTTTTATGCAATTCAAAGTGAAAATTACAGGCCATTATCCTTTTAAAGTGTATTATGAACTTTAACTGCTTTGCTGAAACTGGTTTACTAATATTAATTTGAAGTTGTATTATAGTCAGTCATCGGCAAAAGTGTACTTTGTACATCTGGCACTTTATTTTACAGTGTCCTTGTTAGACATGTTACATGTAGTTAATAACAACAGTAAATTAAACTAAAACTCAATATAAAACTAAAACTGAATGGAAATTAATTTTACTTAGTAAAAGCTGCAGTCCGTAGCTTATAGTCCAGATATAAACACTTATTATAGGTGTACCGTAGTGATTCAGGATGAGACAAACACACGTTTTTGGAAAATGGATTCATGATGAACTCGCTTATTATATGCATCTTGTAAACGTTGAACACAAAACAGTTACGGACTGCAGCTTTGTATAAATGTATAAATACACTCTCACGAGGACACCTTCAAATAAACTTGATAACCATGATAACCAACATATAGCATATACTTTTTTTCGAATGCTTTATCTGATGTCCAGTTGTTAAATCACTCTTAGTTCTTGACATTTTAAAGTAAAATGTCTTCATCGCCCCAATCTGCCAAAAAAAGACACTTGAAACTGACATTATCCGGAAGGCTTCGGCTGATTTCTTCGTTTTAAAGACAATTTAAAGGGGTCATGACATGAGAAATCAAACTTGCCTTGATCTTTTGATGATAATTAGGTCTTTGCATGATAATTAAATTAAATTCACATTTAGCATTTTGCACAATACAAATCATTTCAAAGCAGCTTTACAGAACAATACATGTTTCTACATTACAAGTGATCTGTTATCAGAGATGAATGTGTCAAAGTAATGTCCATTTGTCCAGAAAACTAAGATAATACAAATCATGTAGTTAGCTAAAATCATGTTCTCATTTAGGCAGAAACAATGGTCTCATTGAAACAGCTATTACAAGTTGGGATCATAATGATTATATAGAAAAGTTGGCAGTTTTCCATCATGTCTGCATCTGAAGTCTTCATATGAGGCGGGATCTAGACTGTGTGCTGTTTCCTCGCAGCTGCCGTTCATAACATTTAGAGCAAAAGATAATCATGTGCACGTCTTCTAACTGACATCTGACATTTGTACTGGAGTACAAAGAGGTTAAGATATGTATTATATGAATGCTAGGCTAAAGAGATGCATCTTTAATCTAGATTTCAAACTGGGAGAGCGAGTCTGAGTCCCGAACATTATCAGGAAGGCTATTCCAGAGTTTAGGAGCCAAATGTGGAAACGCTCTCCCTCCTTCAGTGGACTTAGATATTCGAGGTACTATCAGAAGCCCAGAGTTTTGTGATCTTAAAGAACGTGATGGATTATAGGGCAATAGAAGATTAGTTTAATAGGTCAGTAGCAATACTTTTCAATTAATACGTAACTTAATAGGTAACCAGTGTAGAGTTGATAAAATATGGGTTATATGATAAGATTTTCCTGATAAGAACTCTAGTATAGCTGCATTATGGACTAACTGTAGCTTGTTTATTGAGGATGTAATGCATTACAGTAATCTAGACTAGAGGTCATGAATGCTTGAACTAACTTTTTAACCTGGATGGGAGACTCCTGGGAAAACCAGGTTGCTGCTGGAAGAGGTGTTATTGAGGCCAGTAGGGGGCGCTCACCCTGTGGTCTGTGTGGGTCCTAACGACCCCAGTATAGTAATGGGGACACTATACTGTCAAAGAGCACCGTTCTTCGGATGAGACGTTAAACTGAGGTCCTGACTCTCTGTGGTTAGTAAAAATCCCAGGATGTCCTTCGGAAAAAGAGTACGGGTGTAACCCCGGTATCATGGACACATTTGCCCATTGGTCAGCATTGGCCTCCTAATCAACCCCATATATACACTGATTGGCTTCGTCACTGTCTCCTCTCCACCAGTAAGCTGGTGTGTGGTGGGCGTTCTGGCACAATATGGCTGCCGTCCCATCATCTAGGTGGAGCTGCACATTGGTGGTGGTTGAGGAGATTCCCCCCTTCTATGTGTAAAGTGCTTTGAGTACCCAGAAAAGTGCTATATAAATGTAAAAAATGATTATTATCATTATTATTATTACAGGTGGGAATGGAGACACTGTGGAAGGATGAGACACTGGAGACAGGGAGAGAAATCCACTTTGTATAAACGAGATCGGACGATGAGCTGTGGTGAAGCGAGTGCATTTATAGCGGCGGTGGTGAGGGTGATGGCAGATGTAGTGCAGATCTGTGACAGATTGCAGAGGTTGTTCCTGAGTACCTAACCTGTCCTGAGACGCTCGCGGAGGTCATCCGTGAACTTTCTGCCTGTCCTGAACACAGACTGTAAAAAAAAGATGGACGACGCACCCTCCCTCTCTTCCATTGTAGTAAGCGAAGCCGCCAGTGACCCAATATGGCGCTGACATCTTGAGTCTCGAGTCGGCGCAGCAGTGAGCGTGAAGTGGTATCAAGGTACTAACTAAAACCAAACTTATTTAAAGAACGAACTCTTGAACTCATATCAGCGTGATTTAAAAAAACTGGCTAAAATGACAGAAACCATCTTTGGGAAAAAAAATATTTGATGTGTAATTTGATTGTTTAGTTTGTCTCACGTCCATTACGTTACATGGAGAGGGCGGGGTTTATGACCTATACTGGGACCAGCCACCAGAGGGCGATCGAGATGCTTTGGCTTCACTTTTCAGGACTCGTGTGGCTCGCTTTGCCCCGACACGACCACGGAGGTCACCTATGAACTGTCAGTTTGTCCTGTTATGGCCACAGAGGTTAATCTGAACTCTCTGCCTGTTTTGACACAGCCCTAGAGGCCAACCATAACCTCTCTATGCTCTTTGTTCCAGTTCCACCTGATTAGTGATGGTGGTTTTCTGATGGTGGCGTCCAGGTCCGACCAAACGGCAACCGTCCGGTCTCTCTCTTGAATCCAACACAGAAGTGACTTAAACTGCAATTCATCGACTGGCCACTAGAGACCGGCTGCAATGGAGCGTAAATTCCATAAACCCCCATGTTAAAATGCCCAACTTTACAGCAGAAAAAACATGTTTACAGCCTGGTGCAAAAAGTGGTTTTGGTCTATATAGCTAATTTTGCCCTTCATGACAACTATGAGGGGGGTGAATTTTTTTATAACTCATCAGTTTAAATTATATTAAGCCTTAAAGTTCTGCATAATTAAGGGCGTGGCCACTTGAGTGACAGGTGGATTGCGGCTGATGTCACTACTAGCCGTCTGTCTGCTGTCTGTTAGCGTCACGTCACCTCAGCTAATCCCGCTTTTTAGATAATTTTCGGTTATCCAGGAATGACGCGCGGCCAATTTGGCGACGGCTGGCTCCGCCCACTTTGGGCTTCAAAAATGCTCTTCTGAAACCTACGGGTGACGTCACGAACACTACGTCCATATTTTTTTACAGTCAATGAATCCCGACTGATGGTCCTTAGCTACGCCTTGGCAACACCAGCTGGAGAGCCCACGATCTCCACCAGAGGGCACTGGTTCCACCTGCTTTAACTGTGTACGACATTTCCCAAAACTCATTGCCTGGACTAATCATATTCTGATTAATCTATTATTATTAATCTATTATCAATCTATAGCCCTGTGTATTAACTCTTACTTTGTGAAATCTTGTATGTTGTTGTTACACAGCATTTCTGAGCATTATCCTGGTTTTCTGATTTTTTTTTATTACCCTTTTGCCTGTGTTTTCTGCCCTGTTGTTCACTTGGATTGCTTGACCTTTTGCCTGTTATATATTCTGAATTGTCCCAATAAAGCTGCATTTGGATCTTCAACCCAAGTCTCGGAGCAGTTCGTAATAAGTCATCACGGTGCTTGCAAGGCTAATGGCATATTTATTTGTTAAAATGCATTGAATAGGCTCTGTGCCTCCCTACATCTGTTTCCCATACTATTTTATCTGTTGTAACAAAAAAACGTAAAAAATGTAACTAGATTTATCACACTTTTTTTTTCTGTGAGTAATCGCATTTAAATTTTTTTAAATATATTTTATAATGTAATAATTTCATAGTTAATCTCCAAATTAATGTAGAAACAACATAAAGACAGTATATTTTAGATACTTGTTTAATGGCATCTTTTTATGAATGAAGGTCAGTATCACTGATACTAATAGCCTACAGCTACTGATGTCTTGATGAAAATGATTTTTTCCACATCTCAACATTGCAATGTAATTGAAAGCTATATATAAAAAATGTTTAACATTTATTAGGCTTCAAAAAATATAACAACTTTTTTTTTAAGTGAACTTCAAACAATCCTTACACAAACCCGTAATAAATGTCATATTTACATGTGCCCCTCCAACAAGTCTAACAAGTTATCATGGTGCTTACAAGGCTGAATGGTTATGCTGTTATTTATTAGGACTTTTCACATATTCTGTAAAAATCAGATTTTTCTAAATCAGAAAGCTTATTCAATGTATTTAAAAAATAAAAAAATATTTTTATATATATATATATATATATTATTTTTATTTTTTTCAGCTGGAAAAAAATAATGTCGACAAAAAATGGCACGTTGTTGCTTTCGACCACAAGATCTCTTATTTACATATGTGCAACTGGACCATCTCTGCTTAATGGAGTGCAGCAGAGAGCACATCAAAACTAGTTTGCATTTTAGCACTCCCAGTTCCATCGCCCTTATATTATAGTGTATTGTTATTGGAAATATACAGTATATGGGGCAAGCTTAGCAGAATCAAGAATCTGACTCAAGAGTCTGTGAAAGCTCATTGTTTGGTTAATCGTTGAACATGTGAGGTGTCGGAAGCTCAGTGATGGTGACGTTGAAGTAGTTTTGAAGTACTCAAGACTGGGCTTAGTCTTGAGACCAGTTTTTGAAGGTCTAGGCCTTGTCTCGGTCTCGACCGCATTTGTACTCGGTCTTGTCTCTGTCTCAGATTAAGAGGACTCAGTATGTTATTTTAAGACATTGGAATTTTTTTTTAATTCTATTGAGTATTTATGAAGTGAACCAGAGTGATGCTAACTTCTGGGTTAGCCCAGAGCCATAGAGAGAGAGAGTTGCGACACTCCCATAGACCTCCGCTGTAAATAATGGCGGCGCTTTTAACCGCCTACTTCCGGGATATGAAGATCGGAATAGTTCCAAACACTGTCATTTGGGCGTTGGACACCATTCACTTACATTGCTGCGCGTCGAGTTGTTCCAGAGTTAAGTTGCCGAAATATCGACCTCTTTTGAATTGTCAACTGTCTATATTGTATCAGAGGCCCTTTGCGATGCTTATACTGGTCTTCATTTGTACATGCACAGCGTAATTATTTATATTTTATGTTGGTTGTTTCAACCAATTTTCAAGCACTGCCTGCTAGCTAACGTTAGTTAGCTAGCGCGACTTCGTCAGCTAAGAGTTCGGTAATGAATCGCTACCACCTTTATAGCAACTTTTATTTAATTTAATTTTTTGGGATATACTAACTTTTCATTATGTTATTATTGTCTTGAGTGAAGCGGCTTGTGAGAACAATGCTGGACCTTTAGGATTGTTATGGCCATCACCAGTCCTGTCTGTTTCATGGATCACCTGCCCCTGGTTTTTGTTTTTCTTGTTCACACTCACACAAGCACACATTTTTGTTGTCTGTCATTGTTTAATAAAAAATATTTTATTTGAAAACCTTCATTTGTATCAGCCATGCTTAAATTCGTTTTTAATCTGTTATAGTTTTGATAATGTGTATGGCCTTAATCTTAAAATAATATTCTTAGTCTTAACATGATCATGTTTCACGTTATGGTCCTGGGGGTGGCCACTTTCATCAGAAGAAGTGAGCTAGCTTCTAAGCGAATTCTGAACGGACCGCCACGGCAGACCTCTTTGTGTGATCACGAAGGTAGGCTAATGGCTGAATCAAAATTTATAAGCAAAATCACGGGAATCAATAGCCTAATACAGCCCAGTTGTGCTAAAATAAATATCATGAGACGTCCATCATCAGATGAATGATATGGAAAAGTTAAGTTAGAGCCGCTAAAGCCAGTGCTACTACCCATGCGAACATGAACACTAAGCTTTTCCCTCCAAAAATATAGCTTAAAACTTATCTCCAAATGCAAAACTGACATTAACAAAATGCAATAATGCAATAACAGCTGAAAAAGTACTTGGGTGTGTGTTTTATTTTATATTTACCGTTCAATAATGCAATCGCTGCTGTCTGTCCCATAGAAGAACATGACAGCCAGCGTATGTTTTGGAACTATTGGGGCTTACATGAACCACGTGACAGCCATAGCGGCGACATCAAAGAGTGTCGCAACTCTCTCTCTCTATGGCTCTGGGTTAGCCTAAACAAATGTCATGATCACTGCAGCGCTTTATAGTCTCTGGCAATTGTCAAAGCTCTTCTTCTGCCCTATTACATTAAACGTGGCTTTACTGCCATCTAGTGTTCTTTTAGTATTCAACAAACTCTTCAGATTATTCTGTGTGAACCATCAAGACTGTCTTTGCTTGAGTTAGTTAGTTATATTGTGTAAATACATACATATTTTATTTATACAGCTGTAAATAATGCACAAATATGTGCATAAAGTCTTCTGTTTCAGATGTAGACCACATTATTATTTTTGTTATTTCTGTTCTCGTGTCATATGTAGGCTAATATGTATCCGTGGATATGCTATAATATCTCAGAAATGTTATATTTCTCCTATAAAAATAATTATCATCTCATATTGGAACATCGCAACATTTTGTGCATACCTTTAAGTGTAAACGAATGTTATATTTTAGAAATAAAATGAGATAAAATTAGGCCTTAATCAGAAGGAAAGGGCATAGCGTGGAGGAAAATGAATAAAAATGGCAACAACAGTGGGATAATACAGTAAAAGTTAATAGTCAATATAAAACAGAAAGATATGAATCAGAGACAGCAGGATAAGAATGTGAAATATATGAGACCGTTGAACATATTCTTACATCATGTGAGAAATTCACTGAAATTATGAGTGAATCAGGATGTTAAACGTATTCTAGAATGTGCAGGCAGTTTTACAAGAGAAGATGTGTCTACTGAATATTCTCGAAACGTCTGGACTGGACAAGCGAGTGTTTAAGTGAAGTGCAGGACAGTAGGGGGCAGTAACGCAACACTCCTGATGCCAACCCCCGCCAAACCCCACCGAAGAAGAAGAAGAAGAGGGAGTGGAAGCTTCTAGACGCCTGAACCTCGGCCGCGTCTCTTCCTTTATCCCCGTGACTCTGTGTTCAGGTTTCCAGCAGAATGTCCGCGGTTAAAGCACTAAACCCGAAAGCAGAGGTGGCCCGGGCTCATGCAGCCCTGGCCGTGAACATCAGTGCGGCCCGAGGGCTTCAGGACGTGCTGAAGAGTAACCTGGGGCCGAAGGGAACAATGAAAATGTGAGTTATTTGTCGTGTTGCGCACCGCTTTGTTAGCACGTGTTTGTCACCCAGTCATCCGCTAACCGGCTCAGTCCAACATGTGCTCCGGGGTTTACGCACGTTTTCCCCCGTCACTGCGACATGCCAAAACGCAGTGTGTTGCAATGCTCGGAAAATCTGTTTGATAAATGAAAGTGTGTGTTTTTGAGGCAAGTTTGGACCCACTGGTTGTCAAGAAGTTAGCATCAGTGCTATCTTACTCATCGTGACTGTAAACTTGCATTTATTATTAGCAAATCTGGTCTAGAGCTCGATTCTGTGTGTTGTGTGATATGAGTGATTTGTTTAATACATGTTTGCAGTACTTTGGTATCAAGTTTTTAATTGCATGCAGCGGCCAGCCATTTTAATTCAAGAACGCATGAACCAAATAAAGAAATAAAATGAATAAAAAAATGAATGGTCGTCTTAAAAAAATAAGTGTCCTGGTAATTGAAGTCATATAACGTTAATCAAAATTAAAAATGCATTTATTTATGAAATGTTAAAGTATTTAATAATAATTAAACGTGTACGTTTTTTATTAATGTGCCGATGTAATGTTTAATCAAAATAACTCCCTCTCCCTTTGAACGACTTCTCTGATGATGTTTACTAGCGCGAGGGTGTGGCACCTGTCAATCACTCTCATCACAGTAATGGCAAACAACAATGATTCAACCAATTTCTGATGGACAAAATTAAAAGGCAAATTCACCCAAAAAATTAAAATTGATTCAGTAATTACTTGTTCCAAACACCTAAGACTTTTGTTTATCTTCGTAACACAAATGAAGATCATTTTGATGAAATCTGAGAGATTTCTGTCCCTCCATTGACGGCTACGCAACTACCACTTTGATGCATCAAAAAGTTCATGAATTAAAGAGATTGTAAAACTCAGGAGCTCAAGCGTGATCGCTTAACGTGCAACAACTAAAGATGTTCATGATGGTTCAGCAGGTTTGAGCTTCAGCGTGATGGATGGGAATGTTGGTGGGTTCCCAAAGATGGGAATGTTGGTGGTGGGTTCTCGCGCGTCAAGCAGGTTCGGTTGAGCTTCTGTTTATGTTCGCTGATTAATGTTTATATCTGAATAAAAGACTAAAATAAATCTGTTTATCATACAAAAGTGATCGTGTCTCCGCTAAAGCCACTAAATTCGTATGGATTAGTTTTACGAATGCACTTTTTGAAGCGTCAAAGTGGTAGTTGCGTAGACTGTCAATGTAGGGACAGAAATCTCTCAGATTTGATCAAAAATATCTTCATTTGTGTTCTGAAGATGAAGGAAAGTCTTACGGGTTTGGAACGACATGAGGGCGAGTAATTAATGACAGAATTTTCATTGTTGGGTGAACTAACCCTTTGACAAGCTCTATTTTTTTGGCAAGCCATTTAGGGAAGGAAAGTGTTTCATTGCGACTTAAAGGTACACTAAGTAACTTTTTTTTTTTTTTTTGCTTTTGTTCAAAATCAACAATTAATTTCTTTCAAAAGGTGTTTTTGTCTTGGCCTGATTCCCTATGGTAAGCCTATTATAAGAAAGAGATGATGTTTAATTCTCTCAAAATAACCCCCGACGAGAAGCCACGCAAAATTCGCAACGCGAATGTGTCATTCTTATGCTTTCATGACAAATCTGTACAATTTTAAGATGTTTGATTATTGAAAATGTATTATGCAGATTTTTAAATAGTGTGTGTGTGTATGTATATATATATAGCCTGTGTGTTTCAAAGCAAGGCACTGCACACATTAGGGTTGGGAATCACAGGGTACCTCACGATACCGATAACATCACGATACAGCAATTCTGCGATAATCAATATATCGCTAGACAATCCTATAATGATAAATCACAATATCTGTCTAACTAAAAAAAACCAAAATGCCCATGAAAATGTTAAGTGCAGGTTTTCTCTCTTCATTAAAGTCCAAACTGATAGAAAACAGCATAAAGGTTCAGTCTGTAAATTAAGCGAAACATTTTAAGTACATTTTATGCTTATACTTTTTAAAAGCTTAAACTTTTCTTTGTGTGTAAACTGACACATTTAACTGCTTATCAACTTGTTTTATACAAACTTGCATATATTTCAAAATGTACCAACCTCATTTATCTAAACCTGGGAAATCTGTGTGTTTACCAGATTGCTTAAAATAAACCTGGTTCATTAGTGTTGTCAAAGGTACCGACTTGGGTATTTTAACTTTTTAAAAAGGTGACGATACCAGCATTTCCCTCTAGCGTTTTGAGCGATATTGAACGGATTCTGAAACGCCTCTGATTGGCCATTGTGTTCACGCGCTCAACACTAATGTCTGTGATTGGCTACAATGATCAACTCTTCCAAAACAATATGCATTTTTGGCGCTTTTCACCGAGTGCTTACACAGATACACATGGGAGCGTCTATTTACAACATGTTTGTCCCATCAATGGTATAAAAGCAGAAGTGCGTCCAGACTTTAGACTCAAACGTGTCTGGGGCATCTATTATTTCACTCGCACTTCAGTCCGCCATCCTGTTTAAACCCTCTTTTTCTTAGGCTAGTTAACTTGTTCATGTTTCCCTCATTCATGTGTTGAGCGCCACCTTGAGGAGCCATGAAGAACTGACGCTGGGAGCAGGGAAATCTATTTAGAGCGTCTTGTTTTATTAATGCAAATATGGATATTTGGCACCAGCATGTCTATCCCACGGAGAAGGACAACGATACATCGCCCTATCGAGATTTGGTCCCACCCCTAGTGTACATGCGTGTCGCTCATGATCCGGTGTTTCAGCATCTCAGAGTGGCACAGTCAGTGCTGTGAACTTCATCTGTGTATGCATTTCCAACATTTTTAAAGACGGATGACTGACGTATCATTAGATGTGCTGCTTTTTGTAAAGCTCCTCAGCAGATTTGTGTTGTCATGCGCACATTTCAGTTTTACTACTTCCATTTGTCACGAGGCGCACAGGATAATAGTTTTATGATGAGACGTTAGTTTTAAAGCAAAGAAAGATAACTTTTCAGCAGGCTGGTATCCATATAGTTATTGAAGAAAGGGGGGAAACGAATCTCAAAAGAATCCATTTAACATGATGGTTCTTAATGGTGTGAAATAAGGGACATTTAGTTGTAATTATATTCGCATGAGGTTAGGTCAAGAATTGCACGATTATCTAAAAGCTGCAAAAATTGATTTACACATGCCCTTACAAGCTGACACTCTCACATGTGGAAACACTACTTTTTAAAATGGTTTTCTATCAGCAGTCATAGTTCCAGTTTCCCTTTTTTTAAATGATGAATACAGGCAGTGGCGGTTCTACATTGAATTACACCCTGGGCGAGACCCCTTTCGAGCGCCCCCCTTCCCCCCCCCCCCCCCCCCCAAATATAATTTTTGTTACCCCATTGGCAGATAATGTTTTGCTTGTTTTAAGCAAAAACTAAATTTTTATTTATTTCCCCAGAAAACAAGACTTAATATCTTATGTAATTTTACTAGCCTACTTTAGTCAAATAACGTTATGCATCTTTATTTAAGAAATGTTTGATATTTGGACTGGAAACAATACAAAAATACTAAGTAAGAAAAGCATTTTTGCAGTGTAATAACTGAACTTGCAACAGTTTTGTTGCAAAGAACAATATTATGGTGAAATTAGATCACGAATTATTGTTAAGCATAGCAAGAATCATAGAAAAAAGGCTAACAAATAAGAGTTATACCCACCAATTAATATTGCCCCTTCATTCATGACATGGATACCGTAATCATATAGAGTAAACATAGTTGCATTGCATACCTTTATCTTTCGCTCGTTTCTAAATTGGGCACCTGATGGCTTTGACCTTTCTTGTCCATCTCTTATTTGGCCCTCGACATGATCGACAATCAACAGATCCCCTGATCCCCCCATAACTGTCACTCACGCTCACGTCACGAGTCACGACCAGAAGTCAAGACTAAACCAATTCACCTTGGTGGTGGTGACCAAGTAATCGTTTTGTATTACCTATTTTTATTAGCCATTCAGACAATTCAGAGAAACAAAAATGTGCAGGAAATATAGAGGCCCGTATTTATAATATTATGAATGAAATGTGCGTTATCTGGAAGAAAGTCGAGGTGTGACTGATAACTTCGATAACTATATGGATCCCCCCTCTTGTCCGTTCCATTTGGGAGAGACCCAGAGGTGAGCTGTCATCCGCGCCTCCGCGCCCCCTCCCCTTTCCCCTTCTCAAACAAACAGCTTCTGTGCACGGCATGTTCTCAGCAAGCAGGGGGCGCAAATTTGGCAATTCCCCACACAGTGAAATGATAGATAATAGAAAACCGCTTCGCGGCGCAGTTTGTATTTTTTTTTTCTGCTCGTGCCGGCGGTGCCGCCCCCCCAAAAATGCCGCCCCGGGCGATTGCCCGGTTCGCCCGTGCCTAAAACCGCTACTGAATACAGGCTACTGTTATTTCATCTCGCACAGGCGCAGAACATACACTACTGGTCAAAAGTTTTAGATCGGTAAGATTTGTTTTTAAAAGAAGTCTCTTCTGCTCACCAAGGCTGCATTTATTTGTTAAAAAAAAAAGGTAATATTGTGAAATATTATGACAATTTAAAATGTTCTATTTTAATATTTTTTTTAAATGTAATTTATTCCTCAGATGAAAGCTGAATTTTCAACATCATTACTCCAGTCTTCAGTGTCACATGATCCTTCAGAAATCATTCTAATATGATGATTTGATGCTCAAAAAAACATTCATTATTATTTTCAATGTTGAAAACAGTTGTGTACAATTTTTTTTCTAAATTCTTTGATGAATAGAAAGTTCAAAAGAACAGCATTTATTTAAAATAGAATATTTTCTAACATTATAAATGTCTTTACTGTAACTTTTGATCAGTTTAACTCATCCTTGATGAATAAAAGTATTGATTTATTTTATTTATTTCCCCCAAAAATAAAATAAAAATTCTTACTGACCCCAAACTTTTGAACGGTAGTGTTTAATGTTACAAAAGCTTTAGATTTCAGATAAATGCTGTTCTTTTGAACTTTCTATTCATCATAGCAATCATGTAAAAAACTGTTTTCAACATTGATAATAATAATAATGAATGTTTCTTGAGCATCAAATCATCATATTAGAATGATTTCTTAAGGATCATGTGACACTGAAGACTGGAGTAATGATGCTGAAAATTCAGCTTTGATCACAGGAATAAATTACACTTAACTATATATTCACATAGAAAACAGCTGGTTTAAATTGTAATAATATTTTGCAATATTACTGTTTTTGTTTGTATTTTTAATCAAATAAATGCATCCTTGGTGAGCAGACGATACTACTTTTAAAAACATTAAAAATCTAAAACTTTTGACCGGTAGTGTGTACTCTTGTTGGCCTTTGTCTGTCCTCTTTGTAATCTGTTCAAGTGCATCCTTTAATCCCGGACCCTGGCGGTAACACGGTTTAACACGGTTGCCTTTCATCACTGCTAGTTGTTTGACGTCGGCTTGGTGTGTCTTGGTCTAAAATCACTGTGAACCACGGCTTCACTGGGTTTATAACTATACCTCAGCAAGCTTTTATAAACACACCAACCAAGTTCTTAATAATTTGATAAATCATAAGTTCTTCAGCAGCGTATAGCAGAATGGTTGTCAAGCGCAGTAATAGTGATGTAAGGAGTCCACAGGTGTGTGTTTATAGAGTATTTTACAATGGCTTCAAACACGGCTCAGCTAATCATAATCAAAGACTGGAGCTAAGTGGATAAATGGATATACAGTGAATGCACACACTTAAACATGGCATCTTGGACGCGTGCTCCATGCAGCACTGACTCTCAATCCTCTGATCTATTAAACAAGTTCTGTTGGTTTCGCAGGCTTGTGTCCGGTGCAGGAGACATCAAGCTCACTAAAGATGGGAATGTTCTGCTGCATGAGATGGTAAGAGCTTTACTACTAATGATTTAGGAACTTTAGTGTCCTAAGTTGTTGTTACTATGACATTAACTGTCTATTAATTGTTCCACAGGTGCAAGTGCAATAATTGTTTATGGCTCATTGAACAAGCATGAGAGACATTGTTTAAACTGGGGACTGAATAAGCATTTTATAAATATGATTTATTTAACTATAGTATTAGAGAGTGTGTGCTTGCAATCTGGACTTCGCCATGTTGTCAGTGTCATTATCATGTGATCTACCGTGTCAGTTGCGTCACTTCACCGTCATTCATAAATCCTCTCCCGTGGCCTCATGGGATAGTAGTGTCCATCGTATGCATACAATCTCACTGGAAGTATTAGGTCAGGGCTATTCAATTGGCGGCCCGCGGGCCAAATGCGGCCCGCCAATCATCTCCATGCGGCCCGACGGCACCAACCTCCCTCCTCCTCTTTTCCTGGCGATGCGGCTAATTCAGTTTGATACTCGCTCCAATTGACCTGAGAAACGCTTTACGTGCGAATATTTCAGCAGTTTATTCTATGTGTCCCGAATTTATGTCGACTGAACCAGCGATACCAATTCGTGAATGAATCATTCTTTTGGTTTGATTCTAAACGCGTTTGCATAACGGTCTAAAATTCGGATTCATTCAAACCGCTCCGTCACTGAATCATCTGAAGCGGGTTCTCGTTCAGTACAGTAACAACAAAAAGCGATGTTTTCAGTTGTTTCTAGTTGTTTCAACACGGCCCAGCACGGAGTTGCGTTTACTCCCGGTCCCGGACACTATATTAAACAGCGTTGCGACAACCAGTGGGAAGCGTTTCAGTTCGACAGAAACCTCTCTGTTACAAACCACAAATCACTCATTGATTTAATTAGTATTAAATTGGATGAAACAGTCTCAACATTCCCAACAAGACTGATGAGGAAAGCAGGAGAAACATTGTGGCATGAACGAAATTAGAAGTCTTTAAATCCCCTAATCACCCTTACAGACATTTACCATGAATGTACTGTAGTAATTTACCATGGGTTGGGCAGAAATGTGCAATATTTATATTGAATACTATGTAGTAATAAATAAATATTGTAAATATATATATACTATAATATTATATAATAGTAAATATAGTGATTTATATTGCATTAGATTTATTAGGTGGGTAGAGGAATTTATAATTAATGTTTGTTATGAAATTATGTCAGTTTCTTTGTAAAGGTGCGTATAGTTTTTAACTTGTGTTTAGGCATTTTTTATACGTGGGAGCGAGTAGCCTGTGGTTATCAAGTCTCGCTGTCAGAATATTTTAATTTAAGCATAACTATTATAAATAAAATTATTATTATTTCTCACCAACAGCTATAAGTTTGTATAAATAATTTATTTGTTCCAAGGAAAATAGTTGTACACAGCTGTAAATTATCAAGTTTTTATTTATTATTGTTTTATATATTTGCATACTGTTGGGTATCACATTTCCAAGTAAATACCATACTTTTTTAGGGTTACTTTAACTTATTTATTGAACCTGTTATGTTTCAATAAATAAGCTAAACCCCCAAACCAACCCACCGGCCCACCTCATCTTTTCGCTTTGATAATGCGGCCCTCGAATGAAACTAATTGAATAGCCCTGTATTAGGTCATCCGGATACTTTTTACCTACTCTTTTATGAGTACTGTGAATTCGAAGACTTATTTTGTCACATACTGTTTTTCGCCTACTATATAGTAGGGAAGTATGCGAATTCGGATGCAACCTGAACCAGACTACATGAATGATGAGCAAGCAATCTCATTGGCTGCAGGATCAGCTTGTGCCATGCAGTATTGATGTGAGAGCTTGCAGATTGCCAGTAAAGGACTGATCAGCTTCATGATTTGAACTAGATGTTTATAAAAATGCTCCTCCTTTAGAGTTGATTATTATTACTATTATATACCATGTTTATAAAATGATCTCATTAGTCTGGGCGTGAATCTCTGGGTGGCGAAACCTCAGGTGCTGTAACACATCAGATGTGTTCGTCACGGTTGCTGACACTATTTGTCTGTGCATTATATTTAGTTTTTTTAGTCTGTGAAGGATCATTAATTCCCTGTTATTCAAGCCACTCTCTGAAATTGCATATGTTCTTGATATTTATTTTTCTTTTATTTCCCCCCCCCCCCCCCAGCAAATCCAGCATCCCACTGCTTCATTGATTGCCAAGGTGGCCACGGCCCAGGATGACATCACGGGAGATGGCACAACATCTAACGTGCTCATTATTGGAGAGCTCCTCAAGCAGGCGGACCTCTATGTTTCTGAGGTTTACATGCGCTTCTCATATTTCTAGTTTTGTCTTTGTCACGAGTCATGTTCCTCATTTAAACCAGTCCTGTACTTGTCTGAAGGGTCTTCACCCCAGGGTGATCGCTGAGGGATTCGAGGCTGCGAAGGAAAAAGCCCTTGAGGTGCTGGAAGAGTTAAAGGTCGTGAAGGAGATGGACAGAGAGACTCTCATCCATGTAGCCAGGACCTCACTCAGAACCAAGGTCCACGTGGAGCTGGCCGATTTACTAACAGAGGTGAGAAACGTTGTTTGAATATCTAACGTTTTAAACCAGTTATGATGACAGAACAGAAAATCATTTTAACATGGGGAGAAAAAAAAGGATTTGTTGCTTGTCACTGGATCACAAGTTGTGCCCATGGCATTGTCTTCAAAGGGGACACGAAATGATAAAATCTAATGCCTGGTTCAGATTACATGATTTTTTTTTTGTCTGTTACGATAGTCACCGTGTCAGTTTACGCGATTTTGACTCCTAAAATCTTGTGTCGTGGACAAGAAACATGTCAGACTACACGTTGCATTCCGACCAGTCATTGCGTGCCGTCTCACACACACACGCACACACTCATGCTCCCACACACACTCTCTCACTCACTCTTGACGGAACCCGTCGTGATTTTTTTTTTAAGGTCCCGTTTTTCGTGATCCCATGTTTCAAACTTTAGTTAGTGTGTAATGTTGCTGTTAGAGCATAAATAATATCTGTAAAATTATAAAGCTCAAAGTTCAATGCCAAGCGAGATATTTTATTTAACAGAAGTCGCCTACATCGAACGGCCCGTTTGGACTACATCCCTCTACTTCCTTCTTTAATGACGTCACTAGAACTGTTTTTTTGACTAAGCTCCGCCCACAGGAATGCTCCCTCAACTCTACTGAAATTCGTTTATGTACTTGCGCACTTCTTATAACTTACTGTGTTTACTCAGCTCTTACGGTGATTTTCTGAAGTAAAACTGACGCTTCATCTTTTGTGTGATGTACAATAAACTTTATTAAACTCATCAGTATATGTTTGATCATCATTCGGACCTGATCCGAAACAGCAGACTTGTAGGCTATTAATAAATAATGGATACATACAAGCAGATGACAAATACGTTATAATAACCGTAATTAAACTACTAAACTATACCTGTTCCATCTCCATACAGCACTCTGACTCTGTAGGCATTATTGTCCGACTCGAAATGAACACCGTTACTGAGAGTGTCTGATATTATCATTCCGTGAGATGAAATTGTCCTGACAGACTGAGCGCGAGCTCATGAAGCTCCGCCCCCTGTGTCGTCCAGCAGCAGCTTATTTGCATTTAAAGGGATACACACTAAAACAGCGCGTTTTTCTGAGCCCCAAAAAATGACTATTTAATCATGCTGTAAAAAATTATCTGTTGGGTATTTTGAGCTGAAACTTCACATACACACTCTGGGGACATCAGAGACTTATTTTACATCTTGTGAAAAGGGGCATAATACGGGACCTTTAAAGACGCTAGTCTTTTTATCGTGATGTCGTGAAGCATCGCAGACGCGGCGTAGGTTGTCGCCCACTATGACACACTAAACGAGATGAAACGATCGAATCTTGAGTTCCGACGCCCATTGTCGTTTACGAATCTCCACGACACCCTACGTCAAACGGATCGTGCCAAAATCAGGCTAAAATCGTGTAATGTGAACCAGGCATAAATGTCCTTGGTATTTACACGGTTTAGAATCTGATATATATATTATTTTTTTTCACTAGACATGTGCTGAGAGACAGTAAAACAATATATCCAGATATTATCATGTGCACTTAAATGCATTCTGAAATCTAAATAATTCGTTAATAGGAATTATTCCCTGCATTTTTAAGAGAACTTTTCCGTCGAACGGTTAATTTCCGGCACTGCGTGTGTGTGCTGCTTCAAAGAGGAATGTGCTTTCTGATGTAAACGATCCCAACATGGATGAGAAGCATGGTAAAATGCACATTCACTCTCTAACAGCAGGGCTATACTCACACTCTTTTGGGGTTTTACAACCGCAAAGGCCTTTGTAATGCTAAATTGTAAAGCTTTTGCGTTTTCGTTGAAGGGCCTGTTCGTGACGGCCTGACAACGTTTGATGTTTCACCATAACTCAAGGAAGTTGTTGTAACTCCGACATATATTGTCAAATCTGCCCCAAACTTCACATGTTAAGAGTCCTGGCCTGAAGACATCCACACTCCAATCGTCCATTATAGTTGTAGCGCCACCTACTGGAAAAAAGTGACATGTTTTAGACTAATGCACTCGTAGCATCATATTAAAATGTTATCAAGTGCTAAACCTAGTAGCAACATGCTAGCTACATTTAACTAAGTGTTAAAGAATGCTATTAATTCCATGAACGTTTGGGCTGCTGAAACTCAAACGTGAAGTTTGGAGATGATTGGATGTTTGAGTCCTGGCCTGAAGACATCTACATACCAATATTCAGTTATAGTTGTAGCGCCACCTGCTGGCAGCAGGAAGTGACATGTTTAATATTGTCATGCACTCCTATTATAATTTTAAAAAAATCCAGCAAGTGTTAAACATGCTAGAAACATGTTTTTCACTGCTTGCAGCTTTAACAATAGTTTTAGAACTATATACAGATACACTTTTCACCATGCTTTACCACACCACGCCTCTAGTCTCGTATATGTTTGATACCAAATCCGATCCTATCACAGCTCTGGCCATCTCGAGCATCAAAACATCATGCATACTGTGGGGGAGGGTGTGAATAGAGTGCGACACGGTTTGTCAATCACTGCACTGGGCATTTATTTGCATTTCTGAAAGACCTAACAGCCTCTCAAACAGAGTATGGAAAATGATTTTCACAGGTTTGATTGGTGCAAAAACTTTACTAACTTCATAAGATACATAAAGATCTGAAAATGCATTTCATGACCCCTTTACTATGATAAAAATGAATTGGATAGGACATCTTTCCCCTGTGCACTTACATGTGCTTTTACTTCAGGCTGTGGTGGACGCTGTGCTGGCTATCAGGAAACCCAACGAGCCCATCGACCTCTACATGGTGGAGATCATGGAGATGAGGCACAAAACCGACAGTGATACACAGTAAGACTCAGAGAATCGTTTTCCTCTCTTGTGTGGATTGTAGACTTTCCTTAAAGAAAAAGTTCTCAAAAATGAAATTGTGAAAAGTGGTAAATTGTTCTGAACATGACAGAAGGACTTCGAAGATATTTTAGATGAATATCCTGGCCAGTTTTTTCCATATAATGAAAGAGAATGATTAGCTGATGATTGGGGGATTGGCTTGTGGGCTGTGTTACAAGTCTATTAGTCAAATGTCTGTGTGCTATGCAGTGGCATCTCTTCACAAAAACCTAGAGTACGGCATTCCCTCTGGGCATACATAGAACAACGACATTACCGAACGATATACCTCACGTTATACCAAACAAAATGCACGATGCACTAACTCTAGTACACTATTAATAAAAACTCACATTGAACAGCATTAAAGCATTGTTGTCCTTCATTAGGTTTTACTTGTTTAGTTTTTTATTGCTGCTTCCATTCTCCTGATTGCTATTATTTAATTTCTTGATTGAATAGGCCTGTTTCTGTTCATTTTTACTCGGTATCTGGCAGCTCGGCTAATCAAAAAGACGCGCGATTAAGTGATGCGATAAACTGCGGCAGCGCAAACTCACTCCACACGCTTTGTTTTTTTTTATAGAAATTTTGCAATGTATACATTTGTTCATTTAAAATCTACCATTGTGTTTTCGACGTTGTTAAAATAATAAAAACGCATTGTTTTTTTCTGAATTGGGATCCAATCAGAAGTCTGCGTTAAGAACATAAGAGCAGCGATTCATGCACTGATGTATGAAGTATAGCAAGAATAGGAACAGTCACAAAGTCTCATGTCGTTTGGATGAAAGGAATTTCATAAATCAATGATTCGTGTTGAATTGCTCCTGTAAACTGCATATATGACAAACAAAGAACTACACGGATTCATATATATATATATATATGTGTGTATGTATGTATGTATTAGGGCTGTCAAAGTTAACGCGTTAACACAAAATCATATTAATGGCACTTTTTTTAACGCGTGATTAACGCAGCGCGTATTTTCTGTTTGACCCGTGGCCCAACCCCTAGTTGGAGATACACAGTGTTGCCAACTTAGCGACATTGCAGACCCATTTAGCGATGTGTTTTTTATTTTTTTCCTTCAACAAAGCGCCCAAACCTTATTTAGTTTCTGAGAATCTACCGGAGAATCTCTCTCTCTCTCTCTCTCTCTCTCTCTCTCTCTCTCTCTCTCTCTCGCTCTCTCGCTCTCTCTCTCTCTCTCTCTCTCGCGAAGGAGCAGCGCTTTAATTCAGTTAAGCACAGATATTATGTTGCTTCACTAATTTTACAAGTATAGCCGAAATCAGAGCACAGATATTGTCTTTATCTTATGTGAATTTGATTTCACCAGACGACGGCTCGATTATCAGGATTGTTGTGCAGATTAACTTAACATCTTGGAAGGGAGAGCTGGTTATGTCTTAATGGGTCGCGTTTCAGTCACCATTTCAAATTCATTCCGTTGTTTGAAAACAGAAACAGTAAAATATACCAATGAAAACAGTTTTATTGAGAATTTAGCTTCATCAAAATGGGCACAGAGAGAGACAAACTACAATGTAATAATAAGTGTACATTTAGCATTTTCAGAAGAGCTGCCCTGTCATGCAAAAATCTAAACATGTTTGTGTTAGTAAATTGCTCAGTGCAAAGAAAGAGAAGTAATGGTAACCTGCCATTTTTTTGTTCTTTCTACATGTGTCTAATAGACATGAACAAGTTCTTTGAAAAACATCTATGACCTTTGAAACGTGTCTCGTCCTTATGCTCTATATTGACTATGGTTTCAATAATAAACATACATTTGCATAAAGCATCTATATGTATCCATGCCCACGTTGATTAGAGTATTACAAAATTGAAAAGTATTAATTTAAGGTACATTTAGAACAAATAAAAAAATGTGCGATTAATCGCGATTTTATATATATATATATATATAAAATAACGATCTATCAATAACGATCTATCAATAACGATCTATCAATAAATACACGCGTTGTCCTCTGCTTTTGTTCTGGCGCTGCGGAGATAACACTGGGAGGAGCCGGTTTCATATGACTTTTAAAGGTGACTGAGGCGATCACGAATAGTGTACAGTTAATAGCAAATATTTAGGGGGGTTAAAGCCCTCCTAAAATCTTTAACGAGCATCATCATTAGCTGATGTTTTATCTGAACTCTGACTGCCATACGCAAACGCCGCCCCTGGTGCTATGCCAGTTTCATGGGTCACGGAAAAAGAAGAAATGTCTTTGCTTGAGCTTGAAGTTCTGGCCTCTGCCCAATATATGTATCTATAAAGTCCATTGATTTCCCTGGATAACAGGGGTTGCAGCCCTTACATTAACAACTGTGTTGTGTGTGTGTTTATTCTCAGGCTGATCAGAGGACTGGTGTTGGACCATGGATCCAGACACCCTGACATGAAGAAGAGGGTGGAGGACGCTTTTATTCTCACTTGCAACGTTTCTTTGGAATATGAGAAAACGTAGGCTTTACAAATGTTCATATTTACAGTAGGTTACTGGGGGTGTTGCTAATCATCTATGAATTAGGAGATCTGTAATGAAACGATTGCCTGTTTTCACAGAGAAGTGAACTCTGGGTTCTTCTACAAGAGTGCAGATGAGAGAGACAAGCTGGTCAAGGCTGAAAGGAAGTTCATTGAAGATCGTGTGATGAAAATAATTGATCTAAAGAATAAAGTGTGTGGAGACACTAAGAAGGGCTTCGTGGTCCTCAATCAGAAGGTAAGGTAGTTATTTTAGTTTGTGGAATAAATGATTTTGAATCGATTTATTTATACCCTACTTAAAGGTATAGCGGAGGATGTTTTACTTCCTGGTGGGTAGTCTAAACTATTGGTCCTCCTAATTGTCAATCATTCTGGTGAATCAATCAAACTTTTCAAAAAGTGGAGAGGGCGGGTCTTATCTAAAATTTGGAAAGATCCTCCGCTATACCTTTAATTATATTGTCTAAGGCAAGCATCACTATTAGTATTGGCCATACTTGGGGTTAGTAAACAGGTCTTTTGTACAGGTTAAGTTCAGCCACATAAGTCATTATTACGAGTCATTATTGAAATTTAAATTGGCTTGAGTAATTTGCTTTTGACACAGTGTAACAAACCACTGGTGGAGTGTCTGTTCTTTAACTTTTCCAGCTTGCTAATCACTTAGTTTTAACGTAAATGTATTTTGTACAGGGTATTGATCCATTTTCTCTGGATGCTTTGGCTAAAGAGGGGATTGTGGCTCTGCGCCGAGCAAAGAGGAGGAACATGGAAAGGTATGAGAATAATGTTAGGTGGGGGTGCACCGATACCCCTTTTAATTCTGATACCAAAGTTTCTTTTTTTCTGCTTAACTGATTGGTATTTATCATGTATAAATAAACATTAACTATGCAACTTGAATATAAATAGAAAACACATACATTTGCATAATACTTTCAGGTTAAACAATAGGGGCTTTCGCACTGGAGGAACCTTTTCATAGTTTCTAGAACTATTGCAGGAAGTACCCGCTTTTTGGCATGTTCGCACCGTAGGAAATGGGAACGATGTTAGTTCTAGGAACGCCTTTAGGGGGAACTAAATTAGCTCCTACTTCAGAGCAGGGTCTAAACTGCACTGCCAGTGATATAAGTGAAGCGCTGATTCGCCGAACGCACGCAAAACATCAGCACTCGCCATTTAAAAAAAAAAGTTGGTGGCAAGTTTCTTTAACTACCCAGTGCGAAAGTCTGTGAAATAAGGTTTAGCACATTATTTCACAGAATATCAGTCACATTTTTTTTATCATCTGAAACGTGCTGTGACTTATATTTCAAAGTGACTTATATAATGCATGGTTTAATCACTGTTATGATTATGAGAGGGTTCTTGGGGAAATATTCCACCCCATAAGGCGCCCCTGGCTTACACTATCAAAAAACAACCAGTACAATACAATTTTATAGGTTTATGTCAAGTGTAACTGTTTAATTTATTAAAACAATGTAAAAATTGCAAAGTTTAAACATTTTTGTCAAAATTGAAAAGCAAAATCCTTCTTACTATTCCAAACACATGTTCTCTTCCCATAAGGCTGTCTCTGGCATGCGGTGGCATAGCTATGAACTCGGTGGACGATCTCACGCCGGAGTGTTTGGGACATGCTGGGCTTGTGTATGAGCACACACTGGTGAGTGAACTAAACTCTGAACAACAGTCTGAATGTCAGCTCACAGTCACTTATGTTTGGCTCTCTGTATCAGGGAGAGGAGAAGTACACGTTCATTGAGAAGTGTGGAAACCCTCGCTCCGTGACCCTGCTGGTGAAAGGGCCCAACAAGCACACGCTCACACAGATCAAAGATGCGGTCCGAGACGGGCTCCGGGCCGTCAAAAACGCCATTGAAGATGGTAGGGAGACTAACCTTCAAACATTAAAGGGGTGGTATAATGCCCCTTTCACAAGATGTAAAATAAGTCTCTGATGTCCCCAGAGTGTGTATGTGAAGTTTTAGCTCGAAATACCTCACAGATATTTTTATAAAGCATGTTAAAATTGTCACTCTTTGAGGGTGAGCAAAAATGCACCGTTTTTGTGTCCGTCACATTAAATGCAAATGAGCCGCTGCTCCCGGCACAGGGGGCGGAGCTTCAAGAGCTCGTGTCCTGAAACTTTCAAAAACTTTTAGCCTTTTATGTTCAAATTGGAGTCAGAAAGATGGAGAGACTCAAGAAGTGACAACATGTAGACAACATTTCTGAATGGTTATTTGGTGAATTTATGTAGCTGAGGTGTAGTTATCTTCTAGTCATTGATTAGCATATTCTGTCATGATAATCTATAAATTGTGTTCCGGGGGCGGGGTTTATGTAAATATTGGGGTTGGTGATGTCACTAACCCGGGAGGAATGTTGTGTAGTCCCTTCCAGCCGTTTGTTGTAGTCCTTAAAAAGCAATTTCTTTAAAATAAAATATCTCCCTTTGCTTTGAACTTTGAGCGATGTAACTTTGCAGATGTTATGCTCAAACAGCAACATTACACACTAACTAAAGTTGGAAGAGTGAAATCATAATCAACCACCCCTTTAAAGAACATTATATGGATATTACTGAAAAGTAAAGAAAATATCCCATTTCATATTGAAGAACCGTTTTAGTAATCCTATTAAAGCTGGCAGTCCAGTCTGAGTCAGGTGGCGTTTTCTTCAATCTGTTTGGTTCAACACTTTTATTCTGAGCATCCCTATTTTATTCACTTCCTGTGTAGAGTAATACATCATAAGATAGACTAGTTTTAGCATACACTTGTTCAATTATTCTCTGTTTGATTACAACATAATCACGTAAATGTAAAACAATTCTATATGCCATAAACACTTTCATTGCCACTCATTTAAAGAGTTTTATTCACTATCGCCTCACACCTAAAATGGCTAATGGTAATGCTAGCTAGAGGTCCTGAGAGGATCTGTGTGGACTATAGTGGTGTTTTCCTCCGTGTGTGTGTTTGCAGGATCTGTGTGGACTATACTGGTGTTTTCCTCCGTGTGTGTGTGTGTTTGCAGGATCTGTGTGGACTGTACTGGTGTTTTCCTCATCTGGTGTGTGTGTGTTTGCAGGGTCTGTGTGGACTGTACTGGTGTTTTCCTCATCTGGTGTGTGTGTGTGTGTTTTCAGGATCTGTTGTGGCCGGGGCCGGTGCGTTTGAGGTGGCTGTAGCGAACGCTTTGGTCAATCATAAGCCCAAGGTAAAGGGTCGTGCCCAGCTGGGGGTGCAGGCGTTTGCTGATGCCCTCCTCATCATCCCCAAGGTACTGGACAAACCGCAGAACAATGTGTGCGCTGTGTAAAGAACTTGAATCAACAAGCTTTTTGTGTAAAGGAGCCTTTGACTGAAGCTTATCTCCTTTCCAAAGGTTCTGGCTCAGAACTCAGGCTACGACCCTCAAGAGACTCTTGTGAAGCTCCAGAGTGAATTCAAAGAGACCGGACAACTGGTGGGAGTGAACCTGAACACAGGCATGTCTCTCTCTCTAAATCTTTTTTTTTTTTTTCTCAATTTCTATGATTGTTCTTTTTTTTTTTTATCTAGGATACGTTACTTTTTTTTTGTGCAGTCAATGTTTAAGATTGTGTAGTACTGTAACTCAGGCGTGTGCGGTGGAGCCAATATCTGTGTTACAATCCCAAAATCAGTTGTATCTGTAATCGGATGAAAACGGGTCTAAAATCACGGATATAAAAGCAAATCTGAACAAATGATAAAGAATACAAAATGCTTGTCATCTCTGGGAGAGAGTTAGACAGAAAACATATCAATGTTTGATTCAGTGTCTTAGTTGATATTTCTCTCGTCAAACTCTTATTTTTGAGAAATGCATCTATTGATTTGTGATCATTGCACTCATTTCATTCATAGAGCTTACACTAAAATCACTTCACCATAAATGTGTGTGAATGAGTTTTATATAGCTATATCACACTTTCACCTGGCTAGGGCTGGCCGATAAAGATAATTATCACAATATAATTTGGTATTGAGGTATTGATAAATGCGTGGTTTTAACTGTTTATCATGAACTAAATGTACGCTGTTACGATAGCCTGGGAAAACCCAGACGAACTTCCGGCAAACTTAGATTTGCTCTGCAAGTCAGTCTGAACAAGAGCCCATTCAAGCCCATTTCCAATCTTTCCAAATCTTGGCACCAATCGCAAATGTTGAGGTGGGCTTTACACAATGACGATCGCTCTTGATTGGTTAGGTCTATCCAACTGCGCCTAGAGGCACTTGAGAGACGTCCGTTGGTGACGCCCCTTTGGAAATGGGATGTGAATGAAGCTTCCCCAGACCCACTCTGTTAGGACTGAGAAGGGTCTGGTGTCAACCAGGCTACTGCTACAGAAGACCAATGGTTCATTTTAATAACCTAATTTTTTGTTAAAATTACAAAATTCTGACTGAGTTTTGTTACCATTTTTACAGATGTAACCGTTTTTGTTAATGAACATAAATGTACATCTTCATCCAAACTCAAGCTGCTACTACTGTCAACTCAAGCTACTGTCAAACGAGCATTTCTAACAGATGAAACATGTAATATTATTAATAGTGCAGCCTGTGCTGAGTCAGGCAACACAAACATGTTTCATGACACGAAACACTATCACCCGTTAGCACATGCAGCAACTAAGACATTCTTTTCTATTAAGATATTTATTTTAAGGAAAAATGACTTTGAATGTGTAAATAATTCAAAAACGTGAAGTGTTTGTCATGTTCTGACAATAAAGAGCAGTTTAACATCACAATTAATGGTTTGGTTTCGACAACTTTCAAACTTTTTGACTTTAAACTTATGATAAAAATCAAATCTTCTTTTTCTGATTATCAAAATCGACTGATATGAAATGTTTTATCGTGATACTTTTTTTTTTTTTGGCCTCATCGCCCAGCCCTACCCCCGGCTGACCTGTTATCCAGCAAACACGAGAAGAAGTGTCTGCCCAGCGTTTCTCCTATTATCCGTTATCCATTCCTTTCCAAATAAGATATTCAGCTTTGGTGCACATTCCTATATGAGTGTGTGTTAGATGTGAACTACTCTCTCCACCTGTGAGCTCATTTCAGATGTTTGTATTATTTTGGAAGAGAACATCTGCATCCTAGTGTCTGGTTTAATATCAGTGGTGTGTGTGTGCTGCTTTGTTGTAGGTGAACCTATGGTTGCAGGAGAGGCCGGTGTGTGGGATAACTACTGTGTGAAGAAGCAACTGCTCCACTCCTGGTGAGAGACCCGTAACTCTATAGATCCCATCTGCACTCCTTTACTTCACTAGACTTTATAAAGACATCTGTGACCTGTGCTGGCAAGACGAGTCGGAATGTGCATGGGCTAATTTCAGGCAAAACAAGTGACACCGCAATCCTGATGTACACACACTGTAACAGAATTACAGTGTTTCAAAATATCTGTCTTGGCGTGTATTCATGCAAACATTATCTGTTATGTCTTAAATGTTTGGCTAACTGTTAGGGGAAAATCCTCTGATGTGTAAAATGTTACATCCAGGGGTACAGCAGGTCTGAATATATAGGCTGTTTGTTCTTTTTTTTTATTATTATTATTATTTTTTATAAATGTTAATCAAACAATTGTGGTACCGTGAAAAAAACAATTTGCATGGAAAAATTAATTTGGCACACTAAAATAAATAAAATATGTATAGGAAAAATAGTGTTATTACCAGGGGATTTAGGGAATGGTTGCTAGGTGATTTTGTTTGGAACCTTCAGAAAACAAAATTTCTCAAAATGGACTATGGACTTCAAACAGGTGTCGCTCAGTCATTTTTTTTTTTTGTCTGATTCAAACAAATCATATATTTTTGAATTTTAAATAATCTATATTTTTAATAGAGAATGTGGAAATAACAGTAACTCATTTTTGAAAATGTGCTTGTTACGACTCATTTTGCCAGTACTGGTCACATTTAGTTATATAGCCTTTTTTGAACCATGGTATGGAGGAGGCATGTATAGGTTTTACCTGAGGTCAGCATGAGGTTAAATACACAAATAAACGGTCTGGATAATTCTCTATTTCTGCACTGTTTTGAATGAGTCTCATCTCTCTCTTTTCCTCTGTCATCTGCACAGCACTGTAATCGCCAGTAACATCCTTCTGGTTGATGAGATCATGAGGGCCGGCATGTCTTCACTCAAAGGATAGTCCATCATCATCATCATCATCATCCTCCCGCCTGGACTCAAGACCACAATCCAAGGCTGTTAACAACATATTTGTCTGCTCATTGTACGTGTCCAAGCAGTTTTGTCCATTTCTATGACCTAGGAAATGTTACTCCTTCCAGTCAGTTGGTTTATTTAAGAAATTGTTGCATAAGCACTGAATTGCAATACACACTTTCTTTTGTACCCATTAAACGTTTTGCTTTTTTTGTGCGGATTCTTTAGCATGTGTGAATTGAGCATGAGCAACTAGTCAAATCAAGGATATCCATTTGAGTGTGTATAGAAACTGTTACCATAGCCCCTTTCACACAGAGATTCCGGAAAATACACGGATAATGTGTCCCGGGATGGTTTGATTTTGGTTCATTCACACTGCCAGTGGTTTTCCTGATTCTTTGAGTGCGTTCACACACACACACACACATCCCGTAAAGACACATGACGTCAGGATGTGTTATAGAAAGGCCAGTCTAATCTTCTGCTACCGCTCTTTCCATTGTAGTCGTCTTCAGTTTATGAATAATCTGTTCTTTCGATCTCGAGAAACCACACTAGAGCATTTTTCCCCCCGGATTCGGTCGTACACTAACGCATCACGTACCGTTCCACAAAGCTGGCGAACGCTCTCAGCTTCAGCGCGGATAGTAAGGAGCTCCTGGTCTCGGCTTTATTCTAGTTTGCACATTTTTTCGTTCTTTCTTTGAAGACGAACACAAACTTTCTTCTAAGAGCAACAAAATACCCTTTTATGGCATTGGTCCTGGCTTTTGTTCTGGGACTGATCCCGGCAATGTTACTAGGTCCCCATCCCGGCATCAATCCCGGGACGTGTTTGCGTTCACACAGAAGGCACTCTAGCAATTTTACGGCAATTTCCCGGGATCCGCGCGCTGTGTGAAAGGGGCTCATGATTGGGAGAAAAGAGAACACGTAGAGTCCCGTTAGAAGCTCCGGTTCTCATAGAAACAGTGGGTATGTTTACATGCACTAGTTTGTGTCAATCTGAATCAATCCAGTCACATTTCAGAAGTTCGGTTTAAAAGTTAGATCAGATCATTCTTGCTTTCAACAGCTTTTATTTCCAGTAAATGTTCATGTATAAATACTTGAATGAACATAAAAAGATTCAACTGAGACAAACTGAACAAGTTTCAGAGAGAACTGAGTCAATGGCAAAACTAACAGTATCTGGTGTGGCTTGAAGTATTAAGATTTTAATATCAGCCTTTCAGAGTCAGACAAGAACGTACAGGTACGGTAATAAATGACCACGAAGAGACTGATATATGATCAATGTTTATTGTTCAGGTGTCAAGCTTCTATACATGTACAGACGATGGTGAGGGTGGTATACCTCGTGTCCTTATCGCATCATGTCTCTCGCCCCTACACCTAAAAACCACCACTCACCCTGAGGTAATATTGATATATTGAGTAATTGTCTGTAGTTATGTGATAATGACAAAACTACACAAAACATTATAATAGTTCAACATTTTATTAAACGATACAGATGCTGCATGAACACTTTTTCATGCCTGCCTTGCTGTGAGAGCTCCGTGATCTTCTGGATATCAGACTGCCTGAACACACACACTCCTCTTCTCAACTTGCATAAAACAGCTGAGACAATCTGATAAACTTGTCACTACATGTATATTCATTTTAACCTGAAATCTTGATAATGTACCAACTCGTTTACTACGCTTTCAAGTCCATCAAACATTTGTCTAAAATTCCATCATGAAATGAACATTAACAAGAGCCAAATAAACAATCTTGTTGAAAGTCAACATAATTGCAAAGGAGCCAAATTCATTAACTAAAAATAATATATATATATATATTCTGTACTTTAGCACATACTTCTGCTAGGCTGTATTTATCACTGAAAATATGTTTTGTTCACACATTTCAGTAAAAATATTTGAAGGGACGCACGCGTATGCGTAACAGAAAGGTGAACTGGAATTTGAACGTGGTGTGAAAGTAAAACAAAAAGGGTAAATATATGAGGCAAATAGATTCTGAGAGATGTTCATGTGATACCCTAGTCATTTAGTTCTCGCCCAGTCCAGAAGTGCCCTGGATGAAGTTATATCCTTTAAGCTTTTCATTTATGGTGGATCAGTCATCTTCGTCACTTCCAAAGCCTTCTTCATCTTCCATTTCCACTCCCTGAAACAATCTAGAGCAGAAGCATAAATAAATAAACACACCACAAATGCACCAGCCATTTTAGAAAAGTTATCATTCTGAAATCAATTATATATGACTTTAAGACTAGTTGTATTTGCAGAGGAAGAAAACTCGGAGGCGGGCGAGAGGCAGTGTCCCGATCCGACGGCGATTCTTGGACTAAACCTCAATTCATATGGATTAGTTTTACGATCTCTTTATGAACTTTCTGAAGCATAAAAAAAAAAAAAAAAATGCAATTTTTTCTAAATGTCGACAAAAAACTATTGCGAAATGATGGCGTTTCCATTAACATCCTCTCGCGATCAGTAAAATCATTACAAAAACCATGGCAACGGACGTTGGTAGGTTTATGAACTATATCTCAGCCACTGCACTGGCCATTATTATTAATGGAAGGAGATGTATGTGTGTTTTCCAAGCATTAATGGCAAGGAAAGACCCTTATTATACTCGTGAGCGGCACATATGAGGTGTTTCTGGGTGTTTCTCCCTCATTCCTGCTTCCAGGTCTTGATTGTGGCATTTATTTGAGGTTTAGAATCCATTATTCCTGTAATTCTTTTTGTCTTATATGAATTTAATAAAGAACTCTCTCTCGTATTCTGTCCACACACACCGCATCATCTACGTCAGCTGACCTGTAAATGCGCAAAAACTGTTTCCATTGCAGTTTTGCGAAATATTTCTTTTTCGAATTGCCTGAAAAACCACCTCATGCGAGCGGGAAAACTTTTTTGCGATAAATGGGAGTTTTTGCGAAATTGACGTGTTTCCATTGGACGTATTTACAATTCGCAATTTCAATGTGCGCAATTTGAAGGGTAATGGAAACGTGGGTAATGGAGGGACAGAAATCTCTCAGATTTCATCAAAAACATTTGTGTTCTGAAGATGAAGGGAAGTCTTACGGGTTTGGAACGACATGAGTGTGAGTAAAGCTCACGGGTGGCTCTGTTCTTACTCATGTGGGCTTCAGTGGTCACTTCGCCTTCTTTCTGGAGTGGCGTTCACATTAACACGTGTCACAGGGTACCAGAGTGAAATCAGAGTAATACGCAAACACAAATGATGTGTGCTGATCACAACAAGTCTTCATGACTTTTAAAGTTGCCCCATACATAGTTCAGGACACTTGCATGTCGTTGCTCACTGAAGACAGTGTGTGGAGGAACTCACTGGTTATAGCATGGGGAGCTGGGGTTGTTGAAGTGGCTGTAGGGGTTCACTCGGCTGAGAGCTCCCAGACAGATCCAGCAGAAATACTTCTGACAGGAGGAACAGGTCATCTTGTTACAGCCATGTACCTTCTGAAGAAATGGGGAAATACAACAACAAAACACTTTCAATCAAGTCTTTCAGAGTCTTTCAGAGTTTGTAGAAGGTTTACATAATTTTTTTGAGATTTCTGGGGCAGTTTTTCGTTGTAATGTTCGGTAACACTTTCTAAGAAGCCTGTATTTATAATGCATTACAAGGGTATTCTTAATGCATTATAATACAAGCATAACGCCTTATAATGTGTTGTATCATCTAACAACACAACAGTAATTATACTTATTAGATTTGGTAAAGCCTTGTAATTTTACAGTTTTTATGAATAAAATATGTACTTTTCCACACAACTTTTTGAGAACCATCTTATAACCACGTCATGACAGCTTATGAGTGTTTAAAAGAAGACACGACACTGTGCAGATCTTAAGTAAACAATATCAAGATATGAGACTTGGAAAAGTAAAAAGATATGAAACTATGAGATATATAATGGTGGATAAAATTATGTTCATTGTGTGTTTTAAATCATCATACTCTTTATAGTTATAACCACAAATAAGTATAATTACTGTTGTTACAATTATTCATGAGATGACAACACACTATAAGGTTGTTTGTAAGGCATTATGCATGCATTATAACACATTAAGAATACCCTTATGATGCATTATAAATGCAGGCCTGTTGGCAGTATTGGAGCAATCGGCGCACCTCAATACAGACTACTGCCACCTGCTGGTATGGGAGAGTTACGTCCTCACGCAGGAACAGAGCCTGTGTGTGCTAGTTGTCCGTCGGCTGTAGTCTGTGTGGTGTGTTCAAGCCGGCTTTCATCAGCGCTAGTTCTTTTACCTTTACAGTCATAGGCTACACATGCACAGATGTTATTTTGGCCATTGCATTACGAATTGTATGGTTTGAGCATCTTGCGGCATGAGCATTTAATTATTTTTTTTAATAATAATAATAATAATAAATATATATTATGCATTATTGCCTTTATTGAGAGAGCATAGTGTAGAGGACTGTGTGAGAGAGAGAGGGAGGGGGACGGAGTCCAGATGTTTTTGAACACAGGAACTGTAATTCTTCCAAAGAGAAAAGCATCTGACTGGGATCAGCCTAACTATTCATGGCATTTCATTTTAGACAACCCACCCAACACATTTTGAGAATATGTAGCATGTGCGCTTAGCACTGACCTCTATATGAGAGCCGCAGCACGGGCACTGTTTAGAGTTGCTCTTCAGCCAGTCTGTGCTGAAAGACTCCTCCACCGCCTTCTGAATGACACGCTTCCCAAAACGCTTCTCAAGGAACTTCTTTCCCTCTTCGCTTGCAGAAATGTACTCATCCCGCAAACTGCGAAGCTCATCTGTTAGAGAAAAGCACACCTTTTGAACAAGCTAACCAAGTGCCTGTACTTCACATTTTGTAGCAAGAAAGAGCATCCAATACATTTATGGAAATATTAATATCAGAATCAGGAAACACATTAGCTAGAAGTGACTATCATTAACTCAAATAGGTACAAATATCCCATATCTTACCAGCAGTCGCTATGCAGTTGGAAAGGCCATGATAGCTTCTCTTACAGAGGGTACAAAAGGCGTATCGGCAGGAGGGACAGATGCCCATGGTGGAGTCGGGCTCGACCATCACAGCCATACAGCAGCTCATGCGGGGGCAATACACAACATCTGCCATCAGATCCAGACTGGACTGCAGCAGAAGACGGTCGTAGCGCGCAAATTCATCTTCACCCACAAGAAGTTTCACCTATCATCATATGAGCAAAGTCCCAAAGTCATTCATTCAGGTCTCGAAACAAACACATTTCACACACATTACGATTTTCTTGATGATTTCTGCAGAATGTTACCATTTACACAAGTTTAACCATGTGCTCATTCATCAAACACAAACACATAATATAATTAGCTCAAGTATTAAAGGTATAGCGGAGGATCTTTCCAAATTTTAGATAAGACCCGCCCTTCTCCACTTTTTGAAAAGTTTGATTGATTCACCAGAATGATTGACAATTAGGAGGACCAATAGTTTAGACTACCCACCAGGAAGTAAAACATCCTCCGCTATACCTTTAACTCTTTCATTTATGTTGTATAATGTAATAGACATTAAGCTGCAAAATTATTCCTGAATCCGACGAAGAGGTTTTTGTTAGTTTTATTAATTTTCTATGTATTAGTTAGGGTTTGTGTGTCATCTGAGGCCAAAGTTTGATTCTGACAAAAGAGACTAAAGTATTTGATTTTGATGTAACAGTTTGAGGTTTGTAGATTGTCAAAATGAAAACTTTTGCAGTTGAATTTTCTTTTTTAGCAGATGGTGTGATTTTCTCTGATTTGGCCTATTTCAGCAAATACTCATATTTTCAGATTTTGCTGTATTATAAAGCCAATTTAATAATATCATGCAGCTATAATTGTGTGGGTGTGTTGATATGGATGTCAGAATGTGGTTTGCATGTGTAAAAAATGTGTGTGTGTGTGTGTGTGATGTTTGAGAAAGAGAAATTACACTGTACTTACTGCAGATCACAAATGCTGGCATCTAATGGAACATGTTGGTATTGCACCCAAACAATTTTTATAAATCTAAAACCTCTTTCACTTTTTTAAATACATTTTTGTTCAGTGCCCCAAAGCTTTTAGACACATTTTTGTCTTCTAAGGTCCTCTGAGTGACTTTTAAGGGTTTAAAGGGTTAAAAGCAGGTGTAAAATGGCTGATGGAAAAACGGTCATGTGAGCATTAGACAGGTATTGTAATGTATGGTGCAATATTGAATGAACACGGCTCTATAGGACACTGTTTTAACTGCCGCCTAAGGACTACAGTGAGAAATTTAGCTTCAAGCAAAGACTGTTACTAGTATATAAAGTGAATTGTCCCTGTACAAATAAACACATAAATCAGATTTCACCCAACGGTTCAGGGAAAAGACATAACCAACTGTGTTTACAACAAGGATACTCTCTTTGACTATTCTGTGTGTATTTTTCCATTCAAGCATGATAAGACATGACAGAACACTCAATTCAGTACTCAGGCTTTCTGTGTGCACACTCTGAGGGGACGTTTACACGACAACGATACACGTGCAAAAACGGAAACGTTTTTTTTTTTTTTTTTTTTCAGATGACAACGTTGTCAAAATGATCCCCGTTCAAACGGATCTGTGAAACACGACTAATAACGCTGCATTATTCATGTCAGACAAGTAGTTGGCGATGTGACTTTATAAAGAAAGACTCCGCGCCCGCGCCCGCGCACATGCCTAAATAATCTATCGTGTTTTCTGTCCGATTTTCATTCTAAGGATGTTAATCTTGATAATACTGTATTTATTACTTTGTCTTCTGGGTAAATTTCATCTTCACAAAGCCAGAAACATTCACTGTAATCCCAATTGTAGAATGTCCTCCTCTGATATAAAGTCCCGTTTTACTTCCTTTAAAAAATTGTCAAAACCTTTGAACACGAAAGCTTCGAAAACATGCATCATCCTTGAGTCTGTTGTAAGGAACCTTTCATTTTTCATAATGACAAAATGTTATATTGTGATTTGTGTAATTATTATAACCACTTGTGATGATGATGTCCGTACACCACCTTGTTAATATCGGTATCTTTTCATTTGCAAAAAACAAAAACAAAAAAACAGTTATAGACTAAATGCATAATACGCATCTGCATGATGTCACCGTTTTGTAGTTTACAGAGATGATAAGGGCATCGTTTTCAAAAACTTGCACTTTGAAACCCGTTTTCAGGCCCCAAAAATGCTGTTGTCGTGTAAATGAACGGCCAAAACGCATAAAAAGTCTGTGTCTGTGAAAATCGTGTTGCTTAAACAGCCCCTAAAATCTATCAGACAGCCACGAGTGCCAAATGGAGTTCACTTCTGTGTCTTCTTGTGCTTAAAATTGCATGAATGTTTTAAAAAAAACATGAATTTATAATAAACTTGCTCTGGATAGTTGATGGAATTTCCACGCATCTTTCAAGCTGGCCATGCATTACCTATTCATATTATCTATTACTATTTTTATTACTATTCATATGAGCACACAATGACACAATCATAAAAAAAAAGACAAAGATACCTGTGTGGGAGTGGCCAGGGACACACACTTGGGCTCAGGGCAGTTAAGGCACTGAACTTTGCCATCTCTTATTTGGATCTGGAAGTATTCCTTAATGCAGGCCTTGCAGTAAACATGCTGACAGTCTTTGAAGAGCAGAGAGTCGCATCCCAGCTTCTCCGAGTAGCAGATGCCACAGCAGAACACCTTCCCGTCGAACACCTTCTGCTTCTGAGCTTCGTCAAAATCCAGCAGCTGGGTCAGTATATCTGTGCGAGGGTCAACTTCTTGAACAGCTCTCGGGTCTAAATCTTGCGCTTTACTTTTATCTCCAGCAATGTCTTCGGCTTCTTTCTGACCGGATTCAGATTGATGCTGAATGCAAGAGCTTTGGATTTCAAGCGGAGACTGGATTCCCAGGAAATCCAGAGTCTCTTCCTTTAGGAACTGGATCCAGGTAAAAAGAACCACATTGCCTTGGGTCTCCTCCCAAAGCTCATCCAGCCTCCTGCAAAGCGCAGTGATCTGATGGAGTGAGAGTGGAAGATTATCTAAGATTATGATAGAATATATCAATCACGTCAGAAATACTACAGCAGCAGAAAAGATATATGTGATGTCTGCACCACTAACAAACATTAGGGGCCCTATTTAAACGATCTAATCGCATGGTCTAAAGCTCACAGCGCAAGTGCACTTAGGGCGTGTCGGGAAAAATGGTCGGCGCTCCCGGCGCATGGTCTAAAAGGGTCGTCTCTATTCTCATAATGAGTAATGGGTGTGTTTTGGGCGTAACGTGCAATAAACCAATCAGAGTCTCATCTCCCATTCCCTTTAAAAGCCAGTTGCGCTGGCGTCATGGCAGATTCGCTATTTACATGGCGGAATTTGAAAGCGGAAAGACTTAACGCGCCTCCAGAGCGCAAACGAATCTTCTCGTGCACAAGGTTAAAGCACTAACTGACCATCTACGGGACAAGCCGGATTACACCATATCTTTATGTACACAATAATAATACTTTACATTGTAATCCTTTTATTTGTAATATTTGGCATGTTTGTGTGCTGCTGTGCGTCCCTGTGTGTTTAATAAGCAGAGTGTACACACGTTGTGGACCCGCCTATAGGCACAGATTACTAACGCGCTCTTTAAATAACAAAAACAAATATTGCCCCATTGACTTTAAACCAGGTTTCAGTTGGTCAATGGCGCAGTGTATTTCAGTTCCTCAAAATAGCAATGCGCCAACAATGCGCCTGAACACACCTCGCTTTCAGACCAGCAGCCCATGGGTGCACAAATGGGCGCAAATGCATTTGCTATTTAAACAACGTGGCGCAGAACGAGAGAAGATAACTGCGTCAGGCTTTGTTTGACTTCCACTGGTCAAAGAAACTGATATCCCCAAACTAACACCATTTACCAATGTCAAAGTTGCTGTGACAGGTTGATTGGGATGAAACCCCCCGGTCCCCAATCACTTTCATGATGGTCCATGAACATTTCTCAGAACTTCTCCTTTTGTGATCCACTGAAGAAATCCATGCAGGTTTGCCATGACAGAGGGACAATGTTTATTTATATATTTATTTATTTAGTGAACTATTCTTTTTAAAGATGCTGCCTTATCAGTATTTGCACTTAATTGAATGTCTCTGGCTGTTTAAATAAAAGAAAAAGTTAAATTTATGCGAGTATGACTAATTGCTTGATGACAAATGGACATGGTCTCTAATTACGAATTTTCTGGTTAAAAATGCGATTTGCGATTTATAATATGTTTTTACTTTTTAACCACAAATGCTCGTCTTGCACTAGATCTGCGATGCGCCACGCATTACGTAATCACGTTGAAAGGTCACACGTGTTCTGGTTCAGAAATGTAGGGTAGGGCGAAAAACTCCATCTCATTTTCTCTTCCAACTTCAAAATCATCCAACATTGTTGTTTTACCTTTTATTATTAATATTTTTTTTGTAAAGGACGTTTGATTTAGTCTTTGCAAGTTCGCTTTGTAAACACTAGGTCGGTACTTCCGTCTACGTCACGCGTGACCTTTCAACGTGATTACGTAATGCATCGCAGAGCTAGTGCAAGACGAGCATTTGTGGTTAAAAGTATATTAATTTTTATTTATTTTGAGAAAATAACAGATCGTTTCGCTAGATAAGACCCTTATTCCTTGGCTGGGATTGTGTAGAGACTTTGAAGCTGCATTAAAACTGCAATTTGGACCTTCAAACCATTGGACCCCATTGAAGTCACTATATGGAGACAAATCCTGGAATATTTTCCTCAAAAACCTTCATTTCTTTTCTACTGAAAAAAGAAAGACATGGACATCTTGGATGACGTGTGGGTGAGTAAATTATCAAGAAATTTTAATTCTGTATGAAGTGTTCTGAAGTGAACTAATCCTCTACATGCTGCATGATCTTACATTGGTCAGCAGAGAAAAGTGAGTGTCACAGAAAGCTATGATTCAAAACTACAAAAGCAAAAATAACAAAATTACAACAATAACATTACACACATTTCGGGACATTACTAAACAGGACTCACCTGGACTCTTGTGAGCCATTTGGAGCTTAAAGTAAAAACGGGAGACGATACTGAAGGGTAGTCTGCAGGAAGTTCAAAACTCAGAACCAATGGAGGTAGAAATGATAAGTTATACTCTGTGGATTTCTGTCCTGCAAAAAAACGTATTGGTAATAAATTTATGTATTTATTATAAAAAAAAATAATATTTTTTATAAATTGAAATATATATAATAAACATAGTTTGTGTGCGCACATATATATAAATATATACATATACATATATACACTGCTCAAAAAAATTAAGGGAACACTTTTTAATCAGAGAATATCATCAAGTCAGTTAAACTTCTGGGATATTGATCTGGTCAGTTAAGTAACAGAGGGGGTTGGTAATCAGTTTCAACTGCTTTAGTGTTAATGACATTAACAGCAGGTGCACTAGATGGGCAACAGTGAGACAACCCCCAAAACAGGAATGGTTTTACAGGTGGAGGCCACTGACATTTTTTCCCTACTCATCTTTTTGGACTGTTTTTCACCAGTTTTGCATTTGGCTAGGGTCAGTGTCACTACTGGTAGCATGAGGCGATACCTGGACCCTACAGAGGTTGCGCAGGCAGTCCAGCTCCTTCAGGATGGCTCATCTATACGTGCCATTGCCAGAAGGTTTGCTGTGTCTCCCAGCACAGTCTCAAGAGCATGGAGGAGATTCCAGGAAGACAGACAGCTACTCTAGGAGAGCTGGACAGGGCCGTAGAAGGTCCTTAACCCATCAGCAGGACCGGTATCTGCTCCTTTGTGCGAGGAGGAACATGATGAGCACTGCCAGAGCCCTACAAAATGACCTCCAGCAGGCCACTGGTGTGAATGTCTCTGACCAAACAATCAGAAACAGACTTCATGAGGGTGGCCTGAGGGCCCGACGTCCTCTAGTGGGCCCCGTGCTCACTGCCCAGCACCAGGGAGCTCGATTGGCATTTCCCATTGAACACCAGAATTGGCAGGTCCGCCACTGGTGCCCTGTGGTTTTCACAAATGAGAGCAGGTTCACCCTGAGCACGTGACAGACAGGAAAGGGTCTGGAGAAGCCGTGGAGAATGTTATGCTGCCTGTAACATCGTTCAGCATGACCGGTTTGGTGGTGGGTCAGTGATGGTCTGGGGAGGCATATCCATGGAGGGACGCACAGACCTCTGCAGGCTAGACAATGGCACCCAGACTGCCATTAGGTATCGGGATGAAATCCTTGGATCCATTGTCAGACCCTATGCTGGTGCAGTGGGTCCTGGGTTCCTCCTGGTGCACAACAATGCCCGGCCTCATGTGGCGAGAGCATGCAGGCAGTTCCTGGAGGATGAAGGAATGATACCATTGAAGGGCCACCACGCTCACCTGACCTACATCCAATAGAACACCTCTGGGACATTGTGTTTCGGTCCATCTGACATCACCTGGTTGCACCTCAGACTGTCCAGGAGCTCAGTGATGCACTGGTCCAGATCTGGGAGGAAATACCCCAGGACACCATCCGTCGTCTCATTAGGAGTTTGCCCCGACGTTGTCAGGCATGCATACAAGCACGTGGGGGCCATACAAACTACTGAGTACCATTTTGAGTTGCTGCAATGAAATTTCAGCAAAATTGACAAGCCTGCTGCATCATTTTTTCACTTAGATTTCGGGGGTGTCTTTGAATTCAATCCTCTGTAGGTTGATCATTTTCATTTCCATCAAACGATGTGGCATCCTTTCGTTCATAACACATTACCCAGTCCATATTAGTATAGATATCCAGCATGATATTTTTCCCCATTGAGATCTGATGTGTTTTCAAAGTGTTCCTTTAATTTTTTTGAGCAGTGTATATACACGCAGTATATACAGTGGTGGTCAGAATTAATGGCACCCCTGGTAAATATGATAAAAAATGGCTGTAAAAAATAAATCTGCATTGTTTATCCTTTTGATCTTTCGTTCCAAAAAATGTGCAAAAATCTAACCTTTCATTGAAGTAAAAGAAGTGAAAGTGGGGGGTAAATCACATTATGATATAAATGTTTTTCTCAAAAACACGTTGGCCACAATTATTCATTATTATATACTTTTTGCAATCTCCTTTTGCCAGGATAACAGCTCTGAGTTTAGTCCTATAATGCCTGATGAGTTTGGAGAACACCTGACCAGAGATCAGAGACCATTCCTCCGTACAGCATCTCTCCAGATCCTTCAGATTCACAAGTTCATGTTGGTGCTTCTCCTCTTCAGTTCAGCCCACTCAATTTCTATAGGGTTCAGGTCAGGGGACGGGGACGGTCATGGCAGAAGCTTCATTTTGTGCTCCGTAACACATTTTTGTGTTGATTGATGTTTGTTTTGGACCGTTGTCCTGATGGAAGATCCAAACACGGCCCATTATAAGATTTCTAGCAGAGGCCGTCAGGTTTAGATTTTTTATCTGTTGATATGTGATAGAATCCATAATACCATGTATCTGAACAACATCTCCAGCAGAAAAATAGGCCCACAACATTAAAGATCCAGCAGTATATTTAACCGTAGGCATGGGGTACTTTTTATCCTTGTGTGCACCATCACATCTAGCGTGTTTGCTGCCAAAAAGCTTTTTTTTTTTATTTCTTCTGACCACTGGCAACAAATCTGACCCTGTGCCGTTTGAAGATCCAGTCGTGTCTGACAACTGAATTTGCTGGAGGTTGTTCTTGGAGGAGCGAGGAGGATTTTTCTTGAAACCCTCCCAAACAACATGTGGGGATGTAGGGGTAGTTTGATTATTATTATTTTTTTAGGCTTTCTGACCCCAAGACTCAAGTAATCTCTGTTTATTCTCCATCTGTGATCCTTGGAGAGTCTTTGGCCACTCAAACTCTCCTCCTCACCGTGCATTAAGACAATATAGACACACAATAATTATGGCAAGCGTGTTTTGGGGACAAACATTTATTTCATAATGTGATTTACCCCTAACTTTCAATTCTTTTACTTCAATGAAAGGTTCGATTTTTGCTAATTTTTGGAATGAAAGATTAAAAGGATAAACAATGCAGATTTGTTTTTTACAGCCATTTTTGATCATATTTACCAGGGGTGCCATTAATTCTGACCACCACTGTATGTATGTGTGTGTGTGTGTGTGTGTGTGTGTGTGTGTGTGTGTGTGTGTGTGTATGTATATATATATGCGCACACAAAATACGACTCCATGAATATGTTAGAACAAGGTTTAAATATCCGCTAAAAAAGTCTCACCCTTGACTAGCAGTTTGAAGTTAGGAGGAAGCTCTAGGCACAGATGAATCTCACCCTCCTCTTCTGATTCCGCCTGGTGAAACTCCTCTTCATCATATATGCTTGTTAGAGCAAGCAGTTCATCTTTTTTCGCTTCCTGGTCGGCTGACATTTGAACATTCCTGAAATTAATATGAAATCAAGTCACACATATATTTTGTAAAGCATCTTGAGCAATGGAAACACTCTAAATCAGGGGTGTCAAACTCAGTTCCCGTTCTGCAGAGTTTCGCTGCGCTCACGCCGTGGCGTAATTACCGTCATTTCGTGATGACAACACGTGACGCTCTATTTGAAGATGTTCACGTCCTCAGACTGGGAATTATGCACATCTATCAACGCCAACATAAATCTGCAGCAGTCAGGTGGTGGTACGGTGGTTATGTGGTACTAGTAGGAGCTCTCAGAAACTTCCTAGGTAACAAGTTATAACTACAATTTCTATGAGGATGTGAACGCTTTTTACAAGTTGGAATCTCATAATTACGGTAATTTTGACATGGCATTAACGCACATTTTAGCTCCAACCCGAACAAGGTCTTCAGGATCACTAGAAACTTCCAGGCAGGTGTTTTTGGAGTTGGTTGGAGCTTCATTTTGCAGGGACAAAGTTTGAGACATTTGCTCTACGTAAACTACAAAAAAAACTTGTTCTATGTATTTGTCTAATAAAGGTAACTTATATGTCTGGATTCTTCATGTCATTTAACTCACTGTAAACGAACATGTCACAACTGTAAGTGTTAAAATAATTAGAGGACCATTCTCCTTTCCTAATGTGACGTCAGTCAACGTAAAATTGTTGGGAAAACGTATAATTTACAGACATTTCACAAGATAGAAAGTGTTAATTGTGCTTAGGTTGTTGCACCTATAAATTGTGTAAGTGAAACCTACATCTAGCTAAATCTAGAGGCGATCAACTGGAAACCAAGGCGCCGATTTATGTTTCTGGTAGTGGCGGCGCACACTTCATATCCCTGTCATGCCATGAGAAACACAAATACATCCATCTTTCTTTTCCTTTCTTCTACTGGAAAACACATTACTAATCAAATATAAACTTCTTTATTCACCTGTTTCCATGAGCAAATGATAACTGGGCTAAGTTACACATACGCAACAAATGCCCCTTAAAACATTTTAAAGTGGTGAAAATCAAGTTTTTAAAGTTGTTTATATTTCTATGTGGTGTTTTTAATATGCTTCAATACAAACCATGAGTAAAATTCATGTCAACAGCATTGCTGAGTATTTTCTCCTTAAAACTGCAGTGAACCAAAGACAGTCTCAAAAACACACTTTGAAATCGCTGGTGTTTCTGACGTCACAAACGAACCAATCAGATCAACGTGTGATCGTCAACGAGTGGATCTCTGAGCTGAGTGAGTGAGTGGAGGCGGGGCTCATTTGCATATTTGTAGAATTGCATATACTAAATGAGGCAAGGGTGTAGAATTAAATTCAAGCTATTTTAAGACCTGAATAATTATTTTTCCAAGGAAAAAACGCTTAAATATGTAATTTTGGTGATCAAAGAAGAGTTTGAAGGGATACAATTATTGACTACAGGGGGACTGTAATATTCTCATTAATCAATTAATTATACTTAAATTACTTGGGTGTTAGTTTTTCAAGAGTCTTTTTCTCCGTTCAATGGTGCACTTGATTAATTCATTACACAAAATGTGTCTCACAAAGGGAAACACACAGACTGCAAATACATGATCATGTTTCAGTCAGAGCAACAGAGGGAAGGGAGCGCACAGACAGAAACCAAGAGCTGTAAGATGGAGTATATGTAATTTATGACATATCATGCGGATAGATTTGTCCTGTATCAACAAAGACACAGGGAAGAGACAGATGAAACATGAAACCAAATAAATACACGATTATAATCATATTAGCCTATGATTTGTCAACATTCTTCAAGCAGTCTCTGGTATTTATTATCGCAATAGTTAGCATAAGTAGCCTTTAGCATCGTAAATATATTTCTGCCTCATTTGGTGATCAGAATCCCCATCGGACCGCAATCGGAAGCCATTTCAAAGGTGAGTTTTGAGCTGTAAATTGTTTTAAATGCTGAGGTTAGCTGGTAGCCTGGTATGATGGGATATTAGCAGCGGTGTTAACCCTCTTCTGACTCAGATAAACTCCAGCTTTTGTTCATGACCACTCATCAAGCCCCATCTGGCCCAGTTTGGACCAAGGTATTTGGCGGGCAAAACCCCTGGCCATTGGCCCTGAGGAGGCTCGATCAGGTTGTCTTCACAACCTATCTGGGCCTTGAAAGTTACAATGACGTTGCTGCCTATCTTAATTCTTGTTCCAAAGATGAACGAAGGTCTTACGGGTTTGGACCTTAATTTTGGACGGGTTAATTAATGACAGCAAATTCCTTTTTGGGTGAACTTACTCTTTAAGTATGACAAAAATATGTTAGTAATGGAATTTGAAGTAAATGAGAGCTAACAAGTTTACTTTCTTGTGCTTGAATGTTAAAATGGCCCTCCTATGAGATGTCAATCACAGCACTGGCCCACAGCCAATCTGAGTTGGAGAGCCCTGATTTACACCAATCATGATGTTCAAAACACAGGAGACAAAATGGGGTGTGAATGAAAACGAAAGCAGTCAGTCAGTCTGTTCACCTCCTACAACTTATGAATGTGAAATCAAATTTAGATGAATTATTGTTAATATTTCTGTAAAATAATAGCATCCTGTACATATAAAGGTAGGTATTGGCACAGTAAGTCCAGAAAGGAATCTACTACAACCATTGGAATATGAATAATAACAGTTAGGTCAATTATAACCTAATGATTATTTTCCTTAAAATATTTTAGTACTGCATTAGTATAAAGGGAGGTATTGGACAACTCTCACCTGAAGTCTAGCACCTTATTGTGATCCTACAACAACTTTAGGATGTGAAAATGTTGTTTTGCTATATATATATATAATTTTGTGTATGTTTAAAAAACTTGTGAGTCATTTGAATGAACGCCTGGACATCTAATATGTTTTGTACTGTGGGTTGAAATGTCAGATGATCCTTTAGGGAGCATTTCAAACACGAAACTAAATAACTTTAACGCAATGTCACCCTACGACTACAGTCTAACTGATTGAGTTGAGTTATTTCCTTTTATTATTCATCTCAATTGCGACCTGTGAAAAGATATTAACTTATAAAACACGTACCTTGCTCTGTGCCTGACGCAACTTCAACAACAACTGCCGCTTCTTCTTCTTCAGGTTTAATGGCCGGTTGCGAACTAACGTCATCGGTGCAGACCGCCACCTACCGTGATGGAGTGCGAAGAGAATTAATTCTTCTGTATATTCCGATATATAATTTTTTAATCCTAAAGAATATCATGATTGCATATTGATTTCCCGCATTTGGACCATTACTTCGTATATTTTGAATTATTAATAATCCTAAAGATTGCAATTCCTTTCTCTTTTATATGCATTACATATCATCAAAACATGCTCTACTGTCTCCTCTATTAAACAAACATCATATAATCCTGTGTTATGTACTATTTTTTACAGTGTACAATAGTACAATGTACTATGGTTATGTAGAGATGATGATGGGCGTTTTCGAGCCTCGTGAAGCTTCGAAACCTTTGTGAATCTTTAGTTTCGAACCATTGATTCGGAGCCCGTATCAAACTGCAATAGTCACGTGATTTCAAGCTTCGTTGCGTCATAACTTTTTCGAAATGTCAACGGTTCGCCGCTAGAGGGCGATGATGATCTCTGTGAAATGAATCCATGAACAAGTGTTCAGATGTTGTTTATATATATATATATAGGCCTATATATAGCTGTATATAGCTGACAAAAGCTGGCGCATCACATGTATATATATAGAGAGAGGGTGGTGTCCTCTGTGAATGTTTCTTTTTACCTGATCTCGATTTTATTTGTAGTGCTTTTCACAGTACATAATAGTTTCTAAGCAGCTTTACAGAAAATGTCTACAGTAACATTTTGAGTGATCTGTTGGTGACTGTGTCCAAGTAATGTCCATATAAAAATAACACATATTATTCGGACACTTAAATATATAATTGTATTTGATGATTTGTAGATCCAATAGATAAAACTTTCAATAAAACATTTGCCATTTGTTTTTAAAAGGTGTTTTAAGCTGACATAGCGTTGCATTTACAGTGTTTGACCAGCAGGCGTCACCAGCGCGCGTGTCTCGAGTGAATCAATTTGCGAAGCAATCGGTTCAATTGATCCAGAGTTTCGAAAAGATTCGGTTCTCCCATCGGAACAGGTCCGGGAGTCTTCCCCATATAGATATTGAAAGCGGCTCCCTGATGCACGCAACTTATATACAATATCCCAGAAATCTAGGGAGCAAGAGAGAAGCCCTGTTTCCACCTGGTATTAAGATGCGTTTTCTGCGAACCGAATTATAATAAAGATATCTGACACCCAAATCATGTTAATCTTAGATAAATAAAGACTATGGTGTAACTATATTTTCTCCTGTCTTGGACCTGGACCAGATTTAAAAGATTTAGCATTTTGAGGTTAACTACACATCCATTGTAAGTAGCCTAGCTTTGCTTTCTTTTTCACATGTACAGTGAAGAAGCACATGCTCCATTATTGACTGGTTGCAGGGTGAATTCAGGCTGATTGGGACACGTTTTTCCCAAATCATCTTAATGACAAAAGTGCACCAAATACCCTGAACTTACCCCTACATTTATTGTCCTGTTTACTGTTTTCCTATTATAATAAATAGTGAATAAACAAGACTTGTATGGCCTATATTAAGATGAGTAATGTCAATAAGTGGTGATAATAAGAAGTCATAGGCTAAAGCTTGTTAAGCCAACATATCATCAATTTCATTACCATCCGTTCCTACTGTAGCCTACAGAAATGACAGGATTAACTGCATGTTATGGATTCTGGATAAAACTTTTGAGAATTACATAGGCCTATTATATCTTGACGAATATGTTAAAACCGAGAGTGAGTCAGTGCATGTTACCACATTTAGAAGGCCATGAAACCCTACATTTTAACGTAACTCCATGTACTTCAGGATGAACCAATCAGACCAGAAGTCAAACTTTGCATTCCCCTCCTTCTACGCCTGTAATCTCCAATGATGATGTACATCCCGTCTTCTGATGGTGAAGCGGTGTTCCTGGGTAATGATGTGAACACATCTTTTGACATGGTTTCTGGCACGCTGGTATATTCACCTGTACATGCTGATTATGTGGGGAAATAAGTGGCAAGAAGAGTGGAATATGTGCAAGAATAATAAGTTGTATCCGGAAATAACAAACAGACTTTTTATCACTTTTAAAACTAGACTTGATCAAGTGGTCTACACCAGATGTCGTATGGGTCACACAAGTTTGACCCATGCTTTTTTGCTGAAAGGTGAAGACTCAACTTTCTGTGTGTTTTGTAAGATTCCCTTATCTGTCAAACATATTTTATTGGATTGTCCTGGACTTAATAGAAGCAGAATGCTCTTTTATGAAGTTACTTCACTTAAGGACATATTTAATAAGATTATGCCTGAAAAGGTTTTGGATTTTTTATCATATTTTAATTTTAAAAATCTTTTATAATATGACTTGCTTTGTTTGTTTTGTTTTTATTGTATTTATATGATATTTGTATTTTTGTCATTTAATTTTTGCCATGAAAATAGCTTTGAATGCTGACATGGCATTAAATAAAATAATCTGAATCTGATTATGTGGGGAATGAAACATTTGTTGAAACAAATACTGGAAACAGTTCCATCTGAGTCAGATTCAGTCTTCATTCCAGATAGCACATTCAATGACGTTATACAGATGCTGAAGGAAAGAAGTGCCACAAGATCCACCACAGGCAACTGATTCCCAGGAGCCAGCGAAACAATGACTCGTTCTTTGAAAATCCAACACATGTGACTGAAAGTGAAACAGGTATGAGTCGCAGAGTTCACTGTGTAAGTGATATGATTCAAGCTTTCTTAGACAAAAAAACATTCTGCATGCAAATGTAAAATTTAAACGGGTACTCGAAAATAGTGAGGAGGAAGCTGGCATCGGGACTGTATTACTGAATTCTGGGACACATTTTTTGCAACAAGAACTTGTGGAACAACTCACAAGATACCTACTCTGCATCACACTTACCAAGAAAGCGAGTGGGAAGCTGTTGCACGTATTTTAGCCATTGGATGTCTGCGCTTTGGTTACTTGCCAATTCAGCTGGCACTTCCTTTTCTAAAAGAAGCACTGTCCCTTCCTTCACCAGAAACCAGTCTAATGGAGGTGTTTTTCAATTACATTAGTCCAACAGAGAAGGATGTTTTAAGTGAAGCACTCCAAGACTTCCAAAGTGCAGACATGGATGAAGTACTCAGTGTTCTCAGTAGTCACAGCTGCACATGACAACAATCTCCAGAAGATCCTGGAAGAAAGTGCACATAAAGAGATGGTGCAACAACCAGCCTACATGGAAACCACTTCTGCGATCTATTGGGGAAACCATTACTTCTGTAAATCTGGACAAGATAACTGAAAATCTCCAAAGAAAGGCAAGAAATGTGACAAAATCCATTAAGTTCCCACAATCAATGTCCCAGTCTGAAACAATCGTATCAAATCATCTCTTGCGATTCATTAGGGAGAGAGACCAGAAGGAGCTTGGTCTTTTTCTCAGATACTGCACAGGGTCTGATTTATTTCCTCTCTGATTTAATCTAAATAATCTGTTGTTGAAGCACTCAAATAGTTTTATTTGCATCAACTGATTCATTTATTTTTCTACACAGTTGTATGGATCTTTCTATTGCTGTCATATTAAAACAAAGTTCTTTGACTCATCCTTTGATGTAGGGGAGACCGGGGACAGTTGCAACACTTTTTGCATTTCTCTCAATTACTCAGAGACTATTTGGACTAGACCAACCAAATTTGTATATATTAAACTTGCATCTGTCTGCTAATTACCCATACCATTTAAAGATGATTATATATGACATATCGTTCACAGTATTTATTTGAATGGAAGAAGTCAGATGTTGCAACTGACCCCGACCCAGGGGACAGCTGAAACACAACCCAGGAACATGTTAAAAATACCTTAAATTTCATTAATTCACTGAAGCTTTTTGTCTCAATGAGCAAAGAATTCTGAAAATATTAACGGTTTTAGGCCTACTATAATATTATAGTATTATTTATTTTGAATAATATTATTGTAGCCTATTATTTATTTATTTAGTCATATTTATCAAATAACAGTTATTGAGTTTTGTTTGTTCATGTGTAGAACATAGGCCTACATAGATTCAGTGTGCAGGCGTTACAGATACTATTCAATCTCTCCATATTTCAGTGTCAGACAGGAAGAATTTAACAATTTGCAATGCAACAAACTTTTATTAAACATGCAATTTATAACATGTTGCAACCGTCCCCAACCCTATCAGCCATGACAGAACATCATATGCCTGCTAGACACACTGACTTTGACACATGCTAACCATGTCACTTAGAAGTCAACAAAACAATAATTCAAACGAAGTAAGTTTTGATTAATTCATACAAAATTTCAGGACAGTATGACAAAATATATCTCATGAAAAAATTTACTTTCATACCTCCAAAACAAGTTTTGTTCAATAAATGCATCAGCAGATGTTGAATATGTCTTCTGTCTTCTTGGTGGGTGGAGGGTCTAACTGTGCATGTGCAGTATGAGTGTCATCACTCTAGCTTGTTTCTGATTGGAGAAAAATGACATGTTGCAACCATCCCCTGTTGCAACTGTCCCCGGTCTCCCCTACTTTGTTTCTGTTTCCATTAGGTGACAAAATTAAAAGAAGCTGCAGTCCGTAGCTTTTTTGGGTAATTATCCAAAAGTGGATGTTACTTACTTGTTCAGACGACCTTTTCTGGTGAAAATTCTTAGAATCTGTGATAGCGAATGCCAGTATCCGCACCACCAGCACGGTGATTGACAGCCGCACATTCTCCTCAAAACATTGGATTCATCCGATTCATCCAAAAATTAACACATTTTTTTTATATATATATTTTTTTAACTACTCTTACAGTAACGTGAAGCATTTCTGGTCTCAAATTTCTTACAGTTTATAAAATTGTGAATTTCTGTCATGATGGTTCTTTTCCATATCTCGTGGGCTGTGTCCAAAATCATCCCCTATACCACTATTTGAGGGGACAGCCATTTGTAGTGGTGTCTGAAACCACAGTGGACGTTATTGAGTGCACTCATTCAATCCCATAATGCACCACAATAATGAGTGAACAACCGATGTACGCTCAACGGCTAGAGAATACCCATAATGCACTGTGAGAGTCACAAGCCGAATGAAGAATGCTAGTTTCCATGACAGATTTCAAGATAAATCTTTTCATTACTTCTGGAGCTGCCAGTTTGCTGTTTCAAATGATTATCAAAAACTTGCAAAAGCGACTTCCGGTATGGCGTCGAGGCGAGTGGCAGTGTAGAACGCGAGCTCCCAGACAAGTCGGTTATACTCCCCTGCTTAATTTAACTTTACGCCGTGTAATTGATGAACAAATATGGAAGGGGAGAAACAACGAAAAGCTAGAGGCAAATCAACCCAAAGACCTGAGAAAAACGAGAGACAAACAATGGAGAATGATGACGATGACAACGCTGGCGAGAACGAGGCCGCGGATACAATGCAAGTTTGCATCAGCGCTATATATTCTGAAATTAAGGCACTCCGATCTGACGTGAACACAGAATTAAACAACTTTAAAGAGACTTTCTCCAGAGACTGGAAAGCAGACTTGGCAAGCCTGAGTACAGACATCAACCTTAAACTGAACGAAATTGCCAAAGATTTGAAAGATACGGTGAATAGAGTGGAGGAGGCCGAGCACAGGGTGGCGGATTTGGAAGAGTGGAACGCGGAGGCTAGAGATGTGCTAAGCCAAACCCTCGACATCCAACAAAAAATGCAAATAAAACTGACGGATCTTGAAGCAAGATCACGAAGAAACAATATACGCTTGTACGGGATCCCTGAGGAGGTCGGAGTTGACAACATACAGGAGGTTGTTGAAAATTTCATCAAGACAGAATTGTCCCTCCCCGATACTGAACTGGGGATACAGCGCTGTCACAGAGCGCTCGGCCCTAAACCACCGCCAAATGCGAATCCCCGATCGGTTGTTTTGTACTTTCTTGAATATAGAATTAAAGAGCTGGTCCTTCGTTCGGCATGGAAAAAGAGGGAAGTTTACCTTAAAGGGAGGCGAGTGTACTTCGACCAGGATTATCCGGCTGAAACCCAAAAGAAGAGGAAGGCATACGCTCCTATCAGGAAATTACTCAAAGAGAAGGGTCTCCGTTTTCACCCCCCGTTATGTCCTCAAACGCTCGTTTTTTGGGGTCGACAGCTTATGAAAAATGATTTCTGGGTTTCTTAGCTTGTTTGCTGTACACCTTGTCATATAGCAGCTTTTAGGCATTATTCTGTATTTTGTTAGAAGCAAGAAATGACAAGGAGGCAGCCTCTCGCAATGCAAAGTCAATGGAGACAGTTGGTTTGTTTTCCCCCTTGGTGGGCGTGGTCTTCAGATTATGACGCGTTGCGCTCTGTCTCTATGGGGATGTGACGTGACAAAAGAAGGAACGACTCGGATCGGGAGGTGAGGTGAACTAACAGACTGCATAGCCTGAAGACCCAGATAAGCAATGAATTAAGCGTTTCTGTTTCTCATAATTTGGCCTTGGATGCATTATAGTTTCTTCTTATTCTAAATGTGATCGTTTGTGTAAGTTGATGTGTTGTGGAATTTGGCTATTAACATGTAACATTTGAATTATATTCAGCTGAAATGAACAAAATGACTTAACATTTTTTTTTTTTTTTATCATTTTGGTAAACGAGACTCAAAGATCCGAGTCAGTAAAATTATCCGAATTCTGCATGTTTTCTATAACAACGTCTGACGTTACATTTCACATGGCGTGAGGAAGTCCCAAAAACCATGCGATATCCAATCAGAGCAGTCAGACTGAAACGGATTTCCAGAGATGCGATTTGAATAGGATTTCAAACCCCATATGAATGTAACTCGAAATGGATTTGTAAATTTTTTTTTTGCCGTTCACACTTACTAATTCTGATCGGATTTCAATCGGATATGTACTAAAATTGGATTTGGACTGACAGTCTGAACGAGGCTTATATCATTCAGTGTGTTCCATGAAAACCTTGGAATACACTAAAATAGAGCAGACATCTTGAATGAAATTTGATACGTTATATAGGATTCAGATGATGGGATTCAGAGTACCAGCTAATGTGGGAGAAAGAGATGGGGAGGAAACATTTGGAGGAGGCTAGAACTGCTAGATGGTTTTATTACATTCAACAAACTTAAGGGTTAGTTAGAATAACATGAAGAAACAGATGATAAGAAACAATGATCTCCAGATTTAGGTCCAGACAAATGGCTCTTAATAGTACACTGTGGAGAATATGGAAACATGACGCAGGGAAATGTGACCATTGCAAGGAGAAAGAGACATTAGAACGTGTGATGATAATCAGTGATAAATATTATAATGAAAGGATGTGATTTCAGAAAAATGACTCTGGGAACATATAATCTATTCTTTCCTCTATACATTTCGGTAGCATCTTTGTCATTTCAATGTATTGTCAGTATCATCAGTCACATTTTCAAATTTAAAATGAATCTATTCTGTCCTTGTTGAAAATGAATAACTCATTTGTAGTGAAGGACATGTCCCTTTTTGTGCAGTCAGTCAACATTTCACAACATTTCACGGATTACTTTATTTTGTTCATGAAGAAGTGCAATTGGGTCACATTCTATTCAAGGTAATGACGCTGCTACACAGAACGTTATGCCCCATAAAGGCTTTCACCACAAATGACAGCAAAACAAATTTTAATTCCATATATTTAGGATTATGTTTTGTGCATGCTATCTTTGCATTGCACCCACTCTCCGTCCTTGTTAAACAAGACTGACTCACAAACTGGATGGATGAATGACTTGCCCTTTCTCGTTCAGTTTTCAATCTTAAGTTCCTTTAAGCTCCTAAAAAACAATGTTTTTTAATTCATATTGCTAAAGCATTTGCAAGGTTGCAAAAGTTGATCAGCATCATAACTTTGAGAATGTGATGACTGATTGTACTGGTTATATTCGTTCAGTATGTCCAACCCAGTGAAATGCACTTGTACAGTCCACACTTGAAAACGGTTAGCTCATGCTATAGCCGGTATTTACAGGCAGGAGAAACCACCAAAGAAGTCACACGCTTGAAATTGAGATTCAAAGGGGAGAGACTTCAGTGAATAAGAAATATGAGTCAGTGTATGAAAATGAACAAAACTGATTGGTTCAATTTAGGGGTGTAACGCTACATGTATTCGTCCTGAACCGTCACGGTATGGACGTCATGTTTCAGTGCATACAGTCAGACGATGAATACAGTAAGTTACAGGCGATCCACACTCCAATCCAGAAGGGGGCGCACATGGTAATGCAACCCTGTTTGCTAACCGCCACTACAGGAAAAAGAGCAGCAGAAGAAGAGACGATCTATGCACCATCCCAAAAACAAGACTGAATCCGAAATCACCTCCTAAGCTCTTAATCACTATTCCCTACGTTAGTCCACTAATACAGTTCACTTGAAGGAGTGAATAAAAACGAGTGAGCGAGACAGCCGTTGAGCGTACATCGGCTGTACACTCGTTATTGTGGTGTAATGTGGGATTGAATATAAGTGCACTCTATAACGTCCACTATGGTTTGGGACACCACTACAAATGGCTGTCCCCTCATATAATGCCCTATTTGAGGGTATAGGGGGCGATTTCTGATTCAGCCCAAGAGTTCAGATGGTACGCAAGAGCTTGCTAGTCGCCTATACGCTGAGTTTCGATACATTTTTGTGACGCACTACACTAATTCACGGAAAGGAAACCGGGACTGCAGAAAGCGGCATCCTGTTTGTTTTCTTTATTTTACAAAAGCACAATGTTTTGTTTCTATTGTGAGTGTACACAGATAAAAATAGACCATTTACAGTTTGGAATGACGTCTTACTCTTATCTCTCTATAAGACCATAAATGACGAAGTATTCTTGAGAGTTGTTTCTGCTGTTATAATGAGACAAAAACATTTGGCATTGTGCCGATTTGTGTTGTAGAAGTGTCTCTTCTGTCCAGTGATGAAATGCGTGTCCTGGACATGGGAAGCCTCAGGTGCCGCTTCACTCGCTGTCTCGTCGTGGAAAGGTGAAGTAGGCTCAGATGTGGATGCCACTTTTTCTCCTTCTTGCTCACCTTTTAGTGATTTCTTGAAAAAGCGTAATATTGAACTTTGTGCATCCACCATTGTCACTTCATGTTAATGAACTCTCACGCGCAAAGACAATGACAGCGTAGGCTTCTCACATCACATTAATGAATCAAAAATCAAACCAATATGTTTGAAATTAACAAGTTTGAAGTCAATACGTTTGAATCAAACCAATAAGTTTGAAAACAGCCGTTGCATTTTACAGCGCATCATTGGTCAATCTATCATTTGACTGTAAAAAAAAATTACATCCTCAAGTCAAAAATTTCAAGTGACCGATAACATCTAAATTTTTCAATTAGTCTGACGTATTATTTCTCATTGAGCCAATGTTAACAGACTATTGCAACAAGAATTTCACTTGGGCCAATTAAAAAATTTAGATGTTATCGGACACTTGAAATTTTTGATTTGGGAGGGTTAGAAATTTTTTACAGTGTGATTTAGAGTAACAAATCAACAATTCCTTAACTTTTTTAATTTATTTTAAGCAACCAGAAATCTGGGATTTTTTATCGGCCCTACAAAAAATATGACCTATGCAAGAGTGCATTGTTTACTGCTTAATACTCTATAGGACGCTGTACTGTACCAACTAGGAGACTATATGCTACTACTGTAGGTGGAACAAACTGTAATTTGCACGACTGTGTCTGTTCAAAATAAATGAATAGAGACCTAGCATTGGGGATTTGTTGCTTTTCCTGTTGTACCAAACTCGTATCGAACCTTGACTCCAAAACCGAGGACCGTACCGAACCGGGACTTCTGTGTACCATTACACTCCTAATTCAAATTAAAAGATTATTTTAAAAACACTGATTCATTCACGAACGACACATCACAGGACCTTGGGAACATAGAACCTTGGAAAAATAGATGCGCTCCCCACAGCTCATACTTTACCAGGGTTAACAATTAATCCTGGACATTCATAGTCTGACGATTCACACTGTACATTCCTAAACCCTGGGATCATATTCTTGTTTGCATAACTGATTTAAATACCTGCTTTTCTCATGCTTTTGCGTCAATAAAAAAAATAAAAATTGTTGCCGTATAAATCGTCCTTGGCTGATTTACAAAGTGCAGAGTTTCTGTGAATGTACAACGCACGTAATAAGAGGCAAGTGCTGTTCAATTTGTTATTGGATTCCTTTTGCTAAGCATTAAGCCATAACATTCTAACAACGCATTGTTTGCTTACATGTTTGGCACCAACATGCTGAGAGTTATAACAATGATTTAGAACGGTGGCTTAAACACATTATAAAAAAGCCCTTCAGAATTCATGTAGCAAAGATTATTAATTTATGTTGCCCTGAAAACGTTAGACACTACAAACAAGGCTATGGCATTGAGGTTTTATTGTTTTTGAGATTAAAACATAAAATCAATACTTATTCCCTGCCACAATTAATTCATTTACTATGAATGACTTTGCATGGTTATACATTCAAGTATTTCACAAGGACAGGATAGGTAGTGCCTATGTGCTTCTGGTTGTAGTGGTGACAGACTATCTCCACCTCATATACGTCAAAGGAGACTTTCACTCGCTCGTTTGGGGACGTGAGAAAACACAGCGTGTACAGGGCAAACTCAAACTCTGGGCTCACACCAAGAAAGATGCTTCCTTTGGGTTTAATTCCATTCTTCCAACTGAACTGGAGAGCCAACATGTGTTTGTTCTCATCCGGCTGGGAATATGAAAATTAGAAGAAAAAGAAATGATGATTATGCATTAAAAAGAGATTAATGTGATTAGACAGACAGATAGAGAGTGTAATTGATTAATTGGTTGATTACAAGTATTCTGCAAAAGATTTTCCTCAACAGATTTCAGCTAGTTAGTATATCATGCAAAGTGGTTTGAACATTGTATAATTGTATAGTAATTTGAATTAAAGCTGCTGAAATTGATGTTAACAAGCTACGAGACTAAGTGCCTCTCATTCTACAACCCAGACACTTTTAAGTAACCATTATATTTTCCCATTATATAGTCATTTTCCCTCTGGATTTTCCTATGGTGTTTTATAATGGATTCAATTTAAAATAAAGCCTGTTGTAAACATAAATTGACAATAATTTGACGTTTTGTTATACAACGTCAATTACACACCCATACCGGAAACACGAATTTTGAAGCTGTTATGTTCATTTTTGAAAACGTACATTTTTAATAAACAACTTGATAAGACCGTTTGGGGTGTGAGTGTGTGCAGTGTAGGTTGTAGATCAAAATGTCAATATATCATTGTTATGTTTACCACAGGCTTTACTCATAAATTGAAAAAACCCATTATAAAACCGCATAGGAAAATCTCGAAGGAAGCAGCAGCGAATTAGTCTTCCGGGTTCTGACGTCATACCTGCACCACTTATCGTAACTAATATTATTATTATAACACCAAACCTCACTGGTGGTAGCGTGATGACACCATGACGCCAAGTGATGTGACACTCAACAACCAATGAGGTTTGATGCTTTTTTTCCATGTTGCCATATTGGATTTGGTTCCCAAATGGCACCCTAAGCTCTCACGGTCTTCCTCCGAGTCAGACTTTCATGATGTAAAGCAGCTTTGATCAGGAGTTCTCAACTCTGGCCTTCGAGGTCATCTTTCGTTTAGCTCGAACCCTGATCCAAATATAACATTCTAGTAATCCTGAAGACCTTGATTAGCTTGTTCAGATACACTTAAAAAAATGATATAATCAATAAGTTGACAACATATGTAAGTCATTACATATCATTGCTTAACTCATCAAAATAAGTTGAACAATTTACAATTCTTTTTTTATGTTATTCAAGATTCAACTAATTTTTTAAGTCAGTTTAATATAATTTAAGTTGAAATTACTTTTTTTCTTCTTTTTTTACAGTTTATGGTTAATTAGTGTTGGAGAAAAAGTCTGCAGGAACGTGGATCTCGAGGACCAGACTCGAACCATTAATTATTACTGTATGGGACTTTATTGTATCTTTTTTGTTGCGCAAAAGAAAGAAAATCATATGATTTTGGAACGACATGAAGGTGAGTAAATAATGGCAGATTTTTATTTTATTTTGGGTATTCCTTTAAAACCAAGTTATTACAACATAACTATTTTTATTAATTTATTAAAACATGCAAATATTTAAATCAATTTTATTATGTATCTGTTATTAATAAGAACAAACTAAATGAATCTAAGTGGTATTTGTACATTCCAGTGATGTTACAAACATACCTGTGGTGATTTGGCACTCGCACTATATCCTTTGTAGTCGACGTGTCCTAGTTTCTCCTGTAAGTACAACTGAATCCAGTTATGGAAACCAATGACGGTATGGCCTCCTCTCGTCTCTCCTACAAAGACATGTTCAAAACCGGAAGAGTCCGGTCTTGTGTGGAGAGAGAAACAATCAAAACCTAACTTTTAAAAATGACTTTATGTTACATAAATGAATATCAAGTTACCTGTCTGTGTGAACAGGGACCAAATTCATCACACATTCTTAAGAATAAAAGTTGTCTTAAAGTTTTGATGTATCAGAAATAGCTAAATATATTTTCCTCCGCACTGTGACGTACATCCGACTGAGTGAAACAGATTATTGAAGAAGAAATAAATTCTATCCATCGGTTGTTGATTGGATGGAGGCAGATCTTAATGCAAGCTTGCAGTCGATTAAAAAAAAAAAAAAAATTCCAGGGTTTATGGAGACTAAATGATTGGAGAAGTTCAGAATAAGTCACTAGAGGGAAGTCTTTCGTTTCACCTGAAGATTGAGTTATGACATTGTGATTAAAAATAATGGTGCAAGTATTTTTTTTTTACTTGTTCTTAAAGGGATACTCCCCCCAAGAATGAAAATGGAAACGAACATGACGGCAACGAATACCCAGTGAAGAAAAATACTAGTATTTAACATTTTTCACCTTAAACCATCACTTCCAGTCAGCTGTTATACGCGCATTCAAGTGTTCAAGGTTGACATATATCAGCACATTGTGAAGCTCATGCGAGAAATGACGGTCCTGTGCTTCTGCACTATTTCTTGCACGAGCTTCACAGTGTGCTTGTGTCACGCACCACGTAGTGCTTCACGATGCTCTCATGTATGACAGCTGGCCAGAAGTGATGGTATCACTGTGTCATTCTCTCACACACACCTATCATCCACTGGGGTCATATAGGTTATTGTCGTGTTCTTTTTGCATAGTTTTTGAAACATCAACTTTTGGGCTCCCATTCACTTGCATTACAGTATATGGACTCAAAGAGATTATTTTTCTAAAAATCTTAATTTGTGCTCAAGAAAGAACGTCATATACATCTGGCATAGCATTAGTAAGTAAATAGTTCATAAATGATGTGAGAATTTATATTTTCGGGTGGATTATCCCTTTAAGACAAATATTTTTGTGAATCTGGCCCATAATCTCCTGCAAACTGTTTTGAATCCTCTATACTTACTTACTGGATCCTCTCCTGGCATACAACTCAAACCAAATTTGATATAGCTGCTTCTTGAAGTCTGTGGTTTTCTCCGGAGAGAGATGCTTCGCCACTAGATATTTGTGGGCAATCTAATGTTAGCAAATACACAATTGTTGCAAATTAATATTCAGTACACTATGTTACGGAAAATTGTAAGGTATAATAAACTCATTTCTCTTTTTAGTTTTACCTCTCTGCATGGTACTTCACAATAAATAAAACAATCATCTCAAACTGTTATTTTGAATTATTTCTCATCACAAGTAATGAATAACTTCCGTGACCCATTTATTACCTTCATAGTGGGAGTCTTTATGATTGAATCCAGGAACTTGTGATTTTCTAGTTCTTCCTCTGGTGTGACAATCTCTGGTTCACCAGTAGCACTTTCATAGTTGTCCAGAAGTGAGATGAAAGCTAAAATGACACAAATATCATTATGAAGACAAAATATTTCAGCTTCATCTCTTAATTAGTACCTATACTTGTTTAGATCAATATTATTTACAATCATGTCATGACAAGTAGAATGTCAATATTCCATTGATTACTGCATATAGTATATGTTATTTAATTCAATAAGTTGCTCTTTTTGTTTGTCAAGTTTGTTTTTACTTTTTACAGAAAAAAATAACCATCAAACATGATGATAGAGTCTTCTTACATTTCTTTTGTTACTGATTCTTGAAGGTATACTATGGAATTCTGGGCTCACTATTAACATCCGGCTTAAGTCCGGTACGGAGGGAGGTTTTTATTTTAATTTATGTTTTACATCAGTTCTTCTGTGTGGATAAATCTGATGGTTTGAGATACAGGCCTACCCATGTTTGCCTGTAATTGCAATATATTCTGAAACATTTCACAATTTCAATGGTTTGCTGCTAGAGGGAAATCTTAGTTAACCCATAAACCAGTATCTGTATTAGGGCTGGGCAACTGGGCCTCAAGATCTACTTTCCTGCTGAGTTTAGCTCCAACTTTAATCAAACTCACCTATCTGTAGCTTTCTTTGGCTGCTTCCGAAATCGCATACTCTCCCGAGTAGATACTTATTTTGAATATGTAATTACTTCACGATGTAATTACTTATCATGTGATCTACCAGACTTCCCTCTCCCTGCAAACCCAGACGTCCCTCTCCCTAGTCACTTCCTCCAGCTCTTCCGTGGGAATACCGAGGCGTTCCCAGGCCAGCCGGGAGACATAATCCCCCCAGGGGTCTCCTCCCAGTGGGACGCGCCCGGAACACCTCCCTGGGAAGGCATCCAGGAGGCATCCAGAACAGATGTCCGAGCCACCTCAGCTGACCCCTCTCAATGAGGAGCAGCAGTGGCTCTACTCCGAGCTCCTCTCGAGTGACTGAGCTCCTCATCCTATCTCTAAGGGATCGCCCAGCCACCCTGCGGAGAAAGCTCATTTTGGCCGCCTGTATCCGGGATCTTGTCCTTTCGGTTATGACCCACAGCTCATGACCATAGGTGAGAGTAGGAACGTAGATCGACCGGTAAATCGAGAGCTTCGCCTTGCAGCTCAGCTGCTTCTTCACCACGACAGACCGGTACATCGACCGCATTACTGCAGAAGCTGCACCGATCCGTCTGTCGGTCTCCTGTTCCATCCTTCCCTCACTCGTGAACAAGACCCCAAGATACCTGAACTCCTCCACTTGAGGCAGGAACACTCCACCAACATGAAGCGAGCAAGCCACCCTTTTCCGACTGAGAACCATGGCCTCGGACTTGGAGGTGCTTATTCTCATCCTAGCCGCTTCACACTCGGTTGAAAACCATCCCAGTGCACGCTGAAGGTCCTGGTCTCATGAGGCCAACACGACAACATCATCCGCACAAAGCAGAAACGAAATTGTGTGGTCCCCAAATCGGACACCCTCCGGCCCCTGGCTGCGCCTAGAAATTCTGTCCATAAAAATTATGAACAGAACCGGTGACAAAGGGCAGCCCTGCCATACACATTCACCGGGAACAAGTCTGACTTACTGCCGGCAATGCGAACCAAGCTCCTGCTCTGGTCGTACAGGGATCGGACAGCCCTTAACAGAGGGTCCTGGACCCCATACTCCCAGAGCACCCTCCACACGACGCCGCGAGGGACACAGTTGAATGCCTTCTCCAAATCCACAAAGCACATGTGGATTGGTTGGGCAAGCTCCCATGAACCCTCCAGCACCCTGGAGAGGGTATAGAGCTGGTCCAGTGTTCCACGACCGGGACGAAAACCACACTGTACCTTCTGAATCCGGGGTTCGACTATCGGCTGAGCAAAAACAGAGCCTATTAAATGGCTTATTATTAAAATGTGAAAATTAAAATGACGGGTAATAATAGATTATGACAGAATTTTTAATGACCATGTCCGTCTCAGATACAGTTAAAAAATGTAGATATTTTTTAATTACACATTTGTTTAATAAAAAAGTAAGAGTAATAGTTAATTGACCTGATTAGCCAAGTCCTCCATAAAACACACAAATCAAGACCTATAATTAACAAAATAAGACACTTAATGTTTAATGACCCGCATTCGAACAATTTGAGTTCTTCGAAACAGTGAATCATTTTGCAAAGCAGTTCATTTGAGCCGGAAAGCTCAGTTTCTACCATCTTCTTTCATATTGGTTGAGTGGCTCATCAATTGCACAAAGTTAAACATCTAAATTTTCTCAAGGACACCCTAGACACACACACACACACACACACACACACACACACACACACACACACACACACACACACACACACACACACACACACATCACTGTCTCAAGATCTCATTTAAAAAATGAATAGGATGAGCTTGTTTTGTCACCTGGAATTGTGGCATATGTGTGGAGCAAAAACACGATTTTAAACCCAGAAATTATATGTACGGGTTTTGTTTTCTCAAAAGTTTAAAAGTAAAGTCTTCCACGATGTATCTTCTGACGTTGAAATTCTCAATACGAATTCATCATCTGGGCATTAGCTGTAGCGGCTCCGTGTTGCAAGCACCAATCCGGTTCATTTTATTATTATTTTTTCTATAGACAGTACACCCAAAAGTATAACGATCAAGATTAATTAAAAAAAATGCCCAGAGTTTTCCTTTAATACAAAACTAACCTGACTTCTCCACCATGGACAATTCAGACAACCCCAGGTTGTCAATAAAATATAATACAATACTACTGTACCTCGGGGAAATTCCTGTCCCGAATAATTCAACATAATCCAATACTTCAAGGTAATTCCCCTCTTAGAGTATTGTGACGATATCCCCTCAAGAAGCCACTATCACTACCTCAAACCACACATGAGCACCCGGGGCCTGTACCATGAAGGTAGCTGAACAAACTCGAGGTTACAGGATTAGTTTTGAGTTGACAAAACCAAACCGATGCAATCAGGCTTTACTGGTACCATGATGCAGCTCATCAACTTTCTCTGTCAACTCAGGCTTTGATCCTCAAGCTATGATTACTCCACGCGCGCGTGCACATAAAAGAGTGACGTCGACACTGAACAACCAATCGCGGGTAGAGCGAGAGCGATATATTTTTCCGCGGAGGAGCAAGAGATAATCATTCAGAATTACGATGAATTTAAATATGTATTTCAAGCTCGAAACAATACGGTCTCTGCTGCCAAAGCAAGAGAAGACTGTTGGAGAAAGATTGCTGATTGTTAATGTGTAAGTTAAACAAATACGTTCTATATTTATGTAAAATTATGTATGTAGCCTATGTGTAGCCTATATGTGTAATATAGCCTATAGTATAGCCTATTTTTATAATATATAAAAAATGATACATGCACATTGTTTTATATATTATAAAAATAGGCTATAGGCTATATTACACATAGGCTACACATACATATATATATACATAATTTTACATAAATATAGAACGTATTTGTACTACTAAGAAAGCTAGGGAATCCTATCATAAGATTAACAGAATAATAATAAAGATTTAAAATAATTCTTAACATGTATTATATTGTATAGTACATTTGTGCAATTTGCTTTAAAAAAAAAAAAAAAAAAAGTGTTCATGTGATGTCACCCTATCAATAGGCTATATCTTACCGGCAATTTTATAAAAGCCCTCTTTTATGGACATGGGCGATAAATGTCCGGGGAACACTATTAATGAAACTATTCATGTACTCCTGCAGAGCGAGGACCACCTTACGAATGGTTCGACAAACCGTGTTTTACCCGAGCTTCTGTGCGTCACCCACCGTGCAGGAATGTACCACTTGCAAAAAAACGCAACGCAATACCATTTGCGTTACAGTAAGTGCATAAATTCGACGTGTTAAATTCTTTATGTGCGGCTCAAGAAGTTCGCAAAGATAAGACATTCCTTCCGCGGAAAATCTGTATCTTTCATACAAGTAACTATCAGGAAAGGCAAGGGGATTTTGTCTGGCTAAAAACTCTTTCTCTACGAAGTGCTCATCAAACAATTTGCGCTGAGATGTCACAGGATTTGGAAGAAAAGGTGAAGTCATTGTAACAGACACTGGGAATAAGTTACGTCACCTATATGTTTCTTTGCTCTCAGCTGATTGGTCAAACTTCAGTCTGAGATCTTGAATCCAGAACATAACCTACCCCGGAGCAGGTTAGCCGTGCAGCGTAAGATACCATGGCGACGAACACCGATTAAAGCCAAGCTACTTTCATAGTACCTAAAACCCAGGGTTGGCGGAAACTAAACTGAAACATAGCTGGCTAGCCACCTAAACCGGCTTCATGGTACAGGCCCCAGGTCTTTAGCATCTATACCTGGGGTTCCTCAAATCTTGCCCTGGAGGGCGAATGCCCTGCAGAGTTTAGCTCCAACCCTGATCAAATCACAGGTAGGGGAGTTTGATCAGGGTTTGAGCTAAACTCTGCGGGGCAGTGGCCCTTCAGGACCGGATTTGAGGAATCCTGATCTATACTCTATATCACTGCCCTTCTCAGGTGCACGCTGGTCCAACACAGGATCATTACTACTAACTCTGAGTATTACCTCACAGAGAGAGCGTGTCTATAGTCTTCCAACACCATAACTGTCCCTGCTGTGGACATTAGAGCATAGATTCTTTAGTACTTCTATTCTTCAGCTGCGCAGCATATACCAGACAAGACTTCCACTGCTCTTTGCAAGAATAAGAGTTTATTCACGGCCGGGAGCTCACAACCAAGAGACACTCCCTGAACAGAAAGATACATGTGCATTTATATCTTGTAGTTGAGTAAAAATCAATGTTACTCAAGCAGGGCTGAAACCACCATAGACAAAGATTAAAAATGGGCAAATTGTAATAGTTAAATTTTTAGTCTGGTCTGCCTCAGCGGCCTCACAGCACACTGGTCAATGTCAAAATGATTGAGATGGCCAATCAAATCAAAGAAGGCGAAACTTACTGTTCACAGAAGCAGAGCGTGAATTCCAGAGTGAAGCATCAGTTTAACGTTGAAAGAGAATGAGGTAAGATGTAAATAGCTAAACATTTAATACAGACCAACTGTTTCACGATAGAAATGTTAAACGACAAGACAGTAACACCTTACAGACAGTAAGACTTGTTCTCAAGTCTTCTTCACTGTGATTGTGTCCACAAGTTATGTAACCACACTCACAAAGATAAACGTTGGGAAAAATGACTTTAATAATAATTATCTTGAAAACAGGAATAATACACACGCTAACATAAACGAGAACCGACAAACACTGAGGGAGAACTGAGGACTTACAAGCAGGAACCAAACAAAGAAGCTGATGAGGTAATTAACAGAACAGGTGGAGCCAAATGAACTAATCAGAACATAGGAAAACTGGGTCACAGAGAACGAAACAGATTAGACATGTGAAAGATTGCATATACTGATGTGGTGATTGATATTTAATGATCTATTTTAATGAAGCTAATCATATGACAGTGAGTTCTACCGTGTTAAGCACTTCTTAAGTAGGTCTAGATTCTTTGATCATGTGATGGCACATGGTCTTTGATCTGAGCATCCTTAGTCTGCACATTCCCTGTAGAAACACTCTTTTGCCCCCTCTGAGGCCATTACATAAAACATTTCTATCACACTTTAAAATGAACAAAATCATATATTAGCTGATTTCCTACCCAAGAAAGTCTCCTTTTTGAAAATGTTTTCGTCAACAAAAGTGAACAAAGGCAACCCTGCTCCATCATTGCAATCGTCAATACCTGCCAGATCTCCCGCTTTGCCCTGTGAGATAAAGCAAAGTTTGAGGAACTTCCAAAAGCATTTTCACTTTTTTTTTTTTTTTCATGCATGGCTGGCATAACTTTAGACAGGGAGTTAATTGCTGAGTAAACATAAATTATTATTATCAATACTATTATTATATCTGAAGACAGGAATGCTTCAATTGCTGGGTAGTGTGTACATTTCAGAATAGAACCTTAACCAGAATATTACTGGTTAATTAATATAAGTACAACAACAGTATAATAAAGATGAATTATTAATGCAATCAATTAGTTGTGATTAAATCATATAATAACTACAATCCTAGTAAGCATCCAAGTTAATGTTTTGCAGCCATGTCCAAAAGTGTCACTGTGAATGGTTTTCTAAACACAGCACCAAAGAACAATGCTCATCTCAGTTTGTATGTGTTAAATAGGAGCTCTCTGACCTTATGACCTTATGTCAACAAACATAAAATAGAAAGTGCATGTCACTTTTTAGTGTTAATTGGAAAGGATGCAACAGAAAGCAGATGTCAAATATTATTCAGAATTATTATTTCTATTATTATTATTATTATTATTATTATTACAATTTCTATTTCTAGAGAACTTGTAAACTTCACACAGAAAAGATTTCAGAATTACCTGTAGAGATATGCGATAATCTATCCCAGGTCTCAGCCGATTTATGTCATTGTCCCAGATCTGCTGAATCATAGCTGAAAGTTCTCGATCACCTTCAATCATTTTTTTTCCTTTTTGAATTCCTAAGGATTCACTACAGGTGTTAAAATATACTTAATGTGAAATTCATTGCTTTAAATTCATGAATTAAAATTTCATTTCATTTAAAAAAGCAGATTTTGATATAAAAATAACCCCAAAAATTGGTAAGCGAGGAAAAATGTATTTAATGAAACAATTGTTGAAGTTGCTTTGTTTTTTCAGAGTGTAATTATTATTATGGTATGTAAAAGACTAATGCATTTCTAAACACTATGTTCTGAACAGACACCTGAAAACAATACAATATATAAAAAATGTATGTATCCACTGACCTGGTTCCTCTCACAGATGTGGGTTAGTGGTAGATTTGGATTGTCTTCTTAAAAACAGTGAGGGCAGGTATGCCACAACAGCTTAGCGCAATGGTGTTCCCGCACATGGACTGGTTGGGTAAGATGCAGCAAGCTTCCCACACTATGACAGAGGGCCCATTCTAAAGGGTTAGCCAGTGTCAGCAACTCTAGCCAAAGGGATTAGAGCAGCTTTTGAATGTCCCTCAACAGTGAGGGCAAGTGCTTTGCATTTGTTTTCGTGAGGTATTGACCCTTTACCTGACATTGTGGACCTTCTTCTAAAGCCTGACTCAATTCCCAAAACACTCAGACTGGGCAGACATTTACTTCCCTTCATTTTATATGAAAGCAACAAAATCTCCAAATTTACTCTCCAATAATTGACCATTTGAATATCTTACAGGGTAAATATTTAGATTTTGGGTGATATTAACATACTGTTCCCATTCGTGGTCACTACGAGTTACATCAGTGACGACGAAATGGGGGTTTCGCTTAGAAACCTATCACCTTCGAGTATTACAAAACGAGCCAATGGCAGTGGAAATGCCATGGGTCTGCGGAATTTGCATGCGTAACTCCGCCCTACCTCGTGGGTATATAAGGAAGTACACCGCAACATGCAGATATGTTTTTGCTTCGGAGCCAAGAGGTCCTCTTCACTCCTGTAGCCTTCACTCTTGTGCCGCTTCGGCTACACGGGGTTCGCATCTTGAATTATCTCGATGACTGGCTGATCCTAGCTCACTCTTGAGATCAGGTTTGCGAGCACAGGGACCTAGTGCTCCGGCACCTAGCTCGTCTGGGCCTTCAGGTCAACTGGGAGAAGAGCAAACTCTGCCCTGTGCAGAGGATCTCTTTTCTGGGTATGGAAATCGACTCGGTCGCCATGTGCGCGCAGCTTACGAGCGAGCGCACGTAGTCACTGCTGACTTGCCTGCGTCACATTCAGAGCAAGAGTGTGGTTCCACTGAAATCCTTTCAGAGGCTCCTGGGGCATATGGCATCCGCAGCGGCAGCCACGCCGCTCGGGTTGCTTCATATGAGACCGCTTCAGCAGTGGCTACGCGATCGAGTCCCGAGGTGGGCATGGCAACACGGCACGTTCCGAGTACCAGTTACTCCGACCTGTCATCAGACCTTCACCCCGTGGACGAACCTCAGCTTTCTACGGGCCGGAGAGCCCTTAGAACAAGTTTCCAGGCATGTTGTTGTCTCAACAGATGCCTCCACCACGGGTTGGGGTGCCATGTGCAATGGACATGCTGCCGCAGGCTCCTGGACAGGACCCCAGCGCCTGTGGCATGTCAATTGCCTCGAGTTGCTGGCTGTACGTCTCGCTCTGCACCGCTTCCATGCGTTGCTCAAGAACCAGAACGTACTAGTCCGATCAGACAATACCGCGACTGTAGTGTATATCAAACTTCAAGGTAGACTACGCTCCCGCCGTATGTTGCAACTCGCCCGCCACCTCCTCTTATGGAGTCAGAAGCATCTGAGGTCGCTTCGAGCCATGTATATTCCCGGAGACCTGAACTCTGCAGCCGATGAGCTCTCTCGGCTTCAGCCCCTCCCTGGAGAATGGCGACTCCATCCCCAGTCGGTTCAGCTGATTTGGGAACAGTTCGGCGACCCTGTGCAAGATCAGGGAGGACGAGGAGCAGGTCCTTCTGGTTGCGCCTCATTGGCCCACCCGGACTTGGTTCTCCGAACTCATGCTCCTCGTGACAGCCCCTCCCTGGCCAATTCCTCTGAGGAAGGACCTACTTTCTCAGAGACGGGGCACCCTATGGCACCCTCGTCCCGATCTTTGGAACCTCCACGTGTGGCTCCTGGACGGGTTTGAGTACACTGAATCCTCCTCGCCCTCCTCTCGTGCCCTCTTGGGACCTCTCAGTTGTTTTAACTGCCCTGCGGAGTGCTCCCTTTGAGCCTTTGCAAGCTGTGGAGCTTAAGTTCCTGTCAATGAAGACAGCGCTCCTGCTTGCACTGGCCTCCATCAAGAGGGTAGGGGACCTGCAGGCTTTTTCCATTGACGAAGTGTGCCTGGAAATCGGGCCGGCGAACTCTCACGTGATCCTGAGACCCTGTCCTGGATATGTGCCCAAGGTTCCTACCACCCCCTTTCGAGATCAGGTGGTGAACCTGCAAACGCTGCCCTCGGAGGAGGCAGAGCCAGCCTTGGCACTGCTCTGTCCAGTATGCGCCCTCCGTGCCTACGTAGACAGAACGCAGTGTTTCAGGACCTCTGACCAGCTCTTTGTCTGTTATGGTGGGAAGCTGAAGGGAAAGGATCTCTCCAAGCAAAGGTTGTCTCACGGGATAGTGGACTGTGCTCTGCTCTGGTGAAGTGAAGTGAAGTGAAGGGTCTGATAGAGCTCTGGCATACCAGCAGCAAGGCTGACGTGCCCCCTTGGTGTGAGAGCCCACTCCACCCGGAGTGTGGCCTCCTCTTGGCCTCTAGCACATGGCGCCTCGCTAACAGACATCTGTAGAGCTGCAGGCTGGACGACACCTAACATATTCGCGATATTCTATCATCTCCGAGTGGATCCAGTATCCTCTCATGTACTCGCTTCAACTAGCCGGTAACTTGGATCCGCTCAGGTGTCTTCGCTTGCTCGCCATTCCACTCCATGGACTGGATCAGTGCGATATTCTCCTCAGGTGAGTTTCCCCGAGAAACCCTACGTTCCTCCAGCACTGCCGACGCCATCGCCAGAGTTTTGCCTCCGGCAGCTTTCGCGGTTGGCTAGGTGCCTCCATGTGCATGGTTCCCCCTTTGGGCGACCCCCACATGTGTATTTCCACTGTAAGCCTCCTTGAGCATGTGTCTTCCCTTGGCAAGCCACCTTGCCACCCTGGGGTTGAAAGACTCCACCCTTCGGGCTGGACACCCCAGTGATTTTCCATATGCAGCCCCTCCGGGTCATATGTGTATTCTAAGACCTTAGAATAAGACCCTTCGGGTGGGCATTGTGTTGCATATTTCCACTGAGATATGCTTCCCAGTGTACCTTGGTATTCCTGTGATAAGTAGGACTCCTTCGTCCGTGCCAGTCTCACGACAGGGAGCTCAGACTTACGCAGGGCACTGGAAGACAGCTGAGAAGGTGGTGTGATTAGACCGGAACCCCCATTTCGTCGTCACTGACGTAACTCGTAGTGACCACGAAAGGGAACATCTTGGTTACGTATGTAACCCTCGTTCCCTGAGTACGCATACAGCCTTTCTAACACAAAAAGGTCTCACAAAAGGTAAATCATTATATTATTTTATGTGAATTAATGGGAATGATGATTTTCACATAATTTTGTAGTGAAGACTCTATTCCAGCCCAGTATTTAAATATCCTGTGAAAAAATGTTCAGTATGTGTTTTATGGCCTTATTTCAGTGACTTACATAATAATAATAATTCACTATCCACACATAAATGTAATTTTCTCAAGAATACAAAATTGTATATGCTGCTTACATATTATTGTAGCACACTTTGTGCTGAATACATCGCAATGAGACTTGAGCCATTTTTATGATTACATTTCAGGGCCCCAAACCCCCTCAGACCCCAGAGGGTTAATAGGTAGGAGAAATTCAGGCCTTTCAAAGTTGGTGATCCAACCACTCAAAGAAGAAACTTGAGCCAAAATGGACAGGACTATATCGGGTGGTTACTATGGACATGACGGGTATCATTTATACAGCATATGGACCTGAGAAACGTTAACACAGAACCTAAAGTTGTTTACCATGAATGCTTAAAGCCTTACAGGTCCAGGTGGAATGAACCAGCACTAACTTCCCATGGTGCTGGTCAAGATGTAAACAGACGTGTTCAGGAGTTGAGACCATTATCAGGGCCGCTGGTTGGTAAGAATAAGCCTCTATACTTTCTTCTGTCCTTCGTGTACATAGGCCCTCTGGTCACGTGCTGGTTCCTCGTTCTCACACTTCTCCTCAGTAGTTGGGGAGCACACGTCTCAGGATCTCGTTCAGGACATGACCTAGAATGCTTTTGTGTTGATGAATAGTATATATTGCACTTTTGTGATAGTTTTTTTTTTTTTTTTTTACAATGTAAGAACATGTATTTTAACATGATGTATTTTAACATGGTGTATTTCTTCTTTTCTGCATAAAATCTGTGATGGTTTTATGTTATAATGTGTTAGAAAAAAAAAAAGAAAAAAAAAGAAAACACACAAGAGGTGATGAAAACGTTTATTTTGTACAATGGTTACAAACTGTTTGATATTGCCTGTTATGGCATGTTAAATCCCTTATATGTCCTGTTAACTCTGTGACTCTGTATATATGAAATGAGGACAGTTCTTTTTCGAAGGGGGGATTTATTTTTGTATGATTATTTTGTGTTTATGTAATTTGGGTAATTTGGTTACTGTTCACGTGTGATGTAACTGACGCTATTATAAGCATGGGGAATTGGTGCGTGGACACGTGTAGTTGTCTGCAGAAGCATGAGCAGTAGAGAGTGTGTTAACAAGAGCGACGTGTGTGAAGCTAACTGTAATGCATGGTGTTCCTAACCGCATGAGCTCTGACAAATAAAAGTCAATAAAGCTTCACACAGCATCTCCACGTATTATCTGGAACCCGTCTACGAGAGACTGTAGCTTCCTCTGTTCCACAGCCACTCTTACACAACCACATCCATGTCATTCTGCAGGAAATAATAACCGGTACATTTCTCACGGCTAGGTGATATCTCTGGGAAAAATATCAGGAGCAAAGTGATTCGATTTTCTGATATGAATGTAGATGGCACACAAACAGCAAACCGATTCTGTGCTGATTATAGTGTTCATATTCTCATAAGAGAAGTTTCAAGATACTCATATGACACCTAATTTTAATGAGTATAAACTAATCAAAAATTAAACATGCCCACGTGTATAATGCAAAACTATCAAGATGCATATATCCAAAATATACAAAACCATACAGTCTGCTGGTTTGTTCAGCTGGAAGGTTAATGCAATAGGGTTAGAAACCAAACAGTATATATTTCTCCAACTGTAAATGATGTGTTACTGTATGTAACCAGAAATGTTTGCTTTTCTGTCATTTTTGCTGCCAAACAGTTGCACCTGTTCAGAGATTTGGAAGAAAAACAAAATATGCATTTTTAATGCAGCAGTGAAAAACAAAATCATCTAAACATCTGATTACGCCGCAACACTTTGGCAGTTCTGAGATTTTAGTACACAGTGTTTTTAGTTGCATTTGTTTTGGTGTTTTATTTATTTATTTATTTATATATTGGTTGCACTTTATTTTACAGTATGTGTACTTACCTAAGAAAGTACTGGGTAACATAAGGTAACTACATGGGTTAAGGTTAGGTTCAGGGTTAGTACCTAGTTATTACCCAGTTTTTGTAATACTATTACCTCTATTTTTCGCGATAACACTTGAGCAGTGACACCAAACATATTTATGTACTCAGAAGCATAGTTATCTACCTGGGGTAAGATTTCTGAAGTTAATGGTTTATTAAAATAGAAAGTGGGTTGTGCTTGCATATGTTACATTTTATTAATGATGCTGTAATTTATTTGTTTCCCATGTATGCATGTTAATGTTATAAAGATACTATGTAATACATGCATGCATGTCATTTGCTAACTGCAACAAATAACACACACAGTAACGTATCAATCTACAGATTATCTACTAAATTCATTGAAATAAGTTTTTTTTTTGTTAACTGAAATGTCATCCTATGTTTAAGCCCAATTTTTTCATTTATAATATAAATTAATACATGAAAAAAAAAAAAAAAAAAGAAAAGAAAAAAGCATGTAGACATTTTGCAGTTTGTTTGACAACATTCTGTTATATGTGTTTGGAAAAGACAGTGCTAGTAAAGGAAAACTTAGTTCTATTAATTTTGTTAAACAAAATAAAAATAATAATAATAATGGGGGAAGAGAATATGACTATAGTAGACTACAGAATACTCACCCCATCAACTGAAAGATGAGCTGGACTAACTTTGGGTTAATATTTATTTTGTGGGTATATACCACACCTATCCAAGGACGGATAGGAGTTTTATACTGATACCCAAAAGGATGCAAAAATTGAAACCAGTAATTTTACATATAATAATATCATTGTGCATTTATAAATGACAGACATCTAGAAGTGGCCATAAACGATGTAAAATGTAGCTGGACTGTTGAAGTTAAGCTTTCCTGACCCTTTTTTTTTTTTTGTCTTTTATCAGTTGATGATAATAAAAGACTTTTGCTAAATTTGGCCTAAAAGGTGCATGCATTATACAGTATTCATTATTTACAACATTTGTACAGGTGACCAAACGTTTAACCAGCCGTGACCACACGTGAAAAACTCTTTTCAAACACTTATATTTTTACATTTGATCTGTAGAATGCACAAATAATAAAATGCTAGGACATATTTGTTCATATTTGATAATTGCTTTTACCTCATATAGGCCTGACAGCCATGCATTTGGAAAAAGTTTCTCTAAATCTCTTTAGTGCTTTCTCTCTAGGGGCCTGAAAGAACATGTAGGCATGCAGTACTCATTATGTTCTGCCTTTTGCCCAAACAATTCTGGATGAATAATCTTACAGATGCAGGTTTCCGCTCTCTGCCCCTTCTGCTTTTGTGTGTGTGTGTTTTTAGTTTTTTAGTTTTTTTTTTGCTACAACTTTTGCTTTATGCACAAGATATACTTTCTAGAAAAAAGATGTAAACATAGACAAACCAACAATTCACATATTACATGAGTGCACAAAAATCGTAAACTTTAAAACAAAATAATAAATAAATAAATAAATAAATAAATAGTAAAAATTGCACATAACATAGACTGGAAAAACAACAACAACAACAACACAATGCAACTTAATGTTTTCAGTGGGTTCCCGTTTCCAAGAAAGGGTCTTGCTGGAATCTGTAACATAAAATAAGGCCAGCCTTTATATATAGGCCTGTATATGTATTTTTTAAAGATAGAGATAGGAAAACCAGTAAACTACATTGAATAGACCAAATGCAGTAGGAAAGAAAATGCGGGCGTAAGAGTCTATCTTAGCGACACGGATGTGCAAACGGCCGTGCCGCCAGGCTCCTGAGCGACAGTCCTCAAAGCAGCAGAAGAAGCTGGTGCAGTCCTTCCCATCCAGACACTCATAACCGTATTCCTCATCCCGCTCCTGCATGTGGGTGGCGTTGTTCATCTGGATGGCAGTGGCTGAGCGCGGGCGGATGTCCACGGTGGGGGCCTGCTTTTTGAAGAAAACACAATCAGCAAGGCTCACATCTCACACACGGGACATCTCCACCAGCTGTTAGGGTCTGCGTTTAAAGGTCTGGCAGTACGTGCTTTGCCCCTCATTTTGCGGGTGGAATGTATTAAACGATGTGTAACTGCAATATTTGGCTGTAAAAAGAATTTACTACTTGAATGAATACTAAATTAATATTATGGCTGTTCAATGTACATTTATCTGTCTTTTTTTTATAATGTTGTTCAATGATTATATTTCACTAGAGTGGTTCCCAAACTTTTTAGAGGGGTGTATTCCCATGAGGCATTTAACATCCTTCTGCGTTCCCTCTCTTGTCCACTCTCGTCGCCTTTTCCATTAAGGTACAATATCTGCCCCTTCAATTGATTTTCAGGAGCATTTTTTCTTTACCTGAAGGCAAAGTTTTTCTTTAATTGAATTATTAATATAATAAATAAAGCAATACATTTAAGTAAATCAATCGTTTCAATCAAATGAAATTGGTATCAAAGCCATCCAATTTTCCATCATTTATGAGACAATGCTTCCACGCCATTGACGGACACTTCCAACTTTCCGTGTTTTCACTGTTATACTGTAGGGGGCGCTATTCCGCATCTTCTGAAAGATTACTGAATCTCCAGATCAAAACGCATGCAAAGAAGACGCAGAAACAAGCGATATCATATGTAATCATATGCATAATGTAAAATAACACGATCACCAACATTAAACAGCTTATAAATCAAAACTGCCTAATGTTACTGAATGAAATGTTGACTGGCAGCTGGCAACTTTTTTCCGAAACGCTGGCGGGGGAAGAGTTATATATTAAACTAAAACCACCAGTAGGTGGCGGCAAGTCGTCGGGGGAGTTCCCCTGACGAATTGGGCTCCTGATCCCAATTCGTCAGGGGAACTCCCCCGACGAGGCGTCTCCGTTCCCTGGACTCAGGGAACGAGGGTTACCATACGTAACCGAGACGTTAATGAGTGAGTCATCGAGTCATTCATTCATTCAGTAACAAAGCAAATGGCTGTATTTAAGAATGAGTCATTAGCTACGTTTCCATCCAAAGCTGTGAATTTAACTTATGCGCAAAATTGGAATATCGCATAAAACAATTGCAAATAATGCACTGTTTTATTATGAGGATCATGGAATTTATTTGGTAAATTTGTTTCCATCGTAGTTTATGCGCATGTTTTCTTGTCAGATGAAAAATTCATCCGACTCAAACAAGCACATACATTTTTTAGAATCTTGGGTTTTCCATCCAGACGTTTTTGATGCAATATCCCAAAATGCGCATAGAAATGGGTGGATGGAAACATAACTATTAAAGTTATGACTTAGAACTATTATTTTGTGGAAAAATAGAACAAACAATATTGAAAATAATGTTAAATATGTATGTCACTTAACATTACCTTTTTGTTTGTTGAACCGTTGTATAAAATAAGTCACATTTGCGCATAATCGTGTGGTTATTCAGAAAAAAAATGCATTATTGCTTGTGTAATATATGATCAACATTAAAAACAAGAACTCACACAAGGTGTGTTTCTGTATCAAAGAGAGTTTGAGTCTTGAATCGATCTCTATGCACTCTCTGTTTCTATATTTGTTCTTTATGCAAGTGCTAAAATCACACTTTTTCTCTTGAGAACGGCAGTAATATAGAGTGATTTTTTAAGGCAGCAGCCACTGCATGCAATCTATCATACCTGTATATTGCTTGTGTGGATGCACTCAGTTTTGACCGCAAAAGATGATGTAATTTGATTGGACGGCCTTTTACGGCGCTACCCTTTTCCCGTTTACACAAGATGCAGCATTTTGCCTGTTAGAAATACATGCTTGGTTTTAATATTTTAAGGTGGTGTAGAATTAAATGAATGGCAAAACTCAGCATTTTGTTTGTGTACCCCCTCTGTCACCTCGCGTACCCGTTTGGGAACCACTGCACTAGTATATGTGTTCTGCAAAAATAAAAAAATATTTGGCAAAAATGTCATCAGAACGATGCAGGATTAGAAGATAAATGTTAATACAGCAAAGACTATACATGGCTTTTTCAAACAGGGCACTGTGTGTCAAAATGCAGAAGAACAGCTAAATAATTAATTATTAATATCCATTCAATCTTGTATCTTGGCCAGCAACAGTACTGAAATATATGTTTAAATATACACTTGAAGTACACAAATGTTACAAGACCTGATTGTCAATATTTCCCAACAAAGCCAAGAGAGACAGGCTCATTGGGACATATCCACATCTCTGGACTCACAATCATTTTGCCCAGCATTGGAAGGGTGCTTCAAATCCCTTTGAAAAACGAAGCACAACCAGCTGTTCATGCTGGCTTCTCCGAGAGTACATTGTGTAGCTTTTAGGACAGAGCCACCTGAGGCTGTGTTAAAACGGGGTCATGTGAATCGCTTCTCAAAGGGTTTCACCGAAGCGTGTGGAAAGCAACGAGCACAAAGAGTCTGCCAAGCGAATAGAAACAAATACAGTGGAATTGGCAGCTTTAACCGGATGAAATACGACAACCTACCAAAGATGAAGTGCATGTCTGCCTGTCCTGGTGTGTGTGTGTGTGTGTGTGTGTGTGTGTGTGAGAGAGATTACTTCAAAGTGCTTTTCTTTTAACTGTGGTTCTCAACTGGTTGGCTATGACACAAAAATAGGTTGTAAGTCTGATAGGGTCCCCCCCCCCCCCCCCCAAAAAAGCCTAATAATACACAATCAGAATTTAGCTCCACCCCTAAACAAAACCATACCTACCTGAAGTAATCCTGAAGACTTTGTTTCGATTTTTTAGGTGTGTTTGATTAGAATTGGAGCTACACTCTTTGCCCACCCTGTTGTTAAGCAAAGGTTGCGCGGAAAGCCCTTATATGGAGATGGTTTGGGTGTGTTTTATGCAAATTACTAACCTTGGGTTTGTGGTCAGTCATTTAGAATAGCCTACTACAAATTCATTAACAATAGAATAAGGTTAATATCAAATTCTTGTGTGTATGCACTAGGGGTTGCTCAGACTAGTCGACAAGTCAACATGCCGATTTTGATTTTGCCATGAAACTTCAAACTTGACGTTGTTTGGCGTTGACTAGTCGCTGATCATTTTATTTTGACACTAACAACATGGACACCTTGCAGAAGACATCCAGACTGTTCTGACTTAGTGCGCTATATCTTTTCTAACTGATCAGAGTTAAGATTTTCATATAAATTACGATCAAATCTGACTGATTGTACAAAAACACTGACTGTAATACTAATGCTGTCCTATAGAGGGGGCCACAGGATAATAGATCTTTAAACGCTCAGTTACCATTAGTTAAAATGACAAATAAAAGCATACTCTGAGAGCGCTTCACTAGTTATATTTGCTTATACCATCTGAATACTTGATATTGAAATCAAGCACCTAAAAGTTGATTTCCAATGTTTTTATTCCGTTCAACCCCTAGTATGCACACGTTGTGAATCTGGTGATTTTTTGGGGGGAAGAATTGTCCTGTGTGTAAAAAGTTTGTACTTTCTGCTGAATTATTACTGAATCAGACCCAGTGTTTGTTGTCCACTGTAAAATCTAGGTCCTGAAGAAAAACTAGTTGAGAACCACTGGTTTAGTCTGGTTACACATTGATATCATTTAATTTCCTCCAAATTCTGGCAAACTTTCTTCTAATACTAAGTGGAAGTTACAAATATCAGTCTGTGCCCCATGCACATTGACTTTTAAAAGATTACTATGGCTAAATCTGCCAAAGCCATCAAGCTTATGCTCTTTAATTGGGATTAAGGTGATCAGCGTGGTTGTCTATTTCAAGCTGTTAAGGCTCTGCTGACTATTTCTGTCAGGTTTAAAGCCTCATATACAAGCACACAGAGAGGGAGGAAGGCGGCCTATTTTTAATTAAATGAAAGATGCAAATATTTCAGCCATTGCTGTTCTATTTAAGTAAACTAAGAGTCCCACTGCCTTTCACAGCACAGGAGGTTCAGTTCTAAACTTACTAGATGTTAGTGCAGTGAATCTAAATACCTGACACAAGAGCAGTGTGGTTGCGCAGAATGCAGAAACATGCATGATTAGTGAAGTTTACATGAGCAATATACCTTTGAGGAAAAGAGCCGCAGGAGCTTTTGTCCACACAGGAAACAAACAACAACAAAAATTAGAAATTGAAAAGAAGAAAACAAACACGAACAAACAAACAACAACAACATAAAAATAGACATACAATATAATATAAAGAAGGCTCTGAAATATAAAGACACAGAGGAAGGAAGGGGTGCAAGGCAGTATATCTTAACAGGTTCACTGCATGTTGTTAAAATACAGAATAAAAATGCTCGTTTTTAGGGGGAACAGATCTGCAAAGTGCAAGGATTAATTTAAAATACTATCAAAGATACAATTAAATACAGTATATTTGACATGGTTTTGAACATGGCTCATCCGATTAGATTTTACAGCTTGGAAACAGACATTTCTTATAAACGTAAAGTACAAATCAGCAAACATTAATCACCAAACAACAAAAGAAGAACATAATCATCTGAGGAGGAGACTGATACTCTTCCACTCCGCGTAGATCAAAACGCTTCTTCAGCAAAACTTCTTGTCATTTTATTTGATGAGTTTTTCTTCAGAGTGTGCCTTTGACTGGTAACCAATCTGTCGAATGTGGTTTGAAAATCCGCCGAACATTTTAAACCCCAAAATCAAATAAGACATTTCTGGCACCCCTTTAATCATCTGAAAGTGGAACGACCCCATTTACTGAGATCAGCACTGCTCAAGCTAGAGAAATGAGCACCATGCTGAGATGAAAATCTAAGACTGCTCTTCAAACCTGCTGCCGAAATGATTCAGATCAAGGACATCACTGCTCAGTGACACTGTGAGAGAGTTGGTCCACGCTGGCAAAGCTGACCACATCTGGAGCAATGTTCTAGTGTGCACACTATAGCTATGTTTCAAAACCTAGTGAGCTTTCTCATTGTGTATCCCCTGCATGTCGGAACCTTATTAGTGACTGATTTGAAATGCTCTTCATGGACAGCAACTAATGATCACTTAGGTGCATCACAAATAGCTTTCGTCACACACAGTACACAAGAGACACATCTAGCACTCAAAGTTAATTCCTACAGAGTTAACAATAAAGCCTTAACAAGTTGTGAAGCTAACAACACAAAACTGTAATAAGCACTGTAATAAGAAAGATCACATACATAGATTGCAATACATACAGACTACAATATTACATACCGATTACAATACATAGCACACATAACAGTCTTTTTTTAACCAGCCGGGACTAGTTTTTCAATTTGATCAATTCTGAGCAAACTACAGAATATACTCTTTCAGTCAAAAGGTTTGGACACAATTATTTTAACATTTCTATTTTTGACATTTGAGTCCTCAAGAATATAACCGTCCACTATCAGGCCAAACCGTTCGAGTTGCTTAACCGTTCCATTCCATGCCGATCCGGTCCAGCCGGTTCGTTTATATAATGCACCTTGTTGTTGAAAAAGAAGGATACTAGGCCTATATAATAATTTATTTGAATTGTAAAAAATGTTGTACTAAAAATAAATGAATGTCAATGGTAATTCTGATGTAATGGGTTATACAGAGACTGTTTTACAATTCACTGCATTACAAGATTTGTAAGTCCAAATTGTATAGTCCTAGAGATGTAAATTATGCATAATGTAAATAAAAGCAAACCAAAAACCGTGCTGAGAATTTCGGTCAGAGAACACGTTGTCATTGTGCAGTGCTGAACCAAGCTCAAGTGGAAATATAACTATAACCTTAGCGTTCTTAGACCTGTTTGGCCCAACAGTGGAAAAGAGACTTTTACAATCAATATTCCCAACCAACTAAAGGTATATAATGCGATTCTATTTAAACAGTACTGAAGGAATTCACATGTCTGCTGGATACTTTCTGGCTGAACTGTAAAACTAGTTATAAGCATTTACGTACCTTAACCTTACACAGTCTAGGCAGCTCACTAACTTGTGGAAGAGTGCTATTATTTGGAGAACTCAATCCTTGACCCTAAAATACTAACAATTGCAATTATCAAATAGGTTGATCAAAAATACTTACAACACTGGTAGTAAATACACTTTAGAATATTGTTGTATTGTAGGTGATAATGTGAATTGCTTTAGGAAGTGTACTCACAGGATTTTTCTTCTTCTTGTCTTTTTTTGCGCTGGGCTTGCGGTTGCTCACAAAGTAGTGGAGCATTCCGTACTCAATTAGAGCGGCGAAAACAAAGATGAAGCACACAGATACGAAGAGGTCCATAGCTGTGACGTACGACACTTTGGGTAAGGACTTCCGAGCAATGGTACTCAAAGTGGTCATGGTAAGCACAGTTGTGATTCCTGGGGAACAAAGTAAATAACACTGAAATAAGAGCATGGACATTTCAACATTTGTTGCATATGGATTACTGAGGTTACATCTGTGGTATTTATCTTTCACACGACTAGTCCACGCTTGTGGTTTGGATTTTAATTCCTACTGGACAACAATTCAACCACTCATTTAAGAGACAACGTAAAACAAATTTTTATTATTGTTCTGAAAATATAAAATAATAAGATAAGGTGAATGTATAAATACTGCATGTTTACTATTAATTAACTATTAAATTAAATTCATTTTAAATGTTAATGAGTGTAACCAATTAACTAAATTGGTCAGAACCCACAAGATATTAATTTGAATTCTTCATAAAGCTCCTTTTTGAAGAGATTTTGGGGTAAATTAGAGCATTCTGGGGAATTAAATATTATGTATTATTAATTACAAATGTATTATAAAATACACTCAGAGGGTATTCAGAAAGTATTCAGACCCCTTAATTTTTTTTCAGATTGTATGTTGGAAGCCCTTAAGAAAAAAAAAAAGCTTTATTAATTCTACACAATCTAAACTACAATGTGCAAATGACTGACTTTACTATAAAGTTTGATCCCCACTGAAAGATGTGAAAACAAGATGTAGAGGGGTTTTATAAAGGAGCCTACTTACAGTAACATGAATCATTAATGTGATTTTAAATTGTATTTTTGAAACCATTGACATCACTTGAGCAGTTTGAGTAAACATGCTAGATCCTTGCTCATTCATGGATGCTCTTTTATAGCACAATTGAAGGAAAAACAAATGACATACAGTGCCTGCAAATCTCCAAGCCTTTTAAGAGATAACAAGGCCAATAGCGATACAGACTTAAAAGTCAATGCTCATCTGAAGCTAAATCCAATGGCTCAAAAGGAGGATTTGTCAAAGCCTCCAACACCACAGATATATCTCAAAACAGAATGCTTACCAGGCAGAAAATTCTCAACTGTCTCGCCCACGCATACAACAGGATATCATGGAATGTCTTCCCAAACATTAAAGGACACACACTCAGCCGCAATAGCTGCCTCATAAAACTTAAGTGTAGCTGCAGATGCACCTGCTCCTGTAGAAAAGCCAGCAATGAACCTACAGGCCAGTGAAATACAAAGTTCTGTCATAAAACTCTAGATGGCGCAGGCTAATAAGTCCTGACTCAACCTGCTCGTCATCACATCATTACATAATCTATAGGGTACAGGTGATTGGTTCCCGCTGTATCAGTAGCCAATGAGCTCGCGTGCTCAACCTTCAAATATATAAGTAGCATTTGCCTTAGAGGTGCAGTGCGCTTTCAGAAACCCTCCACCTTCCCCAGCTCCACCTGTATAGATCTGCTACGGGTAATTCATGAATGCTATATTTTACAGCAGCAGCATGAATTACTTGCTCACAGCAGCGTGTCGTGTATGTATTGGCAGCAGTGATAAAAGCAGCAGCAGCGTAGCAGATCTATTCCGCCAAGACCAAACAACATTGTCATATCCATTACCATATCCATTAAACACTCCGAGAGTCATGACAGAACTTGATCTAGGGCCAGTGGTGCTGGAGGAGTCAGAGAAAACCAAAGGGATCTCTGAGACTCTGAATGTCTGCCAAATCAGGCCCACATGAATGAAGCCTCCACTTCCCGGGCCTCAGCTCATGTCTCGACAGCAGGTCTGCCCCCCTCATTCAGACTTCCTGGAATGTGAACTGCCCTAAGAGAAAAAGGAACTTGCCTTGCGACCAAAGCAGAATGCACAGACTGACACCCTGTGTTGAGCCAAGCAGAGGCAAAAAGACTGAACACATGGAGGAGACAATCATACCTGCATCGTGCAAGAAACCAGGATCATTCCTAGAAAGGTCTTTTGCTGCCTCGGCAGTAACACACTCGTCTGGCTGTTTAAACTCAAACCCATCCTTAGCCAATGACAGAGAACTAAGTACAGATGCCGAACCACCAATTCCTGTGATTGTACTAAAATTAGCTAAATGCCAAGGTAATTTAGAACCGTGGCAGAAGGAAGTGGAGTGAAGTCAGCTACGGGAGAGCGAGTTTAGGAGTCGAGCGGTAAGAAAATGGGTCAATTCTCTGATAACTAACTGTTTCCTCTCTCAGTAACGGACAGGGAGAGAGAATGTAAGCTGACTGTTTATTTGGTATGGGGAAAGATAGACAAGCCTGACTCAAAAATGATAATAATACTGAAACGCTGATTTTGTTGTGCTATGCCCATTTTTCTTTGCGTCTGTAAATGAAGTAAATGAAATTTCTCTCGTCTGCCCTGACTTCTACTTCCCACATCTTCAATCTTGCTAAATATACACAACCCGGGGCATCAACGGGGCAAGAGCCATGTCCATTTATTTTGTAAACATCTGGGGAGCCAAGGCCAGGCCAAAAAAAGAAGAACACAAAACTGGTAAGCCCTAAAGCAAACCATATAATCTTCCTGTGTGTCTGAACGCTGTCTTCTGAAACTAAACACACTGAGCATGAAATTCAGAGGACGCAAATCCAGAATATGATGCAGACCTTCTATCTTTTTCGTAACCAGAAAATACTGGCAAAAGTTAGTTTCCTTTTGAGGAGGAGACACCTCCTCTATGGCTCTTTTTTTTCTTTAAAAAATGTAGTCAAGTCACATTTATTTATATAGCACTTTATAGAATGCAGATTTCTTTCAAAGCAGCTTTACAGTGATAAACAGTAAAATAATGATTCAATGACGCAAACAGAATTCAATTCTGCTGTAAAGTAGCTCTAAAAAGACAATAGTAGACAGTCATTATTCATTTGAAATCAGTTCAGTGTTGATTCAGTTTGGTTCAAAAACTGTAAAGTTCATCAATTAAGTTCAATTACTCAATCAAGCAGCTTTGGAGAAAACAGTGTCATCATCAGCTCAATTCAGTTCTCAACCCAATAGTGTCAGTGCATTCAAGTCAATAATATTACCGAATATTAAGTTTCCCCAACTAAGCAAGCCAAAAAGCCATGCCACCAAATAATTTGAGAGAGGTGACCGTGAGGTGTCAACCTGTGGAGTCACCATGTCAGGGGGAGATAACCTCCTAGGACAAGTTCAGACAGAGAGAGCGGTCTGTGTCTCTGACCGGGACTGACCATCAAGGAGCCTTTGCTACCAGGCCTCAGGTTAACACGTTGGCGGGGGTACATACACACTGGCACACGAGTCCAGGGGGTCCAATCTCTCTGAAAGATCGCCTAAGCTGCAGCACCTCTGTTCTGCCTCTCCACAGGTCGCTGCAGAGAACTGGAGCAGAAATTACTCGAAGGAGGTGCAGGCTCTCAAGCTCTGCGTGGGATGAGATACCGAAAAGTTGCTGACTGCTGCTTCGCAGCCTGGAACTTATTGAAGACACCAGAAACAGTCTCGTCAAAAAGCATTGCAAGCCTCTGAACCTTGACATAAATCCTCACATACAAACATTACCGAACCAGAGCTTAAATCTTTATCGGGAGAGAGTGAGAGTAAAAGAGAGAACTCAACTGGATGGCTCTCCATAGCTACAGTGGTTAGCTGATCTCCCTTTTTCCATGAAAAGAAAGAGAACTGAGAATGAAGCATTACTGTCATCCTAAAACTTTAGTAGTGCGGGATTTAGACAAGCTGCTAAGGATCAAATGAACATTTAACACAAAACCCAAGCATTTAACACACTTTCACGTGTCCTTGCTCAAGATCTTCCAAAACGGCATTGTGTTAACCCTGAGGAGATTACCAAGGAGAATAATCCAATTGAAGTGGATCGCTAAACACAATGAATCCTTATAGAACAACCAACACAAGCAGATAAATGGTCTTCCTGAAGAGAAATCTGAGCTGTAGAAAGCAGATATTAAAAGATCAGTGTTGATATTTTTTGCACATAGTATAAGTTTACATCATTTTTTTTGCATGCAAACCTAGTACAATAAATCGTATCATGACTACCCTAGATTGTAGATTGTTTGGAAATACACTTTGAGGCTTTCAGCAAACTTTATGTGATCAGAAATATTGTTTCAATGCGCTGATCTGGATTTATTGTGCACGATTATTCTGCTGTGTAATAAAGAGGCCAACAATAGAGCATTATTGTCAGGGTTGGTTGCAGTAAGTCGAGGAGTGTTGAGGATCTTTTTCAATGGTACGTTTATTCAAAGAAAACATACACAAAACAAACTAGATCCATGAAGCATAGGAGCAATGGAGCACAGGAGTACTGGTAACCAAACCATAAACCAACAACAAGAACGGACAACAAACAACTCAAATGATAGGTGAAACAGTGAGCAGGTAAGGGAAATCAATCAACAAATGAGAAACAAATATAAGATAAGATGGCGCTTTTGAGTAAACTGGCGTCTTTTGCTGTTTGTGATCTGTTTTATTCATATTTATCTTTGTTTGGGCAGTGTATGAGCACTAAACAAAGTCTTTGGTGGTTGTGTCTAGCTGGCATTCAGGCGGACAAAATTAATATGATCCCCCAGTCATTGCATGCACATCTGCGGATATGTGTGGCCTTCCAGAATGTTTTTGTCACAGAAGGAAATACAACAGTAGAAGCGGCAAGAGAGGAGGTGTGTGTTGGTAAAACAGAGAAGAGCGTACTGCATCTCCAGTAGTCTGACAGGGCATTTGGTCTCTGAGGTGGATCTCTATGAGCCTCTTTGGCATCTCTTTAAACGCACCATTGTAATGTAAGGTACTCTTACTGGTTTTGGTTGTTCCAGCCCCTAGGGAAGTGAATTCTGTTTACAAAGTAATACGACTGCATTTTAAAAAGAGGTGGGTCAACCCTGATATTCTTCGTCCTCTGGAGCATGTGCTGTTTTAATTCAAACGAAAAGAGGTTTCTACATGCGCTAGCATAAAGATGGTTCTATTAAATATTAAATGGTTCTATTAAATTACCTCACAAGATCTAGATGTTCTATTTTTAAAATGAAGACATGACATGGGGATGGCAATGGCATTTGCAAGCATTTAAAGTAGACTTGAGTAGGTCAACACATATACAGATCTCCCAATTATAACAAGGATTGTATTTTGTAAATGTTCAGATTTTTTTTATCTTCTGTGATTCCTTGTTGTGATAGTCTTTTAATATTAGGAGTTCTGTTGGCGCAAGTTTTTTTAATCTTTGGTGGATTCTTTCAACCGAGCTCAATCTGTAGTGGTTTCTATGCTCAAGCAGGGTCAGGCACTGGATCTGGTTTTGTTTTCGGGTGTCCGGGTGTGTGAGTTTGCTATAGAAAATATTTGATTCTCAGATCATTTTCTCATTATGTTTAATGTTTTTTCTCTCTTCCTACTTCAGGCAGGCCGCCGTGCTAGTTCTATAAATGCTCTGTCTGCCTTTAATTTTCAGAGGTTTATAATTCCTGTATGCAGTTTCAGAGTATTCTCCATGTAGGGTAGCTGACTTTAACTGGTTGCAATGATATCTTGCTTACACAATTGGAGACAAGTAGAGAGGAAATTGAAAAAAGATAGACTCCAGGTTTCATATGAGATACTTAGAGATGGGATGGTTTTGTCTCAACAGTTTGTTAAAGTGGTCAAGGCAGTGTTTTTGGACTTAATTTGTCAGAATTACCATAGTCCTAAAGTATTATTTTGCATAATAAATAGAGTCCTGAATCCTGAGGTCCAGTTTCACAGAAAGGGTTTAGACTAAGCCAGGATTAGGACTAAGTTAAATTAGGACATTCAAGTAGCTTTTATAAATGTACCTTAGAAAAAACAAACATTACTGGTGTGCATCTTGAGACAAAACAATGGCACTGACATATGTTAAGATATGAAACATGAGACAGCTGAAACATGCATTTTAGTCCTGGACTAGCTTTAGCCTTGTCTGTGAAACTGTACTAATTTTGCGTTTACAAACAGTCCAAAACGCAGCTGCTAGACTTTTGACTGATACTTATTACCCTTTCTTGCTCTCTTTGCACTGGCTGCCAGTCTGTTTTAGAACGGTTTTAATTGGACTGGCACCTTCTTATCTTTCTGACCTTTTGAGTATAAACTCACCTGCTCTGCTAGATGTATAAGAGCTTTGGACCAGAAGCTCTTACTGAGATTGTTTGAGTCAATAGGTGGGAATCAAGAGGAATGCACTAAAGTGGTTCTCGTCTTATTTAAATAACAGAACTTTTGTCGTGAAAATAGGGAGCTCTATTTCCTGGGGTTCATCAAGGTTATTTTCTCTTTATATGTTTCTGTTGCAATCTGTCAAAAACAAAATGTCGCATATTGTTTTATGCAGAAGACACTCAGTTGTATCTATACCTGTGAAGTGTAATGGCAACTCCAAACTCGGGTCTCTTTTTGTGCAAGCACGCTACATGTCGGAGCACTGTCTACGAAGCTATCGGCTCTGACAAACAGAACATTTAAAGAAATTTGATTATTTTAATAAAAAAAAAATATTTCATGTGAGTTATACAAGGGATATTTGTTAAATGAAAACAGAATAACATGTCTTGAAATTAGGATTTTCCATCCTCATTTTCACTCTCTGTGGAAAACACTCAATTTCAAAGGGCAGATCTTGCAGAAACAAAAGTCACGAACTGCTGTGATTGGCTAAATGTCATTGCACCATATCCATGCCCTCTTTTACAGCATGTCATGTGTTTTGATACTCGAGATACCTGTAGCAAGCGCTGTGATGGAGCGGTTTGAGCCCTAGTCAGATTTCGAGGAAGAAGAAATTGAAATTACAACACGAGAAACCCCTGACAGTAAACTAATGCCTTGTTGAATTGCTGACGACCTCCATGCACTCGTGCTACTCCTGACGAAGGACAAATTAATCTGAAACGTTTGCTTTGTCGTGTTCAGTGTAGACACGGTGAGATTAAAAATAAGTGTACTTACCAGCGTTGCCTCCGAGGACAAAATGCTTGCCACTGCCAGAGATGGGCAGAAATACACGAAAAATTTATAAAAATAAAAATACAAAATGCCTCAGTTGAAATGTATCAAAATAAAATATCAAATATAATTAAAATTTAAAATTATACAATTTATTTCAAATAATTTAAATACAAATACAATACTTAGACTTTTATTATTATTATTGTTATTAGATATTATTGTTATAAAAATGTAATGACATTTTTATAAATCACAAGTTCTGATATTTATTTTTTGTAATGTGTGAAAAGTATTGATATTAAAAGTTTACTATTTGTACATGATTCTTTGATGTTTTTCATAGTGTGATTTTTGGGGAATTGTATTAAATCCAATGCGGGTCAATTTGACCCTCTCAAAGAAAAAGAAAGAAAAAAAAGAAAGAAGAATTCGTACCCAGAAATCGAACATAATACAAGGGTTAAATAGAGGTATCTCTACTTTTGCATATACTTTTCATTAGATGCACTGAAATTGATAGTGATGTGTGGTGTTTTGTAATCTTGATTGTGTAAAAAACTTGTTTTTAAACGTGCTATAGAAATAAATGTTGATTGAACAAATGAACAGGAACTAAACACACAAAGAAACTAAACAAAGCAAACTAAACTTGACAATAATGGTGGATATTGTGAAGCTTGCTATATATCATCATAGACGCATGATGCTAAGTATCAGCTACATAACCAAATGCATACAATGGTTTTAGATTGTGTCCATGGGTTTGCAGTGTGTGTGTGTGTGTGTGTGTGCAGGGCCGGAGTGGGGCCACTTTTCAGCCCGGGAGTTTCAGGCCCAACACCGGCCCACCGGAATTCCAAATTAGCACTTTTTCCAAATTGGATAAATGAAACAGTTCAGCTCTTACTATTGTGTAGTTTGTATTAATACCATGGTTCAACAAATATTGTAAAGATTAAATAATAATTAACTTAGACTTTATAAGAAGCAATTGTGACTTTATTTCACACAATTCTGACTTTATATCTCGCAATTCTGACTTTATATCTCGCAATTCTGACTTTATAACACGCAATTGCGACTTTATATCACGCAATTCTGACTCTATATCTCGCAATTCTGACTTTATAACACGCAATTGCGACTTTATTTCAGGCAATTCTGACTCTATATCTCGCAATTCTGACTTTATAACACGCAATTGCGACTTTATTTCAGGCAATTCTGACTTTACATCTCGCAATTCTGACTTTATATCTCGCAATTCTGACTTTATATCACGCAATTGCGACTTTAAATCTCGCAATTCTGACTTTATATCACACAATTGAGACTTTATATCACGCAATTCTGACTATATCTCGCAATTCTGACTTTATAACACGCAATTGCGACTTTATTTCAGGCAGTTCTGACTCTATATCTCGCAGTTCTGACTTTATAACACGCAATTGAGACTTTATATCACGCAATTCTGACTTTATATCTCGCAATTCTGACTTTATATCACGCAATTGAGACTTTATATCACGCAATTCTGACTCTATATCTCGCAATTCTGACTTTATATCACGCAACTGAGACTTTATATCACGCAATTCTGACTCTATATCTCGCAATTCTGACTTTATAACACGCAATTGCGACTTTATTTCAGGCAGTTCTGACTCTATATCTCGCAATTCTGACTTTATAACACGCAATTGCGACTTTATATCACGCAATTCTGACTCTATATCTCGCAATTCTGACTTTATAACACGCAATTGCGACTTTATTTCAGGCAGTTCTGACTCTATATCTCGCAATTCTGACTTTATATCACGCAATTGAGACTTTATATCGCAATTCTGACTCTATATCTCGCAATTCTGACTTTATATCACGCAATTGAGACTTTATATCACGCAATTCTGACTCTATATCTCGCAATTCTGACTTTATATCACGCAATTGAGACTTTATATCACGCAATTCTGACTCTATATCTCGCAATTCTGACTTTATAACACGCAATTGCGACTTTATTTCAGGCAGTTCTGACTCTATATCTCGCAATTCTGACTTTATAACACGCAATTGCGACTTTATATCACGCAATTCTGACTTTATATCTCGCAATTCTGACTTTATATCACGCAATTGCGACTTTAAATCTCGCAATTCTGACTTTATATCACGCAATTGCGACTTTATATCACGCAATTCTGACTCTATATCTCGCAATTCTGACTTTATAACACGCAATTGCGACTTTATTTCACGCAATTCTGACTTTATATCTCGCAATTCTGAGAAATAAAGTCAGAATTGTGAGATAAAAAGTCGCAATTATCTTTTAAAATGTTTTATTCTGTGGCGGAAACAAGCTTCCATACTTCCCGGCCTCTTCCTCCCATCCATCCTCCCTGACGCGTACCGTTACGGTAGGGCCGGCCCAGCTATCGGTAGACGCCGGCGCCCGGCGGTGCCGTGGTAGCCTACCTGAGAAAACAGCCGTTTCTCAATACCAAGTACGCAAAGTTCGGACTTGAGTCCTTGGTAGTTCGGACTTGACAAGTTCGACTCAGGAGAACGAACTCCCGAGGACGGGAGGACGCAAGTCTGATAATTCTGCAAATGGAACAGCGGCGTACTTGATAGCGTCACTCAGCTCGCTCTGGCTACTCCGGTTATCTCTTTATGTATATCTAGGCTACAAATAAAACAAAATATGTTATAAACCACCACTCTGCCTCTTTTCATTTTCATCTAAAAAAATCTTAAACATAATGGCCACACAAATGTGGTTCAGGCAACGCAATTGATTATCTTCACTGCATATATTTATAACAACACGAAATATAAAACACAACCCTGACTCTTTTTGTTTTCATTTTAAAAATATGATAAATAAAAAACATTATAATATTGATCATTAAAACTAACATTTAGCAAAAAGAGACAGGGTTGTGTAATTTTATTTTATTATATATGTACATACAGTGAAGAGAATGTAGGCAATATGTATAATAAAATATTTTATGTTTTAAATATATAAAATAAAATGACATAACCTTTTTTGTTAAATGTCAGTTTTAATGATCAATAATAGCCATTATAAAAGTATAAGTAGCCTAAAAAGTATAAGAAGCTATACAATAATAAAGCAAACGATTCAGTCAAACATAAGTCAGCTCTCTAGGCTACAACGTTAAAGTTAAATAGACTAAATAAAGCCATGAAACTTCTCTTTGCCCTCAGCTTAACGATTTGCCAGGGAACAAATTATAGATTAATGAGACAAATAAAATAAAATAAATAAATAAATAAATAAATAAATAAATCGTCCGTTAGATAGACACAAGACGATTTATATCTCATGTTAAACCACTAGTCTAGAGACAGCCGAGCCAGCGGCAAACGTCAGCAGCACTAGCCGAGGAAAGGCTGTTCTCGGCGGGGTACATGAGCTCCGAGCGTCCGATTGCCTGGTTCTCACAACTCCGAAAACGTCAGATCAAATTTTTAAATAGGCGCTATCTTTATAAATAAACCAAAGATTTGAGCTTTAAACAACTACATTCTCGCCTGAAATACTCTTAAAACTACATTTCGTTACACAATTACAGCAGTATTTTTAAATTACGCGGGGTTTCTCCTCTGCTATTGACGCTTGCTGGTTGGTGTGAGATGCATTCTGGGATACCTGGCTGTCTCAAGTCCGCACAAGTCACCTCTTGATGCATCCTCGGTAAAAGGGGCGGATCAAGAACACATCCGGGGATTTGAACTGGACTTGGCTAGATGTGAACTTTGAATTGGAACAGTACTTGGGCAGCGACTGATGACGTTTCACAAGTCCACAAGAACACAAGTACAGACAAGTACGCATATTGAGAAACGGCTAACGTTTTGGAAAAGACGAGCTATGGACACAACCAACTCTATAGGAGGGGAGGGGAGAACTCCCTCACATGGTACAACCCATGCAGAGGCTGCGCGCTGCAGTGTCAGAATGCGGAACGTGTAATGTAACTAATGGCGCTTTCTTAACGTGACAAATGTGAAAAAATAAATAAATAATATTTCCTCGACCGGCCCAAAAGTGAAGCGGCCCACCGGGAATTCTCCCGATTCTCCCGATTACCCACCCCGGGCCTGTGTGTGTGTGTGTGTGTGTTCACTACTTACTGCTCCTAATATATGTGCACTAACTTGGATGGTTAAATGCAGAGGACAAATTTTGAGTATGGTTGCCATACTTGGCCTTCACGTCATGTCACTGCCACTGGCAAAAGTGGCAATCGGAAGAGATCACCACATATTAAATGTACATTGTTTAAAACCAAATTCTTGTTGTTTCAACACAGCAGATAATTTAGAATTATTAATGGTAATACACTGAGGTCAGAAGTCACTGCAGAATTTTTTTTTTAAATATCCTGAATTGCCCCCTTAAAGAACAAGGGCATTACAACAATGATTACAAGAGAACAGAAACAGGAAATTTGCTTTCAGTAAAATATGAACATGCTTTTAAATGCTAATGCAGCACACTCATGTTGCACTGCATTGTATCAGCAAAATACATATTTATACAATTTTAAAAATGTTTACAAATGTGAATGTCAAAAACCATCTACAATAGTTTTAAAAAGGACTTCATGCCATAATATTGTGATTGTAACATTACAAAAATCTTTCTTATTGATCAGTATTTCTGTATTGCTTTCCAATAAAACATATCTAAACAGCTTATAACAAGATGTGTTTTCAGAATATTTCAAATAGTTTTTTCCCCCTGCTTGTTTTAAGTATAAATTTAACAAAATGTTGTGGTGTTTATAGTCAAGATAAAACATTTTGCCATTGGAGTAAGAAAAATAAATTTAATTCAAGATAAATTCTCATAATTATTGTTTAGTTTTCTTACATAATTTTATTCTCAAGTGAATTGCCTTGATTTAAGGATGTTTTGATTTACTGTACAAAAAAGACAGAAATACTGATTATGAAAACACAACACAAAGGTTGTACATCATGTAGAAAGTAAACAGAAAGTTTTACCCAAGGAGGTTCTGGCTGGCACTGCATCCTTGTTGATCCAGAATGAAACCCATGACAGGACAACGATCAAAGTACAGGGGATATACGTCTGGATGGTGAAATAACCCATTCTTCTGCTCAAGTCAAAGAAGACTGTCAGAACCACATAATCTCCTGGGGACAGAACAAAATGTCATATTATGAACAATATGCATCTTCTATACATATCTTCTCACTCATTATTACAATTTTCTATAAAAACCTCCCTTCAAAACTTACTTTAAGTACCATCCTTTGTCTATAGATTACTGGGCATTCTATTAATCAACTTTTTAAAGTCAAATCACCTTTATTTCTTTAGCACTCATGACAATACATATTGTAGAGGTGGAGGTGGCGCAATGGATAAGACACATGCCTTTGGTGTGAGAGACCCGGGTTCGAATCCACTGTGAGACACCAATGTGTCCCTGAGCAAGACACTTAACCCCTAGTTGCTCCAGAGGCGTGCGACCTCTGACATATATAGCAATTGTAAGTCGCTTTGGATAAAAGCGTCAGCTAAATGAATAAATGTAAATGTAAATGTTTCAAAACAGCTTCACAGTAATTGAACAGTACTAAACAACAGTGCTGATTCCCCATGTTCACAAGAAACAAAGTCAGTCAAGTACGCCAAAATGTTTGACTGGTATAGAGGAACTGTTACAGCAATTCCAGACATCAGCTTTTCCAGCAAGAAACATGGGGCTCTGCAGCCATCAGGCAAAATGCTGTTTGGGCTAGAGAATCATAAACTGGATGTTAAAGGAAAATGTAAAGGTCAGTTAATCATACAGTATAAAGCTACAGAACAGGACATTTATGAAGTTGCAGGAATGTCGGTTAGATCTCCATGCAATAGACAACTTCACATTAATATGCAAAAAAAAAAAAAAAGAAAAAAAAAGGTATTCATAATATACGTTATAATACATTATATCTTTTCATAGATATTTGTAAGCAAAGTTAAAATGCCTTATAATATTTGCAGATTCCTTGTTACATCTGAAATGAGTTGTTTGTCATGTCGTTTTAATGCATTATACTTTCTAAAGTTGTTACCATGCATGAATAGATAAGTATTATAATGTATTTTATAACTGTGGTTATTATTCATGAGACCATATACAATGCATTATAAGGTGTATAACAAGGCATAATGAATGCATTAAAAATACTTTTATAACACATTATATATGAAGGCTTTCAGTAATGTGTTAACAAATTACAGGAACATTACAAAATGAAGTAATGTTAATTAGCATGATATTATACATATACAGGGGATAGCATGATATTATACATAAAACTCTAAAATCACTATGCAGTAATGAGTGTGTGAAGTAAACGGGCGTAAACTCTTATGAAGGAAACGAGCACAGTCTTGCCGTCTCTGCACATCTTTCAGAAATCAGAGCTTTGTCAAGAGTAATATCAACCAAGATAATAGGTTACATAATACACTACACATTTTCTACAATTTGACATGTCAACTTAAATGTTTTAAACCTTGTACAATATGATATATGAATATGTAAACTATGAATGAAATGAGAAGTTGCCGCATTGCCGTCTCTGTGCATCGCTCAGAAATCAGAGCTTGCCAGGAGTAATATCAACTAATGCTGAATCATACACATATTCTGCTATTTTATGTCTATTTAAACGTTTTACGATATGTTTCTCCGTCTCAGTCTCTCCCAGAGCTGACAAGCATTTAAGAATCTATCATAAATTGATATATTTGCATTTACATGCATAGTACAAGTTGTTTAAACAATTTTCTTTCATCTTGCATGTTCTATAATCAGCTATTTTATATAGGGTACTTTTATTTAAGGTTGTGATTGTCCTGCCATAAAGCACCCCTGGAAAATAAAAAAAAAGAAATATTTTTTTCTTCTTCATTTATTTAACATTTAGTATACTTGTTTTAATTAGAAGATATTTCAAGTTTTATATTTATATAAAAAAGAATAATTTAGTTACACAATGTAAATTTGTTAAATGAAACCTATGAGGGGAACAGAATTACTTTTAAAACTGGATTTCATTTGGTTTAACCCCTGCCCACTTGCGGTTTTATCCGAATAAAGATACAGATAGAAATAATTTGCGATTGCAACAGATCCAGATCAATATATATATATATAGACTGAGGCTGTTAAAATTCACTTTGCATGTTTCGGGTAAGCAATTGATAACTGCATACACATTACCAAGATCACAAGATTTATGTAAAGCATAAAAATTATGAGATGTTAGAGTGTGATCCAAAACCTTCCAGCTACAGAAGCAAGGTTGAATGTGATAACAAAGAGTCGGCTAACCCCTTCTTTGCAGAACTTATCCAATACTACGAGACTGAGTGGCCTGAGAAACATGTCCTTCCACCAGAGCTCAGGCCATACCGGCCTGACAGAGAGAATCTGCCCGTGGCTCGAGAGCTACTCCTCAGGGGCAAAGACTTGTGATTCCCCACTGCATGAGGCAAGAAATCCTCCACAGTATTCACAAAGGACACCAAAGTATTGTCAAGTGCAAAGCTTGAGCCCGTCAGTTTGTCTGGTGGCCAGGACTATCCGTGCGCATCAGTCACCTTGTGGAAAACTGCAGCTTCTTTTCACAGAACAGGGAAGAGCACAGAGAGACCTTGTTGAGCACTCTAATGCTGGAGAGACCATGGCAACAAGTTGGCAAAGACGTATACTTCTGGAAGATGTGATTGAGATTCAGATCCTTGTTGTGGATTATTTTTCGTGTCTCAATAGCCACGTTTCCATTACAGATTTGTGCAAAACTTTTGTGATATTTTCTAAATGTTGATAAGAAACCATTAACCGATGTTATGTGACTTAAATGTCATTTTTTCCTCTTCCAAAAGTCATTCCAAAGATCATGGCAATGGATGTTGGTAGGTTTATGTATATCCCAGCCACCACACTAGCCATTATTTTTAATCAAAGGAGACATAGGTGTGTTTTCCAAGCATTAATAGCAAGGAAAGCCCCTTATACTTGGGAGCGCCACGTGTTTCTCCCTCATTTCTGCTTCAAGGTCTTGATAACTTGTGTCATTTCTTTGTTGTTTAGAATCCAGTATTCCCGTAATGCTTTTGTCTTTTATGAATTTAATAAAGAACTCTGTCTCGTCTTCAGTCCTAATATACCGCGCCTTCTTTAAAGAATGATCGACTTTTACGTACGCCAGGTGACCTGTTAATGCGAAAAAACTGTTTCCATTGCAGTTTTGCCAAATATTCCTTTTTCGAATTGCCTGAAAAAACCACCTCATGCGAGCGTAAAAACTTTTTTGCGATGTATGGGAGTTTTTGCAAGTTTTTGACGTATTTCCATTGGGCGTATTTTCAATTCGCAATTTCAATTTGCGCAATTTGAAGGGTAATGGAAATGCGGCCAATGTCGACACATCCAACACAGTCATTGCAACCCTACAGGAGGTATTCAGCGGCCACGCAATTCCAGAGAATTCACTGGCACAAAAAATCTGATTTTTGCTCACATCTTTCACAGATAGGAATTTGTTGCACATGTGTAAACACAAAAATCTGCACGAGATCCAACTTTTTTTCACATCTGTTCTGAGCCACTTCCAAATATGGTTTTAAATCAGATACATATCTGATATCTGGACATCTGGTCTGCGTCTAAACACGTATATCCTAAAACTCACAGCTAAAGTGAATGTAAACAGGCCGGATAAAAAAAAATATATATATATATGATCAAAAGATCAGATCTGTGCATTAAGACATTAAGACTTGCAGTGTAAAACGCAACCTATTATGTCTCAAAATGGACCAAAGTACAGTTGTATACTTTTAAAAAATGTTGTCAATGGGTTCACACACATTACCAGCAGCCCGAGGAGGACGGGAGAAAAAAAAACCCTGTGATGAAGTATCGTGCTACACCTCTGGAAAATGGGTACTCTCCAGCGTATGCACAATGATGCTACAGCTTTCAACTTTTCTATTCCCTCGCTGGCCGAACATCAAAGGATTCAGAAAAGCGAGCAAAGGAGAAACAGCAGCGGCAGTACAATTTACATGTCCCTTACCAACAGTGCAATCTGGTCAAAGCGTGTGGCTGAATGATAAGGAGCAGACTTTTGTCAAGCAAAAACACCCAGTTCTTACGTTATACTCACTGCTGAGAGACTGGTCATGTGTACAGCTTACCTGTCTCAACTTCTGAAATCTGCTGTCACAACTGACACAGCAAAGGTGTTCTGTAAAGGGTATCATCGGTGTCTTGGACGGACATAACTGAATTTAACACTTGTGGTCCTTTATGTGTCCCTTAGTAGTTATCCTTTTCACAGCACCACATTATTCTAAGAATTCAATAGCTAATCAGGGATGCAAAGGTCATATCATCCGGGGTTGGAAAAGGTGACAAAGGTGACATGGTGGCCAGTTTCATGAGGCAATTACCAGTCAGTGAGTGACCCCTTAGAGTGGGATCCAGTGAAGACAGACTCTGAAGTGTTGGACTTTGAATCGGTAGCTTCTTCTACTTGGCAGTGGTGGCAAGTACTAGGACCATTGCTTTTCACTCTGAACATGCTACCCTTGGGAGATATCATTAGGAAGCATGGCATTAGTTTTCACTGTTATGCTGATGATACTCTATATTTCTTCACGCCCTGACGAAACTTACCAATTCACAAAATTAATGGAATCCATAGCTGATATAAACAATTGGATGGCTAGTAATTTCCTACTACTTAATTCTGAAAAAACAGAGATTCTAATTATTGGACAAAAAACGTCCACACGTAATAACCTAGAATACTGTCTAACACTTGATGGCCGCTCTGTCAAGTCTTCGTCGTCGGTTATGAACCTGGGTGTGCTCTTAGATACTAGTCTTTCATTTGAAAGTCACGTGTCTAGTATCTGTAAAACTGCATTTTTCCATCTTAAAAATATATCTAAATTACGTCATATGCTCTCATTGACAAATGCGGAACAATTAGTCCATGCGTTCATGACATCAAGGCTAGATTGTTGTAATGCTATTATGGGTGGTTGCCCTGCACGCTTAATAAACAAACTACAGCTGGTCCAAACGCAGCAGCTCGAGTTCTTACCAGAACCAGGAAGTATGACCATATTATCCCAGTTCTGTCAACACTGCATTGGCTCCCTATTAAACATCGTATACATTTTAAAATATTGCTGATTACTTACAAAGCACTAAATGGTTTAGCTCCCCAGTACTTGAACGAGCTCTTAACGCATTATAGTCCCCTCCCTTTAGCGAAAAAAATTCTTTATTATAAATTTTAAGGCCAGACAAGTTGTATGTTGAGGGTTGATTTGTAGGAAAGGACTACACGCCTGTGCACATATATTCAAACGCGCATACCTATAGACTGAACTCGTAATACGCATGTGCACGCCATCGGCGTTCTCACTGGTTCGTGTTTTTGAAGTTTGCGCAGAAAGAACTTAAGAGTTTTCTGTTAAACTGTGTCGTGTTAGCAGTGTAAGTTAATAACTAATGATCGTTGCGACGGAAGTGAATCAATCAAACTAACTTTAGCTGGACAATAACTTTATTCTAGAGCTGCTGTAAAGCCAAAATAATCTCTGTTACTTTAATTTCCTATTATCAATGTAAAGCTGCTTTGGAACAATCTACATTGTTAAAAGCGCTATATAAATGAAGATGACTTGACTTGACTTCAACAGAGTGAGCTACAATAGATTTTGGACAGTGACACAATGTTGTTATGGCTTCATACGGATTACTCTGGATGTAAAATAGCACAACGACTAGGAGTTTAAAGTGAGTTAAATTACAGTTCAAGAATACAAGTATGGTGCTAAAACATAAGTGTGTTGATATCCAAATGTTTATGGAGCTCACTGTACATAAACTATTACTACATGTATGAATGACTTGAAAGAAAACCTGTGTTAAATTGCATTTTGCAGAGTACAAACTGCATGTTTTAGATTCTTGGTTTTGAATTCTTCTGCTTCTCAAACCAGCTAGATTCCTCTTGAAGGCAGCATCTTGTCTGTGAAGTCAAGCTCTACCAGTGCTTTGGAATGCACATCTCTCAGATATTCAGCTTTGATTAAACATGCCATGAAGTGTGTAAACACTTCAAGTTGCCTTTCATGTAACTTGTGGACTAATGTCTGGCTACCCTGTGAGAAAAATAATATGTCTTAATCGTCTATATTGATATCCGATTTGCCTCTGATCTGCAGTACCCAATCTGAACCCACTTTATTTAAGAAAATATTGACCTGCAATCCAGTAGCACCACGACGATGCTTTGGATAATATATATATATATATATATATTTTTTTTTAATATAGAGGTAAATTATGTGGTTTTTTTTGGCCAAACAAAGCACTTGCTTTGCATTGCTCCCAATGGAGGAACTGAAAGCTCAGATTTCATAAAAAATATCTTCATTTGTGTTCTGAAGATGAACGAAAGTCTTACGGGTGAAATAGTCTGTTCCTTTGCCTTTTTGATCTCAGACTCTCTGCAGTTTAAGATTTCTTTGTTTTGACAATGATCTTACACAGAGCACCTTTAAAGACCTCCTCCCTTTGTTAAAAAGTTAGAGATGAGAGTGTGAGGTAACCTACTTGCTCTTCTGAGAAATCACTTCCTTCCTTATTTTCATCTGCTGATGGTATCATTAAAGGTACCTGCAACTGCAATGTTTCATACATACTGATCCTGTTCTTTCCGATGACAGGGCACTTTTCTGATGGACTGCTCCCAAATTGTACTTACCATATTCCGCAGTTTTCAGTTTGTATTCATTAAGACCTGCATAAGTTGAAGCCCCTAAGCAACCTTTTTGAATGGCAAATTGCTGTACAAAAACACCCTAATTAAGCATACTCAGCAATGTCAAAGTCAAACACCAATGTCTGCGTTTACTAATAAGGCATCACAGATCATCAAAAATGCACTTTTTTCAATCATTTCAACATATTTTCAATTGTTTTAGTACAATGCACAAACTCACAAAGTATCCTTTTTACTACAGATAAGTGTTTTATCTATATTAATGCTTTATTCACAGTAATTGCCCTTCTACTACTGCAAAACTTTTCAGCTGCATTTCTTCTTATTAGGTTACATTTATTTTTCTATCATTTTATCCATCTGATCTTAATGTTTTATCCAGGTAGACCAATCTGCTTCGGGGAGGTCTACCTTCTTTCAGACTTCAATTCCAGCTGTGCTCCAGCACACATGGCTGTTGTTTTCTGGTACTGGTGTGTTTCATTAGGTTTGGAGACAAACTCTGCTGGATGGTAATCTTTGTGGCCCTGTTTACACCTGGTATAAAGTGGATGAGGGAGACATACCCATTTGCACCTGGTGTTTTAATCCATCTCTTTTGTCAACTTTCAACCACTTCTATCCTGATTTCTTTGAGGGGTCTATGGGCGGCTAAATGGGTATGGGTTTTTTCAGATCTTTCGATTTAATGGACAAAATAAGCTCACACAAATTGCATATGAACATGACCGGAGACGACGGAAAAAGCAGAGCAGTAGTACAGAGAGCAGTAGCTTTCGTTTCTGCCGCAAGACCAGCTGAACGCTTATGAGTGTGTGTTAGAAATCAGGAATGGTGAGAGAACATTGTGTTTGGTACGTTTTTAATCTTCAAACCAAACTTGGGTCTTAATGCCGACAAAGTTTAAATCCCGTCTGGCTAGCGCACTTCACATTATGTTTACGAATTAGGTCAGTGGGCGGAGAGTAGACTGTCTTTTGTGGCTGTTCGAACAAATTCGACCACATGAGCGTTTACATTACGAAAGCAATCCTGTCGAATGCGTTTTCAACTACCTCTGGAAGTGTTCGAAAGTGGACAAGCTCAAAACTATTTAAAGGCACAATATGGGATTTTTTCTCCACTAGGGGTCGCTAACCTATTTACAATAACAAAGGCGTAGATTGATGACGCAACATTTGCTATGAATTATGGATTTTGTCGTCAACGTCAAGCCGACCGATCTAATAATGTATATGGATTACTGAATACATCGATGCTTTTATCATGACTGTGATATGAAGCAGTTCGGGATTGCTAAGAGACAGCTATCAGCTCCAAACGCGATGCGAGTCCCGCGGATATAAAAGGAATATGGACATTTCATTCTACCGAACTACACGCAGAATTACTACTCACAGGTCAGTTTATTAGACAAATTAAACTTGAGAGGTAACGCAGCGCTGTTTCACTTGGTCTTACATTACACTATCACACTAAACTGCATTTGAATGTGTTGAAATGTATGTGTTAACGTTAGTTTGTCTGTATGAGACTAGCAGTAAGCTAGCTAGATCAACATTAGAATAACATACAGATCATATTCTAACATTTTATCATTGTTGAACTATATAACCTTGATTAGTTTTATGTAAATGTGCTCACCTGTTTAATAAAGTACATGTAGGAGTTGTCGAAGTCTCGGACGTGGAGCTCTCGTTTATATAGTGTCCATGGGAGCTCTCGACATCTCGAAAACACCGCGCTGATATTGATTCTCGGTTTAGTTCTCCTTTTTTATCCAAAGTCTGCTTGCCATGGTCCATAATGTTTGAACGAAACAACAACAGCGTGCAAATAGACATTGCGAACTACACAGTTGTCCGCGTCAGTTTGGTTACTATCAGAGGGCTCTGGTTCATAGCTCTGGTTGCCATGGCAGCACGAGCGGAAACCAGAGACAACACGGATATGACGCCATTGACGGCGACAAAGCGGAAATAAAGACACGGTCCGTGTCTTCGAATTAAAATATTAATTTCTCTGGATTTAGAAGTTAATTGGAACTGTCGGGATAATGTAAATACACAACTTTAAAAAAAATATAACATAGATATAGTGATTTTTTATATTTTTAAATAAAAAAAAATACATATTGTGCCTTTAAGAACACGTTAAGAGAGAGAGAGAACAACTACATCTAAATTAAACAACTACAGCAGAATATCTAAGTGAAGTGAAAGACTGTAATTTAAGAAGAACAATGACAAAGTACAGACTAAGCAATCAAACTCTGACCATAAAGACGGCCAGATACCGAAAGAACTGGCTGCCCAAAGAGAGCCGGATCTGCTGTACTGTAGCCAATGAGATGTAGAGCAATACTTCCTCACAAGCTGCCATGAGGAAATTCTATCCAAATTTGTAAATAATTTGCCTTTACTTTAGAAACTTTCACTCCATATTTATAGGTGGAAAAGAGATTACATAAATACACAATTAACTTGATGTAGCATAATTCATATTATACAACCAATTAACCAGCGAACACTCTTTTATTATCATCTGTCTTAATCATCTGTCAACTCTCAGAAAGTATATTTTTTGTGGCCACAGAAAACGGGTACAGTACTACTTAGAGCATGCTGTGGCTGTGAACACATCGCTAAAGGACTTTGTTTTGCAAGCAGTGACCATAGAATCAAAGTAATAGTAATAGTAATCAAATCATGAAAACACATAACTAGTTTAAACAAACACATACACACAATCACACATACATGAGTAAAATGGAAAATGAAAGTGAATGAATGAAACCAAAACAGAAACAGGGGGATGAAACTCAAGTTAACCAACTTAATAAAACCATCAGTTGTTTCCTGATATAAAACACCTTGGCAACAATGGGTCTACAGCTTACACAAAACCTCTGTTTAATTAGTTAAATGTACAATACTTGCACAATGTCTTAGCCACTGAAGAGCATCCGGATATACAGTCTCAGAAGACAGTGTTGATGGTTCAGTAGTTTGATGGTGACAAACTTGATGAAAAATGACGAACTTCAGCAAGGCTAGTCTGACTCGGTTGTTATTGGGAAAGTTGAATGCCTAAATAAAACTGTTCATCATATAAAGCAACCGTCTATCTTCAGAAAATTTGGACTAAACCACTTGATTCATATGGAAAACAAACGTTCCCTGGTGCTATTTTGCAGGTTTAGAAAACAATTCCACCACTGACCAGGAAAAACCTAGTCTAAAGTCAGTGGCGCGTTGCGCATGTTATTCATATGCTATTTTAAGGGCGCATGCTTGGCCATAATCAATGCAGCGTGTGCACAACGCGCATACACTTTGCTTCTCTCATCTACACACAGACGCAGCAGTTCTCATTTTTAGAAAACCATACATTATTACAAGGAAAAATATAAACACACGAGGGAAATCATTGTTGTGTTCATGAAGATGTGAAAAAATAGGCATAAATCTAGCTTACACATTTACCCAAATTTTTATACGCCTGTTTAACCAAAGTTAATTTGGGTGGGTTTCTCTCATCCCCATACAATGTCACTTCTCTGTGTTTTACGGCCCTGACGAGAACGTTGGTCTCCTCGGCTGTGAACCGCTCCTGGCGTGCGCCTCGCAAATCCGCCGTTAGAATCGCAATCCGCCATGGAACAAGCGCGCCTGCTCTTAAAGGGAATGTGAGATGTCACTCTGATTGGTTTATTTCACGTTACGCCCAAACCACACCTGTGAATAATGAAGCTACTTCAGACCAACCCATTTTAGATTTGTGTCGGGCGCAAGAGTCATTTATCCCGCCGGTATAATAGCAACAGTGCCCAAGACCCGCCCAAGAAGAAGAAGAAGAAGAAGAAGAAGAAGAAGAAGAAGAAGAAGAAGAAGAAGAAGAAGAACCATCATTGCAAAGTTTTGTTTTGCTGTGGCTACATTTCTGAGCGTATTTTCCTGTTTATCGTTTCCCCCGTATGGCCCTGTATGGTAAACAGTCCAAGGTGTATGACTTGCTGCCTGCCTACTTACCTGTGCTTTGTCTTCATGAATTAAGTCTGTACTGTTTGCTGCCTGTCCTGATCTCCTGCCTGGTGATTACATCTCTGATCTGCCCGATACATCCCTGTTGCTGTTGACTGAACAATGCCTGTTTGTTACACGAATATCCCTTTTAATAAAGCTGCAAATGGATTCCAACTCTGCTGACTCATCGTTACAAATTGGACCTTCTCAGTTAATATTGGTCAACTTTACTCCAAATCTGCTTCCTTGAATTGTGATGTTCCGCAAGGTTCTAATTTTGGTTCAATTCTGTTTTCACTTTGTTACCTTTAGGTTCTATTTTTCAAATGCATGGAGTATCTTTTCACTGTTATGCTGACAACACTCAGGTGTACCTACCTCTACAAAAACAGGACAGGTGGTCAACTGAGTCATTACTAAACTGTTTACATGAAGTTAAATTACAGATTTAACTTGAGAAAAACTGAGATAATCTGGTTTGGGACCTCAGATTCCCAAAATCTTTCTGATATGGGAAATGTAGCTCCATTCTGTAAATCGGTGGTTCATCTTGGAGTACAGTTTGATGACTCCCACATCGCAACAGACATTTATCACATAGTTTAGCACTTGAATATAACTATTTATATAAATATACTTGGATTTATTATAGGCTACACATGCATACTTAATGAAAGTATGGTAATGCTTATTGTATTTAGTTAAAGAAGAATATTTCATACAGTACCTAAAACTTCTCTGATAAAAGCTACTGGAGCAATATGCTCTATGCAATGTTCTGATGTGAAACCTTGGGTCCTGGCATTCACGTGGATGTTAACTTTGACACTTACCACCTACCTAAAGATTGTTACAGATCATGTAACACCCATTCATGGCAATGGTGTTCCCTGATGGCAGTGGCTTCTTTCAGCAGGATAATGCACCCTTCCACACTGCAAAAACTGTTTAAGAATGGTTTGAGGAACATGACAAATAGTTCAAGGTGTTTCCTTGGCCTCCAAATTCTTCAGATTTCAATACGATTAAGCATCTATGGGACTGTGCTGGACCAACAAATTTGATCCCTGGACCCAACCTTGCAACATGCAGGATAAAGCAATGTCTTGGTGCCATAGACCACAGGAGACCTTCAAAGGTCTTGTGGAGTTTATGCCTCAACGAGTTGTTTTGGCTGTACAATCTTAGGCAGGTGGTTTTAATGTTGTTTCTGATCAGTCTATTGTGTTAATTGGAATTAAATAACTTAATTGCAATAACTTACTGTAAGTGTAATGCACAGATGCACAAGGAAACTGCAGAACACGCATGAAACCTTGGGACACAAACTCTCTCGACAGATTTGCTTCACTTTTGTTGGGTTGCCTCATAGAAATACCTCTGATCACTTTAGGAGTTTGTCCATATTTAACCCAGTGGTTCTTTATGCCAACCAAAAATATACAATTTGATTGGCACAACTGCATTTTCTGAAATATATGAATATAAAAGAATAATATAACAACAAAAATATAAACAAAATAATAAATCACAACCATAAACACAAGTTTGTTCTGTTTTGTGTATGCTGCAGTGAATTTTCAAGTAATCAAACATCTAATCAAGGTTATTTTGAAATAAAATATTTTAATAATTTCTTAAGCCCTAATCTGCATGTATAACCAACCACCCATCTTTCAAAGCGGCAGAGGGAGATTGTTTTTTAACTAAAATTATTTCTTCCTGTTGCTGTTTTTATCATATTGGCTTTTTCCAAAATAAATATAGATGATGGTATCAGCCCTCTGCTCAGATGATATGAATGTTTGACTGAAGTAGCTGTGTCATCTCCATTCCATTCATTTCATTCTCAGCTCAAGGACTTCAAAGAAGCCCATTGCTCAGATTGTCCCTAATGAGAGCACAGCACAACACCTCAAAGGCTGAATCTGCCAGGAGATCTCATCTGACAGTCTGCTTGCTTGTAATGGAACAAATGGTGGGAGTGTAAAAAAAAAAAAAAAAAAAAAGATGAGATGAGATGAGATGAGATGCCTATTTGCCTTTTTTCTCTGCACAGTGGGAATATTCTCAGACATTCTCTGTTTGAGGGCAACATTTTTCATCTCTCTCTTTTCCTTCTGTTTCTTTCTTGCATTGAGAAACAGATTTGCATTGCAAATCACAAGCAACCATGCATAGAAAGAAAGTTTGCCAAAAGATGGTTAAAATAGCTTTAACACAGGCCAGGTACCTTCATGTATACAGAAAAAATGCATTGAATTATGTATAATTTTGCATTTGGATATTTTATTCTAAAAAAAGACAAGGTACTGGATGAGTTTTAGCAATGTAAAGGCAAAATGGCATTTCCAGTCCATCCCTCAGGTGGATCTGGGCTGCGTTTAAGTCCACTTTTAGACATACACATACACATCAAGTGGACTAGGGAAGTTTATCTGGACAGTCAACTCAATAAATACTCTTCATGCATATCAATAGACCTCAATGCTACACGATTGTGACATCACAGCAGATCACGCTTAATTTACGCCCACCCCACACAACTTTAGTGTATTATATTAGAGTTATTTTGACATTTAACCGCATAATAGTTGTAGCTACCTGATGTCACGGTTCATGGGTCTGTGTGTTCATCCTTGCTTGTTTTGTGTTTCTGTCTGTGACCTGATTGGCTGTCTGCGTTGCTAGGCAACTCACTGCGCTGATGAGTTAATCAGGTCAACCACACCTGGCACTCATTATCTTTCTCCCTATATCTACCCTTGTTTTTGCAGTCATTTTTTGTCAGATCATTGTTGGTTCATGCCTGCCGTTTTCTTTGCCGTCCAGTGTCTAGTTCCTGTTCCAGTTAGTTTTGCCCTCTCGTTCATGCTGGATTACCTGCTGTTATCATTCTTGAATTCTCTCTGGATATACCGGTCAGCAGTCTGCGCCACCAGCCCGCTGTAGTCTGATCCTCGCTGCCAAAGTGGTCATCTCTTACCTGCTATTCTGCAACATCTGACCATCTCTCTACTATGTTTATTTGTTTTTTAAAAAAAAATAAACTCTATTGATTACATTCACTACTGGATCCCATTGTTATTTCCCTGACACCTTAAGCTGACTGTTTTTTTTACACAGTTATAGCTATTGTATTATTTTTGTATTTTAATATTTTATATAAATGTATATATATATATATATATATATATATATATATATAATTTTTTTTTTTTTACCAGCCCAAGCATACATACAGGCCTATAGAATGGTTATAAAAACAAATTTATAAGGAAAAATAAACTATATATAATAAATCAGCCCCATAACGGATTCCAAGGTGATCAAGAGCTTACGGTGTTCCATTAAGTGCATTTCAAGGTTTCTATTTGCTGTTGTATTGTCACTATATATAGTAAATTATGGCGAGTAAGCAACAGCAGTTCAGACTGTGTGTGCACCCCTGCCCGCGCTATTTAACGGGTGGGGACACACTGTGTGTTGCATGTTTGGGTGAGGAGCATGCACAGCCAGCGCTCGAGGGAAGTGGCTTTGAGCACTGCGAGGTGCTTCCAATGCGGAAACTCCAATCCCGCCTGGCGTTCTTTCGCGAGGACGCTCAGGCTTGTGTCCCCCAAGGCTCGGGTCCCGCTGCTGTCGAGGCACAGCGGAGGTTTCAGACTTGGGTTCGCAAATAGATGGGTCAGCGAGGTTAGAGACGGGCCCAGCCTTATCTCTACCTTCACCCGACAGATCCAGTGCCTTCTCTCAGGGTTCGGAAGCATGCACTACGGTTACTTCTGCCCTGATTGAAGGACCGACACTGCAGCTATCCAGTTCCGAGGAACTGGATGTTGTTAGTGTCGAAGCAGGAGATGAGAACTTGCCACCTTTTGAGGAGCTTGTTGAGGTTGTAACGAGAGCGGTTGAAAGATTAAGCATTGATTTGCCGGCTGATAAGCAGGATGTTCGTTCAAAAAGCAAGCTAGATGAACGCTTCCTGACCTCTCGTTCACAATCTCAACGCCGAGGCCTTCCGTTTTTAAACCAAGAAACCAGTTTCAGAATAGTTTATAGTCCACAAACATCACACTATTCCCCTGTCTCTAACTAGAAAGAGCACGGTTATGGGGAGATGCCAAAGGTGGAAGACCTCACGAGCTATCTCTCCCCTGAATCAGCATCTTCCCTTAAGGGAATTACCCACCAAGCCAGTTAGAACAACATCAGCTTTGGTGGGTAAGGCTTATTCAGCTGCTGGTCAGGCTGCAGCATGCCTCCATACAATGTCACTGCTGCAGGCTTACCAGGCTGAATTGTTAGGAGACCTTGATGAGGGCGGGGGTATTGGCCCGAATGCTGTTTGAGAACTGCGTCGGGCCACAGATTTGTCTCTCAGGGCCGCCAAGGAGACGGCTAAAACTATCGACCGTTCTATGGCAGCCCTGGTGGCCACTGAGAGACATCTCTGGCTCAATTTGAGTAATATAAAGGAAAAAGATAAAAACGTTTTAATGGATGCACCTCTGTCACCGTCTGGCCTCTTTGACAGCGCTGTGAATTCGGTTGTCGAGAGGTTTCAGGAGTCAGCTAAACAGGCGGCTGCATTCCAGAAACTCCTCCTCCGCCGCACACATGTCTCCGGGGCTGCTGAGCAGGAGCAACCCCAAACATCAAAAGCCAGCTCCTCACACCATGCAAGCGCTCTCAACCACAGCCTTCAAAGGGTAAGACGGATCTGAGGACCATCATTATTTCTAAGAAGGCTGCGGGAAAAGGTTCTGATGTCTGAGGGCACAGGCCAATGAGGACAGTCCCCCCCGAAGCAGAGGGGTCAATACCTCATTATACGGTGCCCGTCTCCCTTCGATGCCCTCAGGGGACCATTATGCTAACCCTGCCACCTCGTGTTCTTCAGGGCGCAGCGGTCTCCGGCGAGCACATATCTCATTGTACATCCTATCAGCCGTGATTGCTGCTAAACACGCACCAGTTGATAGTGTTTCTTTGTCGAGACATTCACTTTCTTGTTTCATGCATGGGATGAGATAACTGAGACCTTTCCCTCCTGCTTAAGTTCCCTTCTTGTAACTTAACTAGTCATAGAAGTTTTAACAGGGCCTCAGATCATCGCCCCCAAGAGGCGAACCATTGAAATTTCGAAACATTTAAAAACATTTATGACATCACGAAGCCTTGTTTACTGAAATCACATGACTTTGGAGGTTTGATACGCACTCTGAATCAGTAGTTTGAAACAAATGATTTGCAAAGGTTTCAAAACCTCACAAAGTGTTTTTTTAAAAGCGCCCATCACTATGAGACATTTTGACTGATGAAACATGAAGACAATAAACACACAACTGCGACTATATATGGTTTATCTGTTGTCTTCAAGCCATCTCGCGTATTTTCATGAGAATAAAACAGATTTATATAGCAATGCTAATCGACATTGATCACAGTACAGAATACCGTAAAATACTATAATTTCTGCCTCATTCTGTGATAGAGCCATATGGGATCATAAAAGGTTATCTCAAACTCTCGACTGACGTTATAAAGTGAGTTTGGGGCAAAACTATTATTTGAATCTCATAAATGTTTGTGTTTTGATGCTGTGCTAAGCTAACATGCTAGCTAACCCTTATGCACCTGTTATGAGGAGTGACTGTTTTATGACTAATTTTGAAAAATAAAGATCATTTGAATGTTTCTTTTTCAAGAAGGGTATTTAAAGCTACACTGTGTAATTTTTTTAGTTGATTGGCAAAAAACACTTAGTTCTTTCAAAAATATATGTGCTCATTAATGTATATTTACTTCTTTAAAGTAATAAAGTACTCTCGTAAGTTTATAATCTGCCATTGAAAGTACATATGGGTGAGGGGTTCGAATGCCGGTCGCCATGTTGCCCCTCCATCTTGAAACTACATTAGCCAAAGAGGGACATACCTGTAAATTCAAGCTTCGCCTTTCGCGCTTTACACCATGAGTGACACAGAGACGACTGCCGGCAGATTTGAAAGATTGCTGATGGAGGATCACGCCTATTTTCGAGGACATGTAGCAGAGTCGCCAAGGAAGCAAAAGAGAGAATTAAAACGTCAACTCGACAGGCAAATCAGCAAGACCAAAGTCAATACTGGAGTAACTTTTCCCAGATGGAAAGAGCTCATGAGGAGCAAAGATTTTAAAACGGACGCCGAAGTTGCCTGCTTTCCTCTCAACAGGTAATTCAGCCTATTTGTGTAAATTAGAAGTTTTATAGTTGCTTGTCTAACCATAGCATGGTTGTGCATAACGCCAGAACGACCTCTAGTATAACTTGCGTTACTTTTCCTCACGTCAATGGTGAAAAAGTATTGTTTACCTTGTAACATAAATCTGTGCTGCGACGGATCACAGGTGATAGTTTTAAAGGCGCAATTGGACGAAGTCAAACTGGAAGCCATGTTAATCGTGGAATAATACGGCCACCGTAGGAGTTAAAACGCCCTCGAAATTGAAAGGAACAGAAACTAATATTCACTGGGTAGTCATATACAATTTCACCGCTAGATGGGGGAAAATATCACACAGTGTAGCTTTAATACAAAGCCAAAGAAGGTGAAGTGAGAAGTTTGATCAAAGAAATTAGGGATTTAAAAAGTGTGAATAGAAAGTCATCAGTAAATATAATAAAGAAAAAGAATAACAATGAGAGACATATCCCAACTAGAGAGGCGTGATTGTGTGCAGTTTAAAAGAGGCAGTTTGCACCACAAAACAATAGAGACAGTAGACTGAATGGATGCTTAGAAGATGTGAATAATAGAGTCTTCTCTAAATAAAATCCCATGACATGACAAGTTTTAGAGTTATCTTCAGATTTGAAATAAAACACGATCAGGCCTGTGGCTTTAGTTGTATTGCATTTCTAGACTGCAACAAGGCCATTTTTTTTCCCATAAATACATTTCATGTGGCACTGTGGTATCGAGTTCCCATAGCATCAGCTACGGATGCAGCGTTGAGGAAACATTATTTATTCAACAGTCTTTGATTGTTTGTTACTGTCAAAGTTAAATTCCTTGCTGGTGTCCCAAAATTAAAGAAGAACGGAGTCATTTGACACTCTCATACTCACTTTAGGTGACGTGTGACCAAACTCACAATATTAATTTGGTGCCACATGTGAGACCCACAAATTCTGGTGCCTATTGTGAGAAACTGCTTAATTAGTGGTGCTCATTCACACCAGCAGGGCTTGACATTAACACGCGCCAACTTGCCATTTGCGTGTGGATTTCAGAAGTGGCGTGTAATGCAGTCCCTCCTACTAGCCACTTTTGAAGGTTGAATTTTATATATAATATATACATTTTTCATTTGTAGTCTTATCAAAAGGCATCTGAAATGATAAACTAAGTGCTATGTAGTGTTGTCAAAAATATAGGTTTTTGGATACATATCAATACTGAAATATCTGAAACGCTTCCAATACTAATTTTTCACAGAATAGATACACGATACCAGCTGCTCTTTCTCTCTCTCTTATCTCTCTGACAGCGAGTTGACACACAAACCCGTCTCCCCTCACTCACTCGTTTCATTTGCACCGGATGAATATGGTTGCTGTTAAAGGGTTTGTATATGCACAAAGTACATACAGAAAAAAATGTCATTCGCTCAACATTGGACCGAGGCCAAGACTTCACATTGAGTGACAACGACATAAAGAGGTTGTTAACTTAACATAAATGATCTTGTTGCCACGGTATATCACATTCCCATTAATATGTTAATGAGTTAATATGTCTTGGCCACGACAAAACAAAGTTAACTGGTCCCTTCCCAGTCACCATCAGTGCTTGAAGTGGGGGGAAAAAGGTGCCGGTACTCTCTTGCATTGGCAAGTAATCATGACATTTGAGATTTCTACAGTGAAAAACAAAACTTGGAGATATTGCTGGTACAACAACAATTTATTGATATTTATTAACAACATAAATGTATTTAAACAAGTCGTGTATGTGTGTGTGTGCGTGCGTGCGTGCGTGTGTGTGTGAAAACGGAACTACTCCAAGTCTGCAAGTCCAAAAATACATTTATGGTGAGATTACTACATTTTATTTAATTAAATGCATTTATAGTGAAATTATTATATTTTCATGTCATATTCTGTGTTAATTTTGACCACGAACCATGCGCTGTCACTTTAATTCAGCGCGTTCAGCACAGCGAAAATAGACTCGGTGCAGAAACGATCTTTGCACTGCTGTATACGCACCGCTCCTGGAACGCATTGCCGGACCGCATCCGCATGCAGTGTGAAAGCTCTAACCTGTTAATATGGGTGCGGGAAAAAAATACGCACCGCATACGCACTGCAAACGGAGTATATGTGAAATGGCCGTGACACTGACGCTTTTTCTGTCAGTGGTAGAGTACCGGCTACATACGAGAAGTAGCGGTACGTAAGAAAAAGTGCAGGTACGCTTTGGAGTAAAATGCAGAAGTGCCGGTACTGTGTACCGGTGAGTACCGCCCCACTTCGAGCACTGGTCACCATAGAGGCTTGTCAACTTGCAACATAAATTTTAGTCATTTAAGACAAAAACGCATACAAGAATTAAAGATGCAAAGTAAACCTGAAACTTTACCTGACACAGTCCTGACAACCTCTGTGGTATTCCTCAGGCCAACAAAGGAGAATTGGTAAAGACGCCAGGAGCGGATGTCTCCAACTTCCACGGAGCTGCGCTTCCACTTGTATACAATCTCCTCCTTGGGGTAGCCATCTGCAAAACAATTAGAGTTGGTCTAGAAAATCACATACAAGTAAACATTTAAAAATACTCCATAATTTCAGACACCATGATGTGGATGTATTCATCCAGATTTCTTTTAAAAATCTCCCTGTAGTCAATCATTTTATCCTTTAAAACTCATCGTTGATCACCATAAAGACATATTTAAAGTTTTTTTCCTGTGAAAAAAAGTTCTCCATGACTTAAAATAGCTTGAATGCAACTCTAAACCCGTGCTTCATTTAGTATACGTGGAACCATGAATATGTTAATTAGCCCCGCCTCACAGATCCACTCGGTCAAGTTACTGAGGTAAACTCTGCACAATTGTATCACTCTTTACAACATCGGACATATAACGGTGATTAATATGATTAACCTTCTAAAAATCATTAGAAACGCTTTGAACAACACAATGTCAGTGGTAATATACATCATACACCCGCTATATTGCTAAACCTATCTGACTTTTTATATCAACAGAAAAAAATTAACCGGGATGACCTGGCTTCTCTTGAGACTCCACTACTAGTTAACTGTTAAAGATATGCTAAAGACCACCAGCACGTTGACCTGATTGGTTACAAGGTAGTGTGTGACGCCAGAAACACCAGCGATTTTAAACCGCGATTTTGAGACTGTCTTTGGTTCACTGCAGTTTTAAAGAGAAAATACTCAGCAATGGTACTGAGTTATGGATTTACACATGGTTTGTCTTAAAGGATATTAAAAACACCACATAGGCATTTAAACAACATTAAAAACTTGATTTTCACCACAGAGGGTCTTTAAGAAAAACTACACAAAATACCAAAGATAAGTGTAACAAAAATACATTGAAAGCCCAATTATCAATAAACAATTACATTCTTTTCCCTTTGAAATATTTGCCCATGTGAATTCTGCAAATAAGATTTGCAGCAACTTCCATTAGAGCACTCTAAAGTAGGGCTGCAACGCGACTGAAATGTGTTGACGCGTCACATTATTTACATTTATCTCGAATAATGGCGGCTACAATGGCGGAATAAATACCGGTAGGTATTTTCGCTAAAACACTGCAGAAAACATGAATGCAGCTAATACAATTATTTTTATCTGTCAAACAGATGACTCTGACCGTTAAACTAACTAACTAAACCAAGTTAATGTACGGTGTATCCGCTCCAGGGTGTGAACCCCCCAAATTCGCTCCAGAGAAATACCCGATTCCGCTCCTGTGAGAAAAATTCCCTAGTCTGCTCCAGTAAGAGAAATTCCTGAATTTGCTCCAGTGTAAGAAATTCCCCAGTCTGCTCCAGTGAAAGAAATTCCCCAGTCCGCTCCAGTGAGAGAAATTACCCAGTCCACCCCAGTGAGTGAAATTCCCCAGTCCATTCCAGTAAGGGAAATTCTAGTGCCTAACTCAGAGAGCATTACACTGTCTATTCTGGCTCTAACCTTTATTCTTTATGTCTATTAACAGCTCCACACCAGCCCATGACCACAGTACAGAGTTCAGTGATGGCTCCAGCCTCTGACCAGAGTCCAGTGATGGCTACATCTCCAGCCATAGTGGCCGAGCCTAGCTTATGGGTCAATGCCATGGAGGCTGATCCTTCTGCGCCACCCGCACTGAAGAGTGTAAAGACCAGCGACTCTACCTGCATGACTACCACCAAGCAAAAACAAGGTACTTGAGTATTGTTTTTATTTCCTTTTATACAGCTTGTTCTCATCTGCTTGTTCTTTTGACCTGTTTTCACAATGTGCTTTCAAATCCATAATATTACTAACACTCGTAAATCATGTCTCACGTAGGAGGCAGCGCAATCCTAACAACCTACTTTCCCTGTGATTCTAGTACATTACTTTCTTTTTCTTTTGGTCTCTGTAATTGTCAGTCTGCTGTAAACAAACCAGACTTCATTACATCTATTACTAGTCATTCAGGTCTCAGCCTCATGACCCTGACTGAGACCTGGATCAGACCAGAGGACACTGCCACACCTGCAGCCCTCTCCGCAAACTGCACTTTTTCACACACCCCTCGCCTGACTAGGAGCGGTTGAGGTACTGGTCTGCTAATCTCCAATTAATGGAAATCGAATCCTTTACCATCTCTGTGTGACAACAGCTCATTTGATTTGCATGCAATTACTATCACCAGTCTGACCATACATTGGATCTAGCAGCAGTAACAATGGACTTGGCTGGCCATGACCTGACTGACTACCTCATCAGGATCCTGATCGAGAGGTCTTCGCATCACCATCACCCCAGTGATGGCTCCAGCCCCTGAACAGCGTCCCAAGATGGCCGCCCTTCCAGAGTCTTGTCCCTTCGAGACCGCCACCCTTCCAGAGTCTTGTCCCGTTGAGACCGCCACCCTTCCAGAGTCTCGTCCCATCGAGAGCCCCCTTCCAGAGACTCGTCCCATCGAGAGCCCCCTTCCAGAGTCTCGTCCCGTCGAGAGCCCCCTTCCAGAGTCTTGTCCCGTCGAGAGCCCCCTTCCAGTTAGCCCTGTGTTTCAGTCTGTTCCTGGTCGGTCGTTGTTGCGTTTATGGTGGTTTCTTCTGTCCATGTTTCTTTGTTCCAGTTGGAGATTTTTGAGTTTGGTGAATAAAAACTGCTGCGATTAGATCCTGCATCCTCTTTGCTTGAACCAACTAATTTGCATTTTCATGGTTCCATGTATACTAAATGAAGCAAGGGTGTAGAGTTACATTCAAGCTATTTTAAGGCATGAAGAATTTTTTCATATAAAAATTATTGACTACAGGGGGACTCATGCGAGCTTAAAGGCTTGCATATTGTCAGGCTAGCTTTGCTTAATTGTTTACTCCTTTCATGATAAGCAACTTGTAAAACATTAAACATCACTTTAAATGTGTATTTACTGTTGCTGCTGCTGTCAACTCAAAAAGCAATCTTGATACCGGGGCTCCGATGCAACGACAAAATTTTCAAAGCTTAGGTTTGAAATAATTGGCGCTTCGCAACCCCACCTGATGCACAAAAGGGAAATGATTATCCCGTCACTTCGAAGGCTGTCAGTAGAAGATCAAGATGCAAACGACTATTTTGAGAAAGAGAGACTGATCCATAATTTGGGAGCATTTTGACATGGAATCCCCTACTAAGGTAGGCTAGTGCAATAATTCTTCTTATTATTATTATTATTATTATTATTATCATTATGGTAGACTGATCATAATGTGTTGTATATGTATGAGCAAATAAATTGTTTTAGTAGATCTGTTAATGTGCTAATAATTGTATTGATGTTTATAGTTTTTCAGGTTCGATGCTTGCTTTGTACTCAACAATTGGTGCACAACAACAATATGTCCTCAATGCTGAGGCACCTTAGGGCTAAGCATGCAGATAGCCCTACACCCCCACCCAATGCTGCAACAGGGCCTACTCACAGTAAGTAGCCTAACTTTTATTTCAAGGTTATATATGATGGCAAGCATTATTAAAAAAGAAAAATATATGCTACAATTATTATTAATGTTTTAACAGACAATAATAGCTGGATGTGGGCCTTGTCCAGATGGTTGTGAAGGACACTCAGCCATTTTCTTTGCTAGAGGATGAAGGCTTCAGGGCTTTGTTAGCCTGCTAGACCCTGCCTACATCCTCCCCAGTAGGAAAGCACTGAAGGCTATGGTAGCCAAGAAGCACATAGAGAACAAGGAGAAGGTCCAGGCTGAGGTGAGGAAGGTGGCAGCAGTGAGCCTGACATCCGACATGTGGACATCAATTAACACTGATGCACTATATGACCTCAGAATGGAAGCTTTCATCCATCCTACTGGGTGTGGCGAAGTTCCCCAAGACCCACACAGCAGTTCACATCGCAGAGGCAAATGCCACTCTGATGGGGGAATGGGGTATCTCTGGAAAAGTGAGCTGCATGGTCACTGATGGTGCAACAAACATGGTGGCTTGTGTTGAAACTTTAAGAAATCCGTCATGCACACTGCTTCTCCCATGGTCTCAACTTGGTGGTGAAGAAAGCCATTGATTCAATCCCTGCGTTAGAAGACCTCCGTACCCGAGGGCGCAAGATCGTGGTTCACTTCAGATCTAGCACCACAGCCAAGGACAGGCTTTCACAGTTCCAGCACCAGATGGGTAGGCCTCAACTGATTCAGGAAGTGGAAACAAGATGGAACAGCACCTTCGCAATGTTTCAGCAGCTAGGCTATATGAGCACCAAGAGCCTCTAGGAGCAGTCCTCCTCACTCTAAGATCCAAGCTGTCACCATTCACACATGAGGAGTATTCTATGATACTTAGGGGGTTCAGTAGAATATAGTTTTGAGTCCACTGTAACCTCAACACCAGACAGAAACTGAATGCACATCACACCTCTTTTGCATTTAACCATGTTTTATAGCTGGGGTCTCAGAGACCTTGAACAGAACATAAGAGTTAAACAGCTCACCCAAAATATATTCTTTTAACTACTCAAGTCAATTATTAATTATGATCACATACTTGTATTTTTATATTATTGATCAATATGTGAATCCATTTACCAGGCTACACATGACATGAGTTGTGGTCTCATTGGCACAAATGAATTTAGATGATATTAGATCAGATTAGATAGAACTGTATTGATTGATTCCACTCTTGTATGTAATAGACTTCCAAAGCTTTGTTTGGTCTCATGCTTTTTCAAACTGTATATCCATAGATATGATGGAGAAAACAAGTCTGACCACAAGATGCACATTGTGTTAAAAGCTTCGAGTAATGAACCGTTTTTCGGCAGTATATATATATATATATATATATTATATATATATATATATATGATGACATAAGATGTGTGTTTTTTTTAAAGCACAAGGAGATGCAGAGCTCACTGGCCTCACCCCACTAATCAACAAGAACAATTTCTAACTCTCAAAGTAACACATTTTCCTCTGTACTGTTTGTAGAGAAAAAAAAATAAAAATCCACTATTTCCTCTGAAACTACAGATGATGCTGTCCCATGAGACTGTCCCATGACACATCTGCTGCTTCATTTCCCATCCATAGCCAAATGAGAAGAAGAAAACTATGGCAGTGACACAGCTTGCTTGTATAAGCATGTAAAGACATGTATCTCCAAGTTAGGGAAATATCTCTCATTACCTGTCCTTCATATTTCAAGACAAAAATTTAAGTGAAGTGTTTTTAATAGCATCATAAAATGGTTTCTATGCTCTCAACTACATCAGAGCATGAAAGCAGTCATGGGGTGGAGAAAACTGGAGAGAAAAAGCGAGCAAGAATGGAACCAATATAGATGGATTTGCAAGTTAAGCATGTGGCCAGACTTACAGCTTGAGAACTCCAGGGGACATGAATGTTCATCCATTGGAAAGTTATTCAGTTTAAGCTGGCACTCTGCATCAATGGTCAACCTACAGACAGAAATTTCCTTAATTAGATTTCTCTATATAAGCTGTTTCATTGGCATACCCGTAACAACATTTATAATCTACAGCACTAGATACAGTGATATACATATTAAAACGAATGACAAAACATGTAAGCTGAGAGTTGGCATCAAATGCAATTAATAGCAGGCGTGCTTCATAATTGTTATAACTGTATAAATGCTTTCCAGAAGAATTTAATCAGACTAGAGTTGCATGAAGAATCAATTAAAGAAGTCAGGGTGAACATTAAACCATGATCACTTGTAAAGGATTTTATTTTATTTTTTTACAAAAGCTACCCAGATAGCAAGGTAATATTGAAACAATGTTGAGTTTTCCTCCAAACCACCATTTTGTTTGAGATTGACGTTTCAGTGTTTAAAGTATGTTGGATCAGCATTGCAATTTTGATGATAGCCAACACCACACATGGGTAATGCAAGAGACATGGAACTAGCATTGATTTGTAGCTTATGATCTCTAGAGGCCGTCCCCCAATCAAAGGGCCGTTTTCAAACTGTGAAGGGCACTTAACCCGATTTGGGGGCTAGGTTTAGGGGTGGGGTTAGGGATGAGCCTTCATGATGTTAGCAAGTCGGTAAAGCAGTTAAAAATCCCCATCATGGTTTGAAATGCCCACTGATTGTGAAATGCCTATTTTGGTTCTTCATATGTACTTCTCAGTAGTCTAATAGATGTGAGATGCTTTAGAAAGAAAACGGGTATATCTTATAAGTCTTGTTTGTTGAACCACCTGAAATACGATTTCTCTGTGACAATGTCAAATGGTGCATCTACTCAAGATGCCTCTCCTCCTTTGTTTTACTGGCTTATTTTTCTGTGTTTATTGATTTTGTATTGTTACTGACTGTCATTAAATACATTAATTTTAATGTTATTAGTGTTCAAATAAATCAGATCTCAATATTTCAATAAGTAGTGCACAAGGTCAGGGAAGTTTTTGTCAGTTTTACGCTTTTCAAAAATGGCCAAAAGGACGGTGCAAGGACATCTTTTGATGTTCTTTAAAAAGAAGAAAACAGAAGGTATGTTGACAGTCTTTCAGGACATTCACTTGACACAAAATTAGAAAGAATATAAGTAAATAATGTACAGTACATTGATTGAATAAAGGATGTTGTCAAGTTATTGAAAATTAATGCAGTCGCCAAGGTGGTAATGCACACATGCATAAATTATGTAAAATATTCCAAAATAGTCAGGTTTCATTCCCTAAAGCAAGGGCGGATTAAGGTCTACACAGGCCCCTATAGGCTCTGTAATGTCTAAAGCCCCCTGCCCCATCCCCCATCCTTTGATAACCCACACCCAATGCAAACACATGTGCATGACTCATATGATATAACATATAACTAATAAACATCATACATATTAGTGATAAATATTTACAAAATAAATCATGTATATTAGTGATGAACTACATATCATATAATAATATAATATAATAATGGCTATTAAGCTGAGGTGATTCAATCTTTTCTGGCCCATTGTCAAGGCTGAATTCAGGATCACCCCTGACTGGTACTAAATATTTACATCTAAATTATGCACCATTTATCATCTGTAATACCATGGTGTAACCACTAGATTGCAGTACAGCCCTATATATAAATATATAAACATGGCTGTGCATTCCCTACAATGGTGGATGAAGTACACAAATCAAGTAATTGATTAAAAGCACAGAAGTACTTATTTTTTTATGTATTTAAGTATTAAAATGTAAAAAGTACTTTTTGACAAATGTATATTTATTTTTCAGTTTCATATACTGCATCTTACTGCACAAAATATGTGTTGGGGTGTGGGTGGGTATAATGTACTAGACGCAAAGATAGAGCTTAAATAAGTTAAAGCTCAATATGACATCATTGTAAGTCATTATGAATTTTTCATTAAGGAAGATTATGCAGACATTTTATTTTATAAACTTAAAATACTTAAAACTTAAACTTGTTATACACTGATAATACTACTACTGATCTTTTCTGATAATTCAATTATCAGTGAAAATAAATGACAGGGGATGCGAGTAAAAAATAAAATAATGTGCAAACAAGTAAAAATAACAAAATATATCATATAGTAGGCCTATAAAGAAATGAGGAAAAACTAAATGTGTGTAAATCATACAATATAAAAACAGACGTCACATAGGGCAAAATGTGTTAACATTTTAAAGGCACAGTATGTAAGTTTCGCCACTAGAAGTTTCTTATTCAAAACAATAACAAAGATATTGATAACACTGTTAATGAGCGTGGAATCATAGGAGGTGTCGTGTTCACCTCCACAGCCAATGAAAATCAATCCGATGGGTCTCAGAAATCATGTTCATGGATAAGCTAATTTAATAAAGTTTTATCAATGTTACTGTGGTATGAAGCTGGGCGGGGCAGAAAGCCGTCGGAGTGGAGCGGGGCCGGTGCAGTGAATGCTAATAGCCAGTTTCCACTGTCACTTCCGTGGCTTGATCAAGTCTCATCGGGGCTTCCTTAGGGTCAACAGTTTTTGGCCGCTGAATACCTTGGTCTAAAGCTTGAGGAGTGCTCATAAACAAATGGTTTATCTGAGTCAGGAGAGGGTCAACACGGCTGCTCATTTCTCATGTTATCATATCAGACTACCAGCTAACAAAAACCTTTAAGACATTTAAAACAATTTTCAGCTCAAAACTCATTTCAGATACCAGCAAATGCTTGAAATAGCTATATATAAATATAAATAATTCGATCCAGGGTTTCTGATCACTGCATGAGGTAGAAATACATTTATATGCGATGCTAAAGGCTACTTATGCTAACCATTATGATAATAAATACACATATGATTATGGAAAATACCTGAGACCATTTGAAGAACTAAGAGAAATCATATATGATTTATATGATTGTGTATTTAATTCGTTTTATCAGTCTCTTCATTGTGACTTTGTTGATATAGGACTAATGTGTCCATATACGTCACAAATTACAAATACTCCGGTTACTCATATAACTCCTGTCCGTGAGCTCCCTCTGTTTGTCTGGCTGAAAGGCTAACAGTATAGTGAGATAGGAGAGATTGCTCAAACCTCCTCAGATCGCATAATTTTGTGGAAAATTAAGAGCGATGCTCATTCTTTCTAAAGAAATATGACAAACATGATATTTAATCAACATTTTTCTAATGATATTTTATCAATATTTATTTTGCCTTCAAACCATTAATGGGGCTGTTTTGTGTGTTCCTGTGATCACAAATAAATGGAAGCAGTCATGACCGAATAAGTATGTGTTCTCCTTTTATGTGAGATAATGATAAATACCAGTTTGATTCAGAATTATTGATGTCTTAAAGATTTGATAAATTAATGTAAATCATGTGTCGATGAAAGAACCCTATTCTTTAAGTAAAGACAAAACATTTGCTACTGTCATGATCATTTTGTGATCTAACTAGTTTTTAGTCAGCTAGTTTAATGTTGGTGAAATTGTAATAATAATAATTAATAATAATTTGTTACATTTATATAGCGCTTTTTCTGAGACCTTAAAGCGCTTTACATAGAAGGAGGGAATCTCCTCAACCACCACCAATGTGCAGCATCCACTTGGATGATGCGACGGCAGCCATATTGCGCCAGAACGCTCACCACACACCAGCTTACTGGTGGAGACAGTGATGAAGCCAATCAGTATATGATATAAAAACAGTATATACATTGTGGGGTTGTGTGACATTGTTCTATGGAGGCGTGTTAAGGCCGGGTTTCAGGGTAGCGCTGTGGGGCTACTGGAACGATAGTGAAAACATTGCTTGACTTTGGCCTCACGGCTCAAGGTCTGAGGCTATTGGCCTTGCCCAGTACATTGTGGGCCCTGGCTCGCACTGGCCCGACAGTGGAAAAGCGGCTAACGAGACACACCAGTCTCAAGTCCCACAAAGAAGACATTTTTTATTGCTGTTTTTATCATGTTTATATGCTGCAGTCAGTAGGGCAGCTGCTGCCACTCCTTTAGTTTTGTTGTTTATGTTTATTTTATGATTAAAAGTTATGTTCAACGTTTGCCGGCTCCTGCCTCCATCTTCCCTGAACTTGAACGTTTGATCATTAAATTTCACATTGTTTTATTTAATACTAAATTAATTTAATTTGACAAATAAAGTGACCTGTATGAATACAAGCATGGCGGAATGATGACAACAGTGGTGGTTAGGCAAAAGGCCATGGCACTCCCCGTGGCTCGGGTCCTGCTTCTGCCGAGGCATAGGGCCCAGCCCTATCTCAGCCTTCACCTGTTAGATCCAGTGCCTCAGTTCAGGGTTTGGAAGCACACTCTGCGGTTTCTTCCGCCCAGGCTGAGGCCCCAATACTGCAACTATCCAGTTCTGAGGAGCTGGAAGTTGTTAGTATCAGCACAGGAGATACTGAAGACTCATCACTTCAGTCTCCTGCATGTGAGGAGTTAGTGGAGGTGCTAACTCGTGCTGTAGAGAAATTAAGCATTGAGTGGCCTGCGGATAAGCAAGAATCAAGGCAGAAAAGCAGATGAACGCTTTCTGTCTTCCCGCATGCAGCCTCCACGTCGGTGCTTGCCGTTTTTTTCTAGACCTCCACACCAAAGTGTCTTGTGTTCATACCATGTGTTTAGTCACAGATCTTTGGCTGAGCCTCTCAGGAATCAAAGAAAGAGAAAAAAAATACTTTCTGTGCCAGTTGAGCACATTCTTTGTCCCAAAGAAGGATGGGGGGTTTTGTCCAATTTTAGATCTGCGCCTGTTAAATCGCTCAGTAGGGAATCTCAAATTCAAAATGCTCACTCTCAAGCAGATCGTGTCACAAATCAGATCCGAGGACTGGTTTGTCACGATAGATCTAAAGGACGTGTACTTCCTTGTATCCATCCTTCCACAACACAGGAATTTCCTGAGGTTTGTTTTCGGGGGTGAAGCTTACCAATATCATGTTCTTCCGTTCGGCCTAGCCTTATCACCCCACACTTTCACAGAGTGTATGGATGCAGCTCTGGCTCCGCTGTGACTCCAAGGTATCTGTTTACTGTACTATATGAACGATTGGTTGATTCTAGCTCAATCGGAGCATCACACAGTTCGGCATCGAGATGTCGTTTTCGCTCACATCAGAAAGCTGGGGTTGAATACCAAGAAAAGTGTGCTATCTTCACTACAGAAGACCACTTTTCTGGGTGTGGTATGGGATTAGACAACTATGCAGGCATGTCTGTCTCCTGCTCGTATTGCTTCGATTCTCTCAGCCGTGAAACAAGTGAAGCTAGGCCAGCCGCTCACTGTAAAGCAATTTCAGAGACTGCTAGGTCTGATGGCAGCAGCGTCCAACGTTATACCTTCCGGCCTGTTGTACATGAGACCGTTGCAGTGGTGGCCCAGGACCAAGGGGTTCTCCCCGAGGGGAAACCCGCTCCGCATGATCAAGGTCTCGTGCCTTAGTCATGTGGAAAGAACCTTGGTTCCTGTGCTGGGAGCTTCTTGTCCTCGCGTCACGCTAATGACGGATGCCTCCCTCACGGGTTGGGGGGCGATCATGAGTGGTCGCCCAGCCCGAGGTCTGTGGCAGGACCTTCATCTATCGTGGCATATACATTTTCTAGAAATGTTGGCAGTGTTCCAGGCTTTGAAACACTTACGAGTATAGTTTGCGGACCTAGTGTCTCTCCTCGAAGGCTCTCCTCTGGAGATTCCAAACAGGAGGGGCCTACTCTCTCAGGCGAGTGGGTCGATCCTTCACCCCCACCCAGAACTGTGGAAACTGTGGGCTTGGCCTCTGAGGGGGCCCAGCTCATAAGTACAGGTCTCTCAACCGAGGTTGTGGAGACCATCCTCCACTCCAGAGCTCTGTCCACAAGGAAGTTATACGCCTTGAAGTGGAGATTATTCACTTCCTGGTGTGGAGAGCACAAGTTGGACCCAGTTAACTGCCCGGTGGGTGCAGTGCTGGAGTTCCTGCAGGAGCACTTCTCCACAGGGTTATCCCCTTCCACCCTGAAGATGTACGTGGCGGCACTTGCTGTTTACCATGTTGCTTTTGAGTGAAGTTTCTCTGGGGAGACACCCACTAATTACTTTTTTCCTTTGTGGAACTTAAAGGCTGAGGCCAGCAGTCCGCACGAGGGTGCCAACATGGGACCTGGCCGTTGTACTAGAAAGCATCTCCGTTCGAGCCCATTGAAAAAGTTGCTGAGAAATACCTCACTCTAAAAACTCTCTTTCTTCTTGCTATCTCGTCTCTTAAGAGAATTGGAGACATTCAAGCACTCTCGGTTTCACCCTCGTGCATGGAATTCTCGCCTGGCATGGTAAAGGCCTTTCTTCACCCTAGGCCTGGTTATGTTCCTAAGGTCCCTACTAATACTGCTAAACATACTGCAGGCTTTCTGTCCTCCATCCCACAGCGTTTCGACACAGCTCGAATTCCCTTGAAAGGGAACGTCTAACCCTAGTTCCATGAAGAGGGAACGAGACGCTGCGTCGCCCTGCCATACTCCCGGCATGCCCGTGATCGACTTGCTTCAGCCTATCAGAAGCTTGCGCTGGGTGGGTGGGGGGGGTCCCTCCAAATATATAAAAAATAGTATTAACCAGCATTTTTTCTAATCAAACCACTTTCAGAACAATAATGTTAGAGAAGGAACGCATGAACAGAAACGTTAAAATACTGACTCTGCTCAGAGTTAACGGATGACATTTGTTGTTTGTTTTTAAGCCCTCAATCGCTACACCTGCTTAGAATTTCTCATTTAAACAGCCTTTATTGTTATGCACATAAGCCAAATCGCATGAAAATCAGATACAAATCATTTACTATCTTAATCGTGTGTATATTAGCTTCATGTTTCACGTGTACAAACATTTCTCTGGGTTTCTTATGTACGTAACAGACCATAGAAGTGTAATGGAAGTTCGTCATCAGAGGAGACAGGGCGGGTTATGACCGTGTGATATGAGAAACATATGTGCGGCGAATGAGCTTCCTCTGAGTAATAACAGAGCATAGCAGTAATGATTAGACTATAGAAAGTATATTATAAACCCTTCAAAGTGCCTTCCAAAGGCATCATTCAGGTTGTTTGGTATGCAGGGAGTGTGTGTGTGTGTGTGTGACACACACAGAGAGAGAGAGAGAGAGAGAGAGAGAGAGAGAGAGAGAGAGAGAGAGAGAGAGAGAGAGAGAGAGAGAGAGAGAGAGAGAGAGAGAGAGAGAGAGAGAGAGAGAGAGAGAGAGACTGGTGTAAAGTCATAAGACTACAGCCATATACATTTTTACTTTTATAAAGCTTACATTTTGGTAAATAAAATGTTTGAAATGATTAGACAAATTTTGTAATCATTGTGTAATCGTTGTGCAACCACACTCATTGTGTAACCACATTTTTTTTTTTTTTTTTACAATCCTACTTCTGGTTTAACATATTAAAATTCATGAATGTGACCGTTGACCTGCTCTCGGGTGACATTATGCTTTTACAAATTTCAGAGATCCCAAAAGAAAGGAGGCAGTAGTCTGATGTAAACGAGATATTTAAAACTTGAACCTTTGGGCCACTTGCATTTATAATGACATAAGACTCCTAAAGCTAAATGCATTTTTTTCAAGGGTTGTAGTCCTTTTTATCCCACTTTTACTTTTCCATTTTTATCACTGATTGTTCTAAACTGTGTTAAAACAAATATTAAAAACAAAGTGACACAATTACTGGAAAGATGTTGGTGTTTTTCACCAAATTGTGTTTATTCAACAACAGGGATGTAGAATCTAGAATCAGCATCACATTGTAACATTGTTTTAATGACACTACCATTGATTGTTTTTTTTGTTGTTGTTTTTATTTTTCCAGCATGGTTTCAACATTAACCGAGGGTGAAAAAGTGATACTGAACCAACTCCACTTTTTGTAACTTTAACTCAATGCAGTTTGTGTTGATGCATCATCATTGACTTAGCATTGTTTCAGTGGTTGTTTGCTATCTGGGTATGCTCAATATAGGTATAAGAGGAATAATTAACAAATAAAAAGTGCATTTACCTTAAAGTGTACAGTATACGCCCATCGTTCCATATCCGAAGCATGCGATTGGGTGTGGTGATCCAATGGGCATCTGCCTTCTTGGAGTTGCGGAAAAACGTGTCAGGGATCCAGATTTTTCCTACCATGTTGCTGTTGAGACGTAGAACCTTCATGGTGCTGTTGAACTTCAACCGCCTGTCATACCACGTCTGGGCGAAGAAGATGTCAATTGTGTACTCCTAAAGAATCGTAAAGGGCAGACCTTTCAGACCTTTTTGTAACTGACAAAGGCAAAAACAATTCTTGAGTGCATACACCTTTGTCACAGTTAGAATATATGCATTCCACTTTATTTGGCATTTTTGGCCATTTTAGATGAAACAAGAGAAGTAAATAGGATAAAGAAATTAATCCATGTTAAAGCTTATTTCTTACTTGTGCAAATTCAAACAAAACACTGGAGGCATGGTTAAACAGAGGTGTCAGCAACAACTGTAGGATAACTGTTGCCATATGTTTTGTACTGTTTCATAAGTAGATGTTTAGAGACTGTCACAGCCCAAACTTCTTTTCTTACAAGTCAAAGATGCATACCATACAGAGATAGAAGTAGCCAGCAACACTTGTGTTTATTTGTAGGTTTAAATCTTCAATGAATTGGCAATGGGCCAAACAGCATTATTGTCCAAGTTGCAGGAAACAGGAAAAATAGGAACTGTTGATTACCTACATATTTGTTGATGTTGTTCATAAGTTTTTTGGGCAGACGTGACTTGCTAAAAAGAGATAGCCTTCATCCCTTCAGGGGTGGTGCCACTCTAGATATATGACACATAGTCTTAGAGTTGGTACTTAACTAACTGGGGCGCAGGTCAGGAAGCAGACAGACTTGCTAAACCAACCATCTGCTAGCCGCCTCACATCACAGAAGTCAGATAAATCTCATCACATACAGACTCTTTTACCCAGATATCATAATACAGAGAATGTGTCTGTTCCCCGAACTAGTAAAACAAAACAAAAAACGTACAAAATTTAAAAACGGTAACATTTTTATTGATGTAAAAAAAAAAAAAAAAGAGATTTAATACAGATAAACAAATCATAAAACTTGGCCTGCTGAATATTATAACCTTTTCTACAAAATCTTTTTTTTTATTCTTTTTTTTATCACAGATATGATCACAGATCATAACCTAGATGTGCTCGGTTTCACATAAAGCTGGCTAAAACCAGATGATAACATTACTTTAAATGAGTCTACACCCCAAGGTTACTGTTATAAAACATGGGCCTTGTCTGAGAGTCAAAGGGGAAGGTATTGCTACAATTTACAGTTTAATATTTAATATTTTTTAATATTTTTCTGGTTTCAAGTATAAATCTTTTGAAGTGATATTGCTTTAAAAATGTCATGTAGTGTAAACAATAAATCACTTTTGATATTTGTACTGGCTACTGTATACAGGCCACCAAGGCACCACCCCGACAACAAATTTGCTGATTTTTTTATCGGAGTTAGTACTGGCTGCAGATAAAGACTTAATTGTTGGTGATTTTAACGCACAGATAATGAAAAAGATGTATTGGGATTGCCATTGATAGACATTCTAAACTATATTGGAGCTAGAAAACATGTCAGGACCCACTCATTGACATAATCATTCTTTAAATTTAACATGGAATCAATGTTGATGGCGTTGTAATTCTGCAGCAGAGCAATGACATCTCAGATCATTATCTAGTCTCGTGTATACTTCATTTAGCCAAGGCCACTAAAGGTTACTTTATAAATAATTATCCTGATTTGTCTCAACTCCTCAGCATACAAATAGCTTAAGAAACTGCAACAGAAACTACAGACGGTCTCTTTTCTAGCACTTTAGACACGGTTGCTCCTTTGCACTTGAGGATTAAAGAGAACAGTCAGATGCTGTGGTATAATGAATACACTCGTGCCCTTAAGAGAGCAGCCCAGAAAATGGAGCGCAGCTGGAAGAAAACAAAACTAGAGGTATTTTGCATCCCATGGAAGGATAGTATTTCTAACTACAGAAAGCCCTTAAAAACTGCTAGATCTGCTTATTTTCCGACTCTCTTGGATGAAAACACAACCCTAGGTATTTATTTGATGCAGTGGCTAAATTAATGAGAAATAAAGCATTAACATGTTCAGACATTTTACAAAAGCACAGCAGTAATGACTTTATGAATTCCTTTACTTATAAGATTGATACTATCAGAGAGAAAATTATTACCATGCAAACGTTTACTACAGTATCACATCAGGCAGTGCACTATAGACACCCTGAGGGAAAATTCCATTCTTTCTTTGCTATAGGAAGGAAGAATGGTCTAAACTTGTTAAATCATCAAAATAAAAAAAATTCTGACTAAGCTACTGAAATAGATGCTTATAGAAGTCATCCTTTTCTTAATGTTATTAATGCATCATTGCCATTAGGCTGGTTGTTATTAAGCCTCTCATTAAAAATACAACTTGGTACTAGAGAATTAGTTAACTACAGACCAATTTTGAATTCCCTTTTTTTTTCTTTTTTTTTTTTATACTAGAAAAGGCAGTATTCTCACAACTATGTTCCTTCTTAGGGTGTACTCACACTAGGTGATCTGAACCGTGCCTTAGCATATTTGACCCCCAAAGTCTGGTTCGTTTGACTAGTGAGATCGCTCCGTACTGTGGCCGTGTGCGGTTCAATAACCATGCCCTGGCTCGCTTGGAAGAGGTGGGCCAGAGTACAGTTCAATTGGGCTCAAGCTCGGTACGCATGTAGTGTGATTGCTAGCCGCGCCGGAGCATGGAGCAGCTACTACTCTTGTGTGCAGTACTGTCATCATTCTACATGGATAGTACACTTTTCAATTAATTCGAGTATATTTAGGTTTATAACGGGTCTGGTTCTCACTTTATTGATGAACAGGAATTTTAGTTTGTGAGTAAAGCTGCAAATTCCTCCATCAAAGTCAACTGGTAATGATCTTTTGATAAGTGCAGTACAATCAAGTGAAAATCGTTGTGCGGCATAAATGATAAAAATTTAGGCAGTCAATTAGCAAAAGCACTTTTCTTCCTGTTTTCTTCAATACTCCGGGCCTGAACGTTAAGTGCAATGTGAGTGCAGGCCAGCGAGTTAATGGGAATGGTGGCAATCGCGCCATGGCACAGTACAAGACAACCGTGTGAGTACGACCTTTGAGAGAAACGGTATCTGTGAGGATTTCCATTCAGAATTTAGACTGTATCATAATACTGAGACTGCTCTCATCAGAGTTACAAATGACTTGCTCTTATCATCTGATCGTGGTTGTATCTTTCCATTAGTCTTACTGGACCTTAGCGCTGCACTTGATACTGTTAACCACAACATTTTTTTGAATAGGCTCGAAAATTACATTGGCATTAGTGGACTTGAACTGTTATGGTTCAAATCAGACTTATCTGGCCATCATCAATTTGTAGCAGTAAATGAAGAAGCATCATCTCAAGTTCATTATGGAGTACCGCAAGGCTCAGTACAAGGACCGTTGCTTTTTACCCTGTACATGCTACCCTTGAGAGATATCATTAGGAAACATGGCATCAGTTTTCATTTGTTATGCTAATGATACTCAGTTCTATATTTATTTGAGGTCCGATCCCAAAAATTGGATGACAAGTGACTTCATGCTACTAAATTCAGAACAGAATAAATAAATAAATGGTTTTAATCATTGGACCAAAAACCTCCACACAAAATAAACTAGAATACTGTCTAACTTTGGATGGATGTTCTGTCAAGTTAGTTAAGAACCTTTTTTACAACAGAAATGAATCAACACTGAACTCACTTAAGCTGGACAATGACACGATTTTCTTCTAGAGCTACAGTACAGCCAAAACAAACTTTGTTCCATTATTTTCCTGTTATCACTGTAAAGCTGCTTTGAAACAATCTGTATTATAAAAAGCGCTATACAAATAAAGGTGACTTGACTAGTCCTCCATGTTCACATAGGTCTTAATTTTGGCCAGTTGATTATCTAGAATATCAAAATCAACTGCGGGCGGTATCAGTTTGCTATTTAGTACCCAAACTCTGGAACGGTCTTCCTAGCATTGTTCGGAAGTCAGACACACTCAGTTTAGATCTAGATTAAAGTTCCATCTCTTTATCCTAGCATACACATAAGTTAACACACTATCACATTTCTGTACTTAAAATCCCTTAAAAGATTACTAGGCTACATAAATTAGGCCAACCGGAGCCGGGAACACTTCTCATAACATCCCATGTACTTGTTACATCATAAGAGGAGTGGCATCTGTTTGTCTCATTCTTATCCCAATGTTACCGTAGTCAGCCGGATCCGGATATATATATATATATATATATATACAGTATATATATATTCAAAATATTTTTTATGGTTTAAGCAGACTTGTTAGGTCATAATAAAAAATAAAAAATATTTGGCCAGTATTGTATGTATGGTGTGGTTAGTGCCACAATAGTGCTATTTAAGACTCAGCTTACTGTGGACTGAAGGGCCCAAGTCATCACCAGTGCACTGCTGCATGTTTCCAGTTGCCAAAAAAAATATTATTACTTTCATTACTGCAGTCAGAGCATTGATTTGTAGAGTGTGAGAAGTTGTTACATTTCTTACAAGGAGTTATCCACTCCCTTGCATCATATAACTCCAATACATTATATCTTTGTTGGAAAGTGTGTGGTCTCCTCTTCTCTGCTGCCATCTTGTTACTCTTAACTAGGTTAGGATACCTCTCTAGCACTCTTAAATAATTTAGGTGCTGAGACTTAGTCTTAACACTTAGGAACCTTTATGAATCATTTACATTTTACATTTAAGCATTTGGCAGGTATCCAAAGCAACTTACATTGCATTTCAAGGTACACATTTACATTCTTATCAGTTGCTTGCTTTCTCTGGGAATCGAACCCATGACCTTGGCGTTACAAGCGCCAACGCTCTACTGTTTGAGCTACAGGAAAGCTTATTCCTAATAAGTGTGAAGGAAGCACACTGTAAATAAATAATGTGCTACTGTGGGTTAGGGCTGAACAATTAATTGCATTTGCGATAATATCGCGATATGATGAAATGCGATTTTTTAACCGCAAAGCTGCGATTACAGTCTGGTCACGTGACTCGCGAGAGTAAACCAGTCTTTATTGCAGATGAAGCATCAACTTGGCACGCTACGCATATACGCCCATATCATTAGACCCCAGCTTCAAAAGATTGAGGCTTTCCAAAAAAACCTCTGCCAGAGACAAAAACTCAGATCCGATCATTCTTAGGGATGCCGGGTTGGTACAGAAGATGTGTACCCAACTTCTCTGCTCGTGTGGCACCCCTGACTGATTTGACTCAAAATAATTGCCCTAACCAGATTTGCTGGACAGAGGAAGCAATGGAAGCTTTCCAGGACATAAAGGCTGCTGTATGTGAAGAGCCAGTGCTTTATTGCCCTCATTTTGGAAAGGGATTTGTGTTGCAGACTGATGCCTCTGATATTGGCATTGGTGCAGTGCTCCTTCAGGGTGAGTCAGACAGTAGACATCCAGTGGCATATGTCAGTAGAAAGCTGTATCCAAGGGAGGTACGGTATTCCACTGTTGAAAAGGAGTGCCTGGCGGTAAAGTGGGCCTTAGATACCTTCAGGTACAACCTTCTTGGTAGAGAGTTTACCATTGAAACTGATCATCGACCATTGCACTGGATGGACAGAATGCGGGATACCAATGCAAGAATTACCTGCGGGTACCTTTCTATGCAGCCTTATAAGTTTAACATGCAGCATGTGCCCGGGAAAAGTAATACAACTGCTGACTTCCTCTCCCGCTTACCACCCTGAGATCTTAGGTGGGGGGATGTGTGATGGCCAGGATTTAAGCCACACAATTCTTATATATTGATCTTTGCATTTGATCAATAAATAAAAGGACATTACTATATTGGTTTGGTTGTCATTGTACTGAGTCAGTGCACAGGCTAAGTTATTTGGCTTAAGGTTAAAAACATTAAAACCAGTAAAAATTCCTCTTTGGCTAAAATGTGATTTATAAAAACAGCTCAAATTGTTAAAGTTCATTTTGTAATTAAGATGACTTGAAATGTTTAGTACGTGTTGTGGGAATGGACCAGCCTAGAGACAAAGATTCAAACAGGAAGTTGATCTGTTTTATGGGAATTCTAAAGGAAATGAGACTGTACCAATTTTTATGTATTACAGGGGACATAGGAAAATGTGATGTCTTGATCAATGTGATTTTTGTTTAATAGATTTTTTTTGCATTAACTAAAATGTATCCATGGCTCTAAATTTAGTTAAATGTATTGTTTTTATTCCAGGGTTTGTGTTGTTTTTGTTGTGAAAATGTGTGTGGTTTTGTTTCCCCTTTTTTCTCCTATAAATTCAGTGTATGTTTTGTCTAGTGAAAGTTGTTACTTATTGTACCCTGTGAACAGTGGTGTTGAATTTTGTCCTCTGTTAGTTTGAGACGCTCAAGCCCAATTATGTCCTTTTTGTATACTGGATATTTCCTTTAATGTAATCTGAATGGAATACAATTTTTGTCCTTTTTCCTCTCTAATGAGGCTTGATCACTTTTTATCTTTTAATAAACTGTCACAATTGAAGACCACTTTGCTCCCTGTTTTGTGGCGATGGACTCATTTTCTCTTTTTTTTTTGTGATTTGCTAAGGCACATGGCAGATCCATTACAAGCTCTCTAATCTTTCTAATAAAATAAAAAAGCCATAAAATACAATCATAAATAAAATGTATTCTGCAAAGATTGGTCAGTAAAACCAAACAGCAAACTTAAGGCATCTGGTTACAGTAAAATGTAATAAACAATGTTAACTTTCGGTTTCTAATGTAATAATGTTTGTAATAATGTATTTGAATGATGATACAGTACACTCAGACAAAAAATTACAAAAGCTGTCACTGGGGCAGTACCCTTTCAAAATGTACACCTTTGTACCTAAAGAGTGCATATTACTACCTCAAAGGCACATATTGGTACTAAAAGTGTACATATTAGTACACTTTTGGTACATATTAGAACCTTTTAACCTAGAAATCTGCTGGTGAAAGAAAGAAACACTATATTATTATTATTATAATTTTTTCTTCATAAAATAATTTGTCATTAGAGCATAACTCTTACCATGTTGATGGCATTTACTGGGCCAATACTGTTGACAAACATGTCTGCATGGATCACGGTTGGTTTGACTGTAAAGAGCAGTGGAGAGAAACAAGGAGAATGTAAAATTAGTTCAGTTATCTCAGAGTACATTTAAAAGAGGTTTATTAAGGTAATGACAATGTAGTAAGTCTGCACCTGCATTTCTTTTGTGAAAAGTTTTGCTTGAAAAAATGGACCTGCTATCTTTCATCTAATTCATTAAAATGTATATGATATAGGCATCCAAACATACACAAGCACAAATAGTAAATATCTGAAGTTTAATACACCATTAAAAATGTCTAAATGTTTTTGAATAAGCTGTTTGCAGTTTTGTTTTAGCTACTGATTGTAGGTCATGGCAGAAAACTTACTACACTAACTACAGAGAATGAATGAATGAATGAATGAGACTATAATATCAGCAATATTACGGCATCTTGGCTGTACTGTTTGCAAATAACGAGAGTCCAATGCTTTGCCGTAACCAAGCTGTCACCACCATTTAGCATCAGTTGTCATTTATAGACTACCCAGTGTGAAACCATGGCATGTAAAAAAGGTTAGTTTGCAGGTAATATGACAGGATGTTAAATGCGATCACATGTACTTTAACAATAGACAGTCATGCATGTAAACATATGGTCATTGAGGCTGTAAGTGGGACATAAAAAATTATTATTTTTACAAAGAAATATTTGTTACTTAGATAATTTTAATAGCTTTCTTTTTTTATGCATGTGTTTCCAAGAGAGCACTTAAGTTGCATTTATTTAAAATCTGCATTTATTTTACAGCTGGATTTGGCTGATGCAGTGAAAAATGTGTAATATGATTACATGTTTTTCCATTTTCTCATCTTTCTCATATTTTCAATGTTTTTGTCACAACAAATATTTTCTCACAACTTCATTTTGTTATGTATTTGTACTATTGCTGTCAACGCTAACTAGTTAACGCATGCGATTAATTAAAAAACCTTAATGTGTTATTTAACTATTTTAATGCATTGTATTTTTAGGGCTTGCATTTTTATGGGCTGAAATTCAACAAAGTTGTATATTTGTGAATATTTCAATTCAAAACATTTCAAACACATTTTTCATTATTAAAACAACCTATAATATTTGACAGGCAATTTACGGTCCATGTCATTTCGCTTCCACAAATTCAGTGGTTCAAATTCTGTTAGTCGGCTCACCAGCAAGTGGTGCAAGCACATGTTGACGAAGACCAGAGCAACGGGTAGAGAGAGTCATTCATTCATCAAAACGGATGTGCAGAAATGGAGCAAGCGGTAAGTATAGGCTATGTGTTGATTATCAAGGCAATTATCTACACGGAAAGATGAAAAAGACACAGAAGCTGTGTTTATGTTTATGTCTATTTTATCATCTTTCTCATATTTTCAATGTTTTCGTCACTACAAATATTTTCTCACAACTTCATTTTGTTATGTATTTTTACTATGGCTGTCGACGCTAACGCGTTAACGTCATCCATCCATCCATCCATCCATCTATCCATCTTCTTCCGCTTATCCGGAGCCGGGTCGCGGGGGCAGCAGTCTAAGCAGGGATGCCCAGACTTCCCTCTCCCTAGACACTTCCTCCAGCTCTTCCGGGGGGACACCGAGGCGTTCCCAGGCCAGCCGGGAGACATAGTCCCTCCAGGAGGCATCCGGAAAAGATGCCCGAGTCACCTCAGCTGGCCCCTCTCGATGTGGAGGAGCAGCGGCTCTACTCTGAGCTCCTCCCGAGTGACTGAGCTTCTCACCCTATCTCTAAGGGATCGCCCAGCCACCCTGCGGAGAAAGCTCATTTCGGCCGCCTGTATCCGGGATCTTGTCCTTTCGGTCATGACCCACAGCTCATGACCATAGGTGAGAGTAGGAACGTAGATTGACCAGTAAATCAAGAGCTTCGCCTTGCGGCTCAGCTCCTTCTTCACCATAACAGACCGGTACAGCGACCGCATTACTGCAGAAGCTGCACCGATCCGTCTGTCAATCTCCCGTTCCATCCTTCCCTCACTCGTGAACAAGACCCCAAGATACTTGAACTCCTCCACTTGAGGCAGGAACTCTCCACCAACCTGAAGCGGGCAAACCACCCTTTTCCGACTGAGAACCATGGCCTCGGATTTGGAGGTGCTGATTCTCATCCCAGCCGCTTCACACTCGGCTGCAAACCGTCCCAGTGCATGCTGAAGGTCCTGGTCTGATGGGGCCAACACGACAACATCATCCGCAAAGAGCAGAGATGAAATTGTGTGGTCCCCAAACCTGACCCCCTCCGGCCCCTGGCTGCGCCTAGAAATTCTGTCCATAAAAGTTATGAACAGAACCGGCGACAAAGGGCAGCCCTGCCGGAGTCCAACATGCACCGGGAACAAGTCTGACTTACTGCCGGCAATGCGAACCAAGCTCCTGCTCCGGTCGTACAGGGACCGGGTAGCCCTTAGCAAAGGGCCCCGAACCCCATACTCCCAGAGCACCCTCCACAAGATGCCACGAGGGACACAGTCGAATGCCTTCTCCAAATCCACAAAGCACATGTGGATTGGTTGGGCAAACTCCCATGAACCCTCCAGCACCCTGTAGAGGGTATAGAGCTGGTCCAGTGTTCCACGACCGGGACGAAAACCACACTGTTCCTCCTGAATCCGAGGTTCTACTATCGGCCGGATTCTCCTCTCCAGTACCCTGGAATAGACTTTCCCGGGGAGGCTGAGAAGTGTGAACCCCCTATAGTTGGAGCACACCCTCCGGTCCCCCTTCTTAAAAAGAGGGACCACCACCCCGGTCTGGCAGTCCAAAGGCACTGTCCCAGACCGCCACGCGATGCTGCAGAGGCGTGTCAGCCAAGACAGCCCCACAACATCCAGAGACTTGAGGTACTCAGGGCGGATCTCATCCACCCCCGGTGCCTTGCCACCGAGGAGTTTCTTGACTACCTCGGTGACTTCAGCTTGGGTGATGGATGAGTCCGCCTCCGAGCCCTCAGCCTCTGCTTCCTCAATGGAAGACGTGACGGCGGGATTGAGGAGATCCTCGAAGTATTCCTTCCACCAACAGCGTTGGTAGGGCACTGCTTCCCCCTCCTGAGGCGCCGGACGGTTTGCCAGAATCTCTTCGAGACCGACCGATAGTCCTTCTCCATGGCCTCACCGAACTCCTCCCAGGCCCGAGTTTTTGCCTCCCCAACCACCCGGGCTGCAGTCCGCTTGGCCCGTCGGTACCCGTCAGCTGCCTCAGGAGTCCCACAAGCCAGCCAGGCCCGATAGGACTCCTTCTTCAGCTTGATGGCATCCCTTACTTCCGGTGTCCACCACCGGGTTCGGGGATTGCCGCCTCGACAGGCACCGGAGACCTTACGGCCACAGCTCCGAGTGGCCGCGTTGACAATGGAGGTGGAGAACATGGTCCACTCGGACTCAATATCTCCAGACCCCCTCGGGATCTGGTCGAAGCTCTGTCGGAGGTGGGAGTTGAAAATCTCTCTGACAGGGGATTCGGCCAAACGTTCCCAACAGACCCTCACAGTACGTTTGGGTCTGCCGAGTCTGTCCAGCTTCCTCCCCCGCCATCGGATCAAACTCACCACCAGGTGGTGATCAGTTGACAGCTCCGCCCCTCTCTTCACCCGAGTGTCCAAGACATACGGCCAGAGGTCAGATGAAACAACCACAAAGTCGATCATCGACCTCCGGCCTAGGGTGTCCTGGTGCCATGTGCACTGATGGACACCCTTATGCTTGAACATGGTGTTTGTTATGGACAAGCTGTAACTAGCACAGAAGTCCAATAACAGAACACCACTCGGGTTCAGATCAGGGGGGCCGTTCCTCCCAATCACACCCCTCCAGGTGTCACTGTCGCTGCCCACGTGGGCGTTGAAGTCCCCCAGTAGAACGACGGAGTCCCCAGTCGGAGCACTTTCCAGCACCCCTCCCAGAGACTCCAAGAAGGCCGGGTACTCTGCACTGCCGTTTGGCCCGTAGGCACAAACGACAGTGAGAGACCTATCCCCGACCCGAAGGCGCAGGGAAGCGACCCTCTCGTTCACCGGGGTGAACTCCAACACATGGCGGCTGAGCTGGGGGGCTATAAGCAAACCCACACCAGCCCGCCGCCTCTCACCATGGGCAACTCCAGAGTGGTGAAGAGTCCATCCTCTCTCGAAGAGTGTGGTTCCAGAGCCCAAGCCGTGCGTAGAGGTGATCCCAACTATCTCTAGTCGGAATCTCTGAACCTCACGCACAATCTCAGGCTCCTTCCCCGCCAGAGAGGTAACGTTCCATGTCCCTAGAGCTAGATTCCGCGTCCAGGGATCGGGTTGTCTAGGCCCCCGCCTTCGACTGCCGCCTGATCCACTTAGCACCGGCCCCTTACGGTCCCTCCTGCAGGTGGTGGGTCCATGGGAGGGTGGCCCCACGTCGCTCCTTCGGGCTGAGCCCGGCCGGACCCCATGGGGAGAGGCCCGACCACCAGGCACTCGCATACGAGCCCCAACCCCGAGCCTGGCTCCAGGGTGGGGCCCCGGCTGCGCCATGCCGGGCGACGTCACGGTCCTCGAATTTATAGGCATCATAAGGGTTTTTGAACGCGTTAACGCATTCGATTAATTCAAAATTCAAACGTCGACTAGTAAAACCTTTAGTCAAGGGCAGCCCTACCAAGCTGACATCCTTAAGTACTTAGATGAGGGAGCTCTAAGGAGCTCAGACAAGTGACTAATGACAGTGACATGACGTGAAGGCCAAGTATGATATGTGGCTTTGTGCCATGAAGCTGTTGTGCCTGAGACAGATCAGACACACAATAATTTGTTATAGCTTAAAGATCATCTACATTTTGATGGAGATTTCAGTACTGTGCAAAAGTCTTAGGAATGTTCTGTAGTCTTCCTGCAAAGCTACAGTACTGTGAAAAGTAATGGCACTTGTGTTAAAATGCTGTAAAGTGAGAATGCTTTCAAAAATAAAATCATAAATTGAATTTATTTATGATTTAACTTCTATTAACTAATTCATATCAATATATGGTGTAACGACCCTTTGAGTTTAAAACGGCTTTTGTCCAGGTACACTTGCGCATAGTTTTTCAGGTACCGTATTTTCCGGACTAAAAATGCGTCATGAAGAGGAAAAAAACATATATAAGTCGCACTGGACTATAAGTCGCATTTATTTAGAAATTTATTTCACAAAATCCAAGACCAAGAACAGACATTTAATCTGGAAAGGCAAGTTATTCAACTACACAGAACAACAGGCTGAATAGGTGTCCGGTATGTTAACGCAACACATTAACAGTTATTCAGCTACACAATAGCACAAAGAACATATACCTGGGAGGCTGAATAGGCTAAATTAACATAAGCCAGCGAGTCCAACAAGCAAGTTACCAGTAAACAAGTTCACCAAGCTCCCGCGATCTCATTCCACATCATTTTCTTCATCCTTGGTGTCGCTTTTGAACAACTCCGCCAACTAGAGCGCCCTCTCGCGGCTGTAGACGGTAATGTTTTCTCTTGGTTCATCTCAGTCTGAATTAATTTTGATATATAAGTCGCACCTGAATATAGCAGAACCAGCCAAACTATGAAAAAAAGTGCGACTTATAGTCCGGAAAATACGGTAGCTTTGCAGGAAGGTTTCTTCAAGCATCTCGGAGACGTTCCCGCAGTTCTTCTGGATTTAGTCTGTGTCAGTTTTTTCTGTTTCTTCATGTAATCACAGACGGACTCGATGATGGTGAGATCAGATCATACCGGCGGTTGTCAGACTCCTTGTGCATACACAAATCTCACTGGATTATTACAATTAATGGCAAAAAAAATGTTTGGAAATGTAAACTGATATTTCCTACTGACACACTACAGCAAAATATATAAATAACTGACTTAAAACCATTTTGTGTGTGTGTGGGACTAAGACTTTTGCACAGTACTGTACATGGAATATGTCCCTTGCTTTAGTGTAGGATTTCTACCACCTGCTGGAAAACAAACACTTTTAAAATGAGTATAACATGGAATTACCATTATAAACAGTAGATGGCAGCAGATGACCACTCATTGACTCATTCTACTCACTAATATACTTATTTTAACAGGATTTGCTTTTGGAGTCATATTTATGATTACGGTGAAACCTGTTAATGGTGTTATAAAGAGGAGACTTGGAGTAATCATTTTGTTTCCAATAATTTATTTCAAATATCTGTAACAAAGTGTGTGTGTGTGTGTGTGTGTGTGTGTGTGTGTGTGTGTGTGTGTGTGTGTGTGTGTGTGTGTGTGTGTTTAAGCACGCTTAATGTGCTAAGTTTAACAGATTAACCTTTTAATTTCTGTGTGTTTCTTTGTGTATTCTCCATCGAGGATTTGTTATGTGTAAGCCCTACATTTCTATGTGTTCTGAATTGTGGGTTTATTGTTTCATTTGGGGTCGGCCTAGACCCCAACAGCATAGAAGTGACAAAAGTCCTAAAGCACTTGAACCCCGATAATTGCTGCTCACAGCTATATTTATTAGGGGTTCAAGCGCAAAGCGTTTAAACCCTATTGGAATTTTAGGGATTTTTAGGAGATCAAGGGCGAACCACTGAAAACCTATTGTATTTGTAAGGATATTTATAAGGGTTTTATAAGTGCCAAAACCAAAATCTCCAAGATTGTGTTTCTTTCACATACACATTATAGACTAATTCAGATGAAATAATTGGCAACGTGTGTCCCACTTTTTCAACTGTGTGGTGACGAAGAATATGTGCTTCCTTTGTCACAAAAGAGCACACGTAATAGGCTGGTGTAGGTGAAGCAAGTGGGCAATACCACCACTCGCATCCCACTTATTCATCTATTGCCTCTCTGGATGTACGGAGCATGAAAATGGGCTGTTACAGAATAGGAGAGCAGGCAGTACAGCTTCTCGCTTCCTTATCTGTCGCCCTCTCCGCAATGTAATTTCCATCTGTATTCACTTCTTTTAGGCTGGGCTGAAAAGGAAAAGTGAGCAATATTGCACTCTCGTCTCACTTCGTTTTTGGCCAGTGCCCTACAGTACAGGCAGCTCAGGGGTGGTAGCGATATGCTCCTTTATTGAATCGGGCTAGTATAGATGAGGACAGTGGACAATAGGCAGTGCCGCAACTTGCGTCCCATGTCCACATCTGTCGCCCTTGCCAGTACTTGGAGTTTGGTGGAGGCTTAATGCTTCCAGTGGAATTACCCTTGTAGGTTCCACTTTATTTCGATAGTCCACTTTAAACATTCTACTAACTATAAGTAACTTTTCAACTTCATGTCAACTAACTCTCATTAGAGTATTAGTAGACTGTAGTAGATTATCAGTAGACGGTTAGGTTAGGTGTTAGGGTCCAGGTTAGTAGAATAAGTTGACTTGTAGTTGCCAAGTTACAAATAGTCAGTTGAATGTCTGTTGGGAGAACATCACATCATAAAGTTACTTATAGTTATTGGAATTTCTAAAGTGGACTATCGAAATAAAGTGTTACCCATTTGTATATTACACATGGACTTGGGAGTGTTATTGCTGCACTTCCCTTGTGTTCACAAACTTGAAAGAATGGGCATGACCGCTGGCAGCATCCCACTTTCCTATGTGTCGGCCCCTCTGATCCAAATAGATATGGAGGTTGCATACATTATTCTTCCTCGTAAAAAAAAAAAAAGCGAGCTGGTATCGACGGCGATACCGCCGACCCCAGGGGGTTAATCCTTTATGATTGGGCTGCACGGAGGAGGAGAATGGGCATTGCCGCCACTCGCATCTCATTCCCTTATCTGTCGCCTCTCCAGCATGGTCTGGAGGTGATCGTGTGGACATAGTGAAGCTGCTATGTTAACATGGTTTCTGGCAGTTCACAAGGAGCAATGGAAAGACAGAGCATAAAGGTGGACATCGTTGCCATTGTCATCTCTGCCAGTACTTTAACCTTATTAACCTCATTAGAACCGGGTAACCACTAGCTGATAGGGCCACTTGGCTAACAGGAGGACTTTCTCTGGCAAGTCTTTTGGTAATGGAGCTCTTGGAGAAAAGTGGTTGTTATCGCCATGGCTGCCCCTCTTTCTCGTTGGTTCCTTTTGGATGATGGAGGTGGGGTGTCGTCAGGCAGGGCCTACATACCATTTTGGATGGTCTGTAATAGAGAGCAGGAGGATGTGGAAGCTGCTATAGATTCTCCATTCTTAGTACTCCCTCAGAAAACTTCCCGAAAGCACTTTTGAGATTTTCCTTAGGTAGAGCAGGCAGTTGAGAGAGAACAGTTCTCTCCTGAGGCATCTTCCAGTTTATAGAATGGGTTGCTTGATTCTACACTCCCTTCAGTTAGGATACCCCTGAGAGCTAATGGCCAAGGGTTCGGACAGTCAGGATAGAAATACTTTGGTCTGCCCCCTTCATTATGGAGTTATGGAGTAATTTCTAAAGTGGAGAGCTAGCTCCTCTAGCTAGCTCTGCCATGGGTCATTTGGGCTTGGGGGTTAGTCTCATTTCTCTAAAAAGGGGAAGATTCACCTGTGACGTCACCTTACTTTGGTAGCCAAAATTGCAGTGTATCACACATGTTTCAGACACTGGCTCGCACAAAGCATTCCCATAGCGTCAACACCATGATGCAGCTTCTTGTTCCCCTTCTCAGGGAATGGGGTTACATATGTAATCTAGACGTTCTGGAATGTGATGTCTAAAATAAAGGAATGTATGTAAAAGTTAAACTAAAGATAAAGACAACGCAAACAAGATCCCAGTTGAATGAATAAATCAGAGAGATATTCCCACATCATATGTAAGAGCTTTTCACATAATATCTGCTGTATGCATGGACATTAAAATGTACACTTTAACAAACATTGAATCCTGAGTTTCTAATTGAGAGGGAGTTTGGTGGAATGATTTTGTGGCAAGTTTTTGTGGCAAGCAGGACGGTGGCATGACTGATAATGTGTGTCACTTGTGCGCCACACCGGTCTCGAGTTTCTCACGGAGGAGCTTCGGAATGGTAGCATAAAAGGAAAAGCGACGACAGTGAAGGACGAGAGAGGACCAGGCTTGGACTTTATGTAATGTTTTGTTTATGTGTGTTCGGCAGTCGTCCGTGAGGGGCTGTTTTTGTGTTTGTTTATTTTATATGATTAAAGTTCAGAAATTTTCGCCGGTTCCCGTCACCTTCTTCCCTTATCAACAAACTTCAATACACTGGTGCCAAAACCCGGGAATGAAAGGGGGACGCGCTGTCGGAGAGAGCCCACGCTGCATGGAGGCAGCATGGAGGAGCAGAGACCAAGGTGGTGGTGCTGGAGCTACGGATCGGGTGAGACGAAGAGCTCGCTGCTGCGCTTCTGGGTTGAGGAGAGGTGGATGCTGTCCGAGAGGGAGCGGAGGAGTCTGCGCCGTTTGCTAGGAGGCCGGAGCCTGCTGCTGTCCGCCATGTTTGGGGACTCGCAGGGAATGGGGGACACGCTGCTGGCTGCCCTCAACTGGAGGAGCCATCGCTGTCCGCCAGGAGGAGGAGGGGGAGGAGGAGGAGGAGGAGGAGGAGGAGGAGGAGGAGCATCATCGAGCCATCCACCAAAGGATGTCCAGTACCATTGCATGGCACCTTGAGTGAGAGTCTCTCAGCTGGTTGAAAAACGTTTCCCTTTTCTTGTCGCTCCTTATGCTTCCGTCTCCTTTTCTTTCGCCTCGTCTGTCCTTACCCCAATATACTGCGGCCGCCGTGACACCCCCCCCCCCCCCCCCCCCCGAAGATGGAGGGTGGAGTAGAGGGCAGATTCGTAGGTACCCCCGGCCTGCAAGGGGCGATGGGGGGTATGTGGTAGGCAGGACGAGGCTGATGGCGTGACTGATTATGAGCGTCACCTGCACGCCGCACCGGTCTCAGGTTTCTCACAGAGGACCTTCGGAAGCATAAAAGGAGGAGCGACAACAGTGAAGGACGAGAGAGGACCAGGTATGGACTTTACGTTATGTTTTGTTTATGTGTGTGCAGAAGTTGTCCGTGAGAGAAGTTGTGAAACGTTCGCCGGTTCCCGCCTCCTCCTTCCCTTATCAACAAACTTCGTTACAGCCTTGTACTTTTGTGTTTACGTATTTATGTTGTGTTGTAGTATTGTTTTTATTTCATACAGTAGGTTAACTGCAAATGTTTCAACAATGATTTCGTCTTCAGCATGCATTTCGAAACAGTTAATCATTTAAATTCATTTAAATCATTTAAAGTTTTCCTGTAGCTCAGTGGTAAGAGCATTGCGTTAACGTTCGATCCCAGGGGATTGCACATACCTATGTATAAAATGTATAGGATAATGCAATGTAAGTCGCTTTGGATAAAAGCGTCTGCCAAATGCATAAATGTAAATGTAAATGTAAATTATGGTTAAATTAATAATTAATTCAACAACATATAGCCTACATAACACTTTACTCATTTGGAAACTAATTCTAGTAAAATGCTATAGAATTTGCGCTGTCTTTAAGAGTCTGAAATAGATGTTGCTTAATCAGGAAATGAAATACATGCATCATAACTTATTCAAACAAATAACGGTGCATGGTAAACTTTGAATTTTAATAGGCATACAATATAGTGCAATATAGTAAAAGAGGCCTGTATTAATTATGATTGTATAAGGCTATTCAAATCAGTTTCTGCAACTAATCACACATGTTCATGTTTAATATTTCCTCTGTAATTATGTACATGAAGAAATTACCAGTTACCTGTGTCTGAAGTGTGCAGCAGACACATAAGCATTATAAGCATACCATAAGCATTACAGATACAATCTAAAGTAACAATTCATTTAAATACGTTTTTCATAAAACTAATTCTGTGAGAATGAGCAGGATTGATTTTAGGTCAATGTTTTGGCTTTAAATCAATGATGCCCTCTGTCGGTAGGGATAATAAGATGGCTGCTCAAACACTTCCGGTGACTTCACTGCCTAATGGCAGTTTAGAATGCAATGAGTAATCCAGTCATTATACAGATCAGTGGAGCAAACTTAAATATTTAAAGGAGAAGTTCACTTTTAAAATGAAAATTCTGTCATCATATACTCACCCTCATGTTGTTTCAAACCTGTATACATTTCTTTCTTCTGCTGAACACAAAGGAAGATATTTAGAAGAATGTCAGTAACCAGACAGTTTTTGGGTCCCATTGACTTCCATAGTATATTTTTTTCCTACTATGGAAGTCAATGGGACCCAAAAACTGTCTGGTTACTGACATTCTTCTAAATATCTTCCTTTGTGTTCAGCAGAAGAAAGAAATTTATACAGGTTTGAAACAACATGAGGGTGAGTATATGATGACAGAATTTTCATTTTAAAAGTGAACTTCTCCTTTAATAAGGTTCAGAATTTTTGAAGATTAGATATGTATTTTATCCAGTTGCTAAAGGTGAAGTATATAAGAAGTTTGTAAGCCAATTGTTTATTGCCTACTATTAGTATGCAATTTATGGGTTTATGTCCCCCAAAAGTGTAAACACTGTGCTTCCCGGGAACCATCAAAGCATTGTGAGTGGTCCATTCAGATCTGTCAATCTCTTTCCAGCTCAACTTATAGCGAGAGTTTAGGGCTTGGCTACTTTAGTAGGCTGAGCCAGATGGTTTAGCCAGTGTTGCAGGGCTGGACAATGCGACTAAAAATAGATGTGTGAGAACTGTGAAAAGCATTTAGGAGCATGTGTCCAATAAAAAAAAATTAAAAAAAAGAAACGTCAAAAGCCTACAAAGTCATTGCCGGATAAGGCAGTGAGACAACTAGTCAGCTGTCTAAGTTTTCTGACGCAGCCAACTAGCCTACTCAATCGGGTACTTATGAAACATTGCAACAACCTATTCTTGATATGTTGGACATTTTATTGAAAGTAGCCTTTACCTGTTTGCAAAGTCGTTTGAAAATATGCTTTATTTTTGTAATTTTGTTAGGTGTCACTAGTGTCGCAGAAACTACATACTTCACCTTTAAACAAAATAAAACAATTTCACATTCAGAAGCTCAGAAGCTCAACATAACAATAAATAAATAAACAAAAACAGACACCTACCTCCAATGTCTGGTCGCAGCTTGTTATCATAGCCATCTAGTAAGCTGTTCAAAATATGTGTGACGTCACTCTCATACACTTTGGGGGTCAGAACCCATGTTTTGTTTGCCACTTCGTCATCATCACTTTCCAGCTGCACAGAGCTAATGGGTAAAACAAACAAAAAAAAGTGAATCAAAGATGCTAATGTTCCTATTTTCAACACTTTTATAAATGTATTTTATTTTTGCAGTCTCTACAATGTAAGCTGAGTTCATGCTGATTTTGTTTTAACAACATGAATATCCTTATGATCTTGTTAACAAGTTCTTACTAGATCAAGAAAATATGATCATATAACACCGATTTTATCATCACTGCATTGGTTACCTATAAAGTTCCGTATTAATTACAAGGTATTGCTACTGACTTATAAAGCCCTAAACGGCTTAGCTCCAGTCTATTTAACGGATCTTCTATCGCCCTATAGTCCATCGCGCTCTTTAAGATCACTAAATTCAAGGCTTTTGGTCATACCTAGGATATCCAGAACCACCAAAGGAGGGAGAGCATTTTCACATTTGGCTCCAAAACTCTGGAATAGTCTTACTGATACTGTTCGTTGCTCAGACTCGCTCTCCCAGTTTAAAACTAGATTAAAGTCGCATCTCTTCAGCCAGGCATTCATATAATATTTTTAATCTTACAGTTCAAACTACAATCCGGCCTCTAGCTCATAAATGCCAGAGGAGAACTGGCCCCCGACTGAGCCTGGGTTCTCCCAAGGTTTTTTTTTCTCCATTAGGTCACCTGATGGAGTTTTAGGACACCATTAGGTCACTTGATGGAGTTTTTCGGTTCCTTGCCACTGTTGCCTTTGGCTTGCTCAGCTGGGGATATTTTGGGGATATTTAATTAAATTTTATCAATCAATAAATTCCACTTGAAACAAACCTTGTTGTACTATTTTAATTTAATACTGTGAAGCTGCTTTGATACAATTTGTATTGTGAAAAGCGCTATACAAATACACTTGACTTGACTTGACTTAACAAGCCATCAAGTGATTATACTGTAAACATTTATTTCCACCTTTCTTCAGGCAATTTGACTGTATAGCTCATACTGTAGGTTGCTCTTTTTTGAATCATAGTCTCATAGCTACGTTTCCTTTAAGTATCAATTATTAAACATACATAAAATGTACTAATGTAAATAGAAATAATGTAATTAAAGAAGTAAACCTGGTAGAAGATGTTTAAACTTTACAAAATCTTTTTTGCAAAAATTAAAAGATAGAAATAGAAAGCAGACATGTTTTGCTAATGAATATGTTTCTCAATACCACAGAAGTTGGGGCCATTCATTTAAATGACATATTGTGTGAGTATTCTTTCTTCTATATGCATGTGTATTGGGTGTGCATAAACAGATAGCTGTAAGTTGTTGTGTACTGTTGTGTAATAATTTAACTTGAACCATAAAAAAGGCGAGAAATGAACAAAGATAACGATAAATATGACAGTGAGTCTTTAGAAACTGTGGGTGTGATACTGCAGGCTAGAGACAGACAGAAATACAATAATAATGTTGCATTAGAGGTGGAAACGTGCTCTCAGTCGTTCTGTCTTTCTCCCTGGCAGCACTCCTAAAGTCCGATTGTGAGGGGAAGGTGCTGCAAATGCAAGCCTCTGTTTTCATCTATAGCATTATTTCATGTATTCCCATTATCTATCTATCTATCTATCCATCCATCCATCCATCCATCCATCCATCCATCCATCCATCCATCCATCAATCTATCTATCCATCTATCTATCAATCTATCCATCTATCTTCAATTGATAATGAATGCTGAGGACCTTGGCAAAGCAATCAAACAATATTGTGAGGCAGTAACCATGGAGTCAGTAGAAGATAGAAAGGCATATCCTTGAGAGAAACATGTGACTGAGAGCTGTACTGCTCTAGCAGCTTCAGAAACATTTCAGAAAGGCAAGACTACAATATAACACTTTCCGCACATTTCACTTTACATTACATGGGGAAAAAACACTGCATCATTTCAACAACACATTGTTCAACAACACAAGCTGTTCATCAACAGCTTGTGAAGCCCATTTAAAACCTTCTTGCAGAACTCTACTTATATTCTTTTTTTAAGCAGTTAACAAAGAAATTAAGACCCAACTTTTACACAGAATACTTTAGATCAGGGTTCCTCAAACTCGGTCCTGGAGGGCCGCTGTCCTGCAGAGTTTAGCTCCAACACTGATCAAACACTCCTGAGCAAGCTAATCAATGTCTTCAGGATCACTAGAAACTCACAGCTAGGTGTTTGATCAGGGTTGGATCAAACGGGAGTGGGAGCTTATATGCAAATATGGATACGAAAAACCTTTTCAAAGGTATAGTTTAGGAATGCTCCAAATTAGGGCTGGGCGCTAAAACGATAACGATAATTATCGCAATATAATTTTTCTCGATAAAACGATATCAAGAGTTCGATAAATGTTCGATAATGTTTATGCGGCAAAAGCGGAACGAAACTCATTTGAACCGCGCGCCACACGGACCATTTATCCGCTCGGCTCAAAGTCCAAACAGCAGCGCAGCGCGAGCTCACTAGAGCAGATCTATGCGTTACTCTGATCGCTCTCGTCACGAGATCCAGTGAGAAGCGCTTGAGTTCAGCGAAGAACACAAATGTCTCAGTGATTTAAACCAGTTTAAAGGCAGATGAAACAGCGCTGACAAACAGGAGAAACACTGTGCGCAACGATACAGTCTGAAGGCTTTTCCGTCTACAAATTCCCATCGTTTACCATGGATTTACTGTAACGTTAGCCTAGTAATATTAACTGCACTATGAAATGTGGGATATACATATTAAATTGTATTATATTATTAATGTAGACAATGTATTAAAGGATTAACGGAATATAATTACAGTATTTAATAATGTATTTAGGCTACTGTTTTTCATACAAATACCATAGAAACCATAAAGTTACATTTTGCCATGATAGTGAGGTGCTACAGGGTATGCCTGGTTTTATCTGTGGTTATCGTGATCTATTCTAAATGCATGATACTGGATGACCAATGGTTCATTTTAATAAAACCCACAGTCAGAATATTACATTTTACCAAATAAAAATTAGCACATGCAGAAACTAAGAAATTAATTGTCCAATAAAGATATTTATTTTGTTAAGGAAAAATGACAAATGTTTGAATGTTCTACCTCAGATTTGTGAAATATTCACCTGTTTGGCAAGTGTTTGTCATGATATGTTCTGACAATAAAGAGTGGTTTAAAACCACAGTTAACGCTCTGGTTTCTACAACTTTCACTTAGGAGCAAAAATCTGCCTTTAAACTTGAAAGAAATAAAGATGTGACTTTTATTGTGATAATTATCGATATCGACTGATATAAAAAATTTTTTTTTATTTTTTTTGGCCATATCGCCCAGCCCTACTCCAAATGATCGGCCACTGATAATTCCTTCTTTCAAGAAGGCTTGGAGAGGAGGCTGTCCGCCTTCACCTTGTAGGTGTATGTTGCCGCCATTGCAGCACATCACGATGCTGTTGATGGCAGGTCAGTTGGAAAGCACAACCTGGTCATCAGGTTTCTGAGAGGCGCCAGGAGGTTGAATCCGGGACCAGGTGGTGAACTTGCAAGCGCTGCCCCCAGAGGAGGCAGACCCATCCCTTGCGCTGCTGTGTCACGTTTGCGCACTACGTGCTTTGGAGGTCAGCAGAAGGGAAAGGCTGTCTCCAATCAGAGGTTGGCCCACTGGATAGTGGATGTCATCGGCTTGGCGTACCAGTCCCAAGGCTAGCCGTGCCCCCTCGGAGTGAGAGCTGACATCTGCAGAGCTGCGGGCAGGGCGACACCTAACATATTCGCAAAATTCTATAATCTCTAAGTGGAGCCAGTCTCTACCCATGTGTGGGGTACAAACAGGTAATGCGCGGGAAGTAGGGGTGTGCCATATCATACCGTCCACAATAACACTGGTATACATTTTTAATGATAAAAAAGTGTCATATCATGATATCAATGATATAGCAACGCGATGACGTAAGGCACATTTACGTTCCCTAGCGCACACAACAACAACACCTGTCTGAGAGTAAGAGCAGCATGTCAGCCTCCGATGATGATTTATTACCAAAAAGGGAGCTACTTTAATAGTATATAAGTGGTTTGGTTAAGAGGTCAGACCTCCAACAATGCACAATATTTAGCAAAATATGCAAGAAAACTGTTACTGCTAAAGGTGGAAACACAACAAACTTGTTTCACCACTTGAAGCAAAAACACATCGTCGAGTACAACCAGGCTATGAAGGTACACGAGGAAGAGATACTAGCACAGGGCTCGAATTCCGGTGCGGGATTGCAGGTATTGCACATAATTTTAATAATTCCCGCAGGTCTCCCACTTATAATGTGGGAAATTCCCCCGCAAACATTGACTCACTTTAGCATGTAGATTGTATGAGTATGTAGATTGTATGCTGCTGATTCAAGGGCTACGAAAATGAGATCAACTGTTAAATGTCCTGCAGCGCCCTCTTCTGGCAGAGAGAAAGCCATACAGGGCAACACGAAGACAGCTATTGAAAATAAAACCGCAGAACACCTCTTTCACTTTGTATTTCGCTATTATGGTCTTCCGGAAGACATTGTCTCCGACAGGGGTTCCCAGTTCACATCAAGGTTTTGGACAGCCTTCTTTCGATTACTTAATGTCAATATAAGTCTCACTTCAGGTTACCACCCCCAATCCAACAGACAAACGGAACGACTAAACCAAGAGCTCACCAAATTCCTCAGAATGTATTGTCAGCAGAATCAATCCGACTGGAGCCGCTTTCTTCCCTGGGCAGAGTATGCACAGAACTCAATTCTCAAACCCTCCACAAAATTAACACCTTTTCAGTGCGTTCTGGGGTTCCAACCCCCACTTTTCCCATGGTCCGGAGAGCCGTCCGAAGTACCTGCTGTGAACGACTGGTTTCAACGAAGTGAGGCGGTTTGGAACCAAGCGCATGTCCACCTACAACGTGCCATAAACAGGGGTAAAGAGCAAGCTGACCGCCATCGTCGCCCCAGTCCCAACTACACTCCTGGACAGTGGGTGTGGCTTTCAACCCAAGACCTCCGTCTTCGATTACCCTGCAAGAAACTCAGTCCCAGGTATGTGGGTCCTTTCAAAATATTGAGACAAAATAATCCTGTGTCATACCGCCTTGAATTACCAGCCACTTATCGGGGTTGGGCTCTGTCACGAACGTCAGTGAAGAATCTTCTGTCGGCCACCGGAGGTCTCACTCTCCTGAATATTAGCGTTAGCGTTAGTGTTTGAACTACATTTCCCAAGAAGCCACATACTGGGACTGATTACTGCACACCTGATCTTCATCACCAGACTATTTAAACCCTGCCTGTTCATGCACAATTTGCGAAGTCTTGTTTGCCCCGGCTGCATTGCTGAGCATTATCTTGTCATTGTATCTTCTGCCTGTGTTTGGACCCTGCCTTGGATTACCGTTTATGACTCTTATCTGCCTGCCCTTGATCTCTGTTTCACCTGGACTCTCACTTCTGTTGTTAGCTGCTTGCCTTGAACTTTTGCCAGTTTTGACCACGTTTGTTGTTCTGTCTCTGATATTGTTGTTCGCCCTGGTATTTTGACCCACGCCTGTTTGTACACTGAGCTTGCACCTTTTGTAATAAAGCTGCACATGGATCCTACTCAGTCTGAGTCTTCGTCACACTCGGCAATCCCATATGTGTATTACGAGGATTTTCAGTCAGGATTTAGACCGTACCAAAGTACTGAGACAGCTCTCATTAGAGTCACAAATGATTTGCTCTTATCATCCGATCGTGGTTGTATCTCTCTATTACTGTTACTTGATCTTAGTGTTGCATTTGATACCATTTACCAGAACATTCTTTTAAATAAACTCAAATTATGTTGGCATTAATGGAATTGCATTAGCATGGTTTAAATCATACTTATCTGATTTATCAGTTTGTAGCAGTAAATGAAGAAATGTCTTATCGATCACAAGTTCAGTATGGAGTACCACAAGGCTCAGTACTAGGACCGTTGCTGTTCACTCTGTGTGCTTTTTATTTTATTTTTTTACTTTACAGTGCTGTCCAGTATTTTAGATTATTATACATTAAAGAGATCATCTTCTGAAGAAAGTCATATAGTACATCTGGGATGGCATGAAGGTGAGTAAAGGATGAGAGATTTAAAACATTTTGGGTGGAGAGTATCTGTTTAGACTTGTGTATACTCCATTACAATGTACCCAGTCACTGCTTTGTTACATTAACTGTAACAAGAACTGTTCAAATGATCATTGCATAATTTAAAATATATGAATTTTACAAAAAAAATTGTATATTAAGTAATTGTGCATTTTTAGTACTGTGTATTATGAGAATACTGAGGTCGGACTGTCACAACATCCAAGACTTTCACTTTCATACTTATGTATAGTGACCATAAAGAATATAATGAAATATCCTTGAAGGTCTGTACCATCTGACAGCAAGCCACCATCTGGTTGCAATTTTCATATTGTTTGAATTCTTCAGAATTGACTGATCATTAATTGTGATGGTGTAAGTGCATATGCTAACTATGGGTAGCGTGATGGCCAGGGTTGCTAACTTTGATTGTCAGGTAAGAGAGACTTTCTTGATGGCTGAAAATATCACACATATGTATATGAAACTAGTATTCTCTTTAAATTGTTACATCACACAGGGTGTCTGCAGGGTTTAGTCAGTCAAATTTAAGACTTTTTAAGACCTTTTTATGACCATTTTGATTTAAATTTATGACCTACATGAATTACGAAAAATAACTTCCTTTCAAAAGTCTTTTTTTTAATTGACTTTCATTAAAAGTAACAAGTTTCATTATTTAAAGGTTCCATTTTCTTAAAGCTGCAGTCGGCAAGTCTGGCAGATTGGGTCGATTAGCCAAAATTTTGAATGTTTACAACTCTCATGCCCCTCCCCCACTACCAGCGAGCACCCTCCCATCGAGGTCGTGCTCGTCAGTGCGTCACTGTGCGTGTGTACCTGATTTTCTGTGAACGCGTCCGTCTCTTCAGCATCTATCAACACCATGGACTCGGAGGTAGGCTTGCCCTGGCTAATCTATCCATAGATAGCAATAACCGAGGAATTGGAAGCTTGTTAGTAGATTTTCTCTCCGCCATCACGCTTCATGCAATCTCCAGGCGAACTTCAGGCGTGGCGTGTGCATGTGATATCAACGTGCTCGAGTGAGGGGGGATCTGTGGCGTGTGCACGACCTGTGATTGACAGTCAGATCTCACACCCCCCTGCGCTGATTGGACCCGATGATCCGGGAGCGGTGGATTTTTGCAAAACAAATAACACGCTCCAGGTGGAGTTAGAAGCTCGGGTTTTTTTCTAAAACCATCTTATTTATGTTGTTCTGTCGGATTATAGTGTCAATTTCACTGAATATGATAAAAAAAAAATGTTGCCGACGGCAGCTTTAAGAGTAACAAACTGAAGGCTCCCTTTTCCTAAGTATCAATAACACAGGAACAACACTTAACAATTATCATGATAATATATCAGTCAATATCGATAATTATCACGATAAATGTCAAATCTTTATTTCTGTCAAGTTTAAAGGCAGATTTTTGCTCCTAACTGAAAGTTGTAGAAACCAGAGCGTTAATTGTGGTTTTAAACTACTCTTTATTGTCAGAACATATCATGCCAAACAGGTGAACATTTCACAAATCTGAGGTAGAACATTCAAACATTTGTCATTTGTCCTTAACAAAATAAATATCTTTATTGGAAAATGTATTTCTTAGTTTCTGCATGTGCTAATGGGGGATATTGTTTCAAGTCTTGAAACAGGTTTGTGTTGCCTGACTTTGATGGCACGTATCTTCATGAAATGTATGAAAAACAGTAGTAGCCTAAATACATTAAATACTGTAATTATATTCCATTAGTCCTTTAATGCATTGTCTACATTAATAATATAATACAATTCAATATGTATATCCCACATTTCACGGTGCAGTTAATAATACTAGGCTAATGTTACAGTAAATCCATGATGGGAATTTGTAGACGGAAAAGCCTTCTGACTGTATCGTTGCGCACAGTGTTTCTCCTGTTTGTCAGCGCCGTTTCATCTGCTTTTAAACTGGTTTAGATCACGGAGACATTTGTGTTCTTTGCTGAATTCAAGCGATTCTCACTGGATCTCGTGACCGAGGCCGATCAGAGTAAACGCGCTGCGCTGCCGTTTGGACTTTGAGCCGAGCGGATAAATGGTCCGTGTGGCGCGCGGTTCAAATGAGTTTCGTTCCACTTTTGGCGCATAAACATTATCGAACTCTTTATATTGTTTTATCGAGAAAAAAATTATATCGCGATAATAATATCGTTTAATGCCCAGCCATAATTTCAGTTAAATTAAGCAGTGACTCAACGACATATACAGTAATAAGCTGAGGAGATTCTTGCGAGTTGGGAGTTCGCGCGGGTTTCTGTGAAAGTCCTTCCGACAAGTCTATTTGCTGCACTGCCGCATGGACCTGGAACGCTGTGATACCACCCAGATTCCTCAGACAGAACTACAACAGGCGAAACGAATGAATGCCGCCGCCAGCGCATTTTCGGGGGGAAAAGGCGATGGTAGAACCAATGAATGAACGAGCATATCAATTTAAGACGTGGCTAAATGTAATTTATGACCTTGTATGGAAAATCCGGACGTTTTTATGACTTTTTATGGCCTAAAATTCGTATTATTCAATTTAAGACGTTTTATGACTTTTTATGACTCCGCGGAAACCCTGATCACAATCTAATCAAAGCCTACAATGCTTAAAAAAAACAAAAAACATTTAACATTATCAAGAACAAACAAATATTCTCTGAAAGAATTGGATACTATTCATTATTATACAGTATTTTAATGTACTGCAATTATACCTCTAGACATTCATTTTCTCTCACGCATACAAAAATACTGCTTCTGAAAGCTTATGCTGACAAAGTAGTATTAGAAGATAAATACAGATACAAATTAAAAAACAAAACTAACATTATATCATTAAAACACGTAATGTAAACATGTAAACACAACACTGACATCTTCACTTCCAGGTCAAAAATCTGTCAATCAAAAACTCAGAAGCCAATGAGAACACACCACTGTTAGCCCCACCCCCACGAGAGATATATGCCAGTATGGTGAATGAAAACTTCAGAATCGTAAATGAAAACTCTGGAAGAGCATTTGTAAGTACAGATCAGCGAAAAAAAAAAGAGAAAACAGTTAGTAAAACATGAAGTGTATTAAAAACAAAGTCAAAGATTTTGCCTGCGATACATTTTTTTTCTGGTTTCAAAGACATTTTATTCAGTGTCCATTTATATTTTCATTCTTTTCTTGAAAAGTTACGTTCAATATTAAAGGCACAAAATAAAGCACTTCCATAAAGCAAGGTTATCTTACCGTCAGACATACCCTGAACTCTCAGTTGATTAACCTAAACCTTGATTACACGAGAGTATGCTGGTCCCAAAAACTCATCTGTAAGTTCAACTCAGTTCAGTAAGTTCAGTTAAAATGGTTATTTAATGGCTATAAAAAGAAAGACTGATTAAACTAAATAACAGTCTGTGGCTGTAAAGGTTTATTTTTTATGTTTAGCCATTCTGCTTCCACATTGCTTGAAAGGTAAGATATATCATATACAGTATATGCTTTTTATTATAGAATTTTTTTTTTTTTTTTTCAGCAGTCATAAGTTGTCTTATTCAAATAGCAAGCTATCTACGTAGAAACCGGCTGCAAATTGAAACAGCTCGCTGGATGACAGTTTCAGACTCAGACCGCCTATAACCAACTGGCTGCATGTTTTCTTTTCAGCTTTTCTGAGCTGGCAGACACAAACCTAAATAATTGCAAAAAAAGCTAAAAAAGTGAAAATTTCATCCAACATCCCCTTTAATAGTGCTTTATATAAAGATATAACTATATATATATATGTATAATACCAACACAGGCTCATTGGAAACACGTACCTGAGGCAACATTTCTGCAAAAGGCAAAATATGTACCAATACATTCATACCGCTGCAGTTTCCAACAGAAATGAACACTAGAGGCAGCAAAACAGCAAGCACATTCAATCCTTTTCATACAAAAGTATGATTAGGGGCAGCTTATGGATTAATTAAGAATTATTTTCAAGCGGCTCCTAGCAAGATATTATATTATGACCTCAAAACACTTTTACCATAGTGCATGATTTGTTAACAATTACTCTGGAGTTTGCATCCCATAACCAGCTCCATATGTTTGGCTTTTCTGACGTACTAAGCTCAGCTGGTACAGTACATACTTGTGATGTGAAGAGCTCGGATATGAAATCCTGTGAAACAGGAGTTATGTCAAAAGAGCTCAAAGATGACTAGAATCAAGCTAAAATGGCATGGTTGCTTAAGCAGTTACATTTTTATATCTCATTTGCTTTTGTTAACACTATCGGGTAGGTTTAGGGTTTAATGAAGGTGCACTTTATTTTAAAATGCGATAGAGCATTAACATTTTAGCGCCACTCATCGGACATTTCAATTCATAACTGCGGTGAAACGTACAAAATCCATCATAATAAAATATTGCCAGATTCACGTTCATCTGTTTTGGATAAAACTGAACACGCTTTTAGGGCCACTCAGTGGACATTTCACATTGAAACTGTAGTGCACAACTCAACGTAATATCATTTTGCAGAAATGTTGCACTCTTTTGTCACGATGGGTTCCACTGCAAACACAACCTGAGAGAATCTCACAACAGTTTTGTTTCATTTAATAATATGTATTATATATTCATTTACATTCAGCATTTTGTGAAGATGACTTTTGGAGATTGGCCGAACTTCTGTGTAGCAGGTGTGATGTATTTCTGTGAATGACAGAAAACAAAACCTGATTCAAAAAATTTGCTTCCAAATGCAAAGGTGCAGTTTAGCCTTGCAGTGTCCAAAACTGATGGTTTAAATTCAGAATAAGCTACAGAATACTTGGAAGATGCAATGTCTTTCGTTCTTTCTTTCTTTTTGTGGATGAATGCAGAGTCCTGCAGTTCTACAACACATTGATTTATGTTACACCATAACTGTTTTATTTACATTTATATAGAATTACCATGCATGTCCATTTTACACCAAGCAGCAAATATTATCCAACAGTGTGACTGAAATTACATTTGTATAATTGCAATCAGATTTTCAACAAACCCGGTTGTAAGGATCCCATGGATCCCTGTGGAATTTAATTATTTGGTTAATGTTGTTCTTGGTGACGTGAAGTCTCTGCAGGGTTACAATGAACATGAGTGGGAAGTCTGTACCAAATATCATTAACCTGATAAAAAATTAAATTAAATAAAAAAATCAATGGAAGTCTAAGCACTGTCCTCACTAGTATAGTGAAACAAACCACTCATTGGCTTATTCTACTCACTAATATACTTTCACAGGTTTTGCTTGTAAAATTATATTTAGACATTAAATAATCACTATTAAATTAAATAATGACACTATAACATTTAAAACACATTTTGTCTAAGTTTAACACTTAATTTGTACTGAGTAGGGATGCTAACAAATACTCGACGATCGATTAATTGCAGATAAAAACTTAATCGCTAAAACTTCTCAATCGTCGATTAAGCAAGGTCATGCACAAGTGTGCTGCTCAACCACGAAACATGTTAAGCAGACACGAGGAAAAATGAAGTGAGCGCCGGAGTTATGTTTGGGACCAAGGCTAGAGTTGCACCTTTATGACAATAAGTTTGCGTGTGCATTCACAGCCTTTTGTTTTGTGCAAATGTAAGTTGTAATATGGTGTTAATTTTGTGTAGGCCTATATTTATCTGATTTACTTTGTATAGGATGCATTTGGTTAAGAATTATTGAGGCATAAAGCGCGTCAGTGATCATCCTCAGCTTCAGCGCGTGCAGCTCAAACAGCAATGCATGGCATCAATAACTATGACTGGGAGTGTCATATTACATAAACTTAATATTACGACTTATATCTGCACAAACATTATAGAGAGAACAAAACTGTAATAAAACGTTGTTAATTCTTTGGGTTTAGTTGCAGTGTTTCAGCGTGTTGGGGATGCACTGATATGAAAATTTAGGCTGATACCGATAACTGATAATTCTTTACATTTGAAAGCCGATAATTGATATATTGGCCGATAAATCTAAATTCAAATTTTATAATATGGTTTCATTTTGTTAGCATTACTTAATATGAACCATCAATTAATGAACAATACTTCTCCAGCATTTATTGATCTTAGTTAATGTTAAGCTCAACACTTTCTAAGACATTTTTAAGATCCAAAGTTGTATCTGTTAACATTAGTTAATGCACTGTGAACTAACATGAACACAAATAGGCTATTTTATTAACTAACATTAACAAAGGCTATTGCTTTCTTTTGAGTTCATGTTAGTTAATGCATTAACAAATGAGACCTTCTTGTAATGTGTTACCAAAAAATCTATTGTCTGACAATTTTTTTAAATAAAATAAAAATAAAATATCTAAATAATGCAAACAAGTCATGGATAACATTGGGCTGCATATAAAGAAACAAAATGCATGTGCCATGGATAAATCAAGTGGAATCGCCCCCACACGGACAACGGAATTATTTTATTCAAACCATATTGTTGATGAAAATAATACGAGAACAAAAAAGTGTAACTTTTTTATACGTAAATTAATAACGCATCAATGTTTGTTTTTTTATTAAACATTTTTTTTTATATTACAGTAATAGTAAACATCTTTAATATTAGGCTTACTGTTTTTAAATGACATCATTGCTGTGTGTGCTGAAGCTGAAGAGAACGAACGTTAAACTGAATCGCTTTGCTAGAAGGTAAATCAACTCAACGGTTGCTGAAGAATGCAACTAAACCCAAAGAATTTACAACTTTTATATTACAATAGTGTATACAATTATAACCCAGAGAATTCACAAAGTTTTATTACAATAGTGTTCTCATTATAATGGCATGTATATGACAGTCCCAATTATAGTTATAAATGTGCATTGCTGTTTGAGCTGCGCACGCTAAAGATAAAGATGATCACCTGTACAATGAAGCGCTTTACTGCATCGTTCATGAACTCAACCAAACGCATCCTATATGAGATTACTTAGATTGGCTACACAAAATAAACATTACAACTTACAACGGCACAAAATGCTGCAAATGCTCAAGCGAACTTGACTGTGCTTGTCATGTAGGCTTGACTCCGTAGACGCGCTCCTTCCGCCACAACGCGCTCGTTGCGCTGAAACACTGGCGAACAAGAATTCGATTTCGATATGTGGTCGATATATCGTGCATCCCTACTTAAAACCCTTCTCACTCATTTGGTGAGGAACATGGCGTTTTTAGCAGCATTTGCTATGTGCCACTGTAGTAGATGCAACAATTAGATTAACAGTAATAATAAGAAATTCCTTTTGTAAGAACAGCTTTGCCTTCGCCTTTAGGCACCAGAGCCCACTCAACTCAAAGAGTATGGCTTCTTCTAAGGTACTAGCTAGCTAGCTTTTGTTATTGAATTGAATTGACCCCAGGATTGAGACCTCTGGGTTATTTAGTTCCTTAGGCCAAAATATATTGTGCTAGTGCATACTTCCTAACCTTGTTGGTCAGGCATTTTCCTCAGTATGGCGGCGTGGGTATTAATGTTCCCATAGCGTCAACGTCATGATGCAGCATTGAGTTCCACTCAAAAGGGAACATTTCAGGTTACGTATGCAACTCGTCTTGCCATACTTCACGCAATGCCTTAGAATATGGTGTCATGTTTTTCAGACATCTATTCATTGCACTGTAAAAAAGTTGCTGCATGCCGTAAATTTAAGTACAATCAACTTGGATGTTTAAGTAATCTCAACTTTAATTACATTAAACTGACTTAAAATATGAGTTAAATCTTGTATAACAGAAAAAAAAGTTAAAGCAATGTAAAAACACTTTGTCATAACTTATTGATCATCGAATTTTTTACACTGTGTCTTGGTAATGCGCTGATGCTTCGTCACCTGACCATGCTTCGGCCAATAAGATTGACGCATTTCCACACGTTCTTCAGACACCGGCTCATGCAAAAGCGTTCCCATAATGTCAATGTCATGACTCAGTGTCTCGTTCTCTCTCAGGGAACTGGGTTACATACGTAACCTGAGACGCTTTTATGACAAACATTTAAATGACCATCTCAAAAATGATTAAAACTTGGAAAGTACAAACTTTACTTTTTAATGTAGTGTATAAAACTTAAATTGTGATTCTGGGTAAAAACGACTCAAAATGGAGCATGTCATAACCACCAATTTTTTATAAAAATGTTGAGTTCTCAATGTAGCCTAGCCTACATCTCTTTTAATGCAATCGCTTATTTGGTTACATTTTATTTTAAGGTGTCTTAGTTGGAGTGTGATTTTAGTAGAGTAATATCAATTAACAACATGCTTACTTACTATCCACCTTATTTTGCAATGTGGGATTAAGTTATTTTCTGTGAATTCCGATTAATTAGCCACTATAAGTAAATAACTAGAAGAATAAAAGTGCAGTAAATGGTAAAGATATTTGCGCTATAAACCAATGTGTTTATAATTTCGACAATACATTTAAATAATATTGTAAGAAATACCAATTTGCAATATCAGGCTGCATAACAAGCTGTTATAATTATAGTAGTTTTTAATGGACATTTAAAGTTTAACTTAACTGATTTTCAACCCCGCTTTGTATTGTTACAATGTCGGTAGCATATGTAAATGAAGTTTACTTTTTAAAAGTCCGCCGGATGACACGTTTTTCTACTTTTGACTGCTCCAGGGCTTTTGTGAAAACTACAGATTCTACATCCGCATTTTTGTATCCCTGCCCACAGACAGTCAGATCGGCAGAGGGTTATTAGCAGAACAGTTATTGTAAGCGTAGGTTTATCACTGAAAATTGTATCGTACTCTTTAAACAGCATTATGGTATACAGTAAATGGAACACTATGGCAACAGCTTTCTTACCTGTACGTGACAGTGTTTTGCTTCGGGGGATTGGGTGGAACTGACAGAACGGCAGTTTCTTTCAATTGTTCCCCTCCATTTGGGCTAAAACGCTGTGTTTGTGGTCATTGAGTTTGAAATGTTGACAAACACTGGGATTTTTCAGATTTTCTGTTGCAACGTTCTCTGTATATTTACGATTCTTTAAAGCCTTTAGCCACCGCCTACAACAAGCTGGATACTTCACTGGAAACTTAAAGGACAAGTTCGGTATTTTACACTTAAAGCCCTGTTTACAGATCGTATCTGATGAAATAGAACGGTTAATATTAAAATTTGGACACATGCTGCTGTCCCGAGAATTTTAGGTTTATTTCGCTTCATAGGACGTGCTGTGAGACCGCAGCACCTTTACGGTATTACTCCGCCGCTTCTTCTTCTGCTTCTTCTGTGTATTCAATGAAATGCCCGTGGTTTGCTTGCAATTGGCAAAGGTGCATTATCGCCACCAACTGGGCTGGAGTGTCTATTATTCAAGCTCTCAATGGAAGAATCACGGGTGTGACGCGTTTGGCAAAATAGGTCCACAAAAGCGAAATAAACCTAAAATTCTCGGGACAGGAGCATGTGTCCAAATTTTAATCTTAACCGTTCTATTTCATCAGATACGATCTGTAAACAGGGCTTTAAGTGTAAAATACCGAACTTGTCCTTTAAAGTAACTTACACCAGCTAAAAGTTTACTCTTTGAATTTTTGCCGCCGGAAACAATACAAGTCGACACCACTATGACAAAAAGTTTGCTAAGAAGTATTTCCTACTAAAGCAAGGCAGTATTTGACCCTAGTAAATGTACCCATAGACTGGTGGGAGTGGCCTCGGACAGCAACATATACAGTACATATAACAACACTTAGTGCTTTATGGGTGTTGAAGTTTACCTGCCTATTTGGCAAAAAGAATCTCTGATTTCACTAGTGAGGTAGCACCGATTTAAAAAAAATGTTGTGCCTTTCTACTGAATAGGTAGCCAAGTTTTATTGAAAGCCCATTTTGCCAGCGGTAAAGTACCCCTTTAAGGATTAATTACAACTGCTTCATTACAAGCAAACTCAGAGAAAGACAGACATTATTCAGGGCTGGATTATGGACCGGGCCATGAGGTGCCAAGGCCCATGTTATCTACCACAACATGCATTTTCTAATGTTTTTGTAGCCAAAATGTCATGAAAAGATTTGTTACATTTGGGGAAAAAAACTAATTTGGGGGGTTGGGGGGATATCAAATTATATCTCTCACTGTATTTTCTGCAACACACCACCTGCATTTTGGTGGCATTGTCAACTAACAAATAGCTGAGCTTTGGTTCAGAAGACAAGGTTGTGGTGTTACTAAGGGCCTTGCTCTTAAACCAGCAGGCTGAGTCCAATCAAAGCCAGTACTATCCAAATCTTTTTATCATGCTGCTATAGTCAGTATTAATCCCTGTGGTGCATCTCTAGATGTAAATGTCACTTAATCTTGGGGTACAGCTAACAAGTGTCACCAGTGCCACACTGTCAGTCACCCGCTGTCAGCTTTTAATCTCCTTGAATCTGACACTTGCCTAGGATATGCCTTACGGGTCAGAAAAAATATCCTGCAAGGAATAAAATAACTTCATCAGGTCAGAGCTCCTCAAATCTTGCCCGGGAGGGCCAATTCCCTGCAGAGTTTAGCTCCAACCCTGATCAAACACACCTGAGCAAGCTAATCAAGGTCTTCAGGATCACTAGGAAGTCACAGGTAGGGGAGTTTGATCAGGGCTTGAGCTTAACTCTGCAGGGCAGTGGCCCTTCAGGACTCTAATCGAAGTCAATTTACGTATGGAGAGATATTTTCAAGAGAACTGTTGACATCTACTGCTGAGATTACATGTCTACATATAACTTCCTTTTAAAAATAGTTGAACACCTACAGTATTCGGTTTTAAAGATCATGAAGATTAGGGAGATGACCCTGAGTGACAGTATTAGTAGCATTGCCAGTGCTATTCCTTCAGTAAGTAATTGTCAATCAGTGATTACAGCACTGTTAAGAACTTGAATTTCTGCACAGCTCCTGTAACAGTTAGAATACATCAATTATTGTATACATGGTCTGACTAGCCTTTCCCAATCAATAATCAATAGTCGTGAATAGGTGAATGCCCTGTGAAATTGGATTGGATACAACAGAAACCTGTTATGGTATGAGATCTCACTTAAACCAACATAAAGGGCGGGTTAAATATATATAGGGACATAAGCAGGCTTTTACTATAATTACAATATTACAACAGATGCTTTTGTCTGTGATCTTCTAAAACAATGACGGCCTATGTGACCTATTTGACTATATACTCTTCTAATTATTATTCTAAGTAGGCTTTTAAGACGATCAAAATACAAATAATTGACTTAATATTTGTTCATGTCTCCATTTAACACGTTCGGTTTGTCAGTATATTAGTCTGCAAACATCATAAGGTTGAAAAATAAAGGTTCAGTTATCCAGTTACTTTATTTTAAACAAATACTAGTAGTAGCAAGCATTAGATTAATATACTATATATATATACTGTATATACACACACACACACACACACACAAGACTTCCTTTCACCAAACAGATGTCGCTAGGTTTTCTGGGCCCCCTGTACAGTAGGCTATATTTAATTGGGCGCCCTCTGTAGAATTAGGGATCCGGAGATGGGGGTTCCTCGTTTGTCAAAATCATTGTGGGACCCCCAATAGCTCTGGGCTCACTCTTTCCCCCCATTAGAGACTCTCCTGGCCATCATGTTTCCGAAAAAAATTACACCTACAGTACTTTATGAGGAACAGCAGGTTCAAGATGATGTGCCTACTGAGGTTTGATTAGGCCAATGGTACATACTAAATATATAGCTTCATTTCAAAATTGTATTATTGCAGGGAACCATAAGATAAGAAAATTTCAATCCCAATAAAACATGACAGGTAAAACCCAGTAAACCCCTGATGATCTTTCTTTATATCAACACTTTGATGTGTTTATTATTTGTTTGTAGTTTTTGTGGTACATATCCAACTTAGACTGTTAGGCCAGAATTATCCCAACAGCAGGTGGAGAGGAGGAGTCAATCGCTGACTTAAATCTTCTTAAACAAATGTCTGGACTGAAATGGCGTCATGTACATGACAAAGATGAACTTTAGCCCTTTGACTGTATACAATGAGAAATAGCATACTGTTAATAGAGGGGAAAGTCTCATCTCCTGCTTCCCAGATTGTTTAATGGCTGTTTGAATCATGACACACCTTTTCTCATTAAATAGGTAGGCTACTGTCATTATATAACTATTATTATGAGGTTAAAATATGTTGGTGGTGTATAAATCTATTCAATATTTAATTTAATATATATATTATTAGCATATAGATATAGCCTTTATAAATATAACTGTCACATAGTACAATGTGAAAACATACATTTAGACGTAACATAAATGCATGTTAAAACATACATTTAACCAAACAGATTAAAGGAATCCATGGGAAATAGAGCAGCACCGATCATCGCAGACACTCCAAACACAACGTTTGCGTATCATAACATATTAACATGTTAAATTCGTCTGCCAATATGATATTCTTACCTCAAAGGAAGATAAGCGAATAGAAAAGCCCATAGAAATAGCTTGAGTGTGATCTCGGGGATGGCCATCGCATTCAAGCATTCAGAGGAAAAATGAAAAGAAGCCATGATCACCATCTTGCTCTCTCTTCACACAGATCGACGCGTCCCCCTTATTTACTGCCTTTCCTCGCTATTACACATAGCAGATCGCTTTGGCTTTGGCGTCTCAGAGCCGTTGCTGCGATGCAATACAAGCCGTCACAAAAACAACAAAACACGCGCACACCAAATGAAGCCGAGTGTCCTGCTATATTCAGATATGGGCAGAGCACTGGAATTAGATGCAAAAAGATCAATGCGATCTCTCCGGGTCCAGTATAACTGGTAAAAGTGTGGATGCAGATGAATTGTGTGAAAGCCGATCTGATGCACGTCGCTGCAGCACAACACATGCGTGGTAGAGATGGATCCAAATGCGAACTATTAATAAAATCTGTGCACTATATCCAGTTAATATTAGAACTACCACGCAGGCATAGCGTCTGAATTTACGTGTTTTTTTGTTATTATTAGATTATTATCATTATTAAAAAATACATGATTTAATAAAAGGGAATAAACAAAACTTTTGTAATGTAGTTGTGTGTGTTTTTATCGCGGCATTTTTGTGTTTTCGAACGCGAATTTAGATTTCAGAATTTAGAGGCTGAATAACAGTTACTGTTTTATATAGGTTATGTTGTTATGTTGAGACGAAGAGGCTGACAATACATAGTTGTAGGCTACCTTTAAATTTTTTTTTAAAGCCGTATTTTTTTATAGCTTGTAGAGGGGAAATGATTTAATAAACTGTTAATATTTTGATCATAATTATTTACCATGTCAATAACTGACAATATTAAAGTCCTGCGTGATTTGGTTGAGTGCAAATACCACGAGAGAGAGAGAGAGAGAGAGAGAGAGAGAGAGAGAGAGAGAGAGAGAGAGAGCTGTCGTGATGCGACAACAGGAAGCTGTCATGCCTCATGAGGAAAGAGAAGAGCATGATAATTCCACGTGATGTAGGCTACTACCAATCGCCGTGTACAGCTTACAGATGTCACATATCTGTAATCAGGTAGTGTTATATCATCAGGTAGAGTGAAACAATTTGACAGAGTTGCTATTTATGGGAGGAAACCCACTTTTAGCACTATGCACAAATCAAGCAAACGTCAAGGCGAGCACATTGTATTCCAGTACCATAGACAGCCCTGTAGATGTCCTCAAGTGAAATATATCTGGTGAAACACACACACACACACAAACACTTAGATAGATATATCGATAGATCAACACAAAACTCAAAACAAATGAATACATTTATAGGTCAAAATGTAAAATATATCAAAAAATAAATAAATAAATAGGTCATTAAGTTAAATTATCCTCAAGCAATCCAGAAACTGCTTTAGAAAACCACTTATATAATACCATGTGTCTAATGAATTATCTAATGTTTTTAAGTGAGGCATTGTGCCTGAATGGTCCATCCACTTCTTTTAGCCACTGGGAAGGAATAAAATGGAAAACGGATTATAATTCACGCTCCTGGCCTGTCCTCTTTTTCACTGATGTCAGCTTATGCCACGAATGCTCAGTATTAGTGCTCAGCACAAAAGTTAGCCCAAGGAAGAATCGTGCCTGTGGTCATGCTTGGTTTGCTGGCCTGTCTCTGAGAACACACAGCACATGCATTATTTCTCCTCTAATCTGTTAGGTCATCAAAAATTATTTAACTCAAATAAATGGTCTCATCCAAACGAACATTGTTGTTGGTGAGACCATTGCTATCATTGTAATTGCAGAATCTACCTCACCTTTGAGTTTTATAATTGCATATAGGAGAGAGAAAGCTGGCACCAAAAAACGTAAATAAAATGAACAAAGTTTTAAAAAAGAGATTGTCACATTTTTGCTCTGTTTAGTTTGATTCTCTTTATTTAGTTTCTTTGCTGGTTTAGTCTTTAGTCATTTGTTACCCTAGCTTACTCATTTATTCACTAAAAGGTTAGTTCACCCAAAAATGAAAATTGTCATCATTTACTCAGCCTCACGCCTTTCCAAGACTTTCGTTCATCTTCGGAACCCATGAAGTTATTGGTAACACTTTACAATAATAGTACACGAATAATCATGTACTTATATCTGAATTAATAGTTACTTCAACATGAACTCATGTTTAGTGAAGATATGAACTAATCATGAACCAATTAAAGGCTATCCTTAACTACGACAGTATCCCGTATCCTTATAGGGATAGTTCACTTAAAAATAAACCTGTATGAATTTCTCTCTTCTGCTGAACACAAAGGAAGATATTTTGAAGAATGTCGGTAACCAAACATATGATTGACTTCCATAGTATATATATTTGTTTCCTATACTATGGAAGTCAATGGGGTCCATCAACTGTCTGGTTAGCAACATTCTTCTAAATATTTTCTTTTGTGTTCAGCAGAGGAAAGACATTCATACAGGTTTGAAACAACTTGAGGGTGAGTAAATGATGACAGAATTTAAATTTGTACGTGAACTATCCCTTTAACTGTTAGTATAATGTTTGATAATGAAAGCATTAATTAACATTTAGGGGTGAACTAAATCAATCAGGCTCTGTAAGAATAAACAAGAAGTACTCTGATTTTTAATTAAACATGTGATTTAACACTGTCATAATTTAAACCTCTGATTTTCTTCATTTGGGCCGACACTAGTTATCTTTGGGGTCTCCAGGGACCCCAGACAATAACATTTAATTTAGTAACAGAATAATATATATATATATATATATATATATATATATATATATATATATATATATATATATATATATATATATATATATTAAATATATATATTTTTTTTTTTTACAAATGTAATTTTACTCTGTTTATTAATGTTTTTACTCAACATTTGTGCAGTGTTTGAAGGATTTATGATATATTTAAAATTTCTATAAATAAATAAATAAATAAATATTTATTTATTTAAATAGGCTTTTTACAAAAAAACGCATTTTATGTAAAATTCACTTTATAAAAGACCCATAGTTCTAACTTTCATTCATGGGGATAACATGGATAATTTTACATGGCTACATACACATTTTTGCCAATATTTTGGAAAATGTAGTTTTAAAAGTAAAAAATGATCATTTTAGCCACTAGATGGCTATAGAGCTCCACTATATGCTATTTGACTAACTGAAAGATATCTTTTAACAAGTTTTTCCAGTTGGATTCATATCTAAATATTATGAAATCACAATTTCTTGACTTTTTTGTCAAAGTTTAGCATTTTTTTTGTTCTGAATTATTATTATTTTTTTAATAATGTTATATTATGATTAGAATCAAACCTGAAAAAGATAAAAGTTGAATTTTTAGAGTTTATCATTTATTTCAATCTTCTTTTTTTCATATAATTGTACAAATGTAATCTACACTAAAGTTACTAACTGTAACAGAACAGATATGTACAGTTATATTATATATTGAGTACAAATACATGACATGAACAGCAAAATGCAATGAACTGAACAGCATAACAAATGAGCAAATAAAGCAGTAACTTTACTCTCTCTCTCTCTCTCTCTCTCTCTCTCTCTCTCTCTCTCTCTCTCTCTCTCTCTCTCTCTCTCTCTCTCTCTCTCTCAGTCATTTGCTGGTTAAAAAGACCCCGAAGATAACCAAAGGGCTGTAATATCATAATCTGCATGCCATCTGCAGCCTTGTGACAAATAATTGAAATGGAACATGATTATTTAGCCATTAATTACACAGATCCATCTAATCAAATGTGGAAAATAGACTAATAACTACGTTTTCTCTAAACCGTTTTCTGATTTTTATTGTTCATTTATGTTTAGTCATAGCTACTTTTCTTTCCGGAACATACAGTACTGAGCAAGAGACGGACGCGCTCAGTGCTTGTCATAGTAATTAATATATAACTGTTCAGTTTTTTTCCAACAACAACACTGTTTAATTTAGGTTTGATTTAAATACACGTAATACTAGCAAAAAAAAAAAAAAAAAAAAACCATATTTAGTTTGTAAAATACACACTGATAAGATGTCTATGGAAGCAGCAATTAAAACTCTTCAAATTTGACGTTCTATTCACATCAGAAATACATTGTGTTGGTAACTAAATAGTTTACTTTTAGTTTTACTTTTTATTCTTCTCCCAGTTCACCGGCCACTTACTTTCATGTCTTTTGGGAGAAGTGGATGAATTTGCGTGTTGTAAATCCGACAACTCTGATTGTCTGCGCTGAAGAGCAAACTGTTACATGGCGGCGTCGATCACCCGTTATCATCTAACATGATCATTATAAAAGTATATCAGATAGCCTGTTTCACAATAAGACAATTGTTCAATCTTAAAACAAGAGGTTTATTTTCTCATAGCTAAATGGACTGTAAGTTTGAATATTGAAGACAATTGACAAAATTAATTCTCTTGATGAATCCAAAACCAAGAAGGTTTATATCTTAAAGCTTAAGGGAGCAAGTACCAAAGTGTAGACAATTTTTGATATGCAGTTTAAAATAAAATAAATATATATTTTAAATGTCTCACTTAACTCTATTCAATAATATTGGTGTGCAATTCAGAGTAAAATGTCACATAATGTTGGGGAGTGGGGTGTGGGGGGCCTGAGATCCTGACTTTGCTTGGGGCCCCCAAAATAGTAAACCCACCCCTGGTTATGTGTGTTTTACAGGTATTTTGGGCTTTCTTTTAAGTCCATATTTGTTTAATTATATAAATATAAATAAAAGAACTACAAATAATTTGTATCTTTTTTTTTTTTTTTTTTGTACCAGGGGTGTAAAGGAATAAGAATGGCACTCAGTGTATATGTTTATTCATGTTTTAGTTTATGATTTGTAAGTGCATCATTCATTGTGTCATGACTTTACTTGAGGGGGCACATCATAATTAATTCACTGTTAACTACTTACCAAATTTAGCTCATGATTTATCATAAAGTAACTATAAAATACACATGTACTAGTACAACTATATGAAGGTAAAATTATTTCATAAAGAATTGCATGTGCAGGGTAAGATTTGTGAAAGTGTACATAAGATTGCAAGCGTAAATTAAATTTGCATGCGCAAGAGCAGATTTGTAAAGGTGTAAATCGCCTTTCAAGTGTAAGAAAAAAAAAATTGCAGCATTTTACTGTTATTCGTAAGTGTAATTCATATATTGTGAAACTGCAGCTTCATGCTAACGCAAAATAAATAGGATCTGTATTCTTCTGACTTCCATTTTTCCGCGCTTACACTTTTGGCAGGGTTTTTGCGCACAAATACGGCCAAAAGCACTGCGGGCCTGTGAACAGCAATTTACAACCGAAAACAACAGAGTCGGGAACTGCAAAACAAATTAAAATCAAACTTTGTGTAAAAAAATAAACTGTTGCAAATGTCTAAATGGCTTGTTGTGTGCATGGGGCAAAAAAGTTCCCGAAATAACCCGATTTGTACAGTTGCGTCTTTCTTTTACCTGCGCTTCCAGTTTTGGCACGATTCTCTCACTCATTGAGTTTTGTAAGCGTGAAGAGGAGGGCGGGTCCATCTTCTTCATGTAGCCAATCAAATGAGCTTCTCGCTGACTCTCAATTTACTCTTATCTGATTGGTTCAATAAACACGCCAGTCACCAGAACACAACTTTATCTTCATTTGGCTCAGAAACGTTCTCGTTGCCGAAATGGTACTTTTAATGCACAAATACATGTTAAATAAATAAATAAACAAACAAACAAATAAATCAACAAATAAATTATGATTGCCTAATAAGCTATTTATTACAGCACCATTAGGCTGATTAAGGCTGACTGACATTCATACTGAATTTCGAGCTGGTGTTAACGTAATTGGATTAAAATTTTATATATTATATAATCTGTTACACCACTGAGCTGATGTTAAACTTTACAATCAAAATTTGTAATACCCATTCTTTATGTAATAATACCATTCTGATGCAATGTTTTTCACATCATGTGACATGAAACATGATTTCATGGTATTTAACACTCAATTATATATTTTGAAATATTGTCTTGGTCGCACTGTCAGTATTGATTGTGATTAGTGATTACTTTCGTGTGACTGATCAAGCTATTATATGTAGCTAATAGTATGAATCACAAAATGCTTTTTCTGTGTCCAGATTCGACTGTAATAAAAACTGAAAAACTGATACTAAATCAACATAAACTCAACTTTGACAAAAAGTAACTAATTATGTCTGAATAAAAACCTAGCAACCAGGGAATATACAGCATCTTGATATGTTTATATATAGGGCTATACAGCCATCTAGTGGTTACAAGATGGCATTGCAGGTGATAAATGGTGCATAATTTAGAGATGCTCTTAAAATACACGTTAAAGGGAAAAATATTATTTTAAATCATTTTAGTAAAATAATAATAATAATTCTGGAATCCTCCCAATCAGTAGACAGGTGAAATTATGGATGCAGTAGTGCAGATACTAGGCCTACATTCAGCAGCATCAATATTACAAACTGATATGGCCTGATGAGCAGGATACATGCACTGAATACACAGAAATTGTCTTTCTTAACACACCAGCTCGAAATTCAGTATGGACTCATATAGGCAGCCCAATGGTGCACAGCCTATTAAGCAATCATGATTTATTTGTTTATTTGTTTATTTATTTATTTATTTATTTAGCATGTAGTCCTATGTGTGCATTAAAAGTACAATTTCGGCAACGAGAACGTTTCTGAGCCAAATGAAGATAAAGTTGTGTTCTGATGACTGGCGTGTTTATTGAACCAATCAGATAAGAGTAAATTGAGAGTCAGCGAGAAGCTCATTTGATTGGCTACATGAAGAAGATGGACCCGCCCTCCTCTTCACGCTTACAAAACTCAATGAGTGAGAGAATCGTGCCAAAACTGGAAGCGCAGGTAAAAGAAAGACGCAACTGTACAAATCGGGTTATTTCGGGAACTTTTTTGCCCCATGCACACAACAAGCCATTTAGACATTTGCAACAGTTTATTTTTTTACACAAAGTTTGATTTTAATCTGTTTTGCAGTTCCCGACTCTGTTGTTTTCGGTTGTAAATTGCTGTTCACAGGCCCGCAGTGCTTTTGGCCGTATTTGTGCGCAAAAACCCTGCCAAAAGTGTAAGCGCGGAAAAATGGAAGTCAGAAGAATACAGATCCTATTTATTTTGCGTTAGCATGAAGCTGCAGTTTCACAATATATGAATTACACTTACGAATAACAGTAAAATGCTGCAAAAAAAAATTTTTCTTACACTTGAAAGGCGATTTACACCTTTACAAATCTTCTCTTGCGCATGCAAATTTAATTTACGCTTGCAATCTTATGTACACTTTCACAAATCTTACCCTGCACATGCAATTCTTTATGCCATCATTTTACCTTCATACAACTACTATTCAGCCCTCTTAAGTGATGTTGTGTGGCTTTCAAGAAATCAGAGAATGGAGGTACAGTATTATCACGACCTGCGTCTGGATGGAGAGTGAACTGTAGTGATACCAGCAAACTTTCCCCTGACCTTATAGTTCATGTTTCCTCTTTAATATCCGGGGGAAATTATATTAAAAACACTTATTTTTCTTAATATCTGCCTGCTTTGACAACATTGTATGAGAACTGAACTGGGCTGCGTTTCAAATAATGATGGATCTTAGCACTTGCGAGCATTTTCTACGAGCGACTTTACAAACGTTCGTGTTCATTTCACACACGGCTGTGCTGTAAGTGCTACTTAAGAGTCGCTCTCCGTTTGTCAAGTGCTGAAATGTCACCTTGTAGAATGGCTCGTAATTGTAGCACACGCTTGTGTTTTGAAATGTTTAGCCTAATTGCTCTCACCTGATGTGCATTTTCTACGAGGCCAATAATCTATAAAAGCCAAATCTACAGGTGGAGACACCAGCAAAATGGCAGAACCAAAAAAACAAAGTAATGACATTTTTCACAAAGAGGAGGTTAATGTAAATTTAGAGGACGTGAAGTTATGCAAACATTATTTTCACCAAGTTTAAGGGCAGTCATACAAATAAACAAAAACAAAAAATCTGGGAGGATATTTCTACAAAACTGACTGCAACTAGGGGCATTAAAAGATCAGGGAAGGAGGTCAGGAAGAAGTGGCAGGACTTTGCCAGCCTTGCTAAAAGGAAAAGGGCACTGCAGAGGGCAATTTAATAAAACAGGTGGTGGGCCCAATGATTCCCCCCCCTACTTACACTGGAAGAAAAGGCACTGTCAATACTTGGCACAACTGCCTCAGATGGGATTTGTGGTGGTATTGACCCCCATGGAATAGGAGTGCCTGAACCTGAGCCACGTCCATCATGCTCACAGGAGCAATCAGGTTCACTTCCCAGTGCCAGACACCTACCATCTCCCAGTCCTCCCAACAGCCCACCAATTCTCCAGCCTCTATCTCCAGTCGTTCAGACTATAGCCACAACTCCTCAGCGCTTTGAGAATGTCTGTGGTTGTGGTGAGGACCTAGTGCAGCTGGAGAGGAAGAAACTAGATGTCCTAAAAGACATCAGAAAATGTATTCAAGATGCCAATGAGAGAGACAGCGACTTTCAGCAGCAGCTCATTTAACTCAAGAAGGCCAAGCTGACTTTAGAAGAAAGGAGATGAGATTGGCAAGTCCCTCCATTTCAGTGCCAATTATCTTGCCAGATGAGTCAGGTAATATTGTTTAATCATGACTAATTGTATGTTTTAATAATCTCTTGTGTGTTACATCCCACGTGAGTCTAGGGGTAAAAGCGGACGCAACAAAATACAAATATTTTAAGAGCGTTGATCTGAGTCCTCCCACAGCACCACAAGCAAACGAATTATCATAAAGTTCTTTATTGTTATTATTACCTCATGGAACAAGACAAGTTATAATAGAAAAATAAACTTTAAGGGAAGCAATGGCGTCAGGAGAGGACAAGGCCAAAATAACAAACAAAAAGCAATCTGACTGGGGAATTTAAACTTCTGACTAAACTACCAAAGAAAAGAAAATGAATAACAGAATTGTACCCTATCTCCCTTCCTGGGGTCCGTTCTTTGTACGTCGCTAACTCAGTTAAGCTGGATTTGATTGTTGATGATTGTTGATTGTTGTTTCCCTGGAAATCCAGAGTTCTTGCGAGAGCACAAGTTGAATTTGCTCATCGAGTTTACTCTGGCGTCGAGTAATGATGCTCATTAAATATGCCCTTGTCTCCGAGCTGCACCAATCACATCGGGTTATCTGATATAGGCGGGCCAGAGGCGAGCTAAACAGAAGACGACAGCGCTGTGACGTCGAAGTCATTAGTAAACATTGCAAGATGGCTATGGATGAACACCAGTTGTTTGAAACGGCTTTGGCCGCTACAATGAACGAGTTAGACTTGGCTTTTTATCTAAAAGAGGAACAGAAGACGCCGCTCGAATCATTCCTTTGCAAGAAGGACGTTTTTGCTGTTTTGCCGACCGGATACGGCAAGAGTCTAATCTACCAGTTAGCTCCGCTGGTAGCTAAGCGTATGGGGCTTGTTGTGATTGGTCGTAGTGTTATCCAATTGCGTGCAGTGAGATTTTCAAATGCATGCGTGGTGCCGCCCCTCGAGCTGGCCGATTTTCATTAGTCGATGCCAGAGCCTTAATCTTTCAGATTTAGGTCTGGATTTCCAGGCTAGATTGTTGTTTGGTTATTCGACAATCATCCTGGACTTGCTGTCATAGCAACAGGTCTGTAAGCTTAAGGCTGCGTCTCATTTCTCTGTCTTACCCCTTACTCTTACCCCTTCCCCTCGGTTTTGCGCGTTCATGTGAGGGGAAGTGGTGTCCCAATTCTCATTTTGATTAAGGGCTAGGGCCAAGGCGTAGGGCTACATAGCCCTTGAAATGAAGTTTGCGGAGGACCACACTTGAAAGAGAGGGGTAGGAATTTCTCAGAAGTGAGTCGCACAAATGTAAGTATTTTCAGCAGTTTAATGACACTCGTGTTTTATGATACTTTTAATAAAATGTTCAAGCGGTTTTAATTGTAATGTTTTTGTTTTGAATAACCGCTAGCTAGCAGCTACGCGCTATTTGCCGTTTGCTAATGTTTTGCTTAGCTATGGTGTCGCCCGCGCCGCCGTTAAATACAATGAAACAATGTCTTTGACTGATGGCACACAAGCATGCAAAGATAAAGAGAGACCAGGCAATCGATATCACAACCCGAGACGACGGCATCTTCGTTTGTTTATGTCAACGCGTATCGCCTCTGTTGACGTAGCAGGCTCAGCCCGCTAGCGGAAAGAGAAGATGACGCAAACGGTAATCGAGTGGAGTCTCATTTCTTAGAGAAACGTTCTTCCCCCTACCCCCCTTCACTCTGTATCGAGGGGCAAGGGGAAGACGCAGACAAAGGGGTAGGGGAAGGGGAAGGGGTAAGACAGAGAAATGAGATTGGCCCTAAACCTGCTCGGGAGCTGGCTTATTTCATGTAAACAAGATTAGATCGCAGCTTTATAAGCGGAGGTGATAGGGGAAGTCCTTTAGCGCAGGATAGTGTACTTTGAGAAATATGTAACATTAAACAATTCCCCATCGTAAGTACACATTGATGGCCCAAGACACGAAACGAGCGGTTTGTGTGAGAAAACGAACAGTATTTATATCGTTTTTACCTCTTGAACACAGCCACGTCCAAGTGATCTGAGAGCGCGGGCGGGTATAGATATATACACTAGATGTCGCATTGGCTACGGTTTCGCAGTAGCCAATGCGACATCTAGTGTATATATCTATACCCGCCCGCGCTCTCAGATCACTTGGACGTGGCTGTGTTCAAGAGGTAAAAACAATATAAATACTGTTCGTTTTCTCACACAAACCGCTCGTTTCGTGTCTTGGGCCATCAATGTGTACTTACGATGGGGAATTGTTTAATGTTTAATTTGGACGATGGGGAATTGTTTTAATTTGGACTCTGTGCATGCTCTTTGAGACAGTGACCATCGACCTGCATTATATGACTGACAGACAAGAACGGTTTGACCTAAAAATATCAAAATTGAAACTACTGCGGAAAAAAAGACACCTACATCTTGGATGCCCTTGAGGTAAGCTAAAACATACCAAAATTTAATTTCAAAGTGAACTATCCCTTTCACTTTTACTTGTTCCAATGTTCTAGTGGGTGGTGGCTCTGACATTACAATGAACAAAGTAATTATTAAATTAAAATACAAAAATATATATACTGTAATAAGTGATGGGAACATTTAACATGGTCACCACTACAGCATTTAATTTGCTACTTTTTGCTAGCCTTATCTCTTGGCTTTTGCTGACTTTGAGGCATTCCCTGGCGTTTTAATTAAATGCTTATTGCACACATGCTTTACCAGCATTGTTATATGTATAAATGTATAAAAGCACAACCTTTGGACATTATGAACCTTACAATCAGAGAATAAATTAAGGGAAGAGCTAATCAATACAATTTCTCAAATCAGGGATTCAGTTTCTTCAAGTAGGGCCTTCTGCAATTAGTGGAATAGATGATAGACAGTGTGTGATATGTGAATATTATCACAGCCTGAAAACCATTAATCATATGGTTCCTTCAGTAGTCTTGCAGAGGAAATCATGGCTGGACTACAGAGTGTTCTTCAATTGAGAGTTAGAGAAAGAGAAAGGCAAAGACGACCAAGGAGTGCACTGTTTACAATAAATGCCTTCATCAGGCAGCATCAAAATCCTGTGGATATGCTTGATAATATGGCTGTCATTGACAGATACCGTCTGCTAAATGCCATAGGGCCTCAGCTGATGATACGTGCTACCAGGAGGAATGTTGCTTTGTCCCCTGACGTGCAACTCTTAGCCGCTCTGAGATTTTATGCAACAGGCAGTTTCCTTCAGGTACTTGGTGATGAACTTGGACTAAGTAAGGCATCTGTGTCAAGAGCTGTACAAGCAGTCACCTATGCATTGCTTCCACTTGCTGCTGAACACATTAAATGTCCAGCATCAAGACAGGCCATGTTAGACATACAGGAGTATTTTTTTAACACATCACCATACCGCAAGTCATCAGAGTGATTGATGGTACTTTAATCCCGATCAGCATGCCATCTGTGGATGGCCATTATATACAGTATATATATATATATATATATATATATATATATATATATATATATATATATATATATATATATATATATACACTGTATATATGTGTGACGGGTGCGTAGCCCACCTCACATTTTTTGCCCACCACATTCTATATGGCAGCAGACAAAGGGAGATGCGGCAAATAATTTCCATCTTTTTGAATGGACTTTGTTTGAAGATGCCTTTTATTATATCTGCCCCTGTATATTATTTTTGTTCCTTTTTGTTTGGAGTAAATACATTTTCTTATCAGTTCACTACCTGTCCTGCCTGTTCTTGGCCTTGACCACCACAATATGCTGCAAAGGTTATGCAGCAATCAACTGCCAGGTGATCTGTGACCATAAGTGTTTGATCATAGACATTGTGGCAAGGTGGCCTGGAAGCACGCATGACTCCTTTTATCTTGACTAACTCATCTGTGGGTCAGACAGTGGAGGCTGCTTGGGGACAGTGGATATCCACTGAGGCCGTATCTGTTCACCCCTGTAGCAGATTTCAATGAGGCTCACCGTGTTGCCCGAAGTATTGTGGAGTGTACTTTAGGGAGGTGGATATATACATATATATATATATATATACATACATATATATATATATATACATAGATGCAATGTGGTTTTCCACACTCATAATACTGGATTGTAGCTTGTGCATTCTGTCCCACAAGGAAACTGTTCTTGCATCCCTATATCAGCCAAAGAACAAGAATAAAGTTTGCTTACAAATAAATGGCAAGATTGCTTACGTAATTTCATGCAACAAACACCACCACAACACTTTACATCAATAAAAACCTAAAGAGAACAGCAGATAGCATGACAAAGTTCAGGAGTGTGTCCAATTCTTTAAATGCATACCTGTTGTGTTTCTGCGACAGATGTCAGAGTTTCCTTGCTTCCACATGGCATGTCTTTTTCAGATGTTTCTTGTCCAAACAAGGAATCAAAAGACTGAAAGTGGGCTCCATCTTCTGAAAGCAGATGATCTGGTATCCAAGTTGAGGTCTCCATCAACACTGCTTCTCAAGGGCTTACAACAAGCACGATCATCACATTTGCGAAATTGCACAATGTAATTTCTCTCCCTTCAATGTTTGGCCATGAAGGTTTTGTAGTTTTCCTTATTTGCAAGGTCTTTCTTGTGGTACTTGCCGATCTCTACTGAAGCATCAATTGTGCCAATAATATCCTGATGGATTGCAAAATCAGATATTGGTTCCAGAACAGTGAATGGCCTTCCTTTCAGCTGAACACGAGTGATGCGCTCTTCCAGTAAATCTTTTATAGATTTGACAGATCCACTCCACTCATCTCTGAGCTTCTCCACCATATCGGCTTTCTTTCGAATAGAATTTCAACTCACCTTTGAGGTCTTCGCCTGCCTCGTCATGATGGAAAATGCATTCCTTGTGTTGTTGGGTGGTGGTGGTGGCTCACTTTGAAATTTCAATTTAAAAGAAACCACTTTGATTTAGGGTCAAATTGTAGCACGTCCTCAATAGTTTGAGTTTCCTCCACCAACATTTGAGTGGTTTCCTTCAGGTCGGTCGACGCGGTCACCGTTAGACTAGAGGGGAGAAGGGACGGGAAAAGATCTGGGCACAGTTTTTCCATAACTTCCTGCCAAGTTAAAGCGGTGTTGAGATGTTTTAATGCATTTTTTAGATGTATTATGTTGCCCGAACCCGTATTACTTTGAACGGTGACCGCAAACATTTTATTTACTGCAGCTGCAGCCATCATTACCAAACGCGAACCACAGACAGTGAATGAAACAAAGCCGGCGGGACCGAGGACGAAGGCAGAGCCAGACAGAGCTGAAGGTGCAGGCAGGATGACATCTGACCAAAGCGGAGCCGGTGGGACCATGGTTTCTGGTGGAGCAGAGGGAGGGAGGAATCAAGCCAAAGACGATGGGTCAACAGTCCGAAGTGGAGTGATGGATCCTGAGGCTGGAGATGGAGCCAGGGGATCCTTCATATTGGGTGGAGCTGGTGACCTGAAACTCCAAGACAGATCCACCCAGAATGGTGTAGGAGATGCAGAGGGGTTGAAGGGAAGCAGTGGAGGCAGGGCTGAGGAACTGGCCTGTCAGGGGAGGTGAGAAAGGGAGGCTGGGAGGGATCACAGATGACATGGGGCTGGGCGGAACCAGCAGAGAGACAGAAAAATGCTGGACGGGACCAGTGGAGGCAGGAGAAAAAGGTAATTTACCCTCTCAAATACCTCCATCAAATCCTCAACATAATTTCTAAAGGCCATGTCAGTCACATCCACAGCGGCGAGGTTGTGGGTGGGGCTTTCCTCCATTCCCTTGTACACCCCTAACACTCTCTCAGCAATGCACGTTTTTGCTGGCTCATGCACCTGGACTTTCTTCCTTCAAGAAGATAGTCAACATGGATGGAGCTAAAATGACCAATTGTGCATCTTTCCTTTACACGTCGGGACATTTTAAGAGTGAACACAGTGAACACTGAGTACATGAAATCAGACGTCAAATGATAAGAATTGTAACTCAAACGTTATTTCGAGACACTCAACAAAGGTCTGACTGGGGAGCTTTTTGTGATTTCTAAACCTGTATGCTTCAGGTACCAGCTCATAAACACGTAGAATGGCAGCTTTAACTGTGTCATATTTCAAGCTTTCTTCTAAGGAAAGCGTCGAATAAACCTCTTGAGCCTTGCCAATCAGTTTACACTGAAGTAAAAGGGACCACACATCTTTCGGCCAACGGAGGGAAGATGCAATACGCTTGAAAGCGCTAAAATATGTATCTACCTCTGTTTTCCTAAATGGAGGCACTAAAGCAATATGCTTGCTAACATCGAAGATGGTTGAGGATGGATCTACCATCGGAGCCGCAACGGAAGCCTCAGCACCGGTGGGCCACACAGACGATCCAGGGGCCGCTTTTAATGCCTCTAGTTCAAGTCAGCCTCTGCCTCAACCTCGGCAGCTGTCTCGCTCTGCTCTTCATCCGACACCCCGACACTAGAAGCCTGCACACCAGCACCAAGTGCCCGTCTCTCCAGCCTAAATGCCAGGCATCAAAAATATGTTTAACTCAACCAACCTTTCGAAGATAGCACTCTTAATATTTTTCTTAAAGAGCTTGCCTAACCACAGAAATTGTATAATGGTAAACAATCTTCAGTAAGCTCAGGTAAAGGACTGGATGTTACAATCCCGGAATCCATGTATCCCAAGATGGTTATACTATAAACTGAAAATAGGAGAGATAATGAGATCAAGTGCCGAGGATCACTAGCTTCACTGGGGTCATCAGGTGGGCACCCTCCCTCACGAGTGTTTCGATGATTAACCCACAACACCTCCAGAGGGCTCATCGGCAACACCTAGCGTCCCAGGTGTGCCCCCCTCGGCTTGTGATCCCCCCTTGCTCAACTACTGTTACTGTCTACAGGCCCAGATACTATTCTTTCTCTTCAACCACAGCCAACGGCTGGCCTCCTCTGCTGCATTGGAGAGGGATTTCACAATCTGCTGCAGAGCCTGACCTCGCATTCCTAGGTCCTTCAAAAACCGAACTGAGGAGCGGCCGACAAACCCTCTACAGCCGGCCTCCACTGGGTAGATCCTGACTTTCCACCCACACTGCTCAGCATCAGCTGCCAGCTCTGAGTACTTTAGTCTCTTTCCTTCATACGCCTCCTCCACTGAGTCCTCCCACGGCACTGTCAGTTCCACTAGGAAGGCAGTGCGAAGGGTGGAGGACCAAAAGATGATGTCAGGTCTAAGGTTTGTTACTGCAATCTCAGTGGGGAAGTGCAACCGCTGGTTTAGATCCGCTAATAACTTCCAGTCTCGTGCTTTGTGCAGCAGGCCCGGATATGAGCTGGATCTCTGCGATCTACTTGGTGTTGTACCTGCATGAACGAAGGCCATTGATGGATACTGCTTGGCTGGCAGAGGCGGGAGGGTATTTGTGGCTGTTCGCTTGGCCTCAAGGCTGGCCGCCAAGCACCTTAGCACCTGGTTATGCCGCCATGTATAACGGCCTTGTGCCAAGCTTGTTTTACAGCCGACCAAGATGTGTTTTAGGTTTGCTGAAGAGGGACACAGGGAGCAGGTGGCATCTTCCCCATACCACTGCTGGAGGTTAGTTGGTGATGGTAAAACATCATAAACTGCTCGAATGAAGAAGCTGACTCGGTATGCCTCCATCCCCCACAGCTCCCTCCAGGAGAGTTTCCTCTTTTCTACCTTCTTCCACTGTGTCCATTAGCCTTGTTTCACATGTGACACTTCCTTTGTATGCCTCATCACCTGCTCCTGTTTGCGTATCTCTTCCACGACTAAACCCCGCCGTTGTAAAGGAGTTGCTTTGTGCCAGAATGGTACATTTTCCCCAACAATCCATTCCTGTTCTTTATTATTTTTTTTCTTGGTGCCTGAGGGCAGATTTAGCTTGCTCTGACGCCACAGCTGAGGACCACTTTCTTCCAGTCGACCGGGTAAGGGCAGTTCTGGCAACTACAGTGTCTCGAGACTCTGTCAGAGTCATCTCAAGCCTCACCTTGGCACACTTGAACTCCTCGGTAAGGCAGGACACAGGTAGCTCTAATACACCTTTTCCATACAGTGCTGTGTTGGTAATGCACCTGGAAAGACCAAGCCACTTCTTGGCATAAGAGCTAATCAGCCGCTCCAGCTTTTCGACCTTGGAAAGAGGAATGTCGTAGACAGTCAGTGGCCACATTAGGCGTGGGAGGAGGCCAAACTGCAGGCACCAGAGTTTTAAACTGCCAGGCAGTAAGGTGCTGTCGATGCTCTTCAAACCATTATTGGTGACCTCTTTGAGTTGGACAACCTGCACTGTGTCCTTCAATGATGCGTCATACCATCGACCGAGGCTCTTAACAGGTTTCTCTGCCACTGTTGGTATTGGCTCTTCATCAATAAAGAAACGATGCTCTGCCAACTTTCCTTTCACAATAGATACACTCCTGGACTTACAAGGCTTTATTTTCATTCGAGCCCACTTGATGGTGTCCTGAAGCTTGCCTAAGAGTCGCCGGGTACAAGCTTTGGTGGTCGAAAGAGTGGTTAGGTCATCCATGTATGCCCTGATTGGAGGGAGCCTGAGTCCGGCTGCTGAGCGCTCCCCCCCAACCACCCAGCGTGACGCACGAATGATAACCTCCATAGCCATTGTGAAAATCAGAGGAGAGATGGTGCATCCAGCCATTATCCCTACTTCCAAGTGCTGCCATGTAGTAGTATACTGCTCTGTTGTGAGGCATAGCTGTATGTCCTGAAAGTAGGACTGGACTAGATTGAGGATCGGTTTTGGCACACCAAAGTAGCAAAATGCCATCCAGAGAAGATTGTGTGGGACAGATCCAAAAGCATTTGCAAGATCTAAAAACACAACATGCAGGTCTCTGGACTCCCTCTTGGCAGCTTGGATTTGGTGCCAAATCATGGATGTATGCTCCAAGCACCCTGAGAAGCCAGGAATACCTGCTTTTTGCACCGTTGTATCAATGTACCCGTTTTTCTCAAGGTAAAGGGCTAATCTACGTGCCAGAATGCTGAAAAAGATCTTACCCTCAACATTCAAGAGGCAGATGTGACGAAATTGGTCGACAGCAGTAGAGTTCTTTTCTTTGGGGATAAGGACCCCTCCTGCCCTTCTCCATACCGTTGGTATCTCCTGCTTCTGCCACACCACTTTCATCAGCTTCCACAAGAACTTTAGCACACCTGGCGCATTCTTATAAATCTTGTAGGGAACACCATTTGGCCCCGGGGAAGATGCTGTTCTTGCACCCCGGACTGTTGTAACTACCTCATTCCACTTTGGTGGGCAGGTTTCAAATGAAGAGTGTGGAGGATGTATAGGTGGCATGTCAGTAAATCATCTTTCTGCAACTATCAAACTGCTCTATGGATGGATGATCAATAAACGACGATGTAAATCAAACAAGGCCATGTTTACTAATGTTACCAGGTAAACCACAGTCAGCACAATACCACGCATCACCCTGCAAAACCGCGTCTAGTACAATCCACTATATGGAAATCAAGGTCTCTTTGCCACCAAAACAAATTATATATATATATATATATATCCTTTTCAATGTCTTGGGATGGGTGTTTTTTATCCCGGACGACCCCCGAGATAGTCTAGGCGTACATGGGTCTAACGTTTAAAATTGATATTTAAAAGAAATACAAATAACTACTGTGCTGTACAAAGAACCACAAGTCCAGATAAGTACCGTGCAAAAAGCAGATACATTTATTAAGGACAAAAGGTAATATAGGTAACAGTGAAACAAAAAACACACGTAAAGAATATAAATATATGTACAGTATTTACAGTATTTCGTAAGACGAACAATACTACCACAGGGAGGAAGAGGGGATGCAGGCGGCAACAAAGAAAAGAAAATAACAAAACCAAACAAAGTCTAACTTTTAAATAACCTCTAAACTTAAAGAAAAATTAAGAAAGAAAAGAAAAAGTCTTCAGCGTCCGTGACGCCCTAACTGATCTACACTCACTACTCCAAATAACAAAAGCACATGGGGTGGCCCTCGCACCTAACGTAATGTACTAACACAAATCGAAACCCCTACGTGTTGCAGTGGAGATCACGTGACATTCTATCCTGTCCGCCTTTTCCAGCCCTAGTAACATACATTGTGAATACTTTACAAAATATGTTACATACAAGCAACACAAACAAAAGGGTATACAACAATAAATAGGATAATTTGGGAAAATAACAGAGATCAACACAAAGCAGCTTGGTGGCAAGAGAGAGGTCTGGCATGCTCTTTTTTTCTGAGGTGGTCTTTTCCCATTGGCGATAGACAGAATGGATGACATCAGCGGCTGATGAAGATTGACAGAATACTGGACCAATCACGGCCCACGGGTACCTAAGAAGAAAGTACACAAGAGAAGCGGGGAGAGAGAAAAATAAAACACACACACACAACACAAGGACGTCACGTAACAATACTCTAGCAAAGGAAGTTCAAACTTTATGGGTCATCTCAGAGCAGAAAGGCCATTAGACATTCTGGCCATTGACTTCACATTATTGGAACCATCATCCAGTGGATGATGAAAATGTTTTGACGGATGCCTTTCAAAGTTTTTTTTGTTTGGGTTGCCAAGGTAAATTTACTCTGACCAAGGTCGATGTCTTGAGGGCAGAATTATCCAGGAATTGTGTCAAATTAATGGCATTGTCAAAACTCATACAATACCATATAGGCCCCAAGGAAATGGTCAATGCGAGAGATTCAATAGGACAATGCATGACTTATTGTGAACCCTTCCTGCTGAAAAGAAGTATTATTGGCCAGAAGTTGTGTTTGATTACAACACTACAGAACATCAGTCTACAGGTTATTCTCCATTTGTTCTTATGTTTGGAGAGGAGTCTCAGTTGGCAATTGATTTCATTTTGGGGCAGAATAATCTTGATCCTACTGGAGAACCTTGGATAGTACAACATAGAGAGAATTTGGAACAAATCTTCAAATGTGCTAGAGCCCACCTGCAAGCTGCTGCAGCCCAACGTGTCCGATCAAATAATGAAAAGGTTTATCATGACTCTTTGCAAGAGGGTCAGCTGGTGTACTGAAGATCCCATAAGGTAACAGGCAGAAATAAGATTCAGGATGTTTAGGATCCTACCATCTTCAGGATTGTTCCAGATGGTTCAGGCCCAGTGTATTCTATATGTCCAGTGAATGGTAGTGGTGAAGTCAAAAGGATCCATCGGTGTGAGTTGCATCCTGTCTGTTGTACGGATGATTCTGGGTTGCCTCCCCATATGAGAGATGAAGAGCCCAATTCAAATGTAGACCCCATTTTAATTATTTCAGAGCCAACAGAGGAGGTATGAATGTACAGAAAAGGTGTAACAGGGTGACCTATGAGTTCTGGACTACACTTCCCATAAGTCTGTGGAGTAGTGTATTACGTCTGCACATACTATAAATAGACGCACAGTAGCGTAGCGCACACTCGTCTCATTCATTCATTGATTCTGCAAACAAGCGTTAGCTAGCATCAGGTAATTAATGCACGGTTGTGTTTTATAGAAATTTTAATGGATGCATTTTAATCGAGAGGGCTATTCCTGTTTAAGCAAAGTGACTTCTATGTAAATTGTTTTATGCTGCTCATGCTTAGAATTGTTTGTGTGTCTCTAGGTCACCTTCACATAATTAAAATGTGGGCTTGAGGTATAGCTCCATGTGTGGGTTTTTATCATTGAGGTGATGGGTTTATGTGAAGAAAGTAGTTGACTACTTTGGGTAGAAAGAATGCGGTCTTATTTTGTTGTTGCGTTTCAGATCCCCGTGTGTATTGATGGTGATCTGCCTGGTGACAGCCTCCAGAGTATTGAATGATTTGTGAGCAAATCACTGTATGCTTAGGGGTAACAAGTACCCCTATAGTATTTATAAAGATGGTAGTTTTGTAGGTCTCTTTTAAAAAAGAACTATCCGGTTGATTATTAATTCCTCTTTCTTAAATCCAGTTATTTTAAAGGTATGTGACTAGTTTAAATAATTTATTAATGTAAATGTTTATTCAAGGTATTTATATATGAAGAGTTCAGATGCAAAAGCCTCTAAGTGCCATCTGAAATTTTCTTCTAGAATGATAATTTTTCTAAAACTTGTATATTTGGGTTCAGTAATTTCACTTAAATGACAATTAATAGGTAATTTGCGTTGCCATTTAAGTGAAATTATTGAAATTAAATATACGAGCTTGATAACAATGATCATTGTAGAAGAAAATTTCAGATGGCACTTAGAGGCTTTTGCATCTGAACTCTTCATATATATATATATATATATATATATATATATATATATATATAATTTTTTTTCAGGATTAGCACGACTATTGTTACTATCTTTTATTTTGTGGTGAATTACCTCAGTTTTCTGTGGACATAGTATATCAATATTATTGCAGATTTTTGATTGATTCTGTTTTTCTTTTTTTTCTTCTTCTTTAGTCCTGATTCCATGGCAGCCGCAGGGTCTCCTCCCAGGGTGAGACTGGCACTGGTGAGGTGGTGGGGATTCTTCTTTGGTTCCTGGTGATTTGTTCTTCCTTTTGAATGCCGGTAATCCTGTTCTGCATTTGGAATGTGATTTGCAAGTGGTTGTATATTAGTCTCCACACGTATGGTTGTGGCCTGTTGGAGCCCTGCGGTCTGTCATAAATTTGTTCTGTTTCTCTCTTTCTCTATGAATGAGACCTGTATTAGTGTTTCAGACATTTATTGCTTCATGCACAATTTGGTATTTGTGACCTGTAATAAAACTGCTTGTACAAGCGATAAACCTTTCACTATACTCTGTGGACAGTTATTAGCCCACTCCTATTCAGTGGGTTACATTTAGATAATAGGCTATAAAATTGTTGACAATCAAAACACACTATTTATAAATCTAAAGCCAATTGAACACTTGGTTTGAACTCTTCAATCGATTAAACACTTTTATGTAAAACCTTTAAATACATTACAATATTTATAGCTTAATAAAAAGAAACATCGAGACAGTTATCCTGAAACTGACTGCCTATGTCTGCTCTGTAAGTTTAAATTGCTCATTGTAAGGTAGACGACACACTCCGTATGAAGGAGTGACAATTACAACTTTGTATTGTGCTGCAGCTACTGAACTGTCCCAACCCCCAATCTTAGGAAGCGATCGAGTGTCTGAAGACTTGATTATACTTTTGCCTGGCTTTGCACCACGATCCTCTGCCGACTCCGCTCGCACCTTACCAAACAGACAAAGTGTTTATACTTGACACGCTCGCTGTTATACTATTCTTTATAATGATGAGGGTGACTGAATAATTGTCCTCTAAACCACCAGGAAGCAGCGGTGAAAAGAAGTAAGGTACACATGTGACGATGTTTGTTTTTAGTACACTTCACAAAGAATCAAAGAATTGTGTAAAACCCAGTAAACCTTGAGATTACTGTGACATCTGAACAAAATTATGTCCAGAGACGTATTCTTTAATTTGGTAACACTTTAGAACACTGTTCTGTCATTAATGAATAACTACACAAGGGACAAATGAGTAACACAATATTAACACTCTACTACTATTATCTAACAAGAAACTCTGATAAACGAATTAGTAAGTAATAGAGCTCAGTTAAATGTGGTAGTTCACTATTAGCTAATCAATAACTACTATTTTTTCCATACATCCCCTAGAACTACAAAGAACTTTTTACAGGTTCTTAATTAATGAGAATTGTGCATGATGTATAATTAATTCTGAAGTGAAGACCGTGGTAACCCACTAGTAATGACTCAAGTGTTACCAAATCCTTCAGAAGGAATTATTTGGATCAGTATTAAAAGTGAAATTACATTGTAAACTTTTGAGGTTTTTGTAAGTATTTGGATAGTAAACCATAGTGTGGTGAGGGGTGCTATAGCGACTGGGGTCTGCTGTTGCTGTAGAGATGAACAATTTGTTGTTTGTGTTGTGGATATTTAAGAAAAAGGTTTGCATTAACTATTGGCCTTACATCATCAAGTCAGCTGTCACTTTACTTTGGCTCGAGGTCCTGTGCGGTTGCAGACTTGGCACAGCCCTATCCAATACTTTACAAAAATTGTTCATTGGTTCGGTAGTCGAAAACGCATTAGACCAGATTGCTTTTATAGACGCTCATGTGGTCGAATCCATTCGAACAGCTGCAAAAGACCGTCTGCTCTCCGCCTACTGACTTAATGCGTAAACATAATGGGAAGTGTGCTAGCCAGACGGGGTTTAAACTTTTTTGGCTGAAGACCCAAGTTTGGTTTGAATACGTACCATGCATAATGTTCTCTCATCATTCCTGATTTTTTAAAACACACTCACAGCTTTCGGCGTGGTCGGCTGTCAGAGCAAAAAACGAAAGCTGCTGCTCTCTGTATGTTTTTTTGTTTTCTTCAGTCGTGTTCATATGTAAATTGCATTATTTCCATTAGATGGAAAGATCTGAAAAAGCCCATTCATTTACCCGCTCATAGACCCTGCCCTCGAAGAAATCAGAACAGAAGTGGTTGAAAGAGGACAAAAGAGACTGATTAAAATACCAGGTGTAAATGGATATGTGTCTCCCTCGTCTACTTGTGATCCGCTCGACCAAAACGCATCTTAATATCAGGTGTAAACAGGACCTCTGGCAGGCAGATGATTGTCCCCAGCTGTGCCTGCTTAGGAGTGGAGGAGCATTAAAGCAGAGGAGAAACTCTAAAGGCGGACATACACTGTGTGATTTTCTTCTGATTTTGAGCCGAATTCTGACTCGTGCGACTCTTTTTCTGGTCGGGACCATTTTCAGCTTTGTCGTGCAGTGTACAGAGGAAAACGAGAGGCGATAAACCTCTCACGATTGGCAATCGGATGGTCGGATGAATTTCTGGCATGTCAGAAATTTTGGTCGCTCCTTGTGACTATATCGCATTGTTGAAGCAGAGCTATTAACGATTGCCCTAAACTCAGTGTTTTTTCTCTCACTGTGCCTGTGCGAAAACAGAAGCTGAACCATTTTATCTTTAATGCAGCAAGAAAGAAAACGAAAAGAGGGAGATCTGTAGCTGCAAAAGAGGTATCAAATAGCTGCAAATTACTGTTGCTTACCTCCAGTTCGTGTTGCAAAATGGATAAACCATATTACCCACGTCTTCTGTAGTGACACCGTTAAACAACGTTCATGTAGCTATTTTTGAAATAAAGCTGTTTTAAATTTGTATTGATGACTGATTATTGCAGTGTTCAGTATTATAGGCCTATAGTTCATTGTAAAATCGACCTAAATCATTGTCAATTATCCTCACAGTGCATCGATTGTCCGGTGATGCGCTATAAAATTATTGCATAGCCAATGTATTGTGGCCTATTTAATATTAAAAGTAGGCATTCCCCAATAATAATAAAATAATCCTAAAAATAATTTAATACACATTGGAAATGCTAAATCCTCTTGATATTGATAGCTGATGCTTGCTTCGACAATTTCTCTGGATAGCCTGCCCTACATGATATCATTGGTTTATTGGTGCAACCCGGCACAGGGTTTTTTCGCACATATTTCACACGTAGAGTGTGAGCAGTGAAAGTCGCAGCTCGACGTTCAGACCATATAGTGTGAGCACATAAATCCTGAACTTTGGCTTTACATCGGATGCGATCTACTCGTACAGTGTGAGTAGGTAACCTTGCTGAAATCACACAGATATCGCACAGTGTATGACCGCCTTAAGAAGTTGAGAAACATTCTCCAGAATGCTGTCTGTAGCCAGGTTTCTATTCAAGGCTTTTTTTGTGAAAAAAGGTTTGGAGCATCAAAATGTTTACTGATAAAGCTGATGGAAATTCCAATTATCGATACATTTTTGCAAATGTCGACACAATCTTTTTTCCGTTTAACTTTAGCTCATAAATTTTAGGTGTCACATGTTGAGTTTGTTTTAGAAGTTTATATTGCTGTTTTAGTGTGTTTTGCTGTCAGTGTGTTTAGTTCAGTCTTTCTCTGTCCCCTGCCTGTTTGTATCCATGGATACTGATTTGATTTGAGTTTCTGTTCAGGTGTGTCTCGTTAATTAGTCTCATTATGTTTGCTGTTTATTTAAGCCTTGTATTTCTTTCAGTTCTATGTCGTTTTAAGTTGGTTGTCCTGTTCCTGTTACTGCTATTCCAGTTCTTGAGTGTGATTTGAACATTTGAGTGTGTTTCTGAATAAAGACTTCTGCACCTAGATCCTGCTTCCTCTCTGCTGCAACCGACCGTGACACTAGACACTTCAAATGAGCAGAAAAACGTATTTGTTGGCTGTTGGAGTTTTCCAAAATAAAAGGTAAAATACACATTTACATTTACATTTAGTCATTTAGCAGACGCTTTTATCCAAAGCGACTTACAGATTAGGACTAAATTAAGCGAGTCATCATGAAGAGGCAAGAACAACGCAAGTAGTGCTCAAAAAACAAAGTTCAGGCATTATTCAGAGTAGCATAAACCCGACAAGTGAGGTTTTAGAGGGAAGGGGAAGGAATTTTTTTTATTTTTTTTATAAGGTTAAGTGCTCACGGAAGAGATGGGTTTTCAGCTGTCTTTTGAATGTTGTCAGGGATTCGGGATTCTGCATTCCGGATGAGGGTGGGGAGAGCGTTCCACCAGCATGGAACTGTGAATGAGAATGTTCTGGAAAGTGATTTTGTGGCTTTCTGTGATGGAACCACGAGACGTCGCTCTTTGACCGATCGTAGGCTTCTGGTAGGGATGTAGACCCGTAGGATTGAGTGAAAGTAGGAAGGAGCTGAGCCTGTGATAGATCTGTAACTAGATCTAAAATACACAACATGTTACTTCTGTTTCTGAATAAATAAAATACATGTCATAAAATCACGATTTTAGGAAATCACAAACAAATTAGGAATATGAAATGAAGTGAATTGAATTCAAAAACCTCTAAATGAATTTTAGAATTAAGAAGGCATTAGTTAAGCAATGGACCATTTAAAAAGATTAAATATAGGCCTGTCTACACAAATAAAAGCTGCATCTGTCTCTGAAAAAAAAAAAAAAAAAAAAAACACAGAAAAAAACAGCAGCAATATGATGTTACTGAACTCTGAAACCAAACAAAATTACTTTTTTAGTTTGAATGATCTGAATATGTTCTCGGTCACATCAAACCGCGACAGGCTTAACTGGATCCCAAAATTTAGCATAGGCTACTGGACAACTTAGCTGCCCTGTGTCCAAACCCATGGGGTTCGTCAAATAAACGCTGTTACATGCAGTCCTGTCAGACAAGCTGTCTCACTACTCCATGATTTTTGATTTCCTAATATTTCGTAATAGGCTAATTATTTGTGAAAATAGTAAACAGTAAACTGGTGAATTCCAATTGTCTCATTACTCTCTGCATTTTACAAATATTCGGAATGCGACGTTGTACAGTTTTTTTTTTTTTTTGCGACACAATAAAACAAAACTTGCGGGACAATGCAGATTTTTAGGGATAACATCATTACGCACAGCATTTTATCAGTAAAAGGCCAACTGGATGGAAACAGGCTGGAGACAGCTAATTTGTAATCTTTTTTTTTTAACGCATATTCACTTTGTCGATAACAAAAAAAGAGCAGAAAGTGGATGGAAACTTGGCTTGTGTCCTGCCCAACTTATTGTGTTGAACTGTTTTATATGCTTATGGTTGAATCGGAGTATGTTTGGATTGAGCTAATGTAACTACTTTACTGTGATAGTGACTGTAATGCTTATCTTGTTATACCTTTAAATGCAGGCTTATTATGGGTTTATTAACAAGTGGTTAAAGCTTACAACTTAAGCCTGTTATTATCTTGATTATGTTTGTTTATTCCTTGTGGAAGCAGTAGGGAGGTGGATGCGTTTGTGGTGCTGTGGCAGCTTCAGGGCACAGGCTAGAGCTCTTTAAATCCTTTAATATTGTTGCGTCCGCTTAAACCCCTAGACTCGTGTAGGACCAGGGTTTGAAATTAACTTTCACTCACCAATTTGGCTAGTACATTTTTAAGTTACTGGCCATTCAGAACTTCTACTAGCCAAATAAAAAAAGAAGAAATGAACCACATTAACTACTATTTATATATAAATATGTATATATATAGATTATAAGTTAAATCTTTCATTTCAGAATTAAATAATGTGCATGTGTCAGTGTTTTTGGCATAAACGTTTCATAATTGTGAAATATTTCATTATTTATATGTTTGAAGAGTTCAAACAGAGTCAGATGCTTTGCTTGGTCAGATGATTTATTTTGTGTCATGAGGCCGGCTAAACAAAATGGTACGAACTTCCCACTCATGTTCTTTGTCACTCTGCAGACACTTCACACTTGTTGCAATGAACAATATTGGCAACCCAATAATTAAATTCCACAGGGTTCTATGTGATCCTGTGATGGAAATGTTTTATTCACACAGAGCGCGTTTTTCCATTTCAATGCGCTACTTTTCCATTGTTTTTCCCACATCTCTGCACAGTTTGTATGTCTCCCTCATTTAACACACCTGATTCAGACCATCAGCTCATTAGGAAAGAGCTCTATGAACTGAACTGGGTGTGTCAGATAAAGGAGACATATAAAATGTGCAGAGCTGTGGGTCCCCAGGATTGAGAACCACTGCGCTAGACAGACATGTATGATCGTTGCGCTCGCATCTCAAGTCTTTTGCAGCATCTTGCACAAGAAGGCCTTGTTTTTAAGACGGCGTGTCAAGTTAAAAGAATTTCAACTTTTACACGCACTGCTGCTCATCAATTTCAGTTCCAAAACAGTGGAACAATCATAGGACCCCGGAGGCAGGTCAAGCATTGCAAGCTTTTGTTTACAGTAGCAGGTAAGAATGGCAACTGTTCTCTGTCCTGAGGTATCAAGGTCAAATGCTATAGCCAGTGAGATTATTTTCTTTCTTTTTTTCCATGTCAAAACTAGTAGCTATCTATTCTGCTGTTTGGCCATTTCTGTTATTGCATCACGTCTCAAAAGCACGTCTCGAGACAGGTAAGACATGTGTCTTTTCCAGAGTTGCTAATTTCCCAACACGACAGTATAGGACACTGGTCCTGTCTAAGAGGAAGCAGTACCAGTTTTCCTCTCCGCACGATAATCCCTGACCAGCACTGTGTCAACAACATCAAACTCTCTGTGTGGACTACATAGATCAGTAAGAACACCAGGCCTTTTGTGCCTTATAACAAGCATTAGCTACACTAGGTTTCGGTAAGTCCAGGCGTGTTTGCTATTTGCAATGCAAAAACAGCATAGCAGGGCTTTCTCTTGTTGTGCTGTGTGGGATATTTTGGTACTGTAGCAAGAAGGTATCCATTCTCTGTTGCAATGATATTAGAGGATTTCAGAGAATGTTTAAATGTCTGCTCAAAATGCACCACCAGAAAATTTGTGGGAGGGTGAAATGGGGCAGAGTGCACATTTTTCACACCATTAGCTTTTAAAAAAGAGCCAAACTCATCTGATGTAAATTGTGGGCCTTTGCCGCCTACCAGAGTTTCAGGTATGCTGTAATGACTGAATCAGTACTTGAATGGTCTTAGACGATGCCATGTAGTCCATTACGTGGACCTCTGGCCATTTTGAGTGACCATGGACAACCACCAAGAACATCCACCCCTTAAATGGACCAGCAAATTCGATGTGAATACGCTGAATATAAAGGATGTAAAGTTGAGAGACAGGGATTTTTGGTTTTGCTGGTATAACTAGCAGGTCTTTGATTTCTCTTCATTTTGAGAGTAAATACTGGTCCAATTCTATACTGGATCGTGTAATTGTGCGCTGCAATTAAAAGAGCCCAACTTTGGAGTCTCGGGCTGTGCTAGAGCTGGGGATGGTAGTAAGTAGACGGTGGTCGGTCAATACGGTAAAATGGCGTCCGTAAAGGTAAGCATGAAATTTCCTGACTCCAAAAATTATTCCAAACGCTTTACGTTCGAACTGTGCATAGTTTTACTCAGACAAAGTTTGAGACGCAAACACTATTGGTCTCTCCTGGGAAACAGCTCATATCCCACAGGGGTGAAGCATCACAAGCTAAACAAACTGGGAGTCTTTGACCACAGTGAGTGAGCACACCACAACAACTGAGCTTTAGCCTCCTGGAAAGCTTTCTCACACTTCGGAGACCAGTTCCATTTTATGATGGATGAAGAATTGTTGCCAGGTTCAGAACAATTTATTTTTATTTATAATTTACTAGTCCCAGAAAATATCAAAGCTGGCTAACATTAACTGGAACTGGCAACTGTGCAATGGCACACAGCTTGTCTTGGGACTTGTGAAGCCCTGCTGCGTCAATCACGTGTCCCATATACTTCAGTGAACTCTTATAAAACTCACTTTACTCTGGTCTCACATGACGGTCAAACTTCTAACCGACTCAGTACCTCCTCCAGGTTTGTCAGGTGATGATCATATTTTCCTGTGACCAGGATATCATCCAGGAAACAGATGTACGGCAGCCCCTGAAGTACTCGCTCCATCACTCTTCGGAATATGGATGATGCCAATGTTATTCCAAAAGATAATCTATTATATGAAAACATGCCCTTATGAGTGCTTATTTTGAGGTATTTGAGGTATCTTATTAACTGGCACTTGCAGGTAAGCGTGTAAGAGATCTAGCTTGCTAAATTGCTGCCCTCTGGTCAGTGAAGAAAATAAATCCTCAATCCGTGGTAATCGATAATATTCCACCCACAGTGCTGGATTTATTTTTAGTTTGAAGTCTCCGCAAATTGTCACATTGCCACCTTTCTGGACTACTGGCACAATAGGGGTTGCCCATTCACTGAACTGAACAGGTGAAATAATTCCTTGTTTCAACAGGCGGTCTAAATCCACTGGTGTTAGGTCTGATTGCATATGGCACAACACATGCTTGGAAAAATTTTGGCTGTTGTCCTGGTTTCAGATTTAAGGGGATAGTTCACCCAAAAATGAAAATTATGTCATTAATTACTTGGCCTCGTGTTGTTCCAAGACTTTTGTTTATTTTTGGAATACAAATGAATATCTTTTTGATGAAATATGAGAGCTATCTATCCCTCCCTAGACAGCTACGCAACTACCACTTTGACGTTTCAAAAAATTCCTAGAGATCGTAAAACTAACCTATATTAATCTAGTGGTTTAGTCCAAAATTTTCTGAAGAGTCACAATCACTTTAAATGATAAACAGATTTAATATAGGGGCTGTTTACACCTGGTCACTTCATGCGTTTTCTGTGATCGGATAGCTATCCGATTGTGAAAAGACCAGGTGTAAATGCCCTCCGAAACACATTTGAGACGAATTTAAATCCGATCACTCAAACCACATCAGGAGGTGGTCTGGGCCGCATTCCAGACGAAACTGGGCAAGTGTAAATGCATCTGGTTGTTGAAACCACGTATGTAAATTTTATTCCTCCCAACAATGCTAAAAAATAAATGTGTGAGAGCGTGTTATAGGTTATATGTCATGTTATGACGGCGCTACTGCAGCACGCATCGCCGCAGATGAGCGATCTATTCATCAAGCCGACATGCAAATCAAAGTGCAATTAAGTCGCAGACTCAACACACAATCATCTTCATTAAAAGTAAAGAAACAATGATCTTACCTTATGGGTTTGGAATGATATGAGGGTGAGTAATCAATGACAGAATTTTTGTGAGTACTATCTGAACCGCTAAGTTATCACAGAAAACTTTTGCATATTTTTTAAGAGATTCCAGAGTCTCTTCATTTGTCTGGTGTACTGCTCTCACAGTGTTGATTTGACACCAATTAAGTCGAATTCTGCAGAGCCATTCTCGTCCAAAAAGTGGTGCTGCATCACCTTTTACTATATACAGGGGTTTTTGTTTTCTATAAACGTTTTGTATGTTTAACTTAACACGCACTTTGATGACACCCTCTGCAGAAATCACTTTGCTTGTGTATGTCTTAAGGACAATACTTGTGTGGCACAATCGAATATGGCTCAGTTAAAGGGTCATGACACCCTAAACCAAAATTTCTGAGATTTTAACAGAGGTATGTGTGTTGAACACCATTGAAGACAATGTTAGCATCTGTTAGATTTAATAGTAGGGGGAAAATGGTTAAATTTGAGTTTTTATACGCTATTTTCGTCTTCCGGGTTTAAAATCTTCATCGTGTCCACGTCACAGGCTGTGACGTGGCAGAGCACGATAGTACTTTGATGACTCATCGGTGTCTCATAATTATTAATGAGACTGAGTTTTTTTATCCAATGAGAAGACACTGCCTCTTAATTATTCATGACACCACGTGGATCTTTCCAATGACAGACATGTCAAACTATGATATCGCGTAGTAGATGAGAGAGGTAATGATGGGACGCGCGTTTGTTTTCGTGGTGCAAAAGTTCCAGTGCATCTTTCACCGCGATGCTGCCAGGACTAGACTCCAGCCATCAACCACAGACACATCTAAACAATGTGTGTGTAGCAACCACTCAACTGGAGAATGGTGGACTTCGGCCTTGTACAGCAATGCAGGTTTCGTCTTGCGAGTGATGCGGTCCCGAGGACTTTTCTATCGCTTCAGAGGTGTGTGTGTGTGTGTGTGTGTGTGTCTAAAATGTAACCCTGACCGTTTTACTTGCCTTTTGTTAAATAATCACTCGTTATTAAAATGTAGATATTTCGATAATACCTCAATTGTACGGAACGTATGCTTAATTTGTGCACATTTCTATGTCACTGTCCATCTTTATTATGTGGGTTTAGGGGGCGCGGCTATGTACGGAACGTTTATTTATTTATTTTTTTGGAATAATCTTCAAATATATGCATTTATAGTGTGTATATAAACAAATATATATCTTATAATGACATAATTATACATATACATGTGCATTTATATGTTTTAAATAAAATTATAATTACTGTAGGCTAATATACAGTGTGTAGCAGGGCAAAAATAAGGTGTCAGTGTATTTCATTAGACTTTAACTTTGCCAGCTATAAAAAAAATCTAGCATTTCCTCATTGATTTTTAGTGACAGTAGATATGCATGCATGGGCCACTGGCGATGACAGTTTCCACCCTCCCCTCTCCCCTGCCGTGCCATACCACACCCACTCCCCTCCCTTCTTCTCACAGCCACCACGCCCAATTAAGTTGCATTTTTCAAAAAGATTGTGAGCTAGACTTGAGCTGAAAGAGGGGGGTGTCATGACCCTTTAAGCTCTGTACAGTTCTCTCGAAATAAGGGAAACCGCTGCTCCCTTTTCCACTCCCATGTCTGTCGCCAGCCCTTCAATTTTAGGTTTCACTTTCATCACTGTTGACATTTAACTAGTTTAGTTTTGCATTATACTCACTCGTGTAGTACCATTAAGCTGGCCCGGATCTACCATACGGGCAATCTGGGCACGTGCCCAGGGGCCCTTGCACAGAGAGGGGCCCTCCGTGATGGGAGTTTTTTTTTTTTATATATATATATATAAAAATAAGGTATTTTCATTCACCTTTATATATAAAGGTATGTCTCGAGAACCCCTCGCTCAATATTCCCCAAACTCTAATCCGAGTTATAGCCGTTCAAAGTCGGGGGTCCCATCGAACGGCTATCCGGTAGGGGGTGTCCCCGAGGCCCGCCACTCTCGCGTTCAACCAAGGGTCCCTATGGGAACTCCTCACCCGAATTTTAGCTCTTTGGGTCTTTGCGTTGCCGAGATACGAGCGATTTTCTTCTGAGATCGTGACGTCACCGACATCCCGCTGGCGGCCGCCATTTTGAAGCGTGCCCGATGGTTTTCGGCTAATATCTCCGTGAAAACACCTCCACAAATTCTGAAATTCTGGTGCCTCCTTTGGAGGGTGTGGTGTCAGGTAGGGGAGGGAGGCCCATGAGCTTCAGTGCCCAGGGGCCCCTGGGGGTACTAATCCAGCCTTGCCATTAAGTACCGCAGTCAATTTTTGCAGTGTCAACACAGTATAAGTATCTGAGGTTGTGTCATCGTCACTTCTTTCTGCATTAAAGCAACAATAAATAACTGTTCCTCTTCGGTCATCCTACAGGTTGGAAGCGGAATTGTCCATTACCGCTCTTGTAAATAATTTAGCTTACCGCAGCCTACTGTCGCACGCACGCTCGCTGTTTATCCAGCAGCACTGGCTTTGGAATGAACGATGTCCACAGATAAGGTGGAGTATGTTGCATGATTTTATGAAAGTATGATGTATTGCGACATCAGAAATGAAGAAAAACTAAATGATGACTATTGTAACGCTTGCCGTAAATCAAGTCTCATTGAAACTACAGAAACACTACCTTATTTGGCGAACTTGCATAGTGCAATTACAGCAGATATAGGGCCGCAAAGCGAATGTAGAAGTGCCTTTCACCCTGTTACGACTTGATTAACCCCTGAAACGATTTTGGAAAGGTACATTTTAAGGTAAAAAAGTTCTTTAGTGTTCCTTTAACATCCACCTTATGAATTCGACTTTTCTTCATGGTCCTTATTTATCATGAATTTCCCCTTGACTGCTGGTTTGGATACTTTGTCACCAGTTTTCTTACTTTTACACATCTGTGAAATGTGTCCTCTCCTGCTACAATTGTGACAATGTGGCTCCATATAAAAACTTTCAATGTGGTAACAAAACTTAGAGGTAAGTCTGCTGTGTATATACCTCCTGTCAGGCTAACTGAGTTGATTAACTGAACGTGCTCCTCCCATACTTTGTCAATAAAACATCAAACATTTTTTAGCGTCTGAAAAACAACATTCAGCTTGGAGTGCCCTCCAGTGGCAAACAGGGAAGGTTGAATTATCCCAAAAACATGACATATTCATACATAAATAAGTTAAAGTAACAGTGTTTTAAAATATGAGATAATGTTTTCATGATGTTAGCAAAAAATATCCTGATATCCATCTGATATATTGCGTCGCTGCTAACTGGGTACCTGTTCATGCATGTTACTTTCATGCAATAAATTAGAGAAGAATATATATAAACCGTCTAGGTTCATCATTTCGTATTGACGGTGAAAGAATTGACTGTCTTACTGGCTCTGTGTTTTAGGCTATTGCTTTGAAAAGTGACAGGGAAGTTTGCAGTTGACTTGCTCTATATCAACACTGCATTTGACGTAAAGAGATCCCTCTCTTTATAAGAAATAAAGCAGACTGCATGTAATTAGTGTTTAGTGTATGTGGTAATGTAAACACTGAATCTTTCAAATAACCAAGGTCATTTCAATGTTGAGCTCATTTCTTACTTTCACTATATTTAAGGTTTTTCCAGGACAACTGTATGGAAATGACTGTGGTACTGTTTTGTTGATGGTAAAGGCACTTTCACACCGGATGCGTAACGAAAAAGCGAAACGAAAAAGCGAATAGTTCGTGTGCGAATAGTTCGCATCAAAACCATTCACATCAGCCGCGACGCGAATTTGCGACGTCTGTGACGTTCAGAGAGCTTCAACATTCTCAAACTTTCGCGCGAATCGCGCCGACAGCTGAGAAAACATGGACACTTCATCATCATCATCATCATCATCATCATCATCCAGTCATAGTCATAGCATCCAGTGAAGACAAGCTTTTCATTTTATTTAAAAGACAGAAAAGAAGGTTTTGGGTGCACCCAATCTTACAGAACAGAGAGTCTGAAGGGGAGTATGCTTATGTGCACAGTTTTTTTTTTTTTTTTGTGTCTTCAACTAAACACAGTGCGTTTTGTAATGTAACTATACATGTAACACACGAAGTAAGTAAGTTAAAAATCATTCGACTAGAAACTGTAGATATCACACAAAGAATGTATAGTATACTAAAAGCAGCCCTAAATAGTCTCACTACATTTTGTTACGTGTTCAAAGTAAACACGGTCTCTGTCTCTATCTTTGACGATAATAGTGTTAGCTTTCCCAAATGTAGTTTGGCCTGCTAGCCTACACAGCACAGGACTATATGACTAAAACTATCACACAACAAACTCACAGTCAAGATAACCGAGTTGGTTGGCAATGCTACGCCACACATTGTCTTTCAAATCGTTGTCCTTGTAGTATGTGATTGGCTGAAGCCTATTCTGTCGCCGCAAAAGTAAAAAAAAAATCGACATCGAAGCGAATAAAATAAAAGTCGTTTTTTCGCCGCTGCGCATTCGCGTTCGGTGTGCAAGCACTCATTACACACAGCTGATCGAAAAATAAAACCATCGCGCGAATGATTCGTGCGTCAAAATCGCGTCCAGTGTGAAAGGGCCTTAAGATGTACAGTATATTTGTGGTTAATTAAAATAGTTTTCCTTTAATACTGTCTTGTTTTTTCATTTATAGTCTGGGTAATACTTTATTTTAATGTGTCCGTTACACATGTGACATGTACACTTTAAGAAATTGACTGTGAAATTCACAGTAATAAACTGGCAGCAAGTGACAAGTAACTTTCTGTACAAAAAAAACAACAAAAACAACAACAACAACAACAACAACAACAACAACAAAAACCCCAGTAACTAACTGGCAGCAAGTGACCAGTAACTTACTGTAAAATAAAAACACGCTTATAAACTAGCAGCTATTGACAAGTAACTTACTGTAAAATAGTCACAGTATTTAACTGGCAACAATTGTCAAGTAACTCACTGTAGAAGTAATAACTATAATTTTGCTGTTTTCATTTACAGTAACAACCATGTTACTGTAAAGTAAAACATACTAATTTGCAAGTACTGCTTTTTTAACGTTAATGGTGTTTTCCCTGTAAAATAAAACAGTAATTTCCAAATAGTGTATTTTTGGTTACAGTAGTAGTGTTTTAATTAACTTTAAAATAAAATAGTTATTTCTGCTTTACTGTAAACAATTTTTTACTGTAAACTAGAAAGTTTAATTCTGTATTTTTAAGTTACAGTGCCAGTAATGTAACGCCTCAGTTACAACTGTAACCTTGGTTCCCAAAAGGGGGAACGAGATGCTGCGTGATTGACGCTGTGGGAAAGCTTTGCGTGATTGTGTAGTGAAGCACATGTGAAATCAGTCCAATGGTGTGACGAAACGTCAGAGGCGGGTGACGTCACTAACCAGGAAACTAAAAAGCCTGCCCAAACAATGTAACACTAGCTTCTAATAGGCTGACACTTTCAAGGGAACTCGCACTGCGTCGATTGACACTGTAGGAATGTATATACCCTCGCTGCCATAATGACCAGTTTCTGTCTAGTGTGAATTGTGAAGAAAGCACTAAGACGAGAGCACCTGAGCCTCAGGTGTAAAGCTCAAGTCCAGGTCATAAAAACTCACAAATGTGTGGCGTGAGGACCAGCCTGCCGCATCACAAACTTCTTGAAGTGAAATTCCTTACTCTAGAGCAGCCATTCTCAAACTGTGGTCCGCGGACCACTAGTGGTCCGTGAGGGTACTGCAGGTGGTCCGTGGAAAGGCTAAATAAAATATAAAATAATATTTTTTTTACCTTCATTTTACCAGGAAATTCCCATAAAAAAAGAAAAGTAAAAAGAATATGTAGGCCTATATTGATATAACATTTTAATTAAATTGTCAAGTTATTGTGTGATTACTAAAATAGCCTAGTGGTGTTCGGCCGTGACATTCAAGTTCAGTGCCGTTAGAACCACAACATTGGTTCGGTGGATAGCAACAGGTTCTCTGAAGAGAAAAGGGCAGAGGCAAATATGTTCTCATTATCACATCACACGCATAGCCTTTAATGGTGCGTTCACAACGGACGAAATTTCGCTTCAAACTTTTGTTTTTACGCGCGTCAATTTAGCTCTTGACGCGCGAATTGATACAAAGTGGTCAAGCGTATCACTAGACGCGGCAGGCGCGAATTTCACATAATCCCTTTTTGAATTTGACGCGCTATTCGCGTCCGGTGTGTGAACGCACAGTTAGGCATAGGCAGTTTATATGAAACGAAATGTTTATAAATGGAATGAATAAGGCCTGTTATTATTTAATTTCCAGTTAGTTTCTTGATCTCGCGTTTCTGAAATGTTTTGCAGATGTGCTGTTAAGTGGACAAACTTTTTGAGGACTTGTAAAACTCTGAAGATTAATAATAATAATCCCCTAAAATCGCCAAAGGTTTTGAAATGTTGACTATATTCCAGTGTTCTTATTACTGTATAGATTTCATACTACATTGCTATGGAAATAAGCCTGTTGTTCAAATGAACCTGATTATGCCCTGGGCGCTTGAGTAGCCTAAATAAATAAATTAAATATGTGGCAGCCGTTGTGTGCAGTAAACTTTCCTTTAACAAGCCTGTGATGTGATGACCAGTTATAGTTTTAGTGCTAGTAAGCCTATTTAGAGGTGCAGATTAATTCAGGTAGGACTGTGTGTAGACATATTTTATTATGTGTATTATGAGGTGGTCCGAGAAAATTCTTGATTACAAATAGTGGTCCACACACTCAAAAAGTTTGAGAACCCCTGCTCTAGAGCTTTAGAGGCTTACCATTTTCCTAGTTGAATGGGCCCGGACTGCCAAGGGGTAGGTAATCTGGCCGACTTCATAAGCAAGAGAGTTAGCCTTGACTATCCATTTGCTCATCCTCTTCTTAGATGCTGGGGACCCAAAACACACAAACAGTTGTTCAGATCTACACCGTAGGGCAGCTCTGTGGACATAGGCATCTAATGCCATAACTGGACAAAGCAGATTATTTATTTCCTGCTCAGAATCCTGGAATGGAGGAGGACAGAAGGCCTCTAAACAATAGATCTAGCCACCTTAGAGGGGACTTTAGGAATGTACCCTGGTCTAGGGTGAAGCAACGCCTTTACCATGCTGGGTGCAAAATCCAAGCACGAAGGGGCAAATGACAGAGCTTGCAAATCTCCTGTCCTTTCAAGAGATGTGATAGCTAGGAGGAACGTCTCGAGAGTCAGAAACTTGACTGGAACCTCTTCAATAGGCAAAAGGGAGCCAGGGATAGGCCTTGGAGCACCATGGGCAAATACCATGCTGGTACCCTAGTGCTAACTGCAAGCCTCAGCCTCAAATTGCCACGGTGGAAACGTGTTACCAAGGGGTCTCTCCCTAAAGCCATACCATCCAAAGGAATGTGGTAAGCAGCTATGGCCGCCACATAAACCTTTAAATTGGACAGGGAGAACCCTGCAGCAATAACGACATCTTGATGCCGAAACGCTAGCTGATGCGACTGCGCTAAAATCAACCAATCGTCGATGTAGTTCAGAATGCGGATGCCTTGCAGACGCAGTGGTGCTAGTGCTGCATCCACACATTTGGTGAAAGTGCGAGGTGATGAAGCTTGGCCAATTGAAAGAACCCGATACTGGTATGCTTCGCCCCCGAATGTGAACCTCAGGAACTTCCTGTGTTTTGGAAGGATGGATACATGGAAGTATGCGACCTTGAGATCTATTGTAACAAACCAGTCCTTGGATCTGATCTGTGGTATGATTTGTTTCGAAGTTAACATTTGGAATTTGAGCTCACTGATTCAGAAAACGCAGATCCAAAATGGGACGCAAGCCTCCATTCTTCTTTGGAACGAATAAAATACCGGCTGTAGAAATTGGTCTCTCTGTAGGTACACATTCTATGGCCTCTTTCCCCAGCAGAGTTTTTGTCTCCTGTTCCATAACCAGAGCCTGCTCAGGGCCCTCCACTGTGGGTAGGACCCTGATAAATCTGGGTGAGCGAGACCCGAACTGAATAGTGTGTAACCCTTTTGTGTGTAGGACCCATAGAGATATATTTGGCAGTAGCTTCCACGCCGCCAGAAAATCTACTAAAGGAACCAGCCTCTTGAGGCTGGCCTCTGGTGTTTTTCGAGCAACCAATTCGGTGCCCTGAAGTGGCGCACCGGCAGGGAACAACCGAACTGGTAGCTCTTGGACCCTCCTCGGAGGGGGCAAGCATCCCAGTGCCGCTACGTTTCCGGGCGGACAATGAGATCGGGGCTTGCCAGAGACCACTGCGCCCTGAAGCACCGAAGGGAAATGGGAATGTATACTGAGGTGTTGACCACTTCCCTCTAGAGGGGACTTCCCTCAGAGGTCTGGCGCCATAGGCATCAGGACTCATATCCAACGCGGCTCTGCAACTGCGTCAGGGCCAATTCCCCCGTCCTCAATCAGGTCTCCGAACACATCTGCCTGGTAGGCCTGCAGCACGCCCATAGTATGCAAATATGCTGCTGCCTGACCAGACGTAGAATATGCTTTGCCCACCAAAGCCGAAGTGATTCTGACCAGCTTGGTGGGCAGTGTCGGGGCCTTTAGGGACAATGCAGACTGAGGGGAGAGGTAGCTGGCTAGCGTCTAGCATCGCCCCATAACCATGTTCTTTACGGGCAACTATAGAGGAGTAGTGTGATGTCTGTGCACTGTGTACTCTATAGGAGACTGGTTTCTTCCACAATCTCGACACCTCTGTGTGGAGATCGGGAAAAAACTGACTGGCCAGCTGAGAAGCAGGACGTTCGTCCCAAAAGTGAATTAGATGATCGCTGCCTGCCTTCACAAGCACAACCTCCGCATCGGGGCCTTCTATGTTTAATCTGGCGACAACGCGAGACACAACCTCCACTTGTTCCTCATACGCTGAAGAGTGAGGTAGTGAGTCCTCAGCCTCTCCTGTGTCAATGCTTTCAATATCCAACTGCTCAGAGCTGGATATATGAAGCACAGGTGCCTCACCCAGTGTGGGAAATGCAGCGCATGCTTCCTGACACTGGGAAAAGGCACTAGATCTATCAGGTGAGGGCTGAGATAAGGCTGGGCCTGTGTCGAACCCCTCTAAAAGATCCATTTGTGATCCCCATGATCAGAACTGTGGGGAATGCGAGCCTGAGCGCTTTCCTCAAAGAGCGCCAGGCGAAAGCGGAGCATCCTTAGTGGAAGCTGTTCACAGTCTGCACAGCCAGCACCCTCCGGCTCTGACTGTGCATTCTCCACTCCCAAACAAAACAACAACTGCAGAAAGGCAGCAAACAATACTATTTATTCTTAATTGTTGAACATTAGCAAGCAAACATTTTTCTTGTCCTTAATGGGTGAGCATACCATGGCAACCACACACAGTATGATGATAGGAGATACACTTTGTGACACGCCTCCAGTGCAAAGAGAGGTTTTAAGCTGCCTCAAAACAAGATCACTAGAGATGGTGGAATATGGTTAACAAAAAATCTTTCATTTAAACAAAAAACATGAGAAGGAAGTAAATCTTGAACCGAGGTTCTTCCCGGTCTTCCTTCCACATGCCTAAACCAAAACTATGCCACCCTTCAAAAGTAAAGATAAGACTTTACAGAAGAGTTAGCAGGGATTACTTAGGCTTCACTCTCTTCAGCCAGTCACACTCTGGGCCATCCTCATCTTCAGCACCTCATCCTAGGCAATCTGTACCCAGAAAAAACCAAACTTGAGTGCAACAAGGTTCCTGGTTTTATTGTGATGTCCATAGGCTATCATTGGCCACGTTTCGGAGGGTGAGCAGGTGGAAGTACTCATGATTTATATTTTCTCCTAGCCGAGACCTACTCCTATGCAGGCTATAGAAGTTTATGAATAAAATGTAACACTTTGTGTTGCAGAAGAGCATGGAAGAAGCGTTATGGTTTCTCATTTAGCTGCTGTAGGACATTGTTAAACATATGTAATGGGCACATACTACTGGTTACATTTGTGATTACTTATGTTTATTCAAACTAAAAACTGTCTAATATCAAAGCACCACAATCCAAAGTGTATAATCTGTCAGCTTGGATTTGAAAATTCAGTTCAGCCAAAATCTCTGCCCCTCACTATTTGTGAAGTTATAGGCAAGACTATATTTCATATCTACGGAGCCCCACACATGACATGCAGGAAAAAAATAGTAAGCTAATTCGTGTGCACGATTTACTAATTTCTTCCCTCAATTTAGAAATCGTGCCTTATTTCTATATTGGTATATTCTTGATCACTCGAGCCTCACTTTACTGCATCATCAGCTGCGCTCAAATGATCTGCCCTTATATTGTTAAAGTTTGGTTATTTAAGAAATATCCCTCTTGATATGTGTGATATATAATTTATTTAAACTGCGAAGTTAAAGCATAAATTTAAATTATTGTGACATGTGAAGGGGGAGGAGAATTTATACGTATGTCAGGTTTCTCAACAAGAAAGACTTCTGCATAGGATACACCTGCTCATAACTCCTCTGGAAGCTTCTGCATAGGATACACCCACTCATAACTCCTCTGGAAGCTTCTGCATAGGATACACCTGCTCATAACTCCTCTGGAAGCTTCTGCATAGGATACACCCACTCATAACTCCTCTGGAAGCTTCCTCACTCCTCGTTCCTCGCGGTGCAATTAAAGAATTGAGATGTCCTTCAAGATGGCTGAGCTCGACGCAGAAGTATAAATATTGAGAAGCACCCCAAGTATAAATATCAGAGCATTAGCTAACTGTAGCCTCAGCTTGTTCCTCTCACACAGATTTGTTGGTAGCATTAGCAAGCCTCTCTTCTACATTATATAGTAGGCGAAAAACAGTGACAAAAGAAGTATGTCCGAATTCACACTACTCATAAAAGAGTAGGCAAAAAGTACTCAAATGACCTACTTCTTCCGGTGAGATTCTGAAGTGTGCATACGATGGACACTTTACTATCCCATAAGGCCACGGGAGAGGATTTGTGAATGGCAGTGAAGTGACGTAACTTACGCTGGTAGTTCACATGATAAGGGCAACATGACGAATATAGTACGTCCAGATTACATTCATACTACACACACACTCATACTTTATTGAACATACTTTTTTAACCGGTAGTGAAGTAATTGCTTATTCAAAATAAGGTATACTCAAGAGAGTATGTCATTTCGGACGCAGCTCTAGTTTCCTAATGTGTGCTTGTTTGTTCCCTCAGTTGCACTAACTTGGATTGGTTAAATGCAGAGGACAAATTCCGAGTATGGGTTGTTACTATACTTGGCCTTCACATGCCACTTTCATTTACACTTTACTGATTATCCTCACCTGTGTTTAATTGAGTTTGCTTGTGTATAACCCTGGTCCTGTTCAGATCTATGACGGTTCAAAACGGAATAGAGTTTCCCGCTGTTTGCGCATACTAACCATTCTCCTACATTGGTTCTTTATTCGTTTTAAACAGCAGACTTAATATTTATCTATTTCTGGTCATAATTGTGAGAGAATGAGCATATGAACCGTTGTGCTGAGCTACTTATATTTATCACGCAGTAAAAATGCCCCTCCCCACGCCTAAAACCGGTCTGTGGATGAGAATCTGAAACAAGGACTGGTGGGACGTTGTCCTGCTCCACTTCACAGACGCTGAGTAAAAGGAGAATTTTAGAATGACGGGACACTCATTTATATGACACTTTATTCAACAGGAAGAACAGCTCATTCCACGTGACATACATCATTGCACATGCACAGTGCTTTCAGTTTCGGTTTTCAATCCGATCAAGTGTTTACATGTTCTCTCGATCGGATTAGCAAAGGAATAAACCACCCCTATTTCATTCAGATCGAGCTCAGTCGCATTGATTAAGGTGTTTACATGAGGGCTTTTCAGTCCAATTGAGCCATCAATCCGATTACTAACGGATTATTTGTTTTTTTTACATTGCTGATTACTGTGACTATCACAGTCTTTCATTACTGCAATTTTGGACTAAATACACAGTATTCTACTGTGAACTTGTATACAGTAATTTCCTGTGCACAAATGGGTAGTTTTAATGTGAAACAAATGCAGCATTTCTCCGTTAGAAGTGAAAAAAATAAGAAAAAAGGAAGCAGCCATTTTACAAAGGAGAGAGCTTTTGATTTAAAGCCTAAACATTTTAAAAGAGAGTAATAGAGTGAAAATAAAGAGTTTTAAGTTCTTTTCCAATCAAATCTGGGTGATATACTGTTAAAATAAAGAATCAGAGTATTGATGACATGTATGTATGTATGTATGACATACAGTTGTTTTATTTTGTGTTTGAAGCATACAATAATAATATATATAAGATATAATGTTTAATGTTAACTTGTGTATAACTTATTCTACAAAGAAAATCTTTTTCAAAGATTTTCTTTGTAAAATAAGTTATGCAGTTGAAGAAAGAAAAGAGAAAGAGATCTGAAATGTCACAATGATTATATCTGTTGTCAAATCAGATAATGTGAATGAGTGATAAGTTCTCTCCATTATGCAGTTTTTTTTTCTTCTTTTTTTTTTTTTCTGTTGATGCATACTTCTTGAGTCGACCTTGGACTAGTGAACGGTGAGCCAACAGTGTCTAATTGATGTCGCAACGTGTCTTTCTCTGGAGCTAATTCAGTAGCCTTAATCTGTCTTCAATCCCTGGAGACAGATAAGAGAATACAACACCATACACTTCGGATGCCTTAAGTGAAACAGAGTTTTAAGGGTAGTAAATCTTTCTTCGGTCATGTGACTACTTCTACTTCTTCTATTTTTCTATTTCTATTTTTTTATATATATATATTTTTTTTTTCCGTAAGGATCAGACTTCATAAAAGGAAAAAAACAACAACACAAGGAAAAGACTTCTGAACTGTGTTTGGGGAAACATTTATTTTATTTCTCATACCAACAGGCCTGATTGGATTTCCTCTTGGTTCAATTGACTGTATGTTTGCAAACTTTCAACTTATTTTAATTTGATAGTACCAATACAATACATTTTATTCTTTACAAGTTGTAGTGAAATTGCTGTCTCAAATCCTCCTTACGAACTTAGACGTTCAGTATAGTGTCATGCTACTGTACCCATTCAACCTGATCTGTTCATTTAGAACCCCACACTTGAGTGTTAAAACGGATTACATGTTTTTTTTTTGTTTTTTTTTGCAGTGTATTTACTAATAACTATAAATAGCCCTAAACCAAACCCTATACCTACCCGGACCATATAGTAAGTACATGTAGTTAATCAATATTACTCAGTACTTAAATGTATAATCACACTGTGGGGACACATTCAAATAAAGTGTTAACCACTTTCAGAATGTCATTTATAAAGGGCATTAACTTTTATGTTGTGAGCAGTTGGACATGGCAGAGCTGAGGAAATATTGGTTTGTGATGTTAATTGAGAATTGTGGACTGGATAGGTACAGGGTTTTTTTTTTTTTTTTTTTTTTAAATACTTAAAGCTTTAATGAGAAATGTTATGTAACACTTTTATATTCTATCACACTCAAGGAGTCCAAAGCCATCCTGGGAGGTGATCTGCAGCCTGTATTTAGGTGGCAAAAAAGGAGGTTTGAAACAATCTCTCAGGTAAAAACATATATTTGGGAATCAGACGGTTAAAAATAGCATGTTATAATGACACTAGGTAAACTTATGCTGTATTTTTTCCACAAAGAGGAAGAACCTTTCCATCACATACAGGTAACATGTACCTGCGACTGTGTAGTAGCTCATCAGGAAAAGGGACAGTTATCTCAAAAAAGGTAGTACTAAAGGTAACAGGCTCAAACTGAAAATTCATATTTGTTTTTTTTTTAGGCAGATGAAACAAATATTTCACCCCTGGAGCTTGCACTGGAGAAGGCAGTGGTTCAGTGGTTCACAAAAAGTAGGTTTTGTTTGAGATGGTTGCTGCATCAGGCCAAGTAACATTTGATTTGTTTTGTGCTTTTTAATATTTATGATATTTCATTTGTGTTGTCATTATTGTTGAGCATATTTTTATTTATCCTCTTTTGTATTGTGTTATTTTTTATGTGTGTGATGTATCTGAAAGAAGTTCAGGTTTCTTGTGTCCTTTGCATGGAGAATGAAGAAGCTGCTGAGGCTCTGGGACAGTTATTCAGTGCAGAGTTCAGAGAGCATGATGCTGTAGAGCCACTGATGTTTGTTTTTACATTTATGCAGGACATGCATATGTAGCAGGGTGGAATAACTCCACCTATTGGGGTAATCTGTTACTCTCTTTTACATATTGTTGTTATGCTCTGCAGATCTGCGGGTCCTCCCTGCCTACTCAATGGGATTGAGCGTCAATATTAAATCGTGAAGCGTCTAAAGGCTGATTTATACTTCTGCGTCGGACCTACACTGGAGCCTCTACGCTGTAGGCAACGCGTTGGTTTTCATTTAAGGCCAATTTATACTTCTGCGTCGAGTGTACGCCGTAGTGTACGTCGTAGGCTACGCACGTAGGCGACGCCGTCGTGAGCATTTATACTTCTGCGAATGTCTGTGTTGCTCTGCAGTTACACCGCCGAAACGCTAGTTGGCGCGGGTGGGTTTTAATGTTCCACTGTGTTTACATTCCTCGCGGCTGTTTTGAGTTTAGGTTTCTACGAGCAATGGCGACTGAAGGAGTCATACAGATGGCTGTATTTCCGCACTTCTTCAAGCAATCTCTCGGTCACTTGGTCTATTTCCATGGCTCTTCACTGATCTTCGGAATTTAAAAATGGCGGGCGGGCGGTGCAGAGTGCAGAAGATCATTCCGGAAATGCGTAGGAGGAAACGCGATGCTATCCAGCCGACCAATCACAGATCTTGCGGTCCGCTTCGCCGCGACGCGTAGTTACATTTTTGAGGAGGTGCACGTCAGGGTACGCCGAAGGGTACGCGCGCTACACACAGCCTACGACGTAGCTACGGCGTGAGTTCAACGCAGAAGTAAAAATTGTATAATTTAATAATAATATATAATAATAATAAAACGTATAAAAGTATAATTGTGACTACGTTGCTGTTTTGCCTCTACGTCTAGTTTATAGTAACTGTGCGCTCGTTGTTGCGGTGTCGTTACGCGTCTTGGTCGGGGCTGGTGCGGCTTGCTGGCTGGTCTGTCTTCACCAGCTGCCACCTGCTTGATCTGCTGATTGTGCATCAGTATATTGAGTTTATTTTTATGAATGTTTGTTATTTTTTGTTATGGTTCATAATTCACTCTGGGCATTGTCATTTATAACTGCTGAGAGTCTGAGTGAATTGTGTGCTTTTAATTTGTTTTCTCTTAAGATAAGTCATTTGTATTTTGTGTTTGTTTTCTTTTGCTGTGTTATACCTATATTGTCTTTTATAAGCTTGTTGGTTTTGTATCTGTTTATTTTCTTTGCAGGAGCTGGGGGTTTCTGGAGCGGGGAGGCTAGCTGCTATCGTATGGTGTGTGGTGATTACACCTAGTGCCGTGTGTTTCCTTGCATCCAATCCTCACGTGTGTGCGGGCGTGTGTTTGGGTTACTGGGGTTCTTCTAATTGAGGCAGCTAGCCTATGCCTCCAGGTACCTCCACTGCTGGTCAACTAGCTCAACTTAAATATAGGTTTGTGGTTGTTATGTGTGTCTGGTACAGATTGTGCACGTTACTGTAAAATTGATTTGAAGAATCTTGCTGTGACGTTTTAAATATTTATATTTTCAATGTTGATGAAAATAAAAGTGTACGTCTTTTTCTATATGACTGTAACGATCACCAGCTGGAGTGCCCTTGAGAGCCACCAGAGGGCACTCCACATAAGACTCTCCTATTCACTCACAAACTACAATTCCCATAACTCACTGCCTGGACTCATCATCACTTATCACTGATCACATTCACCTGTACCTCATTCACTGATTGTATTCACCTGTCTCATCCTGTTAGTCTGTCTATTTATACCATGTTCATTCATTCACTCACTGCGAAGTCTTGTTGTACTGTCAGTCTGCATTTCCGAGCGTTTATTCCGTGTTTGTTTTCTGTTTTGACCCTGGACTGTTTATTGGACTCTGTTTATTGCCGCCTGCCTTGACCACTGCCTGTTTACTGGTTTACGAATTTGGATTACCCTTATTTATAAAGCTGCATTTGGATCGATCTTCTTGTCTCTGAGCATTCATGACAGAAGACTTCGCCACTTCAGATCCAGCAGCCGAGAAAGAACCGAGACCCACCATGGACCCACTAATCAGTCTCTTCCGCCTCAGCCAAGGTAACCGATCCATTGAGGAATATGTTGACGAATTTTGTGAGCTCTGCCATGGGGTAGACTTGGACGATGCAGTCTTAAAGGATAGTTTCCGATATGGGCTTGAGGACATGTTAAATTATCTCATGCCTGACAACACCCCTCAATGGACTTTAGGTCAATATATTGAATTCGCCCTGAGGATAAGCGGCTCATCCTCTTCTGTGGGCCCTGTGGATGAGGGTTCCCATGAACTTACCACACCCGTTGAACCAGAATTCTGCTATACCTCCCCGTACTCTCGTTATGTCTTAGCAGAATTTCCAGAGCCCTGTCGCTTCTCAGCAGATCTTCCAGAGCCCTGTCGCTTCTCAGCAGATCTTCCAGAGCCCTGTCACTTCTCAGCAGATCTTCCAGAGCCCCGTCACTTCTCAGCAGATCTTCCAGAGCCCCGTCACTTCTCAGCAGATTTTCCAGAGCCTCGTTACGTCTTAGCAGAATTCCCCGAGCCCTCTACTGTTGAGGGGGCGTTTCCAGGGACTGTTCCCGTCACGCCAGCCATCAAGCTAGTCACCGGATCGGTCTATTATCGTCCAGGACTGGTATCCAGTGTGGCCGATACCCCGCTGAGGTCAGTACGTGTTGCCATAAGGGCCATCGTGCAGGAGTCTCGTCCCGCTGAGACTATCCTGCATAAATCATGTTTCACCGAGACCTTCCTGCCTGAGCATCTTCCTGCCGAGCCTGCACTTCACGCCAGTCCAGTCGAGCCTGCACTTCACGCCAGTCCAGAGCTGTGTTCACCGCTGGTCCTGCCCAGCACAAAGCCTTCACCGCTGGTCCTGCCCAGCACAAAGCCTTCACCGCTGGTCCTGCCCAGCACAAAGCCTTCACCGCTGGTCCTGCCCAGCACCAAGCCTTCACCGCTGGTCCTGCCGCCCAGCTCAGAGCCCTCTTTGCCGCTGGTCCTGCCGCCCAGCTCAGAGCCCTCTTCGCCGCTGGTCCTGCCCAGCTCAGAGCCCTCTTCGCCGCTGGTCCTGCCCAGCTCAGAGCCCTCTTCGCCGCTGGTCCTGCCCAGCTCAGAGCCCTCTTCGCCGCTGGTCCTGCCCAGCTCAGAGCCCTCTTCGCCGCTGGTCCTGCCCAGCTCAGAGCCCTCTTCGCCGCTGGTCCTGCCCAGCTCAGAGCCCTCTTCGCTGCTGGTCCTGTCCAGTTCAAAGTCCTCTTCGCCGCTGGTCCTACCCAGTTCAAAGCCCTCGCTGCCGCTGGTCCCGTCAAGCTCAGAGCGCACTGATCCTGATCCAGAGCCAGAGCTTCACGTCAGTCCTGCCGAGCCAGAGCCAGAGCTTCACGCCAGTCCTGCCGAGCCAGAGCCAGAGCTTCACGTCAGTCCTGCCGAGCCAGACCCAGAGCTTCACGTCAGTCCTGCCGAGCCCGAGCTTCACGTCAGTCCTGCCGAGCCAGAGCCAGAGCTTCACGTCAGTCCTGCCGAGCCAGAGCCAGAGCTTCACGTCACGTCCGCCCGTCCAGAGTCTCGTCCCGCCGAGACTGAATCTGTTCCTGAGCCTGAATCTGTTCCTTTTTCTACACCTGTGTCTTCGGACAAGATGGCAGAATCCACGCCTGTGTCTTCGGACAAGATGGCCGACTCCACGCCTGTGTCTTCGGACAAGATGGCCGACTCCACGCCTGTGTCTTCGGACAAGATGGCCGACTCCACGCCTGTGTCTTCGGACAAGATGGCCGACTCCACGCCTGTGTCTTCGGACAAGATGGCCGACTCCACGCCTGTGTCTTCAGACAAGATGGCCGACTCCACACCTGTGTCTTCGGACAAGATGGCCACCGCCGAGCCAGTGTCTCAGGACAAGATGGTCTCCGCCGAACCAGTGTCTCGGGACAAGATGGTCTCCGCCGAGCCAGTGTCCTCAGCAGAGTTACCCTCAGCAGAGATGGCTGCCGACATGCCTTTCCCTGAGCCGGTGTCTGTTCCAGATCCAGATCCGGAGCCAGTGTCTGTGTCTGTTCCAGTTCCTGAGCCGGAGCCAGTGTCTGTGTCTGTTCCTGTTCCTGAGACGTTGGTGCCAGTTCCAGTGCCAGTTCCGGTGGTACCAGTTCCAGTGCCAGTTCCGGTGGTGCCAGTTCCAGTTCCCGAGCCGTTGGTGTCTGTTCCAGTTCCTCCGCCGTGGCCGCCCGAGGGGTCTTCACCGCCGTGGCCGCCCGAGGGGTCTTCACCGCCGTGGCCGCCCGAGGGGTCTTCACCGCCGTGGCCGCCCGAGGGGTCTTCACCGCCGTGGCCGCCCGAGGGGTCTTCACCGCCGTGGCCGCCCGAGGGAAAGTCTCCGCCCAGGCCGCCTGAAGGTTCGTCTCCTCCCTGGCCGCCTGAAGGGTTGTCTCCCCCCTGGTAGCCTGCACAGCCTGCTCCGCCCTGGTCGCCTGCCCAGCCTGCGCCGCCCTGGTCGCCTGCACACCCTGCTCCACCCTGGTCACCTGCACACCCTGCTCCACCCTGGTCACCTGCACAGCCTGATCCGCCCTGGCCTCCCATCCTGCTGCAGTATCCAGGTCATCTGCCGCTCCACGGGCCTGGCCCTCCATCCCGCCCCCGGGTCCGCCTCCGCTCCACCTCCCTCCTGGACAGTTTAGGAGCGTCTGGAATCCGCTCCTTAAAGGGGGGGCTATGTAACGATCACCAGCTGGAGTGCCCTTGAGAGCCACCAGAGGGCACTCCACATAAGACTCTCCTATTCACTCACAAACTACAATTCCCATAACTCACTGCCTGGACTCATCATCACTTATCACTGATCACATTCACCTGTACCTCATTCACTGATTGTATTCACCTGTCTCATCCTGTTAGTCTGTCTATTTATACCATGTTCATTCATTCACTCACTGCGAAGTCTTGTTGTACTGTCAGTCTGCATTTCCGAGCGTTTATTCCGTGTTTGTTTTCTGTTTTGACCCTGGACTGTTTATTGGACTCTGTTTATTGCCGCCTGCCTTGACCACTGCCTGTTTACTGGTTTACGAATTTGGATTACCCTTATTTATAAAGCTGCATTTGGATCGATCTTCTTGTCTCTGAGCATTCATGACAATGACGCACGTCTCCTCACCCATCCTTTGATTAACGAACCTGTTATTCCCCAGTATTCTGGGGTGGCGTAGTCGACCATTGTTGCCATTATAGGCGTCTCAGCTGGAGTTGCCCACTCCCCGCTTTGCCACACATACATTTCTTGAGCATGTGGTAGATAATTTTATATCTTAGGACCTACTGCCGAACACAAAGTCCAAGTACTTGTCCATTTTTTAATAATACAAAATCAAGTAATTGTAATAATTGTTCAATCTGTAATCTTTAATTTATTTTGTTTTAAGTTAATTACATAATATATAGAAATTTTGGTTTCACTTTATTTTGATGGTCCCTTTAACACATTATGTTGACTCTAAGTAAAGTTGCACCTACATGTCTTCTAACTCTCATTAAAGTGTTAGTAGAGTATTAGTAGACTGGTAGGGTTAGGGTTAGAATAAGTTGACATGTACTTGCAACGTTACTCAGTGTTCGAATTGTGTCAAAGCTCTTGGGGGGTCCCCCCCACCCTACCCACAAAAAAAATAAATAAAAAAAATACATATTTGTATTTATTTATTTCATATAATAATAAAATTTCATTTTACTTTACTTGTAAAAAAAAAAATATATATATATACATATATACATATATATATAAACATAAATATAATATATTATTATACAAATATTTGTTGTCGTTACTGTGAATATATTTAAGAAAGCACTCCATGTTAATCATGCTACTTATTAAGGTTATTAATGGTGATATACTTTGAACAGTGCACATGTAGGCATTTTATTTCATAAAAAAAAAAACTAATTTATCTTGAATGTAGTTACATAACCCTTTCATATTTTCAAGCGGAAGTTGTCATAGTTGGGTAAACTTCTATAGTGGTGAATGAGAGACTACATTAACTATATGTTTTGTCACAATAGTGTTTCTACAAGAGGGAAAAAATAGAAAGAATTTGATACGATTACGATGCTGACCATTAATCAATTTCGATCTCTTGATTCACTATCAATTCACATGAATAGGCCTAATGTACTTACTTTTCTTGGGTTAAATTCAGTATTTTCTTGCATTAATTAATATTCACTTGTGTGTGCTTATACGAGTATCTTTTTAAAATGTATCATTTGAAAATCTAGTGTTTGATCATGTCTAAATATTTATTCAAACGCAAAACCTAAAAATAAGTAAGCAGTTATGACCTGCAATACTCTTTTGAGCAACTAGACTAGATATATTTATTAGAGTGGGTAAACAATGGCATTGCAAATGGAAATTATTATTTTTCTGGCCACAAAATGACTTTAATTTGCCTCTTTGCATTGAATTTAAAACCCTTTTCTCCATTTAACCTTAAATACTACACTAATTGTATTAGGCTATACATAATAACGGAAAATAGGATACAATTCATAACAAAAACGGTTGATCTGCATGTTTGTCTTCGGCGTAATAATCAATGCATGTGTGTCTCACGCACAATTCGTGAGAGTTAGCAACCCTGCTTTGTCATCGTTGACACAAAAAAAAGCCTTCACCTGATGAACATTTTCATCAGTAATAATGTCCTTAATTAAATTAACACTGTTTTTGAGCAGTTAAGGTTACTAGATTTAAAATTATTTGTTTAATTCAGAATGGGTGCAATGCTAGCTCCAAACAAGATTCTATTTTTCTCAGAATTACGTTAGATGGCTAATTACAACTAACAATCTGATAGTGAGCTAGCATCATAAGATAAAAAAACCAACTATTGACAGACCAAGATTATAATAAAAGTGACTGTCCGATTCTAAGATAAACACTTATTCAGTAGCAGTAAATTAGGTGTACCAAACAATCATAAAACAAAGAAATATTATCTTACCGTCATCGTGAGGTAAAATAATGAGGAAGGATCACTCTGCCAGCCAATCACACAGCGACGTCGCGCCCGCAGTCTGTAAATTCCTTCAGAAAACAGCGTGTGGCGCACTTGAGCGTATTTTCAGACGCACATCTAATTTGAAGTAGCTTTTTATGGGAGCGGCAGCGCAATGCTTTGATAAAAAATATATAGGGCTATGTCAAATATTGTTTCTATTTTAGTTTTAATGAAAAACCAGGGGACCCCCCCAAGGTCATTTTTTTTGGGCCTTATGGGGGGTCCCTTGATGCTTATGGGGGGTCCCGGACTGTGATATCCCACAATTCTGTGCTTTCCATTCTGTGACAGTTGAGCAAGAAAAAATAAAGATGGTGTCTGAAAGTTGCGGGTGGTTGTCAGTTTGTGTGTAAATGTACATTTTTGAACATCGTTTACCTCTTATGATGTCATTTCTGGCGAGAAATTACTATTGTAGTAATTAAATATTCACTTAGTTTTCACCAAAGCTCGCACTATTTTGCTGTAGAAAGGTAAAGTTTTGCGTTTCAGTACCTCAGAAGTTTGTTCAAAATCAGTTTCATGAGGTGCCTTCATGCGCAGACGCTGCCTGCAAAGTCATTGCAAAGTCAAGGCAACAAGTCACCTGCCTAAGTTTTTGTACACTGCCAACATGAGGATCAAGGGAAGCACATGACACGAAACCAGGAAATAAGACTGAGAATTTCAAAATAAAAGACATAAACTATAAACATGAAACAAAACACAAAACCATGTGACATACACACACCACCACCACACACACACCACCACCACCACCACCACCACACACCCCTCAAAAAGGTTGGCTCCTGACACCCTAACAAACCACCTAAAAAACGAACCTTAAAAACAACAAAAAGTCCAGGAGGGTGGTGGAGTGGAAAAGGTCCAGGGGGCGGGATGGGGGGCCAGGCCCGTGAATGGGAACTGGGCCTGGATCATGGCATGGCAGTGGTCTTTGACTGTAGAGCAGTGGTGGGCCTGGACCGTGGAGCAGTGTATCATAGCGCATAGGCAGACCAGGGCCCTGGAGAAATGGCAGACCTGGGCAGTGGAGCAATGATGGACCTGGGCCATGGAGCAGAAGGTCCTGGTGCACTAGTGGACATGGGTATGGAGCACTGGAGGTCCTGGGCCATTAAGTAGAAGGTCATGGGGCACTGGTGGACCTGGGGCATGGAACAAAGCAAAGATGAGTCTAGACCGTGAAGCAGTGGTGGGCCTGGTCCGTGGAGCAGTGGCCAGGATAGCGCAGGCTGGGTAGGTAGGGCAGTCGACCTCCAGGGCGGAGCAGAATATCACCATAGTATATCAGATGAGACAGAAGACCACCATACTAGATCAGAAGAGACACAAGACCCCCAGGGCATATCTAGTGGAACAGGCAAGGCTAGGTCAGGCAAAACTGAAACACAAAGCACAGAGGGGTTAGCAATAGTCACATGGGCCATGACAAAACAGGCAGACAGCTCGAGGGTGTCCTCCATGGACATAACTGGATCAACAAGGTGTCTCTGGTTTTCAGGAAGTCTGTGTACAACCTCTGCGGTTGTGTCGAGGCAAACAGGAAGTTCAGGTATGACCTCCGTGGCCGTTTTAAGGCATGGTGGCCATCTTGGCTGAGGACTCAGGCGTGGCGGCCATCTTTGGCTGAGGACTCAGGCGTGGCGGCCATCTTGGCTGAAGACCTTGGTGTGGCGGCCATCTTGGCTAGAGACTCAGGCTTGGCGGCCATGTCGTAAAGAGATTCAAGCTTGGCATCCATGACGTGGAGAGGCTCAGGCTGGGCGGCCATGACGTGAAGAGGCTCTAGCTTGGTATAAATTACTTGAACAGGTCCTAGCTTGGTAGACAAGACGTGAACAGGCTCTGGCTTGACAGGCATGATGTGAATAACTCCTGACATGACAGTAGGGGCATGGAGACACTCTGGTGAGATGGGTACTGTAGGATTGCGGGTCTCCTCATCCTCAATTCCAACAGTAAATGAGGCTCCACTTACCAGAGGGGCATGGTCTATGTATTCCCTTTGGCATCCATGAGCGAACGGGTTCGTTAGCAGAGTTAGCAGATGGCTCCAGCCCCTGAGCACAGTCCAGTGTCTGTTCAAGTGAGTAACAATTCTCTAATCCAGCAGAGAGTAATTGCTTCTGTCGTCTACTCTCTCAGTGATGGCTACTTCCAATATGTGTGTTTGGGCTGCACAACCTTTTCCAGTTTCCATTGAGGTGATGAATCTATTTCAGATCCCTTTGAAGCAGCAGCATCCGTGCATGAATCCCCTGTAGGTCCAGTTATGTCCAGGAAGGCCATCAATGTATCCATCGCTTTGCCGTTCACCTCTGAACTCATTGACTGTCCTGTCTCGGCAGGAGAGGTCGCTATAATGTTCCCCGACTTGGCTAAGAGAGTCGAGTCAGAAATATGTATGTGTTCTATGTTTGCCGAGGAGGCCATTCTAGAGTTATTTTTACTGTTACGCTGTTGATACTCAGCTCTATATTTCTTTGTGCCCTGATGAAACATACATAAAGACAAAATTAACGGAATGCATAGTTGACATAAAAAATGGGATGATTAGTAATTTCCTACTAGATTTTCTAGAATTTCCTAGAGATTCTAATTATTGGACCAAAAACCACTAGAATACTGTCTAACACTTGATGACTGCTCTGTCAAGTCTTCGTCTTCAGTTAGGAACCTGGGTGTGCTCTTTGATACCAATCTTTCATTTGAAAAACACATTTCTAGCATCTGTAAAACCACATTCTTCCATCCTAAAATATATATCTAAATTACGACATTTGCTCTCAATGACAAATGCATAAAAGTTAGTTCATGTGTTCATGACCTCAAGGCTAGATTATGGTAATGCTCTACCTGGGTGGTTACCCTGCATGCTAGTTAGAGTTCTTACTAGAACCTGGAAGTATGACCATATTAGCCTGGTTCTGTCAACACTGCATTGGCTCCCTATTGAACATTGTATACATTTTAATATGTTAATAATTACTTATAAAACACTAAGAGGTTTAACTCCTCAGAACTTGAGCAAGTTCTTAACGCATTATAGTCCTTCACGTCTATTGCGATCTCAAAATTCTGGCCAGTTGATACTCTGGAACAGTCTTCCTAGCCTTTTTCGAGAAGCAGACACATTGTACGTTTAAATCTAGACTAAAACACATTTGTTTAACCAGGCATACACATAACACATTATCAATTTCTACTATTCAAATCAGTTAAATAATTGTTAGGCTGCATAAATTGGGTCAACCAGAACCGGGAACACCTCCTATAACACCAATTGTACTTTGTTACATTGTAACAAGAATGGCATCTATGCTAATATTAGTCTATCTCATAATTATCCCAAGGTTACCGTAGTCAGTCGGATCTGGTTCATATCCAGATCATAGGTGGACCTGCACCTAGACACAACCACATTGCTACCCTGAATGTCAGCAGAGACAGCCCTCACAGCCCTATGGCCAGCTTCGACTTGGGCATGATGAATCCAGTCTTCAAGCAAAAGTAACTGGATGAATATTTGAATGCTACTAATCCTGATCTGAATTCTGACTTGTGATGAAGCCTGAATCATAATCACACCATGTTAGAGGAGTACTAGCCCCCTGACTGAGCATAGTTTCTCCCAAGATGTTTTTTCTCCCTTCTGTCACCTGATGGAGTTTGCGTTCCTTGCAACTGTGGCCTCTGGCTTGCTTAGTTGGGGACACTTAATATTCAACAATATTATTGATCTGACTGTACTGACGCTTTTGTATAAGAACTGAACTGAGCTGGACGATGACATAATTTCTTTTTTTTGCAGAACTGCTTTATAGATATTACTTTATAGATTTATAGATTATATTATAGATATAACTAATTTAATAATTGATGATCTTTACAGCGGAACTGAATCAACACTGAACTGACTTCAGCTGAAAAACAGCCAAAATGCATTATTTTCCTGTTATCACTGTAAAGCTTTAAAGAGATATATTAATAGTGACTTGACTTATGACCTTTTGAATGGACTGTAAATGGTAATGAAATACAGTGGTCTAAGAGCTTCAATTAAAGTATATTTATGACTTTAGTTCACCTTGAATTATTATGGCTACTTATGATATGTTGCAACTGATTGTAAAACAGCAGAGCCAGTGTTGTCATGTGTCAGCGTTTGTTTGGACTTTCAGTTTGTGTTTTGATTTGTTCCTGTTTTCCTTTGTTCTTTTCCCGCCACTCCTTCGTTTCTATGGATACTGTCATCGTCAGTTCAGTTGTATCACCTGTTTAGTCATCATTGTCATCTGTATCACATGTGTTCTGTAAATCAGTGTAATCTGTGTTTGTATTTAAGTTCTGTCTGTTCTGTCAGTATTCGTCTGATCTCAGTTATACTTAGTGCATGTTGCTGCCTGTTCTACCATCGTGTTTAATTAACAATGAACCTTCATTTTGGAATGATATCCTCGTCTCCGTTTGCCTTCCTGCAACCACCCCTGACAGGTGTGTTGTAGCCAATAAAGAAAACATACTCAGTTTAGTGTTGATGTTTAAATATTTAAATATTATTTGTTTAACATTCCATTTATTTAAATTTATGTTAATTATGAAAGTAGACCATGATTGATATGTCATGAGGCTGCGGCTAATGGAGTGAACAGCAAAAAAAAATGCTACGAGACATGGAATGGGTGAGATGCATTTTTTTTTATCACTTCATTTGACTTTGTTTCTTTCGGAAAGCTTTTCTTTAAAGTGAATTTTGGTTTGTATTAATTGTATTGTGATTTCAATTAATGTACTAATATTTGTATTGGAAAACAAGACAAAAATATGGATTAAGCAAACAAAAATGACAATCTATGGATTTCTTTTTTTATTTTATTTTTTTATTGTATGGCTAATGAAGATAATCAAATTATACAGGGCTATAACATTAAGACAGCAAACCTTTACGAAGACAATAGCCATTTCCCAGTATACAGTGCAGAATAAATCATTCTTCCCTCTTGACAAAGTTGTTTGTGCCAATGACTTCATCCTTTAAAGTTAGTAGTCACTTCAACTTTTGCCAAGCACAAATGTAGTTTTTTTTAATTTATAATTTTTTATTACAGCATGTGTTGAATTTCTCCAGTACACTGCAAAATAAAAAATAAAATCACGTTCATAATCTGGTATGCAAATGAAATGCTATAATCTCCCATAAAAAAAATACAAATTCTTAATTCATAACACATTAAAAATATATATTATTAGATGCAACAAAACAATCCAAATGTATCTATTCATTGATGTGTAAATAATATAAATACACTAACTGAATTATTTTGAATCCATATTTTTTATTGCAACATTACCATATCTTTGAATTTGTTTATTCCAAGACTGAACAACCCATTTTTAGATTTTCTGAATGACAAACAGTCCTACAGCTAAATAGGGTGCACAGTTTATAACTGACTTTTTACAATAAATATATTGAAAACGACAGTGATGAGGGGTGGGAAGCTAATTAATATGGTTTAAAGCTATCCTTGCATAGCACAAAGCTAACCACATAAATATCAAATATGCCTATAATGTGCAAAATGCATAACAACAGGTTGGTACAAATAAAACGCTGCATCTTTAGAAGTATCATCATGGATATCGTTTTATATATACTGTTTCAACATGTTATTAAACATCAATTCAAGATATTGAGTTGAAACCTCAATTAATTTAATTAAATTTACCGCATTCACAAAAGTCTGGCCCCATAGGACACCATGACTTTGCATGTGCATACTGTTTCCACACATATCCCAGAGTAAACTTTCGGTCTTTGCTTGATCTGGCACAAACTCAGCAAATTCCCAGGTACTATCAAAAATGTTTTTAAATTGGGGTAACATGACATTTATCTGCATCATCAAGTGCAGATAATGTGTCAGAAATATACTTATTCAGTGACATACACCAACAACATCCAATCAAAAATTTTGAAAAAGAAAAAAAGTATATTTTAAACAAAAAAAGTAACAAATTGACAAAACCGAGGAGCACTGCCAATTTAGGCATACATTAAAATACCAAGACTAGCAATTCAAATTGATTATAAAGGTGTGCCTTTTATCACTTCAATCACAAAAAAGCCCTTACTAATCTATATTGCTACATCAAAGTAAAGTATGATTATGTCCAAGTTCCTCATTTAAAAGAACTTTTCTCTCTCTCCCTCTCTCTCAATCCAAAAATAGAGAGTATACTCCTTTATAAGTTTTTTTTTTTTTTTTTTTTTTTTTTTTTAATAGGTGCTTGAGCAACTGACATGCCACAAACATAAAAAAAATGTGGCATTGTTAAAGCATTGCAAGACATATTTATATGTAGAACAGTGTATTCGCATACATGGATAATATCTAGAAATGTTTTCTTTTAGTTTGCATTAACAAGCAGGGACAAACATGTCTGTAATGGATTATGTTGGATTATGTTTATATGCTTACTATGACATGTGAGACAAAAGGCAGTGTGGCTGATACTTTCTTCAGTGATGTTTTTAAAAGGTTGCCCATAAAGTTAAAACAAATAAGTAGACCACCTTATAAGAAAGTACCCTTTCAACTTGCAAATATATACAAGGCACTACTCTTGAACCATTCTGACTTGATCGCACTAAAGTGATGTTAGCAAGTAACTGCACACAAGTGATAACCCTAGTGCCATAATTGTGCACCACCCACAATGTTTCAAAAACCATCTACCAAAATAAAGACTAAAGAGTATTTTAATGTTAATATAAAATTGCATTCTGACATCAACAGAAGATTATTTTTTTTTTCTAAGTATCTACTGTAGTCTCTCCTCTTAAACTCAATATAAACTGTGCAACTGCACACATATACTTTCATTTATATATTATTATCATGAAAAAGTAAATCCAAAGTAGTGTCTAGTAGATCTAGAAAAAAAAATAAGAAAAAAAATCCATACCCAAATTTTCTCAATGATCTGTACAAATCGAAACACAAAGCTCTCTTTCTGGCAAGCACTGAGTTTGTACCTTGTAGTTACATTTAGCAAAGCTCAAAATTAATATTGACATCTCTAACACTTTATATTTACATGAAAACTAAATAAATAGTATGCTTTATGATATACACATTAATCTTTTTTAAGTTCTCTTTAATTTTTTATATCCATGAGTATTTTTTTTTCTCCACTGAGACATGTTTTATTGCTGTTAATGGAACCCTAGTAGAATATAAAGTCAAATAACAAAAGATTCAAAACACAGGCTAAAGTAAACAGAGAAACACATGACTCTTTTAAATCAAGCTGTTGATTGGGTATAGAAAAGCTTCACCCATGCAAACTTATTCCATGTACATTGCTAATGCAATGCAAAAACATAGTATTTAAATGTTGAAATAAACATCTAAAGAATAGTTCACCCAATTTACTCAAACTGTAGGCTTTTTTTTCTGGAACACAGAAGTAGAATATTTTATTCATTTTTTATTTTGCACGTACACCTACATAGTCACCACATTAAAAAAAAAAAAAAAGAAAAAGAAAAAAAAAACACCATAAAAATATTCTATACAAAATCTATACTGTAAATCTTCTAAAGCCATATGGTAGTGTCATGTGAAGAATGGGACTTTAGAAGACTTGGAATAAAGTGTATGGTATATTTTTACTTTTATGGTGCTTGTTATTGGTGTTTTTGTCCTTTTCAGGTCTTGACAGACATAGTCACTAAACTGCCATTGTAACAAAAAGAACAAAGTGTCTCATTTTGTGTTCTACAAGATCATACATTGGAACAACATGAAGAGTACATAATGACAGAAAATTTATTTATGGGTGAACTATTCCTTAAGGAAATTAGTTTTAAACTATTATTCTGTTACACTATTTCGATGGTCCATTTTAAACACTCTACTAACAATAAGTAACTTTGCAATCATATAGGAATATACAGTATGTTACATATGTTGACACAAACTTGAAAGTGGGAACTTGACTAACATTGAAACAAATTTGAGACAAATTGTTTCTTTTCACTTTTTTGTAATTGTTTAGAAACATAAGGAGAAAAAAAGATAGTGGAGATAGACTTAGTGTGGTTGCACGGCACCCTGTAATTTGGGTTTTTTATTCAAGTAAGTTGCCCAATACACTAAGTTAAAGGTTCCGAATAGCAACGGGAAGGCTATTCTGGCAATCCTATCGATCTTGCTCACGCTGTTGAAGGTCTTTTTTGCCTCAGGAGCTTTGGGTTTTGGCTCTTCCTTGGGCTCAGTTGGGGGAGGGGGGGCACTTTTAGCAATAGTTGCCAAACCAGGGTCTCTGGCAATGTTTGGAGCAAAAGCTGTTGCTGTTGCAGCAGTGTAGGTGTTGTTCTTTTTCAGCAATGACTCCTTCTTCTTCTTTTGCTGTAAAGGAGGTCAACAGGAAGTATGTCATCAGCTGTTACTACCACTGGGTATTGCTCTAAACCTAACTATAGAGTATTTAAGATAATTCTTCATATACATATCATTTGTCTACTACACCCAGGTTTTTAAAGAAGTTAAAAAAAAAAACAACAACAAAACCCCCTAAAATCAATTATAGAGCAGTATATTCCGAGTTAGTGATTTTATGTGAAGAACAGACATCTTTCTCATAATTATGAGGAAGTTTCTCAGTATTATGAGATACCAAGTTAGAAGTATTAGAAAGTTTCAGAAATAATCATATTTTTCTACTCAACTGTGGCAGAAATAGGCTTCCCTCTCGGTTAGTCACTTCGACGTGGAGTAAATGTGATGACACTAGGGGTTACACTTGGGAGCCCCAAACACCTCTGATACTTCAGAAAAGGCCAATGAGAATTGGTGAGTGACATTTACATACGGGTATATAAAGGAGGCAGTGCACATCCACTCTTTCACATTTGTTCTTCAGAGCCGAGTGGATGTCAGCAGACAAACACTCATTTCCATTCACTCTACTTGCTTCATAGTGCAGGAAATTTACGCCACATTGCAGCGGTCTCTCCATCCCACGCATGGATAAATATAGCAAGTTTCCCCTGGGCGCTTCAGCAAAAGAGGATTCTTTTTAAGGATGCATTTCCGATTGTGTTCTCATTTGGGGCTCCAGATGAGGGCGATGTTTCAATAGTAGAATTTGGGGGTGGGCTTTCACCTTATGATGCTGAAGAATCGGCTGGGATCTAACGTTCTGAGTTGGCAGCCATGCTTGCCCAGGCCAACGCGAACATTGGACTAGGGTGGAATCCTTCGCCCTGTCCTGAGCGCTCGCGGATGGATGATTGGTATCTGGGCTCGGAGCGCAATTCACAGTGCCTGTTTTCCAGGAGGTCTGCCCGGTCCCGCTTTGTAACAGGGGGGCAGACAGGGGGTACATGGAGTTTCCCCAGGTGGAGCGGAAAACACTGGCACCTGGAAGAATCGTCTCCGACTCTCATCCAGGATCTGGAAGTTAACTTCATCCCTAGTGCCCGACAGGCCACCTCTGCATTGCAGTTAGTTGTTCGGGTTAGTTCTGAGCCGGGATTAATGCAGTAACTGCGTTTGGCAACTGATTACGCTTTCAGAGTGACTAAGATCATGGTGCGGGCTCTCGGCCAGGCGATGTCCATCATGGTGGAACACCATCTCTGGTTTAACCTTGGTGAGATGAGGGACGCTGACAAAATTTGCTTTGAACTAGGGGTAAAGTTAAAGTGCCCATTTGGAGACTAAATGATTGGTAAACAATTGTAATTTTTTGGCCTGCGATCTATTGCACCTCCTATGGCAACCTATTTGGATGGGCCTTTGTCCACGTACCTACTACATTGCCTTCCTCTATGCCCCTATCTCGCAGGGTGGCCTCTTCAGTGACACCGTCGAGGACTTTGCCCGGCAGTTCTCTGCAGTCAAGAAGCAGACAAAGGCTATTAAACACATCCTGCCTTGGCGCAACTCCAGTGCCACCTACAGAACAAGAAGGATGGCAACCCAGGGATGGCAGAGACTGTTATTTTCCAGGTATCAGTGTGCAGCAGTTTCCTCCTTCCCTGGGTTACACAGTTCACGGCATGAGCATGCCTGACGCGAGTACCCCACCTCCTCATGTTCAACCGTTTCAGGCCATTTGCAGTGGGATACACAAAGCAAGGTAGGTGCCTATATGCACCCACATTCACAGATCTGGGACGCTATGAGAAAGATGCTCCTGTCCTGCATGCAGAAATTGAAGTCCTCTTGGAGAAGGAAGCGGTGGGTTGAGATCAATCCTAGACCTGCGTGTTCTAAACCAGGCCCTACACAGGCTCCCGTTCAAGATGTAGATGCAGAAATGCATTTTTGACATGCGCTTGCCGACATAATTGGTTCACGGTGATAGACCTGAAGGTTCCTCTACTTCCATGTCTCGATTCTACCTCGACACAGACTATTTCTTTGGTTTGCTTTTGAGGGTCAGGCATATCAGTGCGAGGTACTCCCTTTCAGGCTGTCAATGTCACCTCGCATCTTCAAGAAAGTCGCAGAGGCTGCCCTTGCCCCATCTCGATGATTGGCTAATCCTAATGAACTCTCGAGATTTATTGTGTGCACACAGGGACCTGGTGCTCAGACGCCTAGGCTGTTTGGGGCTTCAGATCAACCAGGAAAAGAGTAAGCTCATTTCAGTGCAGAGCATCTCTTTTCTCAGAATGGAGTTGAACATGACAGCACATCTTACAAACAGATGTGCCCAATCAGTGCTAAACTGTCTGAAGACGTTCAGGGGGAGAACAGTGGTTCCACTGAAGCAATTTCTGAGGCTCCTGGGGCATATGGCATTGTCCGCGGCAGTAACGCCGCTAGGGTTGATGCATATGAGACCGCTTCAGATTCGAGTCCCGAGATGGTGCAGCATCACACAAAGTGTGATCATTAAACAGATCTGTCGCCGTACATTCAGCCCTTGGAAAAACCTTGCATTTCTGTAGCAGGGATTCCTTTAGAGCAAGTGTCCAGGCACGTTGTTGTCAAAACAGATGCCTCCAAGTCGGGCTGGGGCGCTGAATGAAATTGGTACATCAATTGCCTCGCGTTGCTGGCAGTATTGCTGGCCCTGCAGAGGTTTCGGCCGCTGATCCAAGGCAAGCATGTGTTGGTCTGGACGGACAGCACCGCGACTGTAGCTTGTTTAAACTGTCAGTGCAGTTTTTTCACTCATGTAGCAATGGCGCAACTCGGCCGCCATCTCCTCCGGAGTCAGCAGTGTCTGTTCGCTAACTGGTGTGCTTCACGAAGGAAAGACCCTCAAAGATGTGCAATCTGGGTCAGTGCTTTCCTTCTTGAAGGAAAGCCTGGAGGGTCGGCTGTCCCCTTCCACCTTGAAAGTTTATGTGGCCACTATAGCAGCACATCACGATGTAGTAGATGGTAGGTCGTTAGGGAAACACGACTTGATCATCAGGTTCCTTAGAGCAGTGGTTCCCAATCCTGGTCCTGGGGACCCACAGCTCTGCACAGTTTGTATGTCTCCTTTATCTGACACACCCAATTCAGTTCAGAGCTCTTTCCTAACGAGCTGATGATCTGAATCAGGTGTGTTAAATGAGGGAGACATGCAAACTGTGCAGAGCTGTGGGTCCCCAGGACCAGGATTGGGAACCACTGCCTTAGAGGAACCAGGAGGTTGAATCCTCCTAAGCATTGGTTTATTCCCTCATGAGATCTCTCTGTAGTCTAGCTGGATGCCCTCTCACTGAAGACACCACTCCTGACCACACTTACCTCCATCAAGAGGGTCGGGGACCTGCAGGCATTCTCTGTCAGTGAAACGTGCCTTGAGTCCGGGGCGTCCTTTTAGGGACCAAGTGGTGAATTAGAAAAGAGGGAGACCAGCCATATAGTTGCTGTGTCCAGTACGCGCCCTGCACATTCATCTGCACCACACACAGAGCTTCATAAGCTCCAAGCAGCTCTTTGTTATGGGGGATAGCTGTCAGCAAACAGAGGTTGGCCCACTGGATCTTGGATGCTATAGCCTTGGAATATCAAGCACAAGGTGTGCCATGCCACTTTGGTGTACAAGCACACTCTACTAGGAGTGTTGCGTCGTCCTGGGAATTAGCCAAAGGCGCCTCTCTAACAGACGTCTGCAGAGCCATAGGCTGGGCAACATCTAATACCGTTGCGAGATTTTACAATCTCCTGGTTGAGCCAGTTTCTTCCTGTGTGTTGTCAGGTACGAGCAGGTAAAACTGCGGGCAACTTCCCGGGTGTACGACTTGGCACCACCTTTTCCATCCCTGAGGTGATAACTTGCACTTTTTTTGTCCATTTGAGTTTCCTAGACCGCTGAGCCCTATTTCGCCTTTTGCCTCAAATTCAGCTGAGGAATTCAACGCCAGGCCTGACTCATGATGCATGCCCTTTTAGGTCAGTCTGTATACTATGGTATATTGTATACCTGGTGCTCCATATGTTGTGATTTCCTAATGGTAATTCCATATGATGTATTGCCCATGATACGGATTTCCTAATGGTAAACCTGTGTCTTCTCCTTGGCAGAGCTCCGTCTATGCCGCCAATCGCTGTGTTTGTAGTAGTCCTACCACAAGGACTTCTGTCGACGTGTGGTACTTCCTGAAAGGTAAGTCCATGTGATGTATTTTCCACATGTGAACCTCCCTTCGGGCAGGATGTGGCCTCCGTAGTGTTCTTTCTCCCACATGGGAGGAATCTTTCTGAAAATTCTGTAGATATTTCCTTGAAAACAAAACCAAAAAACAGAAAAGGTCAAAAGGAAATCCAGCTGAAGCGACCTATTCCCATTGTAACTACTCTCCTTTCGATCCTTGAGTAGTACAAAGGACTAGATAGCTTATGTGGGGCGCTGGGTAGGGTACATTGTCGCAGGTGGACCGTTTACCGGCACACAGTTGTTTGCCGACATCTGCATCACCAGGACCTCATTGTGGAGTTTTCCATAGGGACCCCTAGTGTTATCACATCAAAACCACGTCAAAGTGACTGACAGATAGGGAATGTCTCGTTACTGTTGTAACCTCCGTTCCCTGGGCAGGTATAAAATGCCTCTTTTATACCCATATGTCTGGGGGAGTGGTGAATGTAAATTCCACTCGCCTATTTTCACTGGCCTTTTCTGAAATATCAGAGGTGTTTGGGGCTCCCAAGTGCGACATCACGTCAACAGTACCCAAGTAACCAAGTTACAACAGTAACCAAGACGTTCTGAAGTTTGATCATGACCACTCCAGTTTTGTACCCTTTCAGTCGGTCACGTTCTACTTATGTCTCCGTTCCCTCCTTCGGGGAACGAGTGTTACATATGTAACCAAGACGTTTTTCTTTTCAAGCTTGAATCTAAATGCCATCTAACTAATGATTCCTGGGCCTTAAAAAACATTATGTCATGACAATGCTGATAACACAAGAAGAACATGAACATGTACAGTCCAAGACCATTCACTATCAATTATCTGAGCATCAAAATAATTGATTTCATCACATTACACATTAGTGAATTCCTGTAAATAGATGGTTAGATGGCATTTAGATTGATTCCATCACATTAAACATTAGTGAATGCCCGTAAATGGAGAAACCTTTTGGCTGCGAAAAGTCTATAGTTATGAAATCTATCAGCTAACTGAGCAAACTGGACCATGCAAAACAGCTAAACTGGACAATTCAATACAGCCAAACTTTGACCCCTTGGATGCAACACATGTAAAAGTGTTTTAATATGCACAAGCAAAAATTAGATTTTTTATTTTCAAAGGGCCACATTTACTAGCTAAATTAACGTGAGACTGTAATCTCATAAAAGTGCCAATGCAAGTGAAAAGTTCTGCGGGTGATCTACTGACAGTTAGAAAACTAAAGAACACAGACACAGCCAGCTCATTTCCATTATGGGCAAAACAATCTATCAAGAGCAGCACAAATTAATGTAGGGTCGCAAACAAGTGGAGCCGATGATAATCAGGTGTGAGTGATCTACTAACAACTCAGGCGCAGCAAATTAAAAATAATGTGGCTTGGCAAATAATATGTTCAGATAACGTCTTCCTCTAGCACTGCAAAATGAACTAAAGTTTAGAACATTTTTCAGTGTATGGAAAACAGCAGCATTAAAATATCATATGAAACACAGTAACATTAGTGAGAAAATGATGACAGAATTTTCTTTTTTTTTTCTCTCCTTTAATTACATTTATCTCTATTTGTGTAAAAGATTTTTGTTTTCCTTTTATTTGAAAACTGAAAGGCTTTACCTTTTCTGGCACCACACTTTTCCCATCCCAAGCGTAACCCCTCTTTGTGAAGTAGTTAACCGTAGCAAACTCTATGAGAGCCGAGAAGACAAAGGCATAACAAACAGCAATGAACCAGTCCATGGCTGTGGCATATGCCACCTTGGGTAGAGAGTTTCTCGCGCTGATACTTAGGGTAGTCATGGTAAGGACAGTGGTCACTCCTGCAAAGAAAAAAACATATGGAAAGCGCCTGCATTAAGCAAGTATATGTCAGGTTTTTATCAGTCTGCCAGAAAACAAAATAGTGTTTAAATACTATTAAATTAATTGCTGGATTTGTTTTCTAGGTTAGTAGCTTCTTTAGAGATTTAGAATTTTGTTTGAAGCACAAAGTAGTAAGCAAAGTGAATATCTACTTGGAGAATTCTCTTGAACCCTTATTTAACTGACAAAAGTATAAAGAAAAAAAGGCAATTTTTTTTTTTTTATTCTGGACAAAGTTTTTTTTTGACAAATAAACAAATTTTGATTGTGATGCCTGCACACACTCCAAAAAAGTTGGGACAGAGGCAAAATAAAAGTGAAAATATTGTTTAAACTTTTAAACGTTTAGAAACAGTCCACAATTAGCAGGTGAACTGGTAATAGGTAAAGGTATCGTGAACAGAAAATAACATCCACCAAAAGCACAGACTTTGCAAGCATAGATGAGTCATGGCTCACTACTTTGTGCCAAATTTCATGTCAGAATTGTCAAACAATTTAAAAGTCAGATTCAAGGTCAGATGAGTCCACATTTCAGCTTGTTTTTGGGGAATAAAAATGGATAATGAGTTCTCAGACCCAAAGATGAAAAGGACCATCCAGACTTTCATCAGCGACTGATGCAAAAACATCTGTCATGGTATGGGGGTGCATCAGTTGCACTGCGAGTTTTGAACTGGGCCCTTCACTGGCCCCCGTTCAAGATGCTAAGGAAGAAATGCATTTTCAAATGCATCCGTTCCTGAGATTGGTTTGCAGCGATCAGCGCTGCAAGGGCAAGATCCCAATTCGTCAGATCACGTCTGACATTCCCTCATTACATACTCTACCGAGACATTTGAGCTGCTAGATTTTTTTTTTAGGAAATGTCAGTTTCATGTCATTTGTCTTTATGTCGTTAAAGGGAAGCTCAAGTTATTACACTGTGTGTATGGTGGGGTGGGAGTTTTATTAATAGTTCTGACAGCTTGTAGCCATAATTAATAAGCAACACTATTAACACTACCCCAACCCTTACTACAGTATATTGAGCCTGCTGATCAATAAAGGTGTCCTCGAAGGACTAGAAAAGGAAGCCCTGCATGATTTGAGCGTTGTAACAATATGAGCGTCAGTGTCAACCTGTCCCATCAATGAGGGGACAGTGGAACGCCACATCCTATTTCAACTATAGGCCTACTGAATACAAGTTTAACACTTTATTCCAACTATTAAAAACATATTAAGCAATTTTCCACTTTTTGATATTTTCAGAATTTCTTAATTAAAATAAATGTGTCTCAGAACTGATATGTGATTCGGAAAAGGAAAAAGAAAAGGATTGGAATAGGGCCCATTCTTACTCTCCACATGAAAGTTCCAGTTACCAGCTTGGTTTCTTTTGTAATTCTGTCTGGCTCACCCAGACAATGGTGGTCGAAGTTAGTGCAAGTAGTTTTTGTCAACACAATTAAGCGTAGCGTCAGTTCTGGCTGGTCACGTTAGTCAACTCACGTCAGCTGACTCTCAGCTGATACACGTCTACCTATAGGAATACGACGCCTATCACTGTATACATATAAGCTCCTTCAGTATTATCAGCAGCTATCACGTTTCTCAGGAGCTAATTACCCTCCTCCCTCCCCGGCTCCTCCTCTCGTCAGTCAGGATTTGGCATTCTGATTCCCCCGAATCAGACTAAATTCTCGAATTATGTTATAAATTAAAATATTGAATTAATGATATCTGCAATACATTCTTGTTGATTCTATTCTGTTTACCCTAAGGGGGGTTATTGCTGCTCTTATCCATGCTAGGCTGCATGGATGCGCAGGGAGTTCTTGCCCAGAACAGAACCATACCGCAAATCCTAACTGTATGCTAATTGTCAATCGTATTTGACGATAGTGGTTCTGACAGAAATAAGCTATTTTTTTTTTTTATTATTTTATAGGTCCAAACACAAAACTGAGTGTTGCATATTTGACCCATTAGTCATTTTTCAATCAAAAGTGCATTTGTAGAATACAAGTTCATAAAATTGAGAACACGAATATAGTTTTCCAAGGCTGCTGTAAAGCTACCCAGCAAGAAGTAAGGCACAGACAGCTCTCAGATGCAACTTTTTGTTTGTCTGAGATGTAAACGCTTGGGAATTCAGAGTGCCCAGTCAGGAGACTTCAAGCAAGGGTAGCCCAACAAGCTGACAGAAGAGCAAAATCTTTCCTTTCTGATATGTGTTATATAATACATTACACAGACACACAGAATTCCCCTGGCACAGTTTAAAACTTAAATTAAGGATTTATGATTTTGCAGTTTGCAGGCTTCTCCTAAAAGAACTAACAACCAATGCATGCAACCTTTTAACAAAGTATTTAAAACTATTGAGAACAAAACTTAAGAATTTGACTAAAACATGTTATTAAAAATAAAGTACTTTTCAAGACCAAATAAGAAATAGAAAAATGTTTGTTTTTTTTTATGCAAAATTATAGCAAGAACCCCAAACCCCGTTCCATTGCCTGGTGAGCTGCCAACCTAGAAAGCATTTTAGGCCACCATAGTCATGCTTTCTCAGAGTCTGTTTCAAAAAGTACGTGGCACAATTATTGGGAACGTGCAGAAGTTGAATACCTTATTAAAAAAAAGGAATTGATAATGACTTCAAAACAAATAGCAATTTCTAATTAAGAATATTAATAATAATAATAATAATAAAAAATAATAATAAAAAATAAAAACATTAGATGCAGTCACTCTTTGTGCTTGCTGGATAACTGGTGAGCCAGATGACGGCACAATGTTTTAGACACATCTAAAATTACAATGCAATACTGAGTGCATAAAATGAATGGGTAAAATTTCTATGAATGAAAATGAGCACAGCGTGATCAAACAGCCATGTTACAGTTTATGATGTGCAACAGCAAGCTTATTAATTTGTCATGGCAACCAGATACATTTACACAAGGGCAGCACTGAAAATGTAGCTAGAAGCATAGAGATATGCAAGTAGCCTCATTCGTTAAGGTGTACATATAGGAGCATACTGTTACACGCCTGTTCTCACACACACATGAGTGAGGCAGCAGTTATCATCAGATCTGTTTAAACTGGCCGACCATTTGACCGACTCTGGTGCAAATGTATGAATTAAATTATGAGAATGTGGGATTGGTGCTATTTCTGTGTGTTATACATGGATTCAAGCTATTCTGTTCATGGCTTTCAAAAAGTGATAGAGACAAAATCAAATCAAACAATTGTGGGGACACGTCCCCACCCACCCCACACACAAATGAAACCTAAGTACTCTACTAAAGAACTTTCCCCCCTTTTTATTTACCATTTAGTATTATTGCTAAGAAATAATAATTGTATGAATAATTTAATAATTTTGCCATCGCTACAGAGACAGATGCAAAGGTACTTCGCTGTAAACCTCTGTGTGTCTCATGAGGAACACTGTTTTTGTGGTGTAAGGAGCTGCTGCTTAGGTAAGCCCCTTTCACACAGCGCGTTGATCCCGGGAAATTGCAGTAAAATTGCTAGAGTGCCTTCTGTGTGAACGCAAACAGCCGGGATCGATGCCAGGATGGGGACCTAGTAACATTGCCGGGATCAGTCCCGGAACGCGCCCTGTGTGAACAAAAGCCAGGACCAATGGCGTAAGGGGTGTGTCGCAGTGATCATGCACGTTAGGGCTGTCAAAAAAATTATTAGAATTTCGAATTTTCGTCAAAAAAACCACAAAAAACATTAGAATGCAAAAACCGTGCATTCAAATTTTTGGTGTGTCAAGAGGTGTGTGAGACATGGTGATGACGTAACTGATGCAGGTTTTTTTCTGTTAGCTTATACAGTAGTACACAGCGCGGTGCGGTTGCGTTGTTTATTTGATAAATGGTGGGAAAAGGCTTCCTGCTGACGAAACACCTCTCGGTTGGTGGCGTACGGCATGTATGCACATATTGCACGGCTGGCAAAGACATACTAGACAACACCTGGCACCGGTCAGAGCTGAGTGTGTGTTTTCATCAGCTGGAAACATTGCTAACAAAAAGCGCACAGCACTCGCTGCACATCAAGTTGAGCTTCTGGTGTTTTTGATGAACAATATGTAGATGTAGTGAGTGCAAGTGGATTGTTTCTGAATGGCAGTTTGCTATTTTGTGTTGATGTAGATCATTACGCTGTCTGTTGAAGCGTGTTTTCTCAGTTACTGATGCTCGAACACAGTTTCATGCACTATTGTAGCCTAATTGTCCTTGCATGCACATTGTCATTAAGGAAATTATATTTTATTTAAGAACAATTGTTTGACAAGTTAATGCACTTTAAAAAGTGAATATAATTTAATTTCAATAAAAGATGCGATGCTTGATTTGGTTTAGGCTATATTTGTTTATTGCGTTCGCTTGCGTCCTCTTGTGAGTGTAGGAGACAATACAGTACTTTTTTCCTCTACGGTTAAGTATTGCCTTTAGAATTCGAATGTAATTAAAATTTTGCTAATATTTAAGAAAGAAATTCGAATTTAGCTTTTCAGCCATTTTGACAGCTCTAACGCACGTGCCATCGCAATGACATTCTGACGCCACTTTTCTTTACGGGATTTTTACGGGATGTGTGTGAACGCACTCACAGAATGAACCAAAATCAAAAGATCCCAGGATTATCCATGTATTTTCCAGAATCTCTGTGTGAAAGGGGCTGTAGATTATTCAAAAGCAACAATTTATGAGATTCCATTTCATGCAGAATGCTGATTTAGAAAGTAGGTACGTAGACCGTAAAACAGCTCACTAGATTTGAAGATTTTGGAAAAGAGCTGTTGAAGAGTTGGATACTGCTGTAGAGTGATGGTAACATTGAATGGTTAACTTAAATAACAATTTGGACACTCACCAAACACAGTTCTGGCAGGGACAGATTCCCTGTTTAGCCAGAAGGACACCTGGGACAGGATCACGGTCATGATACATGGCAAATATGTCTGGATGACAAAGTAACCAATCTTCCTTTTGAGATGGAAATGTGTTTTCATGACAACATACTCTCCTGAAAGTGTAGAGAAAGAGATTGAAGTGAGAAAGTTCTGAAAGAAGGACTATAAACATGAATTGGTGTGCATATTAGAACAGTCAATTCAACATGTTATTTTACCATGGGTTACTATAAAGAAATGAACATGAAATGAATGCAATTAATCATGCCCCCTGATCCATACCATACATAAATCGTTATAAGGGATTTCCGTATCCCCTGAAAAAAATCAAGTTTGAAGAGCTACTTTCATGTTTGAGTCTTCAAGTTTAATCAAATTGCACCATTGGTTCTCAATCAGGGGGCCGTGGTCCACTAGGGGAGCTCAGCAAACTTCCAAGATGACTTAAAATGATTTAAGTTTGATATTAAAAAATCTGTGGACAACCCAGTACAACCCAGTGATAGACTTATGTTTAACTATATAAAAAAGAATGAGGGAAAAACAATCAATTTACCTCAAAAGTAATTATATGACTATTCAATGATTTACTCGTCTTCTATAACAATACATTTGAAATATATTTGAGGGACTTTTCTCTGCAATTATTGACATGCATGATTAATTATAATTAATCTGAACAGAAGCCATATGTTTTTTTGAATGTGTGTCTGCAATCCTCCATTGTGTTGTGTGTCTGTGAAATCAGTCAGGATTTGTCAGTCAGGACTCGCACCAGTTCTGCTCAGTTAAACTGCAGCGTGGCAACTCTGGTCATGGGGACTGGCAGAAACAGAGTTTGAGACACACTCTCCGCAGACATTTTTTATCTCGAAGTTTGCTCTGGAAATTCTTCAGACCAAAACGTGGAACTCATGCTTTCTGCATCTAATCCTGAAGGAACTGGATTTGGATAAGCAGGCGAGTGCTTCAACAGAGCAAGTGCCTCAGTTTGACATTTTTGAAGAGCTGCCTGAGGTTGTTACTTGTGCAGTGGCCAAATTAAATCTGGATTGGCCCAAAGAGAGAAAATGGATGTAAACTGGATGACCACTTCCTCATATGTACGTGAGTACAGCCTCCTCATCGCCATATCACATTATTTCCCGATCTTCACACTGAGGTGTCAAGATTGTGGAAGGATCCATCCTCCGCTTATGTTCATATGCAAGCGTCATCAACCTCCTCGCCCCATCTTCGCTCATAAGCAAATTATTCTTGTGGTCAGTCCGGGTGTTCCCTGCCAGTCCGCTGCTTCAGGGCACCAAACAGACCAATTCTATTGAAAAAAATGATTCCTCTGTCAGACTTTGTGACGGTGTGGCAACTTCTGCCCGAGGTCTGTAACAAAAGGTTACAGGATTCAGTTTGTCTACCGTCCACCTCATTTCCAAGGAGTAATGGTAACGAAAGTGCAAGACAAAGTCTTCCTCAAACAATAACTGTGCTCTGGTGAAAGGGACCATAGAACATGCACCTCTCCCAGAAAGAGACAAAAGATTTTACAGTTGGTATTTTATAGTACCCAACAAAGATGGGGGTCTGCGTACAATTTTAGATCTAAGGGGCCTGAACCGTACTATTCAGACATACAGATGCAAGATGCTAACGATGAAATTTGAGGAATGATTTGTGACTATAGATTAAAAGGACGCATATTTTCACATTGAGATCATGCCAGAACACAGGACGTTTATCAGGTTTGCTTTCGGGGGCAAAGCTTACCAATATCAAGAACTTCCTTTCGGCCTAGCTCTGTCCCCATACATGTTCACCAAGGGCATGGATCCTGCTCTTGCTCCGCTGCGACTCCAGGACATCCGTGTACTCAATTATATCGACGACTGGTTGATATTAGCCCAGTCGGAAGAGCTAGCAACACGACTTTGAGATCTTGTGCTCGCTCATATGAAGCAGTTGGGGCTCAGGCTGAACCTCAAGAAGAGTGTGCTTTCTCCAAAACAGAGAACCACTTTTCTAGGAATAGTGTGAGAATCGACCATAATGCAGGCACATCTGTCACCTGCACATGTAAATTCAATCCTAACCGTGAGAGACTATCAAGCTAGGCCAATAGGTCTCTCACAGGCTGAGGTACGGTTCTCTATGGCCGACCAGCCCGTGGCCTTTGGGTGGGCCCTCATACCTCATGGCACATAAACTGCCTTGAGATGAGATCAGTGTTTCTAGCTTAGAAACACTTCCTCCCACAGTTGAAGGGACACCGCATGTTAGTCCGCACGGACAACACCTCGGTAGTCTCTTATACTGTATCAATCACCAGGGCAGGCTGCGTTCGGGACCCATTTTCAGGCAGGTGCAGCAGATCCTGCTCTGGGCAGAGAACAAATTCCTGTCTTTGAGAGTAGTTTATATTCTGGGGGTTATATGCCCTGATATGGCAACTGCTTGTATCTTGGTCCAAGCAACATGATGTGGATCCATTTAACTGCCCTGTCGGTCCAGGACTGGAGTTCCTTCAAGAGGATCTCGCAGCAGGGATGGCTCCTGCTACCTTAAAGGTGTATGTAGCAGCCATTTCTGCTAGCCACACATCTCTGAACGGATCTTCTGCGGGCAGGCACACCATAGTTTCTCAGTTCTTGCATGGTGCCAGATGGATGTAGCCTATCTGTTGGTCACGAGTTTCATCCTGGTACCTAGAATTGGTCCTGGGAGCCTTAACAGAGGCCACGCTTGAGGCCTTGGAATCAGTCCCAGACATTACTCCAGAGAATAGGAGACCTGCAGGCCCTTTCAGTAGCCTCCTCCAGCTAAGACTTTGCTTCAGGTGATGTCAGAGCTATACTACACCCCAGACCGGACTGTATCCCAAAAGTTCCTTCTATGGCTGGTTAGCAAGTTGTCTTGCAGGCTTTCTTCCCTCCACCTCATGAGACGCAATGCATGTCCACCGCTCAGGCTTGTTGCATTGATCCTCTGTGCTTCTAGTTTCTTTCGGTGGTCACAGTGGAGGAAATACGGTCACCAAGCAGTGCATCTTGCATTGGATTACTGATGCTATCACCCTCTCCTACAAGGCGTGTGGTATGCCTTCACCTGTAGAGGTCAGGGGTCACTTCACTAGGAGTCTTCCAAGGCCTTTGCTGAGGGTGCATCACTTCACGATGTATGTGCTGCAGCAGGTTGATCCTCTCGGCAAATATTCATCAGGTTTTACAGTTTAGATTCAACCCCAGGTTCTCAGAAACTGAACAGAACTGAACATAAACTGAAGCTAAATATTACAATGTGTTTATATTTATGGTAGATTATGCATTGCTCATTCAATTCTACACTTTTTTTGTTTCATGTTTTGTCATGGATTGTCCATATGCTGCTATTTTGCACCTGAATTTCGCTCATGGGAACAAATATTTACTATTAAATAATACTTATTGCTCATATGTTGGCAAGAAATCTATCTGCTATGTGTTTTCATCTGGAAGCTGTGATATGTAGAGCATTTGCTCATGTGTAAAACTGTTCACAGTTCATATTAGAACAGCATTCAGATGTTTATGATTTAGAATGTATATGAATTTGATCAATTGGCCAATAAAAAAGAGAACAGAATAAATCAACAAAAAAAATTATGGGCATGATACTTTGAAGTAAACTTGCAAAAATAAAACCACAGAATGAAAAATAACTTAATAAATTAAACTTAATTTAAGGGTATAAAACGCACCAGTGCTGGATTGCACCACACCCGAGTCGACAGTCTGTCCCATCAAGTCATACTGGTTGAGGCGCGAGCCGTCATCAGCCACAACCACAGATTGCGCTGCCCCTCGTGTCCATACATACACCACTTCAGCCCTTGTGTATGCATCTGGTGCAAACAAACAAAACACAAAATAAACTGTTTAAAGTGAAGAAGTCACTTGTCAGCTGTCAGTGCTTCCTGGGGTCATATACTGCAGTGGATTCTCAAGCACAGCAGAGACGCAGCAGACACTGAAATATTTAGAGCCTTGTGGCTTTGAGTCTCAAGCTTGTTTTTTATTCATGTTTCTTTTCCTCCTGATTCTTTCTCCGGCGTAGACACATCTGTTCTTCCTTTTCAATGATTAGTTGGGTCAGGGTAGAGCTGGCTAAATCTGTCCGGCTGGTTGTTTGAACTCAGTTATGTGAGGTGTTATGTCAGAGATGATCTCTACACTCTGTAGACCTATGAGAAAGTCACCGTTTGCTCACAGGTACTCAGTTAAGAGACTTTGTGTAAGATCTGAACTTTCTATGGAACAAAAATGTAAAAAAGCACAGCACTTACAACTGCCGAATTTGAGAGGGCAAGCATGGGCATCCATTGGGAAGTCCTCTAAGTGCATTGGACATTCAGCTCTGACTGTAAGCCTGAGACACAAGAGAGAAGGTGGGATACAATATTTAGACCCCTTGACAGTTAATTACAATTTTACCCAGTTACAACATACTCTTTCAAAATGATAGAAATACAGTTGGTATTATTTGTATGTATCTGTTATTAAGTGGTGTAATTAGATGCATTGATATGGAATTCACCTGATATGCAGTCACTGCTCATCCATTCCGAATTTAGAGATGTACACATCGATACATTTAACTTTTTGTGTTTAATATATTTCACTAAATTATCCAAAAATTGGCATTACCACAATGTTATTAAATATATACACCTTTGTTGTTGTTTTAATATTTGATATATATTTTTAAATATAAATAAATATTTATATCCAACCATCTATCCTATTCATTTCCAAACAGCTTATCCTCTGTAGGGTCAAGCCACAGACAGGGAAACACCCTGGACAGTCAGGCCACCCACCCATATAGATATAAATTACCACTGCTCGGTTCTCAAGTGCAATCACTTGAGATAAAACACCAACATTAAGAGGAAACAGCATGAAAAGGTCACCAAATGCACCTCCTGTTCTTGCTAAGCAGATGAAAAACAAGTAGCAGCTTCACCTCATGGTGTAAAGCAGAGTTCCTTCCTCTGTGATCCGTAGAAGTTTGTTAGGCATGGTCATATTATGGGCGACTGACTTCTTGCCATTGTGGAAAAATGTGTCGGGGGTCCAGATTTTACTAGCCATGAGATTGTTGAGACGAAGCACTGCCATGGGACCTTTGAATTTCAGCCTCTCATCCTTCCAGCTCTGCCTGAAGAACACATCTATGGTGTACTCCTGCAAGACCACATATTTTCAGTTTCATTTTGATAATATTTTCAAATGTATCTTAAATCCATGTGTAGTTTTAGTTTCAAGAAATAATTAGTTAGTAACAGTATTTTGTTTCAAAAAAATGTTACACTCTTGTCACTGAATGTGACAAAACAAGCTTCTTCTCAAATACTTTAAAGGATTCTAATTGATACTTGTAGAGTAGATGCTGTGCAGTAATTTCGGTAAAACTGCAGTCACAGGAGGAGCCATGAGCTTTCTGAAGCATTGGTGGCTATAATTAGTGGCATGAATCATTCTAACAACTACTGATTGTCATAGCTGCGGGCACCCCCCCATGATCATCCATTATGACACTGATTAGTGTTGAGTAAGTTACTCTAAAAAATTATTAATTAATTGTTACTAATTACATCTTCAACACTGTATTTAGATTACTGTACTAATTACTCTGTCTAAAAAGTATTGCGTTACTAATTTATTTTGTAAATAACATATCAACTTCGACCAGTTGAACAAGAATAGACATGAAATTGCTCTTTTAATTCTTTCAAATAAATAATATAAAATTGCATAAATTATTCTTGAACTGATCAAAGTATTTAAAACGTGAAGGTTTCATTAATAACAAACATTTTTAACATTAGACGTTAAATTCTGATGTTAAATCCACTATTGCTTTTAGAATTGTTTTATAGCCTAAACAGCATTTAATGCAATTACATCAGAAGTAACTGTAATTAAATTATAGGGAATTAAGAGTAATCCCTTACTTTACTTTTTCAAGGGAAAAGTACTTATATTATAGTAATTAATTACTTAGGAATGCATTACACCTAAAACTGATACTGGTACAGCCGGTTGTTCTAGGTAAACTTACATAACTGGTAAAAAAAAAAAAAAAAAAAAAAAATATAGACCTGATTTACAGGCATGCATGGACAATTTGCAGAATTGCTTTCTGAAGGAACTTTGAAATGAGAAATGTGATATGATAATACCTTTTAATATCTAATATTAAAGATTTAGCATTTTTAGAACTTAATATCTGATACTGTATGTCTGCATGATGTTTAATTATGCAAAATATATTATGTAATTAATAATTAAAAACCAGTACGTTCCCATGTCACTTTTTTTTCTTTTTTTTTCTGAGTTTAAGTTTTGTTTGAGATGTTTTCTGAGTTGGTTTTGCACTGTTTCCTGTTCAGTTTCCTGTGTTTGCATTTGTTGCAATGGTTGTTCATTGTTTGATTAAGTTGCCACACCTGTTTCTTGTTTCCTCTCTTTGATTATCCTTTGTATATACAGCCTTTCTAGAGTTCTTTGTCCGATCTTGTCTGTATTAGTGCTTGTTCTGTTTGCCGAGTTTTTGTATTCTGAGAATCTGAGAAGTGTTATTGAGTTTATTTTATTTTTAAAAATAAAAATCAACTGCTTGCGATTAGATTCAGCCTCTACTAATCCTTGCTGCAACCCTAGAGTGACACATAATCATATTAAGCTGTTAACCCGTGGGAGGATGCCGGCATCCTGAAGCCTTCTTTGTTTACATTAGTTCAAAGTTACTGTAAGTTTTAAAGCAAAATAATATAATTATTGGCAAACAATACATCATTAAAAAGGTCTAAGACTCAAGCTTCAATTTTTGACCTCTGATCATATAGTGCCCATGCTAGATTCCAGGAGCAATTATGTTTTATGACTATTTTTGAAAAGTAAATATCAATGGAATGTTTATTTTTTCCCCCCCGCTTTTTTATAAGGACATTTGATACAAGTCAAAGAAGGTGAAATGACAAGTTTTATCAAAGAAATTAGGTATTAAAACGAATAGAAAGTTGTCAGTAAGTATAATAAAGACAAAATAATAACATTTAGAGCCATATCCCAGCTGGAGGGTTAAATGTGTGTGACTTTTAAAAAAAATAAGAAAAAAGAGGTTTTACCATGTCATGGTCCGATACTGGTCCAATACTCGTCACGAAAATGTCAGTCTTGACTTCAGTTACACGCTCTGTTGAAGCAAGAAATTAGGAGTTTGAGTGTCAATCAGAGTTGGTCATTAGTTTAAACAACCCTTTAATCCAGAGGTTCAACCTGGCTGTCTTTGATCTAATCGAGGTTCAGCAAACTCTCCACACTCAAACTGCATGAGTTCTACAGTGTCTCTCTCTGATTCCTGGGATAATTTGGTCCAGTTTTCTTTTCTTTTCTTTTCTTTTCACAAAAGTACTTAAATTTAAAATCACATCAAGTAAAAACCTCACTATAGCGTTCTGCATACATAGTTTGGTGCAGAAATTAACTTTACTATCTTGCCTCCAAGAAAAACAGTGTCTATCTGTCATGAAATAATGACTGATGTTGATGGAAGTTGTTAGTCTATCAGGTATTTGGAGTAAGGCCAAACAAACACATTGAATATATATATATATGCCACATGTGTGAAGATATTCTTGCCAACTTAATTAATTAGTCAGTTCTGTTCAAAGCTAATTCATGACATTTTTGACAAGGAATGTTTCTGCATTCAATATCTAATGTTTTTCAAATTAAACTGATGATACTTGTATCATAGCTAAAAAAAAAATCCAACCCTGATCGCATGCTTTCATTACAGTTATGCATATATTTTTAATATGTTACATATTTATTAAACATTTGGTTTATCACCACAGTACACAGCAATGTGATCTTTATTTCTCCTTTTTGTTCTTTTAACATTCAGTTCATTCATTAGCAAACAATGCAAGATATGTTTCAAATTACCTTGTTGCTGAAATAAAGATGTTACAGTATTTTTTTTATTTTTTTTGGTACTGTTTTCACAAGTTGTACATTTTCCAACCTCTTAGTACAAAAATCCAAGCGGATCACATTTGGAACACAGCTAGTTCACCTCATTTTTTTTCAAAACCTGCTTTCATGCTTTAATTACATGCTTTCATTACAGTTATACATATTTTTGGTCCACAGAATCATTGTTTCAAAGCAATATTATTGCAATTTGTAATGAGTACATTCGGTTTAATCACCAAATCACAACAGTGTGGTCTTCTTTCAATATAGTACCTTTAACAATCAGTTCATTCATTTGCAAACAATGCAAGTTACATGTTTAAAATCACATTGTTTGTGAATTAAAGATGGTACAGTACTAGAGTCTACAGTTGTCAGATTAAACAATACACTAACGTTTAGTGACATAATTGACATAAAATGTATAATGTTTGTAAAACTATCTATCCAGTGTGTTATCAAAAGGTTTGGTGACACTTTATAATAAGTATATAGTAACAAAAAAATATAAATAAATAATTTGCAAACAATTAGTTTATAGTTAACTAATAGTTTATAAATTGTAGTCTCTCTATTATTGTTATTATAATAACAGCAAAATAGTTCTTCATTCAATGTCACTGTAATTAACAAAGTATTATTGTTTAAGCTCATATGTAAAGAGTCCATGATGTTTTTTAAAGCTTTATTAAAATATTGTTATTCATACCTATTATGCAGTTAAATTTTAAACTTGTAGTAAAGGATTTGTCAATGATAATTCAGAGTAAATACTTAAGATCATTGAAAATACAAAATTGGCATCAATTAAGTGCTTTAAACCTATCTTTATTAGACATTAATAGTAAATGTTCTTAACATGTTTATAAATACATTAAGTCTAACTGTGTATTATTTTACTTTATACATAAACCTTCATATATATATCAACACCATATATATATTATTAACCTTAAAGTCCCCCTGTAGTCAATAACTGTATCCCCTAAAACTCATCTTTGATCACAAAAATGACATTTAAAAAATGTTTCCTTGGAAAAAAATTCTTCATGCTTTAAAATAGCTTCAATGTTACTCTACACCCTTGCCTCATTTAGTATACACAGTTCTATGAATATGCAAATGAACCCCGCCTCCACTCACTCACACCAGCTCAGAGATCCAATAATTACAAGGTAGTTTATGACGTCAGAAACACCAGCGATTTCAAACCGTGTTTTTGAGACTATGTTTGGTATACTGCAGTTTTAAGGAGAACATACTCAGGTGTTGACATATTAAATGGTGTTGACTCATGCACTTGCATTTCATTTTAAAGCATATTAAAAACACCACATAGACATATAAACAACATTAAAAGCTTGATTTTCAACATAGGTTTAAAGCACTTAATTAATTTGAAAACAAAGCATGATTTAATTCTGTATATATGAGCTAATTAAACAATAATAATTTGTTAATTACAGTGACAATGTATGAAGAACTCATTGTTTGTATATAGTCCATTAACGCATTAACTATAGTTTATAAACTATTAATTAAATATAAACTAATAGTTTGCAAATGATTTGTAAACACTTTATTACTGTAAACTTATTATAAAATGTTACTAAAGGGGGTATGAAAAAATTAAAGGGGGTATGAACAAATGCCCGATCACTGTGCTGTGAAATTAACCAAGCGAGCTTGGCTGTAGCCAAAAGCTACCATACAGCGCACAGAGTGACCAAGAGCTTAGGTGCCTGAGGTGCGGGGTCCACAGCTCAATACCCTCCCTTCCTTCCTTACCTGTATAACTGTCCCGGGCGCCGAGCTAGCTAGGGAGGCAGCAGCTTCACTGCGTCCACCAGCAACTCCAAATTGGAAGAGGGCAGATCAAAGTACTGCTACTCTGACCATAACGATCCCTCGGCTATAAGCTCTAAAGGGCAACCTAACCAAAGGGAGCATGTAATTAAGCATCCCGTCCTTAAGGATTAGAAGAGGCCTCAGGAGTGAGCAGTGCAATCTCAACTGTTTGCTCTACCCTCAAGTCTCCTCAAGGAAAAATAGCAAAAGTACCCTTGGGAGATCTGGCGAGAGAGCACTAAGAGTGGAACCCATACGCCAGCTCTACACTTCCATACTCTCCATTGCCGATCATCAAAGAATCATGCCGACAAAGCTAGTCGCCGCCTGCTACTTCCGCGGCTAGAGAGGGCCACACAGTAGGAGCGACACCCACTGCGATTTCTCTGAAGTGCCCTATTGCCGAAGGAATGTCACCGCTGAACCCCAAGAGAAGCACTCTACCTGTTAGTCAGGTCTCCTAAGGAAATGAGCCAATGTATTCCCATCAAGCTACAACATCCAGTGTAAACCGGAAGGAGCCTACTGAGCTATAGCGCCACTCTCAACTACTCTTTACCAACTGGCCCTCATCGGCTATTGGTTGCCCATTCTTACAGTTCTAGCGAGGAGGCTCAGATGCATATCCACCTCTGGCCAAAGTCCACGTATTTATGCAGCATCATTCCATTACTCCTCACGAACAGTTAGGAAATGTGTTAACAGCTCCACCACTATGTCCACATTATCACCCCCAGGTTCATGCTGGAGGTACGACAGATCAGGGAGTGAAACTCCTCTTCTGTACAGCCCATTCTTATGTTATTACATGAGGAAGCACATTAATGCAACCTCTGTATCCATTGCATCAGAGGGGGCAGTAGATGGAAGTAGGACGCTACTAGCGGTCATGCCCACTCTTCCTACTCTGTGAACAGCCCCTTCCCTCGCACATCATATGGCGAAGTGCAAACATACTTTCCACACTCCACACTTTCCAACATAGTTTCCACACTCCATGTATTGGCCATATGAATGTGATTCCATAGGAAGCCCATTGACGCTTCCTCCATACTCCAAGTGCCAGAGAGGGCGACAGATGAGGAAGTGGGATGCGAGTGGTGGTATTGCCCTTTCAACTCCTCTTTAACAGCCCATTTATATGTGATTACAGAGGGAGCACATTGCTTCCACCTCCATACTTCCAGTACCGGAGAGGGCGACAGATGAGGAAGTGGGACCTGAGTGTCGGTATTGCCCTAATACCGTAATTGCTCCTAATACCGACAGACAAAAGAGTGGAACGCAAGTGGCGGCACTGCCCAATCTTTTAATTTGTACCCACCATAAATATGTGGTAGAAGGGAAGCACATTAATACCAACTCCAAATTCCTAATACTGGAGAGACGACGGAGCGAAATGCTTATAGCAATAAAATCCGCTTTGTCATCTGAGAACACACTTATACTGTCTCCATCATATAAATGAAGAAGGCACCATATAAGAACAGTGGGGCAGTGATGCAAATGAGGTCACTTTCTTTTCATTAAAGCCTATAGTGTATGGGTATGAGATGTGATTACAAGTGAAGAACATAATCTCTATTGATGTACTCCTGAGAAGGGCTTTTCCCGGAGTTTGTGGGGCTTTTTCCGCTGCCACTTGTTTCAACTGAAGCAGTTATTTGCGTCTGTTATAAAGAAAACACAATCGTAATACCTCCACACTCAGAAGGAGGGACAAACGATGAGAGAGAACAGGGGCAACTGTTGCCTACGAGCTGCAATGTAGTTTGGCGGGGCTTAGATGGCAAGGTGCAAGCCTTCCAGGAGGATGCCACGGCAGGAGAGAGATCGCTCGCAACACCTCATCGTGGAGATCAGGAAGAAACGCAAGGCTCATGGGTGAAAAGTGTTTATGTCCTGGGAGGAATCGCTCATCTAATCTGCCTGGAGCACATTCCTCCTTTTCTCTGGGGTGAGGGAGATGACGGGCTCACTTAAAACATCCGTCTCAACTCCCATCACGTCTAACCAAAGTCCCTTTCAAGAAAAGTCTGTTCACTCTGCGGCCATATTTGCAATACCTACGGGCAGCTATTTCAGTCATCCAAGACCAAGTCTTATCTATTTGAATCCTGACATCTCAAAAACTGCTTGCTGAACTCACAATTAAATGATATATTTCAAATCAGCAACACAATCTGACATGAACTGTCCCATAAATGTTGTTTCTTATGCTCAAATAGCATGTAAAAATCGTAATTTTTAGACTAGACCAGCAAATGAGCATGTGCAGTCCTAAGTGCGAGTCTTCTAACGGCAGCTGTAGGGACGCAATGACTTTGCCAATCAGAAATTGGCTCTTTTACATAGAAGGCAGGACGTATTCTGCCATATTGTGCGTTGCAGTTTCTCCAATTCATAAGTAATAGAAGTGAACCGTCTTTCTATATAGTCTTTGGTCTAACTCATTAGAGCAATAACGAGCTCTCTGCCAGATCGGAAGAAGCGGCCAAGCGAGCTTCCAGATCAGGCATGAGAGCGGCTAAACTAGTGGGTGAAGTTGGAGAAAGGGATAGACCCGTCTCTAACTCCTCTGCAAGTTCCATTTGCAAAACCCATGATCTAAGTCACTGCGCCGCCTCGGCAGCAACGGGACAGGAACCACGCGGTGCAGACACCTGGCTCTTATCGCCCTTAAAGAAAGCCAGGTGGAAGTAAAGCTTCATCACTGTAAAACAGTTACAGTGAACACAGCCAGCCCCCTTTGAGAGCTGACCGTGCATATGCTCCGCTCCAAGACAGATGACACACATCTCGTGTGTATCCTCTACTTGTAATGAAACGAGGTCAGGGCATGATACATTTTCTAACCCACTTTTTCTTTTCATGCTGCATGACACTTTTCAAACACAGAAAACACGGGTTCAGATTTCACATGCACACCTTCATACAAAGTGGCTTCCTGAAGACAAAAGAGCTGATGACATTTTCTTCTGGCACCCTCTTATAGCCTGTCGGTGTGCCTGTGATATCACCCAACTGCCGTAGTCAATCAAAATTGCCATGTATTCACACGTATTTTAGACACCGGTACACCAGAGTGTTCCCACATATCATCAACACCATGACGCAGCGTCGAAGTTCCACTTCGGAACACTGTGGTTATTATCTGAGATAAATTGCTTATACTATTCATATTTTATTTGGTTTTCTGTTTCAGAATTTGCAAACCAGTTCTATAGAACCTACATCTATAAACATCTTTTGATAATGTGTTAATGGTACAATGCATTAATAATAGTATTATACTGAACAAGAAGACATGCAAATGAAACATTTGATAGTAATGGCATAATGAAAGGCAGTTATGAATGAAATATTTACATAGATGAAACACCTATGTGTAGTAAAAATTATACTTTTTATAGATTTAGACATTATAGAAAATGTTGGGCAAAAAAAACAAAAAAACATTTTTGATGATATTTTGTACGATTAGTACTAAGAGTTTTGAAAATATACCATTTGGTTGTGAAAATTGTACCTAAGCAATTAAAAACAATTACCATAGTATGAAGTGCCCAAAGCCGAATACCTTATCCGTAAAGGCATGGATAATGGCTTCAAAACAAATAATGAATTCTATCGAATAATAGGAAGAATATTTTCGGCTGGGGATAGCACAAAATTATACATAAACCTCTAACATCACTATGCAATAATGAGTGTGTGAAGTGAATGAGTGTAAACTGAATATGATCGCAGATAATAGCCATGAGTAATATAAACTAAAATACTACATCATACAAATACACTACCTGATATGTCTATTTAAATGTTTTAAACCTTGTACAACAAGACACATGATATGTGTCTTTGTCTCACTCTCTCCCGGTAATGGCAAGCATTTATGTATTAGGCCTTTAATTTGTAAAGATTTGCATTTCGTATGAATATTAAAATTTGTTTTAGCAATTTTCAACTACTGAACATCTTCTATCAACTTGAATGTTCTCTAATCAGGTTTTTTTTTTTTTTTTTTTTTTTTTTATCAACATTTTCTTTGATTTAACATTTATTATTGTTTTAACAAGAAGACATTTAAATATTTATTTATCGGGATCGGGAAAAGTCCGCTTTGGTCACCCAAAGCACAACCGCACTACATGTCGTAGTACAGCTAACGAGACTATCGATTCCAATAATTAGAAGAAATGTTATAATTATAATTCTGTCAGGACCACTATCGTCAAATATGATTGACCATTAGCATACAGTTTGGATTGGTGGTTCTGTTCTGGGCAAGAACTCCCGGCGCATCCATGCAGTCTATGGATAAGAGCAGCAATGAATGTATGCAGATATCATTAATTCAAGATTTTAAAGTACAACTTAATTCAAGAATCTATTCTGATTCAAGGGGATTTGTAAAGATTTGCATTTTGTATGAATATTAAAATTTGTTTCAGCAATTTTCAACTACTGAATATCTTCTATCAACTTGAATGTTCTCTAATCAGGGTCCAATAAAAGATTATTTTATTTTTTTTTACATTTTTTTTTTTTTTACGTAATCTACCTATAGGAATACAACGTTGTATTTAACGTCGTATTCCTATAGGTAGATGTGGATCAGTTGAGAGTCACTGATGCAAGCTTGACTAATGTGACCTGCCAGAACTGACGCTACACCTATTTTAAAAAATATATATATTTATGAGTAATACAAGGCATATTTGTTAAATGATTACTATGAAGGGAACAGAATTACAATTAAAACAGTCTTCTCAAGTAATTTAACAAAATCCGTTTAAAGCTCCGCCCATATCTAGGTTTTATCCGGATACAGATACAAATATTTTTGAGATTGTAACAGATACAGATATTGGTTTCACTGCACACCCCTAGTATAAAGGACATGTTTGCCACTTTAAAAAGTCTCTTATCATGATTTAATTGTGATGGAAAAATGCATTTGGCAAGTAAATAAAATTGAGCTACTGGCCAGTGAAAATTTTGAAGTGTTTTTTGGTGCAATAAATAACTTAGAAAAGCTTACATGGTTTAAATCCTAATAAAATAATAACAGCGTGACCCTCTGTCATGGGTAGCATGTACTTAAATCCAAAGATGAGATGCGTGACGCAGAAAGATGATGAAACAAGAAACTTTAATAAACACGGAGAACGGTAGCACTCTACACATCTAACATCAACTTTAACGTGGAACAGAGATAAAAGAAAACAGAAGGCTTAAATACACGTAGATAATTAAAGAAACAGATAACAGGTGTGTAACTAATCAAACCATGGAAACAAACTAGAAACAAGAACTCAAGCAAATAGGAACAGGGAGAACAGAACATGACAATGAAACTATTAAACTAAACAAGTCAAGATCATGACACCCTCGCTGACGTGTGTGCGTCAAATCAGAGAGATAAAAACAGACTAGACATAAATGGTGAATGGTATGTGTTTGTGAAAACTTTTTCCCCTAGACTACATTTACCACTAGAAGATTATCTGGAAAGCCATTTTCTTTTTACCATTAAAACCAAAGAACTCCCACATGGCTGAAAACTGGGACACATATGTATAAAGCATTAGTGAAACTTCTGTACCTACCTCCTAGACCAGGCCTAAGACGGTTGTCATAGCCATCGAGGAGGCTGTCCAGAATCCTGGTGAAAACTGTGGTGTTGTCTTTCTGCTCATCTGCATTCTGATTGGAGCTGACAATGCAAAACAGCAGATGTTTAATTCAAAACCCAACAAAAGCAATAATCAACAGCAAAGGGTGGCTGGAACACACCCTGTTGTGTAAAATCACACACCCTCCTCGGGGTAATTCTCAAACATCCAGCCTGTTTAAAGAGAATTTGCAATGTATTAGCCTGAAGACAAAAAACAAAAAAACAAGTCTCCTTCCATCTTAGGAGCAAAGGGGGATATTCAGAAGAAACAATGCATTATTAATTAGCTAAAATACTGTTTTATATGCAAATTTCCATGTGGATATTCTGAGTTCTGGCATCATGAAGCCAAATGTTAAAAAGACACACTTATGACTGCAAAAAGAATGAACTCTGTTAACATCTTTGCTCATAAGTATTTCAGACAAATGATTATGAGCAAAATGCAGTTTAATCATATAGTGTAAAATGCTACTTTATGATTAAGAGCTTGTAAGGATGGTGAACAATTTGTCATCCCCTAAAAACCATCACCGGTGGCCGTTCATACGTAATTGCTTGCTTTTTTGGTAATCATTGACATTCTTTTCCTGCTAAAAGGTACTGGACGACAAATGCGGCTGCAGACTGTTCGGTGTTTCAAAAATAAGCTTGGCATGGAAACAGATTTGAAGTAGAGGATGAGGTCATCGTGATTAGTGATGGACCACGGATCGGAGTGTTTTGACATGGCAAAGATAGAGGGCGAGAGCACGACAGAAAGAAAGAAACACAGACCCCAAAAAAGAGAGACATCACACGCATTCGTAATGCAGGTTACCCTTGTATCTCGTTGTTTCATATCTGTTATTGCACATAATTTCACTAGGAATATTCCACTAAACCTACAGAGACAAATGATAACTATCGATTCAAAGCAGTTAAATTAAATTAGCTGAGAAGAAGGGTGCACACGTCGTGCACTTGTTTTATGTACTCATCTCAGGCAGTCTCCTTGCACAATTTCCTTTGTCACAAAGAACGTATTTTATGAGGTCTATGCGGTTTAAAAGTCTGAACTTTGAAAGTCTGAACAGTTTCACTTTGAAAATCTGGGATTTTAACTGTTTCCAAAGAAACGTTATGATTGGTTATGACTGGCCAATACTGACCATTTTAATCACTATTTCATTGCCTCAATTACAGCAAACATTTTAAAATCATGCTGGTTTATACAAACAGCATTCTCTCAATATTTTGGTATTAAATTCTGTTTTCATTTTATTCGGTTACATTTTATTTTAAGGTGACGTAGTTACATTGTACTTAAATAAGTGCTGAGTAATATTAACTACACATACTTACCATACAATTAGGGTTATGGTTTGGTTTATCTTTACTGTTATTACTGTAATAAGAACATGTAATAATGTCAGCTAAAATAATGTGTTAACCTTTTAATCTATTATAAAAATGCAAAATAGAGTTTTTTTTTTTTTTTTTTTTTCACAAGTGATCTCACAACTTTGGAACTCACTGAATTCAACAACAGACTGCCACAAAAACAACGAGAAAATGAAAATGAGAATACTTCCACCCTTCCCCCATCGGCGCAGAGAGACATACACGCACATGCACACAGACTCTATGAGCGACACTGAAAAGGGGTCATGAGAGGAAAACGTAGTCTCATATATTACGCATACAACACTCACAGCATACTGGTAATGTCAGCCTGACCTAAAATTACATGTCCGCTGTTATCTCTGTTAATAATAATAATAATAATAATAATAATAGAATGCACAAAATTCGGAGTCAGAGAAAAATCGCAGCAGACTACTATGCGTGTATATATATATATATATATATATTGGTATATTTGGTGGTATTTGGGTGAATGAGAAACCATGCAGTGATGAATAACACAATGTAAAATCCATGTGCTTATGAGCAGAAAACAGATCTCCATTAAACATTGTACAGCAACCCCATCTACAGGTCATATAGACAGCAACAGTGCTCTCTGCTCTCACACACACAGCTTACAAATAATATATTGTATGCCTATGGCATTTTTAAAGTAATGTTATAAAATATTAATGGGAATGAATACAATACTGTGACTGTCACCTGTCTAAACGTATAACATATATCTAAGGCAAGCAAAACGTGGCATGACATTTGTGTTGCAGTGATTATTTTACAATCATGATTACTGATCTGTGCAAAAAATGGAATTATATGCATCATTAAAACACTGTTTTTGTTGTCGTTGTTTTTCCTAAACCGCCGCATAATTCTCTGCTAATAGTACAGAAAAATCCAAGCTGCATTGATAAAACGTAACAGTAATTTTAAAATAAAAACTCGATCAGATCGAACAAGGACGTACACTCTTTGAAGCCACATCTTCCCAGAGCTTTGATTACAAACCTCTGCATTTATCCTCAATATTCAAAGAAGCTTTAAAAAAAAATCGATCTTACTATATGTTTTTGTCTTGTTCCAACTAAATAAACGAATTCAGTGATATTGCTTAAGGATGATGGACTCACGTATAATCTTGTTTTCTTACTTCACAATGTATGTCAGAAAAAAAATCACTGAATAATAATGAATAACCCACCATGAGCCACGCAGTATAACAGTAAAAGCAAGTAACAGCAGGATGAAAATATTAATGAAAGCTTCATTAGCATAACATCCTCTTTGAAGTCAGAGGTTCTGATCCTTGGTCTAAGTAACATCATAGGTTAGATCAAAGACCTAGATTTAGATCAAAGTCATTACTTATAAAAAAAAAACAGAGAGTGATCTGCAAAAGTAGAGAATATGTTAATCATTCCAAGATATGAGTACAATATGTACCAAAATCAGGTGCATTAACATACCTTTTTCCAGCCAGAACACTGGTCACCAGTAAACAGGCCCGAATCCAAAGCCAAGCTGCTCCCCTTCCACCCCACATCATTCTCCAAAGGATGAATCCTCACTAAAGAAGAGAAAATACAAAGTTACGGTAATAATCTGATTCATAAAAAGCAAAGCTTTGTGATTACATGGAGTGAATCAATTTTCATTTGGAACATGCTTAAAAATCTGATTACATTTTTAGACAAAAAACAAAAAATGTTTTTCAAAGTAGATCTTTAGCGTAACTCACAGTTAACAAAGTCTGTCTATGGACAGCAACTTTGTTATGTGATTTGTTGATTCACAATAAGGTCATTTGACATGCTGCATATAACATTATCTGGTAACACTTTACAATAAGGTTTCATTAGTTAACATTAGTTTACTAACATGAACTAACAATGGACAAAACATTTGTTGCAGTATTTATTCATCTTTGTAATGTTAGTGAATAAAAATACAGTCATTCATTGTTTGCGAATGTTAGTTCACAGTGCACAAACTAATGTTAACAAATACAACCTTTGATTTTAATAATGTATTAGTAAATGTTGAAATTAACAATCTACATAATAAATGCTGTAGAAGTATTATTCATTCTAAACACAAGTTAACTCAAAGTAGTAACTAATGTTAACTAATTATAATCTAAAAGCAAATCCTTTAATTGCACAATATCCTTTATGGTAGTTTAACAAGTACTGAACAAAATGTTCATATTTCCTCGTTTTAACCCTCTATCTAATTTAAAGCCTGAGCATATTCATAAATACTGCGCGTTCATGTGAATCGGTGCTTTGTGGTGGTCCAAGCCCCCGTTACAGCTTATGTATAGTGTAGATTAATACTACAGCAATTATATGCATTATCAGGATAATGATTAAATAAATATCAAAGTTGTGCATGGCAAAATACGGCAGTCATTCCGCATATTAAGAAGCAACAAGCCCTCTACGCAAATACTAAATGTTTAATCGCACTTACACCTTTTAGACTATTATTTTGTGCTCATACACATATAAGGCTGTGCATCATATGAACAGAGTTCTATACATAGGCTATAAAATATAGGCAAGAGCAGTGTGCTTTCATTCCGACGGTCGGCGCTACGCATTTACGCAAATCATTCCACACACACGATCGGTGCTCTAATCCTACATAAACATCATGCAAAATGATTTACAGCTTAATGCAAAAACCTTGATCACACTTCCATGATGCACACATTAAAATTGTACGTGATATATCTGGGCGAAATGACCTGACTTCACATAGATTATAATGCATGCGTACACCGTCCATAACATTCACACTTTTAGAGTTCTGTCGCGAGAGCGCATCGTCAAAAGCATGTCTCTCAAGGTATCTCAGAATTAGTATTGGGCGTGCGCCACGGGGTTCTTCCTAAACGTGTAGTAATTAAATTGGAGTAATTAAGCAAACAGTGCCCTACTATAGCCAAGTTCGCAGCAAACATGCACACCATAAACATCCTACATATAAAAGTAGCTCATAATCAATTTAAAATGTCCAGGAATATGGCACTACCTTTTAATGCCGTCGTGATCCCCCAACCACTGGTTTTAACAATTTCCAAGACACAACCATCAAGTCATATAGGCTACACTTACGTCAAATAGATTGCACCTTATCGTCAAACTTTTGCAAACGTCTTTTATGTCTGGATGCGAGGAGATGATGCTCTGAGATGCGAGCTGTTCTGAATTTGAGCTCGAGGCTGCTGCTACTGCTGCTGATGATGATGATGCTGAGCGCGCGCAGCTCTCGCGCACTCTTCATCGAAACTCTTCCCGGTTTACAGCAAATTAGTCATATACCAGACCCAAATCCACAACAATAAAGCTTTACTATAGCAGAGCAGCAACTGTGCTATACCTCTGAAATGAGATCACTTGAGTACATGGCGATTGTGTTACAGAATGGAAGGTACCAATCTCACATCGAAAGACCAATCCGTCCTATTTTTATATGCAGCACAATTTCACTTGCACTGCTGTCGACTTAATCTCTTTCAGTGGTTGGGGATCAAATCCTCTTACATTTTACCCGGATTTCGCCTCGTTCTCGCTCTCTTCCGTTGCGTTGGAACAATAACACAAAGCGCATCATCTCCATCACAATTAGCATGCTATTAATTATTACACCAACGATATTGAGCACTGCCACGTAAAAGGCATGTCAGACATACATGCATGCAAAAATATGCATGCCAAACCGCAGTGCATGCATGCATACACCCAAAATAAAGTGGAATGCATGCATTTCTCACCGAAAAATCCCGATGACTCGAATCTTTCTCCCAAAAAATTCAGCTCGAAGCAGTCTCTACAAACCCTCTTCTCACTGACTCACCCACCGCCTGGAATATTGCACTGATATTTTTAAACAAACGCTTAAGGAAGATCCGCAGTCCTTACAGCGCATCTGCAGAGGAGCTTTTTTGATAATTTGCGTAGTGAGCACACAAACTAAAAACCGGAGGGTGTTTTAAACGTGACATTAACGAGGAAAATAGCGCATCTTATTAGAGGCCACGTCGCGAGCTTCCATTTCAATCTGCTGAGTGTTAGAGAGCGATGACGGTACGGATTGAAACATTAAGTAAAGCATTCATACAAACTCCACAGCGTCTTGACGTTCATGTACATGTGCATGTGCATGTTCATGCATGCGCGAGACAGGATTTATCTCAATAAACGATGAGTAGTAGCTCGCGCTCGCTGTCATTAGCAGACTATAGTTCAACTTAAACCTGATGCAACAGCTGCAACGCAAACACTTCTAGTTTTAAAGTTTTAAACTGAATGCCAGTTTATAATGTCTTGTATCTTAAAGTCACCGTGTTCTCATCCTGGGAATACCTGAGCATAGAAGTCGGATCTCGAGAATCACGTTTCGCACGTGACTGTGCAGATGGTGTCATGTGCATCAGGAAAGTTTTTTATTTGCTGAGCGTACCCTTCATCTAATAAGTAACTCATAAATGATTCACATTTAGAGAGTGGCATTCATTCTAAAGCATGATCCGTATGACTTTGCCCGTTTCGCTTCAGCACCATGGACAGCCACGAGACAACAGACAGCTTTAAAAAGCTCTCCAGAATGAGGTTTCTTACAGCAAGCACGTGCACTGGAGGCTTTTGCACAGCAGAGGTCTACTTGACGAAACCTCTGAATCACTGATTAAGCATGATATTGGATATAAGACATCATGTTGTTTCCAAATAAATAAATCAATGAAAATGTCAATCATTTTACAACAACAACAACAACAACAAACATTTATTCTGGTCTTCACACATAATTTTCCAAAGTAAAAAAAAATAAAGAAAAAATAAAGAAAAAAATAAAGAAAATTTATATATATATATATATATATATATATATATATATATATATATATATATATATATATATATATATATATATATATATATATATATAATAGGCTGAAGCCTATGCTCAATATGCCTACCCTTTATAAATAGTTATTTAATGAGCGTCACTTTCCTCTCTGGATTTGATCCATTAAAAATAAACAAACAGTTACATAAGACAATTTCCAAGATGTACATACATGATTACAAAGGTACACATATCAGATATTATTTCAATAGTTTACATATGACGTACACAAATTATTAATATTGAGTTATTTATCACCTTGTTTTTAAACATTTTCTTGAATTTACAGAGTGAAGTACACAATTTTAATTCCATAGTTCAGTCAGGTCCACTTCGCCAAGTATATATATTTATTAACATTATAGCATACAGTTAGTGTTGGCGCTATGGTTCTGTTCTGGGCAAAACTCCTACGCCTGTCCATGCAGCTCTGCCTGGATAGAGCGGGGAGAGCAGCAAGTCAAACCCCCCTGGGGTACAGAACAGAACCAGTACATGCATACATAATTACAATTCTCAATTACATGAGTTGTGAAAATACAAATACATGATAGAAAAGCTTGCAATGTATTGAACTGTATGGGAAAAACTAAATAGTCAGAATGACTATGAATGACAGGTTCGGTTGGGTGGAGTTGGGGTTGGAGGAGGGAGTTTAAATGCGAGCAGCGATGCTATGGAGGAATGGGAGGAATGGAATGGGAGTTTATATGTGCCGCTGTGATAGATGTCGACACTGGATTGGAACATGTCAGGAACAGCTGGCTATCAGCTGATGCGAGCTTGGCTGACGTGGCCTGCCTTATGGGGCGCCGTTTGTAAAGCGGCTCACGCTGAAAATAACAGCAACATTTTGTCACATTTAGCTTCAAACAATGTTTAAAAAAACTGGTATGATTTGGTATGAACTGGTATCATTAACAACAATATTTGTCAACTTAGAGATATTTTAAATAGTTAAATCTAAATATTAAATGTTACACCTAAATGTTAAATGTTAAATCTCAATGCTAAATCTAAATCTAAATGTTAAATCTAAACATTAAATCTAAATCTAAATCTAAATCTAAATGTTAAATCTAAATCTAAATCTAAATCTAAATGTTAAATCTAAATATTAAATCTAAATCTAAATGTTAAATCTAAATGTTAAATCTAAATGTTAAATCTAAATCTAAATCTAAATGTTAAATCTAAATCTAAATCTAAATGTTAAATCTAAATCTAAATCTAAATGTTAAATCTAAATCTAAATCTAAATGTTAAATCTAAATGTTAAATCTAAATCTAAATCTAAATGTTGAATCTAAATGTTAAATCTAAATCTAAATCTAAATGTTAAATCTAAATCTAAATCTAAATGTTAAATCTAAATGTTAAATCTAAATCTAAATGTTAAATGTTAAATCTAAATATTAAATCTAAATCTAAATGTTAAATCTAAATGTTAAATCTAAATCTAAATGTTAAATCTAAATCTAAATCTAAATGTTGAAATTAAATGTTTATCATTTATCAAATCTAAATTTGCATATTAGTTAAATATTTAGTTTCACCCAAAACATTTAGATTCAACATTTAGATTTAGATTTAACATTTAGATTCAACATTTAGATTTAGATTTAGATTTAACATTTAGATTCAACATTTAGATTTAGATTTAGATTTAACATTTAGATTTAACATTTAGATTTAGATTTAGATTTAACATTTACATTTTGACTTAGATTTAATATTTAGATTTAACATTTAGATTTAGATTTAACATTTAGATTTAACATTTAACATTTAGGTGTAACATTTAATATTTAGATTTAACTATTTAAAATATCTCTAAGTTGACAAATATTGTTGTAAATGTGCTAAAAAGTGACCGTCAAAAATTCATACCAGTTTTTTAAACATTGTTTGAAGCTAAATGTGACAAAATGTTGCTGTTATTTTCAACGTGAGCCGCTTTACAAACGGCGCCCCATACGCCAGAACTAACGCAATGCTTGACGTTTACCCCTTTAGATATACATCTATTTTTTGTATTAGTTCTTGCTCTTACTTTTTTAAACATATACATTCATCTCAGTTTATACTGACTTTCTCTTATTTCGAACAGACTCTGAACACAATTTTGGAAATAAATTATTATATACTTTATACATAATCTGTGCAGTATAAAGGTCAACTAAATCAACAATTTTTAAAGCTTGTAAATTAATAAATAATATATTTGTTGGTTCATAATAGTCAGCCTTTTTTACAGTCCTTATTGCTTTCTTTTGTAACATATATATTGAATTTGAATTTGTATTAGTTTTATATGTATGACCCCACACCTCCACACAATAAGTAATGTATGGAACTAATGAGCGAACAATAAAATAATGATTTTTCGTTCAAAATGTTTTATTTAATTTAATATTGCAATGGATTTAGACATTTTTGTTTTTACATTATTTATATGTGATTTCCAGCATAATTTATGATCTATTATAACACCCAAAAATTTATATTCATAAACTCTTTCTATTTCCTCATTACTAATCCTAATTTTAGATTTGCTATTACTTTGTCGATTGCTAAATATTATGAACTTTTTTTTACTCAAATTCAGTGAAAGTCGATAATCATCAAATCATCTTTTTAAGACCATCAATTAAATTTCAACTGTATTTAGAAGCTGTTCCAATTTTTTTTTCCTGGACATTATAAATTTGTGTCATCAGCAAACAATACCATTTTTTATATTTTAGACACTTTACAAATATCATCTACAATACAAAAAATTTGGGACCTAACACCGAACCTTGTGGAACTCCACAAGTAACTTTCATTTGATTAGATTTAATATTATTTATTTGTACAAACTGATATCTATCCTCAAGGTAACTTCTTAACCAAGAAAAGGCTTTTCCTCTTATGCCATATCTCTCCAATTTCCTCATTAATAAACTGTGACCAATAGTGTCAAAAGCTTTTTTTTTATTTTTTATCTAGGAACACCCCCACAGTATATTCATTATTATCTATAGAAGCGGCTGGGATGAGAATCAGCACCTCCAAGTCCGAGGCCATGGTTCTCAGTCGGAAAAGGGTGGCTTGCTCGCTTCAAGTTGGTGGAGAGTTCCTGCCTCAAGTGGAGGAGTTCAGGTATATTGGGGTCTTGTTCATGATTGAGGGAAGGATGGAACGGGAGATTGACAGACGGATCGGTGCAGCTTCTGCAGTAATGCGGTCGATGTACCGGTCTGTCGTGGTGAAGAAAGAGTTGAGCTGCAAGGCGAAGCTCTCGATTTACCGGTCGATCTATGTTCCTACTCTCACCTATGGTCATGAGCTGTGGGTCATGACCGAAAGAACAAGATCACGGATACAGGCGGCCAAAATGAGCTTTCTCCGCAGGGTGGCTGGGCGCTCCCTTAGAGATAGGGTGAGGAGCTCAGTCACTCGAGAGGAGCTCAGAGTAGAGCCGCTGCTCCTCCAAATCGAGAGGGGCCAGCTGAGGTGGCTCGGGCATCTGTTCTGGACTGTTCTGTTCCGGGAAGGTGTTCCGGGCATGTCCCACCGGGAGGAGACCCCGGGGAAGACCTAGGACACGCTGGAGGGATTATGTCTCCTGGCTGACCTGGGAACGCCTCGGTGTCTCCCCGGAAGAGCTGGAAGAAGTGTCTGGGGAGAGGGAAGTCTGGGTTTGCTTAAACTGCTGCCCCTGCGACCCAGCCCTGGATAAGCGGAAGAAGAAGATGATGATGATGATGGTTTTCCGGGTCAATATCATTTTCAATAACATACATTTTATAATCTGTGCGATTGAAAGTACTGTAAAGTACTGAGTTTATAAGTGGTCAGACACACAGTCCTTATGAATATTAACAAACTCACCATCGTCAATGTCTCTGAATGGGAACAAAAAAATCCTTTTCAATGTCCATCATTTATTTTGGTGATATACAGTATGAGTCCATATGATATTCCTCTTCACAGTCCTCACTTGTAACACAATCCACAGTTGTTGTTTATCATGGACATTCCTCCACATACAGTAGTCTTCACTTATCCGTACTGGTCCAATTCTTTGAGTTCTCTTATTGTGAGTACTTTGGCTTCTTCAGGTGTTTCATTTAGCCGTATCATCACTTTGCAATTCCTTGTCCATATAGCTTGTATCTTGTTCTGTTTCCTCAGAATGCATGCACATCTAGCAATATCGGCATTCTTCTTTGTAAGATGTTCATTCAGATACACACCTGTACCCTTCAACGTCTTAGCTTGCCTCAGTAACTCCCTATGAGGTTTCCGATTCACAAACCGAACAACTATGACAGGCTTTGCTCCACTGTTCCTTCAGGGAAGGGTATGACAGGCCACAACATTATCACTCTGAATGTTCATATTCTTACTTTCAAAGAACTTTGACTTGTTTTTCCAGCGTTTGAAGTTCCTCTGGCAGGGCGTCTTCACCGACTTTGTCTCTGGTCACAGTACTGGCATACGTTCGATGTGTTGTTTCCAATCCATTTATCCATTTGCCCTAAATGCACAGTGAGTTGTCTCATTCATGTCTTTAACACTTTTTCAACATTTCGACGTTTTGCAACTATCTGTCCAAACTTTTACGCAGAATTAAAATTTTTTGGACATGTTAAGATATAAATTAATGTTCAGCTACAATGTTTAGTTACAGCTACAGCTACAGCTACTGTTTCAACATATTTCCACATATTTTAACACATCCTTCCTACCACCACCAAAACCAGAAACCTTTGTGTGCAGTGAGCAGTGAGCAGTTTATGTAACAGTGATTACAAGCTCGGGATTTAGTAAACCACTGCACATATTAATACTTCTCAGGCCATCTGTTTCACCTCTTGCTTGCCTTCTTTAATGTTTAATATTCTTTAATACACATTTAAGGGGACCTATTATCCAAAATTCTTTTTTACATGGTGTTTGAACATAAATGTGTGTCGGCAGTGTGTGTTAACAACCACCCTGTAATGGTAAAAATACACCCACTCTTCTTTTTTTAATCCCTATAAATTACAAGCAGTGTCTCAGAACAAGCCGTTAGCAGATTGTAGCTTTTGTGATTTCACAGCTCCTGACGGAGACGGACTCTGCCCTATTAGCATAGACCCCGCCCACAGTGAGCTGTACACAGTCCGCCATGTTTATCTCCTCACCAGAGCATTTAACAGCAGCATTCAAGTAAGAAATTAAAGCTAATACAATAAATTCAATCAAGAGCAGTGAGTGATTTTCTGTTTTTCTTTTGTTGTTTGATTCATATAGCAGTAGGTACTGTATATTATGTTGTTTTTACTTGAATACACAGATCTAATCTTTACTTGCTGTTAACGTTCACAGGCATAAACCGAGTGTTTTATGTGAACTTTGTGTGTTTTTTATATAACCTTGTGTGTATTTGACATTTTAAGTGCAATATTAAGACGTGAAAGTGATATATTAGACTGCCTGACAGCAAGCTATCGGTGCGCGTGCTTCAGATGTGTGCACTCAGAAAACGGTATATCAAAAGTTTAGACTAAAATGGCTTTGAAACGCATGCAGATAATATAATGATGAATAACTGCAAGGTTGCGTGCACCTGACCACGATAGAGATGATAATTAAAACTAAACATATGTTTTTTTGTTTTTTTTTGCAGAGTGTCCGAGGCAAGAGCTGTACAGGCTCCGCCCTTTTCTGGACACATGGATGGGGAGTAGCAGCTTATTTGCATTTAAAGACACATGCACGAAAACATCATGTTACGTTAAAATAACACTATTTATCACAGAATACCAAAGTTTCAAAAAGTTTCAGCTTGTTCAAGAGAAAAGTAAATGTCTGATTCCCAATTCTGAGTTATGATTGTGTCACTAGAATTGGCCTGAGGCTATGACAGTAACTGTCAACCCACGCTTGAAATAGGAAGAGAAGGACGAATCTTAGATTATTCTCGCCTGTGAATAAAAAGCTGGAAGAAGTGACATAATCAACACCTATGCACCTCAACTATTCAAGGCTGCCAGATTTAGTCACTATTTTGGGAGGACCGGCAACTAGGCTTCCTGGTTTCTGAAGCACGAGATACAATGAGGTGCACATTTAATCACATGACAGGCAGAAAAAGTGTCAGCAGGCACTTGCCTGCCAAACCAGGTGTGAATGTCATCAGTCAGGACACCAACACATGGAATTAATTTGGAGACAAGATAGAGAAATATGATAAAATATAGAATCTGGAGTGTATATATATATATATATTCTTTCTAAAGAAGTTACTATATGGATGATGGAATTAAATTGATTAGGCTGACAGGCCCTATCTAATACATATTTGGCAATGAACATTATTCTAAAACTGTGATGCTACTGTATAACCATAATAATGAGTATTATATTAAGAGAAAATAAAGTTATGGTGTAAAATGTTAAGATTTCATAAGATAATACTGATAATACTGGTGTGGAGTAGGCAGCATAATTATTTAGTAAGATTTCCTTCACAAAGCATTGTAACCAGCTCAAAAATAAATTCAAAATGATGGTCAAAGTGAAATATTATATAGTCTAAATCAGTGGTACCCAGATTTTTTCTTTTACCGGACCCCCCTTTTTCTGAGAGCAAAAATATTTTCTTGCACCCACATATAGACACTCTCAGACATGACCTTGCTTGCAAAATCCTATAGGTGTCACGATTCACCTGTCTCCCCAGCACTACACTTCACAATCCTTCCTGACTCCCACCTGCACATACACCACCATCACCTGTACCTGCAATCAATCACCCTCATCAGCTCCACTCCTTAAAAGCCTGCACCACATGCACTATCATTGTCTAGTCTCAAGTAGGACTCACCCAAGTTGTGGATGTTCCTTACCTGAGTCATCTCCTTAGTTCTATACTCAGCATTATACTGGTTTGTTGGGTGCTTGTGGTGCAACATACCTGTGTTCTACTGCTTCATCTTCATCATCTTCTTGCAATATACTTACCATTTACCTGTGTAGAATAAACTAGCTTATTGTTACTCACTACTTCTGCAAGTCTGTTTTCCTGACAGAAGACCAGAGATAACTGATTGCAGCATGAGCATACTTCACCGCCTGATTGATCAGCTCACTCAAAATGGCCATCTAGTTGAGGAGTATGCTGAGGATTTCCTGGAGCTGGCTTCTACAGTTTACCTGGAGGATGATATGCTCCTGTCAATTTTCCATGGAGGTTTGGAGAAGCCATTGCATTCTAGGGTGCTGTGGGATGTGTATGGCTGCACATTGGAGCAATATATTCTCTCTCCTGTGAGTTAACTCCAAAATTTGCTCCAGTCCTAGAATCAGATCGAGAATGTTCTACTCTAACCATGAGTTAGCTCAAGAGCCTGCTCACGCTCCAGAGTTCAGTCAAGAGTCCGGTCCAGAATCTGATCACTACCCTGAGCACACCAGAAGCCCACTCACTTCCCCGAACTCAGCAAGAAGCCCACTCACTTCCCCAAACTCATCCAGGAGCCTGCTCACTTCCCAGAGCTCAGCCCAGTGCCTGTTCTCATCCCAGAGCTCAGCCTAGTGCTGTCCAGTGTCGGCTCCACCCACTGTGCACAGTCCAGTGTGATTGTGAAAAATAATTTTCTCTCCGTTCCAGTGAGAGAAATTCCTAAGTCCATTCCAGTGAGAGAGATTCCCGAGTCCTTTCCAGTGAGAGAAATTCTCGAGTCCATTCCCGTGTGTAAAATCCTCAAATCTGTTTCAGAAAAGATTATCCAAGAGTCTGTTCCATGAAGTAACTTTCCTGTGTCTGTTCCTGAGAAAATAATCCTCAAGTCTGTTTCAGAAAGTAAAATCCACGATCCCATTCCTGAGAATGAAGTCCCCGAGTCTGTTCCATAGAAGGAAATCCCTGAATCAACTCCAGTGAGTGAGATTGTCAAGTTCATTCTCCTCCTGCCGGGCACCGCCCTGGTCACCTGCTCCATTTCCGCCCTAATGCCTTATGACGATATATGCCTTGCCATATTTTCTTGTCTACACTGGACGCAACAAAGTGAACATTGCAAATCCATTAAGGCATGAGTTGTCTTGTGTGTGGGGTGTGGTGTTTGGATCCCGGCAATTCGGTCTAGTTTGGTTTCGGTTCTGTGTCAGGATTCGGACATTCATGTTCTGTGTGTTTCTGTCTCATACGTTCTATCTTGTTGTGTGAGCATTCGGTTTCGAGTTCGCTTGGGCCGTAAGCTCTTCTGTCTGTATGTGTTGTTATGTTCTGTGTAGCACGTGGTTTGTGTTTACATTGGTCGCGTGCTTTCATGTTATGTTTTGACTTGTGCTGCTTTCATGTTGTCATGTTTTGTGTGAACATTTTGAGTGTTTCATTAGCTGCGTGTTCATATCTTGTTTTGTTTGATCGCATGGCTTGTTGTGTGTTTCCTTTTGCCATGTACTCTCCTGTCTATTGTCTTAACACAACCCATCTTGTTACTTGATAATTGGTTCATTTGCCACAACTATCCTCCCTCATTACCTGCCTTGTTTGCTACCTATTTATTCCCTATTTATGTTTGCAGTTGTATGCACATGCAGTTGCACATGTCCCCTTATGTGTGTTTCCCTGCTTTCTGTCAAGTCAAGTCAAGTCAAAGCCAAGTCCTGTTTTCCTCCTTGGGTAGTTTTTTATTTTATTTTATTTTTTATTTTATAAAAAGTCCATTGTTTTCTCGCATCTTGAGTACTCGCCTCATCCCTGAAAGGTTAATCAGGTCTTGCTGGTTTAGTGTGAGTAGGCCAGCTGTCTGTATGATAGCCGTGTTGTTTATCTTGTATATTTCTATATTTAACACATTAATGATGTAAAGGAAAAACAATATAAGGTTAAACCAAATGATTTACTGAAACATATGATTATAAATTTGTAATTTTTTTGCTCCCTCTTCTTAAAGTAGAATTGAAAGTCTTGATTGTTTTAGTTATATTATTATTAACCAATATCACTGTTAAACTGGTTAAACATTTCAAAGCATCAAAGAAGTTATCACCTGTTTCAAATCTGTTTTGGTGGCGAATGGGTGGTGATGGCAGGGCGAGGTAAAGCGATGGTGATGGCAGGAAGTGGTGAATGTGTGGTGATGGCAGGACGAGGCAAAGGGATGGTGATGGCAGGATGATGATCCCCTTTCGGCAATGGTGGATAAAGTCCGCTAGCACAGACCCAGAGCTTGCCAGTGCAGACAGCCCACGGTGGAGTAGAGGGAGGGAGGAGCCAAGATGGTATGGAGGCTGATGACAACTTGGGGACGACTGACGGAGATGAGGCTGATGGATCCACAGGAGCAGAAGGAGAGTCGATGGAATTGAGCAACATCGCTGACACTGGAGACCAAGGCGATGCCGTGGCGACGGACATAGAAGGCGGAGCCAGAGTACCCGAGGGCTGAGGTGGAGCCGGTGTGACGGAGGACAGAGGTGACACGAAGGGGAAGGAGTTAACCTCTGCAGCCGTAGGGGTGGAGGGAGTCCGTGGCGGAAGTGGTGTGATGACTGACCAAGAGGGAGCCAGCAGGGTGAGGGAACCCGGTGGAGCTGCAAGTCCTGCGACCTGCGACTCAACGTCATAGCAGGAGACTTCCACGGAGACGGCGCAGGGCTGTAAACATCCGGCAGGGCTGGATGGCGGCAACAGAAATCTTGACAAAATCACGGTAAATATAACACAGTCAATGCAGGTCGATGAAAATAAGTCATAGTTCATGGTGCTGTCTAGAAACAGTGATGATGAAAGTACCGGGTGGGATAGGGTGGGAGTTGCTAGCTTCTCACTGAAGTTTATCAGCCAGTCCTCATTGTCCATAGTCTCTTCTCCCTCATCCACTGATGTCATGGGCTCACAACCCCTGGTCAGAGTCATAGTGGAGCTCCACTTCCGGGGCGAGGGTCGGTCCCCTTTCTCTCGGGATCTGGCTGACGCGACGCAGCAGGTGGTAGCTCTCCATCTGCCAGGGGATCTCGAGATCTACGAGATCTCTGCGGTCGAAGGTGGTGATTCGGGCTCTGGGTCTGGCTGTGTCCTGGATCGGGGAAGTACGTTCTCCAGACACCAGATGATAGCTTCTTTCCAATCCTTTCTGGGAGGCCAACGGGGTGATGGTTATTAGCCCCAATCCAGAACAGTGACATCTGGGTCTCGTCATCGAAAGGGCAGGTGACAGCAAGACGATAAAACTAATCAGAAAAGGCAAAAATATTTGCCGCAAACTTTGCTGCATAATCCATGAGTCTGGTATTCTGTAACACTAATATCCACAGAAGACAAAAATGATGATGATAATAATCCAAGTTTAATTAAACAATAACCAATACAACATGCGAGACAGTCTGTTGAACACAAACAATGCCGGATAATGAACAGAACCAAGGGAGGAACTAAATGCACAGTGATGATTAACTAAAAGACGAAAAGCTGTGATGGTTAGTGTCCATGGTAACCCCAAGCTGTGCGTGGAGGTGAGCCCGACTATCTCTAGTCGGTAGCGCTCAACCTCCCGCACAAGCTCAGGCTCCTTCCCCGCCAGCGAGGTAACGTTCCACGTCCCTAAAGCCAGTTTCCATGTCCAGAGATCCGGTCGTCGGGGCCCTCGCCTTCGACTGCTGCCCGATCCACTATGCACCGGCCCCTTACGGTCCCTCCTGCAGGTGGTGAGCCCCACGGGAGGGCGGCTCCATGTCACTCGTTCGGGCTGAGCCCACCAGGGTGGGGACCCGGCTACGCCATGCCGGGCGATGTCTTGGTCCTTGATAGATTGTGTCTCATAATGGGCTTCGGAGTCTGACCCATCACCTAGGACCTGTTTGCCTTGGGAGACCCAACCAAGGGCATATAGCCCCGGACAACACAGCTCCTTGGATCATTCGGGTACTCAAACCCCTCCACAATAAGATTGCAGTTCAAGGAGGGGATAAATTTAGCCTCACATCCGTTTGCACGTTATTATAAAATGGTTGGGTCTATAAAAAAAAAAATAAAAAAAAATTTTTAATATCTTTTTGCCAGCATTTTCTGAGGGTGATCTGAGGCAATTTTGGTGAAAAGCAGACAACTTGTCTAGAACAAGTTCAAAAAAGATGCCAGAAAAAGTTCATGACGGAAAATGATGAATCAAATCATCTTTTTCTTGCCCTTGTGGTTCAAAAGCTATTAGCATAAACATGAGTGCAACTTTGGACAGTTGGTGGTGCAAGAAGGGAATGAGTTAGAAACTCAATTTATTGTGGACGAAGAAGAATGAGAATAAGAAGGAAGAAAAAGAACACTAATCCTTACAATAGGTGCCTACATTCCTTTGCCGCTTGGCCCCTAAATACACATAATCTTTAACTAACAAACTCAGATACTGCACTGAACTCCCTGAATTTACCTGTAAGTACTTAATTGTATCTCCTCTTTGTCTCCATTGTTGTGTTTTCCTCACTATATTTCTCGTGTGCTTCTCAATATTTCAGACGCTGACAAATCTGCAAAGACATTACAATTACCTCAAGTTAAGTCATCATTGAGTTATTGTACTGTCACTTACCTGTTTGTCTCCCTTCTGCATATAAACTCCCTGATGCCAGGATATACCAGACTCAGCGACCCATGATCTTTCCTTGGGTCAGTATCCTTCCCAGTAAACGAGATACGCAAGACGACCCCAGTGGCGTCGGGAGTCCAGGATTTCATTCACAGCATAGTCAGGCCGATCCTCAAGGAGCAAAGGCAGGAAAGGTTCATTCACTTGACCAAGCTCTGTGAAGGAAGGAAACACAGGAGGGTTATGAAGTTTTAATAGAGAAATGTGAATAGACCCTTGAGGGGTAACAAACAGCAGGCCTTAAGGGATCTGTCCACAATGACAAGGTGTAAACAACGGATGGAGGCAGGTTCGTAATGAAGTCCACCCCCAGGTTTGACCAAGGGTGACAGACAACGGCAGCGGGAGAAGTTTGCCAGCTGGTCAGTGGCATTGAGTTTTGGACTCTTGACATCCCAGGTTGAACCTTCTGATGTCCTTGGCCATCCGAGGCCACCAGAGCCATTTCTGCGGGAGCGATAGGGTTTGATTGGTCCCTAGGTGGCTAGTGCCCACTAAAAAATGCGCGGATTCATTTGGGGGTATACACTGGGAGGTTGGGACGTAAGTGCAGGTGACAGGGCAACGTGGCAGTGCAGGCTTATTGGTGGCATCCTCGATGAGAGTATTGTGCAGAGACCACTGGATGGGATTGATGACAACATTAGGTGGTAAGATTTCAGGTTTCAGGAGTTTTTTGAGTTTCCTCAGGGTAGAAGAGACAGGAAAGAGCATCAGCCTTCACATTCTTTATACCTGGACAATAGGAGATGATAAAGTCAAAGCATGTGAAGAAGAGGGCCTATCTTGCTTGTCTGGGATTGAGTCTCTTGGCCTCACAAGAAATACTCTAGGTAACAGAGGTCTAGGTCGGTGTGTAACAGGAATGGATGACGGGCCCCCTCCAGCAAATGCCGACACTCCCCAAGGGCCAACTGGATGGTGAGCAGTTCAAGGTTGCCAAAGTCATAATTTTGCTCTGCTTTGCAGAGCTTTTTGGAGAAGAAGGTTTATGGATGGAAAGATTTCCCTCCACTGTTGTGACAAGATGGCCCCACTCCCGTCGTAGATGTTGTAACGGCTAGACCGATCAGACACACAATTATTTGTTATATTTAACAAATAATCTTTAAACCTCCACAACCAACAAGCAAACTGTGTGTGAAAGTGGTATGTGACAACCCACCAAAAACCTCTGGTTAACATATCAGCAAATGGTTTTACGACCATCTTCCCTTAAAAGAATGTGAGGAGAGGTACTCTCACTGCATTCCTTTTTTGAAACACACCTAAAGTCTATAAGAACTGACCTTTTCTCCACATTAATTTATAGACAATCCTTGCTGTGAATAAACATGCAAATTTCCAGGACATTGTGTGTATTATTAGTGTTTTGTATATTGTCTTTTTCTAACTGTATACTGTTTTATGCATGCTTTAGGATAGTATTATTAGATAATGTACCCTTTTCTTACTCAGTTTCATAATAATTTGAGACATGAACAATCATGTATCTAATTTCCCTATGTGATCACACAATCATTTATAGTGTATAGTGCTTTAATTGAATGGACGCGTTATTATTTCTTGATTAATCAAAATCGCATATACCATTCATGAGTTTGTGTGCCCATATAATCTTAGCATAAGTGGTAAACGGATTTGGCTTGCTGTCTGCTATAGAGGGGCTCAGAGAGGATATTCTACTCAAGCTCTGATTGCCCCCTATTACACAGGCAAAATATGGTACAAGAGGAGGAGAAGGGAGGAGGAGGGATGCCGAAAGAACTAACAACGAGAAATTGTAAGAGGCTGTTTTTTATACCTTGCTATTAATTAGAAGATTATATAGGTGTACTCGAGCTGGGTACTGGGTACTGGGTACATTCCCCTGTTCTGTTCCAGTTACATTCACTTTCACTTTTCCATCTCCCATGTATGCGTAACTTGTGTATGTGTTCGTTTAGATCAGTTATGTGTCCGTGATTTAGTTAATAAAACTTTGTGTACAATACATACAAGTTCCCTGTTTCTGATTCTTTCTGCAGATTAATTTCAATTAAATGATTCCTGATCATGTAACATGCTCTAAGCGCTGTACATGCATAGAAAGAATTTTTTTTTTTTCTTTGGCCATGAAAAATATTCTTCCCGAGAGTTGATAGACAATCAAAACCATGTGTTCACTTGATGGAAGGTTGGATGACTGTAATATTAAATCTGTTAATAAATATTAAATATAAATATGATTAACTGAACCAAATATTTATAATTTATTATTACGAGTTATGATTAATTATTAATATTTCCCCTTTGAGCTAATTTGCTACAATGTGTCCACTTTTACCACAAAGGGTTTGTCTCGATCAGGATGGTGATGGTACATTTCAGTCGTTGGAAGCTATGGGTTGCGTCTTGCGACCAGGACAGAGACTTGGGCTTGGACTTCAAGAGAGAGGATAAGGTAGCTGTGATGGAGCTCCTGTTCTTGATAAAACGGCGGTAGAAGTTGGCAAAACTCATGAAGAGTTGGACCTCTTTAATGGTGGTTGGAATGAACCAGGATAGCAATGCTTCCACCTTCCCCTCATCCATCTTAATACCTTCAGCGCTGATGTGATATCCGAGGAACTGGGTGGAGGCTTGGTGGAATGTGCACTTCTCCATATTGAGATACAGGTGACATTTCCAAAGCTTTTCGAGGACCGGCACAAAATGTTGGAGATGTTCGGCCAGGTTCTGGGAGTATCCAAGGATGTTGTCATAGTGCCCAGTATGTGTCACATAGGCTGTCTTCCACTCATCCCCCTTCCATATGTGATTGAGGTTGTATACGCTTTTGAGGTCCAGCTTGGTGAAGAATGTGGTTCCACAAAGCAGTTCCAAGGCGGCTGGGATGAGTGAAGTGGATAATGAAATATGATGTTGATCTTATTGAGGGTATTTGATGTAATTGATGCAGGGCCACAAGCCTCCATCCTTCTTTGTCATGAAGAACAATTTGGAAGCTGCAGGGGAAGTGGATGGATGTATGCTTGCTGGAGGGCCTTTTCCACATACTCCTCCATGGGCCAGTCTGGGAAGCAGTCAGGAAAGCATTGGGAGCCCCACTTAAAGATGTTGCCATTGGACCAGGACAGGATGGGATTATGTTCCATGAGCCATGGGGGCCCTAAGATGACATCGACTGTTGACTTCTCTAGAACCAGGAAGACAATGTTCTTAGTATGAAGGAAGCCCACATGCAGTTGGATGGGACACACCAAATAACGGACACTGCCATGGCTGAGGGGTTTTTCTATTATGGAGTGGACTTTGAAGCAGGATTCGCTGAGCCTTTTTTTTTAGGTTGCTGGTTCATTCCACCCACTGGATACTGCTAGGGTACGAATCTTCAGAGCATAGTTCAGAGCTTAGTTATTTATTTATTTTCCTGATGTAACTTATACAGTTGGCTTTTATCATAAAGTGAACAGTGAAACCTTCAACGTACATAGATGGTGAGAGAAAAGTCCTGTTGTTTCCGTGCTCTGTCGGGAATTGGGGCTCAAAAGTTTGGCTCAAGTGGGTATAAAGGTGGCAACTCAGTTCATGGGTCTGTAGTGTGGCCTTTTTTTATCAGGCTGTTGAGATTGCAGTCAGGTGATTCATTGTTTGTGTTTCCTCTGCCTCTAGACGTGCATAATTGTGGTTGCCAGGGGCAACGCTGATACTGGCATGGACATCTCTTCACTCTGTGTAGATTGGTTGTGAAGGAGAGCTGGTGTGACAGAGGTGTCTGGTGCAAAAGTGTTTTCTGGTGTGGTGAATGCACAGCAGAGGAGACCACAAGATCTTTGAATGGGTCTGGTCCCACTGGGTTCATTATTGTTCTGGCCTTCTGTCAGGATATACCAGACTCAGAGACAGTTAGTTAAACCCAAATGCTGGCGTTTATTGACACAATGGCAAAGGAATCAATGCAGGTAAGTAAATGAGAGATATACAGTTCAATGATGAGACAAGGGATAAATAGCAATGCTCTCTTTCCTTTATCAGGGTATTGGATGATCCGCACACAGCAGAGCAGTTGAGACGTTAGCATACACAAACAGGAAAGATGCTGTGAGTATAAGGGCGAGTAATACAAAACACAGAGGTTACCAGGGGATCGCTGGAGTTAACAAAGGAAACGCTGGAGACTTAAGAGCCAACCACCAAGGTAAGTAAAGCAGGTAAAGAGTTTGTTTCCTAGATGTAGGTCAGATGCTGAGTGACTGTTGGTTTGTGCTTATATGGAGAATTGTGTCTGACTGTGTCTGGCAAAAAATAAATAAATAACAGCTTATCAGGTTTTTCATGGATATTTTTAATGTAAAAAAATACATTTGGTTAAATGATGTTTTAGACATCATACATCTCCATAAAAATGCTTTTAATGTATAAAAGAGTCACATATATTTAAAAGGTATTTGAGCTTGTTTAATTTACAACAATTGTTCACTATGCCCAGATCCAAAATGGATCTTATTTAAAAAAAAACAATTATAATGCATATAATATAATGCATATAACACTAATTTATAGATACATACAGTAGATGGATAGATAACATTGGAAAAATTACAAAATGTTTAACACAAGAACAAAAAGCACAGCCAAAAAAACAAAACAAAAAAAAACAGCGATCATTGGGAAAAGATGCTTTAAAGACATAGTAATTACTACCCTCACACAAGGTCTATAATCAAGTTTAAGCCTTCTCTGCCAGTCTTCAAAGGGAGGAAACTGATGAAGGTCAAGAGTTTAGCAGGTTAGACAAAGGTTCATTCTAGACTGAAAAAGCATTATTTGTAAGAAGCCCAGCTATTTCAACCAGAGTGACTGTGAGAGCATAAACACAATTTATGCACAATTTTCTAAACCTATAATCACTAATTGATCAAACTCTGTTGTAAGATAATAGTATTGTAAGTGCTTTTATCGAAAGGGTATGGCTTGAAACTCTTTAATGTGTTACAGTTTAAGATAGTTTTTCTAGCAGTAAACATTAAAATTAAACACAAAACACATTTATTTTACTATAATCGTGGGCACTTGCCATAGACTTCTATTGGTTTTATACCTGTTATGTCCAACTGGAAATCGAACTCGGGTCTCCTGCGTAGCAGGCGGGAGCTCTACCTCGGTGCCACAAGGTGGTGTGTTTCAACTCAGAATGCAGAGACAAAGACAATAACTCAGTTCAAAGGCTTTACTTGAAAAGTGGAGCAAAAGTATCCAACAGGGAACAGGCAAAATCAAAAGTAATAATCCAGGCAAAGGTCAAAGTACACTGTATCAGTCAGAATCAGTGAATAATCCAGAAGCAGGAGGCAAACTCGTAATCCAAGAAGAAGAAGAAGAATAACTACTATTATTATTACTATTACTATTACTACTAATGGACAGGTTTAGTCAACAGGACTGCACCGGTGTCAACTCAAGACGACAGGGGTTTTAAATAGGCAACTTCACAAGTTTCAGGTGAAACTAACAAATCAATAATGAGAACATGTGACAGGCATCAAACAAAAAACAGGAGGACCTCACATGGCCAAAAAAAGGAACAACAGTCACATAATTCATGACAATACCATTCCCTAACCCTAACTCTACCCCTATCCCTCCTAAACCTGTAAACCTTTACATTTTGAGATTAAACATAATTTATTGTAGTATGTTTATTAATCCATTTCCCTCATGGGAACTGCTGGCCGGTCTCCACAATGGACCTGTACACACACAATTAAAATGTACCACAAATGAAAAAAAGAGAGAAAAGTTTGCTCTGGTTTTCTTACTACAAAAATGTGGTTGAATTTGAAGAATACAGTCCAGACTTTAATTTGTGTAAAAACTAAGAAGCTGGAATTACTTTTCATTTACTTGTCCTATGTGATGTAAAAAGAGTTGTCACATCCTGGGTGTCACAAATTTAAGGAATGTTACTTTTAACATTCTTTTAATGGGGAAAATTATGTTCAACAGGGTTAAGTGCAAAATGTTTTACAGTAAGTTTCTTCTGCCAAACTGACAATCACCCATGGGATCATTGTCGAGGTCATTACCATAATCAGCATATAACAACTGGAGGCTGTTTTCATGTTGATGAAAGATTTTTCATGAGTATTTTGCATTCCATGATGCATGGAATAATGCTTGAGTTAATGAAAATAAAGCAGTATACTGTGTTATTTTAATACACATTTGACCCTACTCTATTGTCCATGTGGCTCTACTAGCAGAGGTTCAAATAGCAATAACAGCTGGTGACAGGTGGTAGAGGTTTTACAGAAAGTTGGCTTGAGCATATGAAACCAGCTTGGCACCAGTGTGTTTCCATGGTAATGAGAAGTTAACCTTGTTTTCGTGTAGCATTTATCATTTCCTTTGCAACACAGACACATCACACTTACTCTCACAGACTTAAGCTAAATGTGTTTTTGTGTCACACTTACACAAATAACCCAAGGGTATGTTCATCTATATTAGCATAGCTTCTGTCCAGCATACTCAAGGTGCCATCAATCAGAAATATGCAAATGTTTGTGTATAGGGGAAATAAGGAACATCAGAGGCAGTGGCTCCCCTTGATCTATGGGCAGTTATATATATAAATACTGCAATCCAGATTATAACAGCAAAGTGTTTGGTATCTGTTTTATATCTTCAGCAATTTTGGCATAGTAAAAACGTGTGATTCTTTATCATGCCCATATCCATCACTTTAGACAGATATGCACAGATAAGATAAAACTTTCAGGTGCTTACATCAAGAGATATCCCTTGCCGTTTTAGCATTGTCTTTCAAGGTCTTTAAGTTATTAGCAGCTGTGGATTGATATAACTTTAGAACAGTCTTTCTCAACCGGGAAATCACTTTGAAAGGTCACGCGTGACATAGGCAGAAGTGCCGACCTAGTGTTTACAAAGCGAACGAGTCAAATGCCATCTACTAATAATGTAAATAAATAAATAAATAAATAAAAGGTAAAACAACGATGGCAGATGATTTTGAAGTTGGAGGAGAAAATGAGATGGAGTTATTCGCCCTGCCCTACCTTTTTGAACCGGAACACCTTTCAACATGACTACGTAATGCGTGGCGCATCGCAGATCTGGTGCAAGATGAGCATTTGTGGTTAAAAGTATATATATATATATATATAATAAAAAATAAAAAAAGGACCGATCGTTTCGCTTGATAAGACCCTTAATCTTCGGCTGGGATTGTGTAGAGCCCTTTGAGCGCTGCATTAAAACTGCAATTTGTACCTTCAAACCATTGTACCCCATTGAAGTCTACCATATGGAGAAAAATCCACGAATGTTTTCCTCAAAAACCTTTATTTATTTTCCACTGAAGAAAGAAAGACATGGACATCTTGGATGACGTGGGGGTGAGTAAATTATCAGGAAATTTTAATTCTGAAGTGAACTAATCCTTTAAAAATCAGGTTAGAACTTGATGATAAGTTTACACACAAAAAAAATGTAAGCATATTTGGCCTATAGACCCCTTTTCAGTTGGTAAACATGGTGACGTTTTTTTGTGGGCGGAGCTTAGGTGGAGGCAGAACGATCCCTCTGGTCGCTTCACTAACGTTAGTGTGCAAGTTTTGTTAGCTTGTTTTTTAACAATGACTGGAGAAAATCCCATTTTATCTTAATGTGCAAGGTCACTCACTGTCCAGTAACGCGATTGTTATTTGCAAAAGTTAATTTTAACGGACATCCCAGATTGGCTGACCCGGCATACACGCTCATTCAATGGATGGACGATCTGACAGGATTAACGTCAAAGCTACCTTCGGTTGAGTGGCCTGACTTCTACACCTACCTGATAGAGAAACCGAGGGTAAAGAGAAACTGAGGGCACATACATATTTAGATGCCTATAACTGTACTAAACGGTCACGTACAAGACTTGTGTGGTAGCCTATGATCCGCAGTTCTGCCTAGCCAGCGCCATGGCCAGACAGAAGACGACAATGTAAAGAGTGACATTACGGTGCAATTTTAATGATGTGAATATTTTCTAGAAATAAAAATTACAGATACAGCATATTCATTTTTTAACTATGTATTTGATTACACTTTCTTAACAGGTTCTTCAAAAAGTCTAGTCACAATCAATCAAAACAATGTATACAATCATAGATGATTCACAAATAATCACAATAATTTAGAAAAAATTATGCGATAAAATTTCAAATTGGAGCCTGTACTCCGTCGATTCTTGCACCCAACAACACAACAAGATGACATTTAATAACAATAATAATAATTTAAACTCCTTATTATGTAGCCGAATCTGTGCTGGTTTGTAGTGGCCGCCTCCAGTTTTCCGTTTGTTTTGCCTCCAGCTAACGCTGTGACGTAACTGTGACGTCGGCGCAAAAGGGGTCTATATACTTCATCTATTCAATTGAAAATCAGAAAGAGATCAAATTTTTTTTAAATGTTACCTTAAGCTTTGCAAGCAACTCCAAAGGATCCTTTAGGTATTTTAACACATCGTCCGCAAATTGCGCTATTTAATGCTTTATCGTCCTTTATGTTATTTCCTACATTTGCCTAATACACTGTCCCAGGGGTTCGAGAAGAGGGGACAAAGGGCACCCTTGTCTTGTGCCCCTTTTCAGTATGAACATCTTTGTCAGATCACTATTTATTTTAAATCTTTCAAAAGGTCTTGTAAATTCAATCCTGTATATTACAGAAATAACTTTCTCTTGCCATGAGGCGGAAATCATTCTGATGTAAATCTGGGCCTGGGGGTTTATTTGTTTTTAGTTAGGATATTGCTTCATTTATTTATTCAGGAACATTCGCTGATAGATTATCATTCTGGATATAACTAATATTGGGAAGTTTTAAATGACAAAGTCACAGTCAAAGCTCCACTAGATCCATGCTGTGCATGATTAATAAAGAACCAGAGAGTGAACTGTTTAGTGTGTGTTTGTCTATACAGGTTGACAAGTCGCACATGGATGTTCTTCCTATTGGCAGTGGCAGTGTTAAAGTCAGACAAAAAGGAATCTAGCAGCTAAAGATGGACAAGTTAGTTGTGCCAGCACAGAGAGAGTAGTTAATTATGGCAACGGTTATATTACTCCTCACCATTAGTGGGCATTTACCTACCTCTAAGGAGGGTATTTATACATGATGGTTACATGAAGAAGTCAGCTGGGGGTGAAATTGCTGTCAGGCAGTCGGAATCAGAAAGGCGGATGGATGGGTGGTGAGTTACAGCAGCTATATTGTGAATGTAATTGAATGGCTTCAGGATCTGAGGATGATGGTTGGCATTTTGAAAGGGACATGGAATGAAGGTTACTAAAAGGTTACTTTTAAGTGTAAGAAGAAAAATAGTAATGGATCAGGAACAGAAACAGATGATACAGTGAAAAGAGTAAGGGGTGTTTTCACTCTTGATCCTTTTTCAGGGGTCTGAGCACCGTTTGCTGGATTGTCGGCCCATGTATGAACCGAACCGAGACCATCTCAGGAGGTGGTCTGTGTACGGTTCGCTTTTATCTTATGGCATGGTTTGCTGAAAACGCGCAATCTGATCAAAAACCTCTCCAAGGCTCACTTGATTTTTCCATTCGTGTATTTTTATTAATTTGGTCTAACACACCTCCATACAAATTGTACTATTCATCATAGCTGCTGCTGGAAGAGTTAATGACATATGGGGAAACTACAGAACTTCTCCAAATTTGGGAGGAAGACTAAATAATGCAACAATTATCAACCACAGACAGTAATGCAGAAGTTTTACGCAAAAATGAAAGACAGAGGATATAACCGAACCCCCTTTTCAGTGCCGAGTTAAAGTTAAAAAATGACGGCAGAAATATATGGCCATATACAAGATAAACTACGGTGTAGTGGGCAATCAGGCGATGTCGAGTGGCCTCTCCACGATCTGTTAGACAAAGGGGCAATGTTAGGGTCACTAGGAACGAGATCCATATTAGGCTCGGCCAGTATGGCGCTACTAGTAGTAGACTTATTCTGTCCTAGCAGACCTTCTCAAGAACTCCTGGGAGCAGAGCAATCAGGGGAAAAGCATATAAACGTAGCCTCTGCAATGTCTGTACCATGGTGTCTAGCCCCAGGGGAGCTAGGTTTGTGAGGGAGAATAAAAGTGGACAGTGTGTCGTATCCTGAGACGCAAACAGATCTTCTTCCGCTTGGCCGGAAAACCTTCCATATACGCTCCGCCATCATGGAGTGAAGTCTCCATTCTCCGGGCCTCAGCCCCTCAGCCCCCTCGACAGGATATCTGCACGTACGTTTTGGTACCCTTGATGTACACTGATCTCAGGGACAGCATCTTCCCTAGGGACCTCGGGAGGATCTGGTGCGCTAGTTTGCTCACTGGACATGAACGCAGGCCCCCTGGTGATTTATGTAAGAGACCAGCGATGTGTTGTCTGTGTGGACAAGCACACAATGGCCTCTTAGGTCTGGGAGGATGTGTTTGAAGGCCATGAAGACAGCCATAATCTCCAGAAAATGTATGTGCCACATACTTACACATACATCCCCAAGGGGGAAGTGGGTTCCCCCTTGAGGAAAACTCCTTGGTCTTGAGCCACCACTGCAAGGGCCTCATGTACAGCAGGCCAAAAGGTATCACGTTGGACGCAACTGCTGTTAGACCCAACAGTCTCTGAAACTATTTCACAGTGAGTGACTGGCCTGGCTTTATCTCTTTTATGACTGTGAGGATATCCGCAACACAAGCAGGCGATAAGATGGCCTGCATTGTCACTGAATCCCACACCACACTAAGAAAGGTGGTCCTCTGTACTGGAGAAAGCACAATCTTCTTGGCATTCAGTCTCAACCACAACTTTTGCATGTGGGCGAGAACGACATCTCGATCCGAACCGCCATCGTCTATGTAGATCAGAATACGAATTCCTTGCAGTCTGAGTGGCGGCAGAAATTTACGGAGCATCCACGCATTTCGTGAACGTGTGGGGTGATAGAGCTAGACCGAAGGGAAGAACCCGATACTGGTATGCTTTGTCCCCGAAAGCAAACCTCAGGCATTTCCTGTGTTGTGGAAGGATGAAGACATGGAAGTATGCATCCATTTGCTCTATCCTGACAAACCAGTCCTCGGATCTGATTTGAGTCACAATCTGTTTCAAAGTCAACATCTTGAGCTTCTTGACTAAACAATTCAGATGACGAAGATCTAATATAGCACGCAACCCCCCATCCTTCTTTGGAACGATGAAGAACCGGCTATAGAAACTGTTTTTATGAAACTGAAATGAAACACATGTTGTTTTCATCTTATGTGTTTTATGCGCTATTCATTTTTAATGTACACTAGCTACAATATTGGGGTGTCTTTTAAAATTAAAATAACATAAATTTCAACTACAGCCAGTAGATGGCTTCAAAGCATTACTCAATGGCTCATTTGCCATTTCCATTGCCATATTTTCACAAGTTTCTTTTTTTTCTTTTTTTCTTTATGTTTAGACATTCTAACATAATTATTACAACAACGTTTAGTGTGTATTTTTTTGGTTTGTTGTGTGTGTTTACTCCATCAGGGATGTGTTGTGGTATTGCCCCTTAATTTTTTGTGTGTTTTCTGTAATTTAACTGCATTTTTTGACAAATTATGTAACAAAAATAAATATTTTATCGTCTCCCATTGATGTCTATGGGTGATTTTTGGGGGTGGGGCTGTTTGTGGGGGGTGGAGCGGTGTATGTGTGTGTGTGAGAATGAGTGTTACACATTGTGGATGTGCTATAGACCTTATATAGCCCCGCCCCTTTTCAACGCTGCGCTCGTTGTCTTTTGACTTCCGGTCTGTATTTTCACAGCGATTCTGCGTGTTTATTAATGAGCGGCTCGTTTAAAAATATTCCTGGTCTACTGACATTTGTTTAGTCATCTGCTTTAAACATTACAGTCCGCATGATAACTTTCGTTAACTTTACATTAAGTAAATCCACTTCAAAAGCGAATTACTCCTGGACAGCAGCGCCATAGAAATATACAGAGCGACCGCAACAACGGAAGTTAAAAGACAATATTCTAAAGATGGCGGCGCCCTCGTTTCTCTGGCGCATAAGGTCTATAGGATTGCCATTTCACTTTGGTGTATATGTGTCCTGTGTTGTGGCTGATTTAGTTTTTTTATTTGACAAATATAAAAAAGTATTGATTATTTAATTTCCCCATTCATCCTATTATTTTAAAAAAGGTTTTTAATTGATAAAAAATACATTAAATCCCCCCAACACTGCACAAATGTAGAGTAAAAAAAAACAACAACAAAAAAAAACATTATTATGTTACAAAATCACATTTTATTTTCTGGGGTCTCTGGAGATTTTTTTTTTTTTTTTACGCTAACATACAACCATATATCATTCTGATTTTTTTGTTTTGTTTGAAGAGCTAGCAAGCATGACACCAAGTCTCATGCTATTTGCTAAAAAAAAAAAAAAAAAAAAGTTCCTTTATTCTAAATGTAATCTGGGGTCAAAAAAAACCCCTGAAAAGCGCATAAGGGTTAAAGGGAGGACGAATCAAAATGATGTCTATAATTTAATCAACATTATGCCATAAATGCTGTTCAGTAAATGGAACTTGTATTGAACCAGGAATATTCATTAAAGCAGCCTAGAAATAGATGTGGTAGCATTAAGTCCTATCAAATGTATTTTTTATTATTTTCATTTTGCCATACATGTTGTTCCCATCATCTTTCATTGGCAACTGATGACAACAACAACAACAACAGCATCAGTATTGATGACAGCTCCACACCTCCTACTGGATCTTTAGTAGAAATCGGTGATGAGGGGATTTCAAGCAGTCATCCAGTTGAAGCAAAGAGAAAGGCCGGCAAATCCAACCAAGACGAGAAGAAAAGCTCTCTACAACAAATTACCACTTTGATTTCATCAGTCATTGAACAGCAGAAGAAAGACTATAATTTTATTTATTTATTTATTTATTTATTTTTTGCCGAAAACAAGAGGAAAGGCACCAGAGGGAATTGGAGTTGGAACGAGAGCGTTACAAGCTCCAAATGGAAGTGGAAGAGAGGCGACACTGTGCACAGATGGAACATGATCAGGCTATGATGAGGATGCCGTGTCAAGTGATGAGCTCAGCTGTAACTAACACTTTTCCTCCTATGAACACACCTTTGTACCCCAGTGAATTGGTCTCTCAAACCCATCCAACTGAATAACCATTTTATTATACTTTGACTGTCGTACACCAACCAAGAGTTTCAGTTACTGGTCAAGGAGTCAGTAGTACCAGCAGTAGTGTGCAGACACTGTCTTCTATCTTGCAGTTCTGATAAATAATGCAATTCCAGTTTGAACAGAAAACTGCCAGTTTGTAGCAGATTTTTATAGCTGCGATTATTAACATTTGCTAGTGTGTTCTTTTTGTTTGCTGAATTATTAGTAATGCGGCTTACCACAGTTCTGACTGGTTACAGTTCACATGTATGGGACCTTTATGCGGACAGGTAATAAACCAGCTAATATTGTTTTCATTTCATCACTTTCAGTTATGTTTTATGAGAGCAGGACCATTATTGCTGATTGATACTTGATTCAAGTATATTTGCAGTTAAAAAAGAGACCAATTTTGAAAAATATTTTTGTATTTTGTGATGAGCAGTATTTTGAAACATTATTTGTTGACGTGTGGCAGTTTTACAACACACTGACAATAAAGTGCTTTCCAACAGTTTAAATTGTTTGTACCTGCATTTATTAAAAAAATAAAATAAATAATTATCAGTAGGATAATTTTTTTTTATATATATGCTTTACATATTACATCTAGCATTTAACTTTGCCTATTGTGTTTCGCCTAAGGAACTGTAGACACACTCAGAACCATTTCAGAAACTGACTACACACTACGCACATATACTAACCACACACACACCCACATACCCACTATGTATATATACTACACACACACACACACACACACACACACACACACACACACACACACACACACTAACTATATATATCAAGAGGTTTAGCAGTGACGGAAAAATCTGAAAGCCATCCATCATGTTGTTTGTAACTTATCATGAGATATGTGACAGTGATTAGAAGCTGTTTTATTGACGTATTTCTGTGGTTGAAACACTGATTGAGCGATTACATAAGAGACATGATACGGATTTCGGTAAGTTGGACTGTGTCTTTCAACATATTTTTGGATGGTCATTCATTCATGTTTATTTCGTTCTGTTGTGACACTGTCACATAAGAAACATGTTTTACTGCTCTATCCCATACAAGTATTGGTCTACATGTTTCTTAGTCCATTTTATTCCCCTTAACATTTTAAGTGTGTATGTCTTTAAGAAATGTATGGTTGGCCTGTCATGTGAGGGATCACATGATAGGAAGCAGAAACTACACTTGTATAAAGAGAGCAGCATGGCAAACAAACTGGGTTCACAACAGATACCAATCACTTTACTGGAGTGTGGAGTTACACTGAATTGAATACACTGGTGGACACTCACATTGTGACGCTTCAACACACAAGGATTTTTATGGACTGTTTTAGGGTCTGGTGCGATGGACTCTATGCTTTTAACAGCCTGAGTTTTCCTGGTTTTATTGTGTTGTTTTAAAGTCTCTTGTGAAGATTGTATATACACCATTCTTATCCACTTTAACCTCAGTTTTGTCTCATTCTTTTAACACCCAATTCCTCACACAGTAAAATCTGACCCCATTTTAACTTTTGTAATCTCAACCTTATTGGCTGAACGTTACACTGTAACGTAGTAAAGAGGAAGGAATTGATCGCCTTCACTCGTGCTCTGCTTCGCTTGAACTCAAGCGCTACAGTGATCTCTAGCGCCACATCAAAGAGTGCCAAAACGGTATTTATTGTTTGAATGTTGTGAAAAAATAGACAGAATTTGAAAGCTGAGACTTTGTTTCATATCAAAAGTAACAAAGCACAAAGCTTATTGCGATTTATTGGACAAACATTCATGATGAAACCTGAAAAGTGATGCACAGTCTCTGTTGAACTTTCTCTTCATAAATAAATAAATGCATAATAGATCATGATGGAATATTTATGACCCTGTCCGTCAAAATTACAGACAATGCGGAAGTGTAACACGACCTCTGCTATACAGTGTGTGTATATATATATATATATATATATATATATATATATATATATATATATATATATATATATATATATATATATACATTTTAAGCAAAATGAAGAATATATTGCACATATTGTCTGTGTGATGTTATTTCATTAAGCAAGTTTACACATAAAATGCAATTTGTTTGAAGAAATTTGATTGTATAAGTATATTTAACATCAGTGGACATGCAGTGTACCCTAAATTATAGAATCACCCATATATATATATATATATATATATATATATATATATATATATATATATATATATATATATTGCACTCAACCACTTTGAGTTGAGAAAAATACGAAGCAAGTGCTGTGTGTATGTCTTGTCCTGTAATGTCATCTGCAATAGGTTCATCCACTTCTTTGCTCGCTACTTCTGTTTCAACTTCAATGAGATTTGGTTCCAACTCTTCACCACTGCTCTCACATATATTGTGCAGTGCAACAAGAAGCGATTACTGCGTTGATGGTGCTTTTGAGCAAACACCGCCAGCAAGCTTTTCGTCTTCCAAAAAACCCAGTCAGAGCACATTATTGTGTGGGTTAATCTGTAGTTGTACTGGGCTTGAGTGAAACCTTGTACCTCTGCAAATGGTATCTGTAACCATGACAAAAGGGGGGTAAAAGCAGCATCACCTATTATTGTTAAAGGACAGGTACACCCTGAAAATCTTCAGTCCATGCTGGAAAAACCCTCCTAGGCTGACCTTTTCTAAAAAGGCTATTATTTGCAAAAACACATGCATCATGTACCTTTCCAGGCCATCCAACATTAATATTCTAAAACTGTAGCTTATGGTCCACAACAGCCTGCAGCAGCACTGAATAATAACCCTTGCGATTGTAGAAATCTGCCTTTGTTTGACGAGGTTCAATCACATGAGTATCATCAATGGCACCAGCACACTGGGGGAAACCCCATTTGTCTCTGAAACCATTAACAATATCTCTCAAATCATTTCTGTGTGGTACTTTAATAAACTCTGGCATTATAATTTGTATAATTTCTTGCACTTGTAATTATGCACACTATAGAGATTCCTATCCCAAACAGGTGAGAGATGGTCCAATACTCTGTGTTAGTAGATGGTCTCCATAAAGCCACTGCAACCCGATTCTCACCGTAAAAGGTCTTCTGTAGCGCGTCGTCGTCCGTTCAAGGTGAGGTCTTAGTTCATGGCATATAAACAGGAATGTCTCCCTGCTCATTCTGAAGTTTCTGTTCCAGTCAAAGTCAGACCAAGACTCAGTGCTCTCTCACCAAATGCGTGATCGGTTTCTGGTCCAACAGGATCTTTAAAATATTCAACAGTAAGTGGAGTTATATTGTAAAAACAGAAAATATATGATATCAAGTGAGAAAACGAACCTTTGAGGAGATGGCTCGATTTTCAGCATCACTGAAGTCAGCATAAGGTGAAGTCACAGACATAAACAATGCTGCTTCAGCAGGAGTTTTGTTTGGCTTGCTTTTTTTCTCCTTATCCTCTGCATTTGTTTGTTGTGATTTGTTTTCTGTTAAAAAAAAAAAAAAAGTGTTCGCTATTTTTCTCTTTTAATTTTAAAAACATGTTGTACAGGAAAATTAGCATGTGTTTAGAGTCAGCCATCTTGCACAATTGTGCTGTACCCACAATGCACAGCATTGCAACATGACTACGTCCCAAAAGGACATAGTATGAACACAAAGAGGTCTGAGACCCCATTAATGCTTCAGTGGACCAAAACATTCCAAAAGAGTCCTCTTCTAGGGACAGGTACAGTGTGAGCGTAAAGAGAACTGGGACCTTTTTTACTTGGTGCACCTTTTGGTCCACTTAAAGGGGTCTGAGTTTGGTTCTTTTAAAGAGGAACCAAGTTTGAAAACATCCTAAGAGGACATGATAACAGAACATCTTCCATGGAGTCTCAATTGTACAGCTTGGCTGTAACAACAAAGTTGAAGCAGACAGACTGGCTAAACCGACCGTCTGCTAGCTGTCTCACGTCACTGAGGTCAGATAAATCCCATCACATAGAGACTATTTCACCTATAGATATCATCATATAGAGACTGTGTCTGTTCCCCGAATTAGGAAATACAAAAAACTCCCAAACCCATTAAAGGGTATTAATTTAATTGATGTTTAACAAACAAAAAACAGATATAATACAGACGAACAAATGATAAAGCTCGGCTTGCTGAATATTTGTTCCCTTACTTCAAAAGCACTTATTGTTAATGATATGATTACAGACTATAACCTAGATGTGCTGTGTTTGACAGAAACATGGCTAAAACCAAACGATTACATGACTTTAAATGAGTCCACCCCTCAAGATTAATATTATAAACATGCACCTCGTCTGAAAGGCAAAGGGGGAGGTGTTGCTGTAATTTATAGTAATATCTTCAGAATTACTAAGAAGTCTAGTTTCAAATATAATTCTTCTGAAGTGTTGGTGCTTAATGTAACAATATCTAGTGTAAATGATAAATCACGTTTGAGATTTGTGCTGGCTACTGTATACAGGCCACCAGGGCACCATACAGACGTTATCAAAGAATTTGCTGACGTTTTATCAGAGTTAGTTCTGGCTGCAGAAAAGTCCTAATTGTTGGTGATTTTAATATACATGTAGATAACAAAAAAGATGCATTGGGATTGGCATTTAAAGACATTCTGACAGGACCTACTCATTGTCGTAATCATACTCTAGATCTAATATTATCACATGGAATCAATGTTGATGCCATTGAAATTCTGCAGCAGAGCGATGACATCTCAGATCATTTTCTAGTATCGTGTATACTTAATTTAGCCAAGGCTGCAAAGCCACTAATAAAATGGCTTTTGAGAAAAGTCTGTGTACCCAGTGGCCCAATAGCTGTCTGGTCTGGGGGTGGGTTTAGCCTCAAATCAACCAATCCACTTTAACATGAATGACCAAAAGAAGACGGCAGAGTGTCACAAAGGTGTTAATGTCCCTTGAAAAAAAAGTTTTAAGGGGATTACTTGCCATGGCAACAAATGGCCGTTGCATGGAAGAATACGTCAGTAACGTACATCCAAATTTGTATCATTTCAGCAGTATACGGACCCATGGTATTTTTCCATATCTGTACCATGAAGCCGGTTTAGGTGGCTAGCCAGGTATGTTTCAGGTTAGTTTGCGCCAAGCCTGGGTTTTAGGCACCATGAAAGTGGCTTAGCTTTTTGTGGTGTTCATCGCCACGGTATCTTGCGCTCCACGGCTAACCTGCTCTGGGGCATGTTCTGTGTAAGAGAACTCAAACTGAAATTGGACCAGTCAGCTGTGAGCAAAGTGACACATCTCTGACACAATAAGGTCACTCCCCCAGTTACTCTTGCTCCAAATTAAAGGTCACCCCATAGTAAAATATTTTTAAATACAAAATTGTCTGAATTCGGACATTTCTTTTGTGACATACTGTTTTTCGCTTACTATATTGTAGTAAAGTATGCGATTTCAGATACAGCCCTTGCATTTGGGAGTGTAAATAACCCTCAGTAAACTGAGTATTATTTTTTGTGGTTTAATATATTTTTCTAATAAATCCTAAAAGATTCCTCTGAATAGTCTGACTTCTCCTGCGACGACTGTCATATGTGACCCTGGACCACAAAACCAGTCTTATGGGTATTTTTTTTTTTTTTTTTTTTTGCGATTTCTACATCATCTGAAAGCTGAATACATAATCTTTCTGCGACTTAAGACTTCGTTTTTCAAGACAAGCCATGAACAAAATTAACGTAGGAAATTTCTATGTAGCCACCATTTCAATCCCGCGTGTAATGCAGCTCACTGTCACTAAACGTTTCTTTGATTGGTGATGTAAACATCCGGTCGAGTTTTCTTGTGTGCGTCCATTTATAACGCGTCTTGACTGTCGTAGAGTCTGACATTAATGACAACTGAGATCGTACAGTGTGACATGGCTTACATCATGTTCGTACAGTCTGACAAGCAACAATCGTAAAGGGCTATTATAAATCGTACAGTGTGCATCCAGCTTAAAGGTGCAATATGTGATCTGGGAAATGCTAACTGCTAACGGCAGCCACACCTACCACATATTGGCTATTCCCACCTTCGTCGACGCCGTGGACTATCGGCTCTGTGGAGCTCTGGGTCTGCACCATCGGACCCACCATCCCTTCGCCACATCTTCCGGAACCCCCTCCATACCTCCCTTCGTTCTGTTACGGCACGAGGTCGCTCCTTGCCAGAGGGGGCGTTATGTCACCATTCTGTTCAGCTTAGTTTAATTTTCATGGACTTTCAATTTGTTTTCATTTGTCACGTGTCTTCTTTGTTCAGATTCCCGCCTCTCTGTCTCCTTGGTTACCGTCATTATTAATTCGTATGTGTCAGCTGTGTTTGATTAAGTATCCTCATTTGTGTTTACTAAAGTTGTTCCTACACCTACACTCCTTGTCCGGTCACCGTTATACTCAGTGGGTCTCATTCATGAAACATTCGTAAATATACGAGTAAATATGTGAGTGTTTTGCGCGTAAAGAGACCTTCCCGAAAACTCTTCTCCTGATTCACAAATACTTCGTAGAAGTCAGATGTGATAGTGAAATGTGTGTGTGTGTTAATGAATTCCAATCAGTCGTAAATGGGACGTGCATGCGCGCTCATTGTCAATTACCATAAATCCCGCCCATTAAATCCGACTGACAACTATATATGGGCATCATATTATGACACCAAACGAAGGATTTCAACATGTCTTCTCAAAAGCGAATGAAAAAGAGAAATTTCTCAGATGCAGAAATTGAAGTTTTATTATCAGAAGTTCATTAAAAACGCCACATTTTATTTTCAAGCGTACATAGTGGCGTATCAGGTCCTAAAAAAAGGAAGCTTGGCAGCATATATGCAGTTAATGGAGTTTCATCTGTTAATCGAACAGTCCCAGAAGTGAAAAGAAAATGGTTCGACATGTAACCCCGTCAAATAAACCTGATTAAGGTGAATTAAAATGCAGCCTTATTAATGAGCAAAACATTCGGATGTTAAACGCACTATTTACGCGTGGCTGGGAGCAGGTGTAGATTTCTTTCGTATCAACTAACATTTGGAAAATACGAACATTTTAATGAATCCGAAAATTTACGCCAGAACCACTTTACACACGATTTACACAAAAATTTGTTCTGCACGTGTTTCATGAATGAGACCCAGTGTGTGTGTTAACCTGCTACCTTTTCAGATTGTTACCTGTTGGGATTATATGATAAGGAAACTTTGTTTTGGAACCTTACTCTTCGGTGTCTTCATCTTACTGCCTGCATACACTGGAATAATGAATCCCTCCAAATAGTCCTCCAGCAGTTTGAGTTCTTCCATTGTGAGAGCAGACCTCCACTTTTTTAAAGAAGTTTAGCCACTATGCGTTTTGATGGAACTGGTCAGCTACCATTCAACATTCTTAAAGCCTGTTCCTGCTAGCCATGATAGATGTCCTAGGGTTGTTACTCCAGAACTGAGAAGAATTCCTTCAAGTGCAGGGAGGGCCTTCATGTGATATATCCAAGCTTGATCCATGAATCAAAAGTTCTTACCAGTGCAAGGAACCTGTATTACAGAGTATTTGTACAATAAACAAAGTCCAGACTTTAAAAACAATTATGATAAAAAGTTGGTAACTTGGACAAGTCTATCTTTTTAAGTATTTAACCAGAAAAAAGGCTTGCAAAATAGCAAAATTCCTGCTTGAGTCCACAGGTCCAGTCAGAAGTCTTTGTGCAAATTGAAGCCGAAAAGCTGCTGTTCTGCTCTGTAAATGTATGATTCCATGTCCTCCCTCTTCCTTGGGCTATACAAACAGCTTTATTTGTTAGAATTTACTAAATTTCGAACAAAAATTCTGGTGGAGAATCAACACAAATTAGCAGATGCTAGAGAGAAGATGCTACAAAGTTATTGATGATCAATGTACTATATGACATTTTTGGAAGCAAACATTTCCACTTGTCAAGGGAACCTTTTAGTTCTACCAGAAAGACTCGGGAGATAGTATGATATAACAAAGCATGTATTTATTAACAACCCAGCAAGCAAATATTTATAAAGTTCTTTGGCGTAGGCCCCGTCCGTAGCGCGCAATCCGAGGGTAGCGGAAACTGCATTTCCTGCCTGAAGAAGAAGGCAGGGGCGCAGCCGACCCCAGGGAGGTATGGGAAGGGACCATCCTGGTGGTGGTGGGGAGGATGGAGGGAAAGGGACCATCTTGGTGGAGTTGGGGAGGATGGAGGTAATTGGCAGCGTCAGCATCTGCGAACTCAGACATGTGTAAGTACCAATCTTTTATACTGCAAGTATTAGCACGTGATTGGTTAGATGTGGAGGTAATAAGTGACACAACGATTGAGTCTTCCTGACAGAACTTACGCTAAAGCTTTAATTTTTTCAACAACTGCTTCAAACCGCTTCTCCACTTAACCAGCTCCCAACCAGGGAGCTCCTTCGCTTTTAGACCAATTTACTTGTGTAGAAGAAAACATCTATTAATATTTTTGCAACAATTTCACATCTCTCTGACAACTTATTAAAGTAAAAACATCATCAGCATATGCTGATAACTTAAACATTTGAAAAATTTGAAATATAAAATCCATACAAATCTGTTCTTAACTTATTTAAAAGAGGCTCTATTGATACAACTTCGAGCATATAAGACAAGGTGTACCCTTGTCTAACACCTCTAAAACCTTTAAAAGGAGCACATAAGTCACAATTAACTTCCAATATACTCTCAACGTCACTGTACAAAACCTGTATCATAGAAATAAAATTGGGACTAAAGCCAAACACACTGCTAAGACATGCCATAAAAAAAAAATGCTAAACTCGATCAAAAGCCTTCTCTTGGTCTGTTGACTAGATCAAAATCTAAGTTGAGACTCAAAGTTGCCAATGTCTAAAACATCCCCAATAAAATAAATATTATCAAACATGTGTCTACCAGGTACACAATAAGTCTGGTCAGGATGGATAACTTTGCCCAATCTATAAGCCAGAGCCTTAGAGAGTAGTTTATAATCACTGCACAGCAAACTCACCAGACTGCAGTTTTTAATATCATTTAAGTCTCCCTTTTATGGCAACAAAGTGAGAACCGCTCTACGGCAATTTATGGGCCAAAAAGACTTGTAAAAGTCAACTGGTAGCCCATCAACTCCAGGCACTTTGCAACCCTCCATAATTTGGAGATCTCTTTCCCAACTCCTCCAGAGTTAAAGCTTTACTGAGTTCAGCATTAGCTGATAAGAAAATTCTCAAGGAAGACATTACCAGCAGCTTGTTAATATGCAAGTTCACTGCCACATATGTTACAAACATTGACCTTTGCTTATGACTACACAGCCCATGAATCAACTGGTTTTGCACCATTTTCCTTGATGCACTGCAAAATTGCTAAGCTCCTGGTGGATCAGCAATGTGCGGAGGGGATCTTCTGTGTGTGGATCTTTTTTTCTCTGCAGTTTAAAGCAGTACAGCTAAAGTGAGAACACATCATACAAGGTCAATTTTAAATGATCTTAGTAATATGTTTTAGCTAAAACTAATTTGTTATTATTATTATTAGAACATTAGCCTAGAAATCTAGACGCACCCTAGCGGCAGCAAAATGTATTTTGCAGCCAGGGCAGTCTAGCAACTCTCCATAGACTTTGGAGCTGCAAAAACCTAAATTGGGTCAGGCCAATCACGTCGTGTATAGACTAGCCGGGGCGGGCTTAACATAATGACGACAGAGTTGCAACGGTTACCTGGCTGCATGCGACTTGAAAACAAAGAATGACGGCTGCTGGCGAACATCTTTCGAATCGGCTTTGTCCGCGACTCTGGAGGACTTGGAGTTAAGCTTTTCTTTGAGAAAAGAGCAAAGAACGGCACTGAAGTCATTCTTAAAAAAAGGAAGATGTGTTCGTCGTTTTGCCGGCCAGATATGGCAAAAGTTGAATCTATCAACTAACGTTAGCTCCGCTGTTGGGAAAATGCTCTGGTTGGTTGAAGCGCTGTCCTATTGCGTGCCGAGGGAATTTGAAAGACAGCCGTTTATCCCGCCCATCGGATTGAGCCGTGTCTATGGTGAGTTGCCAGACCTAACATCTTGATGTAGGTCTGGCTTGCCAGGCTATTAGAACATGCCTTTCCTTCTAAAATGAAACAAACAAGAATGTACTTGTAAAACGCTAAGACAGAGGTGGGTTTTTACTTAATATTAAAAGCAGTAATTAACATAAAAAGGAAATACATTATTTTCAACAATAGAGGAGACCTAGTGTTTCCAATTGAATCATTCACTCAAAAATATAATTGTCATCATTTACAGACTTTTCATGTTATTCCATACCCATGACATTTAGTGGCGCACAAAAAAAAAAAAAAAAAAAAAAATCTTCACTCGTCTTTGAGATTTCAGAGATTTCTAGTGAATCTATTACATGGCTTCAAAACAATTGAATGAACAAATATAGTGCATAAGTTAAATGCAAACAAAAAATATTGACCAAATATATAGAATAGCATTTAGAATTTAGGTGAAAGATTTTCTGTTGTGTTCGGGTCATTTTGACCCGGAGAGGATTTTCCCGTACCCGAAAATGCTAGTTAATGTTATTGCATTGGACTAAAATTTACCGACTTTACTCACCGAGAGTCTAACAATTGCCCAAATTGTTTTTGGTACTTTGTGTAATTTTTTATGCGTTTTTTCTCACATTGTAACACTTATTTATTATAAAAATGTTTATTATAAATCTCTCATTTTGCTACATCATTACCAATTATTGGATGCAATATTTTTGTCAACTTGGTTTCTATCAATTAGGACAGGTTTTGTATTTCTTTTTTGAATTGATCGATCGTAGGCCTTATTTATCTGAGCTTACATACCTCAGTTTTTGAGTAAAAAAAAACAACAACGTTATTTGTGGATAATTTTGTCAATTTTACATAATATAAATATATATTTATATATGCATAATATATGCATTACATAATATATATATATAAAATAAAATGATTTTATTTTGTACAAAGTGGCACAAAGTCACACTTGTGTTGTTCCCGGTCGAAAATGACCGGCCTACAAAAAAATAGCTTATAAATCTCTTGTTATGTATTGTTATGTAAAAAACATAAAAAAGAAACAACAATTTTTTTTTTACAAAAAAACAAAAAGAAATTGTCAAAGATTTAATAGACAGAGCCGAATCGTTTCCTGGTTAAACATTAAAGGACACTAGTGTGATAAACAGTGCCATTTTTTTTTTTCATATTTTATGTAAAATTGACAAAATTATCCACAAATAATGCTTTTTTTCACTCAAAAACTGAGGTACGTAAGCTTGGATAAATAAGGCCGCCGATTATTTATTAGTTCCAAAAATAAATACAAAATCTTACTTTACTTTCATTTTTTTTTTTTTTTTTTTTACCATTACACCAGTTCTCTTGTTTAACATATTTGAAATCCTTACAGTGTATGACTTTGTGTATAAATATAAGTAATTAAATCACACACACACACACACACACACACACACACACACACACACACACACACACACACACACACACACACACACACACACACACACAATGACTGATTCAATTACTCAATCATAATTAATTCTTGTTTCATTACTGGATGAATGATTCAATGACATACATTTTAAGTAACTTTTCGCTACCTAGTGGCTTAACGATGTAATTTCTAACTTACTTTTAAAAGGATTTGCTCTATTTTCATTGGTACCATTTGGATACCGTTTATATCCAAACTATAAACTTTCAAAAAAAATGTAAGGATATATAAATCCTTATATTTATACACAGTGTCTTGCAACTTCTAATAATAGGTGGTCATTTATGATAATGATTTCATACCTGTAGCTATTTGGTTAAGTTACAACACTCACTTGTCTACCTTATACGTGTCCCCAATCGTCTCTCCCCAATAGAATTGCAAAATGACATTAAATGGTGTATGTATCATATGGTCATTGAATGGATGTATGGACCACAGTACCTCAGTCGTGTACCTTAAATATGTTGGTTAGCAGGACGCATGACGGTGTGTGGCTTGCAGCTCATGAGCCGACTAGAAAAGGAAGATGGTCAATAAAAACCAAAGGTAAATTGGAAGGATTTTGTCTAAGAGCATTTACAGTATAATATTTTTTAAAGTGCCTTTATGATATTCATCAAAACAGTTGATACTGTGGATGAAAAACGGACTCATCAACTAGTTCATCTATCTTTAATGAGCTTTTGCAGTCTTACAACCAACAAAATACTTTAAGTTTTAACAAAAAGAAGTCAAAATATTTCAAAGTACCCCTGGAATGTGCCTAAATACCCTCTGAGGTAGGCTATATGTAACCCTGATTGCAATGTACTTTTCTTGTGGAAGGACATATGTGAAAATAAATATCCACACATGCTTGAAACGGGATTCAACAGTGCCATATTGTTGAAGACTAATGGATCAGCGCACGTTTAGTCGTAGTCTAGTGTGGATCTAGAGAGAGCCGGATTCCACTGTCATGTTTATTTAACGACAGCTTGGCATTTGAGGGACAAGAGTCTGCCGTCATTCGGCATGAGTAATTTCACTCCTCTCTCCCTTTGATCTCTTTCTCTGCTTTTACTACGTCAGAACACAGATTGAATCACGTGTCATCTGTCAGTCTGCTGTTGGAGCAGAGCGGAGCTAATTTTGGCAGTTTTGAATGAAAAAAGAGATCATTCTGATTGTCATCACTAGAGCAAAAAAAAAAGAAAAAAAAAAGGAAAAGACTAAATCCCTAAATTATACAACATATGCGAGGAGTCATAAGTTGCTGGTAGCTGACTGTTGATTGGGAAATGCAGAAATTAAAGAGAGTAAAACATTTTAAAAAAGTATAGAATGTTCTTTTTTATGGTAATATTTCATGCACAGAAGATTATGAATCAACCCATGATGCCTTTTGGGCCTCTTTGTCAGCCATCTGTTCCTCAAAACGTACTGCTCGCCATCTCTAAACAGCACAAACTGAGCATGGTACAAAAGTTTATTAGTTGCATACCTGCTTGGTATTGGTATTACAGTTTTTCTCGATTGTTTACACACATGTTCTGGTACTTGAGACGCAATGACCACAACATGTAACTCATTCACCAACCCCCTGAACCAATTCTGCTAAACTACAAGCACAATTCCTGCTTTACACTCAAGTTGCAGTTCTAAAACACACTTTTTTCAAAACACTACACACAATTCTCTGCTTTTGGCACAATTTTCATGCAGAAAATCTCTTGTTTTCACAAGGAACACACTGCCATTCAAATATGCACACTGACTCATCACATGGGCAAACACCCGTCACACAGTTTTACAATTAGCAATCAGAGCTTTAGCATAAAAGGGCAACAGGTGAGCTCTTCAATGGAGCAATGGATGCCAACATTGGATTTTTGTTTTTTTACTGTAACTGTATACAGTAAATTCTTCTGTTGTTTTGTATGTAGACCACTGTATGTACAACTTTGTGTTGGCTGGGATGTACACTGTGTACATTGTTTTTGTGGGGAAAATAAAATATATTTGTTACCATGTATTTGTGTGTTCTGAGTATAAAAACAATATTATCAAATATTTTACAACACACTTATGAATGTACTGTCTGTAGTAAGTGAACACTGAACAAAAAAAGGCCTAAGTCATTATGATGAATGGAGAAGAAGTGTTTTCCATTCATCATAGTGTTTTACATTGAGCACATCAGTGTTCAACTGGTTCTTATAAATGTCTATTCATATGATGGTTTGTGTGTGTCATTTGAAAACAAAATACCATTTTGAGAAGAAATAACATTGTTTTGAATGTAAAGTTTCATTTTGCAGGAGAATTGAGGGGTTTTGCCCATTGTGTGTGTTTTTTTGGATTTGTGTGTAGAGTTCTGAGAATATGAGGCATGCTTTCAGAAAATGTGTGTAAACAATCGAGAAAAACTGTAACACGTCTTGGCACTAGGCAGGTGGAGGAAGAAGGGAGGAGGAAGTGCATAGGGCAGGTTACAAGCTGTGTACCAATAGGTGGCACTCTCCCCTTTTTGACTAGAAAGGGCAACCCTGAGCATTTGGGCATCGGGAGGATGTGGGTCTGTAATTGGATGGAGACTTGAATGTTGAAGTTTATTTGCATAATCTCAAGCCTTTTGGCTGTAGGAGAGACATAAGTAGATATTACAGAGATGCATAGAGTAAGTAGATATTACTGGGCAATACACTGTCAGTACAAAGTCATTCATTCTGAGACATGAACCCCAAGGACAATACATTCGAGAACTTCCAGATAATGCACATAATTCATGTATAATTCAAGTGAATGAGCATTTGAACTTTTTAAAACTGATTTTTAAAATAGATACAAGTTATAGACAAAGCTAATTCTGGCTAAATGTGCTTGCAAATACTGATAATTTCTGTCCATGGACACTCTTAGAATCATTTATGGCTCAGTATTTAAATTAGTTTTAGACCAGAGAATATTATTCCATTGCAATTAATATCACAATTTCCATCCTAGTTACATAGCCTTAAATACAATGGCACAGTCATGAATTGCAGGTAAAGTCCACATTGTTTTTTTTTTTTCTTTAAATTTCTCAATAAAACAGTCTTGTTGCAATAAGGTCCCCATAATAAATAAATAAATAAATAAAATAAAAAATACATACATACATACAAAGAAATACAACAGAGCAACAAACATTACAATTTCAAAACTGAAAGAAAAATAGTTTAAACGTGTTCAAATAAATTAAATCTTTACATACCACAGCAACATGTACAAGAACAGTCTACATGCTATGTAATCAGGCCTTGTCATAGAATACCGATAACAAAAAGGCTTTAACATAATTTGACAACATATTACATAAGCATGCTAAAATGTATTTTATTGGGGGAAAAAAAGACAACACCTTAACAATCAATAGCTGCTTTTCCATTTCCCTTCAAATTGCGCAAATTGAAATTGCGAATTGAAAATACGCCCAGTGGAAACACGTCAATTTCGCAAAAACTCCCATTTATCGCAAAAAGTTTTTACGCTCGCATGAGGTGGTTTTTCAGGCAATTCGAATAAAGAACTCTGTATCGTATTCTGTCCAAACACACCGCGCCTTCTAAGTCAGGTGACTGTAAATGCGCAAAAACTGTTTCCATTGCAGTTTTGCGAAATATTCCTTTTTCGAATTGCCTGAAAAACCACCTCATGCGAGCGGAAAAACTTTTTTGCGAAATTGACGCGTTTCCATTGGGCGTATTTTCAATTCGCAATTTCAATTTGCGCAATTTGAAGGGTAATGGAAACGCGACATCATTATGCAGACAAATTAGTGTATAAATAATGTTGCGCTTTCAACATGTTATTTCTGCATTTTCTTAATGATGTCAGGTTTAAACTGCATGCTGGGAGTGAGAAGGTTCGTGTGTGAGAGCATGTTTCTTTTGTGCTTCATATTTTAATTTGTGTTTGCTTTTTCACTATTCTTGACTTTTATAGTTTATTATTTGTAGAGAATAATATTAGGGTTCTATTAAGTAGTGTGCCTGGTGTTAGGTATGCCATCCACATGACATTATATCTCTTTCATGGTTTCAGGTGTGTGCCAGAGGCGAGTGCTACACCTGAAGATGCTCTGCAAGTGCTTGGTGAGCAGATGAAATAGATGAAAATATAATTTCGGCTTCGATAATTAACAAAGCTGTAGTTGGTTTTCTCAAAACAGAAGCATTGGTCAACAAGGTTTTTGAAAACAGTTTGTGGGTGAAAGAACATTTCGTTAACACTACTCCGCTGTTTGTTACGGCAACAATGAAGGGACGGTAACAGTAACAACAAATACTGATGAAGGGACAGAGCTGGGCGATGCGACGTAGATGAAAGAATGCTGATTTGGTGATCAAATTAATATGAGCCTGGAAAGAGAGAGAGGAGTCAAAGACTGAATGGTTTGATGTGAGAGCCAGCAATCTCACAGGTGAAATTGGTAGGAATTTTGCTAGTGAGTGACGGAGGTCCAGTAAAAATAATCTCAGTTTTGTCCATGTTAAGTTTTAGAAAATTTGAATGAAGCCAATCTTTTATTTCATGCACACAAGCAGAAATTTTGTCGGTTGTGATAGATAGAGCATAGTATATAATTGGATGTCATCAGCATAAAAATGATAACTAAAACTATGACGGTGGAAGATCTGACCAAGAGATATTATGTAAATTATGAATAATAATGGCCCGAGAACGGATCCCTGGGGGACACCTTGCTTCAGGGGGACAGTAGGTGAGCGCAAATCTTGTACTGAAATGTAGAATTGTCTGTCAGAGAGACAGGAAGAGAACCAAGAAAGAGCAGCACCAGAAATACCGACATCCGAAAAAAATTTTCAGTACAGTTTAAATGGTACTGTTGTCATAAAAGAGCAAATTGTCAGTGGTGTGGAGTGTGCGAGTAAGGAAGAGGAGGATGCGGTTTCTGACATTACGACACATAGGATGACGGGAGTTTGTTAGATGTCAGAACTCTATAAAGCTAGCGATGACTTGTGTTCTGTTAAACGGACAAATGTTTGTTTGTTTGTTTGTTTGTTTTCGACTAGACTAAAAGGAAAAATGTAGACATAGTAGATAAGTTTAGCTTCTGTAGTGTGGGCACAAAAAATGTACAATCATACTGTTTTATCACAGCAGAAACGGTTCAGACATAAGCATATAACGGCAATAAGGCAGGATAAAAAAAAAAATTGAATGAAAGGAAAGTTTGAGGAAAAGCTAAATAAACATTATGGCTTTGCCTATATATCTGTGAATCTTTTTTTCTTTTCTTCTGCTCTTCTTTCTACTCTTTCTATCTCATGGAGTATCTAAAAATGTGAATGTCTGAGGTATAAGAAAAAGCTTTAAATATTCATATTTAAGTTTTCTTAGTAATATTGTTATGGTTGGTGGCTGAAATTAAGCGCACGACGAAGGAGATATTCAAAATAAATATTTAAATCATGAATCAAAACAATAAACAGGAGAATAACTTGGAGGAAACACAACCACGACCACACTGACTTCAAACAATCGAAGACAAGGAACTAACAAGGAAAGTGAGGGCTTAAGTAGAAGGGCAAACAAAGGAGCTAACAAGATCATTAAATAACACACCTAAAATGAGGACTCAAATCAACCTGTTACCATAGAAACAAACAGGAAGGGAAAACTGAGAGGACAGAACTAAACTAATTAACAAACTAGAAAGCTAACCTAGACAAAGACATGACAGAACAGAACAGGAAAAACAGAGCAAAAACATACTCAAGACGTGAGAAAGAGCAATGAGTTTGAATGGGGATTGTGCTGGAAGGGAGCATATGTTTTAAGTCATGGCTCTAATGTTAGTGCAGGAGTTGCTATCTTGTCTACCTAGGGGCCCGTGTAAACCTTAATCTACCCCTGTAGGTCAGCATTGGCATTGGCAGCGGTACTTTACCTGTCTCTTCATGAAGGGAGGCAAGGATTAATTGATATAGGATGTAGGATTGCTGCTTTGAGGCTTTTGTATGGAAGGATGTTAGTTGGGCTAATGTGACTTGTGGTCTTTTGAGGAGAGGAGGATGACTGGGACTAGATTGCAATTGTTATTAATTTAAATGATGTGGAACTAGTCGAATTAACACCTTTTTATAAGACAGTTCTAAAATCAAGGAATGTTTTGAGAATTGTTTGAGAACAAGGTATTGTAAGTGGATCATGGATCAAAAAGGAACCTTTTTTATAATCCTGCATTACCTATGAAATTCGTGAACTCTCCTTCAATGCAGGCTGCTTTGGTGAAAGCCCAGTTTTATAAAAGTCTCTCATCTCTTAAGTAGGGGTGAATGGTTGTCTTCAAAGGAAATTGCAGTAGCCTAACGCTTGGTTCACCCTGTGTTGTAGAAATATTGTGGACTGATTTTTTTTTTCTTTTTTTTTTCTGTTATACCATCAATGTTGTTGTTGGTGGAGGAGGAGGAAACAAAACAACATTGTATTAATGAGATGACTAAGTTTCCAAGTTTAGGGGTAAGGGCAGCTGTGGAGACATGTCTGAAGGATGAAGAAAAATTATTGAATTGTAAAACTCCAGAACTTAATTTGTTATGTAATACTTGAAAGAGAGAACTGTATTATACTTGTGTAAAAGTGATGCATTTTGAATCATTAAAATGTATTTCAGGCAAGGATTAGTGGGATTTGATGCATCCCCTTAAGGTAGCGATTACTTTGTATAAACTCCTTATTAATTAGAGAACTGGTGACCTCCAATGGCAGATAATACATGAAGCCATTTTGTTTTGAGTCTGAAGATATGTCTCACTTATTTTTTGTAGTGTGAAAGGTTGAAGCCAATTTGTCAATTATTGGAAGAATTTAGTAAAAAAAAAAAAAATGCATTTACATTAAATGTTTATTTTATGGCCTGTAATATAAGTATCAAAATAGAAAAATAGATGTGTTCATTATTTTGTTATAAGGTCAAGCATATGAGTTTGAATTATGTTTTATCTCAATTGAAAGATCGAATTTTACAAATGAATGTGTGAGGGAAATCTTGTGTATGTAATGTAGTTTTTTGTTAAATGAGTGTATACATGTTATGTGTTATGTATATTTGTGTTTTAATATATTTTGATTAATATATTTTGGTCTCTCTCTCAAACACACACGTTTGTTTCACTATATTAGTGAGGACATTGCATAGACTTCCATTGATCTATATCAGGTTATTGATATTTTATATCGTTTAACCCAACAGACCTTTACCCCTAAACATACCCATCACAGAAACATGCAAAACACTAGATTTAAATAAAAACATGTTTTGGCCAATTTATAAGCCTTTTTAACGAGTGAGGACCAGTAAAATGTCCTCACTAGTCGGTTGTCATAATATTTCACTATATATTTAATGACATTTGGCCCAAGTATAGCCAGATCTGCGCACACACACACACACACACACACACACACACACACACACACACACACACACACACACACACACACACACACACAGTATGCTTATGATTCTCTAAAAATAAAAGACTGCATAATGTCAAATACTGTATAAGCAGGTCAGAGAACCTGCTAATCATTATATTATAAATGATCCATAGTTACACACCAGGGAACATTTTTATGGGTGGGTCCCCATTAAAAAGGGCAGTCAGTATACCCTTATAATACTGTAAGATGAGAATTTAACATAATTTCAAGCCATGATCTTATAAATTGCAATTTATAAATAAAAATAAAAATCTGTTCTAAAAAAAAACACACACAAATGAACTCATTTCATAGCAGATGGACTGTTGCCAGGAAACCCTCTTTAGATGTTAGTTTCTTCCAAAGCAGACTTGGGTGGCGAATGTATTTAAACATACATTTTATAATGTGCTTTGATGAAGGCCAACAAATAAATCATCTTCAGTTATTATAGCACCTTGTATAAGAACAACAATTTATCAGTGCCAAAATGGACAGCACTGAATCTATCTACTCCTGCACTCTTGAAAAGGGCGTATCTGTAGCAGTGAGAACATATCTGTGTGTGTGTTTTTTAAATGTGTGAATAAAACAAAGCATTTGAAACATACTGTACATAGTCATAGCTGTCCCCAAGGAGTGCTGCCTTTATCCAAAACTTCATTCAATGAAGCCAAAAGAGTGGGAAAAAAAATATTCAAGATAATAGCTACTGTCAGAAAACAGCACACATTCTTTGATCTAGGTGGACTCCAGTGTCTAGAAAGACTTTTGTAGAGAAGGTGGACCAAAGCCACAATAAATAAAGCATCTTAACTCGTAAAATAAAACAAAACTATAAGTGCTGTTGTAAAGATTAGTCATATGTGACCCTGGACCACAAAACCAGTCACAAGTCACACGGGTATATTTGTGGCAATAGCCAACAATACATTGCATGGGTCAAAATGATCGATTTGTCTTTTACGCCAAAAATCATTAGGATATTAAGTAAAGATCATGATCCATGAAGATATTTTGTAAATTTCCTATCTTAAATATAACAAAAATGTATTTTTGTGACTGGATGCAGCACAATCGCCAACATAAATGAACAACTTTAAAGACGATTTTCTCAGTTTTTAGATTTTTTTGCACCCTCAGGTTCCAGATATTCAAATAGTTGTATCTCGGCCAAATATTGTATTATCCTAACAAACCATACATCAATGGAAAGCTCAATTTAAAGATAATGTAAATCTGGTTTTGTGGTCCAGGGTCACATATTAGGCTGACTGACAATATTTGTCAACAATAAACATATCGCTGAAGAAGGCTAATTAGTTAGTACCAAAATTGCAGGTGCATCAGTTGCACAAACTGCACATTTATTCAATGAGCCAAGAGGAAAATCCAGCACTTTATTTTACGGTACCGTTTCACATGTACATACACATGTGAAATATTACATGTTACATAATACATGTTGTTATTATTTTAGAAATTTAAATAACTGTGTGATAACTAGTTACATACCCAAAACTCACCCCTAAACATAACTCTAACCCATGTAGTTACCTTATTGTATTCAGTACTTTCTTAAGTACACTGTATAGTAAGTGCACATACTGTAAAATAAAGTGCAACCGAAAATTCCCCTAGGCATTGATGGACAAAATTGACACCAGACTGAATAGTTGCTAAATTCTAAAAAGTAAAATATCAGAACCTAAAATCCACTCCATAATGTGTCTCATTACCATAATGTATGTATCAGCACACTGGGGGATGTGTAATGGTTTGGCTAGGTCCAATGATTGTCTGGAGAGTCATACAAGGGACAAATAACATGAGCCATTCACAAGACCAGGTGTAACCCATGAAAATAAAAATACATGAATGAATAAATCACGTGCATCCTTCATGATGTTTTAATGCTCAAAGATTATAATGCACCAGTTCAAACAGTTGTCAGTGAGTTCTCAACCAACAGATCCAAAAATTGTTTCTTGTAGAATGTTACACTATCCCACTACACAAAGTTCTGGACCTGTATGACAGCCTTCGATTTATGGACTCAAGCTGTTATAGCAAAGGATGGGCTTAATTCAATTTAGTATTGCCTGATGCCTCTTTTCGAGGTAAAAGTAAAATAGCTGCTATAAGGCTTGTATTTGCTGCTTGTATTCCACCTTGGAATGCTTTACCCGTTCAATACTGTGAGTGTCTGCTGAGTTTGTTTGTGTTGTGATAAATGTGTGAAGGAAGAATGTCATAACAAGAGTACCAACAAGTGCTATTGCAACTTGAACGTCTTTAGAGAGTAGGAAAATCATTCTGTAGTCAGATAGTTTCATGCCAGAGCAATGAGAGGTCGATACATGCTATTCAGGCCGACAGAGAGGGAAGGGGCAAAGGTGAAGAAGATTAACATTGAGCCCTCTCAGGACAATCACAGTTAAATCTTCAGCAGCTGACCCTTATCGTTTCTCTCATTCCTCCGTCCATCCGTTAGTTTATTAGGTGGTCATTGTCTTCAGTCACCTTTCTCCATTGTTTCTAACAGTGCTCACACTTCCCTGAAAGAGAAAGAAAAAAGGAAAATAAACCAAAAGAGGAAAAGCAAGACCTTCAAACAACTGGTTTAAATATATACTGTATATATATATATATATTTATAAGCTAATGGTTAACAAATATGGCTGTCCTTGCTAACCCATCATGGACACATAAACATGACATTACACCGATAACCGTTCAATAGTCTAATACCTGGTTTTAAACCACATTTCACCTTTGATATGCTTTGAAAATGACTGTGTTGACAACTATTACTAAAACCTAACTGAATGTCAGCTTTTATTCCATGCACAATATTGATTATGCATCACAACTGAGAAGGTTCTGAATCCCGCTATAGATTTGCTTATTCATGTTGGCAGGTTTTAATATATACCTTTTTTTGCAGCAGGCCCGGTTCCTGCCAGCTATGGCAAGCGTGACACTAGGAGATCAAAATTCTATGATTTTGCTGACTTCACTTAATTTCTGATTGGGTGGGCAATACAATATTTTGGAGCCATGATTTGTAGTTATGTCAAGACAATCAGCCACAGCCTCAGAGGACTCTATATGCAATATCTGATTAGAGAACATGGAAGTTGAAAGAAAACATCTAAAACAACTTTACTATGAATACAAATGCAAATCTGTCCAAATTATAACGAATACATAAATGCAAAATAAGTCAGACAACACAATGACAATTCTGAAAACAAAATAGCAGAAGTACAGCAGGCTGCTGCAGTAGAAAGCTGATTCGCGTGTGCATGTGTAAATATTACAGCTGTATTGTCTATGATAATAATTGTTCTGTTAACAATGTGTGAGCTGACGTTATTGGGTTTGTCACTCACTTTGGAAAAAACAGACAGCCCCTCAAACATCACAAACAGCTCTAACAGTGCTTGTGAAAGCATGTCCCAACAGGTAAAATTAGGTTGTTTTCAATAAAAGTACATATTGTGAATACTTTTTGCTGTGTTGCTATAGGTCATCATGAGTAAGCAACTGAAAAACAGGCTAACACTTTGTCTATAGAGAACGCGAGCATCTCACTTATAATAAACCCATCCAACGTATCTGGGATGCGTTTACCAAAAGCATCGTAAGTCTAAGTTGATCGTAGAACATTTGCAATCAGTGGTCTCTACGATCAATTTAGGCTTACGATACTTCCCCTTTTCACGGTACTTTAGATCGCGGTGGAAATGCAGACAGCCACGGGTCTGGGGGGAAAAAAGTTCCTGGGACAAATGTTTCCGGGTAATTTCGGTGGAAACGCAGCTAAAGTTAACACTTTGGGGGGAGATAAAGCCATAAATGGCATACTAGTAGTCAGTAAACACTAAACTGGATTAAGCAAATGTATTTTAACATAGAAAAATATTTCAAACTTCACCTTTAAGACCAACCCACATCCAATTCTAGCTGAGTACAGATACATTTACAGATAATTCATTCCCCTGCTTTGTGTATATGTATGTATGTATGCATGCATTCATTCATTCAATGAAATAATCCTATGCCCTGGAGTGCTAAATGTAACAAATTCATACAGAAACACACATACAAAAAAAAGGTACCTTAAACTGTGCTATGTGAGTGTGAATCCATAAAGATATGATAAATCTGGGCCTGTGGGTCTCACGTCCAACATTTCCTGACATATATTTGGGCAGTAATTGAACGGTCATTACACCAAAGTTATGGCACAGGCCTGTGTGAAGATGAGAAAATGGGGGATTTCAGGCTGTGCTGACATTCATTGCCTTTAATTTATGAGAAAAGCACTTCCTCTCACATCAGGCACTCCAGCGGGCAATCAAGCGAAGAGCTGATCACCAGCAGTAGCTTCTGTGAAACTGTGCATTCACACACGCAAGTCAACTCAGACAATGTGCTTCTTAATGTCTGGACCTGAATGGAACTATTCATGGGAAAGTCACCAGCAGGCTGGTAGTGCCTACTATGATGTCTTTGTCAAGCACACACCGGCATACTGAACGTGTGTGTGTGTGTGTGTGTGTGATAGAGGAGATATCTCATATTTTCCTTTTGTCCCGTGGCAGCTTTATCAGAGGCTTTGAGGCCTTTTTTTTTCTTTTCATTCTTTATTTTTCCCTAATGGATTTGAAAAGAGAAAGGTGACACAAGGACAGGTTAAACCTGTTAAGTTTATGAATGAAAAGCTTAATTTCATGTTTATTAATTTGTTGGAACAAGAGTCTCTCAAATTTAGGACATTACCAAAATAGACCATTTAATATGACTTAATATTATTATGTCCAGTATATTATGAAAACAATGAATCAGTTCTCAGAAACATTTCAATACTACAGCATTAAAGTTTAATTTATTAGCTTATTTGAGTTATTTAAACTACAAGTTTAAATGTCAATGTCAGTTTACCTAAAATGCATTTAAAGGTAGGGTATGGCAATGTTTTTTATTTAAAAAAATTTAATAAATAAAAATGCTGGTTGAAAGTCTTTTCACATCCTGATAGCAATCAGTAATTAAAATAATCTAAATCTGGAAGTTTCAGGACCATAAAATATCCATCCAATTTATGAGGCTTTGAGATATAACAATTCAGTACAAATCACATAACTTGTATACAGTTAATATTCACAAGTGAATAACACATGAGGTAGTTTGAAAGCGCTCTGTTCCCTCCTCCATCAACGGCGTCTCTCGTGACGCTTTGCAGACTCTGCTCTGGCTGCGCACATTCACGTGTTTTAAAGGAGGCATGGCTTTGGAGAGAGCTCTGAAGGTAGGGTGGGATAGCATATCACTTATCATATCAGTAGTTCTCAACTGTTTTTTACTTCAGTCCACACATACACTGTCAACCATACACACTGTCACGAACTGCAGGGAGTTCAGGAGTCATGGATCTAATTTTATTGGAAGGAAAAGATTGGAATCAATTCCACTCTGCAAAGACCACTGCAGTGTTTCCCAAATATGTTCCTAGAGGCACACCAACACTACACATTTTTTTTTACTCTTTCTAATCAAACACACCTGATTCAACTCATCAGCAAGACCAGAAATATATGAGTCAGATAAGGGAGACATACAAAATGTGCACTGTTGCTGTGCCTCCAGGAACAGGGTTGGGAAACAATGGACAACAGCCAACAGCCAACAGCCAACTAGCACATACTGTATGTCTGAGCACCTGCATGTGAAGACATACCTGTCTATACCAGCAGGTGGCTGCATTTCTACATTCAATCTACATTTGTCATTCAAAAAAGGAAACCGAATCTAGGGCTGTGTCCGAAACCATAGTGGATGTTATTGAGTGCACTCATTCAAACCCACAATGCACTGTAATAATGAGTGAACAATTGATGTACGCTCAACGGCTAAAGAATACCCATAATGCACTGTGAGAGTCGAGCGCCGAATGAATTCCCGCGTCTCACCAGAAGATGGCGCCTGCAGCTGAATCAAATCATCCAACCATTTTCCAAACCACGCTGGTCCAGCGTAATATCATTCACTGAGTCCCTCAATTTGGACTCTAATTTTCAGCACGAGGTCTAGCTTTCTGGGATTGTGGGTAGTTTTATTGATAGTTTCATTACCATGTCCTGTTTAGTTTCTTTGTTACGTGCTGTCACTGTTTTACCTGAGTTCTAGTCCTTTGTTAGTTTCCATGGTTTCTTGATTAGTGCACACCTGTTCTTTGTCTCCTTAATTATCTAGCCCTATGTATTTAAGCTCTCTGTTTCTTCAATTCAGTGCACTGCGTTAACATCGTTGGTGTTTCTATAGTGTTCTCACTCTCTATTTAATCAATATTGTGTTTATTCATTCATTCTGCGTCACGCCACTCTTTAATGGATGCGCTAACAAGGCTACCCTTTACACATGAGGGATAACAGAGAGTAGGGGGTAAGGAGAAAATAGCAGGAAACAAATGTGCCTATTGAATCCTGAAATGTGTCTCAGCATTGGCCAGGAATTAAATTTATATTAAATATACATGCCCTATTATAAGATTTTTTTCCCTGTTCAGCAACATAAAAGCATTAATAAGTGTCTTAATTCTATTCAGTCAATGAGACTACTAATTCAACTCCTCCACACTTAAAAGACATCAGCTGTACAACAGTCTCCAGTAACACATACAGGTATAGTATGCTGAATTATAATGCCTTTAGCTAGGGGTGTAACAATACATCGACATGGATCAATGTATCGATTTAACGCATCGGTTTAACGGTATGATGCATCGATGCCACACGTAAAATATCGATATGAGGTACCTTTGTTTTGACACTCTCCACATCCTCACATAACGTCCGTCTATGCACTTCTACTCACCATACTGTCTGCCGGTGTATCTTTGTAACGTTAATCTCCTCAGCTGAAATAGATGCCTGACAAGATTGACTGAACCCTAAACATGTTTAGTCACAAAAGCTGGTATTGTCCACTTTCAAGGCATTGCAAGTTCATGTTTTACAGCAGAAACCGACAAGCAACCTTGTTGTTTGTGAACACAACCCGATATATCCGTTTTAGCGAATCAGCGCGCAATATTCAGGTCAGGTGACAAGGCTGAATTGTTTGACGTTTCAGCAAATGTCGTATCGCTGGCTGAGAGAATTGATATCATATGGTATCGTGATGAACTGTCCGATTTACACCCCTAGTCTAGCCTGGGAAAACCCAGACAACTTCCGGCAAATTTAGATTTGCTCTGCAAGTAGTCTAGCAAAGAGCTCATTCAAGCCCATTTCTAATCCCTCGAAATCGCGGCACCAATCAGAAACGTTGGTGCGGGCTTTACACGATGACGATCGCTCTGATTGTTTTTTGGTCTATACAATTGCGCCCAGAGGCATTTGAGTGACGTCCGTTGGTGAAGCGCAGCAACTTTTAAATGCATATTAAAATTGCAAACACATGAGGACAGTCTCCATGAAAGACCCACTGGCAGATGAACGTGCTACTACATTTTTCTCCGAAACGGTAGGAAATGAAATTAGATTTAATAGAGGATTTTAACTGTGACAAGATGATTGACAGGGCAGTTTACGTGACAGGATGCACACGACTGATCCGTCCGATAAAGATGACGAAGTAGAATGTCCAAAAGCTTGCCTACTTTTTTGCTACACATTCAAAAGTAAATACCTTTTCTTCACAAAAAGAGTACATACTTTTATGGCGTAGTGTAACTTAGGCGAATTGGGACGTAGCATATGGCTTTACACGATGATGATCGCTCTGATTGGTTTTAGGTCTATCCAATTGTGCCCAGAGGCATTTGAGCGACGTCCGTTGGTGACGCCCCTTTGGAAATGAGTTATTAATGAAGCTTTGCCAGACCATAACTCAGTTACTACTGAGAATGGTCTGGTTTTAACCAGGCTACCCCTAGTCATTAATAAACATATTAATAAAAGTCAAATTTCAGTTGCCTCAAAATAGCAACGCGCCAACAATGCGCTAGAATACACCTCGTTGCAGCCCATGTGTGCTCAGATGGGCGCAAAAGCATTTGCTATTTAAATAACGTGGCACAGGACGAGAAAATGATAACTGCGTCGGGCTGAAACTAGCAAAAAACACTTTTTTTGTGAAAAACATGGCACTGCATAGGGCCCTTTAATTCAAAAATCCAAAGCAGGAATACACAGGAGATAACACAGGAAAAAATAAATAAAACAACCTTGTAAAGACATTGATGACACGGAACAATGAACTGTAACTAAATATACAAAGAGAATGAAGAAACTCACTGAACAACAGGTGAATGTAATCAGTAACTAATGGACCTAAGTAGTAAGCAGAATTCAGGCAAAACAGGGAAAACGAAACCAAAACACAGTGAAACTAAACAGAACCAAACATACCCCTGGAAATTATAATAACCCTGTCATAAGAGAAAAATATATAAACTTTTTTTTTTTTTGCCATTTTAGTAACACTCACACAGCAGCATTAACTAGTTTTCTGTAACTAACTGACAATGTAATATCAAACAAAGCACACTGTTATAAATGTACTTAAAAAAAAGAAAAAGATTTATGATGTTAATAACTGTGGAAATGCATCATCACATTCTGTTAAAGGGTCTACTACCATGTTCCTGAAGACTCAATAGGCCCCACTGATGTGTATATGTGGACAGTACTTTGTAAATGTGGGTCAAATATTTCAGAATGCGATTTTTTTACATAGTCTTACTAAATGCTCTTTTTGGATTTGGGAGGAACTCCTCAATACATACTCCCGGCCTTTTCTGTCTGAGCCAGTACGCAGGTTCCATCTCGATAGTGAGTGTACACTTTTAAAAAATCATTTATGTTACATTAAGCATTATGCTTCCTTTTAGTCAGAAGCAAACCCTAATAGTGGAGACATTAATCGAGAATGGCACTGTTCTTTAGACCAGCAGACAGCACTCAGACGCAGACTCTACAGTCTGTGACCTGTTCTTCTTTCAGTGAAATTACAAAACAGAAATCAACCAGATGAGTCCTGATTCTGACATACAGTACAGCCACTGCTTTGCTGTCGCTATTTTGCTTGGTTTTCTAAAAAGTTGTACATTGGCCAGTTTTGAACCCCAGACAACTCGTTACAAAAGATGTGTCTCTCAGAAATCATAGCTTGACAAGAGTAATAACGACTAAAATACTACATCATACACATTTTCTACAATTTGATATGTCTTAAAATGATTTAAGCTTTGTATGATAGGATACACGAATGTATGAAACAAGCATAACACGATCGCAAATCAAATAGCCGCACCCGTGTTGCTGTCTCTGACCGTCTCTCAGAGGCCATTTCTCTGTTAAGAGTAATATCAACTATGATACTGAATCATACACATTTTCTACTAGATACGTGATATGTCTATTTAGATGTTTTAAACCTTATAAGTTATTATAGGCTGCATGATATTTCTCTGTCTCCCTCTCTTTCTCGGAGATGGCAAGCATTTAATGTATTCTTTATAATTGGTTCGGATTTGCATTTGTATGCATAGTAAAAGTTGTTTTTAACAATTTTCAACCAGTGAATATTTTCTTCCCTACTTCCAAGCTCTCTAATCAGCTATTTTATATAGAGTTTGACTTCTCTTATTTGAGGTGGATGATTGTCTTGACATTGTCCATGAATGAAAGTTTCTCTGGAAAACATTGTATATGTTTTTTTTTGGGGGGGTTTTTACATTTAGTATTTCATTTTATTTTATTTTATTTTTTAAGCACTGTCTATGAGGCTATCCGCTCCGACAATTAGAAGATATATAAATAAATTTTATAAATGTAATAAAAATAATAATGATTATTATTATACAAGGTATATTTGTGAAATGCTAACTACGCAGGAAACCAAATTTACATTTAAAATGGTCTTTTCAAGTAAATTTTGTGAACTTCCTGTCAAAGCCCATCCCACTTCCATTTTTTCCCCCAAATAGTTCTTCATATTCTTTAGAAGAATGAAAAGGCAAGGTCTACCAAACAGAGCAGATCCATACCTGGACTCCATAGTGTCTTTGGTGAGATAGACAATCCAGTAGACCAAGTTGAAGGCCCCAAAGGACAGAGGAAAGAGGATGCGTGAGTACTTGTCAATAATACTAGTTCCTATCAGCATGTTGTTGGCAGGGAAAGTGGAACCATGCTGATGGAAATCACACTGAGGTGGTCTGGAGAACCTGTCAGGAGCATCTCTTTGGGAGAGGGAGTTCAGCCTTTTCTTCAACACACCTCCGGGGTCTAGAGGATTCTAGACACAGAGAGATTCATTTGTGACATAAGAACAGGCAAACAGTTATCAAACTTTTTGACTGGCTCCAAGGAAGATGAAGACGATGATTCAATGACAGAAAATGTAATATAATTCTCAGAGTAAACAGCCAACATATGAAACGGCGTGTAAACATGAACAATACCAGACAAGGAGTGCAGGTGAGAGAGAAACTTAAGAAGGAACACAAACGAGGATAATTGATCGCACACAGCTGACACATATGAACTAATGATAACGGTAACCAAAAAGAGACAAAAAAGTGGCCGGAATCTGAACAAAGAAGACACATGACAAATTAAAACAAACTGAAAGTCCATGAAAACTACTGTAAACACATTGAACATACATAGTTTATTAATTCATAGTTAATATATTGTAGTATCTACATTGTTCATATATTAATAGACTAAATACAAATAGTGAGTTCTTTATTCAATGTCACTGTAGTTAAGACAATTATTATAATTTAATTAGCTTGTAATAAAGGAATTGTCAATTGGTTATTAGGAGTAAATAGTTCTCATTTTAGATTAGGTCACGGAAAATGCGAAAATGTCACATATTAAGTGTTTCTTTTTCCATATTCAGTGTTCCTAAAAATGTTAATGTTCAATAAAAACATTATCTAACTTTCTACATATGAGCTAATTAAAATATAATAATTGTGGTATTATGGTTTATAATAATCATTATTATTAATAGTCTGTAATCAACCATAATGGTTAATTACAGCGACAATGAAGGATGATAAAACACAACAAAACAGCCTTGTGGAAACATGGGGAATAAAGGAAACAGGAAGAGAACACATGAAAACAAGGTTAAACAAACTAAAATAAAGCAGAATGAAAACATAAGATTACTCCTCCCCTCCCAAAAGGCACATCCTCGTGCCATAAACAGAAACTACACATACGTGGATGGAGAGGGAATAACAGAAACCGAAAGTTTGGAGGAGAGGCAGGGGGAAGAGTCGATGGGGGAAATGAGAAAGGCAGAGGGAAGGACCAAGGAGCAGGCGCTAGAGGGAGGAGCCAGGGAGCAGATGACCGAGGGATGAGCCAGGAAGCATCCCAGAGCAGAGCCATTAGGACGAAGGAAACGATGGAGGAAGGAGCCATGATGGAGCCAGTAGTCCGACTGACTGAGGTGGAACTATAAGTGGGAGAGACCAAAGTGGAGCCCAGGAGACTAAGACGACCGGGATAGAGCCTGGGGGACTGTGGACGATGTTGGAACCAGAGGGAAGGAGGGGCTCAGCAGAGCCAGAGGGGTGGAGGGTCAAGGGGTAACCGGAGACCCGGAAGTCTGAGGCAAAACCGGAATGACAATGGAACAAGGCAGAGCCAGAAGGACGTGGGAGCACAGCGAAGCCAGAGGGATGGCGGAACACGGTGGAACCGAGGGAGCGTGGAGCCAAGGTGGAACTGATGGGTCAGAGAGCTGTGGTGGAGTCTGGGACTCGGAGGATCGAGGTGAAACTAGGGGATCGACACACCAGGGTGAAGCTGGAGACCTAAAAGCACAAGGTGGATCCAAGTAGCTGGGTGGAGCAACTTAAGAAGGAGCAGAGGGGTTGAAGGGAACCAGTGGAGGTGTGGCCGAGGTACTGAATGCGTTGTGAGAGGAGGAGGGAGTGCGAGGCGACAGAGGAGTCTTGAGGCTGGATGCGACCAGCAGCGACAGAGGAGACTGGAGGCTGGGAGGGACCAGAAGTAACGAGGGAAACAGGAGACTGGGCAGAACCACCGAGTCCATTAAATTAACTGAGCTCTTAGCGAGCAACTCCATGTCAAGGGTGGAGGAATAGGCGGGATCTAACTCCAAACAATTAATCCAAAACAATCTGGGTCTGCAGTAGGCTCTAGCTTTGTGTTTGCAGTAGGTGTGTTAAAGGGCTAGATGGGCTCTGGGTCCATGACGGGTGTCATCTCTGGCTCTGGGTCTGAGGAACCCATCACCACCGGTTGGGCAGACTCCAAACAGTTGAGGACTTACTCCCTCCAAGTCAGATCCCCCATCTCCAGCAAATCCATCTACTGGCTATTCTGCATGCCGACCCAATAGATAGTCTTCAGTCTGACATCATTAAACTTGCAGAAATTAGCAAACTCACGATTAAGAGGAAGTCCCATGTGATGACGGCTGGTGAATGTCGCAGCTAGATCTATTTGTTGGATCAGTTATTCGGTCACGTTGTGGCAGGGAGTAGTTGAGACAGGATCTAGTAAGTGCAGCTTCTTCATTCAAGATAATAAACAGGACACAGAAATCAGGAGTAGTCAGGGGATAAAGCACAACAAAACAGCCTAGTGTAACTAAGACAATAACTGAAAAAGAACTGAAGAAACTAAGGGGAATAAATACACAAGGGTAACCAGATAATGAGCAACTCAACTAGAAAAAGGTGATGAAAACAACCAGCAACTACAGGAAGAGGAACACAGAGCACATGAAAACAAGGTGAAACAAACTAAAAGTCCATAAAGCAGAATGAAAACCTTGCATAAACAATTTAGCTTTGCAAGCAGCACACTGATATTGCACTTCGGGATGCTCAAGTTGAAATCCTGGCTTGTTGTTCTTTCCGATTCCTGTCTACTATCAATACTGTCCTATCTAAATAAAGGTTAAAATGGTAAAAAAATTAATAAAATAATAATATTTGTTTGTTTATTTATTTAAAGAAGAATAAGATTCACCCTTGTCATTCATATTTATTTTGATTTTGTTGAAAATATTCAACAAAACTGTAAGTTTCATTGCAGAAGTGTTGACTAATGCTGATTAGTGTTGAATAGTTGCGTGATTTATACTGTGAAATTATCAAAAAGGATATTATGAAAAATTTGCATTTTCCAATTTAATATACATTGGAAATTGTCTTTGACCCTACATTTATTTGTTTCATCCAAATTGACTACATTCTCAGTATCTACTAACATCCTGGGGCCGTATTCACAAAGAATTTTAAGGCTAAAAGTAGCTCCTAACTGGCGAATTTAGGAGCAACTCCTAAAAATAATGGGCGTGTCACTCCTAACTTTAGGACTCCTAATTTTTTTCACTAAGAGTAATTCACGAAGCATTTTAGCCCTAAAAGTAGCACCTAAGTCTGGGACAGCTTAAAAGAAGTCGAGAGGACTCCTAACTCACTAAGACCTATTCACAAACATTCACATTTTTGTGGCATTTCACGTTGCGATGTTTTGAAATGCGTATGCGTATTACTAGGCAATTTTGCATCTACAGGAGCTTCCAATCACGAGGGAACAATTTTGCATTGTAGGCATAACTAGAGATGCAATAACGCCACCAACAACAACCAAAACTAGGCTACTCATTGCATGTAAACTAATTGTAACGTTTCATTGTGAATCAAATTAAAATGTTCTTCTCTTTGCAAACGTAGGCAGAGGCATATAGTGACAGATGAATTCAATAATGTTGCAAAGATATTGCATCAATCCATATGTTTCATTAGGCTACTAGGCTATTTGTTTTGCCTTACTCTTTATTCATTTAGGCTATTTATTCAGTTATTCATCATCTTCCGTCCTTTGCACTACTTGTGTAGCGCACGCATTCTCAGACCTGTCACTCATCATCGTAGGGGAGGTGTTTGGAATCAGTCCTGCGTTACAATCATCAGCCAATCAAGGTGGTCACTTCAGTCAAGCTCTTGCATGAGTAATGACGTCATCCATAGCAACGAAGACTCACTCTTAGTTTAGGAGTTGTCATTTTTCTTTACTAAGAGTAGGTCTGAAAGGCATTGTGAATAACTTTTAAGAGAAAACTCCTAGCTAAAATCTTTTAGTGTGATTTAGGAGTACTCCTAGTGGTAAGATAAAATGCTTTGTGAATACGGCCCCTGAAGTCTTATTTTATTTTTATTGTGTTATTTTATCTTTAAACAAAACGAAATCCTGGAAGCTAACTTGCCAATGTTACCAATTACTGTCTCTGTAAAGAACTGTTGTATGACACATAGCTTTTTATTTTTTTGTGATGATTTAATTTTCAGGTCATAATCATTCAGTTCTCCAGTCAGATGACAATTAATGATATCTGTAAAATGAGTTTAAATCAGTCTTTGCTTTGAGCGAACAAGGTTATTTATGGCTTTTTTATTTGCAGCGCCTTAGCCCTTTCTGGCTTGCGAAAGTTTTGGCATTGAAAACGGCTTTGACTCGGTTCCATCAGTGAACAGGTTTCCAAGCTGTGAGTGTCAGCTGCAGATCACTGTGTCGCCCCTACTGCAATGTGAAATCGCCCAGGGAGCACCTGGCTCAAGCTGCCATAGTACCGCAGCTATTTCTGACACCGCAACAGGCAGCAGCTAACTCAGGCTAAATATCCAAGGCAATGGGACATTCACACAATTGTATAATATGCCTGGCTCTCTATATGTATTCTACAAATGTGCACTGTTCTCCAAAAGAGCCGTCATATATGTGTATTTCAGATTTAGGGGAAGTGTGTTATTTCTCAGTGCGTTACCAAAAAGAATTGCCATTGGTTGAACAAGAATAAGTTTTGTCTGTTTTACAAAAGCCACAGTGTTTCCACTTTTCAGGAAGTCTGCCTCAAGAGTTTTTAAACTGGAATACAAGAATAAATAGTAACTCTTTACATCAAGGTTTCCTTTGTAAGGGTTTATAAAGGTGTTCATTAATGACTAATAATTTATTTACATATTACATTATAAGTCGTTGATAAGCAGTTATAATTGCATGAATAAAAACAGTAACTCACATGTTATAAATGCTTAATAAATATACTTTCACGTAAAACCATATTCCTGATTTATTTAATGATGCAGCGAAAACAGACTTACATAGTAAGACGGAATGATATTGTATTTGTAGTTTTCTCCTTAATATCTCATGATTCGTGACACTTTTCTTACTATGTTGCTTACCAAAAGCTATTCTGTGTCTTACTCATGATACTCTTCAAATAGTTCATGATACCTATCCACAGCAATGTATAAAATCTAATTTTCTTGTTTATCAAGATGAAAGTATCAATCTGTATTGTGAACACAACCATAACAGGAGATAACAATGAAAAATGTATTTCCAATATTAGTTACCTGCGAAACTTAATGTAGGGTAAACACCTGTGAACCATATATTCATGAGTTATAAATATGAATAACATGTGAAAGTGAACCTTAGAGTGGACACATGTGAAGCATTTGTTTATTAATTATTAATGCACTAACAGAAAAGAGTGTTGTTGTTTGTTTTTTCTAGTGTGGGTAGTGTTGATAAACTATATAAGTAAACAGAAATGTAAACTTTAATCAAAAAAGATTACAATTTTATTCAACACCTCATTGGAAAATTACTAAGCATGACTTCATATGAAAAGTGGCTTATCCAAGTAAACTCACATTAAACAATTCAGAGAAACAATCAAGTCTTCCACCAAGCGATAATCAAGTATCACATCTATAAGGCAAAAACATTTGATAAATACAAGCTAAATAAAGGCAATCTAAAAAAATATATATATTTTATCTAATTTAACAGGTTTGTAATCAATTACTGAATACACATTACAGAATATTTATGTAGAAAGTTAGATAATGTCTTTCAATAGAACAATACAGAACTGTTAGCGGGAGCGCCAGTGTGGTTATTTGTATGGTACTAATACATTGAAGTAACACAACAATTACACATAACACTTGGACAACATAGTCTGCAATGTCACCTCAGTTATCTTACCTGTCAAATCAGAAACACAATATGAGATAAAAATGTTACTTTAGAGTCCTAACAGCGTGACTTCTTCTCATGTAAAGTGGCTTTATTGGATGCTCACTTCTGTCACATGCCAGAACACACATGCTTTAGTGATGTGAAGCTGAAAGAGTATAAAAAAGTATATCCTACTAATATTACTAATAAAAATAATGCATTGCATATATACATATTTGCAACAGTTGTTTGTTTGTGAAGAGCAGTGAACTCAGGAAGAATAAAGGAGAACAATCCATCCACATGAAGATGAAATCTGACAACCAAAAACTCAGGGCTATAAATACACAAGACTAAATGAGCAACAAAACAAGATAGGTTGAACCAAATCAGTTACTATAGGAACAAACAAGGACTTAGAAACCAAATAAAACAGGAACAAAACAAGGAACTGAACACAAATACAACAGAATACAGTCAAATCAAAACAAGATTCTCTAAGCAGATGAACACAAATCTAGAAGTGACAATATTATATTAATACACTGCACATTACATATTATAATGTGGAAGATCTGTGGAAGTTCCTGTAAATTATATGTTATTATATAATTTCTGATCATTTGTAATGTGATCATTTGTATCTTGTTTTGCATTGTTATACACTGATACATTTCGTAAATAAATAAAAAGATTCGCATCACCAAAGCCTGTAGTTGGCGCTAGTGAGCATCCGATAAAGCCACTTTTCATGAGAAGTCACGCTGTCAGGACTCAGTTCTCTGAGGCAAAATTTTAATCTCACATTGTCTTTACCGATTTTTCGGGTGAGCTAACTGAGGTGACATCGCAGAATATGTTTTTTTTAAAGTGTTTATATATGTGTAATCACAGTGTTGCTTCACTTCTCACTTCTTAAAGGCTGCCTATCTGTAATCGCATCTTCTATTGCTCACCTGATCAACTGCTCTATTTCCTCTGGGTCTGTCCCTCTATCATTAAAACTGCTGCTGCTATTTTGAAGAAATCAGCACTAGATTCTTCTGCTATGAATAATTTCAGACCTATATCCAATCTACCTTTCATTCTAAACTGCTAGAAAAAGTTGTTCCCTCTCAGCTACAATCTCATCTTTCTGTTAACAATCTTCTTGATCCCTATCAATCTGGTTTTCAATCAGGCCATAGGACTGAAACTGCACTGGTAAAAATGACCAATGACCTTCTCCTATCTTACTGTTCGCATGCTTGATTTAACAGCAGCTTTTGACATCACATACTTATCTCTCATCTTTCAGCTCTAGGCATCATGGGCAGCAGCGCTCTTTCCTGGTTTACATCCTGTCTCACTAATAGACACTTATTCATTGCTGTCCATAACTTCAAAACTTCCACCTGTTTTCTCTCTCAAGGTGTCCCTCAAAGCTCTGTTGTTGGACCTTTTCTTTTGAATATTTACTTGGTCATATTATCCATTGTCATGGTCTTAGCTATCATTTGTATGCTGATGACCTGCAAATTTACATCTCTGCTTGCTCTGCCTCTGTTCTTTCTCTTAACTCATTAAATGCCTGTATTTTTTACAATTCAAAAGGAATTGAAAAATATCTCTGAATTGTTTACTGTGAGATTGCTTATAAGCCACTTTTCACAATAATTCATACTCAGTAATGTTCCAATGTGCTGTAAAAGAAGTCTATTCTTTCTTTTTTTTCACATTTAAAGTTGAACTGATATAGTGCATCAACAATAAAACACATGTCGCCAAATTCACCAGAAAAATACCATCTCTTCTGTATGTGTAATATTAATTAATTAATAAATAATTTGTGTGTCCACTTTACATTAAGGCACACACACACACACACACACACACACACACACACACACACACACACACACACACACACACACACACACACACACACATATATATACATATATATATATATAATTTTTCATTTTTAATCTCTCATATATTTATGGTTGTTGTTTTTTTTTTTTTAAATAAAGATTGATACTTTCATCTTGATAAACAAGAAATGGTTTCTATACATTGCTGTGGATGAGTATGACGGGTAAGACCCATAGTTGCTTCTGGTACACTGTAAAAAAAAATTACATCCCCAAGTCAAGAATTTCTAGTGCCTGATAACATCTACATTTTTCAATTAGTCTGACGTATTATTTCTCATTGAGCCAATGTTAACAGACTATTGCAACAATAGTTGCACTTGGGCCAATTAAAAAATTTAGATCTGACCAGTCACTAGAAAATTTAGACTTGGAGAGGTTAGACATTTTTTACAGTGTCATCATGGTAAGAAAAGTGACATGGGATATTTATGAGAAAACTACAAATGCAACACCCTTCAGTCTCACTATATTAGTCTGTTTTTGCTGCATCATTAAATAAATCAGGAATTTGGTTTTGAGTGAAATAAGTATGAATAAATATATTTATTAAGCATTTTTAACGTAATAATAAAAAAAATGGTTCACTATTTGACAGGTATATTAATAACTTTGTAAATTAGTTATTAGTCATTAATGAAAACCTTTATGAACCCTTTACAAAGGAAACATTAAGGGGATAGTTCACCCTAAAATGAAGTCATAAATTACTCACCCTGGTGTTGTTCTAATGCCGTATACCCTTCTTTCTTTTATGGACCAAAAAAAGAGAATAAAAAAAAAAGTCCCGCTCGCGCTTGTCCATATAGCGACCAGCATTAAGCTTTTTAAAAAAGATGCGTATCGCAGAATGATCCCATGTGACGTGTGCTATATATTCCAAGTGTTTTGGGGGTATATGATATGAAATTTAATGTATTATTTAACACAAATTCAGACCTTGGCCGTTGGTCTTCAGTGCATAGCTACATGACGTGTGCGTTCGTGTGACTCTGTTGCAGAAATATGAAATAAGACTAAAATGAGACACTTAGCAGACATATCCAAAGCCAATTTGATGTAAAATGCTATTTGTATGTTGATCCCCAGCCTAAAAGTGTGAACAGTGTGACTCTGTGCTATCAAAACATTTGAGCATACCAGCCAGGACAGCATAGACAGATTGGCTCAACCAATGGGGTGTGTTTGTGGCAAGTCTACAGGTTGTCCTATTAATGGCAGACAGGGCAGTATTCAGGAAGCCTGTTGGAAAAAGCACTGTTGTACAATGACACTTATGTCATGAGCTAAACTATATTAGGGTTAAATATTCTTGTCTAGAGCTTTAACACTGCATAGAAGCCAATATAATCTGTTGTTGAGCTGATCAAGGTTAAGCGAACTTAAGCACTTCTACAATTCTGAATGTGTACCAAACAAAACTGAGCCACATACTTTGTCATCATGCCTGACATGAAATGGAAATCTGACTGTGACTTGTTAATTTACTCAGGGCAAGCGTACTGAGCCATTGTGTCTACCCCTACAGCGATCAAGACACAGAGGATAGATCCCCTCGCTTTGAGTTTGGCATGCATTTGCTTGGATGTTTTGCTACATTGAACTGATTATATAATCTGCAGCAGCTAGGGCTAGGGGCTAGGGAGACCACTAGCTGTCTCCTTTCGTCTAGTGTGCTTGTTTATCAGCTAAAACGAGAGTGAGCCATGAAAGGCAGAGAGAAGAGAGGGTGGAATGAATGGAGAAACAAAGATGTAGATAAGAATTACCGAAACAACTTCTCCATCACTTCTGGCCGCTGCTGTGGCCGCAGCACAGGCCATGTTGGCCCGCCGAAGTTCCTTATTGGCCTGCAAGGTGGAGAAATAGTTGACAGCAGCAAACTCTATCAGGGCCGAAAAGACGAATGCGAAGCAGACAGCGATGAACCAGTCCATGGCGGTGGCATAGGAGACCTTTGGTAACGAATGGCGGGCGCTAATGCTCAGCGTGGTCATGGTTAGCACTGTGGTGATGCCTGAACGAGAATACATGGAAATCCACAAAAAACAGACAAACAAAAAAACAATTAGCTAGATAGTTTTGGTAAACAGCCTCAGTTCCACCTAATCCTAAACAGTAGTTAAAAACAGTGATTTAATGAATAGCTCATTCAAAAATAAAAATTCTTCATTATTTACTGCAATCTGAGCTGTGAAATTTTATTTGGAAAAATTTAAAAACATGAACATTTTCTAGAAGTATTTTATGTAAACACTTTTCATTTGGCTAATGGTACAGTCAAAAGCAAACCAAATGTAAGGGCATTTACTTGAAGTATTTATCGATTTATTTTCTTCCATATGGATGTTTAAGTGTTATTATCATTTAAAGAAGGGCCAGTTAGTCATTTGGTTTTCATTTGCAGTTTGTAAAACCAAAACACACCAGACATGATTTTTGGACAGGGTTATCATGGTAGCTTGTTTCCGCCACAGAATAAAACATTTTAAAAGAGAATGATCTCATAATTGAGAGTTTACATCTCGCAATTCTGACTTTATTTCTCAGAATTGTGTGACATAAAGTCAGAATTGCGTGATATAAAGTCACAATTGCGTGTTATAAAATCAGAATTGCGAGATATAAACGTACAATTGCGTGTTATAAAGTCAAAATTGCGAGATATAAACTTGCAATTCTGACTTTGTAACACGCATTTGTGAGTTTATATCTTGCAATTCGGACATCTTTTCTCAGAATATAAACTAATGTCCAATTCTAAGAAAAAAAAGATAGACTTTGTTCCTCAAAATTGCGAGTTTATATCTCAAAATTCGGACTTTATATGCGTATTGTAAAGTCCGGATTGCAAGTTTATTTCTCGCAATTGCAAGTTTAAATCACGCAATTCTGACTTTATATCATGCAATTCACAGATAAAAAGACAGAATTGCGAGATGTAAACTTGCAATTGCGAGACAAAAAGTCAGAATTGTGAGATAAAAAGTCACAATTACCTTTTTAATTTTTTTAATCTGTGGCGGAAACAAGCTTTCATATTATCATGATACCATTCTTAGAAAAAAACCTGTTAATTAAAGCTAAATCCATAAAATGATCCCATTATGGGAACCCCTAAAAGGTTCTAAGCACCTGACTGAACCCTTTAAAGTTCTATATAGAACCTTTTCTTGTAGTTACAAAAGTCTTGTTATAAGAATGTTGCAAACATCATGGTTTTATGACAGACAACAATGTTGTTGGAGCGTATGTAAAGCATGGATCCATTACTGGATTTTAACTATGCTGAAATGAGTATGAAATCTGCAGTACAAAAGTGGTTTCATGCGTTGTAATGTTCCTGTGCTTTAACAACGCCTTGAGTCCAACATGAGAAATGTCATGGTTTCGTGTATTTAGCTATGTCTACAATAATCCGTCTACACTGAGACAGTATTGAAATTGTTGAATGTTTAATCACATATTGTACACTTAGATATCTGTGTTTACTTGCACAGTGTTGCCAAAGATACTGTAAAAGTTACTTTGTATAATCGTCATATTATATTCCTGTAAAAATGTATTCATAATTGCTGTGCTGCGTCAAAACATGAGGGCAATTATGTTTTATACCAATCGTGGAATGGCGATTGAGCCAGAAAAAGCATGAGAACTTGATTATGTCTGGTCTGTGTATCATCTTAGTGAGTTTTTATACATTTTACACATGCACAGTAAGATGAATTAAGCATTTTCTGACATTTCAGAGTGGACAAGGAACTTGGAAAATGCTTAAAAATGCTAGTATGGACGAAGAGCATTTTCCTATGTTTCTGGTCAGGTCTTGTCCTTTAACCAACATAAAGGGGCTGATGGGAAAACTAGGGGGTGGGGAGAAGTATACTGTTATTTCATAATGGCTCATAGAGACCCATGGTCTGCTGGTGCGTGCTGGCTCTATTGAATAGGTCATTTACTCAGAGCTCTGCATGAACTCTCATGGAATAGCTCCAGGATAAGTAACCATTAGTTCAGTAAGGACTGAAAAACCTTTCAGATTCAAAGTGATTTGTCTAAAATATGACAGATAACACTATTTAACAAGCTTTGCAATGTTTTATTTTACATCTGAGCATTAGTTTGAAAAGTGTTGTTTCATTTAATAAAATAATGGTAACCCAAAGGCAAGGGATTTTTATTTTATGAGCAAAGAATGGCCTTTCTATATTTCATTCAGTTCTTTTTTCTTAATGTTTGGAACTATAAATCTTCTAGTGTTAGATATTTTGGTAACACTTTCTATAAAGCCCCATTTATATAGTATTAAGTATTACTATTAAATAAATAGATTTATAAAGACTCTTTAAGACCTATACTGCATTATAAGAACAGTATAATTGCTTACAAGTCATGCATTTGCTTTTTCAATTCACATTATACATTTTCATTATACACTGATTTATAAATGATCAAATATTAAATAAATAAATAAATAAATAAATAAATAAATAAATAAATAAACAGAGAAACTTGTTTGCTGTACCGATTAGTTATCAATGTCAATCTAACACCTTATAAAAAAAAAAATAAAAAAAAAAAAAAAAAAAAAAAATCCTTTCCCTTTGAAACATCACTTATCAGGCTTATGCTACTCTGAATAATACCTGAACTTCGTATTTTGAGCACTTCTTGCGTTGTTGTTGTTTTTGCCTCTTTATGATGACTCGCTGAATTTTTGTCCTAATTTGTAAGTCGCTTTGGATAAAGGCGTCTGCTAAATGACTAAATGTAAATGTAAATGTAAATGTCTTTATTGGCTAATGTTTGCATTAGAGGTCATGAATGGTAATTTTGACATGTTGTTAAAATCTATATCTCCTCTGCCATTTTCATGGTATAGCTTATAGTAGTTATACTTTACTGAAATTGTACTTTAAAAAAATATTGTTACAGTGTTTTTCTGTTTTGTAAAATAAAAATAAAAAAGATTAAAAAAAATTTTACTATTTAATTTTTTCGTTATTTTATTTCAGGAATTATTGTTTGCTACATTTACAAATAAACAACTTAAAATGTATAATGAGCACATCTTCATGATTTTTTTAACATTTGGTTTAGGAAAATTGCATTCTATGTTTTACTTAAAGCCATCAATGATGCATTTATAGAGGTTAGTAACTGTATTATCATTCACAATAAGTATTTATAAGAACACAACACTGCTTTTAATAGCAATATATTCACTTATTTGACGGAAATAAATCAGAGTTACTAAAATGTCATTGTAACTATAATATAATAACAATATAGAAATGCAGGTTGCATCTTTATAAATAAATTCATGGAGCCATACAACTGACTAATTAATACTTATAAATCAGGGTATAATGGATTATGAGCATACGCTTTAAAAAAGGAAATGCATTACTAAATTATAAAAATAATATAAATTAACAATAACTGTTCTCATAATCCATTATAGGTCTCAATGGGTCTTTATAAATATATTTATAGAATAGCAATATAAATGGAGCTATAATTCAAGCCTCAGCCCCTGCCTCAAGAGTAAATCCGCCCCCAGGTTCAGATGTCCTAGGACATGAATCGTCCTGATGAACAAAGCCTGCACAGGGGCTAAGAGTCCAACCCTCCCTGACGATTCAGGTAAGATACCACCAATGTATTGTCTGTCCTGACCAACACATGACAGCCTTATAGACCTTATGCGCCAGAGAAACGAAGGCGCCGCCATCTTTAGAATATTGTCTTTGAACTTCTGTTTTTGCAGTCGCTCTGTATATTTCTATGGCATTGCTGTCCAGGAGTAATTAGCTTTTGAAGTGGATTTAATTAATGTAAAGTTAACGAAAGTTATCATGAGGATTGTAATGTTTAAAGCAGATGTCTTAACAAATGTCAGTAGACCGGGAAGATTTTAAAACGAGCCGTTCATTCATAAATACGCAAGATCGCTGTGAAAATACAGACCGGAAGTCAAAAGACAACGAGTGCAGCTCTGAAAAGGGGCGGGGCTATATAAGGTCTATAGGTAGAGAAGGAATCTCCTGAGGGCCAGGCATAACGCTAGCATCTCTAGACAATTTATGTGCCAATCAATATGAGTGCACTTCCAAACCTCCAGCAGACCCATGAGACGATTTTGTTCTGCCTGTGTCTTATGCTATTATAGACTCTTTGCTCTCTATGGTTGGCGTGTGCTCCAGTGAGTGTGGCGTTTGGCGAGGACCCTACTGGCTGCGGCTGGTCGCTGACGGTTGATCATGCAGGTCAAGGTGCAGTCGGAGATCGGCTTGCACCTCTAGTGAGATGTTCGACAGCATAGCAGCTTCTGACGAATGTTTCTCGCTGGGTTCTGCAAACTGTCCAGTTTCCCAAAAGCAACTATGGTCGGAAGTTCTGTCGTTACCAATAGAGTTCATTGGAATTTATGACCATATTTACCTAAGAGTGCTTTAGGGAAACATCGGTTACACCATCCAGTTTCAGCATGGTCCGCCTCATTTCATTGTCTGCACTTCTCCAGTGAATAATCAAGGACACAGAGCCACAAACTTGCAAAAACTCATTGCGTTCACTACACTACACTACACTACACTACACTACACTACACTACACCAAGCTACATTTCCTTTCTGCCATTCTCTCCATCTCTCACAGTTTAATGAAGTATGCATTGTGCGTGCAGTTTAATGAAGCGTGCAGTTTAATGAAGTATGCGTTGTGCGTGCAGTTTAATGAAGTGTGCAAGTGTGCACACTCACTTCTCAGTCTATATATATATATATATATATATATATATATATACTGTATATATACAGTGAGGAAAATAAGTATTTGAGCACCCTGCTATTTTGCAAGTTCTCCCACTTAGAAATCATGGAGGGGTCTGAAATTGTCATCGTAGGTGCATGTCCACTGTGAGAGACATAATAATAAATAAATAAAAATATCCAGAAATCACAATATATGATTTTTTAACTATTTATTTGTATGATACAGCTGCAAATAAGTATTTGAACACCTGTCTATCAGCTAGAATTTTGACCCTCAAAGACCTGTTAGTCTGCCTTTAAAATGTCCACCTCCACTCCATTTATTATCCTAAATTAGATGCACCTGTTTGAGGTCGTTAGCTGCATAAAGACACCTGTCCACCCCATACAATCAGTAAGAATCCAACTACTAACATGGCCAAGACCAAAGAGCTGTCCAAAGACACTAGAGACAAAATTGTACACCTCCACAAGGCTGGAAAGGGCTACGGGGAAATTGCCAAGCAGCTTGGTGAAAAAAGGTCCACTGTTGGAGCAATCATTAGAAAATATAAGAAGCTAAACATGACTGTCAATCTCCCTCAGACTGGGGCTCCATGCAAGATCTCACCTCGTGGGGTCTCAATGATCCTAAGAAAGGTGAGAAATCAGCCCAGAACTACACGGGAGGAGCTGGTCAATGACCTGAAAAGAGCTGGGACCACCGTTTCCAAGGTTACTGTTGGTAATACACTAAGACGTCATGGTTTGAAATCATGCATGGCACGGAAGGTTCCCCTGAAGGTTCCCGAAGCACACAGCCAGGATAACCAAGGAGTGGCTCTGTAAGAAGCATATCAAGGTTCTGGCGTGGCCTAGCCAGTCTCCAGACCTAAACCCAATAGAGAATCTTTGGAGGGAGCTCAAACTCCGTGTTTCTCAGCGACAGCCCAGAAACCTGACTGATCTAGAGAAGATCTGTGTGGAGGAGTGGGCCAAAATCCCTCCTGCAGTGTGTGCAAACCTGGTGAAAAACTACAGGAAACGTTTGACCTCTGTAATTGCAAACAAAGGCTACTGTACCAAATATTAACATTGATTTTCTCAGGTGTTCAAATACTTATTTGCAGCTGTATCATACAAATAAATAGTTTAAAAATCATACATTGTGATTTCTGGATGTTTTTTTTTTTTTTTAGATTATGTCTCTCACAGTGGACATGCACCGCCACCTACGATGACAATTTCAGACCCCTCCATGATTTCTAAGTGGGAGAACTTGCAAAATAGCAGGGTGTTCAAATACTTATTTTCCTCACTGTATATATATACTGTATATATATACCAAAGCTGCATGTATGCATTACCCAAAATATGGTAAAAACAGTAATATTGTGAAATATTATTAAAATAACTGTTTTCGATTTGAATATGTTAAAATATAATCTATTCCTGTGATGACAAAGCAAATTTTTCAGCATCATAACTCCAGTATTTAGTGTCACATGACACATGATCCTTCAGAAATCATTCTAATATGCTGATTTGGTGCTCAGGTAACATTTCGTATTATTGCTATTAATGTTGAAAACAGTTTTTTGCTGCTTAACATTTTTGTGGAAATGGTGATACTTTTTTCAGGAATCTTTGATGAATAGAAAGTTCGATGAACAGCATTTATTTATTAAATATATTAAAGTATTTATTAAATGGAAATCTTTTGTAACATTATAAATGCCTTCACTGTTACTTTTGATCAATGTAATGCATCCTAGATGAATAAAAGTATTATTCTGGAATTTCCACAAATAAATCAATAATAAAAAAATTAGGTAGAGGCATGTATTTCCAATGAGTCTGGGTTGCAACTTTTATTATTCTCTATCAAGCGCATGATGACATGCCAAGTCATATGCTGTCACTTTACTTTCTATTTGTTATGATTATGTTTAAAAAGTCAATGTCACGCTCGCTACCATCAATAAAAGACAATCTTACAGACATCTCTCATCTGTAAAACAATCTTTACTTTTTGCATTTTCACCACACTTTACCCCACCTTCTCAAAACATGCCACTATATCATTTTATTATTGCTGATAAAATCTGCCGTACTATCCACATCAGGACTAGCTTGTTGTGTTTTTGTAGGACTGATGTGGGTGATCTATAGGGCAGCTCATGGTCGATTGGTTGAGCAGATAGAAATCAGATACGTTTTGTCAATTCGAGAGAGAGAGAGAGAGAGAGAGAGAGAGAGAGAGAGAGAGAGAGAGAGAGAGAGAGAGAGAGAGAGAGAGAGAGAGAGAGAGAGAGAGAGAGGACAGCCCAGTATGATTTCTTACAGAGGGGACAAGAAAACTTTTAAACTTGATGTTTAAAAGCAATGTACTTAAATAGGTCAATTGGCTAACTCCGAACTCATAACTTACACTCATAACTACTGTATTAAATATCACACATAGCTTCATTTACAACTTCATGACCCTACCAAATTGATCTCTTCCACGAATAAATATAATTTAAGCTTTTATCTTCACAATCTTATTAAAAATATCATTGAATGTTCAACTTCAGTTTCAAATCAAAGTTTGATATTCAGAGCTTTTGTACACGAGAACACGTTTAACGTGTCCTGAGCATGAATAGAAATGTAGTGAAGAAAGAGAAAGAAAGCAAAGGAACAAACACTAATTGCCTTAGGGGCAAAATAATGCTTTTAACGGCAAAAAGCTGGTCCAAATGAACCTCAGTCAATTACATCTCTGAACCAAATGCTTTGGGTTATTTCAGCTCTTAGTGGTAAAAGATTGTGATGTAGAGCAACTACAATAGAAATGGACAGTGAGTGCCTCTACTTATTCATCTCTACTCTCTACAGCAAGTCATTTGTCAGAAACTCTCACTCCTTTTCTTTTTTACACTGTTTTAAGTTTTCTGTCACATCTATTTTCACAGGCATAACACTCTCACCTCAGAACTGAGAAACATGCTGTAGGTTACTCACTTCTCCACACGAGCCGATGTTTGCTTGTAATCGACTGACATGGTGTAATTAACACCTCACTCAGAGCAAGCCATTTTTATACTGAAGTTGTGACTTCATCAGCAAAAGAAGAACATATCCCAATTGCAGGCAACTAAAGCTGAAATGCACCTGGCAACTTCACTGACTGATAGGCAAATCATCTTTATTATCTCAATGTATACGTTTCTAGTGTCCCTACCAAGACACATTTTGGCACTGAAAATTCAAATGCTGATGTGTTCATAAAGAGAAAATCTTCAGTTGTAGGTTATAGACTCATACACTTCGAATTGCTGAAAAACTCATTCTAATAGCCCCAGTGAAACACAAGCGGGAGACCACAAAGACAGGTGATCATTCTTAAATAACACAATTAATCAGCTAAAAAAGCAATGAGGACAAAGAAAAAGTTCATACATTTTAAGACTACTTCATAAAGACCTAGAACATGTTGGGGCATTTGACTCGCCTGTACTTTCCTTTGTTTTTCTAACCCATTCTAGCAGACAGAATCGAGTGTCTTATATCATTTTTAAACAGGATAACTTGAAGTTTCAATCTAGCTCATTTAAAGTCCCAATTTTACATTTATTTTGTCTGAGAATTTATGAATTTACCAGAATTAAGAAAAACTCCAGCAAAATGTTGGTGGTGTTTTTTTTTTGTTGTTTATTTTTACTATGTGAACTTAAACAGAACCTCCTAAAGTTTGTATTTTGTATATATATATATATATATATATATACAGTATATACACACACAATCAAAAGTATTCTCATGCAAATCTGTTATTTTGTGTTTGTTTTGATGCACACAAATACGCACGCACACAACTACTTTCACTTCGCGTTTGTTTAAATTTCCAAAGAAACATGCTAATAATTGGTGGTTCAAAAGACCAAAACCTATGTTTATTGTTTGAGTAGATGATAGTTTCCACCACACATCAACAATCATTCCTGCTCAGAGGAACAAACAATAGATAGAGCCACGGGCGGCTGTCTCTGTCTTTTAAAGGTTAAGTAGCACTATTTAGAGTGCAGTAAAGTTTAATGCAAGATATTTCCATACTCTTCTTTACACAACTGAAAACTTGAGTAATCTTCACATGTGCCCATGTTTCTATGTTATAACTGAAAAAGAGAGCAAACAGAGGAAGGCAAGGAAGAGAATCTCAAAATGTTTGCTCTTTATACTGCACCACCACAGAACAAGGGCCAAGGCACGTTAAGTGATTTAGGACCATTGCCAACAGCTGCCAAGAAGAGTGCATTAAGATAATGAAGCAGAAATGAGATCTACATAAAAAAATAAAATGAGCATCATCTCATCAAGTGCCTAGCAAATTCATCTGGATTATTTTTGTGGAAACACTTTAGTATGGGGAACACATATTCATAAACTACAACTTTTGTCTCAATAAACTCCTAATTTACTGCTTATTAATACTTAGTACTGTAGTTTTGTAGCATTTAAGTTTAGGTATTGGGTAGGATTAAGAGATGTAGAATATGGTCATGCAGAATAAGGCATTAATATGTGCTTTATAAGTACTAATAAACAGCCAATGTACTAGTAATATGCATGCTAATAAGCAACTAGTTAGAAGTGTGAATTTGACTAAATAAAGTGTTACCCTTTTGTTTATAAAGAAACCCTTTTTATGACAATTACAATTTTCACTTTAAATTGTGCTGTTTCTTTTCAGTGTAGAATAATTTGTTTTGTATCTGGTGTGCTTAAAATTCAAACACCTTCTTCTGCTTTCTCTGGCTCAGTTCCAAAACTGAGTGAGCTGCTTTTTCCTCTATTGCCTATATAGGCTGCTGCCTTTTAATATAGCATCATACCTTAAATGTAGCTTCATGTGTGACTGATTTGGAACACTCTAAATGGGCGTCAACTCAGAGTGCTACTTCTGTAAAGCATTCAAGTGACTCAACACACAGTCAATTAGGGGCCAAGCACCAAAAGTCCACAGGCACCCATTATAATCGCAAGTGTTCTTATTGTTCTTATTCTATTTCCACCATGGGAGTCAAATCCAGCCCATAGAACCACTTGAGGGAAAGTTTGGAAATTTGGCACACGGATAGGGAACAGTCTAAATATTTACCACAGCAAATTTGGAGTCTCTACCTCAATCCCTCTAGCGCCACCAACTGTCCAAATTTGCACTAACATTTATGCTAATAACTTTTGAACCATAAGGACTAGAATTTTACCCTCAGATTCCTTGGTTCAAGACAATTTGATTACACCATATGACATAATTTCTCATCATTAGTCAAATCGTTCTGAAATAACGGCAAAATGATAGTGAGGCTGTATCTCAGCAAAGCTTTAGCATATTCAGACCAATCTTGGTTTATGTTATGACAACCGTGACCTGAGGATACCTGCATTTTGGCGCAGTGCCAGCTAGTTGTGCAGGAGATATGAAAAAAATGGCTCTTTTTGCTTATAACTTCTGAACAGTTTGGCCAAAAATCACAAAAATCTTAAGGTCTCGTTTGACTCAGTTTCAGCATGCCAAGTCAAACGATACATCATTTTTCCATATAGGCCATTTTGGACGTTGGCTGTTTTGCATTTCTTTGAAAACCTACTTTTCCAAACCATTGGTCCGATTTTCACCAAATTCAATTTCGATCATCTTCAGACCATGCCAGCAAAAAGTTATAGATTTTGTGTTGATAGACAAATCTTGTTTGATGGCATGATGCCAAACTGTGTCTGAGGCTGTATCTCAAGTTTTTGCTGGATTGACACCAAAATTTGTGTATGTCATTGTCAACCCCACTACCTACACAAATTGGTCAAAAGTTATAAGCAATGAAATCATATTACAAGTGATTGTATTTATAATTGTTTACTAAAATCATCTAAAATAATCTGGCCCTTTAATCGCTACTAGCAGCTATATTTTCAAATGAGTCAGCCATTAACAAGTTAACAATAAACATAGAATAAATAGCACACACAAAAGGTAAAATAGTCTAAATGGTCTATAGTCTGTTTAATGAATACTTTTCAGCACTGAATGAATTATTATTCTTATTAATTATATCACTTCTTACACTGTTTGGATTTAGTATTATCATACTGGTGCTTGTGCAGTGAGCCCAACAGACAAACAGTTTGTGAGGAAGCAAAAAACAGAACTTACCAAACACAGTTCTGGCAGGTACTGACTCTTTGTCAATCCAGAATGAGACCTGTGCTAGGATCACAGTCATAATGCAAGGGATGTATGTCTGGATCAAGAAGAAACCCATTTTCCTTTGCAGGTGGAAGTACACCGTCATGACTATGTATTCACCTACAACAGATGGACATTAGTGGCATAAGCAATCCTAAACAAGTGTTTATGTAACTGTACATTTCGTAGAAATACATTAAAGATGAATAGAAAATCCTGTTTAACAAATGTCACATTCAACACATGTTTAAGATTTATTTAAATCAGGACAAAGAACATTTAGTTTTTCAACTGAAAAAATATGTTGGCAAGAGGTTGGTATTAAGAAAGCTCTCGGCATTCGTGCTCAGCAAACCAGAAAACAACAATCATTTGTCACTAAATCAAACGACCCAAAGATCATACCTGTGTTTGACTTCAACCTCTCACTAGACACTGTCTGTCCAATGAGATCATACTGTAGTAGACTGGAACTCTCTTGAGGAACTTCCACTGAAAATAATGGCCCTTTCTTCCATGTGTAAACAATCTCACTCATTGGATAGGCATCTATATTTATAGGCACAAATCAAAACTAAAGTCAGTCATACCAGTAAAACCATCCAAAGGGAATATGTGCCATTTTAATATACATACAGCTGCCAAATTTCAAAGGGCATGAATGTCCATCCATTGGGAAATTTATCAACCGCATGGGGCACTCTGCATTGATGGTTAACCTGAAAACAAGAAACGTTTTACCTTTAATTTATGTGAAATAACAGACAACCTTGTTAAACCCTATATACAGTGGTATTCAAAAGTCTGAGTTCATATGGGAAAATCCTTTGGATACAATACATTTATTTACTTTATCGGCATAAACGAATAAGAATACATTGTATTACAGTTTTTTTTCCAAATAATTAACCAGTACATGGTATATACTGTAATATAATCCACTGTTGTTGTTTTAATTACATTTTTTTTTGTGGACTGCTAAAAGAATGTGTTGTTACATTTCTACTGCAATTTTAAAGAGCAAGTGTGCAGTCCATCTTTGACTTGGAGAGCAAATGTTCTGGCACGCTGTTTACCTCATGGTGTACAGAATAGTTCCGTTCTGCATGATGCGGAACAGCTTGTTGGGAGTGGTCATGTTGTGCGAAATAGAACGTTTGCCATTTCGGAAGAAAGTGTCCGGTGTCCAGATATTGCTGACCATTAGGTTGTTGAGACGCAGGATCTCAATGGGGCCCTCAAATTTCAGTCGGTCATCAATCCATGTTTGCCGAAAAAACACATCCATTGTGTATTCCTAAGAAATTATTATTCTTTTTAGAGTTTATTTTTTAGATATTCACATGTGGTTTCCATGACTGCAGTTTTAAATCAACAGAAATCTAAACTGTCATGTGCAGAGCATGTGATTTAAAAAAAAAATATATATATATATAACAGCAACCCACAATACATTTGTATGAGTGAACACATCAGGAAAGTGTCATCGGGTATGTATACGAATCAGGCTGGTATACATTCACCATCAGGAATGGTATTTTTATCTTTTTTTCCCCACTAATCTTGGCAGAGATTTATCTTTACTGTCTTTCGGATTGTCACAGTGCATCACATGGCAAGCGTGGTGGCTTTGGACACTGTAGGAAAATAGCGTAGTGTGTAACAGTGGAAAGAAAGCTGAGCCGGGACCCTCAGTGTCAGGGATTGTCATCCAGATTAAAATCCCTAAGCTTCTATAATGACATCCTGCCCAAATGTCAGAATAATGAAGCCAGGCCAACATGAATAGAGGCAGTGGACATAGAAAACATGCAATTACAGAGGATTTAGGTTTGTATGCATGATTGCATGTATCATATATAATTGTTTTTAATCACATACCATTTCCACATCAGACACAGGACCAAAGCTGGTGACAAATATGTCCGTTTTAACCTCTGTGACAGGACCTACAGTTTTTCAAATATAAATAAGTAATAGAAAGAAAGAAAGAAAGAAAGAAAGAAAGAAAGAAAGAAAGAAAGAAAGAAAGAAAGAAAGAAAGAAAGAAAGAAAGATGCTCCTTAGTTCACTCATTACAAATATTTTAAACATAATGACCTTATAAAGCAGTATGGCAGTTTCTGATGATGAACTTGAGGAAGTCTGGCATGCAAAGTCCAGAATAATTTACAGAGAAAATTAAAGTAAATGTATTTAATAAACTACATTAAGTAACACTTTAATATGTTAAGTAATTCCTGCAGTTGCTTACCTCCAAAACCAGGTCGGAGTCTGTTGTCATATCCATCTAACAACCTATCCAAAATGCGCGTAATGTTATCCAAATAAATCCTTGTCTCAGTCGGTGGATTTGCCAACACCTGCCCAACACTGTAAACATTTTCACACGTGAATAAGCAAAGCAGAAAATAAACATGTGTGAAGTCAGATAAAAACACTTTGCTACTTACCAAGACAGGAAAAAACATGTGCGTATCCAAGCCATGCTTTACGCGCACTCTCTATCCAAGTGTCCCCTTGTCAACTGGTGTTAGTTGCACATCCCATAATTTATGTGTGCAAAAGGAGCCGGTGTGGTTGCGAGGCTTGTGTGCGTATCCTGAAGCTTTTATGCGTGAAGTCTTGCTGGAGTTCCTCAGTGGAGTTCCTCTTCTGACTCACTCTGATGGAAAACTAAAGTGCTTTTAAAGAGGCAGAGAGATGTAACCAAAGGACATTGACAAAGATCGAATAAAGCATTATGAGGGATTAGAAGAGAAAGACTGCTGATATGTTCTACTGTTTGAATTTACATGATGATTGCTGTGCTTTTTTTTCTCAGATTACAAACTTGATCATTAGTTAATGTACATTCAAATACTAAAAATGTCATGAAACTTTACTTAATATATTCACATGTATAATTAAATTCGCCACTACTGATCTTTTAAGCATCATATAATATTTGCCAATTACTTATTAATGAAGGTTGTTTTAAAGTGTTGCCAAAAGAATGTTGTGTTTGCTTACTGAAACATATATATTTATTTCAATGATAAATACTACATTTTAGAGGTTTCCTCTTATGTAATATCCAAACATTATAAAATAGCCTTTAAGTTAGATTTTATCAGTTGCTGTGAAAAATTTCACTTGTTTATATTTCATGGCTATCTTGCTTACCGTCAGGATGAGAATGTATAATATTAAGTAGAAAGATGTTGTTGTTATTGGTTTTTGTTGAAATATGGATGTTTTTATGAACTAATGTATTTATTTATTTTTGTTTTGTGATTATTCAATCCAAAATCTCTGATGCAATAAAATGTCATGCTCAGCTATATCATCGGCTGTCATGAAATGGTGATAAAATGGCTCTTTCTATGCTGATACAGCCTTTTTCACACTCAGAATTGATGGGATCACATCTGCCCCATGATAGCTCTTTCCACAGGAGCTTATTCAAATGATGCTGTTCGAATCTGCTGGCATAACCTGTACCACTCACATTGAAACAACTCTGAGCCATTATCCTAATCCACAGTCATGAGGTTTTAATGCATAGAGTCATCATCCACCATTGGATTTCTCTTCCATTTTATGGCCATTCAGTGTGCATCAGTGAATGACATGGTGACATGTGATCAGCAGGATTTAAAATTCTGCCACAGTTTCATCAAAGACCTTGGATTAGTGAAGTTGCCATTAGGTTACTTCTTCCAGTTGCTGTCCACTCTCAATAATTTCATGAAATAAGGTCAGTTGGATCTATACCAAACCCAGATATGAGAATCTTAGAGCTTTCAGGAAATATAATAATGGCTGAGGATGTTTTTGATATGAATGTTGAACAATGAGACTGAATGTGAAATACCAACAGAGGCAGGCCTGTTGACTACTGAAGCATAGCAAGAACTGGGAGGCAAAACCCAAGCAGAGCGGGTCACTGGAGCATGAACAGGGGGTAAAGGTGTGCCAGCAGACATGGATACTGTCCTTCTGGTCAACACTAGGGGAGAGCGGGACGCAACCTAACACCCTTGTTTTAAATACTTCCACACATGCAAGGATGACAAAACTTTGTGCATTATACTAGTTGCCATTTCAACACTATATAGAAAAGAAATTGCGCCAAAATTCAGAAATCGTTGGAAGATATCTCTGAACATTTATTGGTAACACTTTAGAATACTGTCTCTTACTTACTGCATAACTAATAAGGAATTATTGAAGAACTAGTAGGTAATTCTTCATTAACTACTCCTTCACTACTGTTAACTACTAAGGAAGATGTGTTAACTAATCAGTATGTAATATCATTTTATGATTGTGTTAAGTAACAGTTAGTTAATCAATAACTAATGAATTATGTCATACCTCCTGAAGAACTACCACTAATTATCTACTAATTAAGGTTAACTTCTAAAAATAAGAACTAATGAACAGTCATACAAAACTAACCTCAGATTAGTTTTTATATTTTATACAGTACTGTGTGTGTGTGTGTGTGTGTGTGTGTGTGTGTGTGTGTGTGTGTGTGTGTGTGTGTGTGTGTGTGTGTGTGTGTGTGTGTGTGTGTGTGTGTATTCCTCAGCATAGAATGCCATTGAGTAAATTCATGTATTTGAGGCAACGACTGAGGGGAACTGAAAATATAGGGAACTTATTAGTAATTAATAAAGAATTATTAGATAATTCTTCAGGAATTACTTAGAACCTGAAACAGTATTCTAAAGTGAAAATATAGGGAACCCATTAGTAATTAATAAAGAATTATCAAATAATTATCCAGGAATTAGGCTACATATAACCTGAAACAGTATTCTAAAGTGAAAATAAAGGGAACTTATTAGTAATTAATAAAGAATTATTAGATAATTCTTCAGGAATTACTTAGAACCTGACACAGTATTCTAAAGTGAAAATATAGGGAACCCATTAGTAATTAATAAAGAATTATCAAATAATTATCCAGGAATTAGGCTACATATAACCTGAAACAGTATTCTAAAGTGAAAATATAGGGAATTTATTAGTAATTAATAAAGAATTATTAGATAATTCTTCAGAAATTACTTAGAACCTGAAACAGTATTCTAAAGTGAAAATATAGGGAACCCATTAGTAATTAATAAAGAATTACCACATACTTCAAATAAAACTTACTGTAAAAAAAAAAAAAAACACTATTAACGTAATCATCTAAACCTTTGTAAAATACACGACAATGACTCGTTTAGGCTACATGATATCTTCCTTTATTTCAGATGATATTTCGTTTTAACATGTACAATACTGCCTACATTTAAACTCGTTTAACAAACATTTTAAAATCAAAAGTTAAACCTTTAAAAGCAATTCAAGTAATCAGCTGGTCTCGTTTTCACGGTAGTGGGGCTGGAGCTCTTGCTGGAGCTGGGCTCGTGTTCACTGTAGTGGTGCTGGATCTATTGCTGGAGCTGGGCTTGTGTTCGGCGGGGAAACTGCTTTAACTTCAGACCGCTGTCCTGTGACTCATAGCCGAAATATGCTGTGACTGACTCCATAACCTGCCCATAAACAAACAGTGCACAGCTCTAAGAACATATTTTAACTTCTGATGTAAATAGATTTAGTATCTTTATGAATAAAATAATTTGTTTTATGCAAGGGATCAGGCGTTTCCATCATGCAAAAAATACAGACTCATTAGCTAGGTAGGCTAACTGACATCACGTCCAATGTTGCCTTGCATAAAAAAAAATTATTTAGAGCACAGTAATGATTTTATAGATTAAATAAAACGTACACAAACCTGTATTTCGCAGAAGAAATGCACCAAATCGCCGCGGCGCTGAGAACCCTCCAAGAGTATGCAAATGCCCACGCTCTTGCATCACCAAATCACTGTAAAATGTAGGATACCGCGATATTGCCGGAACTTGAATGGTGCAAAAGAAGTTTAAAATGTATAAGAACTAAGTATAATCATATGCTTTTTACTTTTTAAGTACTTTAAAAAATAATTACCTTTGTACTTTTACTAAGGTAATTTTGAAAATGGCCTAATTATAATTTTACTGGAGTAATATTTTATTGGGGTATCTGTACTTTTACTCAAGCACTTGATTTGTGTACTTCATCCACCGCTCCACTGCTAAAAAAAAAAACCTGGATTATTGTAGTGACTACTGTGTATGACTGTTCATTAGTAGTTACTTCATAGTTATTTTTCTTGAACCTTAATTAATAGATAATTAGTAGTAGTTCTTCAGGAGGTATGACATAATTCATTAGTTATTGATTAACTAACTGTTACTTAACACAACCATAAAATTATATTACATACTGATTAGTTACCACATCTTCCTTAGTAGTTAACAGTAGTGAAGAAGTAGTTAATGAAGAATTACCTACTAGTTCTTCAATAATTCCTTATTAGTTATGCAGTAAGTAAGATACAGTATTCTAAAGTGTTACCCATTTATTTAACCATAGCAAAAGTACATTTCTTACTTGTGTTAATTTTTCATCTGGTGTTTATTTTAAATTAGACAAATCTGATATTATTTTTATCTCCAGCATGTTAAAGCTTCGCTAACTAGCAGACGACACTAGCAGGGTTTAAATCCCAGTTGTGCAGGTGAGGAACGTTCTAACACTGCGTTACAATGAACCCCTATTAGAACTATTCTATTCTATTCCATACTTTTATGAATTATATTGAGAAAACAATAGAACAAGGTGAATAAAGACTGAGTCAATGATCAGCAATTATTAATTATTATTATGTTTTATACTATGCTGTATAGCTGTGTTTTCAGGTGTGTTCGTTGTCAAACTCAAAAAAGGGCATGAACAGGGCACTGAAGGCAGATAACCTGACATAAATAATACCAAACATAAATTCAAGTTACACAGACTAACATCGTGTCACATGTGGATGCTACAGTATATAGAGCGCATGAAGACGAAGAATGTATAGAATGGTCTTTTAATTAAAAAAATCCAACAGATCTCAGGTATCAGGAGCAAAACAGATGAAATTTAACGAAGATGAAACCGGATACTAGGAAAACAACAAGACAGGGAGAATATATACTGTACATGACCAAAAGAAGGGACTAACGAGTTAATTAAAGGTGCTCTAAGCGATGTCACACGTTTTTTAGGCCAAAACATTTTTTGTCACATCCAGCAAACATCTCCTCACTATCCGCTATCTGCCTGTCCCCTGAACACACTGTAAAAAAATGTGGTCACTGTAGACAGCCTAGGCTCCACAAACGGCAACAAAAACAAACTGGCCCAGCCTGGACCACGAAACATAACTAAGTGTTCCAGCCAATAACCGACAAGAATGATTTGGGGGTGGGGGTTGGGGGGTTAGTGCGAGTGCACATGAAGGGGGGTGTGGGGAGTGGAGGAGAGAGAAGCATGAAGAGGGAAGTTAGCTAGTGGAGAGATGTCCTAACAACGACTAACGTTAGAATTGTATATTCTTGAGAATTTTGATATGGCCGACACACGTCCAAACATATGACGTTTCGATGAACAAATAACAACAATAGGGAAAAGGAGAAGGAACGCGCGAAGTCCCGAATTTACATCGGAAAAGCGTTCAAAAGGTGGCGAGAACTCCGCCGGCAGAAGGGCTTCCAATCCGACATTCAGGTGGCTCTGTTTTTGCTGGACAGGTGGGTAAATCCAGTTTGGCTTTTCTAAATTGTTCATGACTGTTTCAGGAAGCACGGAAGGGAGGGGGAGAGGACGGGATGAGGAGGAGGGAGGGTCGAGCTAGCCTCTGTTTTGTTTGACAATACTTTGAACGTCAACAAGAAGTGGCGTCACCCAACATCGCTTAGAGCAGCTTTAATGAACCTCAGGTGAACGGAATGAAACAGGCACACTACATCTACATTAATCCGGATACATTTGAAAACGGCGTCCGTCCACACTAGCGTTTTCAAGCGTTTTCCTTCGTTTCATTGTGGGTGAGAAATTTTGGAAAACGCCTGAAAAAGCTAAATTCACCTTACTGCGCATGAGTAAAACCTCAAAAGCTCACCGAGATGATACATAGGCTACAGACAATTCTTCTGACAGGATCATTTTATTTAGCAAAATATCTCAGCATTCACTGATGCCTCCAGGTCGTACGCAGTCACCATATGTTTGGTCTAAAACGCTGCTCTCATGTTTTGCCACAGGACAGCAAATGTAAATAAATTCTGTAATCTTCAGGACCGTGATATGAGGAGTGTGCAAAGTAACATATTTTAGCAACAGTGTGAAAGTGAATGGCACATAACAGGCACAATACCGGTATAAACATGAATATCTATTGGTACAATATGCGTCACATGACTCAACTTACGCCCTTGTTTTTAAATGCCTCCAATCTGACAGTCCACACTACAACACGAAAACGCCGTTTTCAAATGTATCCACTTCGGAGGGCGTTTTCAAAAAGCTTTGTTTTCATAAATAAAAATGCCGTCTCAGTGTGGATGGAAGGCCAAAACGGAGAGAAAAAGATGCACTTCCAAACGAAAACGTATTAGTGTGGACAAGGCCTTAGAATGACAGAACCAAACACAATGAACAGAGCATAATCCTGACACATTGTATGTGACATTATATTTATACTGATGACAGATGTGTACCTTATGAAATATCTATCTGTTAGATCACTAGACAAACAATCTTTTTAAGGTTCCTGCTGGACAACCCAGTTAATTTAATAAAATTGCTACATTATTTTAACCCTGGCACAGAACATTTGGTATTCATATCATTTGAATAAGAATAAGATGAATAATATCCTTGTCACAGAATGATCAGGATGATGGAAGAGACTGCTGTAAGCATTTATTAATCAGTCAATGGTAAATACACACAAGGTGAAACAATGAGGGAGAGGAGTACTGCACAATAACATAGGGAACATGTAACAGCTGGATCATCCTCTGTTTGCCGCTGGACTTATGTTGAAGTGTTTTGTGTTCCTTGTTCCATGTTTGTAGTCCTTTTGTTAATTGGTTGCCCCTGTTCATTAGTCTTGATTGTTCCCAGGTGTGTCTTGTTAGATTGTTAGCCCTTGTGCATTTAAACCCCAGTATTTCCTGTGTTTTTTGTCAGGTCTTGTCCTTGTATGTCTGTTTGTTTGGTGTCAGTTCTGCACCTAGTGTTCAGTTTTGATCCTTGTCTTCCCTGGTGTTTAGTTATTATTTGTGTTATTTTGTAGTGATGGGAAACCAAGGCTTTCTGAAGCGTTTGAGGATTTCATCAAATTGTGTCGAAAAACGGTTCATTGCTCGAAGCTTTTAACACAATGTGCTTTAGCGACATCTGGTAGAGATGGGCAAATGAAGCCTCATGAAGCACTGAGGCTTTCCCCTGATTGTTCCGGGAACAGATTCAAAGCTTCGAGAGTATCGAAAACAACGCCATCTGGTGTTTAGCAAAAAATAAAGCAGCCAACACCCTGTGAAAGAAGCTTCGTCGGACAACGCAGCCACCATGCATTCCTAAGTTTCATGTTACCTGCACAAATAATAGTGTGTGTGTGTATGTGTTGAATTTCTCTCTGTGATAAATTTGTTTAACCATTAAGCTGTCGTATTTAATGCCAGTATGAATATCAATATGATGTAATAGACGAATAATATTCACATATATAATTTGCATATCGAAAATTCCGATAGGCAAAATGAATCGCGCACGTGATTAGACAGAAAGTGAGGCTCCGTTTGTCATTGGCCACGTGATTTCTACGTTAAAGGATAACTCTTGCCAAAATGCAACCTAGGGTCTTTTTGTTAATCTACCAAAGGCAAACTTTCTTTGAAAAGCATAATTAGAATGGAAACGCCACTTTTAAGTTTGACCGTATTTTCGTTTTCGGTCAAATGGCCTTTTGAATGGGAGTGCTTGGGGCATTTCTATGATAGCATCAAAAATCACTATTTTAAAAACACTAGAGCCCCTGGTGATACTTCGAGCAAAGTTTCATGTTGTGTCGAGCCTTCTTAGTCTCCCCAAGCACTCCCAAATTTACCTATAAATAAATGGACAATTTTTATGAAGTAGGCCGAAAATGAGCTTCCCCTCTTTGAAAGACCAGCAGCCGCCACTGGTCTGCTCCGCGTTTGTGTCCTCCTGCATCTTGTGCTCCGCCTTGATGGTGTCTTCCATTTGTCTTCCATTTGTCACACTTGTGGATGCAGAGATTGATACTACAAAGATCGAGCTTGGTGAAAAAGGCTGCTCCCCGCAACATCTCTAGAAGGAACTGAACAATGAATCGCTGACACAAGAGGTTAGTTTATACTCTCTTTAACCCTCTGGGGTCGACAATTGCTGGATTTTTTTCACATAGCAGCAAAATAGACTTAAAATACTCCATCACTTATGATCATACAGACTTAAGAAATATGAAAACATAAACTGTAAAATGTCAACTTTTTTATGTGCCCACTTACAATCGAAACAAAACATTGTGCTTTTGTAAAATCTTTGTCTCCGTGAACTTTTTTTTCTGGAGCACGTCTCTAAACTTAAACAAAATTCAGCGAATACTAGTCACACAGGCATGAGCAATATATCTTCATAAACATTTAAGTGTCTGCTATTAAATGATCTAATTCAAAACGAAAACAGACATTCTCTGTTTATGTAATCTGTATGAAAAGAAAGAGTTGTCAGTCGTTCTCATGGCAACTCTGCTAATGTGAGCATGCCCACGGAGAGCGTGCTATTCAAACGCAAATGATCTTTCATGATCCATGAAAACCTGTTAACGCCCACATAAACTCGATAAAACTCATCAAGTTTTATCAGATTCATGTACTTTTCGTCTTGCGACGCAGTGAAGAATAATAATAGCGTAAAAAGTTACCCAGAAGTGCAAGGTTCGGTTTCATTTCGAGGAGCAACGGATCCAGCTGAGGATTGTGAATAGAAAGTTCTTTATTCTTAAGTGCTTTGTTCTAATCGCGATATAGTGTATGTAAACCACAAAAAGATAAATATGAATCACGCGTCTATGTGTGAATGAACGGCACAGATGTGTGCTGTTGTTTACAGGCACATACATTAGTAAACATGCTATTTTTACATAAACATGAACACATATACTAGTTTAGCTTTTCCCAGACTATATTGTTATACTGAGATTAGTAAAAATCGACTGAAATATGTTGAATTTTTTATTTTTTTTTAAGTAACGTATTAAACTGCAAATGAACATTTATATGCCCTATATGCATATATCATAAAAACAATATGTTACAGATGAAATATGAATGTTATTATATTACAATATTTCATTGACTAGTTTTGGATAGATAATACATAATACAGTGAAATAGACTACTGCCACATCAAATAAGCTTTTGTTCGACCAATTTCTGCTCAGATGGCCCATATAGCCTATTTGAACAGGATTTATTTCCAGGTATTACTGTGTACTCAAAATGTGCTTATAACAGTATCCAGGAGGAGTAGACTCATTAATACTGAAATAATAATTTGGTTTAAGCCAGGTTTCAGTAAGGCAAAGTACATCGAAACTATTATCTGTGACCATTTCATTTACAATAACCGCCTTAGGTGTGAGCGATCTAATGTTTAGAAGACCTAGCTTTATAAATTGTTTTTGTTCACTAATATTGAGATTTTCTGGTTTAATCACAATTAGATTTTTCCTAGATCCTACAGTAGATTTAATGTTTGACCTCACTAAACGAGGAATAGACACAGTTTCAATATAATGTTCTACATTGGTACTTATATCAATTAAGTTTGGACAGCAAAGAGTGTGATTTGGACTTTGACTTACTAGTCATATGGTGTGCAACGCCTTGGAGATGTTGTCCGACAGAAGAGCCGCTCCGATTCTGCTGGGGTGAAGGCCATCAGCACGGAAGAGCCTAGGTCGCTCCCAGAACAGATTCCAATTATTTACAAAGAGCAGTCTCTGTTCATTACACCATGACATTAACCATTAATTTAGAGCAAATAATCTACTGAACCTTTCATGTCCTAGTCGGTACGTGGGAAGCGGTCCAGACACGATGATCGTTGTTTCAGGCGATGTGCTGCGTACCGTCTCCATCAGGCTCCTGTAGTCCTTCTTCAGAACCTCCGTCTGCCGCAGCCTGATGTCGTTCGTTCCCGCGTGCAGCACGACAGCTCCGACGCGCTCGTCACCATTCAGGATCTCGGGGACCTGCGCAGCCACATCGAGAACACGAGCACCAGGAAAGCAGTGAGTGCACACCTTACCTTTACCTGAGGTAGCGTGGACATGCCGGACGATGGAAGTGCCGATGATCACAGCGTCGCGTCCCGTCTTGCGAAGAGGGGAGAAGCGGTTCCGGGTGGAGATCTCGAAGGCCGGGAGGGGTGGAGAGGACCTTGCTCTGGTCCTGGCTCGCATCTTCTGCTGTGGGATCACCCAGGGTCCATGGTGTTGTGTCGGTGCCGGAGTGAATGAAACCAGGGATGATCGTGTCCTGGTTGCTCGCGTCCTGTGCAGAGAAACACACGGAGTAGACGAGGTCGGAGTCAAAAGGTTACTAACCACTGACTTGTGAGCATCGGCGCGTGATGTTTCAAGCGCTGATCGCCGATCTCGCAGCTCGGCTTGTCTCTCTAGTAGGCAGTGGCGGTTCTACATTGAATTACACCCTGGGCGAGACCCCTTTCGAGCGCCCCCCAAATATAATTTTTGTTACCCCATTGGCAGATAATGTTTTGCTTGTTTTAAGCAAAAACTCAATTTTTATTTATTTCCCCAGAAAACAAGACTTAATATCTTATGTAATTTTACTACTTTAGTAAAATAACGTTATGCATCTTTATTTAAGAAATGTTTGATATTTGGACTGGAAACAAGACAAAAATACTAAGTAAGAAAAGCATTTTTGCAGTGTAATAACTGAACTTGCAACAGTTTTGTTGCAAAGAACAATATTATGGTGAAATTAGATCTCGTGTTTGAGTTAAAAACGAATTATTGTTAAGCATAGCAAGAATCATAGAAAAAAGGCTAACAAATAAGAGTTATACCCACCAATTAATATTGCCCCTTCATTCATGACATGGATACCGTAATCATACAGAGAAAACATAGTTGCATTGCATACCTTTTTCTTTCGCTCGTTTCTAAATTGGGCACCTGATGGCTTTGACCTTTCTTGTCCATCTCTTTTTTGGCCCTCGACATCGACAATCAACAGATCCCCTGATCCCCCCATAACTGTCACTCACGCTCACGAGTCACGACCAGAAGTCAAGACTAAACCAATTCACCTTGGTGGTGGTGACCAAGTAATCGTTTTGTATTACCTATTTTTATTAGCCATTCAGACCATTCAGAAAAACAAAAATGTGCAGGAAATATAGAGGCCCGTATTTATAATATTATGAATGAAATGTGCGTTATCTGGAAGAAAGTCGAGGTGTGACTGATAACTTCGATAACTATATGGATCCCCCCCCCCCGTCCGTTCCATTTGGGAGAGACCCAGAGGTGAACTGTCATCCGCGCCCGCGCCTCCGCGCCCCCTCCCCTTTCCCCTTCTCAAACAAACAGCTTCTGTGCACGGCATCTTCTCAGCAAGCAGGGGCGCCTGCAGCAGCAGGGGGCGCAAATTTGGCAATTCCCCACACAATGAAATGATAGATAATAGAAAACCGCTTCGCGGCGCAGATTTTTTTTTTTTTTTTTGCTCGTGCCGGCGGTGCCGCCCCCCCAAAAATGCCGCCCCGGGCGATTGCCCGGTTCGCCCGTGCCTAAAACCGCTACTGCTAGTAGGTCTCGGATCTGCTTTTCCACCGACTCCAACTCTAACTGCACAGAATGCAGCTCGAACGTGTCCTCACCTGCACTCAAAGGTAACGTTAGACACACATCCGATATATTCGCCATTATAGCAGATGTGCTATAATGGCGAATTATAGCTCGATAGGCGCGGCCACGCGTGTAATGCTTGCGGGCTAAGGCTAGTAGCGGAAGTTCGGAAAGTTGGATATAAGTAGCGATATCAAAGCAATCTGATTGTTTTTTAAATAGAATAGTATTCCAGATATGTTCACACGCTGTAAAAATGAAAGTGTTCGTTTGTAAAAGAGTGTAAAGAAGAAAATCAAGGTTTATGAATTAATTAGACGGAGCTCCAAACACAACAACGCACTCAGTCGCGACGCATGCGCAATAACATCCTCCATATATATTATAACATATATATATATATATATATATATATATATATATATATATATATATATATATATATATATATATATATATATATATATCATTTTCCAGAACAAATATGAACTAATTATAAAGTGTATACCTGCAAAAAAATTGTCTCTGAGAGAGGCTACATATTTCTCTGTCTCAACAAATCATACAAAGCTTAAAACATTTAAATAGACTTATCATAAAGTTGAAAACATTATATGTATCTCAGTTGATTACAGCAACAGCAACACTGCTATTTGATTTGCGCTCATTTCATTCCTAGTGATTTTAGAGGTATATTAAAACATCATGCTTTCCACTGGCTCACCTGTTATGCAGTAAACATGAGGAGTGACTGTAGGTGCGTTTCCATTAAAGATTTGCACAAAACTTTTGCGATTTTTATTTTTTTAATTATTTTTTTTATTTTTTTATTTTTTTATTTTTTATTTTTTTAATATAGATAAAAACGATTGCGAAATGACGGCGTTTCCATTAACCGATGTTATGCGACTAAAACGTCATTTTTTCCTCTCGCGATAAGTCATTCCAAAAATCATGGCAACGGACGTTGGTAAGTTTATATATATATATCAGAGCCACGTACCGCACTAGACATTATTATTATTAATGGAAGGAAACGTAGGCGTGTTATCCAAGCATTAATGGCAAGGAAAGACCCTTATACTGTGAGCGGCACATATGAGGTGTTTCTGGGTTTTTCTCACTCATTTCTGCTCCGAGGTCTTGATTGTGGCATTTCTTTGAGGTTTAGAATCCAGTATTTCTGTCATTCTTTTGTCTTTTATGAATTTGATAAAGAACTCTGTCTCGTATTCTGTCCAAACACACCGCGCCTTCTAAGTCAGGTGACAGGTAAGTCAGCCACTACATCAACAGCTCTCATCATATGGGTGGGGTAACGGATACTGACAGCTGTATTGTTTGCTGTCAGATTCTGTTCCCCCATGTTTCTTACAAAAGGTGGTACTTATGTTCATGAATCTGATGCTCGTTAGGCTCCATGCACACACAAGATAGAATCAGCATCTTTTAAGCCACTACATCAACATCTCTCATCATATGGGTGGGGGAACGTACTCCCAACAGCTGTATTGTTTGCCGTAGGACTCTGTTCCCCCCATGTTTCTTTCACAATGAGGTTCTAATATTTATTAAACTGATGCTGGTTAGGCTCCATCCACATACATGATAGAATCAGCATCTTTTGAGCTACTACATCAACATCTCTCATCATGGAGGTGGGGGAATGGATTCCAACGGTGAACAATCCAGCGGAATCCATTCCCCCACCTCCATGATGAGAGATTTATGGGAAATGGATTCCGACAGCTGGATTGTTTTTTCACTGAATTCTCTTCCCCCCATGTTTCTTACACAAGGTGGTACTAATGTTAATCAATCTGATACTGGTTAAGCTCCATCCACATACAGGATAGAATCACCATATTTTAATCCCTTACCCCACACCCCCCATTTTGGCAAGTGGGGCATAAATGCTGTACCCAAAATAAAAAGGTGGCTGCTCATTGGTCATTCTGAATAGACACATAACCAACATATATTTAGAAAGCCAAACACTTGAGAGTTTACAGTTTAAGACTCAGAATTACTCAGACTATTATTAATATGGATATATATAAGCTCAAATATAAAAAATAATAATAATATAAAACAAAAATATATTAAGAATATCATTTTTAAATATATACAATTTATAATTTATAACCACAACTAGTGTGGCCATGCTTCATTTCAAAACTGAGGATTATTTCTCTAAAACTGAATTTTATTAAACATTTTCTAAAATCATATTTTGAGTTTTCTCTATTTCTCATATTTTGAGTTATCTACGTTCCTACTCTCACCTATGGTCATGAGCTGTGGGTCATGACCGAAAGGACAAGATCCCGGATACAAGCGGCCGAAATGAGCTTTCTCCGTAGGGTGGCTGGGCGATCCCTTAGAGATAGGGTGAGAAGCTCGGTCACTCGGGAGGAGCTCAGAGTAGAGCCGCTGCTCCTCCACATCGAGAGGGGTCAGTTGAGGTGGCTCGGGCATCTTTTCCGGATGCCTCCTGGACGCCTTCCCGGGAAGGTGTTCCGGGGATGTCCCACCGGGAGGAGACCCCGGGGAAGACCTAGGACACGCTGGAGAGACTATGTCTCCCGGCTGGCCTGGGAACGCCTCGGTGTCCCCCCGGAAGAGCTGGAGGAAGTGTCTAGGGAGAGGGAAGTCTGGGCATCCCTGCTTAGACTGCTGCCCCCGCGACCCGGCCCCGGATAAGCGGTAGAAGATGGATGGATGGATGGATATTTTGAGTTTTTAGAGAAGGCTGATAAGATGCTGATAAAATATTGCATTGCCCTTTAAACACCCATTATTTTATAATGTCTGCCGAGGAGAACAGTTCATGTTATATTGTTCTCACTCAATGAACTTTTCACACTTCTGCCGTGAATGAGACTTAATCTTGTGTGATCGAGGACAGAGGCGAGGCTGACGGGAAGGAGGATCCTGCTGCAGCCGTAGGGGTGGAGGGGTGGAGCTCAGCAGATGGCCCGTGAGTCTGTGGCGTAAGTGGGATGAGGGAACCTGAGGAGCCACTAAGCTGAGGGTCTCTGGTGGAGCAGATTGTGGGAGGAGCCAAGACTGAGCAGACAGGTCGACGGGCCGAGATGGAGCGATCCAAGGCTCGACGTCCAGGCAGGGCATCCCCAGAGACAGCGCAGGGCTGCAAGCATCCAGCAACAGTAATTATGACAGTCCACACAGGTTAAAGCAAATAATTAATCCCAGTCTTTTATAGACAGTGGAATTTCCGAACAAACTGACAGATTATTGTCCAAGGTTGACAAAACAGTAACTGAATAGTCTTTAAAGTCTTTTGTGTGTTCTACAAACATGGAAGATGATTCAGATACCAGGTGGGATAGGCTGGGAGTTGACAAGTCCCCGTCGAAGTCTATAAGCTCCTTCTCAATTCCCTCGGCTGCTGGTGTCGTGGGCCACAGATCCACGCTGGGTCTCCACTTTTGGGGTGATGGTAAGCTCTGTCCTCTTGTCCACAGGCTCTGGCTCACTTGTGGCGGTGCTCTATCTGCGGGGGACTCAGTTGACTTCTCTGCAGTTTTATGGGATGAAGCAGGCTCTGGGTCTCGCTGTGCTCTGAATCAGGGTGCAACGCTCTCCAGACACCTAATGACGATCTCCCACCAGTCCAGCCCTGTGGTGTCTGGGAGGTCGATAGGGTGGTGGAAGGTTGCCCCGATTCAGAACAAGGTCTTCAGGGTCTCGTCATCAAGGGGGCAGGTGATAGCCAAACAACAAAAGTCATTAACTAAAGAAAGAAAATTGTGGCTCTCCTGAGCCAGGATGATACATTTCTCTCTTAAATCCATCTTTTGGTCCGGTATTCTATAATTCAAGGAAGAAGATGATCAGGGTAATACGAGGTTTATTAGATACAGTGTTGTAATGTAACGGAGTACAAATACTTCGTTACTGTACTTAAGTAGAAATTTCACGTATCTGTACTTTACTTCGCTATTTAAATTTATGTCAACTTTCACTTTTACTCCACTACATTTCCTAGATAAAATGTATACTTTTACTCCGATATATTTCCACAAAGCATCTTCAATACTCGTTACTACAAAATAAAATCAGAAGAAATGTGTGCGACTGCAATAAGGGAGGTTTGGCGAATCACTGCTTCTAGATTGCATTACGCACGCTCCACACGGCGCGCGCTCTATTTCAGTGTAATGCTTGTTTGTTGCCATGCCAAAGGAGGAGGAAGCACAACTGAAACCGCCATGGAAGCACGAGCACCGATATCTATGCGAGCACCTACCTTTTGATTTAATTCAACAGAGAACTCTCAAAGACATGTCCATAATACTGAAACACGCTTAACTGTTTTTGGTATAGCATAACTGCCGGGCCGAATATTTCCTCAGGTAGGCTAATGTTAGACTGAGAAATATTTTTTGAGAACTGCTACGTTAATCAGTGGCAGGTTAGAAAGAAAGTGTTAAGGGCTATTCACGTCTTTAAAAGCATCATACGTTTTGTCAAACTTGAGATTTCCTTTTATGTTAATTAACTCAAAACTCAGTGGTTATAGGATAATGTTGGGCTAATGTTGCTGTGTGTGTGTGTGTGTGTGAGATGGTGACCTGGGGAGTAAGCCCTACAAATGGTCATACCACATGACCAAAATATTCTCCCTACCATCAGGTAAATTTTTTTTTTTTTTTTTTTTTTTAAGAAATAGGTTATTATTTATTTTTCATTTTTACCTGAAGTTCATACAAAAGTGAAATTTCTGTTTCAGTTTTTTTTCTTTGATGTCAGCTCAAAAAATATGCTGTTTGTTCTTTGAACTTAAGAGAATTGTGCCTGAAAAGTCCTGGAAAAGACTGTGATTTTGATTTGATGAGTGAGATTAAGAAGATATGGGAAGTTGGAACCCTGAATATGCTTTACTATAAGAAAGCCACAATAAAGTTCACAAACCCAAAGTTCTAACCGCTTGCTTTAAAAAATATATATATATTTTTTTACTTTTACTTCAATTACTTAAGTACATTAAATATCAGAAAATTACTTTTGATACTTAAGTACAGTATATATCAGATACTTTAAGACTTTTACTTAAGTAATATTCTAAAAGGTAACTTTCACTTCTACCAAAGTCTTTTTCTAGTACGATACTTGTACTTTTACTCAAGTATTGCTTTCTAGTACTTTATACAACACTGATTAGATACATACAAAGATAATTGCCAACATGCGAAACAGTGTGCAAACATAACATGAACACTACCGGACCAAGAACTGAACAAAAAAACAGGAACTTTAATACACAGAGATGATTAACTAAAAGAAGGACAGCTGTGATGATGAGTGTTAGTGTCCATGGTGACTGATGAGTGGCAGGAAACTAGAACACGTGACGAGTGAAAATCAAAACAAACTGAACATGACTGTGACAACATATGTTTATACATTTAATATTTATACATTAATTATTATTATTATTATTATTATTTTTATTTTTTTTATGTTTGAGCTTATACATCTCCGTAGTAATAGCAGTGTAGAAAACATAATTTTAAAAAACAAAAAGTACATGACACAGTATCACACAGCACAATTTCACACAATTGATAATCTATTATATATAAAATCTATCTATATATAACACTAATCTATAATATATAGATAGATAGATTTTATAAAACTATATAACGGACAGGTATGGAACATGAATTATCAAAAAAGTTTCTGAACACCATATCTACTTTGAAGAAGAGAACTCGGTTGTAATAGCATACTATTTAACATGTAAAACATGTTGCATTAGATTCATCTTGCATTGTAAAAACAGTCACATATGAATACGAGTTATGCAAATTTGGACAAAGTGTGTGTCTTGTTAGCCATGACATAATCAATCGGTGGGACACCCACGCTTGTTTCTTTTTATAAAGGACCACAATTCGTGGTTGTCTGATGTCATCCTCCACTTCGAGACGATTTCGGTACTTGGTTTACAAGGCAGTCAATTTTGAAAACCCAGCCTCACACAGATAAGTTAATGCAAATGGAAGAAGTAATTTTGGGGCAGCGTCACACAACTGAGGATGTTCAGTCATCACACTTAACCAAAACGAAGGCAGAGAACAAGACCTATTGAGGTGTCACAATCTGGTGTCGCTCTTTAATTCGACTAACTGCTCCTCCATGTCAACTGAAAGGTATTTTCCTGGGCAACTGAAAGGATCTATGACCCAAGCAATTAAAATTAAATCGTCACTGAAATAACGCCCGATTTGTTGTTTCAGTCCTTCAACATGTTGAGTGACTGTATTCTTTAAAGGAGAGAAATTTATTCCTGTCAGCTAAGTTGGGATTTTTTATTTTTATTTTGTCTATGCCCGTGTAGGGCAAGACAGGAGACCTCTGTTAAATGTGCGTGACCTTTGAGCCCTCAGATGGCATTGCATGAGAAACTATCATGCTACTGTGTACAATATTGCCACATGGGCTCGGGAGTACTTTGGAAAACAATTGTTATTTAGCATAGTCTACTGCTGCAACTTATATCAAGAAATGCAACTTGAATATCTGTTACGCAAGAAGCTATAGAACTGTTCAATTCAGAGATCGCGTTAAGTTCTCTGGGTCTGAGTTCATCTCAGATGGTTTGGAAGACAGTGGAAATGAGTGCTGTGGAATTATATCCCCTGCCTGGGATAGAAGGTCCCCCCTGACAGGAGTCTCCATCGAGAGGGAGGGCCATCGAGGAGAGACATAAGATCTGAGAACCATACTTGGCCCAGCCACAGCGGGGCTACTAAGAGAAGACACACCTTGTCCCGGCTCTCTCCAGAACGTATAGAAAGTGTACAGGCATAGCCTTGGCCACATCTGCACCACAGCATCCAGCCCCAGAGGAGCTGGATGCATGAGGGAAAACCATAGGGGACAGTGTGAGGTCTCTTGAGACGCAAACAGATCCACTTCCACCTGGCCAAACACCCTCGATAACTGCTCCACCACCTCAGAATGGAGCCTCCATTCCCCTGGGCCTCAGCCCCTGCCTCGACAGGGCGTCTGCTCCCTGGTTTTGGCACCCAGGGATATAAGCTGTCCTGAGTAAGTAGCTTTCCCTGAGACCACAGGAGGATCTGGTGCACCAGTTTGCAAAGTGGACCCGAACACAAACCCCACTAAAGATTTATATAGGCAACCACCTATGTGTTGTCTTTCCAGACAAGAACATGGTGGCCCCTGAAGTCTGAGAGGAAGTTTTTGAGAGCAAGAAAAATGTGATGTGCCAGGAGAGCTGATGACCACTCAACAGACCTTCAGGTGAGCTACTGTTTAGGATCGCTCCCCAGCCTGTGAGGGAAGCATCCCTCATTAGCATTTTGCAATGACAAAGAGCTCCCAAAACAGGACCTTGGGGAAAGTACCAGGGCTTCTTCTAAAAAGAAGAAAAAGCCGAAAGTCTTTTGGGAGGGATCTACATACTAACTTCTCACAATCATTAAACTGGTTGAGGTCAAGAAAACAATAGAACAGAAAATACATTTTCTTAGGAGAGATATATTACAGAAATAATCGTTTTGATGCACGCAGGAGAGAGATATGCTTGCATCGTAATTGAATCCCACACCACGCCTGGAAAAGTGGTAATATGGGCTGGAAAAAGCACACTCTTCTTGGTGTGTAACCTTAACCCCAACATTTTCAGATGGGCAAGAATTACATATCAATCCCAAACCGCCAGCTGTTCTGACTGAGCTCAAATTAACCAATCGTCAATGTAGTTCAGAACTTAAATGCCCTGGAGTTGTAATGGCGCCAGCGCTGCATCCACGCATTTGGTGAAAGTGCAGGGTGATAAAACTAGGCCGAATGGAAGATCCTGATACTGGTACTCTTCGCCCACCGAAAGTGAACCTCAGGAACTTACTGTGTTGTGTAAGGATGGAGATATGGAAATAGGCGTCCTTGAGATCTATTGTAAAAAAAAAAAAAACAGTCCTCGGACCTGATCTGTGGCACGATTTGTCTCAAGGTTAACATAACTGACTGTTTCAGCTGACGCAGATCCAAAATGGGATGCAGCCCCCCATCCTTTTTTGGAACGATAAAATATCGTCTGTAGATCCAGATTCTCTAATAGATTTAACCAAAGGTATCTCTCCATGGCCACCAGGGCTGCCATAGAACAGTCGATGGACTTGGCCGTCTCCTTGGTGGACCGGAGAAAAATATTTGTAGCCTGGCGCACCTCTCTCAAAGCATCCAGGCTCACACCCCCACCCTCATCAAGGTCTCCTAGCAGGTCAGCCTGTTAAGCTTGCAGCAACGACATAGTATGGAGGCATGCCACAGCCTGACTTGCTGCCGAATATGCTTTCCCCACCAGAGCCGACATTGTTCTTACTGGCTTGATGGGTAACGCCTGGGACTTTAGGGATGATGCAGACTCAGACCTCAGTGTGGAGATCAAGAAAAAAAGGGAGGCCAGGACCGTGAGGGCTAGAAACATTCGTCCAGTTTGCTCTTAGGACGAACGTTCTGCTTTTCAGCTGGCCTGTCAATGTTTAATCTGGCCACAGCATGAGTCACAGCCTCCATTAGCTCCTCATATGCAGGAGTGTGAGGTGGTGAGTCCTCCATCTCCTCAGAGCTGAATAATTGTAACACCTCCTCATCGGGGCAGAAGAAACTGCAGCACGTGCTTCCTGACCCTGAGAAAAGTCACTGGATCCAACTGGTGAGGGCAGAGAAAATGCCAGGCCCATCTCTAACCCCTCTGCTAAATCCATTTGCAATCCCCACAACCTTAATTGCCACTGTGCCTCAGCAGCAGTGGGACCAATACCATGAGGAACTCGAGCCTGAGTGCTCTCCTCAAAAAGCGCCAGGCGGGAGTGAAGCATCTGTAATGGAAGCTGAGGGGAAGGGGAAGCTATTAAGTTGTGGTTTGGGACTCAATATCGATGCAGGCATACATCTCACCGGCACGCACAGAGTCCATCCTGTCGGCCGTGAAAAGAACAAAAAGCTAGGCCAGTCACTCACTGTGAAACTTTTGGGTCTGATGGCAGCAGCGTCCAGCGTGATACCTTTTGGTCTGTTGTACATGAGACCCTTGCAGTGGTGGCTCAGGACCAAAGGGTTTTCCCCAAGGGGCAACCCCTTTCGCATGATCAGTGTCATGCAGCGATGCTTACGTGCCCTAGTTATGTGGATGAAACCTTGGTTCCTGTCCCAGGGCCCCGTGTTAGGAGCTTCTTGTCTTCGCAAGATGCTAACGACAGATGCCTCCCTCACGGGCTGGGGAGCGATCCTGGAAGGACGCTCGACTCAGGGTCTGTGGAGGGACCATCATCTCTCATGGCACATCATCCGCCTGGAGATGTTGCCTATATTTCTTGCCTTGAAGAATTTCCTGAGGTCTGTGAGCTTGTCTGCACAGTGCTTGTCTGCACAGACAATACATCAGTGATCGTCTACATAAATGATCAGGGGGGTTTGTGCTCACGTCCACTCTGGTGCACCAAAATCCTCCTGTGGTCCCAGTGGAAGCTACTCACTCAGAGCAGCTTACGTCCCTGGGGCCCAGAATATAGGAGCAGACATCCTGTCGAGAGTCCGGGCTGAGGCCCGGGGAATGGATACTCCACTCCAATGGGGTGGAGCAGATGTGGAGGGTGTCCGGCCAGGCACAAGTGGATTTGGTTGTGTCTCGAGAGACATCTCACTGTCCACTCTGGTTTTCCCTCTCGCATCCAGCTCCTCTGCTGCTAAGGTACAAATGTGGCCTGAGTAAGTGGGTGGTTGAGGCTATTTCTCTTGCTTATTAGTTGGTCAGACAACATTCACTTATGGCAGTCCGTTCCCACTCTACTAGGAGTATGGCGGCCTCCAAGGCCCTTATGTCAGTTGGTCTCCAAGATGTCTGTGATGTGGCAGGATGGTCCTCACCGCACATTTTTGTAAGGTTCTACTCTTTGAACTTGGATTCAACACCAGGGTCCCAGGTGTTCTATTTCACACAGGACAGACACTTCTCGCTATGGTGGTGTTGGTGTAGACGTTCCCTCAGCATCAATCGGCACAGCGTGAGTTCCCTTGAAAGGGAACGCCTTGGTTACAACTGTAACCTCGGTTCCCTGAAAAGAGAACGAAACGCTGCGTCACCTTGCCATATCTCCTACGTGCCTGTCAGCGACTTACTTCAGACTTTTAAGAAGCTATCGCTGTTGGTTTTGGGCAGGCTTTATAGTTTCCTGGTTTGTGACGTCACCCGCCTCTGATGTTCCGCCACACCATTGGACTGATTTCACATGTGCTTAAAGACGTCATCACGCAAAGCGTTCCCTCAGCGTCAATCGACGCACCGTCTTGTTCCCTCTTCAGGGAACCGAGGTTACAGTTGTAATTCGATTTTTCTCCACCGCAAACTCTTATCACTCAGACAGAATCAAACAAAAGAATATCTAGATATATAGTTGAGGACATGCTGCCGTTGTTGACACTTGAGTCGGATTCTTTCCGGCCAATCATTGTGAAAATACCCGCAAGAGAGGGGGTAGGCCCGCCATGCAAAAATACTTTTTCGAAGTTTGTAGATGCAGAGTATGCCAGAAGGAAAGCCAAACTCAAAAAGACCTTTGAACACATAGAATATATCTCTACAACAGCCGATATTTGGATGGCACATAATAAAAGCTATCTTGGCGTAACTGTGCATTGGATAAATCCAAACAGCATAAAGCGAGGGAAAGTAGCACTAGCATGATGAAGATTCAAAGATTGTCATACTCATGACATGATTGCAATTGAGCTTGACAACATTCACTCATCTCATGGCATATCCCATACAATTACATCAACTGTCATGGATAATGGCTCTAATTTCGTCAAGGCCATCAAAAGATATCAGCCAGTCGAGGAGGAGGATGACAAGGATGAGGTGACTTTTATGGACATTAATGATGTATTGCAAAACAGTGGTGGTGATGATGGTGGTGAAGTTGTGATCACTTTGCCGCCACATCAGAGATGTGCTGCACACACTTTAAACCTTGTTTCATGTACTGATGTTGACAAGTGGTAACTGTCAAAACCACAAACAACAGCGATATACAGAAGCGCTACCACAAAATGTACAGGCTTATGGACCATAACCGTTCAACGGTGGCTGCAGAGACCGTAGATGACATCATTGCAAAGAAGCTGCTGGTCCCTTGCAGTACGAGATGGAATTTGTTTTATGATGCCCTGGCTCGAATCGGTGAGATTCCTATGGCTGAGCTGAACACAATCTCGTCTAAGTTCGGGATGATAGCCATCACAGAAGGAGAACATCAGTTCATCATGGTGTACTGTACTGTCATAAGGCCACTTACAGTAGCCTTAGACATTCTTCAGGGAGAAGACAACTGTTTCCATGGTACACTCCTACCCACACTGGAGACATTGATTTTCAAGACCTTGGAACTGAAGAGTGGTCTGCAAATCCTAGTTGACCTTCCAAAGGCAGTTGTCATGGTAATAACTTTATTTAAATATCTTTAACCAGTCACCCAAGAATTGCATTGTATTTATTTGGATGGATGAAAAATGAATAGCTTTATATTCTAGGCTTTACAGTTATGATCTGTAACTAGAAATTAGGGCTGAACGATTAATCACAATCGCGATTTGAAATGTTGCGATTAGCTAATCGCAAAAGGCTGCGATGTGGATGCGATATGAAAAATATGTCCCAAAGCAAAAGCATGATTGCCCTCTTTGTGTGGCTGTCTTACTAACCTGAGTGAGTGCACCTCCGTTCTACCCCAAGAAGCTAACCATCAAGTGGATAGAAAGTAGTGTTAATTTCGTTAACGTGACGAAAAATGTTTGTTGACAACCTTTTTTTCCATGACCAAGACAAGACGACACCAACGTCTTTAAACGATAACTGTGACTAAATAAATATTGTTGAGAAAAAAGACAAGACTAAATGTAGTTTTAAAAAATAAATAAACTTGACCGAAATCTCTGTGTGTGTATGTGTGTGGATATAGACAAATAGTATAATATGTTCTTTGCATTCTTATAATTTCAGGTAATCAAAACAAGATTTGCAGAAGTGCTGGAAAGCAAGGATGCTGTCTTGGCTGCTGTGATCCTGCCCAAGTTCAAACTACGTTGGCTTCGGACACAGGACAGGAAGGACAAGGCCAAGGCAAGTCTACTGGCAGAGTGCCGGAAACTTGTCCTTGACCGAGACCAGCAAGCAGGTACCAGCACATCAACACGCCACCTTAGCAGAGACTCAGCCATAGAGGATGAGTTATTTTCCTTTGATGATGAGGATGACACCTCTTCTACCGCTGAAAGTCAAGTCGCAGATTATTTCAAATCAGGAGCAGAAGAGATAGACTCTCTAAATGGATTTGCATGTGTGACAGGTTGATAATATAACGTTCAGTTTTGCTCATTGGAATTGGGGAACTTGTAATGGTTGTATATTGCAAATGACTAGACACGCCCACCGGCGTTGAGCCGCAGTTGATATTGAGTACACCTGTGCGGTGCAATCATGAGGGTGCGTCTGTGTCTAGTGGCGTGATAAAAACCCTGTCTAAGTTTGGTTGATTGTTATTCTTCTCTGTGCGGTATGAAGTAACCGGCTACCCATTTCTAGTTGCTTTGCCTCTCTGGTGAGTTGTTTTCCGTATGTTCCCATCGCAATCGCAGATCATGGTCTAAATATAGCCTATGTTTGCCATCAGGAATGCGTGGGCGTGAAGTGACGAGCGCAGGGAATATAAAGGTTACTATAGCTTAAATTCCCCTACGAGGTAAGAAGTGTTATAATTGGTGCCTTATTTTGGGAGGGGGGAAATTAATCAATGTATTTACTATTAGTGTTTTTATTGCAGGTGCGGCCCAAGAGCGCTAGCTGCTGTTTTTTTATATATAGATTTATTTTGTCACTGTTTCATGCGGTCCTAGTACAACTGACGGCAGCGGATATTGCGGTTTTGAACCGCTAACGATCGAGCTCTTTAACGAGCTGCTCGTAAGAAAGGTGTTGAAATACTGACGTAGCCTAATGTATGTTCGATGGGCTATTAAGTTATAGTAAACTGATATGCTGGTAGCCTGGTCGATTTAAAGCAGCGCAAACAATATTAACATTAGTCTTAATTGAGAAGTGAAATATGATGTTACTGTGACTGAGTGGTGTAATTTTGTTTTTTTTTGTTAGTTTTTTTGGTAAATCCATTTGCCAGTTATATCCGCTGGTGGCTAGAACTGTGATATTGAGGCTTAACAGAAGGGGGAGTGTATTTGTTTTCTTGTTGATATTCTCTTTATTTGGTGTGACACTTGTTTTATGTTTGGTTGATTCACTGATTTGCTGTGTTTTTCCCTTCTGTTAAAGTGGTCAAATTGGGGTCTCTTGTTTCTGTCGGTATTAATTGGTAAGCTGTATTTGAGACCTATTTTGATGTTTTTAAGTGAATGATTTTTTCCCTGTAATAAACAAATTTGGTATATTTTTGGAAAGTGTCACGTCTGTCTTCAGTGCAATCCGAACCAGCAGGGTCCTTCCTTTTGTTGTAATTCTTTTTGGTTTAATTCTCTTTTTGGGTTATTTTTATTATTTTTACTTTCCTAGGTGGAGCAGTAACCTAGGTGGCGTAGTCGGGTTTTTTTATATTTAGCCAAAGGTTACAATTATGGCGCAGTCGGCAGGGTAACCTTTTGTGTGAAGCGGAGACGTGACTTTATTACTCTTTGTTTGTGATACCAATTTGTTTTTTTGTTTTTTGGAACAGCAGCTAGCGCTTTAGAATATTGTTTTGTACTTTCCTCTCCTGTGTTTTTGTCTGTCACTTAGATTGTGACTATGGAGGATGAGGTGCAGCAATTGCGAGACTTGGTAGCCCAACTTAAGGCTGATAATGAACACCTGCGGCAAGAACGTTTGGAGGTTCAGGCAAGTCCGAGTGTTGCGCCCTCTGAGTTTAATCAAAGGGGGGCGGGGTCGGACATGGGCCCGAGATCTTCCTCCAATGGTAATTCAGTAGTGACGGAAAGGTTGATTTATGTTCCTAGGGAGAGGAAATGTCCTGTTTTTAGGGGCCGCACCGGAATTTCTTTGGCTGATTGGCTAGAGGAAGTAAAGGCCAGTATGCATGTTCGCCACTTATCCATTTTTGATAAAGCGCACTTTCTGTATGACCACTTAGAGGGGGAAGCTAGGGAAGAAATAAAATGTAGTCCTAGTGAAGACCAGGAAGACCCAGATAAAGTTATTCAAATACTTACGGAGCTGTATGGCTGCCCGGATTCATATATTGTTTTGCAGGAGAATTTCTTCTCTCGACGACAACTAGAGGGGGAGACGCTCCAGGAATTTTCACATGCCCTTCTTGGCTTAATGTCAAAAGTAATTAAAAATGCTCCAAATGGTATGCCCAATTCTGATGCACTGTTGCGTGACCAATTTGTTGAGTATGTGCTGGATTCTGCCCTTCGCAGGGAATTAAAACAGTTTGTACGCCAACACTCTAGGGCTACTTTACTTGACGTTAGAGGGGAAGCCATTAGATGGGAACAGGAGGGTATGTTGAGGGGTACTGGGGGTCGTAGTTTGTCAACCTCTTCTAGTTATGGGCTGCAGTATGGGGTTTATGGGTCTGCGCCAGCTTCTACAAACTCTGAATTATCGGAGCTAAAAGAGATGCTCAAAAAGCAACAAGAACAGCTTGATCAGTTAACCCGTAGTATGGCTTTGCTTCAAAATGCCCCAAGAAGTCTCCCTTTCACCGCAAGTCCCTTTAATAGGGGTTCAGTTATCTGTAGGAAGTGCCAACAGCCTGGTCATTTTGCCCGCGAATGTAGTTCTCAAAGTTTGTCACCGAGGGTTAATCCCTCTTCCTCACGTCACTCTCAGCCAGTCGTGCCAAGGTCCCAGTCCGCTGTTACCTTTCAGGAAAACTAGAACCTTCTGTGCTCCCGAGCCACCGTTCAGAAGGGTATGTGTTTGGCTCCGATGCTGTTTTCCCTGATATAGAGCACATGGCCCCATTATTATCACCATGCCCTCATGTGACTGTTAGTATGGGTGGGGTGTTAGTTTCCTGTCTGTTAGACACCGGTTCAATGGTGTCGACAGTGACAGAAAGTTTTTATTTGCAGAACTTTGAGCCGTGGGGTGTAGAAAAACTCCACTCCTGTAATTGGTTGCAGCTTAAGGCTGCCAATGGCTTAGATATTCCATACATAGGCTATCTAGAGCTGGATGTGGAGGTCTTTGGCAAAGTGATCCCTAAACGTGGGGTGCTCATAGTTAAAGATTCCCCAGGTACTTCTACTCAGGCCTCCGGTATTTTGGGTATGAATGTTATTCGAGAATGTTATCACGATTTGTTTGGACAGTATGGACCAACTCTTTTTGAAACCACTTTAGTGCAGCATGCCCCTAATTCTTGGCAACAAGCCTTGCAGAAGTGCCATCAAACTCAAGTTCATGCCCCTTTAGATTCTTCAGCCCGTGTTCGGGTTCGAGGCGGCAGGTGTATTTGTGTATCAGGCGGTACCATGAAGTTTATTCTGGCTACTTGTTCTCAGCAACATACGGGATTGACTGTAGTATTTGAGCCTTCTAGTGGTGGGCTGGCAGCTGGTCTTTTGACTTCCCCTGCCGTTGTTAAGGTAGTTCGTGGACAGGTTTATATTCCAGTAATTAATGTGGGGTTGGTGGATGTTAACCTTTATGCACGAACCGTTCTTGGTACCATTAGTCCAGTAACTGTGGTGAGTTTACCCAGGGGTGTAGAGGATGTCCCCTTGAGTGTGCAGGCCACAGTTTCTTCCCAGATGACTGTAAGTCCCCTGCAAGACAAGATAGATTCTGTTGATCTGTCTCCAATGACCCCTGAAGAACAGTGTCAAGTCAGGGCTTTACTATCCAAGTACTCTTCAGTGTTTTCAGCACATGATGGCGATTTGGGCTGTACTACTTTGATCTCACATGACATTCCTTTGATTGATGAGGTTCCTGTTAGGCAGCGTTATAGACGCATTCCTCCCTCAGAATATGAAGCCGTTAAGGCACAAATTAATCAGTTGCTGGAAACTCAAATCATTAGAGAAAGTAGCAGCCCCTATGCTTCTCCCATTGTCCTGGTGAAGAAAAAGGATGGTAGCCTGCGACTGTGTGTTGACTATCGTCAACTTAACAGTAAGACCAGAAAAGATTTGTTTCCTTTACCAAGAATTGAGGAATCTTTGGATGCTCTTGCAGGTGCCAGGTGGTTCACTACAATGGATCTTGCTAGCGGCTACAATCAGGTCCCTGTGGCTGAAAAGGACAAGATGAAGACGGCTTTCTGCACACCTTTTGGGCTATATGAGTGGAATAGGATGGCCTTCGGCCTGTGCAATGCCCCTAGTACATTTCAGAGACTGATGGAGCGTATGTTTGGCTCGCAACATTTTCAATAATTGTTGCTGTATCTGGACGATGTTATTGTCTTCTCTTCCACAGTGTCTGAGCATCTGCAACGGCTGGAGGTGGTCCTGAAGCGTCTACAACAAGAAGGCTTAAAGGCCAAATTGGAGAAATGTTCGTTCTTTCAGTCTGAGGTGAACTATTTGGGACATTTGATTACTGCCCAAGGGGTGGCTACCGATCCGAGGAAAATTGAGGCAGTTGCCAATTGGCAGCCTCCCCAGCTGGTTTCGGAACTTCGGTCATTTCTGGGCTTCGCAAGCTATTACAGGAGGTTCGTGGAGTCTTTTGCTAAAATGGCTGCTCCACTTCATCGCCTGGTAGCTGACCTGACTGGAACTAAAAGGAAGATCCCAGCCCGGTCCTGCAGGGAGGCCTGGACAGAGGAGTGTCAGCAGAGTTTTGATGCCCTGAAGCAACGGTTGGTGAGTGCTCCATTGTTGGCGTATGCTGACTTCTCTTTGCCATTCATCTTAGAAGTGGATGCCAGTTATAGCGGATTGGGAGCAGTCCTGTCACAGGAACAGGAGGGCCGAGTTCGACCAGTAGCCTATGCCAGTCGTGGTTTAACCCTCTGAGGTCGGAAAACGCGCCCCCGCGTTTTGCTGGATTTTCTTCACATTGTAGTACAATAAACTTAAATTACTCCGTCATTTATGGTTATACAGAAAAAAGAAATATAAAAAAAGAATCTGTGATATTTCTACTTTTGTATGTGTCCACTTACAATCAAATCAAAACATTGTGCTTTTGTAAAATAAAGAAAATAAACAGGGTGTGCGTTCTGCCTCTCCGTCGCGGTGAACTTTTTTTTTCTTGAGCACGTCTATAAACTGAAACAAAACTCAGCGAATACTTCTCACACATTTATGAGCCATATACCTTTATACACATTTAAGTGTGTACTTTTAAATGATCGGATTCAAACTGAAAACAAATATTCTCTGTTTAAGTAATTTGTATAAAACCAACAGGATGTCCAGTATCTCAAACGCTTGCTAATTACTTTTAATTCGGCCACGCCCACTCGCGCAAAAGAGATTCACATGCAAATCTCCACATGGAACGCGAACGCCCTCGTTACCTCAAACACAAAACACCAAAACAAGTCTCTGCTTTTCGTCGAGTTTGGAAGACGCGCTGTGAGCTTACATTGGATTTACATCAGAAGAAGAAGAACGCGATTTGAAGACAAGAAAGATGTAAGGTAAGAAATTCTTACTTATTAGTTTATGGTATTGTTGCATAAACTTCACATTGCAGTTGAACTGTTGCTAGATATATGGTGAATATTATACTATTTAGACCCGTGTTTACTGTTAAATACTGTTTGTGGATATCTGCTCAAACATAGATATGTATAACCATAATGTTTAATATTTTGGAGCGCGATGGCGTTTGAATGTATCATATTTTGGAGCGCGCTGTGGGTTTGAATGTATCATATTTTGGAGCGCGCTGTGCGTTTGAATGTATCATATTTTGGAGCGCGCTGTGCGTTTGAATGTATCATATTTTGGAGCGCGATTGCGTTTGAAAGGAAAAATGCACCAAACATTAGGCTTTATGTTTTTACTATTATCTCATTTCATATCATCATAACGAATGGAAACATTTGAAGTAACATAAGATAATCAATATATTTTTCTCTAGCATTGTTACTGAAATCTTTTGGAAGATTTATAGGCTGCTTTGTAAAATAAAATTATTTTATGCAGTACTGCACATAGCTTATGCCTACAAGGCACAACAAATATGGTGTTCTTTATATTATATATTGTTGGAAACATTTGTGTGTGTGTGTGTATTCTGTGAATTTTAAAAAGCAATTTTAACCAGAAAAATCTAAAATGTATTCCCAAAATCGTGCAGGCCTAGTTTCTCTTGATACCAGTATGTTCACTTTTTTTCTTTTCTTTCAGGGACCAGATGCAACTGAGTCCTGCTGACTTCAACGTTCACATGAGTCTCTGTACATGAACATGGTAAAGTGAAAATCAAACACCTTGGAAATGAAAGGTATGTACAATGTTTTTAGGAATGGCACAAAGGTCTCTGTCTTTGGATCATTGTTTTCAATGTGCTCTTTTGTCATTTGTTGTGTATTTTTAGATTATGTTGTGTTGTAAATAAATCCAAACAATCTAAAAGCCATTCTTTTTTAAATCTCCTCATTCTTTGTGCAAGGTTGCTCTGAATGACAGGGCCTGATCGCTCCTAATAGGGCAGTTAGGGGAGTGTCTTTGTCTTTCTCAGGTGTTAAAAGCTTACATATTAATGAGCTCCCGCATAAAGCTTTCTCACACAAAACACGTCGTAAAAATTTTAAATCAATATATTGTCTTATCTGAATGAGCAGTCAGGGTGATTTTCACATAGTTTTGGAGCAAATATTCTAGGCTACGTCATACAATTTTCAAAAGTCTTGTGAAGAAATAATCAGTATGGGTTTCATGGCCTTATTTCAGTGAGAATTTTTTTTTGTATTTTCACAAACCACGCATAAATGTCATTATCTCAGAACTACAAACTTTTACATACATGCTGTTGATATATTATTGTAACAGAGTTTGTGCTGAATACAGTGTAATTAGACTTTAGCCATGAAAATGTCACTAGTAACAGAAAAAAACACAAATGTCAGAGCATGTCAGAACTCCTCCAGGGCCCAGAAAACAGCTCAGACCTCAGAGGGTTAAGGCCTACGGAGAGGAACATGTCCAATTATAGTTCCATGAAACTTGAGTTTCTTGCCCTTAAATGGGCAATGGCCGAGAAATTCCGTGAGTATTTACTTGGACACAAGTGTGTGGTATATACGGACAATAACCCTCTGAGCTACCTCAACACCGCTAAGCTCGGTGCTTTAGAACAGAGATGGGCTGCCCAACTGGCCGCTTTTGACTTCAGTATTAAGTATCGTTCTGGACGTAGTAATCGTAATGCTGATGCACTCTCACGACAGCACCCGGCTGGACCTGTTCTGGAGGCTATGATTCCAGGAAGTTCTCTGCCAGAGCCCCTCCAACAAGTCGCGTCCACTAGACCCATGAGCGGGGTACAAGCATCCATTACTGCTTTCCCTGGCTATTCTTCTGCAGATTTACATGGGCTACAGGAAGCAGATGCAGTGTTGGGAGTATTCCTGAAGTTATGGAGAAGAGGGACATACCCTTCTCACGAAGAGAGGCAGGGGTTGTGTCCAGATGTAGGTAAACTCCTGAAACAGTGGAAACGATTACAGGTGAAGGATGGCGTAATGTACCGTCAGTGCTACCATCCCCAGGGCGGCGAGGCCTTTCTTCAGCTGTTGCTCCCAACATCTTTAAAGACTATGGTGATGCAGCAGCTTCATGATGAGCATGGCCATCAAGGAGTGGAGCGTACGACAGAGCTGGTGAGACAAAGATGTTTCTGGCCAGGGATGGGCGAGGATGTGAAACGTTGGTGCCAACAATGTGAACGTTGTACTGTTGCTAAAGATGTCTTCCCTCGAGTGCAGACATATATGGGTCATTTGTTGGCTTCAAGGCCTAACCAAATTCTGGCCATCGACTTTACTTTGATCGAGCCATCACAGAATGGAATGGAGAATGTTCTAGTTTTGACAGATGTGTTTTCTAAATACACCCAGGCCGTGCCTACCCGGGACCAGAGAGCATCTACAGTGGCAAAGGTGTTAGTTAATGAGTGGTTCTATAAGTTTGGCAACAGTGGATCTATAAGTTTGGCGTTCCTAGTCGCATCCACTCGGACCAGGGGAGGAATTTCGAAAGCACCCTTATTCAACAGTTGTGTGCATTGTATGGCATTGAACGGAGTCGGACCACCCCAGCCCATCCTACTGGAAATGGTCAATGCGAGCGATTTAATCGCACACTGCACAATCTGCTGCGTACTCTGCCCTCGTGCAAGAAGAAGAACTGGGCAGCATATCTCCCTCAAGTGGTATTTTCTTATAACACTACTCCACACCAGTCTACAGGTGAATCCCCATATTATTAATGCTTGGGCAAGACCCACAATTGCCGGTTGATTTTCTTTTGGGCAGAATTGATACTCCTACTCGGGGCAGTGTCCATGACTGGATTTATGACCATCAAGCAAGACTTCAAGTGGCCTTTGATGGAGCTAGAAATCGTATGAAGGCTGCAGCGGACCGTAGGAAAGAGCGACATGATCGGAGAGTACAGGATGAGCCTTTGAGCCAAGGTCAACTGGTGTACCTGCGGGACCTTTGTGTGCAAGGCCGAGCAAAGCTCCAAGATCGCTGGAGTTCTGTTCTTTATAAAGTGCTGCGAGCCCCGACACCTGGTGGGTCAGTGTACACTATTGCTCCCGTTGAAGATTTGGAGAAGGTTAGACATGTGCATCGTACTTTGTTAAGAGTCCAACCGGTTGGCCGGAATCTGGCAGGACCTGTTAACCCTCTCTCTTCAGACTCGGATCAAGCATCAGTGGACTCTGGAGAGGAGGATATACTGGATGCGTGGCTAGTGGTGCTGCCAGAGCAAGAAGTTCCTCCCCCAGAGACCTTACCAATTGCTGTCCCGTCACCTTGAGTGTGCCTCCATACCATCTAGTAGAGTTCCTGAGCCTCCGCTGGTCCATGATCATTTTCCTAGTGATCCCTCAGTGGCAGCAGAGGGTGCCACCATTACTGAAGGAGCACCACCACGACGGACCACCCGAAAAACCGCAGGCTACCATTCCAATGCCCATCATTTGCCAGCGACAATGGGGGGCAGAGGAGGTATTGTGAATTCGCAAGTAACTGTCATTAGCAATAATACTGCTCTCTTTAGGCCTTGGCGTTGATATCGTCGGGTCGCCGGATTTAAAAATTAGGGGGTAGATTGTGACAGGTTGATAATATAACGTTCAGTTTTGCTCATTGGAATTGGGGAACTTGTAATGGTTGTATATTGCAAATGACTAGACACGCTCACCGGCGTTGAGCCGCAGTTGATATTGAGTACACCTGTGCGGTGCAATCATGAGGGTGCGTCTGTGTCTAGTGGCGTGATAAAAATCCTGTCTAAGTTTGGTTGATTGTTATTCTTCTCTGTGCGGTGTGAAGTAACCGGCTACCCATTTCTAGTTGCTTTGCCTCTCTGGTGAGTTGTTTTCCGTATGTTCCCATCGCAATCGCAGATCATGGTCTAAATATAGCCTATGTTTGCCATCAGGAATGCGTGGGCGTGAAGTGACGAGCGCAGGGAATATAAAGGTTACTATAGCTTAAATTCCCCTACGAGGTAAGAAGTGTTATAATTGGTGCCTTATTTTGGGAGGGGGGAAATTAATCAATGTATTTACTATTAGTGTTTTTATTGCAGGTGCGGCCCAAGAGCGCTAGCTGCTGTTTTTTTATATATAGATTTATTTTGTCACTGTTTCATGCGGTCCTAGTACAACTGACGGCAGCGGATATTGCGGTTTTGAACCGCTAACGATCGAGCTCTTTAACGAGCTGCTCGTAAGAAAGGTGTTGAAATACTGACGTAGCCTAATGTATGTTCGATGGGCTATTAAGTTATAGTAAACTGATATGCTGGTAGCCTGGTCCATTTAAAGCAGCGCAAACAATATTAACATTAGTCTTAATTGAGAAGTGAAATATGATGTTACTGTGACTGAGTGGTGTAATTTTGTTTTTTTGTTAGTTTTTTTGGTAAATCCATTTGCCAGTTATATCCGCTGGTGGCTAGAACTGTGATATTGAGGCTTAACAGAAGGGGGAGTGTATTTGTTTTCTTGTTGATATTCTCTTTATTTGGTGTGACACTTGTTTTATGTTTGGTTGATTCACTGATTTGCTGTGTTTTTCCCTTCTGTTAAAGTGGTCAAATTGGGGTCTCTTGTTTCTGTCTGTATTAATTGGTCAGCTGTATTTGAGACCTATTTTGATGTTTTTAAGTGAATGATTTTTTCCCTGTAATAAACAAATTTGGTATATTTTTGGAAAGTCACGTCTCTGTCTTCAGTGCAATCCGAACCAGCAGGGTCCTTCCTTTTGTTGTAATTCTTTTTGGTTTAATTCTCTTTTTGGGTTATTTTTATTATTTTTACTTTCCTAGGTGGAGCAGTAACCTAGGTGGCGTAGTCGGGTTTTTTTATATTTAGCCAAAGGTTACACATGGATAAAGAAAAATTTGCTCAGATATATTGCAGCCACTCCGTCCAGTGCCCCAGTAGAGAGACTCTTTAGTCTGGGGAAACTTGTCATCACTCCAAAGAGGAATAGGCTCTCTGGACCAGTAGTTTGAGAAGCATCTGGTTAGAGATTCAACCACTGGTTTTAATAGGATGGATGGATGGAGTCTTTAGTTAAGAAAGTTTCTGCGAAGAAAGCATTTAGGTTTAAGGCTCCTGCAGATTGGAATAATTTACCTTTAAATGTACAATCTTTGACTTCATTTTATATGTTTAAAAATGGTTTGTTTCGTTGTTTAGAAACTTCCTAGGTAATAAAAGTTATTTTTGAAGTGGTGTGTTTGTTGTTTTGAATTAGGTGTGTTGATTTTGTTTTGTCTTGTGTCTATTGTTTTGTTTTGTGTTATGTTATTTAACCTTTGTGTATTAGGACCCCCTTGAAAACGAGATGATGCATCTCAAGGGGTTTATCCTAAAGAATAAAATTTGTTACATGGATGGATTGATGGGAGCACTTGTGTGACTTGTATATGGCCAATGGTCAGAGATGGCCATGGAGTTTTATTTTTATTTTATTACCTGTTTACATATCAGTTTCATATTTTTTATTTGCACTACAAAGAGTGTATATTTCTTATTTTACACACCAGGCCGACCTCTAATAGACTCTTAAATATTTTCTAATTTCACTAAAGTTTCGTGAACATTTTTATTAAACATGGACCTTTATGTTCATTAAAAATACTTTTTATGCTATTGTATGCTCATTTTTTAAATGTAAGCAACTAATTTAGACATGCAAACTGGGTGCTGGTGTTATGAGAAGTGCATGCATATTCGGCTCGAAGTCGTTCATCTTCGGATGCGCTGATACAAAAAAAGCCGTGCACCTTCGTGCTCGTGCGGACTTGTCGAGTATAAACCTAGCTTTAGTAGATTTTAGATAAATAGATTATATTTACAGAATTTAACAGTATTATAAATATAGTTCGATTATTTTGTGTTGAACAATTTAATAAAGGAATCATATTGTGTTTAGCATATTAACATTCGTGAATGTGACAACTGAATTGACTTGCTCTTACGTAACCTCATGCTTTCTTTTTCAGATTTCAGAAAACCCAAAGGAAAAGAGGCAGAAGTGTGATTCAAGCCAGATTTTTAAAACCTGAACTGTTGGACCACTTGTAGTTATAAAGACATTAGACTTCTAAGTAATGTTATTTTTAAAGGTTGTAATGCTTTTGTAGCCTGGAAATCCAGACCCAAATCTGAAAGATTAAGGGTCTGGCATCAAGTAATGAAAATCGCCCAACTCGAGGGGCGGCACCAAGCATGCATTTGGTGAATGCATCATGCGTGCTGTCCGGGAGAGGGCTCCGAGCTCGAAATTTGGCCCGAACCCAGAGTACTCTCCCTTTTACTGGGATAGAAACCAGCCAAGAGTGAGGTGATGGGGTGGTGGAGGGATGCTGTGAAACTGTCATAGTACAGAGGTGAGGGGAGGCTATATTTATACCGGCTTCCTCTTGTGCTGATTGGTTGATTACCTGAACGTGCTCCTCCCGAACTTTGTTACATGAAACTTCATTTCACGAGTTCACACGTACATGAAATCAGATGTAGTAATTTATGCGTATTTGGCGTGCTGTCCGGGAGAGGGCTCCGAGCTCGAAATGTGGCCCGAACCCAGAGTACTCCCCAAAAAAGCCAGGTAAGCCCAGGACAGCAATCTTAAAATTATCTGAAATTGACCCCCAAAAAGTGAAGGGTGCGAGAAGGTATTTGCAAAAACAAGCTTGACCGTTCGACCGGGAGGGCTCTCGCAGCATCCGACGGGAGCTTGGATGCTCACGGCATAAGACGGGTAAGCCCCGCCAGCAGTTGAACTGTAAGCTCAAGCACAACGTGAGATTTATACGGGCGTGATTCGGGAACAAGTTTAGCCGTTCGACCGGGAGGGCCTTCGCAGCGTCCGACGGGAGCGTGGATGAAGTGCTCGCGGCATCGGACGGGTAAGCCCCGCCAGCAGTTGAACGGAGGGCACCCGCTGTACTCAGTCGGGGGGCTCGACCGGTGCTTCGAAGCACGGCCGTCCGACGACGACTTTCTGTAGCGGGCGTGAATACGATGAGCCAAAATGGTTTTGGAAAGTGGGTTGGAGAGTGACAATGAATGCAGCACAGCAGGTGATGGGAATGAACGATTTGATTAGTTAGGGCTTGATGTGCATTTCTGATGTGGAAGTGGCTGGATATGATGTAGGTTTTGAAAGCTTCTGATGACCAGCGACCAAGGGTTTGTATTTGTTGTTGGGAAAGACCTTTTTGGCCGGCTGTGGTTGCTGCTCCTATACGAAAGGAATGACTTGAAAATTTATTTGCTGCGATACCGGACTGGATGAGAACTGCTTTGAGATGTTTTTGGAGCCAGAATCTCGTGGCTGGATGATTGGAGTCGTCTGCGAATTGTGGATCGAGGGGGGATTTGAACATGGAACGTCTATAATGCAGGTAATTATGACCGCCGCTAGCGTAGCTAGCCGGTCATATAGGGATTGTCAAAGTTTTTTTTTTTTTTTTTTTTCGTCACCTTACTGAATTTTTCGTCAACGATACCAGGGACACCGAAGCACCGGGGAACATGAAATTTGGTGGGCATGTAGCCCCACTAGACTTCTAAGGAAAAATTTCGTTTGGTCCCCGGGGGCCACTCCCCCCCCCGCGCTGGGCCCCCCCAAACCCCCCAAAATGCAGTTTTTCCTAAATAACTACCTGAACCGTGGCACCGAGGATGAAGAAATTTTTATGGTATGTTGGTCTACTAGACTTTTACGGAAAAATTTCGTTTGGTCCGCGGGGGCCACTTCCCCCCCCGCGCTGGGGCCCCCGTAAATTTTTCGTCAACGATACCAGGGACACCGAAACACCGGGGAACATGAAATTTGGTGGGCATGTAGCCCCACTAGACTTCTAAGGAAAAATTTCGTTTGGTCCCCGGGGGCCACTCCACCCCCGCGCTGGGCCCCCCCAAACCCAAAAAAATGCAGTTTTTCCTAAATAACTACCTGAACCGTGGCACCGAGGATGAAGACATTTTTGTGGTATGTTGGTCTACTAGACTTTTACGGAAAAATTTCATTTGGTCCCCGGGGGCCACTTCCCCCCCCCCGCGCTGGAGCCCCCGTAAATTTTTCGTCAACCATACCAGGGACACCGAAACACCGGGGAACATGAAATTTGGTGGGCATGTAGCCCCACTAGACTTCTAAGGAAAAATTTCGTTTGGTCCCCGGGGGCCACTCCCCCCCCGCGCTGGGCCCCCCCAAACCCCCAAAAATGCCGTTTTTCCTAAATAACTACCTGAACCGTGGCACCGAGGATGAAGAAATTTTTATGGTATGTTGGTCTACTAGACTTTTACGGAAAAATTTCGTTTGGTCCCCGGGGGCCACTTCCCCCCCCCGCGCTGGGGCCCCCTTAAATTTTTCGTCAACGATACCAGGGACACCGAAACACCGGGGAACATGAAATTTGGTGGGCATGTAGCCCCACTAGACTTCTAAGGAAAAATTTCGTTTGGTCCCCGGGGGCCACTCCCCCCCCGCGCTGGGCCCCCCCAAACCCCAAAAAATGCAGTTTTTCCTAAATAACTACCTGAACCGTGGCACCGAGGATGAAGACATTTTTATGGTATGTTGGTCTACTAGACTTTTACGGAAAAATTTCGTTTGGTCCGCGGGGGCCACTTCCCCCCCCCGCGCTGGGGCCCCCGTAAATTTTTCGTCAACGATACCAGGGACACCGAAACACCGGGGAACATGAAATTTGGTGGGCATGTAGCCCCACTAGACTTCTAAGGAAAAATTTCGTTTGGTCCCCGGGGGCCACTCCACCCCCGCGCTGGGCCCCCCCAAACCCAAAAAAATGCAGTTTTTCCTAAATAACTACCTGAACCGTGGCACCGAGGATGAAGAAATTTTTGTGGTATGTTGGTCTACTAGACTTTTACGGAAAAATTTCATTTGGTCCCCGGGGGCCACTTCCCCCCCCCGCGCTGGGGCCCCCTTAAATTTTTCGTCAACGATACCAGGGACACCGAAACACCGGGGAACATGAAATTTGGTGGGCATGTAGCCCCACTAGACTTCTAAGGAAAAATTTCGTTTGGTCCCCGGGGGTCACTCCCCCCCCCGCTGGGCCCCCCCAAACCCAAAAAAATGCAGTTTTTCCTAAATAACTACCTGAACCGTGGCACCGAGGATGAAGAAATTTTTATGGTATGTTGGTCTACTAGACTTTTACGGAAAAATTTCGTTTGGTCCGCGGGGGCCACTTCCCCCCCCGCGCTGGGGCCCCCGTAAATTTTTCGTCAACGATACCAGGGACACCGAAACACCGGGGAACATGAAATTTGGTGGGCATGTAGCCCCACTAGACTTCTAAGGAAAAATTTCGTTTGGTCCCCGGGGGCCACTCCCCCCCCGCGCTGGGCCCCCCCAAACCCCAAAAAATGCAGTTTTTCCTAAATAACTACCTGAACCGTGGCACCGAGGATGAAGACATTTTTATGGTATGTTGGTCTACTAGACTTTTACGGAAAAATTTCGTTTGGTCCGCGGGGGCCACTTCCCCCCCCCGCGCTGGGGCCCCCGTAAATTTTTCGTCAACGATACCAGGGACACCGAAACACCGGGGAACATGAAATTTGGTGGGCATGTAGCCCCACTAGACTTCTAAGGAAAAATTTCGTTTGGTCCCCGGGGGCCACTCCACCCCCGCGCTGGGCCCCCCCAAACCCCAAAAAATGCAGTTTTTCCTAAATAACTACCTGAACCGTGGCACCGAGGATGAAGAAATTTTTGTGGTATGTTGGTCTACTAGACTTTTACGGAAAAATTTCGTTTGGTCCCCGGGGGCCACTTCCCCCCCCCGCGCTGGGGCCCCCTTAAATTTTTCGTCAACGATACCAGGGACACCGAAACACCGGGGAACATGAAATTTGGTGGGCATGTAGCCCCACTAGACTTCTAAGGAAAAATTTCGTTTGGTCCCCGGGGGTCACTCCCCCCCCCCGCTGGGCCCCCCCAAACCCAAAAAAATGCAGTTTTTCCTAAATAACTACCTGAACCGTGGCACCGAGGATGAAGAAATTTTTATGGTATGTTGGTCTACTAGACTTTTACGGAAAAATTTCGTTTGGTCCGCGGGGGCCACTTCCCCCCCCGCGCTGGGGCCCCCGTAAATTTTTCGTCAACGATACCAGGGACACCGAAACACCGGGGAACATGAAATTTGGTGGGCATGTAGCCCCACTAGACTTCTAAGGAAAAATTTCGTTTGGTCCTCGGGGGCCACTCCCCCCCCCGCGCTGGGCCCCCCCAAACCCCAAAAAATTCAGTTTTTCCTAAATAACTACCTGAACCGTGGCACCGAGGATGAAGAATTTTTTGTGGTATGTTGGTCTACTAGACTTTTACGGAAAAATTTCATTTGGTCCCCGGGGGCCACTTCCCCCCCCCGCGCTGGGGCCCCCGTAAATTTTTCGTCAACCATACCAGGGACACCGAAACACCGGGGAACATGAAATTTGGTGGGCATGTAGCCCCACTAGACTTCTAAGGAAAAATTTCGTTTGGTCCCCGGGGGCCACTCCCCCCCCCGCGCTGGGCCCCCCCAAACCCCAAAAAATGCAGTTTTTCCTAAATAACTACCTGTTCAGAACTGCACCATATTTCATGTGTATGATTAACTTGACAACCTCTGGGGGTATCCTCTGCTAAGTTTTGTAGAATTTCATCCATGGGGGGGTATAAAATAAATTCATTTATGTGCACATTTAGTGACTGTACACTCATCGGCCTGTAGATGGTGCTGTTGAGCGAAGGGTTGCTGGTTTAGGATGATACTGTCACACACACACATGCAGGAATACAAACAAACGCAAGCATGCACACACACTGACATCCACACGCACAGACACACACCCATACACACACATACAAATCCACATGCACAGACACACACACACACAAACACACACGCGCACACATGTACGCACACATACATACACGCACAGACACACACACACACACACACAGACACACACATACACAAATACACACACATACACACACACACACACACACACACACAGACAGACATGCACATACTATTACTTTTTTTAGGTATATACATAAACACGCAATACAGCCAAATTACTCCACGTCATTTATTTTTGTGGAAAGCCAGTGCAGGCCTGAGCGGCGGTCATATTTTGTACCGCGATGCGGTACATCTAGTTTATAAGAGAATGGTACGGTTGAATGGGAGTTGGCAGACTGAAAATGTAAACAAAATGACCTTTTTTAGCTCGATCAGTTTTACTTTGTTTAATGAAGAAAGATATGGTTTCGTTATCTACTATCTGTAAATCTGAAATTGTAGGGTGGATATTCGTGTCGAAGTTAGATGTGATTGTTATTTTGGAGCAGCGAAGAAAACCGAAGAAAGCTAGGATGAACATTCCTTCTAGTGTGCGGGCGGTGTTGGTGGAATGGTATCCGAGACGAAGTGTTGAAATACAGTACATTTGGTGAGTATGTCAATTGTAATAGGTTGTCTAGTATCCGGGCGAGTGGGATGAGTTCTTTGAATTCCTTTAATGAGAAGGGACGTTTGAGAGTTATTTATGGCGGGGGCAGGCTTACCGTAGGCTAGTTTATGGAAAAATCGAATGCCGCTTAGATAGCTTTTTATGGACCCAGCTTGGAGACCTTTAACTCTGTTAACCCTCTGAGGTCTGAGCTGTTTTCTGGGCTCTGGAGGTGTTCTGACATGCTCTGACATTTGTGTTTTTTTCTGTTACTAGTGACATTTTCATGGCTAAAGTCTGATTACACTGTATTCAGCACAAACTCTGCTACAATAATATATCAGCAGCATGTATGTAAAAGTTTGTAGTTTTGAGATAATGACATTTATGCGTGGTTTGTGAAAATACAAAAAAAAAAATTCACTGAAATAAGGCCATGAAACCCATACTGATTATTTCTTCACAAGACTTTTGAAAATTGTATGACATAGCCTAGAATATTTGCTCCAAAACTATGTGAAAATCACCCTGACTGCTCATTCAGATAAGACAATATATTGATTTAAAATTTCTAAGACGTGTTTTGTGTGACAAAGCCATATGCGAAGAGGCGTGATCATCTCATGAATATGTAAGCTTTTTACACCTGAGAAAGACAAAGACACTCCCCTAATTGCCCTATTAGGAGCGATCAGGCCCTGTCATTCAGAGCAACCTTGCACAAAGAATGAGGAGATTTAAAAAAGAATGGCTTTTAGATTGTTTGGATTTATTTACAACACAACATAATCCAAAAATACAAATGACAAAAGAGCACATTGAAAACAATGATCCAAAGACAGAGACCTTTGTGCCATTCCTAAAAACATACCTTTCATTTCCAAGGTGTTTGATTTTCACTTTACCATGTTCATGTACAGAGACTCATGTGAATGTTGAAGTCAGCAGGACTGGCATCTGGTCCCTGAAAGAAAAAAAAAAAGAAAAAACTGTGAACATAATGATATCAAGAGAAACTATAGGGCTGCACGATTTTGGGAATAGATTTTAGATTTTTCTGGTTAAAATTTCTTTTTAAAATTCACAGAATACACACACACACACACACGTTTCCAACAACATATAATGAACACCAGGTTTGTTGTGCCTTGTAGGCATAGGCTACGCAGTGCTGCATAAAATAATAATAACAATAAATTAAATCTTCCAAAAGATTTCAAGAACAACTACGCTAGAGAAAAATATATTGATTATCATATGTTACTTCAAATGTTTCCATTCGTTATGATGATATGAAATGAGATAATAGTAAAAACATAAAGCCTAATGTTTGGTGCATTTTTCCTTTCAAACGCAATCGCGCTCCAAAATATGATACATTAAAACCCACAGCGCGCTCCAAAATATGATACATTCAAACCCACAGCGCGCTCCAAAATATGATACATTCAAACGCCATCGCGCTCCAAAATATTAAACATTATGGTTATACATATCTATGTTTGAGCAGATATCCACAAACAGTATTTATCAGGAAACACGGGTCTAAATAGTATAATATTCACCATATACAGTATCTAGCAACAGTTCAACTGCAATGTGAAGTTGCAACAATACCATAAACTAATAAGTAAGAATTTCTTACCTTACATCTTTCTTGTCTTCAAATCGCGTTCTTCTTCTTCTGGGGGTAAATCCAATGTAAGCTCAGACGTGTCTTCCAAACTCGACGAAAAGCAGAGACTTGTGAAGTGTTTTGGTGTTTTGTGTTTGAGGTAACGAGGGCGTTCGCGTCCCATGTGGAGATTTGCATGTGAATCTCTTTTGCGCGAGTGGGCGTGTCGAATTAAAAAGTAATTAGCAAGCGTTTGAGATACTGGACATCCTGTTGGTTTTATACAAATTACTTAAACAGAGAATATTTGTTTGCAGTTTGAATCCGATCATTTAAAAGTACACACTTAAATGTGTATAAAGGTGTATGGCTCATAAATGTGTGAGAAGGATTCGCTGAGTTTTGTTTCAGTTTATAGACGTGCTCAAGAAAAAAAAGTTCACCGCGACGGAGAGGCAGAACGCACACCCTGTTTATTTTCTTTATTTTACAAAAGCACAATGTTTTGATTTGATTGTAAGTGGACACATACAAAAGTAGAAATATCACAGATAATTTTTTTATATTTCTTTTTTCTGTATAACCATAAATGACGGAGTAATTTAAGTTTATGTTGCTGCTATGTGAAAAAAATCAGGCAAAACGCGTAGGCGCGTATCTCGGCCTCAGAGGGTTAAGGTGAGATATGATGGACGTAACGGCTAAAAGAGAAAAATCAGGAAACGGCAGGTTGTGAGAGAGGTGAAAAGTTTTGAAAGATTTCCATGCGGTGTAATATGTTTGGATAGCCTGACGTCGTCATACTCAGATTCTAGTCAGAATGTGAGTCTGATACTGCTCCATTGGGCTGTGATTAAGGGGCGTGTTTCAACCGAACCAGGAAGGAAAATGCCTCTGCACTCAATTGGATAGACCTAAAACCAATCAGAGCAACGGAGTAAGTGATGTACTGTATGTTCTCCATTCATCTTTACGATCGACAAATGCCTTGATCGCGGTTCTCTGTTCCTCTTTTCAAATGAATGCGCTGTCGATATCTTCTATAACAGACGCGATGGTGGAATCTACACATGATGTTTCATAAACAAAGTTCGGGAGGAGCACGTTCAAATAATCAATCCAATCAACTTGTCATCAAACAATTAGCCTACCATGTCTACCCTATCAGCATGAGAGGAAGCATATATTTATTCACTCTGTCAACTCACCTAACATTCCTTGACAGTTTTCAGCATCCTTCCACTCACTCTCGGCTTGTTCTTCCACAGCCAGGAATAAGGGGGGAGTACTCTGGGTTCTGGCCGAATACCGAGCCTAGAGCCCTCTCCTCGGACAGCACGCCAAATATGCATTTTTTCTATCTAACTTATTTGTAAGTGTGAAATCTCAATTCTCCAGCGGCAGTCATCTTTGTTGTAAACGAATTCAACCCAAGCACTCTTTGCTGACGTGGATGATTACGTTACTGTTCCCGCCCTGACAATTTGATTGGTCCGAACAGCTTTTGTTCAGGCATAATAGCTCCTCAACAGATCAAGTCCAGACCGAACTTCCTGACCAAAAAAATTTTGTGGGCGGGGCTAAGTTCGGCTGGCATCCAGGCTAATGTTTGGAGGGTTCTAGGTGAAACTGCTTGGAGGATGGAATTGATAGAAGTGTCCAGAAGGGATTTTCGCGGATGATTTATGGGAAGATCAGTTGAGAATAATGAGGGACTGGGGTTTGTAAAGTTAACGTCGGGATGATGAGATAATTCATCAGCAAGACAAAATATATTCACAGGAGGCGAGAGATTGTTTTTTGCACTTTTATTAACAGACTTCTGCACTGGGCATACAATGCGGGCGTGGGCACCGCCACAGTAGTTACAGACGTGGAGAAAGCGACACTGTTGTCTTGGGCATTTCCCGTCGTTGAAATTATTGCATACTTGCTTGTTAGATGCAACATGTGTGGCTCTGCTTGGAAAATCTCTACCGAAAGAGTGATCCTCTCTGGTGGGTCGTGGAACATAGCTGGTAGATTTAATCGGGTTCTGTTCTGGGCAGGGAGGAATTGAGGGGTTAATTTGAGGGCATGCCGTTGTGGCATGGTTGATGGATCTGCAAACTGCACATGAAATGTTTCGGCACCCGAGAAAAACTCTGTTATGGAGATCAGTATCCAAAGCTCCCCAATAAGGACACTGATTCCATTGAGATATACGTACGGCGCATTTAGCAGAAAACAGTGTGTGGTTCATGTAGAAATGGCTACCCCCGTAAGACAGCGGGGCTATGGGGAAAAGCAGAACATATAATTTTGGTATAGCGGTTGAAAACAATACAAAATTCAGCCAATGACAATGTGCGTGACGAAACCTGCGTGTTGTTTTTTAAGGTAACGGATATATCGCCACAGTCCACCTGGCGATTGGACTCTGTTAATGGTAGGAGGTAGGAAGAAAAGGAAACGTTTGAGGGGTTGATGTATAGTTGGTGTTGCAGGCTGCTGAAGCATGCCGTGCTGTGGTGGGAGGAGCTGTGGAGAAAAGTTGATCCGGGAGAGTTTGAAGCCCTCCCGCGACGGCCCAGGCTCGCTAAAGGTCTGCGGCGGCGGCGTGACTCTGGGGCGGGACCCGGCACTGCGTGGGAGGAAGGTGGAGAAGCTGCTGGACGCGAGATTGGATGGACCAGAGTGGAAGTGGATGAAGAGGAAGATGATGGATTTCTCGCCGGCGGTGGTGAGGGCAGTTCTCGGCGTCTTGGCGAGCGTGGAGAGGATCGTGTGAGCCAGCGTCACCGATTTGAGGACAGAGGCTCGATGATGTTGGTGGTTGGAGAAGAATTATTCCTTGGAGCAGCGGATTGCGACGGAGGCTCAGCTATGATGAAAGAATCGTCATCAGAGGGGAAGAGCTCCAGCTCAGACATGACAGCAAAAGGGCGGGGCCAAATGCTGTGAAACTGTCATAGTACAGAGGTGAGGGAAGGCTATATTTATACCGGCTTCCAAAAACTGTTGCCTTTCAAAAGGGACCTCGCAATGTGTCCTGAGACACACTTGGGAAACGCCTCAGCATGACTGATGACTGAAGTACTGTATAATCATGGCAATCGTATTGGCTAGCGATAGCCATGACGTCACCTGCTAGTGCGACCAGGAAGTATAAGAGAGCGCCTAGAGAACGTGTCATCCTCTTTTTCGTCTTCAGGGACTTCAGGCACTTTTTCTGGTGCTGTGAAGTGAGTTTTTCTACCATGGCTAGCAACAAGCATTTCAGGAAGTGTGATAATGTTACTCCTCTCATTCTAGAGAGTCAATTTGTAGAGTATGCTGCTCCCTGGAGCCCCCATAACAAGTTAGAAGCCAGCAGCCCCTCTCATCTGAGAGTCGTCATGCTGAGACCTCCATCCTCCAGAGTTCCATGCAAATAGATTTGTCTTTGCATCGAGAAGAGGCATCTCTCTCTTTATATCAGAGAGTTGTGTTTTAGGCTCTTCGCTTCTTGAGCTCTGTGTTGTGCATATCAGAGCTTAGCTGTTTTTTTACATGGTAAGAGGTAACGCTAGAAACTCTCTGGTGTGAGTATGGCAGGCCTCCTCTTCCTTAAGAGTCATCCTGGTGAGGCCTCCATGCAAACAGCTTTGTAGGTTGAGCTCGAAAAGAGGTATCTCTCATAGTAGTGGGCTTAGCCTTTTTCCAAACACTAGAAACTCTCTTGTGTGAGTATAGCAGGCCTCCTCTTCCTTAAAGGGGTGATGAACTGAGAAATCAAAATTTCCTTGAGCTTTTGACATATAAGAGATCATCATACTATAATAATATCCTGTAAGTTTCAGAACTGAAAACTACCTTGTTAGTCCAATAAAAGCTTTTATAGACATCAGGCTCAGCAAACGACTCGTTTTTCAAAGTGGGGAACTATGACGTCAAAGAGGATAAAACACCGCCTCCACAAAAGAAGATCAACGCCTACTTCAACACGGCCTGTTTAGCCCCGCCCACCGATTCGCCCAAACATGCTAAATAACATAGGACGACATGATAATTGCTAAACCGGATCGAGCTACTTCCAAGCAATAAACATGCTGTTTACTAAATATTGTGCAGTGCCTGTTTGTGGAAGAAGACAGTCTGCATAAGCTTCCTTCGGATTCCAGCATGGTTAAACTTTATTAAATCAGTCAATCACAATTTCCCGACACGGATCTGCCAGCAACATGTAAGTAACCATGTGTATTCTAATGCCTGATCTGCGATCAGTGATTTCTGTGTAATTATTCAAGTTCAGATATTTATCTTAAAATCATTCAATACTGTTTATGCATCAGTGACTAAACGATCAACTTCACATAATTTCTCATAGAATTATGAAAATAATATTTTTTAAACTGAAAGCGATCAAAGAACGATCCCTTTCCAATCGCCCAAGCTGTCAATCAAACAGCACAGCGCGAGCCGCGAGAGCTTATCTGGACACTTACCAAACTCGTGATGAAATAATGACACTGTTACACTACACAACGAAGCTCTTACTGTGTATTCACATCGTGTTTGCATTGTGATTTGGTGTAAGCATTTGTGAGAGTACAAAAATTGCGTTGCAATTATAAGATCTTTATTCACGCGATCAACTGTCATGTCATCTGCTCAGTCAGTGCTCATCATGCTGCAACCTTTCATGTGATGGAATAGATTTAAATATAATGCTTTAAACGATACTTTTCACGATTTGTTAATCTCGATAGCTGTAATAGTAAAAACGTAGTAAAAGTTTTCGAGAGAGTTCATATAATACTAACTATTTCATATGCAAGCATGTCAGCCAATCACAGCAGTGGGCGTTTGCACTGCAGTCTCACAGCAGACACGCCCCTTAAAACAGAGCGTTCAAATCTGAGGCTGAAATCAGGCTTGGAAAAATGGCTTTTATTTATAAATTATGACAATTTTTGATGTAAAAATCATACTAACATTATAAGGGCACCCCAGGCAACATTATAAAATAATAAAACAATCCAGTTCATGACCCCTTTAAAAGAGTCATCCTATGAGGCCTCCATGCAAACAGCCTTTGCAGGTAGATCTAGAAAAGAGGTCTCTTCGTATAATAATGAGCTGTTCTTAGACCCTGAGCTCCCTGAGCTCTGTGCTAGATATATCTAAGCTTAGCCTTAACCCTCTGGGGCCTAAGGTGTTTTTGGGGTCCTTGAGATGTTCTGACATGCCCTTACATTTGTGCTTTTTTCAGTTGCTTATAAACATATTAATGGCAAAGGTATAATTACACTCTATTTAGCACAAACAGGGCTACCATAATATGTGAGCAACATGTATGTACATGTTTGTATTTTTGAGAAAATAATGTTTATGCATGGTTATTGAAAAAACAAAAAAAATTCTGAAATAAGGCCACAAAACACATACTAATATGTAAATATAATACTTATATGTGTCCATAAGACTTCTGAATAATGCATTTTGTCGCCTAGAGTTTTTTCTTCAAAATGATGTGAAAATCATCCTGCCTAATCATTCACATAAAACAATACATTGATTTAAATTTTGTAAGACACTTTTTGTTTGGAAAGGCAATATGCGAGTAGGCGTGATTCACACCTGAGGAGACAATGCCCCCGTATAATGAGGCTGCATACATAATGAGCCTTTCATTCAGGTGTGTGACTGAGCCACAAGAAAGAATGCAAGGACAAATATATAATTGGTTCACAGTTGTTGTTGTTTTTTCCACAAATTGTGCTTGCAAATTGTATAATATCCAAGGTAAACATTTCTAGTAATTGTGCTGTTAATTGTTCTCATACTGTATTTTCAGATTTGGAATATATTCTCTACCCAAATGTGTCACTAATAAAACACAATACAAATTATTTAAAGAGAAGGCTTATATTTACCTTTTAAGATTTTGTTTACATCTATCCTTGTGTATATATATATATATATATATATATATATATATATATATATATATATATATATATATATATATATATATATATGTTTTGCTATTTTATTAAAAAGGTTATACAATTACAACAACAATTAAAATTGTAACACTATTTCCAGTGTAATCTTTCTTTGTAAAAACTAAAGTATACATTTTATCATACGTAATTCAAAGTTAAGGATTCATTAGTTTGAATATAGCCTACATTGGAACAAACACTATAATAACATCTTAGTTGATGACTTTATTTTTGACAAAACATAGTGTTCTGCCCTTACTAAAATTTGGGTAGGACTCTTGGCAGACAGCTAACAGGTTCTTCAATAAACACCCAGGAAGCAGTAGGACGTTTAGGATGTTTTATCAGAAGCACTGTGAAACTGCAATACAGAAATACAAATGTACATATTAATAAACTTGAATAGGTTAAATTCTTATTAACACAGGATTAAATACTACTTTGAAAAGCACAAAATACAGTAACACACTAAATTTACCCATTAACCACACATGATTATATAGCGATTAGCATGAATGCTAACTTAACATGGAAAACGCCATAGACAGGCTAACGCGATTAGCATCTTTACCGTTTTTAACACTTTTCACACAAATATGTAATTCAAACGGTCTTTACTTAAGGCTGTCATGAAAATGCAACTTTAACCATCACTTACAGACATAAGTTCTTCAGAGTTATGAAGACAAAACGTGTAAAAGATGATGAAAAGTGCTCAGCTGTGCTTCAGGGTTGTTGCATGCATTGAGAACTATGGCAAGTCTAAAGAGACAAACAGCATGGTATAGTAATTCTTCTACCTGCTTTCTTAAAGGAGCAGCACACATAGTATATATATATTTAACATATGAGCAGAAATTGGCAACATAACAAGCTTATTTGATGTGGCAGTATTTTACAGTAAAAACTTTATAATCTATCCGATTTTTGTAGTCGATTTTTACTCATCTCAGTATAGCAATAGAGTTTGGTAAAAGCTGTTCATTCATTCACACACAAAAACGCGATTCATTTTGAAACAGTATTTTTGCCAGCTGTAGCTACACAATAGCGCGCATCTGTGCATTTATTCATTCACACACAGAAACGCGATTCATATTTAAACAGTCTTTTTGCGTGAACAGACACTTGCGATTAGAACAAAGCAAATATAGAACTGACCTATTCCTCAGCCGGATCTGTTGCTCCTTGAAATGAAACTTCCAGCACTTCTGAGGTACATTTTCCAGGATTATTATTAAGATAGTATTATTCCTCACAGCGTCGTAAAGTACACAAGTCTGAAAGTGAACTCGCGGTGTGTGTTATCCAGCTGATGTGGGCGTTTCAAAGGTTTGTATCGCCTCAGATAATTTGCGTTTGAATAGCGTGCGCTCTCCGTGGGCGGGGTCACATTAAAACTTAATGAGATGAGAACGACTGACATCTCTCTCTTTTCATACATATTACATAAACTGTGAATATTTGTTTTTTATAAAAAATATTTCGAGAATTCAAGCTTCATGCCTGTGTGTCTGTATGCCTGTTTGACTGAGTATTCGCTGAGTTACAGTTCATTTTCGGACGCGATTGCGGTGTTCTGTTCTTGGGTGTAATAACGAACACAGCAGTCTTTTTGATGTTCCTAAATCCGAAGACGCAGTGGCTGAGTTTGTTTTCGAAGGGAATATTCCCCACGATCAACGTCAATGCTTTCATGTTTGCGCGAATCATTTCACACACCAGACTGCTTTATAAAGGAGGGTCAGTATAAAGCTGGTTTTGTTTTGCTAAGAAGCTGCTCCTGAAAAAAGGATCGGTACCAACTATTCGTGTTCCTGCTGCACCTCCAGAAGAAGAAGTGAGTGTAACGTTTTATAGACCTTTATATTAATCTTTATATTAATCTTTGCAAATGTGGCTGTTTACACTCAGGGTACATTACGGCATGTTTTCTATGTACGAAGTTCTCAATATAATTCAGAATCCCACGTTTATAATGAACAACGCGTTATGGTTATTGTGTTATTATTAAAAAAGGTGTACGCACAGAACAGAGGGGCGGGGTGAGCAAAGCTCATTATCATTTAAAGACACATGCACTTAAACGGCGTGCTGAAAACAGAGCTGTTTTTGACCAGGTGAAATGAGTGTTTTCTTACCATACTAATGAGAATTTTTTATTAAAGTATATTACAAACTTTTAATTTATACCTTAAAGAATCATATTAGCTTGTACCAAAAGGACATTATATGACCCCTTTAAGAGTCATTCTGCGGAGGTCTCCATGTAAACAGCTTTGCCAGGTAGAGCTAGAAAAGTTCTCTCTCTCTCTCTCTCTCTCTCTCTCTCTCTCTCTCTCTCTCTCTCTCTCTCACTGAGAGGTTTTTTTTAGACCCCTGAGCTCCCAGAGCTCTGTGATATTTGAGCCTAGCTGTCTTCAAACATGTGACAGGCCTCTTCCTCTTTGTGAGTCTTCCTGCCGAGGTCTCCATGCAAACATCTTTGCAGGTAGAGCTAGAGAAGAGGTCTCTTCTTATTTTAGTGAGCTGTTCTTAGACCCTTCGCTTCCTGAGCTCTGTACTGAACATTTCTAAGCTTAGCTGCCTTTCCACATGGTTAGAGGAAAGACACTAGAACCTTCTAGTGTGAGTATGGCAGGCCTCCTCTTCCTCAAAAGAGTCATCCTGCTGAGGTGTCCATGCAAACAGTTTTGCAGGTAAAGCTAGAGAAGGGCCTTCTCGGTTACAGAGAGCTGTTCTTTAGGCCCCTCGCTCCCTGAGCTCTGCACTGTGCATATCTGAGCTAAGCTGTTTCCCCACACACTGTGAGAGAATGTACTAGAGACCACTTTGGCAGTGTGGCAGAGTCATCCTGCTGAGGCCTCCACTTCCCATAGAGGAGTTATTTGTCTCTGGTTAAAAAAAAAATAAATAAAAAAAACACAGGTTGTTGGCTTCAGCTGATAAAGAATGTTAGCCTCCCTGGTACAGGGGTTGACACTGGTCCCTCTGAAAGCAGGTTAGGGCCCAATGGGTCTGGGCCATACTCCCTTAAAGGAACCCCCCCTCTAAGTTTGGTTGTGGTGTCCAGGCCTTTGAGATGGCTTTGGCTCAAGCCCTTCGTGTAAAACCACAAGGATGCTTCCTCATTAAGCATGAAGCTCGGGCGGTGGCTGTAGGGTGTAGTGCTACTGACAGCATGATGTGCACCATAGGGTGTAGTGCTACTGACAGCATGATGTGCACCAGTAGGAGGATTTAACTCTGATTTAAATGTATTTTGTGCTTGTCACTGCCATGATAGGCATACATCCCATCAGCATGGCAGCGTGGGTAGTTCGTTCCCCAAACGTGTCTCAGGACACAGTGCGTGTTCCCTTTCGAAAGGGAACGTCTCGGGTTACAACTGTAACCCTTGTTCCCTGACAACAGGGAACGAGACACTGTGTCTCGTTGCCATGCCTCTGGGCTGGCTGCACAGTCCCTTCAGACGAAGAAGTGGATGACATGTTCTCTGTGTCTCGTTGCCATGCCTCTGGGCTGGCTGCTCAGTACCTTCAGATGAAGAAGTGGATGACATGTTCTCTAGGCCCCCTCTTATACTTCCTGGTCACACTAGCAGATGACGTCATGACTGTCGCCGGCCAATGTGATTGCCATGATTATACAGTACTTCAGTCATCAGTCATGCTGAGGCGTTCCCCAAACGTGTCTCAGGACACAGTGTCTCATTCCCTGTTCTCAGGGAACAAGGGTTAGTCGTAACCCGAGAATTTTTCTTACGTTTTCTTCCATTGCTTGTCCCATCCCCCAAGGCGTCTTGTTGAATTCCTCCTGTTGTATGTCTTTTCATTGGCACCCTTGGCTAAAGCATCATTATGTTTAACCCTGATGAATTTCGGCCATCTAGGTTCCAGATTTTGTGCAGAGCAGCACCAGCATGACCCGATGACTGAAACGCCTTTCCTACCAGCCTGAATTTTGTTCTGCACGGCTTGGTGGGGAGTACTGACTTTTTTTCAAGTGACAATGAGCTCCCAGAGAGATAGCCCATGAGTATCTCTTCCAACTGGGGCATCATCGTATAACCACGTGCCCTTGCACCCACGATAGCCGAGGTCGACGTCAAGGGCACAACGACACGTGAAGAATAAGGTTTCCCTAATGAACGAGTTAAGTCGTCCTGAAGGTCCTTGAAGAAGGGGAGAGACCATCGCTGGAAAAAGATCTGATCTAACTTTGAGCGCTTGCTCTTTCTCCTGTGACCAGTCTAGCTGTAATATTGCCACTGCATGAGTGACCACCTCAAGTAACTCCTCATACACTTTATCATCACGGAAGGAGCGCTCAGAAGTGGCGTTCGCCATTTAATTCCTCAGAATTAAATGTAGCCAATGAAAAGCCAGACAATATATTAATTCAAGCATCTAACTTTTAAAATCAGATGAGTATTTCAATTATTTCTCAGAATTAAATGATCCCAAAAATCAACCAGACAAGTAAAAACGGTCTGGATGAAAGGCAAAATATAGTTATTTTCATATTAGAGCAGATCGACTCACAAAATGCGAGATGAGCGTGAAGCACTTTAATGATAACAACTCACAGTGCTTGCACTTGCCATTCTCATACACAAGCACTCGCTCATGCGTATCATAATCAGGGATGGGCCATGAGCAGGGTGGCATGCATCTCTTGCTGGATTTTCTTTTTTTCTTTTATTGAACTCTTTTCTTTTTGTTGTAGAGAAAGATAAAGAGAGAGAGAAAGGTTTTATTTCTGCCTGACAAAACTAACTCCTAACAAAATGAATAGTTTTAGAAAGAAGTAGCACACACGGCACACAATGCAAAGGAACCTGAGAGTGCACCTGTCTCACGTCTATTTATTGCCTCTGACGTGCGCATTCTGATGACGTCATCATCGGACGTTATGTAAGCCAAATTCTTGGCGTGTTTGCCACACGTGTTCACAACCGGTCAAACAAAGATGTTCTCCCATTGCGCTTAAATCAGCGCAGCATTGAGAGTAGCTTTTGAAAGGGAACTGTACGAATGTGAATGCAAATTATACATATGTTTCACGTGTTCACATGGGTGTTTACATACAATATATAGAATAGGATATAGAAAAAGTATGTATATTTGGCATGTTGGCCGAAGGGAAGGCAGGGGCAGGGGTCGAGGCTGCCGCAGGGGGGCGCCCTCGCCGTGGGGGCTGGGCCAGCTGAAGCGGTTCGCCAATATCCACATGAGCAGGCTTAAGATGGTCTATAGCCACCCGCTCCGGCCTACCCCCCATATCCACAACGAAGTTCTTAGACCCTCCAACCAGGACACGGAAGGGTCCACCGTAGGGGGGCCGCAACGGGGTACGATGGCCATCGTGGCGGATGAAGACATACTTGGCTGACGGTAAATCCTTGGGCACGTAGGACTGGGGGAGGCCATGGTGAGACGTTGGAATGGGAACAAAAGCGTCGGCAATGTCCCGAGACACAGCGCGATGGGAGGCAACAGACCACGGGGCCGTGGCATCTGGAAGAAACTCCCCCGGGACGCGCAGAGGATGGCCGTACACCAGTTTGGCCGATGAGGCTTGAAGATCTTCCTTGGGGGCGGAGCGAAGGCCAAGCATAACCCATGGGAGGTGGTCAGCCCAGTCGCTGCCCGTAAGGCTGGCCCTGAGCGCGGCCTTCATGTCCAGATGAAACCGCTCTGTGGGTTATAGGCTGTGGTACGGTGGACCTTCACCCCCAGGACCTCGGCGTAGTGCTCCACGGCATGCTTAGCCACCGCCGATGAAAACGTGGGCGTGGTGATGTCAGGGAACTCAGCAAGCAGGCGTTGATACAGGTCCCCTGTGGCAAGCGTGTTCGACAGACAAAGCGCCCCCATCCCTCCCAGCGTGCAGGGGTACGAAGCAAAAGAGAGGGCGTCGATCAGGCGGCAGTTTGTAACATCCACCAACAGTCTGTAAGCACAGAGGAAATCCACCCCCAGGAGCGACGTAGACACAGCGGCCATGACGAAATCCCAGCCGAAACGCCGCCCGCCGAAACACACTTCCACATACCTCGTGCCATAGGTACGAATGGGCGTGCCGTTGGCGGCGTCCATCGGGTGGCCATGCCCGCCAGCCGTGGTCACCACAGGCTTCGCCGGCAGGATGCTGCGCTGAGCCCCTGAATAACAGCTTGTAGTCACGGCCAGCGCCCATAGCTGCTAATGAGCGCCGGCCCTGGCTTTTCCCTGGGCTCAAAAACTGCAAGGCTGGCGACACTGCTTGGTCTTGGCCCCAAACCTGGAATGGTAATAACACCACCCGTCCTCACACTGTCGGTGGGCCGTCACAGCAGCTGCGGTGTCCGGGTCGTCCTCCGTTGGTGGAAGCGGGGCAGACATGCGCTGGGGGGGCAGCAGCGCATGGACAAACTGCTGCTGGTTGGCGAGGAAAATCCTGTCTGCCTTCACAGCCAGCGCCCGGTAGTCTCTGGAGGAAGGGAGGGGGAACTGGCCAGTGCGGTGCGCACGGGTGCTGGAAGCTGCCACAGGAAAATGTGGGTGAAGAGGAACGAGGGATCCGCCGCGCCCAGCACAGCCCCAGCATCCTTTCCATTAACTCGGACGGCTTGCTGTCACCAAGGCCGTTCAGGGACAGCAGGCGGTCTGCCTTCTCCAGCTCTGACAGTTCAAAGAGGTTCAACAGGAACGTTTTGAGTTCGTCTTACTCTCCGTCAGCTGGAGGAGCCTCTAACAGCGCCATAGCCCTGGCTGTCGTCGCGGCATCTAAGGCCGCTACCATGTGGAAATAATTTGTAACGTCCTGTGTTATTCCTCTCAGCTGGAACTGGGCCTCGATGTGTTGAAACCACGGCCGTGGATTGTGCTGCCAAAAGTCCGGTAACTTGATGGTGGCAGCGTAGATAGCGCCGACATTAGCCATGCCGCTATCAGTGGCCGGCGCCGCGGCAGCAGCATTTTCACCACCGTCGTTGTGTGACATAATTCAGCCATATCAAACTCGCGTCGGGGTCACCAATGTGGAGTGCAATAAGTGAGGAGACAAGAGACGGAGATGCGTCGAGTCAGCTTTACTCTCCACTTCAATAGATCTCATACACTGTACAGCGAGTGAGGTCAAAACAGACACACAACGTTAACCCGGAACTCGTATATCATAACATCTCTCCCTTAAAGGTACAGTCCCTTGGTGAATGTCTCTTTCAGTCTTACTTGTGGGTCACCACAATATACATTTTATAATTTTTTGCTTTCCCGTCAGTTTTGCCTAACAAGCTTTTTGGCACATCCATCAAGATGGTGCTCGGAAAGTTTCAGGAGAAGAAGGTGCGTTCCATGGCTTTTAAGACATTTATACTGCTTCGGTACACCTCAAGCCACATAGGGGTCTAGCTCTTCCCAGTTTGAGGACCAGAGGCGAGACCAGAAGGCGAGCACCGCCTGCTTCCCGGAGCTTTGCTCAGATAGTGTTATCAAGTAGTTAGGCTCTCTGGGAGCCTCCTGGGAGTCACCTGACCATTCTGTCGGCCAATAGATTTAACATGTTTCCACACATGCTTCAGACACCGGCTCACACAGGAGCGTCACCATAGTATCAATGTCATGACACCGTGTGACCCAATGCGAAGCAGAGGAGCTTGCTGCAGCAAAAAAAAAACAAAAAAAAAACGATAGATTATATTTACACTAAGTGCAAATAGCGACAGATGCTATTTAGTTAAATGCTATTTACACTCAGTGTGAAAAGTGGTTAGATGCTATTTATAGTTATAGTGGCAGATACTTTTTTTGCACCTCAGTGTATTGTAATATAAAACAGTATGAAATAATAACAACATATTCAGTGTCTATGATTATATTAATTAAAATACATAAATGGATGCTGCTTTATTGGGACATGACTGACGTTATCTCCCCTACACCCACTCCTAACCCTACTCATTTTACACTTTATTCCCACTATTAAGTACCCTTTAGGCACTTTTTTCTTAATTCTTATATATAAAAAAACTTCTCTTTGAGCTGATATGCGATAGAAAAATGGAGGAGTTTAATAAAAGGCGGATTCAGACTTGAGTCTGTCGCGTCAAAAGCTAACACCACCCGTCACACTGTCCACACCACTGATCTTGTTATCAGTAGGACTTCTATTTTTAATTGTGTCTGGCTCAATCAGACAATGGTGGGCGAAGTTAGTGTAAAAACTGTACACTCTGCCAACAATTTGAGCTAATTGCACTTGGTGAGAGCAATGAGAGTAAAACGTCTAGGGTTACTTAACTGTAACCCTGTTCCCTAAAAAAGCGGGAACGAGATGCTGCGCTGAGCGCTATGGGAAAAACATCTTTGTTTGACCAGCTGTGAAGTATGTGTACAACATGTCAATGAAATTGACATTTAATTAAGTAGCCTCAGACGGTGACGTCATTGGAATGTATGCTCATCAGAGGCTATAATTAGATGTGCCACAGGTGCATCCTCAGGTATCACTTTGTCTGAAGAGCGGTATTGGGACATCATCAGTGTGGCAATGAAGCGCAGCATCTCATTCCCACTTTTTGTAACCCCTTTCAAAAGCTACTTTCAATACTGCGATGAGAGCTATAGGAACAAGAATACCCACACCGCTACACCAGGGGTGTCTGGACCCCTCAAAGTTGTGTAGTGTGTGCTCACAAGCATGCGAAAGGTCTCAGACATGAGCTTGTGATGTTGACACAGGGACATGTGAGCCTGGAGTCACATAAACATCCAAACCATAAAAACCTGTATGCAGAGGACCAGCCTGCCACATCACATACTTGTTGCAGGGGTGCGCCCATTGCCAAAACCTTGGAGGAAGCGACACCCCTTGGTATAATGAGCCCTAACTCCTAGAGGTGAAGCTTGACTGTGCACCTCATAGGCTAGAGAAATGGCATCCCTCACCCAGTATGACATTATTTGCATGGTGGGACCCAAGGTGAGGAACCGGGGTCTGAGCCACATAGAAAGGGAACGAAGCCGCAGTGCGTAACCCTTACCATAAACATGGATTTTAGAAAGTGCTCGAAGCATTAAATGCATGAGTTACCATAGACATGGATTTTTAGAAAGGGCACGAAGTACTCAGCGCGTGCCCTTTTCCTTATTTGCCTTTGGGTGTTGGCCCCAGGATGAAATCCCCTGGCTTTGAGCTACAACTGAAGCGGTCTAGGATTTTCTGAAACTGATGAACAGTAATGTCCTGACTTAGCCTGATGTTGCTTAGGGTGTTTAAAATGGTCTCGACATGATTGGGAGGCAGGTGTGCCCCCGATGGTAACCGAGTCCCATATAACCCCTAAATCAGTGGTTCTCAACTCCAGTCCTCGGGATGTCCACATTTTGTATGTCTCCCTTATTTAACACACCTGAACCAGATCATCAGCTCGTTAGAAGAGACTCCATGAGCTGAACTGAGTGTGTCAAATAAGAGAGACATACAAAATGTGCAGAGCAGTGGGTCCCGAGGACTGGAGTTGAGAACCACTGCCCTAAATACTTTGTCCTCTGGGCAGGAGAGAGAACGTTTTTCTTGTCATTGCATCTAAACCCCAGAGAGACAAGATAAGCGAAGATCGATATTGAAGCGCAAGCTCTTGAGACTGGGCCAGTATCAGCCAATCATCTATGTAATAAATGTGGATGGCCATGGTGTCGCAGCAGAGCCAGAGGTGCATCCATGCATTTTGTTATGTGTGGGGAGGCTAGGTCAAATAAAAGAACCTGAGATTGGTAAGCTTCGCCCCTGAAAAGGAACCTTAGGAACTTCCTGTGTTGTGGCAGGATTTCTATGTGAAAATATGCGTCCTTGAGATCAATTGTGATGAACCAATCGTGATGTTGGATTTGAATCATCTTGATAGTTAGCATCTTGAACTTGAGCGTTATTAGGGAATGGTTCATGCCGCGAAGATTTAAAATCGGACGCATTTTTCTTGGGAACCATAAAGTACAAACTATAGTAGCCTGTCTCTCTCTTTTCCCAGAAGACACTACAGCTCTTTTAACATTAAATGCACCTGCTCTGGTTTAACGGTAGTGGAGACCACGCCATTGAAATGCGGAGGGGGGTGCAATGAAATTTAAGTGTCCCCAACTAAGCAAGCCAGAGGCGACAGTGGCAAGGAACCAAAACTCCATCAGCACCATGGAGAAAAAATGGTCAGGGGGTCAGGGGGTCAGTCCTCCTCTGGCCATTTTTTCTTCTTTTTTTAATTTTAAAAAGAACATTTTTAAAATGTCTTTAGGACCCAAGGAGAGATAATTGGCAGTAACAGACCTGGGCGCAAAGCCATTAGGACTTAGTCCTGTCCATTAGTCCTGGTGTCAGGTCTTTTCTGAGGCTGTTGAGCACCAGTCTTTAAGAAGGGGAGAGCGACTTGCCACACTCTGCTTTTGAGCCTTTCTTTCAACCTGATATGCCTGCCATAGTGTAGCAGCACCAGCCCGACTGGCTGACTGAAACGCTTTCCCCACCAGCGTGGATGTTATTCTGCATGACTTGGTGGGGAACACTGACTTTTTAAGTGACGATTAGCTCCCAGGGAAGAGATAGCCCATGAGCAAACATTCAGAGGCTGCACTCTGAAAGTAAATTCTTTGATGGCTGTTTCACTATTTAATTCCTCAGAATTAATTGTACTGTGGCGAGCAGGACGAGGCAGAGGGCCGTGAGAGAGCGGCGCGAGGCCGGTGGCGTGATTTGATGATGAGCGACACCTGCGCGACACACCGGTCTCGTATCTCTTACGGAGGAGCGGAAGCATAAAAGGAGGAGCGACGACAGTAAGAGGACGAGAGAGGAACAGACCTGGACTTGTGTTGTGTTTTGTTTATGTTTTATTATATGCGACAGCAGTCGTCCGCGAAGGGCTGCTGTCTTTACTTTCATTTTGTGTTTATTTGTTTATTAAAGTTGTTGAATGTTCGCCGGTTCCCGCCTCCCTCTTCCCATAACATCTAACTTCATTACATGTACCTAAATAACAGACAAAAAATATATTAATAAAAGCATCTTTTTCAAATTAGTTGAGTATTCATCATTTAATTCCTCAGCATTAAATGCAGCCAAATATCAATCAGACAAGTACACATAGTCTGGATGAAAGGCTGTGCTTAAATCTTTCATCAGATCAGCCTGGTATGCCTGTAATTCAGCCATGGTGTGCAGTACCAGCCTGACTCGCTGTGAAATGCTTCTGATGAAACGCTCCCAGGGGAGAGATAGTCCGCGAGCGTCTCTCTGATCTGAGGCAGCATCGTATAACTGTGCACCTTCGCACCCACGATAGTCGAATGGGTCAACATCGAGGGCACAAAGACACATGAGGTAGGCTATATTTTTTATGAACAAGTTAACTCGTCAAGGAGGCTAACTTAATATGTTTGGGGGTCTCCTGTTTCTGTGGCCAGTCTAATCTGGTGACCAGTGTGACCGACTAGAGTAGTTCCCCCTGTGCTTTGTCATCACGGGAGGAAAGCACACAACGCTTACTTTGCCTGACGTTTTGCTCTCTCACAGAAAGAGAGAGAACTTGTCACACACACACGCACACACACACACACACACACACACACACACACACACACACACACACACACACACACACACACACACAGTATGGCTCTGAAAACAAATAAACCTGAGGATGCACCTGTTCTCCCAGCGCAGCATTGAAAGAAGCTTTTGAAAGGGAACGTCTTGAGTTACTTGATTGTAACCCTATTCCCTGAAAAAGTGGGAATGAGATGCTGCGCTTTATTGCTGCACTGAGGATTAGAGATGCACGGTTGGCGGTTACAGCCGCGGACTCCGCGGATAAACCGCGGATCGGGCGGATGACGTGATGAAAAATAATTTTGGCGGGCGGTTGAACCAAGTCATCAGCAGCGCCTTGCATCGCCCAATCAGCGGATGGCGGGCGGGTGCGGTTTTGAAAATTGGTCAAAAACGTTGGTGCGGATGGATGGCGGACGGATGATGAGTTTTGTGATGCGGTTGCGGATTAAATATTAGCCCATCCGCGCATCTCTACTGAGGATGTCCCAGGACCGCTCTTCAGACAAAGTGATACCTGAGGATGCACCTGTGGCACAACTAATTATAGCCCCTGACCAGTGCGCATTCTAATGACGTCACCGTCTGAGGGTACCAAATTCAATGTCAATTTCATTGACGTGTTATACACATACTGTTTTGTTTACGTTACAGTGATGAAGTGTACAAGGAGGCTATGGGTGCACGCAGAGTTTTACTTTAGCATGAGAATTTATTAAATTATTTTTCATGTTCGTAACAAGTGTTTCAAGCAGCAAGTACACAACTGAATCTTCGAGGGCTAATTTGCATGAACGGTACTGATTGGTTCATAGCAGAACGTAAGAATACTACACATTGTTCACTGCTGTTTTTCCCATAGCACTCAGCGCAGCATTGTGAGTAGCATTTGAAAGGGAACATTTGTGATTGTTCAGATTAAAAAAATATTTATTTAGGGATACATGTAGAGTACATTTAAAAGTTTCAAAATTTAACCAAGCCTGACATATGAAATAATAGTAAGATTTGTATTTTATTTTTTTAAGTGGAACAGTATATATATATATATATATATATATATATATATATATATTGCCTATCCCTATTTCTTAATGAAAATTTAGAATAGCATTATATTTGGGATTATTATATTATACCAAACACTTCCCTCTGTTAGTCTTTTATTTTGTTATTGGCACCATTTGTTGTTAATAAACAGCCCTCTATTTTTATTTTTTCAGAAAATGTTATCTGAACAGACAGTTGAAAACACTGACCATCAGTAATAATGTGTTAATGTTTTTTTTCCCCTCCCACTTCTACTATGGCTCATACATTTTAACAGCTGGAATGTTAAATATAGAATGCACAGCCTATTTTTTCCTTTGAACTCCTTCCCCCTTCATGCACTATGGATGGGTTTACTTAGGATTCCCCTTGTCGTGTTGGGATGGTGTAATCTAGAGGTTTAGATTCATATTGATCCCTTTAAGCATCCAATTTATCACCTACACCTCCTCAAATGATGGACCAACAGAAGTCAAATAATTTAAAGTCCTAATTTATTATTATTATTATTTTATTTTTATTTATTTTTACCAGTAAAGCAAGCCTCCTGCTCCATCTTGTGTAAGACTAATTACTTTTGTGCCTTACCTCAAATTTTCAAGACAGATGAGAAAGAACACTAAAACTGCTCATGAAGCTTTTAAAGCCCACTTGACAAGACAGGGCTCCTTTTTTTTTTTTTTTTTTTTTGCATTATGCACAAACAATGCAGATGTAAGGCCGTCTATTTTACGGTTCACTCTGGTGTTATCGTAGTTTTCCCCTTAAATATTTCCCTGTCTCTGGTCGGGAAGTGCTCTTCTAGCACCATCAGCGCCATACCGCTCCTGGATGCTGCGCTGGAGTACGCATGCGCACCACAGTGGAATTACTGCACAGCGCACTCTAAGTTGGATTTTCTCTGTCTTCACGGAAACCAGAAAACATAAAAGTATGGAGATCTTTAGAATACGAGAAAAGGGCTTTATGCGCGTCTGGACGTTCCCCGTGATAATGGCTATGGTGTGTGCGCAAAGGTAAGTCTGATCCAAAAGCTCTCCTCACTTCATATGGCTGTCTGTACTCTACACACATACACACATACACACACACGCACGCACGCACACACACACACACACACACACACACACACACACACACACATACACATACACCTAAAATGATCTCTAAGGATACAACTGAATCTAACGGTTTATTTTCCCTCTTTACAGTGTCAATGATCCAAGCAATATGTCTATCGTAAAAGAAACTGTTGATAGACTATTGAAGGGATATGACATTCGCTTGAGGCCAGATTTTGGAGGTAAAGCACGTTTTTAATTAGGTTTATTATGTCAGCCTTTTAACATCACCTCTAAACTTTCATATAGTTAAATCATAAGCGCGCCACGATGAAGAATTACGCTCTAATACGTCCCAATTATTTCAGGTTTGGATATGATCTGAACACTTGGTTTCACTTGTTTTAAAACAATCGCTTATCGACGTTTGATTAGTGGTGCTTCGCAAAGTTGACGAATTCATTTATAACATGTACGTTTTATCCTGCATGTGGTTCTTCTGATTTGCACATATTAATAAGTAAGAGCAATATCAGTAAACACTAAACAGTGATGATCATGATGATGAATATAAACTGGGAACTTAACATACTGAACGATCATATTGAAATCAGTGTGTTTGGGAATCTTTGGTTTAGTTTTCACCACATCCTGGATGCTATCAGGCTGATATTGAGTTAATAAAGGCTCATGCAATTTATCTCAGTGTGCAAAACAAAATCAATTAGCTGTATACTCATTGGTATGATTTGGTTTGGTTTATAGGTCCTCCAGTGGGAGTGGGGATGAATATAGACATAGCCAGCATAGACATGGTATCAGAAGTGAATATGGTAAGTGTCATCATGCTGTCCTGTTTGAGACACATTTTTAACCCCCCCCCCTTTCCCAGGCTCTCTGTTCCAGGTAAGTTATATTTCATTTGAAAAGTTATAGATTATAAATCCATTAGCTTTCATCAAATTATTTCAATGAACAGTATGCCACTACATCCGTGAGTGTGTACTTCATATCAGTGGTTCTTGTATGATAATTTTGCAGTAAATTGTCTGTAATATTCATCAGAGATTGTGCATAACAAAACTTTTCAGAGCATGTATTACCTTTTATACTCAGTATTCACATATGGACATGAATAATGGCAAGGAAGAGCTAATGTGGTTTCTATGGCAACAGATTTCCTTCTGCAAATGAACTGAATGTTTTTGCTGGGATTTATGAAATAACAAAACAAGTAGATGCCAACAATAATTTATCCATCTTGGTTTTTTATACTCTATCTACCCTTATGGTTATCTGGTAGAATCCCCCCCACACCCCTCCCTCCTCCCCTCCCCTCCCCTCCCTCCCCTTAGATACAAGAGCATCCCCTAGTGATGGCTCTGAAGTACAACATGAAGTTTTGTGTTCGGGGTCTGGTCAAGTGAGGTGATATTCATAACAATAACTGAGCACTGGTAGTGTATTTTCAATACACCAGGACCTGGCTGCATTGTATTTTGAGTTATTGTTTCTGTTGTTCTCAAAATAGCCCAGTGATATTCACTATGAGTTACTCATAGTATTGATTTTGTTCACCCTGCAGACAGAGAATACAAGGTTTGAGAAGTGAATGTGTGATCATTTGCTTGCTTTTAGTCTTTGCAATTCCATCACACAATAATTATTAATGTTTTAAGCAACAGTGCACGCATTCATTAGTACTGTGAAGATGTCTTTAGGACAAAACAATGATTACGATTTATGCAGTTGATGTCTGAGTCTGAGTGTGTTTGTCTGAGTGAGTTCATTTGTGTGTGTCCGCAAGCTTAAATGATGTCATTACTAGGCCAAGAAAGCGAAAAAGCACAGATCACTGCTCTAAACCCTTTCACATTTTCCTGGCTTGGAACTTGCACGCATTCATTTGGATTAAACATTCTTTTCCACTGGATAAATAGCTAGAGCGAGTGTCCAAATCACCATGAACCTTGATGTCATGCAGCTCCCTGTGGCAATGGGGAATTTTTGGTATTGGCACTTGAAGCAATGTGTCAGCACATCTTCATAATGGGAGAAGAGGAGTTGGCCAGGCTTTCCTCTCTGAATAAAAAATAAAAGCTTAAATTCCTCACTTTGCAATATTTTGCCTTTGTTTTAGAGATTTTTTTATGTTCTCTGACTATTTATATCTTTCCCTTCTTATCTGTTAAGCCTGATTTTGTGTAATCTCTGCCTCTCCTATACACTGTAAACAATTTCAACCCACTAAAATTGAAAGCTGAATTGGTGCCTTGATCAAACTGGTTTTAAAACCTGCAGTGATGAGGTAATTGCACTCTACTACTTTGAATTTAAATATTGATTAAACTCATTAAACCCATTAAATGTAGTTGAAATAACAGAAATTATTCAGTAATAGTAATGTATGGGGTAAAAAAAAAAAACGTTGCTGAAACATAATGAAAGTATTTTCACAGTATATGTTGGTGCATTTTGAATTGTTTGATAGGCTTTAGGTCAGTGTGGCATCAAAGTTCACTATATTAAAATGTGATCCCAACCCCCTGCCCTCCCCCTTTTGATTTTTAAGACTTAAGACATTATATCACAAGACATTAATGTTTATTACATCACATTCTCAAAGTCATTCCTGAATAGAATTGGACAACCAGCTATGCTCTTATGCTGTTCTTCCTTGTTCTCTGTGTATGTCGGTTACAGGACAATATTAGCAATGTAAATAATTAGAAGAGGCATTTATGATATTATACACATATTCATTCTTGCAACTCTGATCTTTACATCCTTCATGACATTACACCTGTTACACCATTAAAGCTACACTGTGTAATTTTTTAAGTTGATTCTTAGCAAAAAACACTTTGTTCTTTCAAAATGATATGTGCTCATTAATGTGTAATTACTTCTACCAACTAATCAAGTATTCTCGTAAGCGTAGAATCTGGCATTTAGAATATATATACGAGTGAGTCGCTCGAATGGCGGAAGCCATGTTGCGCCTCCATTTTGAAAATACATTAGCCAAAGAGGGACATACCTGGAAATTCAAGCTTCGCCTTTCGCGTTTTTACACTCAGTGGCACCGTGACAAATGCGAGAGGGAGATTACTCGCGACTGCCGGCAGATTTGAAATAATACGGCCACCGTAGGAGTTAAAACGCCCTCGGAATGGGAGGGGCTAGAAAATAATATTCAGTTGGTAGTCATAAACAATTTCACCGCTAGATGGGAGAAAATCTTACACAGTGTAGCTTTAAGTGCATGAGACAACAGAAGCATTACTGTACTATTTACTCATTCAAGCATATACAGTGTCACAAAACTGTTCACCAGTTCACTCATTCACTATTGTATGGTGCATGTCAATGTAAATGAGTGAATTCATACATGGCTGTAGACACTATACTCTAGAGTTGCATGAATGCAATGTCATGTTCAAGACGTCGCACTACTTCAAATCTAGTCTCACAGTTCACAGTTCAGTTTTTTATTAGCTTTTCTGATTGAATTTCAAACCACACATTAATGGTTTTGTCATATCACAGCTACATGGATTAGGGTCAAATAAGCCAAAAAATAAATCAAAATAAAACTAATACATCAGCATGTTTAGACAATTTTTTGCATTCATTTAAAGAACTAGCATCCTAATCTTCTCCACTCCAGTTTATTCCCTTGTGAATCATTGAACATAACTCTCGACTCTCTGGAATTTGAAGTAGACTTTTGAAATATACCGCTTCCACCTGTGTTATTTTGTTAGCAGAGCAAACATTTTCTCCATTGCAATTATATATGAACTTATATGAGGCTTGCTCGGAATAACACTCCTGGAGCTGGGCCGAAGCAAAATGTCTCTATGCTTTCAATTTATAGCCCTATATTGTTTCTGGCTCATCCAATTCTGTTCACTTACATGGTCACATGTCTCCATCATCAAAGGTCCTCTGCACCTCCCACAGTAGGTGTTAGATGATATTGTAGGTCTGTCCAGAGAGGAGAGCAAAGGTCAGACATGGCCGCAGGCAATATGACTCGCTGACATAGACTTGCAAAAGCTTCTTGACATTAACAACCTGCCATTTTCTGGGAGGCAGTTAGGGGTGTGGTTGTAGGGAAGGTTGTGCCCCCAACAGCGCCTTCGGTGTGTGTGATTCACCAAAGGACAGATGAATGCAAACAAAGAGTGAAACAGAGACTGAGTGCTGATGAATGGTCTTGCAGCTTCTAGGCTGAAGTGAAGCCTGATGCGTTTTGATCTTAGGTGCAGATTGATGTTTGCAGTGCAAACATGTGATTTTTTTCTGCATGTCTTCACTGCAGTCTTTGTTCTTACCATGACCTTGACCCATAGGAAAGAAAAAAGACAAATGAGATCTCAGTTATTTCTCCTAGACATCAATGAGATAGAGAGTGACTATGAAGTCCCCCAAAAGAAGTCTTAGCAATGAGCTTCTCATCAGCTTCTCTTCCAATACTATGCTATCCACACGTTCTGTTATTTTACCAATACCTCTTGTTTACAACTTTATGATTACAAAAACAGAATTTACTACTTATCAAAGTTAAAATAGAGCAAATAGACCCCATCAGTCCATAACGGTTTCCAGAAGAGGTTAATGGTATTATAAGCACATCAAAATATTCAGGAAACCAAGAGGCTGAAAGCTTAGTGTGAGTGTTTGAGGATGTTGGAATCCATCCCAATCTTTTTTTAGCCTATTTAAAAAAGAAGAAACGCATAAATCCTCAAATTTTCAAATGTTCATCTATTTGTAAAGGAATGCTGATTATAATATGCTAGATTGATGATTTAATGTGCCACATATCCTATGACATGCCATTGTGGTGACCTCTGCCTTCTCTGATTGAAAAACATGATAATTTGTGAGCATGAAATGGGTGATGTTCTAGGATGAGTGGCGTATCTGTTCTAACTGAAGCATGCACTGGTTTTGTGTGTGCTGTTGACCCAGCTGGACTGTGCTGTTTCAATACACTTGAGATAAGGAGCATATTTGCCTCTCTAACATACAAACTGCTGGGCACTCTGTGTTTTTTTATTTATTTATTAAATTAAGATAGCTGTTAACTATAGAAAAACTTCAGATGATAGAGCTGCATCGTCCTGTGTTGTAATGGAAATAAATGAAATGCTCTTTTCAAGCACTTATAGAATCAGCTTCAACCTCTCAGTTCTCTTAATTCTCTCTTTTTCTGACGGCCCATGGTCAAGCATTAAATAACTTGAATTTTGGCTTTTAGTTGTGGTTAGTGATTTCTAGTATATATGTTTGTTTTCTAAAACAGAATGTCCATTGTGAAGACAATGAAATCCAGCAGCTTTTAATGGGCTTGCGTTTGGAAAGAAGCTTTGCATTTACTCTTGAAATATTCTTCATAAAGTGTGTTGTAAACTTCTAACCCTGTGTATTAAACTCATTTACTTAATTTAGTCGGAACCACTTATTGTACAGAAGTATTCAAACTTTAAAGGGCACCTATACAAAGTTCACGTTTACATGGTGTTTGAACATAAATGTGTGTTGGCGGTGTGTGTACACAACAACACTATAATGATCAAAATCCACCCAGTGCTTTTTTTAAAATCCTCATAAATCATAAGCAGTGTCTCAGAACAAGCCGTTCTCAGATTCTGGGCAATGTGACGTACTTTTGCACAGGCCCCTCCCACGACTGTTGACTGAGACTGCAGTTTTAGCATAGACCCGCCCTGAGGGAACTGTACACAGTCCAACAATGTTTTGACGCCGGAGCAGCTGTAGACAAGAGTGTCTTCTAAGCGATTGAGGTGTGTTGTTGGATGTAAGAATGAATATACTGTAGCAGTCTTCATTTGGTCTCGTTGTTACTCGAGGATGGATCTGTACCAACTGTTCGTGATCCAGCTTACAGCCTCCGGATCGACAGGCCTAACGTTACTGATCACGGCAGTAATGAAAGGGAGAGCGCGCACTTTATTACAGTTAAGGGTTGTTTTACGGATATAAAGCTTACCAGTTTATTAAGCACCCCCTGAAAAGGTGTGTATATGTTTGTTTACTGTTAGTTGTAATGAGTGTTTTGTGTAATTCGCTGTGGATGTTGATGATAATGAAAGGGAGAGAGAGAGTTTATGGATAAGACTTTAATGCACACTTCTTGTACTGTGTCTATTCAGCTCTTACAGTGATTTTCTGGAGTAAAACTGACGCCTCATCTTTTGTGTGATGTACAATAAACTTTTTTTTGGTCATCATTCGGATGGGGTCCGCTACAGCAGGCTTGTATTAATAGTGGATCAAAGCAGATGACAAATACGTTATAATCGTAATTAAACTAAACTTCACCTGTTCTAATTTCCATACAGCATATATTCTCTGGCTCTGTTGTCCGTCTCCGAGTCGAAATGAACACCGCTACTGAGAGTTTCTGTTTTGATATTATCATTCCTTAGCCTGGAAAGCCAGACCCACATCAAGATGTTGGGTCTGGGAACACACCATTGGCAGGGCTCAATCCGAGGGGCGGGATAAACGGTTGTCTTTCAAATTCCCTCTGCACGCAATAGGATTGCGCTACAACCAATCACCAGCGGAGCTAGTTGATAGATTAAACGTTTTGCTGTATCCGGTTGACAAAACTCCGAACACATCTTCCTTTTTAAGAATGACTTCAGTGCCGTTCTTTGTTCTTTTCTCAAAGAAAAGCTTAACTCCAAGTCTTCCAGAGTCGCGGCCAAAGCCGATTCAAAAGACCGCTGTTCGCCAGCAGCAGCAGCCATTCTTTGTTTTCAAGTAGCTGGAAACTCACGCGGAACCGTCACAACTCTGCCATCATTATGTTAAGCCCGCCCACCGACTCTATACACAATGTGATTGGCCTGACTAGATTTTGGTTTGTCCAGCTCGCAAACCAACGGAGAGTTGCTAGACGACCCTGGCTGCAAATTACATTTGCTGCCGCTAGGGTGTGTCTATATTTCTAGGCTAATCATTCCTGACACTGAGCATGAGCTCATGGGTGCCCTTTAAATGATCTAATGTAGAATTAAAATTAAAGGTGATTCTTGTTTGTAAAAACACAATTATATTAATACGTAACATAAAAGCCTAAATGATAAACTTGCATAAAACACGAGTGTTTCCTACTGGAAATTAAAATCTAGTTAAGCACGTGTTAATATGCTTGACAGCTGCGGGTGGTTGGTGCTGCCCAGCTCAGCCCACTCAGGTTACAACATCACTAATTATTGTGGAAAAAAGGCAGAACACTAATGTATATCAACAAACCCAGAGGTGTACCAATTTTAACCTTCATCTTTTGACACCCTTTATGCTGCCTTTTGTGGTTTTGCCTTTAATGTGATACTGCAAGTCTTTCCTTCTCAGCATTTTTACTATTCTCAATCTAGCTAAAATGTTATGAGTTTATTAGATAGCATTAAAATAACTCATATTTCACTCATGCTAACCTCTTTTGCTATTATTGATGTCATGGATATTTAGTTATATGAATGACAGATCATCTTTTGTACTGCTCTGTATTATACAGGGATTGTAAAATAACAGTTTTCATGTTTGACATTTTTAAATGTGTTAATCTTTCATGAACAGTTTTTTGACAGTTTTGGACATTTCTGAAAAGTCTCAGTTGGCTCATTTGTAGTCCCTCTCCATATACAGCTAAAACAGATAGGCACATACAATTACATGAACGGAGTGGAGAATACATAAAACATGACAAGTAGTTACCATACAGACAAAGTTACGTACACTTCTGATGGCAGATTGCATACATTATGATGACACTTATGGCATTTGATGCACTTGATGTTAGATTGAATGCCTGTACTCAAGAAAATCTATGATCCATTTCAGGTGTCATGTAACATCTACTTAGAAACGTAATACATGATGGAATTGTGTGTTATATTATTTGAGTGAACACTTTATAACATACCCAAAGAGGTTTGCTGGCAATGCTTGTAGATTTCAGGTACCACTCTTACCAGTCTTGGAATTGTACTACCTCCAGACATTTATTGATGACTACCCTAGTGAAAAAACCTTTACCAAAATGTTTTTAAAATTAATTTATTTCGTCCTTTATTTCATCCACGCGTGACCTTTCCAGCGTGATGACGTAATGTGTGGCGCATCTCAGAGATAGTACAAGACGGTCATTTGTGGTTAAAAAGTATATTTGTTTTTAGAAAATGACAGATCGTTTCACTAGATAAGACCCTTATTTCTCGGCTGGGAACGTGTCGAGCCTTTGAAGCTGCATTGAGACTGACATTTGGACCTTCAAACCGTTGGTTGCCATTGAAGTCCATTATATGGAGAATAACCCTGGAATGTTTTCCTCAAAAACCTTAATTTCTTTTCGACTGAAGAAAGAAAGACATGGACATCTTGGATGACATGGGGGTGAGTAAATTATCAGGAAATGTTTATTAGAAAGTGAACTACTCCTTTAACTGAACAGAGCATAGACATTTTAAGAAAGAAATCATTTACCTGTTGAAAGTATGTTGACAGTCTGTTTAGTAACTGTAGTTGTATATAGCTGAGCTCCAGAAAATCAGTAATGAGGAGGCTTTGACAGTTACAGATTTGAAAAACAAAAAGGCGGTGATAAAGAACCCTGAACTCTAACACAAAGAACCATTTCAACATATAAAGGGTTCTTCAACGATACAGTACTAAATAGAACTGTTACTACGTGTAAAGAACCTTTAAAGAACCATCTTTTTTAGAGTAGTTACAATTTAGCAGACTTTAAGTGTACCAATTTAGTATACCAAAAATAACAATTGCAGGGTATTTATATTAAGTACATAAATATGTAAATGCATTTGTAGTATACTTAGCATACAATAAATGTATTTCAAATAGCTCAGTCAACATGAAGGATGGGGGTGCATCCAAACACTGCAGGTGTTTTTCTCTTCTCCGTAAATAAATCTTGTAGCAAAGCTACAGCAAGCATTTTTCGGTGGTGGAAATCTTTGTCGTTGTGGAGAGCGCAGTGCATGGTTGCATAGTAACGACAGACGCCACGGCAAATCGGACCGAATCTTACTATTAATAATAAAAGATAAGCTAATCATGTGCATTGTAAATGTCAGTAATTTATCTTTTTTGACTCATTCTTTTTATAAAAAAAAATATTTAAAGGCTGAAATTGTAACGGCACTGGCAGGAATGAAGCGGAGAGTGAATCCAATTGCAAGCACTTTAATAAACAAACAAGTAATCCAGGGTACACAACAGAACACTCAGAACACTCAGAACAGGAATCGGGAACTCAGGACGGGAACAAAGAGACAACAGCAACCATTACAACATGAAGAACTCACAAGGACTGAACTAAAACACAGGGCTTAAATACAAGGGAACACAAGCTAACAAGATAACAAGGGGGCGTGGTTAAACTGAAACACCTGGGAAGACTAATCAACATAACGGGGAACAGCTGAACATGGGACAAAACACATGGCAGGATCACATGACAAGCAGGGAATTACATGACAGACAAGAACAAGGAACCAGACACAAACCCACACCGTGACATAAATATGTGAGGTTTATCTTTTTATAAAACCTTTTTTGTCAAAACTTGATTTGAACTTGATGCATGTCAGTAGATAACGTTTAAAATCTGGCTATCATTTTTAATGTTATTATTTTAATGTTTATGTAAACAAAAAGTACATATTGATGCTAATTTTATTTGTTATTTGCTGGTTTTCGACATAAAACTTGGTGAATTGATTTCATTGTGTAGTATTTATACTTTGTGTAGTATTTATTCTGTGATAACCGTGATCATTTTTGTCACTATAACCATGAAATGAAATGTTCATGCCATTTCATCTCTAATTATGATCAACTAAAAAATAATCTCTGATTTATGTTTTGTCTCTGACATTTAAGGGTGACATATTTAGGCCTACAAAAACTCTTTTAGGTCTAAAACAGTTTTGATAGTTGTTAATATGAGAGTTATGAGACATTATTTAAGAGATTTAAGTATTGCATTACATGAGTAGCTCTCGGCCACTTTCCTTTTTAAAAAGTAGCTCTCAAATGAAAAAAGGTTGGAGACCCCTGCTATAGGGTATAGCTTTGTACCATCAGGTTGATGTAAATTCAGCATCAGTTTAAAAGATAAACTCTTCAGTTCAAATCGCCTAAATGGAGGACTATTTTCTGAAATAGTAGGCATTAAACAGCACAAAAGCTATTGAGAGCCAATTAGACATTGCAGATATTGTGAACTATGTGTTTTGGGGGTTTTGCTTCCCTGGATTATACAGTAGCTTAATATGGTCATATAATTGATCCCTTCTGTATAATGTATTTTTAATTTAAACAATAAGAGTGGTGGTTGAACTGTGTGATGGGCTTTTGGTGTTTGTGTTGGTGAGCAGGCGTTACGGAGAGAGAAATAGGCTGGGGTGGACTGCTGAAGAACAAAATATGGAGAACAGTAGTAAGTGAGGAAATTAAATTCCAGAGAAGAGAGATAAACCTGAGAAACTTGAATACACTTATACCATTTATACTGTTTGGTATCTAATTACTCTCTGCTCACAAGACTCCAATATACCCATGTAGTAGATTTCTGTAGTATTGAATATACTTTGAGCTTCGGCATCTGGTTTGGCATTATACTTGTGATGGCCTTTTAGAAAAAACGTTCATTTCGGAGCGAGTTTGGTTTGCAACTATCCTTCATAAGCACCATGTGCAAGATGGAAAAAGCAGCAACATATAGGGTGAATTTCAAGTAAAGTGCATTATTTAAAAGGATTGTTCACCCAAAAATGAAAGTTCTGTCATAATTTATTCACCCTCATGTTGTTCTAAACCTGTATGATTTTTTTTTCTGCTGTGCACAAAAGAAGATATTTTTGACATTCTTTAAAATATCTTCTTTTGTGTTCGGCAGACAAAAGAAATTCATACAGTTTTGGAACAGCTTGAGGGTGAGTAAATTATGACAAAATTTGCATCTTTGGGTGAACTATTCCTTTAAGCTTGATTGCACTTTGCTCAATGAGTTTACATTTTAAGAGCATAACAGTGGTCTTTAATTAAAGAGACACTATTTCTTTAAATTATAAAATAGGTCCCTTTCGAGGAACAACGTTGTGTCAGTTGCTGATGCTATGGGAACGCCTTCAGCGTGACCAGTGTCTGAAGCACATGTGAAATCACGCCAGTACAATGGCTATGGCAGTCACATGACCAGTGTAGGGGGTAGTGCATTACAAGTAGTGCGAGTTACGTAATCAGAATGTAACTACCCTAGTGAAAAAATATATTTGAAATATATTCCCTTTTTTCAATAGTATATTGCACATATACCAACACAAATTTTACTATCTTTAAATATATTAAAAGTATATTAGCATCATGCTTTTACCTATTTTCACAATCAGTGGCGGTTCTAGACCACAGTAACTGGGGGGGCCAGGCAGGGGCCACTTGTGCTTTTAGGGGGCACACCTTTAACATTCATCTTAACCTATTTTCAGTATTATTTCAAGTCATTTTTCACCATGTCATGTATGACTGCAATCTCTAGAAAAAGCTAATCAATTATATTAGCTAAGCTAATAAAACAATTTCAATTCAAATGAATGTTTCATTATGTTTAATTGTAGTGTGATATAATGATCAATAATAACACATTTTTAGCATCTAAGCACATCTAGGCACTTTTTTTACACCTGGGGTGGGCGATATGGCAATAATATCATATCACAATTTTTTTTTTTTCAGGAAAATCACGATTTATCACGATTCTTTTTTCATGTTGGTTTTACTATTTTGCAAGTGACTGAGCATTACAGCCAAACTAATTTCTCTATTTTAAAAACAAAGCCTTATAGGTAACAAAATATAAAATAAAAAAGAGTGGCAGACATTTAGGCCAAAGTGGCGAAGATAAAAATCTTTGTCATTATTTTCTTTGTTATTAAAAATTAAGAACAGAGATACATATTACACATACACAACTTAATATACAAATGAAATAAACTGCTTTATTTTTTCAGCTATAGGTGTATTTAACAGTATGAGAAAGTAATTAAATGAACAAATATGAAAATAAAACACAACAGACTTAAAGTTCTCAGTCAAGAGCAGTGAATGATTTCCTCTGTGTGTTTTGTTGTTTTATTAACATTAAAGGGATAGTTCTCCCCCCAAAAAGTCATAATTTACTCTCTTAAGTTGTTTTAAACCTGAATAAGTTTCTTTCTTCTGTTGAAAATAAACGTTATTTGAAAGAATGTGAGTAACCAAACAGTTGATGTACCCCTGTGACTTCCATAGTATATATTTTTTCCTACTATGTATGGAAGTCAATGGGGACCAGCAACTGTTTGGTTTTGGGTGAACTATCTCTTTAAGGACAAGCGGCAGCATGTTTATTATTAGGGCTACTGTCTCTTTAAGAACTGCACGCGACGCATCTAATATACACGCATATGACAAGCAGATTTTAATTAATTTTCTCTGTTTGCTTTCACTTTAGGCATAACCAACTTTGTTTATGTAAACAATGTCTGTATTTGACAGTATTAGCGCAATATAAGACTCAAAAGATAACTTAGTCCCTCCAGTAACAGGCTTTTAGTGCATGTGCGCGTCGAGTGTACGCGCTCAGTAAAGCGCATGTTTGAACAGCGCATCAGCAGCGAATGACATGTTTAACCGGCAAGGCTTTAAAGCACATGCAAATAATGAACTTTTGTGAACTGCAGTGTCCCGTTCCTCTGCGTTAACATTTGATGTGAATATACGTCGTGCTGCAGTGTAGCCTATAGATGAAGGCGCCGCAACTGAATAAATACGCAGTTGTTTGGTGTGATTTTACGATTCCAAATTTAGGGGGGCCAGAGGGGGGGCCAAGCTTGTTGACACAGGGGCACTGGCCCCCCCGGGGCCCCCCCCTAGAACCGCCACTGTTCACAATACAACTTTTAACACACTTTAAAATAATTGTACTTTAGTATATTTTCTAAATATATATTTTAGAAAAATATACTTGATGTGAAAATTCAGTTTCACATATTCAGCAAAAATTAATTAGATAAACATCGCATTTGTGTTTCATTTTTAGTTTTTATTGCTGAAATGTTGAACTTTCTTCTCCTGCATCCTATTCTTCTGCAATCCAGAATGGTAGCACAGCTGAAAGGATTGTTTGAACTGTGCTCTCTACTGTACAGCCGTGAATTTGCATTTCCTTCAGCCTGAAGGTCCTTGCTAGCCTGGTTAAAACCAGACCCTTCTCAGTTGAAACTGAGTATAGGGTCTGGGGAAGCTATGTAGACAAATCATTTCCAAAGGGGCGTCACCAACCGACGTAGCTCAAATTCCTCTGGCCGCAATTGGATAGTCATAAAACCGATCAGATCGATGAAGGAGATGACGTATGCTTCGAGTGTTGTTCTTTGCTCCGGTTTTAACGAAAACGGTAAGTTTAAATCGCTCAAAACAGACGCGATAACTGATTCGTTTATATACTGTCTATGATTCGAACGAGTGATGTTCCACGGCGGCATCCATCTTTGTAATGAAATCTCCTTCAGCGTCGCTGCGCTGTCGTCATCATGTAAATCCCTCCCCAAACGTTTCTGATTGGTGCCACGATTTCTGCGGCACAGAAATGAGTTTGAATGGGCTCTTCTCCAGACTATCCTGGAGAGAGAATTAAAATTCGCCGGAAGTAGTCTGGGTTTTCCCAGGCTAGGTCCTTGCACACTGAGTCAGAAATTTACGAATGCGTTTTTTCGTATTTGTTATTCGGTGGCTCTGAATTGTCAAAACACCTCTCTAAATGCTTGCTATGAATGAGAAAAACTCAGAAAATCGAACCCGATCCAAATTTTGTTATGACGGATTTTTTACGACGTATTTTACAAAAGTTTCGAAGCCAGTGTGTAAACGTCACTGACAACGTGAGATCATATTTATTTTGTAATGTGCGAAAATTTTGGACGTGAATTTCGGACTCAGTGTGCAAGAACCTTAAGGCCGTGTGTCCACCAAAGCGTTTTTAAAATGAGTGTGACGAGGCGCTGGGCGTTTTTTCCAGTTTTTTACAGGTCGCTGAGAGTTGAAGAATGTTCAACTTTGGGTAAACTGCAGCGCTCATCACTGTCACTTTTTACCCAACCATCCAATCACAGTGGAGGAGGGGCGGGACTAATACCACACCGACCAACCGCCACATTCTGCTTGTACAACGTCAACAGATGACAACAACAAGCATAATAACGGATCAAAATAATTTAAAACAAGAGCAAGAGAAAATATGTTACATTGTATCGGCATTTTAATATAGAATCAACACAGAAACAAAATATGTGTGAAATGAGATACTAGTAACACTTTCACGGATATTCCGTATTATAACAAGCAATGCGTCTCAACTAAAAAAAATGCTGTGCTGCCAAAACGCTCTCTAGCGCCCTCAGCTGGGCATTTTCAGCAGAGCGCCTAACGTTTTCAGCTGGCTAAAAACGCTTTGGTGGACACACGGCCTAAGGCTTAAATCATTTCACTTTTGGTGTAAAAGGGCCTTTACATTTGCCAAAAAAAAACCTTTTGATTTGTTTTGTTTAAAAAAACAAAACAAAAACAAAAAACAAGCAAACCTAGCCCAGGTGAGAAAACTTAAAATGTAACACATTACTTTCCATAAAAAGTAATGCAATTTGGTACTTTTTAGGGATTGTACTTGTACTTTTTGTACGGCATGTCTACAAAAGGGCGACTGCATTAAACATCATCAGATTCTTTATTTTCAGAAAGTGCTATATGTGTCTTGTGAGTCTTAGTTATTTTTCTGTCCAAAATGATTTAAAAAGATGGAAGTGAAAAAACAGCGTTTTAGAAAGTGCGCGTCAGTGTCCCCACTTATTACGGGCGATGATGCACACAATCTCTGTGTATTGTTTAGGAGCGGAGCACGCTCAGTCAGCTCTCGAGGGAGCACTCACTGTGATCGCTTTGCAGAGAGGAAGTTCCTCTCCGGTCTGGCTCTCCTCTTGGCGACTTCCGTCGTGGGGGTCGCAAATGGAGCTGGTGGAGGAGTTTGAGACGGGTATGTCCCTTTCTCTGAGAGACTTGCATATGGCTCTGAGGAGCTAGATGTAACAGGAGTTGAGGCAGACATTATCTACAAGCCTGCCTCCATTTGCTCCATGTACGAGGAGCTGGTAGAGATCATGACCTGTGCCTCAGTCGCTCCAAGGAAATCTCTCCAAGCAGACTCTCCCCTTTGTGAGCCTTCCATTTCTCTCCAATCTCCATGCTGAGGTGTCAAGATCATGGGGTAACCTTATTTGCTGCACATGGGGACCTCCACCACCTTGAATTATTCAAATGTGGAGGGACTACGTGGTGGTAGGTCAGGCTGGTGGAGAACGGTTTGACCTAAAAATATCAACATTGAAACTACTGCGGAAAAAAAGACACCTACATCTTGGATGCCCTTGAGGTAAGCTAAAACATACCAAAATTTAATTTCAAAGTGAACTATCCCTTTAAGGTTGAACCACTGTAGTCACATGGACTATTTTAATGATGTCTTTACTACCTTTCTGGGCTTTGAAAGTTGTAATGACGTTGCTGCCCATGGCTGGTTCATCAAAAATATCTTAATGTGTGTTCCGAAGATGAACGAAGATCTTGGGTGAACTAACCATTTAAGGCACCAGTAACCAGTAATTACCAGTAATTTGGTAAAGTGTCCTTGGGTTCTTGAAAGGCGCTATATAAATAAAACATATTATTATTATTAGTATTAAAACATTGTGAATTGGAATGCTCTAATTGTAATCTTGCATCCTATGTAGGACTAAGTAGCATACAAATGTATTAATTACTTCATTCAGATTACCTGTGTAATTACAGCAGCACTGCAGTGCTTCCCCTCAGGATTTGATCAATATTTTTTTGTATTTATTGTATACAAGCCTGGATGAAAGTATTGATCATATGCAAACACACTTAAGTGCTTTTTAATCATTATTGTGCAGGCGAAATCATTGTGTGAATCATTAGAGAAAGCTACCAGAAAATGCATGCTAGGGAACATTTCAAGACATTGACTTGCAATGGTTAGAGGCAAGTATTTGTCTGAAGTGTTTAAGAGAGGCCTGTCAGTCGCACTTAGCAACTGAAGTGAGCATATTTGCTTGATACAAAATATGTTATACAAGTAAAACACTAGAAATTATTTCTGTCTGGATTTCAAACTTAAGTATTATAAAGAAGTCAAGAATGGGGATAAGACAAAGAAGATGCCAAAATGTGTAATTTTTTATGTCCCATCTAGGGGTTGGGATGTGACATAAAGGTGACAAAGCCAGCAGTGCATCTTACATTTCATTTGTTACTCTAAAAACATAACTTGGTTTAGTAACATAAATAAATAAATTAAAAGATAAAAAAATAAAAAAAATAATGAGAGAAAAACTGAAACAATGGAATAAACTTAACAGGAAGCAAAAACTTCAAAAGTGGGTTAAGACAGAACATTAACTAAAACAGAAAGATAGGCGATTACACCAATATTACTACTACTAAAAGAAAATGTTATACAACAGCATTTTACACATTTTCTAGTAACAGTAATATTTTGGAGCAGCAACACACAATGCAAGCAGCTCAGACTAGCCAAACACATGGCCATACATGGCTCTCTCTTCTGGTCAGCAAACTTTTAAGGAGGAGAGTATCAACAATCGACCAGTCCTCAGCAACATTCACTCCAGCTCACCATCTCATTAGCAAATCATAAGAAAGGAGACTTGGACAAAACAGACAGGGGTAAAGGGAGAGAAACATACAGTCATACACAGCCATCTTAACCCTCTGGGGTCTGAGGTGTTTTTTGGGCCCTGGAGCGACATTTGTGCTTATTTCTGTTACTTGTGACATTTTCATGGCTAAAGTCTGATTACACTGTATTCAGCACAAACTCTGCTACAATAATATATCAGCAGCATGTATGTAAAAGCTTGTAAAAAGCTTGAGTTAATGACATTTATGCATGGTTTGTGAAAAAACAAAAACAAAAATGTCACTGAAATAAGGTCATGAAACCCATACGGATTATTGCTTCACAAGACTTTTGATAGTTGTATCACATAATTGTTTTAATTTTACCATGTTCATGTACAGAGTATCATGTGAATGTTTAAGACTCATCAGTGGCATCTGGTCCCTGTAAAAAAAAAAAAAAAACCAATAAAAAACCCTTCCTGATTCTCTGAATATCAAGAACAACTATAGGGCTGCACGATTTTGGGAATACATTTGAGATTTTTCTGGTTAAAATTGCGATTTAAAATGTACAATCAATCAATATATATATATATATATATATATATATATATATATATATATAATGAACACCATGTTTGTTGTGCCTTGTAGGCATATATGTGTAGGGCTGCATAAAATAATAATAACAATAGCATATAGCAGGCGGCCTATAAATCGTTAATAAGGAACACTTCAGTAACACTACACAAGAGAAAAATATATGGATTATCATATGTTACTTCAAATGTTTCCATTCGACGTTATGAAATGGGATTGGAGTAAAAACATGAAGCCTAATGTTTGGCGCGTTTTGCTTTTCAAACGCACAATGTAAAGTTTATACAACAATAACATGCTTACTATTATGAGTGGAAATGTCTTACCTTAAAAAATCTTCTCATCTTCAAATCACGTTCTTCTAAGGCCCCGGTCACACCTAACGTGTTTTTTGCAGTGATCGCCTTTTTTCAATTGTTTTCCTATGGCAGTGAGTGTTCTGCGCGCTGTTTATGCGCCCCGGGCGCCTCGCATTTTACCGCCTGCTGCGCCTCGCGTTTTTGCAGTTGAAAAAAAAGCAACTCCGAGCGGAAAAAGCGCCCGACGTCATCGCATTTTTTTCCACTGTCCAATCGAATGAATGGAGAGGCGGGCCTTCCGTTGTAGTGATGAAAGCTACAGTTGCTTTGAACACCTGCAGAGTGCGATGATGGAGGATAAACTTGTGGTGCTCTCGCGGGTTACCAGGAGCTTAACGACTTCACGAACCGTAACTACCACAAAGTTAACAGAAAGTAAATAAAGTTAATAAAAGGCTGATTTGATGTTTACTTGACTGACAGGACAGCTGTTTCGGTGGTTGTCTAGCAACATAAAAAACGCAGCGCACTGCTCGTTCTGTGTGATCGGGGTATTGCTGTGCGCCTCGCGTTTTCGAACCTGAAAAACGCGTTAGGTGTGATCGGGGCCTAATTCTTCTGTGGTAATCCAAGGTAAACAGCACAGCACAAAAAGTCTTCCAAACTCGATGAAAAGCAGAGGAGTACGTTACTGGAGTCTCTGATTCTTTGTTTTTGAAGTGATGGGGCGTTTTCAGGTCTGCGGTCCTCCACGTGGACGATTTGCATGTCAATTGCTCATGCGCGCGTGGGTATGGTCACATTAGAGATAATGAGCACGGGCTGGAGAAACTGTACATGTTGCTTTCATACGGATTACTTAAACAGAGAATATTTGTTTTTGATATCATTTACATCATTTAAAAATAGAAGTCTGTGTGACAAACATTTGCTGAGTTACAGGTCATTTTCTGTCACGTTTCAGAATGAACTTCACATTGAGAGAGACGGCAGAACGCGCATCATATAGCGCAGCGTTTATTTTCTTTATTTTACGAAAAACACAACATTTTGTTTTTATTATGTGTACATAAATACAAGAAGACATTTAATTTCAAGTCTCTTTTGCACTGATAAGAAAAAAAGCGACATATCATATCATACGACATAATTTATTTCTATATTTCTGGGAGTTTTCTGCAAATTTTGCTGAAAATATAACAAGTGTGTGGAAATTGTATTTATTTGAAGACTGGAGCAGTTATATAAGGTGTGATTACTTTCATTTGATTACTCATAACATGTGAGCTGCCATTACATTACTTCACAGCTCTAGCAGTGAAATGTCAGCTGTTACATGACCGGGACCAGATCAGACTTCTTGCACTTATGAGGTTTATGGTTGCTAGGAAACAAAGTTGATAGAAACAAGTGTCAGGGAGATTAAACATTCTGTTACATCTTCAGACGCCATCCACTCAGAGTGGAATGATTTGTTGGAGAATCATTGTCTTGAGAATCTCCCTTAATTAAAAGTACATATTTTTCTGAATTATAAGACAAATACACTAGTAGACCTCAATTCTTTGTCTCCTTTAAAATATATTCTTTAAATGGTTCAAACTACAATCAAGTTAATCTATTAAAAAAGTGGTTCCCTTTCGAAGTGGAACTTTAATGCTGCCACATGGAGTTGATATGACATGGGGAACGCCATCAGTGTGACTTGTGTCTGAAGCACATATACCTAACATGCCAATTTCATTTACTGACGGGGAACTGCTGGATATGGTCCAAACCACAGACAGATTGGATCTGGCTTGCAGGCATTAGAAACTGGAAGTCGCTTTGGGTAGACTTGATGAGTGATTCTTGTCAGGCCATGAATGTCCCTCCCCATGAGCCTTCCATTTCTTCCAGAGTGTCACGCTGAAGTGGAGAAGTCTTGGAAGAAACCTTATTCAGCTAGTGTTTTTCCATTCCAACATTCAAATTAAAGACACGCTAGCCAGCTGTTGAAAAGATATACTGGTCAGCTATCTCTCGCAGGGTGAGACATCTTCGCTGAAGTCTTTCAGGTCTTGCCATCTAAACCGCTACAGACCACCAAATGCTTAATTGACAATGGCTTTGTGGCAAGCATACCACGCCGATCTGCTGAGAATTCTTCACATAACTAATGATTTCTCCTGGTGCCAGAACACCACTTCCCTGGTGAAGAAGGCCCAACAACGTCTACACTTCATGAGAAGGCTTAAAAAAGCTGGCATGAGTAAGGTCCTTGATGACGAGAGTTCTGGACAATGGCATTGTGTCCTGCTCTTGTTGCCTCCTTATATATATATATATATATATATATATATATATATATATAAAAGAGTAGGATGTAAACTGGCAAACTGCAGACGGCCTTTCTCTTGTCTGGGACATATCTTCCCTTTGGCTGGCACTAAGAGTCGATGTTAGGCAATTGGAGTTGTGTTGGGCCGTTTAGATTCCCTCTACTTCATTTACCTCCCTCCATTATTACTGTTGGTCTTCAAGTAGGGATGTCGCTCCCCTTTGAAATGGGCTCTACTGGGGCCTGGTTGGAAAATGCTTACAATTAGAGGAAGTTCACCTATGGGGCATCCCTCTTTGTTATCTGTCACATACTATGATCTAATGCTTAAAGGGAAGAATGGAACACTGACCCATAAAGGGACATAGGTAGAGTGCTTTTACTCAAGGCAGGGTTGAGCTGCTCTCCCCCAGTTACATTGGGGACTTTAAGTAGACACCCAATGAATTCCAAGATCCCCTCTGGTTCCCTTGAAGTTTAGAGTCTGGGTGATGAGAGTTACTGGGCACACTACATTACCCTTCTCTATTTTTTTCTCCTTTTCCTGAGTATGAATTGGGATGTAGACTCCCCCTTAGAGAAGTGGAAAAATCAAAGGTTGTAGCCTGAAGAGGTAATCACTGCGGTTTTACAGCCATGCATGCTCCCTTTGGTAAGCTACAGTTTAGTATACCCCTTAGGGTTGAGTAATGTGAACTGAAGTATGGCAGACAATTGGTATGCCCCTGTTTAGTTGCCTCCCTTCCCAACTGTTGTTGGTTCTTAAAGTAAGGTATTTTGCTCCCCTTTGGTTGGGTACTGTGTAAATTCTCTCTAATGATCCATTTTCAAAGAACTTGACAAGTAAAGGTAGTTTTCCTGATAGCATCCCTCCTTGTTATTATAGCACTTTATTTCTTAGATGAGTGAATGGACTCTTTTTGGATTCCGGAGAAGTATCTTTGTTAAAGCAGCGCATGAGCACTCTCCCCTAACTGCTCTAGGATTTTTTAAGTACAGCTGAGGCTCTCCTGTGGTTTCCCTAGGCGTTGAGTTTTGAAGGCGAGAGTCTTTGGCAATTATATTATGCCGCTCTCATGTTTGCATACCTTTTGATCAAGTTATGGGTTGCATTCTCTCCATGAAAGTAGTGGTAATATGGAAGGTTATAGAATATACTCCCTTTGGTAGGCTACTCCCTAAGAGCTTTGTCAAGGTGCTGACATAGCTGAGCCATTTTGCCTCAGAGCTCTGCTCTTTGTCGGTGCATCTCATTGCCATGCCTAGGGCTTGCCTACACATCTCCTTCAGACAAAAGAGTTGATGACGTGTCTTATAGGTGCCCTTTTAATTTCATGGGTGCTCCACTTCTGACATCATGGACTGTCATCAGCCAATGAAAATGGCATGTTTGGTACACTGATGGCATTCACAATAATGCCAACTTCATGCTGCAGCATCTCGTTCTCTTTCTCCTGGAACTGGACTTACATATGTAACATAGACATTATCTATCCAGTAACAATTGTTTCCCGAAAATCTAATTAATTTATCGCACATCTATCGTTTGAATGATGGTTCAACAATAGAACTTAATGACGTAAAGTGGTGGTAATGAGGTAATGGAATAATAACGTATTCGAATTAGTTGGTTCAAAATTGAATGAATTATACCTCATTTCTGTGAACAACAAATAGCTATTAATTTGTATTTTTTATCACTTTTATATGCAACTATATATTTGGTGTACACTTTACTCACATATATGCATTTTGATCAGTAAGCAGCTTTTTCCATTCAATTTCTCTGTGATTCTGCTGTAAATAATGACGATGGCATCTGCAGTTTACTTAGCAATTTTTTTTTCTTTATTGTAATGCTGTTTCTAGATATTTGAGTCCATCCCATGTTATATTGTACATCATACTCTGAGGTTCCACCAGAGGTAGAGCATATACGTCCATGTGCACTTTTGACAAAAAAAAAAAAAAAAAAAACTATATGATTGTACTGCATGTTCAGATCAGCCCTGATCTAAACCCGAGCGGTGTTCAGTTATTGGACTTCTGTGCTAGTTACAGTTTGTCCAAAACGAACACCATGTTCAAGCATAAGGGTGTCCATCAGTGCACGTGGCACCAGGACACCCTAGGCCGTAGGTCGATGATCGACTTTGTGGTCGTTTCATCTGACCTGCGGCCGTATGTCTTGGACACTCGAGTAAAGTGAGGGGCGGAGCTGTCAACTGATCACCACCTGGTGGTGAGTTGGATCCGATGGCGGGGGAGGAGGCTGGACAGACTCGGCAGACCCAAGCGTACTGTGAGGGTCTGCTGGGAACGTTTGGCCGAGTCTCCTGTCAGAGAGATCTTCAACTCCCACCTCTGGCGGAGCTTCGACCAGATCCCGAGGGAGGCTGGAGAAATTGAATCCGAGTGGACCATGTTCTCCACCTCCATTGTCGAAGCGGCCGCTCGGAGCTGTGGCCGTAAGGTCTCCGGTGCCTGTCGAGGCGGCAATCCCCGAACCCGGTGGTGGACACCGGAAGTAAGGGATGCCGTCAAGCTGAAGAAGGAGTCATATCGGGCCTGGTTGGCTTGTGGGACTCCTGAGGCAGCTGACGGGTACCGGCAGGCCAAGCGAACTGCAGCCCGGGTGGTTGTGGAGGCAAAAACTCGGGCCTGGGAGGAGTTCGGTGAGGCCATGGAGCAGGACTATCGGCTGGCCTCGAAGAGATTCTGGCAAACCGTCCGGCGCCTCAGAAGGGGGAAGCAGTGCCCTACCAACGCTGTCTACAGTAGAGGTGGGGAGCTGTTGACCTCAACTGGGGATGTCGTTGGACGGTGGAAGGAATACTTCGAGGATCTACTCAATCCCGCCGTCACGTCTTCCATTGAGGAAGCAGAGGCTGAGGGCTCAGAGGTGGACTCGTCCATCACCCAAGCTGAAGTCACAGAGGTAGTTTAGAAACTCCTCGGTGGCAAGGCACCGGGGGTGGATGAGATCCGCCCTGAGTACCTCAAGTCTCTGGATGTTGTGGGGCTGTCTTGGCTGACACGCCTCTGCAGCATCGCGTGGCGGTCGGGGACAGTGCCTCTGGGATGGCAGACCGGGGTGGTGGTTCCTCTTTTTAAGAAGGGGGACCGGAGGGTGTTTTCCAACTACAGGGGGATCACACTTCTCAGCCTCCCTGGGAAAGTCTATGCCAGGGTACTGGAGAGGAGAATACGGACGATAGTAGAACCTCGGATTCAGGAGGAACAGTGTGGTTTTCGTCCAGGCCGTGGAACACTGGACCAGCTCTATACTCTCTACAGGGTGCTGGAGGGTTCATGGGAGTTTGCCCAACCAGTCCACATGTGCACATTTGGAGAAGGTATTCGACTGTGTCCCTCGTAGCGGCCTGTGGAGGGTGCTCCGGGAGTATGGGGTCCGGCGTCCTTTGCTAAGGGCTGTCCGGTCCCTGTACGACCGAAGCAGGAGCTTGGTTCGCATTGCCGGCAGTAAGTCAGACTTGTTCCCGGTGCATGTTGGACTCCGGCAGGGCTGCCCTTTGTCGCCGGTTCTGTTCATAATTTTTATGGACAGAATTTCTAGGCGCAGCCAGGGGCTGGAGGGTGTTGGGTTTGGTGACAACACGATTTCGTCTCTGCTTTTTGCGGATGATGTTGTCGTGTTGGCCTCATCAAGCCAGGACCTTCAGCATGCACTGGGACGGTTTGCAGCCGAGTGTGAAGCGGCTGGGATGAGAATCAGCACCTCCAAATCCGAGGCCATGGTCCTCAGTCGGAAAAGGGTGGCTTGCCCACTTCAGGTTGGTGGAGAGTTCCTGCCTCAAGTGGAGGAGTTTAAGTAATTTGGGGTTTTGTTCACGAGTGAGGGAAGGATGGATTATTGACAGGCGGATCGGTGCAGCTTCTGCAGTAATGCGGTCGATGTACCGGTCTGTCGTGGTGAAGAAAGAGCTGAGCCACAAGGCGAAGCTCTCGATTTACCGGTCAATCTACGTTCCTACTCTCACCTATGGTCAGGAACTTTGGGTCATGCCCAAAAGGACAAGATCCCGGATACAGGCGGCCGAAATGAGCTTTCTCCGCAGGGTGGCTGGGCGATCCCTTAGAGATAGGGTGAGAAGCTCGGTCACTCGGGAGGAGCTCAGAGTAGAGCCGCTGCTCCTCCACATCGAGAGGGGTCAGCTGAGGTGGCTCGGGCATCTGTTCCGGATGCCTCCTGGACGCCTTCCCGGGAAGGTTTTCCGGGCGCGTCCCACTGGGAGGAGACCCCAGGGAAGACCTAGGACACGCTGGAGAGACTATGTCTCCCGGCTGGCCTGGGAACGCCTCGGTGTTCCCCCGGAAGAGCTGGAGGAAGTGTCTAGGGAGAGGGAAGTCTGGGCATCTCTGCTTAGACTGCTGCCCCCGCGACCCGGCCCAGGATAAGCAGAAGAAGATGATGATGATGTACTGCATGTTAGCTTGGTTAATTTGTTCAAGAGCATGAACTATTTAAGTCCACATGTCATACTAACAAGAAACTATCTAAATGTTCTAAATGTTTTTTTATTAACGTCAACTGCGAGAGCAGTGGAGCACCCGGAGAGTTTAGAGAGCGCTCAGGGTTCGCAACGGTTTATTATGAATGAAGCTTACTTGACAAAAACAGTTCTATGCTTACCTCATTAATACGATCCCACAGCGACACCTAGTGGGCATTGTGAAATTGCAGTGCTTAGTAAGTATGTTCCCACATATTAACTTAATGTCACGTATATGGTGGTAGTTAGTGAAGGCCATGAAACCCATACTGATTATTTCTTCACAAGACTTTTGAAAATTGTATCACGTAGCCTAGAATATTTGCTCCAAAACTATGTGAAAATCACCCTGACTGCTCATTCAGATAAGACAATATATTGATTTAAAATTTCTAAGACGTGTTTTGTGTGAGAAAGCTTTATGCGGGAGGTGTGATCATCTCATTAATATGTATTGGTTTTCACACCTGAGAAAGACAAAGACCCTCCCCTAACGGCCCTATTAGGAGCGATCAGGCCCTGTCATTCTGAGCAACCTTGCACAAATAACGAGGAGATTTAAAAAAGAATGGCTTTTAGATTGTTTGGATTTATTTACAACACAACATAATCCAAAGATACACAACAAATGACAAAAGAGCACATTATTGAAAACAATGATCCAAAGACAGAAACCTTTGTGCCATTCCTAAAAACATTGTACATGCCTTTCATTTCCAAGGTGTTTGATTTTCACTTTACCATGTTCATATACAGAGAGGTGTTTGATTTTCACTTTACCATGTTCATATACAGAGACTCATGTGAATGTTGAAGTCAGCAGGACTCAGTTGCATCTGGTCACTGAAAGAAAAGAAAAAAAAGTGAACATACAGGTATCAAGAGAAACTATATAGGCCTGCATGATTTTGGGAATACATTTTAGATTTTTCTGGTTAAAATTGCTTTTTAAAATTCACAGAATACACACACACACACACAAATGTTTCCAACAATATATAATATAATGAACACCAGGTTTGTTGTGCCTTGTAGGCATAGGCTATTCGCAGTGCTGCATAAAATAATAATAACAATAGCCGATAGCAGCCTATAAATCTTCCAAAAGATTTCAGTAACAACTACGCTAGAGAAAAATATATTGATTATCATGTTACTTCAAATGTTTCCATTCGTTATGATGATATGAAATGAGATAATAGTAAAAACATAAAGCCTAATGTTTGGTGCGTTTTGCTTTTCAAACGTGATCGCGCTCCAAAATATGATACATTCAAACGCGATCGCGCTCCAAAATATGATACATTCAAACGCGATCGCGCTCCAAAATATGAAACATTATGGTTACCATATTATACATATCTACGTTTGAGCAGATATCCACAAACAGTATTTAACAGTAAACACGGGTCTAAATATTATAATATTCACCATATATCTAGCAACAGTTCAACTGCAATGTGAAGTTTATGCAACAATAACAAACTAATAAGTAAGAATTTCTTACCTTACATCTTTCTTGTCTTCAAATCGCGTTCTTCTTCTTCTGAGGTAAATCCAATGTAAGCTCACAGCGCGTCTTTCAAACTCGACGAAAAGCAGAGACTTGTGAAGTTTTTTGGTGTTTTGTTTTTGAGGTAAGGAGCGCGTTCGCGTTCCATGTGGAGATTTGTATGTGAATCTCTTTTGCGCGAGTGGGTGTGGTCAAATTAAAAATAATTAGCAAGCGTTTGAGATACTGGACATCCTGTTGGTTTTATACAAATTACTTAAACAGAGAATATTTGTTTTCAGTTTGAATCCAATCATTTAAAAGTACACACTTAAATGTTTATAAAGGTATATGGCTCATAAATGTGTGACAAGTATTCGCTGAGTTTTGTTTCAGTTTATAGACGTGCTCAAGAAAAAAAAGTTCACCGCGACGGAGAGGCAGAACGCACACCCTGTTTATTTTCTTTATTTTACAAAAGCACAATGTTTTGATTTGATTGTAAGTGGACACATACAAAAGTAGAAATATCACAGATTCTTTTTTTATATTTCTTTTTTCTGTATGACCATAAATGACGGAGTAATTTAAGTTTATTGTGCTACAATGTGAAGAAAATCCAGCAAAACGCGGGGCGCGTTTGCCGACCTCAGAGGGTTAACCCGCTTAGAAAAGCGCCACGTTTTATTTTGTGTCACCATACTTGGTCGTATAACTACTCGTGTAACTGTTTTTAAATAGGGAAAACGTTGATGTCTTTGGTCACTTCTAAATTCATTGCTGTTAGATACCATTGAAAATACTGGGCTAAGCTAAGTGCTATCAAAGTGTCACCGCGCGCCAGAGCGATTAAGTGCACGCACTGAGATGAGAGAGGTATGTATCAACTCGTCTTAGTTAAGGGAATAACATCGTTTAATATGAAAAAAAAACGGTGGAGTATCCCTTTAAGGACTACAACAAATGGCTGGGACTACACGACATTCCTCCCGGGTTAGTGACATCACCAACTCTAAAATTTACATAAACCCTGCCCCCGGGAATGCGCAGTCCATGTTGAGAAGAGGAAGAGTTGTTGTTGTAGAGCACATTTGTGCGTCTCTGCTCAAGCTGTCGCATCCGTCTTTTTTTTCACATGCAATACAGTACGTAACACAAATGCAATAGCATGTCACTGTAGGCATCTTACAACAGTTCCCACACGAGCGCTTTTATAGATGATCATGTCATGACAGAATATGCTAATCAATGACTTGAAGATAGTTAACTCCAAATCAGCAACATAAATTCATCAACTAACCATTCAGAAACGTCCTGTTGCATTCTACATGTTGTCACTTCTTCTTGAGTCTCTCCATCATTGTCCGACTCCAGTTTAAAAGGCAGAACAGTTTCTGACATTTTAGTGCTTGTCAGGTAATCGGAGCTTCTAACACACACAGACACAGACACACACAGACACAGACACAGACACAGACACACACAAGCTCTTGAAACTCCACTCAATGTGCCGGGAGCAGCAGTTAAATTGCATGTAAAGGGACACACACGAAACTACGCGTTTTCAAAATTATCTGTGGGGTATTTTGAGGTAAAACTTCACATACACACTCTGGGGACAACAGAGACTTATTTTAAATATAGTAAAAAGGGGCATTATACCAGGGCGATTCCACAGTTTAGGCCTAACTGCAAGGACAACAGCCTGCAAAATCAATCTTCATGGAGAAAGCCATTGTCCTCAGGTTAACATCCTGAGAAAACCTGGGGTACAGCTGTGTGAAAGGCAGGATAAATCTGGCAATGGTAAACTAGTAAACTTTGATCAAAGTTGAGTTGATGTCAAATTTAACGTATGTAACATGGGCGGAAAAACAGTGTAAGTTCAGCAGAAAGTGTACTTTATCTAATTCATCTTAATAAAATTCTGGTTGAATCCCAGTTCATGTTTTGCTTTGTTCCTAATTTGGTATAGTTATGAGTCATGCGTTGTGTATGGTTCACAAAACTGGTAATAGGACTTCCATGCAGGCAGGGTGGCCATCTAATATTATCTGTTCTATAAACTTAAAGGTGCATTTTTGAGTCTGGTATGTTCATAATCTGAAAGCCAGCAAAATTACTAAAAACTACCACAGGTATATTTTTCAAATTTATTTGCCAAATGTAGAAGACAACGGAACTCCTACAAGTGTGCAAAGTTATAACGTGCGTAACGTGGACGGAAAAAATTAAACAATCCTGCAAGATTGCCTCTGTAACACAAAATAATACCATTTCATGAAAACTGGCAAAGAATAGAACAAGTTCATAACACATTAAAACAACCTGTTATCATACTATCAGATTTAAAGATCATACATCGTGAATGAAATAACATTTGTAACGTGGACAGATAAAATGAGTAATTCTGCTGAATAGAGCACCAATAACTCTTTATACAAAGTAACCCTGAATATTTGTTAACTAAAGGACAATTAATTTACTGCAGAAGTAAATGGAAGGCAGTTGAGGATGAGTCAAAAATACGCAGAAAACAACATTCGAAGTTGGACAGTCTAATTTACGAACAAGATGTGCAGAATCTGTCAAAATGTAAAACCACCATTCATGCATGCTCTTTCACGATGAACATGACGCTTTCGGTCCGAAACCACTCGCAATCATCCGACTCGCACACTCTTTTATCCTTTCTCACCACAATGATCCTATTTAATGTTTACTTAACCAAAGTTTACCACGTTCGTATCATTTTAACGTTCGTAAACTTTTGGACAGAATCCACAAACTTACCCACATTCGTCGAAATCCGTGAAATCCTGTTAACTCTTCCTCCCACGCAGAGCGACCGTGACCTAGACAATCTTATTTCTGACATGAGAATCGTTGAGACATTAGGAGATGGAAATTCAGCGTCAGAATAAAATGTTCGAGCGTTATGATTTTTGGACAGAAAATCTCGGCCCCCGTTTTATCCCGATTTATTAACAATTTATCATGTAGCAACACATATGAGAATTTAACCCACACAACATGTTTTTATCGTTTTGCTACTGATAGAATTACATGGAAAAATGATATCTCTGCTTCCTTTAGAATCATAGTTTAACGTGCGTAACTGCTTGGACAGAAAGTGTAACGAACGTTAGTAAATGTTTCCATTGCATCGTGGTGGATTAAGGGAATTATACTTTCAGTGTTAGTAGTAGTATTTTGTAGAAGACACACCAAAATAAATGTTATGCGCCAAAATTCTGGATTTTATTAAAGGAAATGAAAGAAATGACATAGGAAAAATCCAGATGCACTGAATGTCCCACCATGACATCCGCAATTTCTGGGGACGGAAATAAAATAAAGTCTCATTACACGATAATGCCAAGGCTTAGTGGGATAAAAGTAACTTTATTATTTCTTACATCTATCTTTAACAAAATAGTGAACTAAAAATAAAAAAATTACAACAACTGGGTATTATTCAATCTATATTGTTCATTACACCCCCTTGTGGACAGAAACTGTGGAATCGCCCACCACCCCTTTAACATTTATACTTCTTTAGATAAAAATCTAAAGTCATTTTTGCTTCTGGTTTAACTGAAGGTCAGCAGCAAGTACATTGGTCAATAAAGTAAGATTAAATAGATATATATATATATATATATATATATATATATATATGATTTAACATATTTAATTATTGGAGGTTTGTGTAGTATTCTGAATTTGCATTTTGCTGATTCTATTCATTTTGAGGAATACTCACGATTGTTCTCAACATGGGGACAGGCAATAAATGGGAAAACAAAGTAACTTGCGTTTCTTATTTGAAAAAGTGACTCTGATATTTTGTTGTAATTTTAAAAGGAATGTGTTACTTTACTAGTTATTTAAAAAAGTAATCTGATTACATAACTTGAGTTACTTGTAATGCGTTACCCTCAACACTGTTACTGCTGACAATTACATCCTGTCGATCTTATTTTTACCTCAACTGTCCGTAAAAACATACATGATAAGGTCCAGAAATCTAGAATAATCAGTTATTTAAATTACTGGGGACAAACAAATGTTTGTTGTTGTTGTTGTTGTTGTTCAATCCTCACTGACCCCCTAATGAATTTAAAGTTTCTTCACAGAATCAGTGGTATTAAAGTTTCTTCACAGAATCAGTGGTATTATAAAGTCACCATTTTTTTATGAAGTCCTTTATACAATGCAAATTGTTTCAAAACAGTTTTAAAGTGATAGAAATTGCTAGAAATTAACCCTCTACTGCATGAATTTTGATGACACATGATAAAAATTATTTCACATCATTTCCTGGCTCATTTGGGAACATTTTATTGATTTATTGAAAAATGTCCCTCCCCCAACCCCCCCACCCCAAAATATTTTTTTGTTGCCTGAGGGCAACGTTATGCAACAATGGTAAAGAATCATAGAGAAAATGATCATTATACAATTCTCAGAGAGCAATACAAAAATAAAAAAAATTATTAAAAAATGTCAAGAAATCATTTAAGTAAAAAGGGAAAAACACTTAAATAACTCTGACTGGCAATCCAATGGACGAGTCTGGGTTTGGCAGGAAAACGGTACTTGCCTGACTGCATTGTGCCAAGTGTAAAGTTTTGTAGAGGGGGGATCATGGTGTGGGGTTGTTTGGTGGAGGGGGGATTATGGTGTGGGGTTGTTTGGTGGAGGGGGGATTATGGTGTGGGGTTGTTTTTCAGGGGTTGGGCTTTGCCCCTTAGGTCCAGTGAAAGGAACTCCTAATGCTTTAGCATACCAAGACAATTTGGACAATTTCATGCTCCCAACTTTGTGGGAACAGTTTGTAGATGGCCCCTTTCTGTTCTAACATGACTGTGGATGCTGCACATTAGTGTCACTTTGGTGACTTTGGGTGTTCCTGTGCACCCAGGAACCCTACATCTTCCCTACTTGTAACACATTATTTGCCATTGTGAGGTATTGTCCAAGACATCCTTGAAAAGTACCCCTTATCGCATAACGTTGCCCTGAGGCAACAAAAAGAAAAACTGAATTTGTGAACATGCAAAATAAAAAGAAATTCACAAAACCTGCCAAAAGGCTTCTCTACACCTTCATACACACACACATATTTTTTATGTACAGTTCATGTCATTTTAAATATGATTACTAAAGCAAATAATCTTGCTTTCATCTCACACCATGTGCTCCTGTGACCATGTGTCAGAAAAGGACGTCCCGCCTTCAAATGGTGCTTGATAGTGACTCCCAAACCTTATTGGACTGTTCTTTGATACTTTTTCAAACATTCTAATTGGTTGCAATCATTTAAAGAAAAATGTACTGAACACAGGGCTTAAGAAAACTTTCCGTTGCCTGGGGGCAACGCTATGCAGTAGAGGGTTAAAAATGTCATTATCTACTTTCAAGTATGGGCTTCTTTCCTATGTGTAACACTAAAGAAGTCGCATGTATATAATGAAAGTAAATGAGAGTGAACATTTCCCCCATGCCAATGGCAATAAAAATTGTCTATAGCCTATTACATTTGTCAAGTCTCTGAAACCATACAAGAGCACTGTGTGAGAAACAGACAGAAAATGTAATCCTTTATTCAAACCGTTATACAAAATCTCCCCTTCCATCATAGCTCTCAATTCTCATTTGGTGTTGTGCCAGATTTGACAATGTTGGTTAGTGCCTTGTAACTATTTACTTCTTCATTGTTTGGAAAAGAGTACCCAGAACAAACTGCTAAAGATACACAGTTGTTGTTTTTGTTGTTGTTGTTTTTTTTTTTTGTATTCCACAGAAGAAATCAATGACATACAGGTTTGCTGTAACGTCATGAGGGAGTAAATATGACAGCATTTTTTTAGGTTAACTAACAATTCAAACATTTAGCAGAATGTGCCAATTTTAGAAAACATATTAAGGTATGCTTAATATGTTGCAGACTTTTTTGTTTCAAATGTGCTACTAACATGAATACTTTAGCATCAGTGGAGGCAGTATATGTTTTCTCTCTCCCTATGATGTTTTAGCCAAATGTTTGAATTTAGACAGCCGTTCTCAGAGAACAGAAGTCAGGGGATTTGAGACACTCTGTTTGCTGAGACAGCAGACTAGAGACATAAGGGACATTGTCCAGAATCAAATATGCTCTACTGGAACACAAAAGGAATGCTTTAACACATACAGATCTGCTGGAATATTGCCTCTGTGCTTTTCATTGGTGTTTCCTAAAACCTTGTTCTATCACAGGGGCAAGGCAACATGTCGAATAGTCCCTAATCCCAGATAGATAACTAGTTTTCCACTGGGGTTGCATTCACACAACAAAAACTAGCAAAAGTCACTCTCAAAATTCAGTTGTGAGTCTCAAAAAGTCACCTTGGTTATAGATGTATCTGTTCAGAGAGAAAAAAACTGTATGAAAAAACATATTTAGAATTCCAAAGTGCACTGACAACCATATTCTGCTTCTGTGTGAAGGCCCATCAACTGGTTTCCTCACAAGTAATTTTTGTCCTGAAATATCTTTCTATTGCTTCCCCGTCTTCCTCTGGATGTTTACCACAACCCTGCTGTTTCTCTCATCACTTCCTCTGCCTCTGTCTTCCTCTCTCTCTTCATCATCCCCCCCAGTCCCAGTCTTGAGAGCTCTTTGATCAGCAGCATCTGAAAGCACTCATGGATTTTCAGCTGTGAAATTAAGCCGCCTTCCAAACCATGTCCAGGGTTAATTAAAGATTTAAAATGAGTGACTTTCCACCCCCCACATCATTTGCAGGAAACATTGAAACAACTGTCATACTGTAAAAAATGTTGACTTCCTTTTACAGAGTCATACACACATCAAAAAAAAAAAAAAGAGAGGAAAAAAAAGAAAAAAAGAAAGGCGGATAAAGAAAAGAGAATTATTTAGATTTTAAATTAAAAAAAGATGCATTCAAAGCATAATTTTATTATTTGGCTACACTTGTTTAAATATCAGTCTAATGAGGTTAAATAATTGTTGTCACAACTCAATGCAATTATTTAACCTCATTAGACATTTAAAAAAAGAAAAAAAAAGAAAGAAAATCAAAATATTTAACCAATTGTGGAAAAGAATGAAAGTAATATGTGGATCCAAATACACTATAAAGTGTCTTAACAGATTGGCAAATATAGTTTAGCCTTCAGAACCAGATGGCTGTGGGTTTCCTCTCCCTTAATTCCTATGATATGAATTAGTATATTGTGAACACGAACCTTGCTCCACTAAACACTGGGACACTGATGATGCTTGTGATTCGATTGTGAGGTTGCACATCAAAACTTAGGCCTCTATCTTGTATTTAATTCACAACATTAAAAGGGAGGGACGTAATGTGTCTTTTTTAAATATGCTGTGATGAAGAAAATTAACAAAATAAAATAGATGCACCATAAAAGTATATATAAAGTAATACAAAAATCATAAAAATAGTAATATTACTTCATAATAATATTATTTCATTTAATAATAAAAGTTTGAATAAGATATCTCCGACAGGGTAGATAAAGATTAATATTTTCAGCACTTTGGCACTCAAGAATAAAACATTATAGCTGAACCCCCAGCGTTTTTTATTTTTTTATTTTTAAGGCGACCTGGCAGGGTTACGTTTTGTTTTGTCTTAATTTTCATCGTGGTGAGTTTCTGTTTGCCTGTTTTCCTTTGACCCAGTTTTCCCATGTGTTTTATTGATTCGTCCTATTCACCTGTCCCTTATTAATTATCTTGTTAGCTTCTTTGGTTGCCCTTGTACTTAAGCCTTCAGCTTCTGTCAGTTCTTTGTCTGGTGTTGTTTAAGTACACACTGTTACTTCGCTTCTCATCTTTTGTGTAGTTTAATTAAAGTTACTCTACTATTTAAACTGATACCTTTCTCTTCATCATTCTTTGTGGACCAGATCGTGACACGACCATTATTTTAGAACATATCATGCTTGTCACGTGACAAACTGCAGCCACAATCACTTTATTTAGTTTTTTCTGTCTTATTAAAAATATTCACAAACTTGTTAACTATATGAACTATCTGATATTCAGATTCTCAAATATGTGTATTGTCATTTAAACACCTTTATAATGATCATGTTAGCTAATCTAAAACGAGTGATGGGAATCGGATCTGTTGGATTTATATCACTTAAATTCATCAACTTCTCCCAAAATACATGAAAGTAAGTGTCCGGTGAACTGGGATAAATATAGAGTGAACTTTATAGTTATCTACACAATGTGTATCTGATATGAATAAAACACGTCATCAAATTGTAATCGATTGTAATAGACATCAGTGTGTTTTTAACAAACTATAAATTTATTTTTTGCTTGCACTTATGTGTATTTAAATGTCTGAAACCTAAAATAATACTGCCTAGATCTCAGATCCAGAGAGTATTCAGGACATGATAGATGGCTCCATTAGAGACCTCTTTTATATTCAACCACATGTGGAGAGTCTTGGTTTTGCTTTTGGAATGCATGAAAGGTGTTATATTAACTCAAAGTGGAGGGTCTTGCTGGGACTGTGAGTTTCAATTCTTTGGGACATTCGTAATAAGCCTGTCAACTTTCTGATGTACATGTGGTACGATCTGGAGACAGATGCCACAGTCACTCATTGACACAACACTAACACCCTAACAAGAGTTTATGAGGCCTTGTTACCCAATGATTCAAATGAGCCGCTTCTTGTCAGTCAATTATCTCTAAGCACTTCCACCACCCAGGCAGAGGGGTTCAGAAATAATCTCGGCAAGTCATTTGGCAGTGTGGTGTCTGCTTTTTGCTGACAGTGAAAGACGGGTACAATGTGCAGCCATCAGCAGATCGTAGACTTGTTTGTTTGTCATGAGGGCAACTGCGGGATCGACAGCATATTGTGGCGTGTTGCTTGTTATGCTATGTAAATCTTCCTCATGTCTGGTGGATTACATGCAGTGATGACGCAATGTGTTAGCATAGTGTATAAAGTCCAGAATGACAGATATTTGACAACATCAGTGTTTGTTTCTGATCATTGGATCGCTCTTTTTTTTAAGGTGTCCAGTATTACATCATTGCTTGGCTATGTGCAATATTTTTTCTGCATTGAAAAAAAATTGACCTGTAAGATGTTTGCACTTTCAACTTTTGTTTGGTACTAAATGATAATTGCTAGTCACTCTCTGCATAAAAAAATAAAAAAATAAAAAAATAAAAAACTGATCAATTATCTGTGCAACAAACCATACATTGCAAATCGATAGCACAAAGTGTATCGTTTCCACAGCCACCGGATAGCATGGTACAGTACACAAATCTCGTGCAACCCATTTGAATTCTCTTGAGAATTCTTTGCAAGCACTATGGAGGAATAGATGCCCTCTAAACAGCAATGATAAGGGAATGACAAAGCTTCCTTGGAAAAGCTTGTTTTGAGCTTGTGTTTTGAAATAGCTTCTGATCTCTGAGCATGTCTGAGGCTCAGACTAAGGTTAGTGAGACATTTTTAGTTGTAGTTCCAATAGAATTTTAAGTTTAATGAAAAAAAAAAAAAAAAAAATGGGGAAAAAACTCATAGAGGCAACATTTCCACATTGATAATTAAGTATATCATATTCCAATATTTAATCAAAGGATGGCATGAATCCACAAAGGTCTGGGCTTAACCCTAAATATTCATTGTGATCCCATGAGTATTCTAATGTACTTTACATAAATTGTGGTTCTACCACATATATATTTACTAACGTTTGCATAGACATTAAAACATGCAATAAAACATACTACTAAAATGTAAATCTTTGGTTATACTTTAGAATAACGGTCTGTCATTGATAATTAACTATGCATGAATATGTGATTAATTATATTTTTTACTCTGAACATGGCCATAAAATGCATCACTAACTAAAGCAGCAAAGCGAATGGGCCCTCGCACCGGTGGCACTGCAACCCGGTGTCACTACATCGTGTGTACACCAGACATGAGCGGTGTGATGTGATGTGACAAAAGCAAATATAAACCATTACAATCAGTGATACTGTCTACACTGGATGGGGCGTAACATGACAAATTTCCGAAGGTAAACTGATGCCCTGTTTTATTTATTTGCAGTGGTTGCTTTTTCTCGCCTGGTGTGGTCAGCTTGTAGCTGTTGCGGGATGGAGCGGTGTAGACACGGTGTTAGGATTTTCAATATAGCAATATGCATTTAAATGGGTAAATATAGGAGGATTATATCAAAGTCATTTATGCGTGATTCAGTTGCTGCTACCAGCTGGTGGCGCAGTAACTATAACTGAATATTTGCATGTAGATGTTTTTAGGCCTGGACTCTTATCTAACATGTAAAGTTTGAGGCAGATTGGACATTGCATTTATGAGTTTAAACATCTCCCCATTTCATGGCATGCTTTAACACTTAGCTAAGTGTTGCTAACATGGTGTAACATGTTTTAGCATGTTTAACACTTGCTGACATATTTTAATATGATGATTAAACATGTCACTTTCTTTTGCCAGTAGGTGGTGAGAACTCAAAATCTTTGCAATTTATCATAGCAAAGGCCTTTAGATGAGACTGACCAAATATGATGTTGATCTGATTAAAACTCTAGGAGGAGTTTGTCAAAGTATGTGGCTTTGAAATGGCAAAATTGGCACAAAAATTGCAGTGAAAATTTCAAAATGGCTGACTTACTGTTGGTTTTAGGGAAATGTGTTCGTGAAATATTGTAGGTGGCTCTATCGAGCCATTTTGCCACACTAAATTCTGAAACCCATACCAGATACACAGTAAAAAAGTATATGTGTTATTTGACATCATTAATTATTGCAGGTTTTCATAATATTCTGAGTTTGCATTTTAATGCTTTTATTAATTTTGAGGAATACTGAATCTATTTTGTGCTAGTGAGATGAGGAAATGCATGCTCACATTTAGTCTAGAACTACAATAATCATCATCACAAAAGAGGTGTCAGTTAATAAACGGGAAATCAAAGTAACTTGCATTACTTATTTGAAAAAGTAACTCCGATATTTTGTTGTAAATTTGAAAGTAATGCATAACATAAAAAAAGTAATATGATTACGTAGCTCTTGTTACATGTAATTATTTAACCCCAACACTGACGATGGACCATTATTCTAAAGTTTTATATATTTTTTTAACATTTCATTCTGTTCGGTGTTACTTCTGATTCCAAACATTTTCAGGTACTCAGTACCTTACGCCACACTATTGTATACTGCCAGAGAGTACAATATCTGAAGCACAGTCTTCACAAAATAAATATGTCTACTCTTATAGGCATGCAGTGAACAGCAAATTCCAGGGCCCAGTTTTTTTGGCCCCCCTCTGGGTGCAACAGAGAGAAACGTTTGCTACATTTTGATTGGATGTTGGTGGACTAGCACAAACAAATGTCCAATGCCATCAGAAAAGGATGCTATGACAACTGACAGATATCTATTAGAGGGCAATTAAAAGGACCCTATAACAGGACTTCTTATTGGTCGACATGCAGTTTCTGCCCTATCTTTAGACTAATTCCTAATGTTTAGGCCCATACCGCCATAAAAATTCATTTGAAGCCTTTTGGATGCAGCAGCTGTGGCTTAAACAAAGAGAGGCCACAAGGATCCATCCAGATCCATTCATACATATGTTTGAAAACCTTCAAATTGAAGTAACCTATAACACATCCATTTTATACTTAGAGTAATACAACCCCAGAAAAGTTGGAACATTTTTCAAAATGCAATAAAATCAATAATCTGTGATTTGTTAGTTCTCTTAAACTTTTATTTAACTGACAAAAGTACAAAGAATTTATTTTTCCAAAGTTTTCACACACTACTGGTCAAAAGTTTTAGGCAAGGCAAGGCAAGGCAAGGCAAGTTTATTTATATAGCACATTTCATACACAATGGCAATTCAAAGTGCTTTACATAGAAGAAATTAAAATAATGAAAAGAAATAAGAATAATTAAAACAGTTTAGAAAAATAAAATAAAATACAGTACTTTTAAAAAATAAAAAAAAAAGAGATTGTTTTTAGATTGATTAATATTTTATGTTTTTAAAAGAAGTATCTTCTGCTCACCAAGGCTGCATTTATTTGATAAAAAAAAAACTATTGTACTATTGTGAAATATTATGACAATTTAAAATGACTGTTTTCTATTTTAATATATTTTAAAATGTAATTTATTCCTCAGATGAAAGCTGAATTTTCAACATCATTACTCCAGTCTTCAGTGTCACATGATCCTTCAGAAATCATTCTAATATGTTGATTTGATGCTCAAAAAACATTCATTATTATGTTCAATGTTGAAAACAGTTGTGTACAATTTTTTCTAAATTCTTTGATGAATAGAAAGTTCAAAAGAACAGCATTTATTTAAAATAGAATATTTTCTAACATTATAAATGTCTTTACTGTTACTTTTGATCAGTTTAACTCATCCTTGATGAATAAAAGTATTGATTTATTTAATTTCTTTCCCCCAAAAATAAAATAAAAATTCTTACTGACCCCAAACTTTTGAACGGTAGTGTTTAATGTTACAAAAGCTTTAGATTTCAGATAAATGCTGTTCTTTTGAACTTTCTATTCATCATAGCAATCATGAAATAAAAATGTAAAAAACTGTTTTCAACATTGATAATAATCATAAATGTTTATTGAGCATCAAATATTAGAATGATTTCTGAAGGATCATGTGACACTGAAGACTGGAGTAATGATGCTAAAAATTCAGCTTTGATCACAGGAATAAATTACACTTTACTGTATATTCACATAGAAAACAGCTGTTTTAAATTGTAATAATATTTCACAATATGACTGTTTTTGCTTGTATTTTTAATCAAATAAATGCAGCCTTGGTGAGCAGAAGATACTTATTTAAAAACATTTAAAAATCTTACCGATCTAAAACTTTTGACCGGTAGTGTATATATATATATATACAAACAAATTTTAATTTTGTTGGGACAGCGGCAAAATAAAAGTGAAAAGATAATAGAATATCTGAGTTAAACTGTTTTGAAACAGTCCACAATAAGTAGGTCAATTATCGTGATTGGGTATAAAAGGAGCATCTCAGTCTTTGCAAGCAAAAATGGGTTATGACTCACCACTTTGTGCCAAATATCATGAGAGAATTATCAAACAATTCAAAAATCACATTTCTCAATGCAAGATTACAAAGAATTTAGGTCTTTCACCATCTAAAATGTACATAATATTGTGGAACGACTCAGGGAATCCAGAAAAATCTCAGGCTGTGTAAGGCAAGGCAGGAAACCTCTGTTGAATGTGCGTCACCTTCGAGCCCTCAGACGGCACTGCATGAGAAACCGTCATGCTTCTGTGTTAAAAATAGCCACATGGGCTCGGGAGTACTTTGGAAAATCATTGTCACTTAACAGTATGCCGCTGCATCAAGAAATCTCTGTTACGCAAGAAGAAAGCTATACACCATACAGAGATGCTGCCGAGTTCTCTGAGCCCGAGCTCATTTTAGATGATCCAAAAGGCAGTGGAAATGTGTGCTGTGGTCAGATGAGTCCACATTTTCATTTGTTTTTGTGAAAAACGGATAACAAGTTCTCAACCATCCAAACTTTCATCAGCGACTGATGCAAAAGCAAACATCTGTCATGGTATGGGAGTGCATCAGTGCAAACTGCAATGGTGAATTGCAAATGTGCGAAGGTATCATTGACGTGGACATTGGGATTAAACAGATACTTACACTGCCATCAATATGACATCTTTCCTGGGAAGCAAGATAATGCCAGGAACTCCTTCTGCATGTGCCACAACAGAGTGGTTTCGTAGATACTCAACACTGTAAGTGTGGATGTGCCTGACTGCCAACCTGCAGCGTTTCACAAAAGCATCGCAAGTCTAAGTTGATCATAGAACTATTGCCATCAGTAGTCTACGGTTTACGTAGCTCACAATGCTTTCTGCTCCTATTATAAATGTATGGCCCATCATGAAAAAGAGAATAAGATAATGATGAGCACGGACGATTGAGATGCTGTCTTGTATCAGGCAAGATTGGGCAAAAATTCCACTTGCAAAACTGCAATAATTAGTCTCCTCATTTCCCGAACAATTAAAAAGTGTAATTTAAAGGAAAGGTAATGTGACACAATGGTAAACATGCCTCTGTCCCAACTTTATTTGATTTTGGTGTAGGAGCCATCAAAATAGAAATGTGTTTATTTTTTTTTACAAAATACAATTAAGTTCAGTGAAAACTTTGGAAATCTTTTCTTTGTACTTTTGTTAGTTAAATAAAGGTTAAAGATAATTAACAAACCAGAGATTCTTGATTTTATTTCATTTTTCAAAATGTGGTTGTAATAATTCTCAGTGACAGCTATTTGTAATAGAGCTTAGATTCTCTGCCCGAGCCCGAGCCCGGACTCGACTCGACCCGACCGGCCGATATTTCCCGCCGCTGTCCTCGGGCCGGGTCGGGCCCTTGATAAAGCACGTCATGCGCAGCGTCTCGTCCACTCGCACTCGTAGTCTCGCATGCGACGCATCACACCTGCTGTGCTACTATTCTGTAGCTTAAGTGCAACATGGAGCTTGAAGAAGCAAAGAAAAAAATTAAAACAGGAGAATAACCTTTGAGCAAGTTTGGAGGAAAATCGGAGGTATGGAAACATTTTAAACTAGTCGTGGGGAGTGACAACATATGTGTTGGCTTTGTCTCGTGCATTAAATGCGGCACGCTGCTCGCCGATGACAGCAAATAACGGGGACTTCGACGATGAACAGACACTTGAAGCAGTCTTGCCATGACAGAAATTATGATAGTAGTCAGCCTCAGCCCTCAATGTCCTCTTTTGTTACTTTTCCGATCCATTCAATTATTTCTGAATAAACAAACAACGCAGTTTACATGCTTCTTCCTTGTCACAATATTCATTAAGATAATAATTAATAAATGCACGCACAATTATGAACTTGATAAATGTTACAGATATGTTTTACTATGCACAAACAAATGCCTTTCAACTTACATGTGCAAAATTCAGAATTAAATGAATGTGCTGCAATTTGTAAAAAAAAGAGAGTCTGTAGTTTCCTACGTGTTTTAGCCATTAAATAAGCACATTTAGTGTCAAGTTAGTTAAGTTTTGTTTTGAAGAAAGCTTTTCTTTAAAGTGAATTTCGTTTAGTATAAATTGTATCTTAATTTTAATACATTTTTCATCAACCAATTGCCTGGATTTAATACATAAAAAGCAATATAGCAGACAATATAATCATGACATGGAGGCGCCGGCGCGCCACGGTCACTTACACCATTTGAAACTCGTAACACACACTGTCACCGAATTTACAAATGCACATCTTGCTTGTTGCTCACACACATATTATGTTGAAATAACAATATGTTGAAGTAACATTTTTAATAATAATTAATCTTTAAGAATATTTGATTGAATGCTGAATGTTGTGCTTGTTCAATTTAATAAAATTAAAACTTTAATTGTGATAATTAAAATAATTGAATATTTAATAATTAAATGGGCAAATTTTGCTCATTTATTAATAGTATTTATATAATATATATAACTGGGCAGCTCCCCCCTGTAGCCTAAATGATCTAGCACAGCAGCACCTGCGTTAAAAAAAATTCTTGCGCCGCCCCTGGTTATAACGGCCCACATATTAAAAATGGTCGGGTTTAAATTGGGCTCGGGCTCATAATTACACTTAATGTGTCGGGCCGGGCCGGGCTCGGACACAACGTGTTCGGGCTCGGGTAGGGTCGGGCTTGATTTGTTGGGCCCAATCTAAGCTCTAATTTGTAATACATTATCTTACACAATTCAGCTGTTAATTCAGCTGTTAATGCATGCATGCTATTTCCCCATCATATTTAGGCTCTATCTGTTCAGAACATTTCCAAAGGTATTCTGGTGGTGGTCTGAAGGTGATGATACACTGGGCAACTTTTTGAGCAATGTTGCCGTCAATGGGCAACCAGGAGAGACACAGGGCTCATGACCAATCTAAAGTTTTGTATCATCTGATCCAATCAGACACACAGAAATTATTCATTATATTTAATGAATAATCCAGCAAACTCACTCTCCCAACAAAGGTCTATAAAACTTTCCCCAAAACTAACATCCCAAATGAAGCTAACACACTGGCAGAACCCGGTGTCCTGCTACAGGACACATTAAGACTGATAAGACATTTTACGACCCAAAACGGAATTTGCAGAGAGTTGTGACTCTCACTTAATTCTTGCTGAGAAGTAGAAATAAACCATTTTAATTATATATATATATATTCTATATATAACTACTTGAGAAATGTATAGACATGTATCAAATTTTCCCATCTCATGATTTTCCTTGTGGTTTGGTCTATGTATTCATTCTATCTTTAAAGGTGCTCTAAGCGATGTCACACGTTTTTTAGGCCAAAACATTTTTTTGTCACATACAGCAAACATCTCCTCACTATCCGCTAGCTGCCTGTCCCCTGAACACACTGTAAAAAAATGCAATTTTTTTTGTTAAACACTCAATTTTGATTTTGAATCACAAGATTATTTTGTTAAACACCCCATCAAATTACATGTTCAAAGGCCTGCTTGAACAAAAGGTCGTATAGAAATTCCCTTCAAAGGGAACAACTTCTTATTGGCTCACAACCCTCCAGAGGGTGTGCCATCTTCACACTTTAAAAATCACTGATCACAAGATTCACACGCCTGTTAGTTATTTTCTGAGAAATCCTGATGTGAAGATGATGTTGAACTAGAAGTTTTCTAAGGACGCCCAAGCTTGTGTCAGGCTGCGGCCTTGTCTTTCCATTCACCAAAGATACTCTGACTCCCACTGGTTCTCTCTCATCAAGACCACATCAGCAAAGATCAACTGGAGCCTCAACAAATTACATCAGGACAGTTTAATTCAAATGGGCGAGACATGCAAGTATCAAACTTAGTCTCATTATTTGATACATTAAGTATCCTTACCCCTTTAAAGAAGGGCATGTTAGAACTAAACTGATGGTTTGCTCAAGGCTGTTGATCTGCTGAATTTCAAACAATGCTATAACTTCTTGCTTTCCTGCACTCTGCTTCAGCTTTCTTTCCCTTTGTAAACTGTGTGCATGTATGTATGCATGTATGTATGTTTATGTTAGAGTAGTTTAAGTGTTTAGTCTAGTTAATAAAATCTTGTTCATGTCACATGTAAAGTTGTCCGTGTTTCAAACTCATATATACTGGAGTCCCTAATCATGCAGATTTTGACTACATGCTCTAAGTAGTACTGTACAGTAAGAAAGACATTTCCCATACCCCAGGAATGTACATTTCTTAGCATTAATAAACAATTAACACTGAGTGTTCATGGCACAAACAGGGTAAATGATTGTAATATTAATTATATTACATGAAGTTAATTCTATTAACTGATCCAAATATTCATAATCAATTATAACACGTTATGATTGATTATTAATATTTCTTTATAACTAATTTACAAATTTTTGTAGTACAATCTACTTGACTTTACTGCAAAAATATAATTCTTTTAATTTATCCAAGAGGTCACGCTTAATATTAGTAAAAGGCTCTAAAATTTCCCTTTCAAGGGAACCCGCGCTGCGTCGTAAAATTACGTCTTGAAGCACTTGTGAAATCTGTCCAATGGTGTGACGGAATGTCCTAGGCGGGTGACGTCACTACAAGGAAGGAATAACGCAAGCCTGAACCAAACAATGTCAGCTTCTCTGTCTTCAGCAAGCGCTGTCTTCTAGAGTGCAACCTCCATTTTTTCACGATCTCCTCACCGAAGAAGAAACCATACTCATATTGTGTGTATGGGCCTCAGGTTTCGAATTATCCAAATATCCTGGGGCTAAGGTGGAGCAGACTTTGCGAGCTATCTCTCTCCGATTCAGCATCGTCGGTAACCTCTGTTCCCTGAAGAGGGAGCGAGATGATGAGTCACCCCGCCAAACTTCCAGCGTGCCTGTGACCAACTTCAGCCTATCAGAAGCTGACATTGATTGGTTCAGGGGGGATTTATTCCTTCCTGGTCGTGACTTCACCCGCCTATGACTTTCCGTCACACCATTGGACTCATTTCACACATGCTTCAAGACACAATTGCCTTGCCTTGCCTTGCAATCATGCAGAGGCGTTCCCATAGTGTCGTAAAGTTACAGCGCAGCATCTTGTTCACTCTTCAGGGAACCGAGGTTACAGTCGTAACTGAGGCATTGTGCAATATCTCATAAATCCTTCAGATTGGGCAGATGACAAACTTGTTCTTCACTGCCATGGTGAAATTCCTGGCTGGAACCCCATAATCAGAGAAGGGAATTTGACACTCTTACACTCACCGGGACTGTCCAAAACATATTTGGTGCCACGTGTGAGAACCCCTACATGACTGGTGCCTTATGTGAGGTTAAGTTAAACTGCTACAGGCAGAATATTAGCCCTATATATATCAGGTGTTAGTCTGACTTCCTATTTTTCACTTTGAAGTAGAACATTTTGCATGTGATACAAAATGCTCTGTAACTGTAACTCATGTACTCTATGTAAACAAGTAATTTGTATTAATTGATAAATAATTGCTGTCATAATGAACCAATTTCTTGTATATGAATGACTATATGTAAGCTACAATCGAAGACTACTTTTTGGCCCAGGAGAATGCACGGTCCGGATTTATTTTCCTTACCAGCATCAAAGTTAGAATACAAAAAATGAAAAGAAAAAGAAAAAAAGAAAAAAATATCCTGCTAATAACTGCCAGGGCATCTCATTAGGACTGTGATTTTCCACAGAATATTTAAATGATGATCTAATGCAACAGAGGCAGATGCTTGGATGGCTTGTACCTTAATAGGCTAATTTTACCAAAAATAGTTTTAGTAATGGTTGTGATGAAATGATAATGACACAAACAATTCAGAACAGCCTTTTGGTTACTGCAAGCAGTGCATCTTAATGGGATATTACGGTATGATTGAACATTAGTTTTGATCCAATTGCCACCTGACTAATGGTGAACTGCTCTAAATATGTATACACAGTTTGTCAGTTTTGGTAAATGTAACATTTTATTTTAGGAATCTGTGATGATTTCACATCCTCATAAATGTATACGGCTCAATCCTCTCGTGTGATATAAACCTGGTTCGCACAATTAATGTGATGAGAAATTGAGACCCGCCACAATGCATCTTTTTGTTAAACCAATAGAAGTTAGTAATTGTATCCGTGCCTGTGTTTATTTTAGCAGATTAACAGTAGTCGCATATGAGTGAGAAATAAAGCTCTCCGTTGATCTGTTCACACACTCCTGATGGCACACACTTTCATTTGTTCTCACATTTTTCGGATCTTAAATGTGTTTTTGAGTGGGATAAGTTACAAAGGTGTCACAGTTAGTAAGAACTGCATCTCCTGCTTTAGCACCCAGTTTTGAACAATGAACAATTATAACACTACATTTCACTAAACCATTGACTATTGACAACCTCTATGATTTACATGATTTATGTAAAAAAATAAATAAAATAAAAACATCCTAAAGGCCAATATCCAAATCACCACCTTCTACTCCTCTAGAAGAAGTGAGGAATAACACAACCCTATGAAACTTAGGAGAATGAAAGTGTTTGCATCAGCAGTTATGTTAAGGCAAAAAAAAAAAAAAAAACTAAGGGCACTTAATAATTTAGTCCTACAAGCACAGTTAAGGGAGCCAACTGAAGAAGGGTCGAGAGAGGAGGGCAAAAATGCAGGCATAGAGAGCTTTATGCACTAATGCCTTAGTGTCAGTCTGTTGACACTCACTCACTCACTCACTCACTCTCAATCATCGCTTGCCTTAATTACAGTAAATACACCACATTATAACATTCCTCAGACATTTGTAATTTCTTCTGTGTTAATCTGTGCATGTTCACTGTAGCTACCATTCCTTTGAACCTCTGGATTTTAGTCACATTGTATGGTGCATCATTGTATCATTACATAATAGCATTATTTTTAACTGCAAAATGGTATGGTTGAAGGGTAGAACTTAATATTAATAAAATATTTAAGAAGAGCTTATTGCACACATACACTCAACCTTTGAAGCATCAAATGTTGTACTGAGTGCATAAAGTATGCCAGCCTCTTTTGCCAGTTTCTTTGTTAATTGGCGGATACAATAACAGACTTATTTTGTGAATTAACACTGTTCCGCTTTCTGCACTTTAGCAAACAAGAGAAAAACTGGACATCGATGTTACAATTTACATATGAGTAATAATAGCCTGAAGTGTTTTATTTGTGGGTGTTTTTAGCCAAGGGCAATTTTAAGCAGTGTGTTTTTTATAGAAACATTATGTTTAAATATTACATTTTAAAGGAATAATTCAACCAAAACTGAAACTTCTGCCATCATTTACTCGGCCTTGTGTTGTTTATTATTTTATGACTTTGTTTATTGCATTTCACATAAAATAACAGATTTTGAAGAATGTTATATTTGCATGTACAATATATAACAGGCAGCCAAGCTTTAAAAAGTATTATAACTATAAAAAAAATTTAAAAAATAAATGCTTTTTTGGTGTTTACAGTGGGAATTGGTTGGTTAGCTGGTTAGGTGGTTCTGGCAAGGAGACCATAACAATATGTTATTAATAGATGTTAACAGATAATGTTAATATAAAAGTGCAGTACTCTGTGCATACAGTATTACAAGCACTGACATAAGTTTAGTTTCAATTGAAATGTGAAAAAATACATTTATTTTTCTTTTGTAAGTATTTTCATTACCTAATATATGGCATGACCTAACAATGTTAACAAATTTAAAGTGTTAGTTCACCCAAAAATGAAAATTCTGTCATTAATTACTCACCCTCATGTCATTCCAAACCCGTAAGACTTTCGTTCATCTTCAGAACACAAATGAAGATCTTCTTGATGAAATCTGAAATGAAAAACAACTACGCAACTACCACTTTCAAGCCCCACAAAACAGTAAAGACATCATTAAAATAATCCATAAGATTCCAGTAGTTTAACCTCAAATGTATGAAGCGGCGTGAGTGCTTTGTTTGCAAAATATTAATCTCCGACATGCGTTCACACGCCATATGTCTGCTCTCGGGTCAATAAAACACCCATGCGCCGTGGCGCTTTCGTGAACCAGAGATTTTGTAAATAAAGTGGTAATTTATGTTTTTTTGTGCAAACAAAGCACTCACGTCGCTTAAAAAAATTGAGGTTAAACCACTGGAGTCACATGGGTTACTTTAATGATGTCTTTACAACCTTTCTGCGGCTTGAAAGTGGTAGTTGTGTAGCTGTCAATGGAGGGACAGATCTTCATTCATGCTCCGAAGATGAACCAAAGTCTTACGGGTTTGGAGCAACATGAGGGTGAGTAATTAATTACATAATTTTCATTTTTGGGTGAACTAACCCTCCAAGTCATTACAATCTGTCAATGCATCATCATCTCATGCAGACCCTGCCGGTGCAGTTCACTCCTATAGAGGTGGGATATTGCCTCCTCAGGGGTGTCCTTGACCAAGGGTGTTTTGTGTGTGTGTGTGTGTGTGTGTGTGTGTGCGCGCACACACCCCACCCTTAAACATGTACCATTTCCACTGAGGCAATGAGCCCTGAACAAATGTTCTTTCATCAAAAACAACACACACACACACACAGACAAAAATCATATCCATTATTTTGCCCAAGTCTATCATCCATTCTTTTTTTCTTTTTTTTTTTTGCAAAATGGATCAATATCGATCCATGGACGTGAAGAGGGTTCTGTTATATCTCATTTTCATCAATATATGAAGCTGGAGGAAAGGTGGACAGCATAATAATGGCTCCCAAGGACGACAGCTCGTCCAGGCAACAGCAGGGCCCAGAAATCGCCCACAGCGACATGTAGAACGCCCGCTGCTCTGAGCGCATGGTCATGAATACATCAACACACATATTCCCTCATACCTGACACCCACTACATATAATAATAGACTGCACAGAGCGTGCATGCAAAAGACATTAGTGGATGCTTCACACAGGCACAGAATGTAATAGAAAAAGAATAGACATTATTTACTTCTAACTTTAGCCATTCATAGGGCAAGGACACATTGTATTGTAGTAACTGAAAATAAAATGCAACATAAATTCACAAAAGTAATCAATATTTTTGTGCGCTATAATCCAAATCTTTAGAATCCATACAATTGTGAACAGAGCCAAATTCAAGCCTTTATTCAGAGATCTTCATCTCCATTCTCAGCAGCAACCATAAACAAAATCCCAGCAAATAAATGCCGCCTCAAATAGCTTTGCGACACGTTTTACAGCAGTGATATCAATATTCATGCTTCTTCATCACAGGTTGCCGTGTGCTTGAATGATAAATGCGCGCTTTCAAGAAGTGAACATTTTTACCAATTAATACCTCAAATTCTGCTCCCAAAACTATTATATACCGCCAGAGAGAACTGCGACTGCAACACATTTTCATTTGGACTACTTTTGTTACCGCTTTTGACATTTTTTCAATTAATTAATAAATTATTTTAAATACACTCGTCTGTCGGTTATGTTTTTTTTTATAACTGTACATATTTTTAAGAAATGGCTATGGGTATGTTTAGAGGTAAGAGTGGGATTAGCAGCTCAACATATATTTTAATGCTATATTGTTATGAAAATTGTCATTTTCCTACACATTTCTGTCCATTACGTTTTATATATTCTTTTTATTTTCTCTATGAAATGGTCATGTTTGGGTTTGAGGGTAGGGTTAAGGGATCTAAAATTGATATTTAAAATCAAATCGAATATATTATATTTTATGTTTCTTTAGCTGTAAAGACATAATAATGTTTACATTTAAATGTTGTCAACACGTTTGTATTGTACATTTCAGCATTGTTAAAACAATGAGACCAAGCTGGCACATGACATGGTAATTAGTTCCCTCATTTTAGCTAAATCATGTCACGTTTTGCTTATTTTTTCCCTCGCTTAGCCTCCAAGTAACCGTATAACCACTGGTAAAGCACTCTGTTCTTAACGTTCAATCCAAAATGGCTCTCACTTAAAATGCTTATATGCAATCCAAAGCATTGAGAATGTCTGTATAACTCATTGCGAACCTAACATAAAACATAGATGTCTCATAATACTACACACATAAAAAATTTTTTTTAAAAAATGAGGATGGATTCATAAAATTGAGGGCACAAATTGATAAAAAATGTCATGATTTAAACTCAAAAGAGCAAGTAAGTAAAATGTGTCCACAATTGAACTAAAATGAGATCATTAATTAATCTCATTTTAGTGAGATCCAACCCCCAATTCCTCCCGCCCGATAGATAAATTCAGATTTGATTTGCATGAAATATGCATCAAAAACACAGCTGATCAGCCCTACACATCACAATGGCTTTGTATATCTTTTTTCTCACTTCAGAGACATAACATTTGTGAAATGCACAGGGGAAACATATGGCATTTCATTATAGAGCCAAGGCATAGTGTGTACAATCTGCTCAAAGAGTGTCTAAATCATGTGGCGGCCAGCTACATCTTTATCTACAGGGACACACTCCACAGAACTGCACAGCGATCTAGTTTATATTCCTTCCCTCTTCTAGTGCTGATACAGCTCTGATTGTATGTGTTTTGAGTGTGATGCTCCATTCGATTGAGCTGCTGTGTCTTCAAAAATATCTAGGGTAAATCTCAGCTGGTGTGTGAACATCTGTTTTTTTCATGAGTTTAATTTAAGGGGACAGGGATATTATTAAACATTTTCCAAAATCAAACTCAAATTGAGTTACCAGGTTGGTGATCAGAGAATTTCAGAAATGCATGTTATGTCCATCATTAGAAAGGCTGCATCTGTTCAGTTGGTGCTTCACATTATGTTTCCATCAACTTATTAAGTTTACTTTAGCCCTGTGGGCTCTTAGCTTGTTCTGTCATTTGGCCAAAATGTCATGTTAAAAAAGATTAAGTTCTTCAAACTGGCTATTTCAGAAAGTACTAGCTATGACTGGAGGACAAATGCTAGACTTAGACACTCTTCTTCACTCCTCAAATACATAAAACATTAGCCTTTATATATTTAGTGTTTCCTGAGTAAACGCTGTACTTATTCAAAGAACCAGGGGTTCTTTATTCATACTTGGCTTTATACATCTGAGATGATGTGCCAGACCTTCTAACAATATCTGGATTAAGTTGTCTGAGATTACTGTGTGTTCTTGTGTTCTTTGGAAAGGGCAGATATATTGATGCTCTAAACCATGATCAGCAATGCAGCGATTGGCTGGCGGCAAGACAGGAACATAATGACATCACGTTAACAAAGGACATCACACACCTGATGAAAAATTCTGGACCTTTATGGGGACTCAGAAAGAAGATTTTTCTCTTAGCACAGCACTTAGCGAACTGATTCTGCTGCTACTGATGTTTAATAAATAGAAGCCTTAAAAAAAATAAAAAAAAATAAAAAAAAACCTTAGCAGAGAAGATCAGAGGCTTCACACTTTTCTCAGTAGTCATCAAGATGCTATCATGTCTTCCCCTGGTCAATGCACACAAATAAACAAAACAAAAACTCCCTCAGAGAAAAGACACAGTGTGACAGAAGCGAGAATAACAGTCATTTACATCACAGCCGCTCTGAGCTTCCAGTGGCTTTCATAATCTGGCCCCTCCAATTCACAGAGCACTGCCATGAAATAGAGAAGCTACTTCAAATGTTGATGGGAGGAAAGAATTAAAAAAGCACTTGCAGAGTTCAGCCTGCCCTGCTTTTAATTCTAAAACTACAAAGGAAATAATGCCTGTAGGTCGATTTCTATTGATTAATATGCAAAGACCAACCCTTAAACTCTCGATGCATCTAAAATCGAGTCCCACAGATTCGTTATATTTTAAAGCATTACACACACAAGAACTGAACCCTGAAAACAAATCCCCCAGATCAGCTGGTTCTGAGACTTCCTAACCTGACTAACTCTACTAACACTAACTCAGACCAGCTCTGCTTCTCACCCAATACACACATGCATGTATACAGTATGGTGTGTGAAATTGTGACTATTGTGAACTTGCTGGTCCATTGAACTTGCCGATTATTGGCATTTTCACGTAGATTGGGACTGTCTGTGGAACAAAATAGATCAAGAAATTAATCTAAAAGGAACTCTCTATTGTACCCCACTTTTGTTTATTGGATCTTGTTTACCCTTTTAAAAAAAAGTATACTTCAAGTTCATTTTATGAAGTATATTTTAGGTATACTTTATGTAGTAAGCATACTAATATCAATGCAACTTGTGTACTATTTCAATACTGCTTGAGACTAAATTGGCCCACTTTTTAGTAAATAAAAGTATGTTTAACCCTTGTGTGGTGTTCATATATTTGTTATTCAGCCAGTGCTCGTGGGTCTGGTGGACCCGCTGCATTTTGGGGTTTTTAATTCAACATAATCAAACAATTTATGTTAAAATACTCAACAGATGTTTACTTCATCCCAATTACAAGCAATATAAACAGCATATATGGTTAATATTTTCCCATTACCTTTGTTAGATCACATTTAAGAATTGCAACTTTATGCGGGAATGGCAGGGGTAGAAACAAAACTCACTTTTGGACTCACACTCTCTCACACTTACACACAATCTCTCTCTCACATGCATGCACACACACACACACACACACACACACACACACACACACACACACACACACACACACACACACACACACACACACACACACACACACACAATAACAGAAGGCCCTGACAGGAGGAGGACAGAGTAAAGGTACACAGGACCTAACATTTCCACACTTTTATTAGCCCCGGGTCCAGTGGACCCGAACATCCTGTGTGTAATATAAATGTGTAGGGGGGTGTACAGTGTGTGGTCATTGAAAATGTGTTCTGATATATGTTCTTCACAGAAAATCAGCCAAGGCCAATGAGTCTGAGGTTGAAAAAATAATTAATTGAATCATTTTTCTTTTGATAAAAAAATGAAAACGGGTCCTACAGACCCGAACACCACACAAGGGTTAAGTACACTATAAGAGTAACAGTAGTAAACTTTAAGTGCACAACTAGTTCACAACTACGTTTCTCATTTGTACAACATCTCTACTACAAGTGAACTAGTAGTTAATTTTTTTTTGTTGTTTATGAAAGAACACCTTGAAGTGTACTCTCAGTAATTTAGTAGTTTCATCCTGCAAGTAAACTTGTAAGTTTACTTTAAGCGAACATAACACACTTATAGTTTACTATTTATATATTATTTTTGCACTTTATGTATGCTACTATGTTCCTATTTAGGTATTATTTTTATACTTGAAATATACCTTTAACTGTACTTTAAATCTTTCCATTTTAAAAACATTTAATTCTAGCTTCATGCATCTTTTTTATCAATACTTGAATGTGGGAGAGTTTCATAAAAAAATAAAAATAAAAATAAATTAATTTTAAACAAAAAGCTGGGAAAATTGTCAAAGACTACGTCCGGATTCAGAATGATGATCAAACCATATATGGAGTAAATCACATCCATCAACACCCCCAAAGCTTCATAGGTGTTTCCTCTTCATGGGTTCGACATTTCATTTGGTGACATTAGGGAGTTTTGATTTACAGTATAGGCTGTTTAATGTTTGATGATCGCGATGTTTTACATTTGTGCAAGCAATCTTCTATCACTTGCATCTGCTTCTTCTTCACCTGTGTTTTGATCCGGATATTCTTTACTAAAAAGATGCATAATAGCGCCCCCTACCGTATAACAGTGAAAACATGGATAGCCGAGTAAATTAGATTTGAAGCAAATTCCTATGTACACTACAAGCAGACTAGCCTACACAAAAATTCAGATACCCAGGATTAGGAACATATATAATCAAACAATGTAAGTTTAAAACTGTATGTACACTGTATGCCAAGTATACTTAGAATACTTAATTATGCTTTTAAGTATATCTCAATCAAAAGAATGAGTACATGTATAGTCCAAATATACTTAGACCTTTCTGTCAGTATAAGTCAAGTATACTTTAGTGCAATTTTAAGTATATTTCTGAGAAGTACATAAAACGTAGACTGAAAGTATACTTTTTTATTTTTTAGTTTAAGAAAAGAATGCTTATAGCACACTTTAATAATCTTCTTTTTCATAAGGATATAACTTCATTTTTGGAACAGTGTTACATTTACGGGACAAAAACATCTTAATAAGAGAGAACTACTATAAATGAAATGGAACTTAAAGTTAACCTAATAAAAAAATCTGATGCTCATAGTTTTCAGGAAATGTTAGACCGTACTTACTGAAATATCGCCCTTGGTAATGCATTTGCTGCATCTCCTAAATTTAAACTCAACAACTTAATGAGACTGGACTTCAGACAGCTCTAATTGTGTCTAGTAATTGTTGCACTCATGTGGCAACCCTCTCCATTTAATAATCTCTTGAGTGGTGGTCACCCATTGCAGAAAATCCATATGAACTCTGAAGATGATGTCGACTCTCTGATGAGGTTGAATAGCAGGTGCTGTCCCATGATTCTTCAGAAGACACTTCCCAAAACCTCTTTCCAGAGCATGTTACTCACATGGTTCCTTCCTTTCCGACAGAAGCACAACAGAAACATCATCCGTCCCCACCCACACTAGCTTACTGTACACCATGATGCTCATTAGCTCCAAGCATTTGACAGCCACCTCCACTGAGAAAATGTAGGATAGCAATGGTGACAGCTATTTTTATGTTGTTTGCTGCCTCATTGTAGTGTTTCTGGTGGCACACAGGATGTATATAGTTTTCCCAGACTATGAGCCACACTCAAACTTCTAGCCAGAGTAAATAGATTACAGGTATCCTAATAGAAGACAGCTCTCTTCAGTATCCCAGTACCTGGCCTGATAAAAGTACTAGGAGAAGATTAGAACCTTAAGAAGTCTTGCTGATCATACAAAGCATACTCTTTAAGTCTCAGAGACTCAATTTCTTTTAAAACTTTCCAGAACTCCCTTTAATAATGATAAGATAAAGCCATGAAAGCCCGCCTGGTGTTGCATGGTATTTCATAATAAGCTTTGCAGCAAGAGAGCAAATCTGAGATTGGGTTTATCAGCGTGTAAACAGAAAAATGTCATCATCACCTTTGAGGTACATTGGACTGGCATTTAGCACCACGTGCCACAGACATATTTTTCAGAGTCTCTTTTTAATGCTAAACGCTTTAGCAAGAGACTTAGCCATTTATTTATATATCTATTCATTTACTTACCTACGATGTATTTAAAATTAACCCCAAACAGAAAGGAAAATTAAAAGAAGAAAGAATTATACCATCATCTAACATTTCTGAAAAGTGCATGTCTGCTTGGTGGTTAAACAGAAGCAATATTTGCCTGTTGGGTTTTAATTAGTTTTAATTAAGAACTAATTAGGAACTAATTAAAAATATTTTAGGGTAAATCAGTGGGGTTTCTGGACCCCAAACACACTTCGAGTTCTGCTACACAGCAGTAATGCTGTTGTGTACAAACTAGGGCCATGCCCACCTCTGAGGGTAACAAGTCCCCTCTGCACTTCATTATGCACCGCCCTGTTGTTAGGATGACAAAATGTTGGAAAAAGTTAAATTTTTAAGCTGGTCAAGCAGCATTCGTCAATGTACAATTATTGAGATGGCCAATCAAATCAATGAAGTTGGACTGTACTATTAACATAAGCCAAATTCCAGTGCGACACTTCAGTTTTAATGATGAAAGAGTGTGGGGTAAAAGTGCATGAGTGCCTCTTCCATTTAATAAAGAACATTTAAATAGTTGCTTACCTTTTAAATAATATTTGTCCTGAAACTAATACATGCCATTAAGACATTCACAAATTCTGTCCCTATATATTCCCTTTCTTTTATTAATCTGTGTAATTTGCTTGAATTTGGCAAAAATTTATACATTTCACATCTTGTTTTGATTTGAATTTCAGAACAACTAAGAAAACATTTCACAATTTAAAATAAATGGTCAAAAAACACAGTTACAAACGTTAAAAGCAAAATATGATACAACCATTCCTAGTCTCCCATATTCTGTCACCTGCTTTGTACTTTTTCATGTACGTTGGTTGCTTACTGATGAATGCTTTGCATGTTGAAATGCCTTTGCAAAAAGTGTCATTGCTGTTTTAAAGGTCAGTGAGTTATTTGATAGTCCAAATCAGCATGCAGGTTTGGAACGACATGATGGCATTTTTAGGTGAACAATGCCTAAATGATTGAATTATTATAAGAATGATTGAAATGGTTCATTTTTATTCAGAAGTCCCAGTGTGCTCTCTGTCATTATACCTGTGGTAGTCTCCAGTGTTTTAACACTCATTTTTAACCTGGTGTGCACTCTTGCTTTTAACGTTGCATCATCAAATTTTAAAGCCAGTCATGTAATATTAACCCCCAAAAGATTTAAAAATGTTCCCTAAAATATCTCCTTCTTTCTTTCCTATCTTCTTTCTTTGACTTTCTCAAATTGTCTTTAGACCTGGTAATTCAGTAATCTTCTCTGTGTTTATGCTTTGTTTTTTTCAGGACTACACATTGACTATGTATTTCCAGCAAGCCTGGCGAGACAAACGCCTGTCCTATTCTGAGATTCCTCTTAACCTGACGCTGGATAACAGGGTAGCTGATCAGCTGTGGGTGCCGGATACATACTTCCTGAATGACAAGAAGTCTTTTGTACATGGTGTAACAGTGAAGAACAGAATGATCCGTCTTCATCCAGATGGCACTGTGCTTTATGGGCTCAGGTAACAATTCAAAAGCATCTATTCATCACATAATAGCAATTTATTTAAAACATTACAAATCTTTCATTCAATATTTGCCAAAGCATCATAATCCCCATGACAGAATACACACAGCAGATGCTTTTGATTTTCTGAGTAAATCAATGCATCTACAACAATATATATTTTTTTATTTTATTAAGTTAACAATTCGGAATGGTTATGTGCTCTAGATCTGTGCATCATCAAACTGATTGAAATAGACAAGACTTATATACATATATATTTATTGATTGATTGATTTAGTTCACTCTTTAGGAAGGATAGGAGGCCAGCAGTACTAAAAGCTGGCTAAAATGTCAATTATAAAGGCGAACACTATGTGAAAGTTAGCTTCACTTACAATATTGTGGTCGAAACAAATGATAAAAATACAATACTGCCATCACAGAAATTTCTATCCTAATGGGTTTTCGATTTCACAGAGAATCCTTATGATTACCAGTTCCTTTTTGAGGGAACTAAACGCTGTGTCATGACTTTGACGCAATGTTAACGCTTCTGCTTGAGTGTGTCTTAAGCACGTGTGGAAAGTAGGCAATTTTTTCAGGTGACGGAACATAGGCGATGTCAATATAAATGTCATCAGCTTCTTTTTTACAAAGACACCGCATGTCTGTGTTTGTGTGGAGGATATTGCTTGTCTACCCTGTATTGTATTGAATGAGTGAAATATGGCATCTAGAAAAGAGTATAAGCAATGTGTGCTGCCATGCCCTCACTATCTTATGAGGGATGATGTTCATGATTTGAGTGTGATTTGTTTGGGAGCAGAATATGCTTGATCAGCTCTCGAGATCCAGGTCCTTTAAAATTAAATCTGGCCTGGTAGATAAGGCATATGAAGCTGCTGGTCAGGCTGATGCATCACTGCACATGATGGCGGTTTTGCAGGCGTACTAGGCTGACCTGCTAAAACACCTGAACACTGGTGAGGGACACAGCCTATGCCATCGTTCAATAGCTACAATGGTGGCCACGGAGAGGCATCTGTGGCTATACCTCTCCAGCATTAAGGAAAAGGAAACAACTTTCTTGTTGGACGCCCAAATTCACCATCTGGACTATTCGGTGACGCAGTCAGTTCTGTTGTCGATAGGTTTCAGGTGGCCAAAAAGCAGACGATGACAGTTTTTTCCCTTCCCAGTTCCAGAAGCCTGTGGCTTCTACAGGAGTAGGGAGAAGAAAAAGGTCAGTGTGGCTGCCTGTGTCCCCCTAGTCAAGACTGGGGGCCCGGGCACACTGCACGTTGCCGACCTGACCCGACTTCAAGGCATCCGTGTACTGAACTACACTGACAATTCTCTGATTCTAGCTCAGTCTAAAAAAATTGCGTTTTGAAATCAATCTTGTTCTTGTCCACTTGAGGTTAATCAGTTCACGAGTTCACATGTTAATGAAATCTGATGTAATATTATAATGCGTATTTGGCTTGCTGTCCGGGGGGAGGGCTCCGAGCTCGGAATTCGGCCCGACCCCAGAGTACTCCCCCCTATGAATGTATAGATCATAGGTATCTATGAGCAGACCCAGCCGAGTGTGAGGTGATGGGGTGGTGGCGGGATGCTGAGAAATTTGTCATGAGACAGGCGGTAAGGGAAGGCTTTATTTATACTGGCTTCTTCTTGCACTGATTGGATGATTACCTGAACATGCTCCTCCCGAACTTTGTTACATAAAACTTCATTAAGAAAAGCATGCTCTCTCCAAGACTTTTGTGAAGATTTTTGTGAGGTTGGTGTTGGACTTAACATCGATACAGGCACATTTGTCACTTGCTTAGGTCAGGTCGAGTCCATCCTTAGAGCCATGAAAGTACTCAGGCTATGTCAGGATATTCCTATCAGCCAATATCAGAGGCTGCTGGATCTCATGACGGCCACTCTTAATGTGATACCAATGAGGCTGCAGCGCAGGACAGGTTGTGTTCAGGTTGGAGCAGCAGATCATGCTCTGAGCTGAGAACAGACTGCTATCACTGAAGACAGTCTTTATTCCAGGGTATTAGAATGTGGGAGTGGAAATCCTGTTGAGGCAGGGACTGAGGCCTAGGGAATGATGGAGTTGATTTGGCAGAGGCTTGGCAGAGGTATGACAGAGCAGAAGTGGACCTGTTTGCCTCAGCAGAGTTGACCCCACTGTTCCCTTCGCCCTGACATTTCCAGCTCGGTTAGAGCTGGATGCCATGGTGCAGACGTGGCAGAGGTTGCTTCTGTACGCATTTTACCAGATCGCTCTGCTTCCGGGTGTTCTATCGAGGGTTCACTGGGACAGAGTTTGACTGTTGCTAGTGGCTCCGTTTTGGCCGACCTGAGTCTTGTTTTCCTACTAGGGCTGGGTATTGACACAAATTTCACAATTCGATTCAATTTCGATTCACAAGCTTGCAATTCGATTCGATTTCGATTCCGATTCGATTCGATTCAATATTGATTATTTTGGATATCAGGTACAATGCATGGCACATTTTTACAATGAAAACAAATCTAACTAATGCTGTAAACTATGGGAGTCAGTTGTAGCCTATAGGCTTCATTAGCCTACTATTATTGAAGGTAAAAATTAACTGATTTGTAAACAAACACTTAAATTACACTTATTTATTTTTTATAATAATTAAGTTATGAAATATAAACATTTAAATGGTGACTGTCATAAAAACTTGCCAGATTTATTTAAACATGCATTAAATATTGAAGAACATTAAAAATTATAATGAATATGTAATATGGTGCATATATTTAGCAAAATGCTCCTCTCTAGAGTTAATTTTTCTAGCTAACTAACGTGTTTATGTTCACGGATATGGTTTTTCCGAGGTAAATGTGACGTTACATGACATTGTTCAAAAGCTGTTTTACTGACGTCTTTCCACGGTTGAAACACTGATTGAGCGATTCCATGTTACATGATACGGATTTCGATAAGTTGTACTCTACCTTTTAACACACTTTCAGATGCTCATTCATGTTTATTTCTCGCTGTAACTGGTATTATTAAGGCGGAAGAGAAGGTCATGTTCTTCTGCTGCAGGTCTGCTGCTCTTGAGCTGAGCCAGAGCGATCTCACGCCACAGCGCCAAAACGGTATTTATGTTTTTGAATTTCATAAGAAAATAGACGTAATTTGAAATCTGAAACTTTGTTTCATATCAAAGTAACAAAGCACAAAGATTATTGCGATTTATTGGATGGGACGCGCGCTACAATGTTCCATTAATTCGTCAACTGAGTACAGGATGACTAATCGATTCTTGGGATTTTAGAATCGATATCGGTTCGTAAAAATGAGAATCGATTAAAATCGAGAAATCGATATTTTTTACCCAGTCCTATTTCCTACTATCTTTCCTGATATGCTCTCCATGGGAGATTCCGACCAGGAACGACCTTCAATCTCAGGTGCGGTGTGTAACTCTCCACCCTCTGCCCAATATTTAGATGCTGTGGGTTTGACCCCTATAGGGTACCAACTCACAGATTCCAGTTTCTCAACTGAGGTTGTTAGGGCCATCCTAAATGCTAGAGCTCCCTCCATGAGGAAACGTTATGACCTGAAGTGGCATCTCTTTGCATTGTAGTGCGCTCAGCGCCATATTGACAAAGTCCACTGCCAGTTCAGTGCTTGAGTTGAAATAAAAATAAAATGAAAAGAGGCATTTATATAGTGCTTTACTGTGCACTACTGTACACCCAAAGCGCTTTACAATCCCACCAGTGAATCTCTCCTCAACCACCAGTGTGCAGCATCCACTTGGATGATGCGACAGCAGCCACAGAACAACGGCGCCAGTGCACCCACCACACACCAGCTAAAGGTGGAGAGGAGAGAGAGTAATCGAGCCAATTCAGTGGATGGGGATGATTGATAAGGGTCAATGGAGGGAATTTCGCCAGAGCACTGGGGTTTCACCCCTACTCTTACAAGAAGTGCCATGGGACTTTTAATGACCACAGGACGGTTCTTGTTATAGTATAGTGTCCCCATCACTATACTGGGGCGTTAGGACCCACACAGATCACAGGGTGAGCAACCCCTGCTGGCCTTACTTACACCTTGTCCAGCAGAAACCTAGTTTTCCCAGGAGGTCTCCCATCCAGGTACTGACCAGGCTTAACCCGGCTTAGCTTCAGTGGGCAACCAGTCTTGGGCTACAGGGTGATATGGCTGCTGGTTCCTGCAAGAACATCTTCCAGCAGGGATGTCCCCTGCTACACTTTTCTTTGGGATACGTGATATTTGGCTATAGTCCTGGAAGTCTTATCAGGTATTCCTTTTGAGCCCTTGGAGTCAGCCTCGGAGAAGTTTCTGACTCTCAAGGTGGCTCTATTATTGGTGATTACTTCACTTAAGAGAGTAGGAGACTTGCAGGCCCTTTCACTTGCCTTATCCTGTTTAGATTTTGCCCCTGGGCTGGTCAAAGTCATATTGCATTTGAGGCCGGATTACGGTCTGAAGAGGCCTTTCTTGACTGCTCATTTGGTCATTCTTCAAGCTCTCTTGCCTCTGCCACTTGACTTGCTGGATTTAGTTAAAATGTTAGAACTCAAAAAGCAAATGGCAATTATACAAAAACATTACAAATATACAAAATCACAAGGGTAGTTAGAGAAGAGATGTACAAGATGTATGCATGGACAAGCTTATCCCTCAAGTTAGAGCTTCTAGATAAAACACAAAGTGGTTGATCATTAAATACATTCAATAAAAATAATAATTTTGAATAATGTGCCGGTGACTATTAATAATACTCTTAACAGTTTCCGTCATTTATGAGACAATGCTTCCCAGCAATTGACCGAATTTTCTTGCTTTCTGTGTTTTCACTGTTGTACGGTAGGGGGCACTATTATGCATCTTCTGAAAGATTACTGAATCTCCGGATCATAAATAAATAAATGAATAAAACAGAAACAAGGGATAAAAACATTGCTTATGCATGTTGTAGTCTTTGAAAAACACTATTTTGTTCAAAAGTTTTTTTTTTGTTTTTTTTTTACTTTACCCACATTCAAGTGTTGATAAAAAAGAAGGCTCTGTTATTTATTTTGATATGTTGCATGTTCAGATATTCATACAGCAAGATATTCTAGGGGCCATGGAAGTTTTGTGAAAATGATAAAATGCTGGTGGGCTGGCAATGTTAAAAAAAATATTGTCATTATTACATATTTGGGTCTTTAGTGACCCAGATCTAGCTACAGAGCATGTGAGCGGAGTGGAGCGGTGAGAATCTCTGCTCATCGCTCACGGAACTGTTCACCCCTCCGCTCCCCCGCTCTAAGCTACATCAGGCCGCTCCGCTCATTATCGCTCAGCGCTCAACGAGGTTTGCTTCGCGCTCCACTCAAATCGCCCCCCGCTCGCTCCGAAAAAGGAAAAAAATCGACATGTATATCACTTTTAGCTTAGACCACAGCCTTACCTCCTAAACAACTAATGAGCAACAACAACATTTTTCAAATTGAAATGTTTTATTTCAAATTACAGGCCTATTTAAGAAGGAATATAGCCTAAACAAAAAGTCCTGTAAAATTAAACGAATAAATGGGCCTAATAATATAAATAAAAATTATATAAACAAAAAAATACATATACATTTTTTTAAAGTAAATTAACTATAAGGCTAGAATTTTGATAAGTGAACTTTTGCGCAACGCGCACGATTAAAATTAAAATTGGCTTCCATACACACAAACTGCTGTAAAATTAAACGAATAAATGGGCCTAATAATATAAATATTATTACGGATGACACAAATTCGGCTAAATAAAACGAACCATTAGGTCTACTTGAATGAAAAAACGAATTTGTTTGAATATTACGCTATATTTAATTTACACATTGTTACAAGTTACCGTATTCAATTTGCTAACCTTTTGTTGCGTGTTCGCGTAGGTCACGTTCATGTTTTCGAGAGTGTCTTTTGAGATTCCAAAATGAATCTTTGCTGACTGAAATGATGTCTCCACATTCGTTTTCTTGTACCACATTATCATTGTTAGTTAGTTTTATATTAATAGTAGCCTACACCTGTATGACTTCTCATTTTCCTTTTTGAAGTAGCCTACTTTTTGAACTCCATTATTGAGCCGAGTTTTGACTGAAAATAGTCTACTGTTGATGACTGTGCAAGACAGATGGATCCTGGTTTAGGTTTGACTGAGCATGCTTCAGACTCGTGGTGTGAACTGAGCAAAATTGGAGCGGGAAATAAGGCGACGCTCCGTCCTTTTAAAAATGCCGCTCTGCGCTCTGTCCAAGATCCGCCCGCTCCCGCTCCCCGCTCGCTCCCGCTCCACTCCGCTCACATGCTCTGTCTAGCTAACACAGATGATATTTATATCTTACCAGATTCTGGTATTCATATTCTCAATCTCAACCAAATTCTCAAAACTATTGCTTTCAACATCTTCAAAATAAATATCTTTATCGCTGACAGCTTCTTCACCAGATCCACCATCAAGTTACACTGACACTAATATATGTAAGCAATAAGGTACGAGAGGCCTTCAGCCGTTACTTATTCACAATACAGCACTAGCCTTGAGTACCTTATTGCTTTTATAAAACGGTTACCACACAATACAAATATTAAAGCCGAAAAATATGTATCTATGCAACTTTCATGAAGTAAAATCACTAAAAGCCTTCCTTCCTTCGACAATAGATGGCGGCAAAGACTGTCTTTATGAGCGAGTCAGTCAGTAGAGAAGACTTTTAAACTGAAAGGACTCTTGTGAACTTGTGATCACAGAGTAGGAAGACGCAACTGACAGATGACTATAGGCACAGGAAAACCCCTTAACTGTTAAAAGGACAATATATCGCAGCGGACATTCAAACTGATTTTTTTTATTATGAATATAGGACTGATCTGAAGGAAAATGCTATGTCTACTGTAAATGCAGGTACACTCGCTTACTCGATCTCTCACAATACTCTACTATAGCTTCAATTAACAATATCAATGAGATCAATATCAGTGAGTAAAACACAGCTATTAAAGCAGCACTCAGTAGCTTCGGGATTTCTTCGCTGTATTCTCGCTTTTTGCTCGCAAGTTTCTCTCTAGAGCTCCCCCCACAGCTTCGGAATAGATATTTGACAACACTGTTGTAAAAACTCGTTGGTGATTCTCAGACACCAGAGGCTATAGATCAACGACATCAAAGCAGATGGGACATTCTTTAAAACGTCTTCTTCATTCGGGTTCGGACAGCGTGAGGGAGCGCAATAATGACAGCATTTTAGCAGATTTCTTTTGGCTGTAAAGCAATTGTTTACATCGCAAGACCTGATATCACGCGAGACTTCCTGACGCAGCGGCCGGCGGCCCGCCGGCTCAAAGTTGCAAGTGCGTATTTTCCGCTCACGGGCACCAGGGGGGTGCGAAACGACCACCATTCAACCCGAAATAAGTAATATAACCATTCCAATGACTCCGAAGCTGTTCAGTTAAGGTAAAAAAAGTTACTTAGTTCACCTTTAACCAATCAGAATCAAGGATTGGAACTATAACCGTTTTATAATATACAGTACCGCGTACAGTACTTGCTCTGAGGCATTTCAAGTTTTGCTGACAGCATTTGTGTATTATTTTGGTTTATGCCTTTGGTAATTATGAGTGAAACATCACAACATGTACTAGACATTGCCACCTTGGGAAATTAAGGTAAATGGCACTTGTTGAAAAATATACTTACACTATTACATACCTCGGGTCGTTAGTGACCCTATACACTTTTTACAACCACAAAAAAATTGAAAACAGCCATTCTTCTATATTTGTATTTTTTCTTTTCTTTCTTTTTTTTCAAACTATCGTGAGTGCAGTGTTAAGCCACTTATTGTTATACTTACACTGAACAAAATTATAAACACAACACTTTTGTTTTTGCCCCCATTTTTCATGAGCTGAACTCAAATATCTAAGACTTTTTCTATGTACACAAAAGGCCTATTTCTCTCAAATTTTGTTCACAAATCTGTCTAAATCTGTGTTAGTGAGCACTTCTCCTTTGCCGAGATTATGTGGCATATCAAGATTCTGATTAGACAGCATGATTATTGCACAGGTGTGCCTTAGGCTGGCCACAATAAAAGGCCACTCTAAAATGTGCCAAAGTCAAAGTGTAAATATCAACGTTATAAAATTAAGTACATTTACTCAACTTTTCTGATACTGGTGTTCCCATCATGCACTGGACCTTGAATAATTAATGAGGTAGATTTTTCACTGTTTTCCAGCTGTATTTACACTGTTTCATCATTACTTTTGTGGTTAGGATTAGTAACTTGCCATTTTGTGACTTTTGGAGATCATTTTCCACTCAAAATGACACATTCAAACACAAAAATGATCCATCAAATGTTACCGTCATTGTGTATTGTCTACCTAGTATTGAGGTCTCTGCGTTCACATGATGTGTGACTCCTTATATGTAGAATATATTGTATTAATTACTTAGATGTTTCTAAGTAAAGCTATATGCTTTACTTAGAAACATCTAAGTAATTAATACAATACTTTAAAAGTGTGGTTTAATTCAATATTCAATGAGTGAAATGTATTGCAAAGAAAATTTAAACTAAATAGATATTACTCAACCTTTTACTAGCCAAGTTAAAACTACTTATTTCCTTTGTTGCTTTCACTTAACTTCATATGTGAAATTTACTTAAAAATATGCGTGTGAAATTTACTTTAAAAATATTTGTGCAAAAACTTGCTAAAGAAAAATTAAGTAAATTTTTATTATTGTTTTTTTCAGTGCACTTCTTATACTGTATTTATTCAGCTCTTACAGTGATTTTCTGGAGTAAAACTGACGCCTCATCTTTTGTGCAATCAACTTCATTGAACTCATCAGTACATTTTTGGCCATCATTCGGACGGGGACCGCTACAGCAGGCTTGTATTAATAGTGGATCAAAGCTGATGACAAATACGTTATAACCGTAATTAAACTAAACTACACCTGTTCTATCTCCATACAGCATATATTCTCTGACTCTGTAGGCATTATTGTCCGACTCCGGGTCGAAATGAACACCGCTAGTTTCTGTTTTGATATTATCATTCCATGAGATGAGATTGTCTGACACTGAGCATGAGCTCGTGAGGCTCCGCCCTCTGTGCTGAGAGCATCAGCTAATTTGCATTTAAAGGGATACACACTATAATGGCACGTTTTTCTGAGCCCCAAAAAGTGACAATTTAAACATGCTGTAAAAAAATTTATCTGTTGGGTATTTAGAGCTAAAACTTTACATACACACTCTGGGGACAGCATAGACTTATTTTACATCTTGTGAAAGGGGGCATAATAGGCACCCTTTAAATGTACTATTACAACTCTTCACGTAACGCATCTTGTTTCAGTTTTTCTTTACAGATACAGTCAAACAAGGATAGCAAGTGAGTTTTCAAATAGCCCTGCACTGAAAAATCTCACTATTTTAGATACATCTTAGATATACTTTGCTATCTGTTATTTAAAAAAAATAAAATGCACTCTGATGTGTGGGTTTGAATCCAGCTTGGATCTTCTTCTTTTTTTTTCTTCTTTTTTTTTAAGTGATAAAAATATTAGTAGAAACATCTTTTAGATAAAATATTTAAATGAGCCATAAATGAGAACTCTATGATTGCCATTGAGGGTCAGGCAAGGAGGAGATGGAGGAGGAGAAATGGATCTCAATGCAACCTTTTCACTTTATTAAACCAAATTAATTGATATAATAACAGGCTAAAAGGCACCAGTTTTACATCCACATATAAAGACAACATAAAGGTGACTTGACTTGACTTTAGCAAATGCTTAGTAGTTGGCTTCACATAACCTCTCATCTCTTTTCCCTGGAGCAAAGAGCATTTAGTCAATTGTTTCAAATCTACAAAATGAGTTATTAAAAAAGCTTGCATATTATTGTCGGGGCCATTTAGAGTGCTAAACTTAGTTCGATCAAAGGAGTTCAGCTCATTATTCTCTCTGAGCTGTTTTGTTGTTCTCAGATTGAAGAATATTCTATCAGGTTTTGTGTAACCCTACTGCATCAGCTGTCATTCACTCGAAGACCCATCACATTTTCCTTGTTAGTGCTTAAATTGTGATGTGATTTCATCTCAACTATTCAGTTATTATGACTTTTGGGTCATTGAACTTGATAATCAAGGTCTTTAAGATTACTTGAAGCTTCCAGGCAGGTGTTGTGCAGCTGTTTGGAGCGACACTGTGCAGGACAGTGGTCTTTCGGGAACAGAGTTTGACACAGGAGTTTGTGCCATGGAGTTTGTAGTCATGTTCTCTGGATTACCTGTTCCTGTGTTTGACCTTCTTCTGTCTAATCGTCTGATCATCTTCCAGTTATACTCTCCCCTGTAATCTTGTTTTGTATTCTTTTAGGTTGTTGTGGTGTTGGTGTTTTTCAAGTGGAAAGATACATTTTCTTCAGATGTTTATACTATGCCAGAAAGTTACTGTGAACTTGTTACTTACCTGATGTTTGCTCTTCTATTTAAACCTGTGTTTGGGTTCATATTCCTGTGAGATTTTACCTGATACATGTACCTGTTATCAGGGACAGTCAAACCTGTGCTTGTATATAAAAACCCTGCCTAAAACTATAAGTCAAGGCCCTCAACTTCAGACTTAAAATCACCTTTTTTGAGCACTGTTGAGAACCCACAGTGTGAGGTAACTTTCTGGAGTCTGTTGTTGGTGATCCACAGACTGCTAGATGCTGTGAACTACAGCAACAGTATGTATTATCATATGTTTGGGCAGCATAAACTTTACTTTTTAAATTTAAAAAGTAAATGATTAACACATTTAGGCAACAATCATCTATTATGCTGAATCTAACTTATAAGAATGTGGCTACTATGAGCTAATAAATGAGAAGAAAGTATCAGACCTTAAGACATTTGATAAAAAATTAAATAAATAAAAAAATCATTAAAACAAGATGAACTTATAAGTTCAATTCCTGATTTATTTGGAGAAGTATTTAGATTGTTACCCTGAGTAATACATTACAGATCACATTGTACTGCATGTAATCTGTAGTGGAATACATTGTAAAAGTATGCAAGTTGTCAGGTGAGGAGAGGCGAGTTGGATCTTGATGCAGCATATATTTATATTTATATTTACTTTATTTATATTTACAAAACAAAAACTAAGAAGATAGTCCAGAACAAGGAGCCTCATAGCAGAAAAACACAACAGCTCCACATGCAAAGTAAAGACAATACAGGACAACCAACATAATAAAACAGTTTAAATACACAGACAGTATCAAACTGAACAAGCAACAGGTGCACAAGGCAATCCATTACCATGACAACAATGACATGAGCACAGGGAACTGAAATGAACATGTGACAAACACAGAACGGAACTAATGGATCAAAATGAAACAAACATACTCTGACCCTGACATAAGTGTTAATTTGTGATAAACATTAGGCAAAGCCTTCATTTTGTTTAGATAATCATATGGAATTATCAGATTGTTCCCATATGAGCTCTAGTGAAAAGACCTGTACAGTCAAATGACATTTACACTAAGAGGACTTTGACCCAAATGTTTGGCATCTGTTGAAGTCATGGCAGTATTTACACTGTCTCTAAAATAAACCATACTGTGTGCCCACGGAGATGACTCACAGTTTTAGGGAAAATAGATGCATGTGTGCATAAGAGATTACCTGTAATGTGTATGTTGGCTTAATCCACATCAAGGGCATTTTTAAATAGATTAAAATAGGATAATGTTGTGGCAAACATTCTCTCAAACAAGTAATTCTCTCATGACTCATTTATTTCCCAATGTTTTGCCAATTCATTCTGCAGTTTGTAATGCTGTACCTCGAACACATTTAGCATGTGCTAGACAGAATCTTTAAATTGTCCCTTTGTAACATTTCACTGCACCTCAAGGTGATGGATACTTGTGGAGGCATTTGTCTCATTTGTCTTACTCACAAGCTCTTGCAAAGACTATTAAAGCAGCATGTGTGTGAAGTTATGTCAACCTGATACATCACGCGCAGATTTAGTATAAGTGCTGCGTTATTAAGGTCATGGAATTATGCATGTGGAAGTTGCATTTGTTAAGGTTTACATATTAGGACATTCTTAGCATCAGTTCTCTGCCATCATCTGTGTGCGGCAGTGGATGTACTGTTCTCTTTCATTGGATCTGGTTAAACTTGTCAACCGTTTTTTTTTGTTGTTTTTTTTCAGTGGCTTTCACATTTTCTTTTTATTGGAGACAATATTACAATTTGGCAAAAGAGTGGTTTGGACATTTCCCACCTGTCCTGCACACAAATGGTGCCTATATATGTACTACCCTTTTATGTACCATTAAGTATTGTTTTAATTATATTTACAGAAATTGTGTAGTAAAAAAAAAAAAAAAAAAAGAATTATACAAGGCATATTTGGTATATAGAAACTGACAAACTTCTGGTTAAGCCCGGGCCACATCCAATTTTATCTGATTACAGACAATTGTGACATTTCTACAGATTTAGATATTGCCTCTGCTGCTGATATTGATCCTGTTCTCCCATAAAACAATCTAAACAAGTTCAAGTTTGTTTATTTCTAGAGCACATTTACTTCCGGTTTTTGGCCGACCAAAGTGCTGTACAATAATCACAACAAAATACATAATGAACCAACAACATCACTATCAACAGTCAATTATGGTGCATTAAATGATAAGTTCAAGTAAATTACACGTTAAAAGCTAATCCAAACAAATATGTTTTTAGTGCTGTTTTAAACTCGGACAAAGTGGAAGCCTTTTTAAGTTGGATAGGAAGATTGTTCCATAGAGTGGGGCCCACCACTTCGAAAGCTCTATTTCCCCTCTTTTTCAAGCGGGTTCTAGGAATACGAAGGAGGGATTTGTTTCCTGATCTCAGTTCTCGATTTGAAGTATATGGGTGGAGTAAATCCGATAAGTAAGATGGTGCAAGATTATTTAAGGATTTGTAGACTAGCAATAAAATTTTATAGTTGATTCTATATTGAACCGGTAACCAGTGAAGTGATCTCAAAAGCGGTGTCACATGATCAAACTTTTTGCCTCCTTTCAAAAAACGTGCTGTTGCATTCTGAACAACTTGTAATCTTGAGATTTGATTCTTAGAAATCCCATAATAAAGAGAGTTGCAATAATCTAGCCTGGATGTTATAAAGGCGTGAGTAGCAACTTCTAGAGAAGCATTAGATAGGAAAGATTTAATTTTGGAAAGAGAGCGCAGATGAAAAAAACTAGAGCCCACTACCGAGGCAATTTGCCTATCAAATTGTAAGTTGTTGTCAATTACAACACCTAAATTACGAACCTTTGGTAAAACAGTGAAATTTAAAAGATCAAGGTTAGGTAAATATTGTCTTCTTTGTTCGGAGGGACAAAAAACAATAGCTTCCGATTTATCTGAGTTCAGAAAAAGAAAGTTTTTTGAGAGCCATGCCTTTACATCATTCAAACATGCTGATAAATTACTAACAGCATTCTCATTACCGCTGGTCAAAGGCAGATAAACTTGCATGTCATCAGCGTAACAATGGAAGGCTATATTATGTTTCCTAAAAATGGATCCCAAGGGAAGTAAATATAAAGAAAACAGAATGGGTGCAAGAACAGATCCCTGTGGTACGCCACAGGATAACTTGCGTAATGATGAAGTAAAATTTCCAATTTTGACAGAAAAAGTTCTGTTTGTTAGGAAGGATTTAAACCAGTTTAACACAACCCCGCCTAAACCCACATAGGACTCCAGTCGGGAGATGAGAATTCCGTGATCGACAGTATCAAACGCTGAAGACAAGTCCAGCATGATTAAAATGACAGAAGCTCCCGAATCAGTAATCATTAAGATGTCATTTAAGACTCTAACAAGGGCCGTTTCAGTACTATGTAATGATTTGAAACCTGATTGAAAGATCTCATATATACGATTTGTGGATAAGAAAGACTGAAGTTGCAGAGAGACAATTTTTTCCATCACCTTAGAAATAAACGGAAGGACAGACACGGGGCGAAAATTTGCTAAGATAGATGTATCAAGTGTGGATTTTTTTAGCACTGGAGTCACTGTGGCCCTTTTTAAGCTATCAGGGATAATCCCTGACTGCAAGCATTTATTAAGTAAAGTTACAAGGCCAGGTCCTACAATATCAATTAATAACTTCAGATAGCGGGGGTGCATAGTGTCAAGGGGACTAGAAGAGGTTTTTCGTTTTAAAACTATTTCTTTTAATGAGTCTAAGGAAATAGAATTAAAAGTAGTCCAAGAAGCCAATGGACTCATAGAGCTCAAATTATCATCACTGGTATCTTGTATTTGAACTCTTAGATTTATAATTTTAGTCTCGAAGTAATTTAGAAAATTTTCACACAATGCTTTAGTAGGATTACGGAAAGTCTGTACAGGGGGATGTAATACTGAATTAATAATCGAAAAAAGAACTCTAGGAATTTGATGATGCTCCTCGATCAGATTAGAAAAATAAAGAGACTTGGCCTTCTTAACTGCACTCTGATATGTCCATAGACATTCTTTAAGTATGGTCAAGGATATTTGAAGTTTGTCTTTCTTCCATTTTCTTTCTGCTTTCCTACATAATTGTCTCAGGGAGCGAATATCTTGATCCAACCAAGGCTCAGCTTTACGTTTCGGCTTTAGCAACCTATAGGGTGCAACAGCATTTAAAATCTCCAACCATACAATGTTTAAGGATTCAAGATGTTGCTCAACATCTAGATCTAATAATAAAGATTCATAGGACACTGAGGAAGTGATTTCATTATAACGTTCAGTGAAAGCCTCGCAAAATCGCGGTGAATACACTCGAACCTGTTTTAAATCAGAGATAGTTATGTAAGGCATAGCTGGAAGAGCCATTTTAAATATAATAGGAAAGTGATCAGAGATGGGTAATTCAATCACTTCAGTATCAGTTATTGAGAGTCCAAAAGACAATATTAAGTCCAACATATGACCACGGTTGTGTGTGGGTTCTTTAACCCACTGCACCAGATTAAAAGAATCAATGCTATTCAAAAACTCCGATGCTAAGTGATCCGAAGCACAACATACATGTACATTAAAATCACCTAACAATAAAATCCGATCATAAGTAATAATTAAATCCCCAACAAGCTCAGTGAATTCTTCCATAAAGTCCTTCGTCAGATGCGGAGGCCGATATATTAAGACTATTATTATATTATATAAACATCCTTACAACAAGATAGATTTACATTGGGAGCAAAACTGAGTAACACTTTATTTTAATGCATCCTTGTTACATATGTTACACGTATTTACTATAGTATTAACAGTAAATCAAGCACAATTACAAGTAGCCTTAATAACATTAAACCAAACCTTTAGTAAGTACATTTAGCACTTATTTGAGTAATTACACTGTCACAATTATACATTTAAATAAAGTTTGACTATTGATAAGACTTGTTTTTAGAGAACATGGCCCAGATTTACTAAACAGGGTAAATTAGCGATGTTTCGATGTTTTGTTCTACAACGTACTCATCACACACTCACACCCCAAACTTATCTAGTCGTATCTAGTTATTTATTAAAATCGTATGTTTTCAGAAATGAACATAGCTGCTTCAAAATTCATATTTTTACTATGGATGTGTTTAATTTACATTGTAGTACAAAACATCAAAGTTTAGTGAAGTATGTTTACAGGCTTTATTTTACGCATAATCGAAAACTCCCATTATAAAACCCCATATTCTGACGTCTTCCCTGCACCAATCTATAAGAATGTATTTAGTTTTTATTACAGTAATAAGAATTGTTGGGAGGTTGCTGGTGGATGAAAGTGCTTAAAAAAAATAAAATAAATCAAAGTACAAATGATTTTTTAATCTGTTGTCTTTAAGGAAAATATACTTTCTCATGTCCTTTCTTTTTAAATGAGGGTGAAATGTGAGATTCATCCATGCAGTGAATTTACAAGTATTATTGATTTTAACAGTGTAAATGCAGGATTAGAGAGGCAGATGTCCAAAGCATGCTTTGCTTTAAACCCTGAAGCTGCATGAACAGAAGCAAATCCCAGCGCACACCTGAGCTTTGCATCACTTCTGCACTTCTCACGGGCAGTATTGAGAAACAGCCCCCTTCATCTTGAAAGAGAAGTCAGAGACATGAGCAGAAAAAAAAAAAAAAAAGAAAAAAAAAACTGGCAATTTGCTGCGTGACATTTGTGGTCAGGAGGCTATATCACCTTGGGCTTGTGAGAATGCAGTCTTTTGGTTATCAGAAAGATTTTGTGATATCTGTATATTCCTAAATATATTCCTATATATCAGTGTTTCCCAACCCTGTTTCTGGATACACACCAATGTTCTCCTTATCTGAGGCTCTTTTTACACTGGTATAAAACTTTACTCACATCTGACACAATTTGTGTTTCTGAATTTGTGGTTTTAAATCAGATACATATCCGATATCTGGACATCTGTCCTGCATCTAAACACGTATATACGATTCCCCTTGGAATTCCAAGTCACCACAAGGCGAGGGCAACATGTTTGCCCACAAAGATAGCTTTTTAATATCACTTTATGAAGCAGAGGTGACTGTTTGTCCTTGCACTATAACTATAACGGTAACTCCTTTTTTTATTAATAATATATGGAATAATTAATAATATGGTGGAAATAATATATATATATATATAGATAGATATTGCACACTCACAGAAACTGTTTTTTCAACCTCTGGCACGTGAATTTTATAAATAAAACCGCTTCTCTACTCAAAAAAAGAAACAAAAAAATCTCAGCAGTGAGGTGATAACTTCGCTGTTTTTGTAATTAAACTCATAGCTTCACTATTACATAGAGACACTGTACAGACAGGTAATTCACACCCACAATCTCTCTCTCTCTCTCTCTTGCTAATTCATTCGAATTACTTCAAATATTATCTTACCTCGCTATTTTACATGAGAATTCTAGAACTAACAAACCGTAGATCTGCTCTATGTCTATAGCTTTCCTGTAGCTCAGTGGTAAGAGCATTGCGTTAACAACGCAAGGTTGTGGGTTCGATCCCAGGGGATTGCACATACCTATGTATAAATGTATAGGATAATGCAATGTAAGTCGCTTTTGATAAAAGCGACTGCCAAATGCGTAAATGTAAATGTAAATGTCCATTCAATCTGATTTTGCACTGCAAACATCCATGACAGCTTTTAACTCATCTATGCTGGCCAATAATAACCAACTGCAGAACTCCCGAGCCATACGTCACAGCAGCCTGAGGACATCAGCGCCAGACCAGAAGTCTCAGGGTATGTTTACAAGACAACGATATGCTTAAAACGGAGACGTTTGTCCTTTGGGTTTTCCGCGTACAGACTACAGCATTGTCAAAACGATCCCAATTCAGACGGATCCATGAAAATGATTAAAAACCCTGTATTCTGCTTCCAGGCCATTAGATGGCGATGAAACACTATAGACTGAACACGTAATATGTATATGCATGACGTCATCGTCTTCAGAGATTCGTGTTTTTGTTACACGGAGACCGGTTTCTTTGAAACCGTTTTCAAAACTGATTTTCAAATTTTCCCAAAAAAATTCAGGCACCCAAAACGTCGAAATGCTTAAAAAGTTTTACGTTTTTAGCTGAAAACGGTGTCGTGTAAACAGCCCCTCAGACTGGTGTTGGGGTGGAGCTTATAGCATCATTAAGGGTAGGTTTAGTGGTGGGGTGGGGTGCGGCATTCATTAAGAAAGAGCTTCTAGTTATAGTGAAAGGTAATGTTAGCATTACCCTAACTTCTGGTCTGAGGCTGCTGTCATCAACACTGCAGTGATACGTGGTTCTGCAGCTCTGCAGTTAGATATGCATGCTGGCAAATAATCATGGTGCCACCCGATGTGAATTATATAAATTATTTTAATAACATGGCCTGAGGGTCAACCATGTCGCATAGTAAAGCATTCACCAAAAGAATAGTTTTGGACGGGGATTAATGTAAACACAGATATCGGATACCAGTCATGTCTAAAGAGAATGTGAAGGGGGGGAAATCTGTGCATTAAGACTTGCAGTATAAAAGCAGCCTGATTTACCCATGTCAGGTTTTGGAGTCTCCTAATGAGCTGATGAGTTGAATCAGGTGTGTTTGATTAGGCACAGTTGTGTACTGTTGATGTAAAAGTCTACTTTTGGTGTGCCACCAGGAACAGGATTGGCAAACACTGCTCTATATAAGGACCAGGTTATTTTTTTGTCCCACATTGTATCAGGTGTCCTTACTTCTATGCATTTACATTATAAAAGCATTTGATGCAATGTATTTATTGTGTGCATGTTCTGCATGCCAGATTCACATTTGCTGCTATTGAGGTTGGGATATGGCGTTTCCTCCGAGGAGGCAAGGGAGGCAGTGCCTCCTCAAAAAAACAAAAACAAAAATAGGATGAGAAAATAATCCATATTACAAAACTAAAACAATGCAAATATTACAAAATGTAACATTAAAAAGTGTATAAATAAATCCCTTGTTTTTCTAAAGTAACACTGTCCAACAGCGACACCAGCAGGTAAAGTTACAGCGGGACGCAGCGTCTCTATTGCCCCCCCTGAGCCCATGGAATTTTAACAGACCGCCTAAAGCATGCGGTGGGTTTAGTCGGGGGTTATTGAGAATGATTGGGGGAAAGTCATGTGGATGCAATGCCTTCATCGCGCTATGATTGGATGTGATTGGATATGACTGGCTATGTAATAATTTTTATGTTTTATAGATTCTGTCAATTTGTCCATATTGCATGTTTCAGCATGGACAAGTTGGTATCAAGAATCATGAAATTGCACTGGTATAAGTAGACTGACATTGTCATGAGCAAGTGCTGTCCTTTCATAAAGCAACTGACTCTTAACAAAATGCAAGTAAGAGCATTTGACTTCACTGACACTTTTTGGCTCTTTACGTGTAAGATCACAAGCTATTATATGCACTCATGCTTGATTATATAAATATGCATGAGAGCATCTACTAATTAGACAGAGATATGCTCTTTATGTATAACTAATTATAGTATAATTAGCCTTACATTAGTTGAACTATCTTGCTGAAGTAAAGAAATGCATTATTAAAATTATATGACGAGTTACCAAGTGCCTCATAAATCTACATTAACAACAGACTGAGTATGAAATATTGTTTCACTTTTTGCTCAAGTAAATCAGAGTTTGCTGGTTTTTTTCTGTTACTTTCTGTGTTTTTTTTGGTCAAATTCATCTTTTATGATAACATTTACACACACACACACACACACACACACACACACACACACACACACACACACACACACACACACACACACACACACACACACACACAAACAAACACAAACACACACACACACACACACACACATATATATGTATATATATATATATATATATATATGTATATATGTGTGTGCGTGTGTGTGTGTGTGTGTGAACTAAGCTTGGGTACACCATTCATATGTTTTTGCGCATGAAAGTAATAATTTAGTTACTGTCTTATTTATTTGACAGTCAGTTTGCCATTATATATAATCTGCACTGTTAATTAAAGATCTTTTGACTTTGGCATTGTTGTGGCCCTGCAGTAAAACAGATGGCTTTGTTGTCTAACAGGGTTTTCGTAAAAGAAGAAGAAGAAGAAGAAGAAGAAAATGTTTTTATCTCAGTGATGAAGTGAAAATTAAACTCTCATAAAAGACTGCATGAATACAGTAGCATAGAAAGTGTCCACTTTTCTCTTCCTTCATACAGTGTATCTTAACACTTTCTGAAGCACTTCATTATTGCACATTTCAGTCCACCCCAAAGCTTGAAAACAGCTAGTTATTTTTAAAGTGTAGCTTCACAGATTTTCAACATGCTTTGTAGTTTATGCACTGTCTGTTTACTCTTTCTCTGTGTTACCTGGACTGAGAAATTCCATCCATTTGTTAGTTTTGCGTCATCCGGCAGACTTTTGACAGCTCCAGGGCTTTTTCAAAACTATAGATTGTACTTTCCTCATTTTTGTATCCCCGCCCATGCCACAGAGAAGTCAGATTGACAGAAGGTTATTGACAAAACAGTTATTGTATGAGTAGGTTTATCACTGAAAATTGTATCATATATAATGTAGGGGAGCGCGGGGCACAACCTAACGCGGGGCTAGTTGTAACACGCTTGTTTTAAATACTTCCGCACATGCTTGGATGACGAAACTTTGTGTATTTACTAGTTGCCATATCAACACTATATAGAAAAAAGAAATCCGCCAAAATTATTTATTTTTTTGGAAGATATCCATAGACATTTATTAAACCATAGCAAAAGTAAATTTCTTACTTAAGTTAATTTTTCATCTCTATTTTTTGTGTTTATTTAAAATAAGACAAATCTGATATTATTTTAATCTCCAAGATGTTATTTAACAGTTGAGATAGTTATTTAATGCTTCGCTAACTAGCAGAAGACACTAGCCGGGTTTAAATCCCAGTTGTGCAGGCGGGGACATGTTGTAACACTGCGTTACAATGTGCCCCTATTAGAAATATGCTATTATATTCTATACTTTTATTAATTTTATTGGGAAAACGTGAGAAAAAGGTGAATAAAGACTGAGAGTCAATGTTCAGAAATGACTAATTATTTATTTGTTTTGAACTATGTTGTATAGCTGTGTTTTCATGTGTTCGTAGTCAAAACTAAAAAAATTGTTTATATTTAATTATTAAAAATTGCCATTATTTTATATGAAAAAGTTTTTTAATTGTATTTTATTTAGAAAATATTTTAGTTTGTTTTGTATATATTTTTTATTAGATCAGATAACATTTTAAGCTGTCATATGTTATGTTACAATGTGCCCCACACATGTTACAATGTACCCCACCTATGGGGCATGTTGTCACATTTCACTTCCATTCTTTCGGGATATGTCAAGAAAAAAGTATATACTGTATTAATAAAACAAAACCACATAATTGTACTAGACATTTGGGAAATTAATGTGAAAAAAAAAAATACTCTGAACCATAAGTAGATTTACACAAACTGAGAAAGTCAAAAAGCGTTAGGTTGTGCCCCGCTCTCCCCTACCAAAGAACTACCGGTATGTAAAGGGCCTGTTCAAATACCTCTCTGCACTTGACCACTTGTCTACCTACATGATGTATTTCCTGTATTTGGCCTAAATGTTTAAGTGGGTGTGAAGAATGTAAGTGTGTATTTTGAACAATAAGCAATATTTGAAAAACGCTGTTTGAAAGTTGGCTAGACCGACAACGAGACACAACCACAAACGTGTAGCCAATTAGCATTAGGGGGCTTATGACGGTGGAGGAGAGAAAATAAGCAAGAGGGAGATTTGAAGAAAGACTGTTGAAAGAGAGATAGCTGAGATACATTGCAAAAGAGAAAAGCTCATAAGAATATCACTGGAAAATGAAGGGTTATGATCAGGAAAGAGCTTTAGGACCCAAGCTAAATTTAGAAAAGGTTTCCAGCGATGGATAACAGACCTGAAAACAAATGCGGTGGGTGCTTTATTTGCTCCAAATGTGAGCAACACTGGTTTTGACTGTCATTGTTTGTCTGGAGCTGCTGTGCTGTTGGCAACTAACAACGATCTGTATGTTATTTTTTTGTGCTTCTTTGTAGTTTGTTCATCATCTTAGCTTTATTTTTCATGAAGCATTATTTTGTTGCGCTTCTGCTACGATAAATAGACATCCACTCTTGCATTGAGTTTGTAACAGAGGCCAGTTAGTGAGAGTTGTGCAGGCTTATGACTGCTAGAGAATGCAGTGTTTACTGTTTAGAGTCCTTGTTAGTACACTCGCCTCTCATGCCAGTGATCGGGTTTGAGGCTAACTTGGAGCTGGGCAGTTAGGATTGGAGGGTGAGCTTTGGAGGCGGAGCAATGAAGAGAGGGGTGTGTTTGTTTGGGTTGATTTAGAATATCAACAATTTTGAGAAATAACACACTGCACATTTAAGAACGTCTCGGTTACATATGGTAACCCTCGTCCCCTGAGGGAGGGAACGGAGGCGTACGTCGTGACCGACTGATAGGAATCTCGCTAGAGAGGCCAATCTACTTCGAGTGAAACTAAAACGAGCCAATACACATTGGTATGCAATCATTTGCATCAGCTGTTCAGCCACGCAGCGCGGGTATATAATCCGACTGATAGGAATACCTACCAAAGCGCCACAGCTGCTGCACCCCATCCAGCACCCTGTGTCAGCCTCTACCCCTTCTTGCCTGGAAGGACGATAGGAGAGGGCTTAAACAGAGTGTATCTGACACTGTTGTTCCGTGATAACCCATACAGTGAAATTATTGGATAACACTGGGAAAGCGTGCCCTTTCTATGGAGGGAAGGGACGCTGCGGACGCCACAATCTTCAAAGGAATTATGTGGAAAGATACATATGGACTAGCCCGAAGGTTGTACTGCATATGAATATTGGGTGACTTAAAGACACGGGCTTCGATTAGGTGCAGCCATGGAGAATACACATATGGGATCCCCGTAGGGTCACACATATAGGACCCAGCCTAAACCCGGTTCTCAAGGATTCAACGGATAAAAGCCTGGCACTGGATGCTCCGCCATGTCCGGGCAGAGGGTGTTGGAGGACTCACAGGTTTTTCACTCTGGAGAATATGGAGCACAGTAGGGTGCAGCAAGCTGACAGAGCCGGGCCTCTCAGTGCTTTTACCCGTTTAGGGTGAGAACACGGGAGGAGACCGGCTCTACACGTAGGCTATAGTATCTAGTGAACATGTTAGGTGTCGCCTAGCCCGCAGCTCTACAGATATCTGTTAGCGAGGAGCCACGTGCCAGCGCCCTGGAGGATGCAACGCCTCTCGTGGAGTGAGTATGCAACCTGAGCAGGCAGGGCACGCCTTGAGCTTGGTAAGCCAAGGCGATGGCATCCACTATCCAGTGGGCCATCTTCTGCTTGGAGACAGCCTTTCCCTTCTGCTGGCCTCCGTAACAGACAAAGAGCTGCTCTGAGGTCCTGACGCTTTGAGTTCTGTCCTCGTACAATACGCAGAGCAGGAACGGGAAAGAGCAAAGCCAGGGCTGGGTCTGCCTCCTCCAGGGGCAGCGCTTGCAGGTTCACTACCTGGTCTCTGAAAGGAGTGGTAGGAACCTTGGACACATAGCCAGGCCGGGGTCTCAGTATAACATGGTTGTCACCCGGCCCGAACTCCAGGCACGATTCGTCGACCGAAAATGCTTGCAGGTCCCCTACCCTCTTGATAGAGGCCAGTGCAATCAGCAGCAAAGTCTTCAAAGAAAGAAGCTTTAAGTCCGCTGACTGCAAAGGCTCAAAGGGAGCATCCTGAAGTGCTTGAAGTACCAGGGAAAGGTCCCAAGAGGGTATGGAGGGGGGTCGAGGAGGGTTTAGCCGTCTCGCCCCCCTAAGGAACCTGACGACCAGGTTGTGCTTTCCAACTGATTTGCCATCTATGTGGTCGTGATTAGCTGAAATAGCGGCAGCATGTACTTTGAGGGTGGAGGGAGACAGCCTTCGCTCCAACCCTTGCTGCAAGAAGGAAAGCACTGACCCTATCAAACATCTTCGGGGGTCCTCTCTGCGAGAGGAACACCACTCGATGAACAGGTTCCACTTCAAGGCGTACGCACTTGAACGCGGGGGCGAGTTTGCTCCTTTCCCAGTTGACCTGACCTGACAGGATGCTGGCTGAGGTGCCTGAGCACGAGGTCCCTGTGTTCGCATAACTGATCTTGAGAGTGTGCTAGTATGAGCCAGTCGTCAAGATAGTTGAGAATGCGAACGCCCTGTTCTCTCATGGGAACAAGGGCCCCCTCCATGACTTTCGTGAAGACACGGGGAGACAGAACGCAAAGCGCAGAAACGGCCTGTGTCGAGGAATAATAAAAACATGAAAGTACGCATCCTTAAGGTCGATCGCTGCAAACCAATCTTGGGGACGGATGCATTCAAAAATGCGTTTCTACGTGAGCATTTTGAACAGTAGCTTGTGGAGGCTCAGATTCAAAACTCACAGGTCCAAGATCGGTCGTAACCCACCATCTTTCTTGGGTACAATGAAGTGGGGACTGTAGTGCCCTGACCTCATATGGGCTGGAAGGACCGGCTCTATCGTGTACTTCGCCAGTAGGACTGCGATCTCCACTCGCAAGACATGGGCATCGGCTGCTCTCACTGTAGTGGAGTGGATGGCCCGAAACTTGGGGGGACGCCGGGTGAACTGAATCGCACAGCCGAGCCTGATGAGCACAGCCGAGCCTGATGGGTCCGAATGAGCCAGCGAGACGGACTGGGGAGTGCTAACCAGGCTCGCAGAGACCGTACAAGCGGGACCAAAGGGACCATAGGCGTATCCGGAGTGGGGCAGCGAGGTGGAACACAGGGACTCGGCTCGGGAGGCTCTCTCTCGGAGGCTGCCCGTAGCGGAGTCTGAGTGTGCTGTGCAACACTTACCTGGTTCCACGAGGCAGGAGGTGCAGGAGGTGGCTTGCCTGCCTGCCTGCCTGCCTGCGACTGGCTCCACGGCGCCGTTTAGATGGAGGCTGCTGCTGTGGCGCGGGAGCGAGGGCAGACGCAGAAGGCCGCCCCCGGCGACGAGCAGACTGAGGGGCCGCAGGCGGTGGGGTGGAGGCAGCAGCTGAACGCCGTGGCAGGATGTGCTTGATGGCCTCAGTCTGCTTTTGTACAGCTGAGAACTGCTGGGTGAAGTTCTCGACCTAGTCGCCAAAGAGGCCGGTCTAGGACACGGGGGAGTTGAGGAATCAGAGCTTGTCGGTCTGCCTCATGTCGGCCAGACACAGCCAGAGATGGCGTTCCTGAACCACAAGTGTGGACATCGCACGACTCACCGACCGCGGTGACCTTCGTTGCACGAAGCGCGAGGTCCGTTGCGGCATGAAGTCCCTGGAGACCTTTTTTTCACAACAAAAGCATTAAAAAAAACAAAAAAAAAAACAGTGTTATACGTTTCACAAAAAGAATGTGATGGACAATTGCCGAAAAACCCTCAAGGGGCTTAATTAGTGGCAATCTCCATAGAAACAATTAACTTGTGGGTCGTGACCACCCTCGTGCAGTTCCTTCAGTGCCTTGGCCTGATAGACCTGCAGCAACGCCATGGCGTGCATGGCAGAGGCGGCTTCCCCACAGGCCTTGTAAGCCTTGCCGGTTAGGTCTGACGAGTACTTACAGGCCCGGGAAGGGAGACACGGTTATCCGCACCAAGTGGAGTTAGTGCACAGCTGTATAGCAACGGCCCGCTCCACTGGCGGGATACATGTGTATCCCTTAGCCGCCCCGCCATCAAGGGTGGTGAGGGAGGAGGAGCCACCGGAATGGTTTCTGGCAATAAAAGGTGCTGTCTATGTCCCCGTGAGCTCCTCGTGCACTTCTGGGAAGAAAGGCACTGGGGTGGGTTGCTGACAATCAACGCGCGCCACCCCGATATACCAATCGTCCAGCCTCGAGGGCTCTGGACACGGTGGAGGGTTCCACACAAGCCCGATCCTGTTGGCAGCCCGGGTAAGCATGGCCATCATCTCCAGGTCCGTCTCGGGCACCGTTGACACACCCGAAGGAGGCAACAGCGCCGAGTGGTCGTCGTCCAAAAAAAAGCATGTCTTACACCAGACGCTAATTTGCGCTGCTCTCGGTAGATTGCGTTGGTCAATTATGTAAATGATCCGGCTGCGTCTGTGTTCTTTAATTTGCATGGCGTCAGTAGATCACGCGCAGAACTTTCCACTTTTTGGTTTTGTGCTTTCACACTAATTTGCCCTGTTTAGTAAATCTAGCCCATAGTGTTGTAAAAAACAGTAGTTCAGTAGTCCCTATGTAACAGATGACACAATTTAGTAATTGCGGTGCTTCTAATTAAGTGTCAAAAAGCAGTTGCAAATGTTCAAAATACACTTACTCATCTTCAATCCAATAAAATGTACAAAACTTTGTTTTACTACCAAATTATATGTAATATCTAATTAATTTAACTTACAGTGGAATGTTTCCCTCAACATCTTATGATTATGTTTCTGAACATGATGCATGATGGGATACTCTTTGCCTCAAGAACCGTTTCGGATAGTGTGGGTTTAGTGTGCGTTAAGGGCACTGAGTTTTGGCGGTTTTAAGACAGTCTTGCACACTTACTTTCCGTTGTGTGCACGCGCTCTCAAGTGGCCAAGAACGCAAGTGTGGGTATTTGGATTGGCCCAAAATCTTTGGAGTGACTCCCATCACAACGAATGTCGATCTAGAGTGACGTAAAAGTCGCATGAAATCTGATATGACCGTTCAGACTGAGGTCTCGTTGCAAAACATCCGACTTGTATCTGATTTAATTTCACATATGGAAATGGGACAAATCATAATCTATTTTTTTTTTTATTCCATGTGGAATAAACAATGTGCAATGTTCCATGTGCTGTTCACATATTTTAAAATAATAATTAAAAAAATTAAAAAACAGATCTGAGTCACACACTTTGGGATTTTGAGAGAAATTAGCACAATAATTAGTTTAAAATATGTTTTTTTTTTTTTTTGCTAATACAAGGCTAAATCAGAAATGTAGGTAACACTTTATTTTACAGCGTCCTTGTTACACGTTACATGTACTGTAGTTACTACAGTAATAACATATTAATGCACTTAACCCTTAACCGAACCCTAATCCTAATCTTAACTCTATACATGTAGTTAATTATTATTACTTAGTACTTAAATGTGTAATTACACTGTAACAATATGTACAATAACAAATTCACACACAAAAAAAATACATTATGATGTCCAGAAATAAATTGTAATAGCCCATCAAATAAAGAACGTTCCACCTAATGTTCCCATATGGTTCCCATTTGGTTATTTTCTTGGGAACCAAATAAGAACATTCTAGGAACATTATCTGTATGTTATACAAAATGTAAACTAATTAAAATGTTTTTCATGTTTTACAGAAGAAGAAAAAATTAAATGGGTAAAAAAAAAAAAAAAAGGATTGTGAAAGAATATGCTGGATGTAATTGACTAGAATTAATCAATTCAAACGGTATGGTCTCTTGTCAATGCAACAGTAAACGAATATTGTTCAACAATATTATTTATTGCATGCCTTGCTTTACTGCATGCCTCTGCCATGTGCTTCTCCAGAATGCACTTTCTCCTGCCTTCCACAGACAACTCTTTCTTGAATAATTTCATAATTAATAATATGAGAGTAAATATTGTGATTTCAGAGAGATTTGACACGTCTAGCCTAATTGCAGAGAACATGATGGTACTTAGACTGCTGTTGGAGTATAGTTCTTACCTTGAACCATTCTCACTAACACCATTTTCTACCTTAACAACAGCTGCCAGTCCTGATAGCAAATTTAGCAAACTGAACAAGCTCTCCCTGAGGAATTCATATCATTCTTTTCCCTCTTTGTTCTCACCGAGGCTTGCCAGTCAGCTAACACACCCAGGGCCCTTACTCTGCTTGACTGATTTTGGCAGGTTGTAACTTTGAAAGGTGAAAGAGTACAGCCCTAGACATGGCCAGATGCCTCTCATTGCTGTTTCCTTTCCAAAATGGATATCTCACCATCCAGAGTCAGAACATACTTTATTAAAAATTAAATAAACAAAATAATAGCTTTTCAATATTAATAAGCATTCCACATGAACCTTTATAACTCAGAAGAATTGTATCTCTTTGCTTCTATGGTCAATTTGAATTACTAAATGATGTTAGGGGAATTATTTTGGTCTGAGTTCAGTATTCAGTAGCCAAAGTGACCAGGCTGGACAATGATCTGACACTGGTTAGATTTGCCCTTTTACTGCTTTGATATTCTTTTTTGTCTCTTGAGAAGTTTCAGATTTATCAGCATCTTTAATGAAACCTAAAGGGAGAAAGAGACAAGCCCCCTACTAGAAGCTGAAGGCAAGTCTTTGTCAGATGCTCCTGGACTATTAAGTGTAATATAATGTAGCGTATACATCAAAGCAGATACTAATACCCTTCTTGCTTGCCCTCTTTTCTTTGGTATTCCCACTTTGCTATGACATGGAGGCAAGGTGATTCTGGTGTGACTGGAAACTAGGACACGGATTTTCGCTCATCTATCCTTCCCCGCAAGAGGATTTCTCTTGCACCTACCACTGCAGTAAATGTTTGCAGTGCTGAAAACGCATTTATTTAGTTCAAACCCTCTTTAGATACTTTCTATTTTGAAGAGGAAGACAGGGACTATTTAATTCAGTAAAAGTACAACGTTTTTAGACATAACAGTCATGAAATCAAAATGAAGTGTAGTGACATGGTTGAATTAATTTAGAGTAGTTCTCTACACAGCTATAAATAAAGCACATTTTAGTACTCTAAAATGCCACTGAAAAAAAGTCTTGCACTCAACACCGATGTCACATATTCCTGAGTGAACATGATATTTTCTGAGGATTCGTTTTGTTATGTTTTTTTACCCAGCAATATGTGACATTGGGTTTATTTTATCCACCAGTAATTGGATTGGATCTGCAAAGCTGTTAGCGAAGAGTTTTTTTTTTTATTTGCTGCATGATCATGTTATTCAGGTAGCTAGCTCATGATTTACTCTGAACATTTAGTTTATTTATTTATTCTAGTTCGGGATTTTAAAACCTTTAGTTGTTCTTATGCCCCTAATTTAAATTTGAATACCATCAATTTGAATGACTTAATTGAATTTACATAAATTTGTCCACAACAATCTTAACAGCTAAAAAACATGAATATTGCTGTTATTATCAAGGTAACCTTGTGCAGAATGCTTCAGGCATTCAAATTTTAATTTCTAATCATTCATTTTACTGCCATTCAGGCAGTAAAAGTTGTAAACAAAATACCTTGCACCCTTCAGAATACTGAAAAGTGCTATGTCCTTCAGCTGGAGTAAGCCAAACTGATGCTCCCTTAGAGGGCTCAGGAAACTGATTTTTAAAACCATCATAATACAATTTACCAAACTTTCCTTGAAATATGAAATGGGTGAAAATGCACACACAAAAAAAAGGAATGTGAAAGAATATGCTGGAAGTAATTGACTCCAGCACAGACATGGGTCTATGAAGAACAGGATTCTAGAGAAATAGTTGCTTGTGACTAATAGTTATACCCTCTGTGTGCACAGGATCACTACCACAGCCGCCTGCATGATGGACTTGCGCAGATACCCACTAGATGAGCAGAACTGCACACTGGAAATCGAGAGCTGTAAGTGTCCCGTGAGACTTTCTCTCCACAATTTTTTTATATTAATATGATAAAAAAAAAATTTTTAAATGCATATATATGTGTGTGTGAAGTGACTTTTTTTTTTTTTCACATATTTGGACAAGCAAACATTTGATTCTCTTTGAAACAGTGCCTATTAATAAAGTTGATCCACTTGAAAAAAAAAGCTTTTTCAATAATTTATTCAACAGAAATGTCAGTAGATGTGAATTTCTCCTGTGGGAAAAGTAAGTACATCCCTGGCCTAGCTAGTACTGCCCCCTTTAGCAGAAATAACTTCTTGTAGACGTTTTTCATAATTGTCCACCAGTCACTGACATCTGGCCTTTTTTAACCACACTTCCATGCAATATTCTTTCAGTTGCAAGGTGTTTGAAGGTATTCATATATGTACAGCCCATTTGAAATCTCCTCACAATATTTCAACAGGATTCAAATCTGGGCTTTGACTGGGCAATTCCATTACGCTCTTCTTTTTGAGCAATTCTTTGGTGGATTTGCTAGCATGTTTAGGATCGTTATCCTTTTGAAAGGTCCACTTTTGGTTCAATTTAAACTGTTGGACAGATGTTCTCTTTAAGCACTCATTGATATGATGTTGAATTCATAGTTAAATCAATAAATGCAAGCTGTCCAGTCCCTGAGGCAGCAACCCCAAACCATAACATGTCCATCACCATGCTACACAGTTGGTATGAGGTACTTCTCCTTAAAAGCTGTCTTTGATCTGTGCCAAACATGTCTGCTGTTACTGTGCCCAAACAACTCTATCTTTGATTTGTCTGTCCAGAGCACATTGCTTCAATAGGTCTGATATTTTTTTTCCTTACATGGAATGATATATATCAAATAATTTGGAGATCTTTTTAAATCCCTTGCCAGATTCATAGACATCCACAACCTTTCTTTTTCTTTTTCTGAAGGCCTTACAATACTCTTTAGATCATGGCATGATGAAACCACACACCTCAATAGCCGAGGGAACACCAGACACTAGATATGAGAGGTTCAACTTTCTAAGCTGATTCATATATCACATTGCATTAGTATTCAGACCCTTAACTCTGTACTTAGTTGAAGGACTTTTTAACCGCGATTACAGCCTTTTAAAATAAAGTCTTTTTGGTTATAATGTGACATGCCTTGCACACCTGGATTTCTGCCATTATTTCCTGCAGATCCTAAGCTCTGTCAGGTTGGATGGGGACTGTCGGTGGACAGCAATTTTTAGGTTTCTCTGGAGATGTTTGATTAAATTTATGTCCAGGCTCTGACTAGGTCACTCAAGAACATTCACAGAGCCATCCCTAATCCACTATTATATTGTCTTGAGTATGTGTTTAGGGTCATTGTCCTGTTGGAAGGTAAACCTTTGGCCCAGTCTGAGCTCCTGAGTGATCTGAACCAGATTTTAGTTAAGGATATCTGTGTACTTTGTTGCATTCAGCTTTCTTTCTACCATGAACAGTCCCTTAAGCCCTGCTTTTGAGAAAAAAAAACATGCTTTTCGTCTGGCCGCTGTGTTTGTAGTCTTCCATGATCTGTGTCTTGACACAGTTCCTTTGACCTCAAGGCTTAGTTGTTACTCTGACATGCATTTTCACAGTTATCCCAAATATGTTATCAAAAATATGTTTTTTGCTTTTTCATTAAGAGGTATGGATTGCATATTGATAAAAAAAAAAAAAAAAAAAAAAAAACATTTAGCATGAGGCTGCAACATGCAAATGAAACGAGTGCGTGAAGGGATGTTGCCGTCAGAGAGATGAGAGAGCGAGAAAGCTCAGCTGCTATCTGTGGAAAATTTGTATTGGAAGCGTTTCAGATATTTCAGTATCGATATGTATCGAAAAATCAATATTTTAACAACACTACATTGCACTTAGTTTCTTATTTCAAATGCCTTTTTAAAAGACAACAATTAAAAAAATGCATGCTGTATATTATATATAAAATTCAACCCGCCAACTTGACTAGTAGGAGTGACTGCGTTACACACCATTGCTGAAATCCATCCACATTTAGCGGGTGTTAATGTCAAGCCCTACAGTTGGTGCTCAACCAGAATAATACTTTTATTTGGGGTGCGTATTTGCTGCCTTTTACCGCTAAGAGGCACTACAATCACAGACTTTTAAAAGTGTCAGTTTATTCTCTCTATTGCGTAATCTGACGTGGCTCATTGAGAACTGACCAGCAGATAAATTCAAGTGAAACATTGTAGTTAAACAAATTCATAATCCCAATACTGAAATTACAGTACCAATTTAGAATTGAAACAAATGTAGGCTTCTTTTATTGCATCAAATTTAAGCAAAGTAGGCTAAACGTTAGGGAGTGGTGGGAACCTTGGACATGTATCCAGGCCTGGGTCTTAGGATCACGTGACAATTAGCCCGCCCGAATTCAAGGCACGCTTCGTCGACTGAAAATGCCTGCAGGTCCCCTACCCATTTGATGGAGGCCAGTGCAAGTTGACACAGTTCCTAGTGTACGAGGGAGAGTTTGCTCTTTTCCCAGTTGACCCGAAGGCCCAAACAGGTTATGGTGCCGGAGCACCAGATCCCTGTGTTCGCAAACCTAGTCTCGAGAGTGAGCTAGGAGCAGCCAGTCGTCGAGATAGTTCAGGATGCGAAACCGTGTTGCTGGAGTGGCACAAGGGCTGCCTCAACGACTTTCGTGAAGATTGGGAGAACCGTGTACTGGTATGCCTGAGCCTCGAAAGCAAACCGAAGAAACGGTCTGTGTCGAGGAAGAATGGAGACATGAAAGTACACGTCCTTCAGGTCGATCGCTGCAAACAAATCCAACGGACGAACACATTTGAAAATGCGTTAGGCTGTCAACATCTTGAACGGAAGCCTGTGAAGGATTCGGTACAAGATGCGCAGGTCCATTACTGGCCATAACCCACCGCTCTTCTTGGGTACAATGAAGTTGGGGTTGTAGAAGCCGGACTTCATTTCGGCTGGAGGAACAGTCTCGATCGCACCCTTCGCCAGTAGGGTGGCGACCTCCGCACGCATGACGGGCATTGCCACCGACCATGATGTAATGGACTCTTCGGAAGCGGGGCGGAAACCGTGCGAACTGAATCGCATAGCCGAGCCTGATGGTTCTCACGAGCCAGCGGGACAGATTGGGAAGCTCCAAAAACTGAACTAGCAGGGTCATGTGAACCACAGACGTATATACCCACGATGGGGCAGCAAGGCGGAATAACCGGCCCAGACGTGGGAGGCGGAGCGTCCCGGTGTGGGGGCACGGTCATATGCCGCGTCCCGCGACAGAGTGTTCCGCGGGGGCCTGCTCTGACAGGGGTCTGGCGACAGAGGGGGACGAGAGTGGCGAGGCAGACGTTGCACGCTGCCATCCGCGGCCTCTGAGGGCTCAGAGATGGGAATGTCAGTTCTTTGGAAGAAGAGGTCCTGCAACCACTTCCTGGAAATAACTGCAACCCATCTCCTGAGCTGCCCGTAACGGGAGCGCCGCATCGTCTGGTGTTCGGCTGGCTGCGGGACTGGTATGGGCTGGGGCGCCTTCCTGCGACTACTTGTGGAAAATACAAAAATGTATGTAGAGTTTCTTTTTGAGGGAACTCGCGTTGTGCCGAAAACGACTCTTTGGGGAACACCTCCAGCGTGATAGTATCTGAAGCACATGTTGAACTAGTCCAATCTTGATTGGTGTTGTGTCATGACGTCACATGTGACGGCGTACATGGAAGCTACAAAGATACGCTGGCACACAACACTTCTGCTCGTCAGCAAGCATTCTATGTTGCTCTCGTCTTATCTGGTGTTGTTTGTCCTACAATGAAAGCATTCTCCCTTATTTATCAAAAAAAGAGAAAGAAAAATACTAATTGTTGATTTCCTTTGTGGTGCTCGGAGGATGAGGCCTGTTGTCCAAACAAGGGATCCTGTGTGGGACCTGGCAGTGGTTCTTGAGGGGTTATCCCTGGCACACTTTCAACCCAATTGACAAAGTGGCGGACAAGTTTCTTGCTTTCATAGTGACCTTCCTGCTAGCCATAACGTCCCTCAAAAGAGTGGGGGACCTGCAAGGCTCTTTCTGTTGCTCCCTCTTGCCTCGAGTTCGCTCCTGGGAGGGTAAAGGCCATTCTCCACCCTAGGCCAGGCTACGTGCCCAAGGTGTCATCTAATGTTGCATGGTCAGTTATCCTGCAGGCCTTTTATTATTCTCCACCACTTGTCAGCTGACCAGGAAAGGCTATACCTACTATTTCCTGTTTGGGCCTTGGAGGCCTATGTACGTAGGTCCTCAGGTGGGAGGAATTCGAACAAGCTATTCGTGTGTTTTGGGTCACCTAAGAAGGGTTTCCCTTGTTCCCCCCTACTTTGTGGATTTTTATGGATTGTGGAGGCTATTTCTTTAGCGTATGAGGCGCACAGGCTGCCCTCGCCTCTCCTGAAAAGAGCAGAGATTGGACTAGTTCCACACGTGCTTTAGACGCTGTTACGATGGAGACGTTCCCCAAAGTGCCGCCTTCGACGTAGCGTCTAGTTCCCATCTCAGGGAACAAGGGTTACAGTCGTAACCAAAGACTCTTTTTTTTCACCGATAATTATCCTTTTCCCCATAGCCATGGAATCTTGCACATATTGAAACTCGCCATGACGTGTTGACATAGGTTTGACATCAATGGTATCAAATCTCATTGTCTTTTGCATGTCTTATGACTGACTGTGACACTCCAAGTTTGATGTTTGCTAAAGTATTGACATATCTGCTGTACGGAGGTGGAGTATAAAAGGTCACAACAGCAATGTTTCCCTTATGAGATGCCTTAGGATGAGTTCTGATCAGTAAAGAATCATTCCTTGATTGACAATTGACTTCCATCAGAAAAAGTAAGAATATAAAGATAAGCATACATAATTTCAAGTATTAGATATTTCAAACAAATTGACTCAAGCAGATATCACTGTTTAAACTAGAACACCTTCTACTGAGCACATTTCTCCAGTTCTTCAGCAATTGCACTGGCTTCCAGTAAAGTATAGAGTTGAATTCAAGATCTTGCTACTTACTTATAAGGCACTTCATAATCTTGCACCCCAATACCTTACACAACTTCTCCATGTTTACACTCCTTCACGTGCTCTCAGATCTTCATCTTCAATTTCTCTTGTGGTACCTCGGATACGACTAACTACAATGGGTGCCAGATCTTTTAGTTATGCTGCCGCCCACCTATGGAACTCTCTTCCCCTTGATGCTCGCAATAGCGATTGCTTGTTGACTTTTAAAACGCGTCTTAAGACATATCTTTTTATACAAGCTTTTTTATAACATGTTGTATTGACTCTTTAATGCACTTTATCTGTATATGCGGCTTGTTTGTTGTGTGTATTGTCTTATGCAGTGACCTGTATATTGCTTGTGAGGTGACCTTGGGTGTTATGATAAGGTGCCATTAAATAAAATGCATTATTATTATTATTATTATTATTATTATTATTATAAACAAATGTCATAGCATTACAATCTTGATCAGTTTGATTGACAATCATGACCAATTCATATAAAATTCTAAGGGTTCTTTTTTTCTAGTAGAAACACATTTTGGGTTTGAGCACAGTGTGTGTTGAAAGCCAGCCGTACTCCACCATTACCTTAATTAGGATGACCTTCATCTCCATAAAGCCAAGAGATAAAGAGAGCCAGTCAGCATTCATGCTACACAGCGCCATGAGCAGAAAAGGCCTAATCAAATCTAATTGTGACTCTATATATGCGGTGTACACTGGGAAATCAGTGGAAATCCAGCAGTAATCCTCCAGCGTCTACTGTTACGCATGGCCCATTGGCTGCTGTCATTAAAGCAGAAAGATAGAAAGCTGAGAGCTAGAGGAGATCAGAAAAGGGCATGTGTACACACTTGCTAATTGTGCTCTTGTGAACTCCAACACATTGGCTGCATTGTAGAGAAGAGCTAATGTGTTTTTTTTATTTTTTTTTATGGTTTCCACCATAAGAGCTTGCAGAACTGCAATGTGATGTCCAAGTCCATGGTTTCTCAACTGGGAAATCTTTCTTTCTTTCTTTCTTTCTTTCTTTCTTTCTTTCTTTCTTTCTTTCTTTCTTTCTTTCTTTCTTTCTTTCTTTCTTTCTTTCTTTCTTTCTTTCTTTCTTTCTTTCGTGAAATGGCATTCTGTATTGACATGTATTGACGTCCTGTCAGTGAGCATTATGTGTCTATAACCTCAAATCCTGGGAGAATCCTATGAACTTTTGTCTAATTGGTTTTACCTTTTTCTTTCACAAGCTCTGTCCAAGTTTTTCACAAGTTTTACTTTCTTTCAAGTAAACTCCACAGAGGTTTCTGGGAACACAGTGTGTGCTGAGAGCATCAGCTATACTCTAACATTACCTATAGCAATGCCAAGGTCATGGGTTCATTTCCCTGGGAGCACATATTGATGAATGTATACTGAATGCACAGCAAGTCATTTTGCAAAAATAGTTATTGGGGTCAGGTAGTCAGGTCATCCTCTGACGGGACTCCCAGAAGTCTATTCATTGCACCATCTGATTGGCTTAATTTTTTCAGTTCCAACCTTACTAGTAGGTGTTAGGCTCAGAGCATGCTCAGAGCATGCAAGATTTCAGCGCAATGCAGCGCCAGGTTGCAAGTGTTTTTTGCTAGTTTCAGCCCGACGCAGTTATCATTTTCACGTCCTGGGCCACGTTGTTTAAATAGCAAATGCTTTTGTGCCCATCTGTGCACCCATGGGCTGCTGGTCTGAAAACGAGGTGTGTTCAGGCACATTGTTGGCGCGTTGCTATTTTGAGGAAACTGAAATAGACTGCGCCATTGACCAACTGAAACCTGATCTAAAGTCAATGCCGGAATATTTTGTTATTTAAAGAGCACGCTAGTAATATGCGCCTATAGGCGGGTCCACAAACTGCGTACTATATGGCCCGTAGATGGTCTGCTTGCACGCTTTAACCTTGTGCACGAGCAGATCCGTTTTCTCGCTAGAGAAGCTTTAATTTTTTCCGCTTGCAAATTCCGCCTTGTAACTAGCTAATCCGCCATGGTGCGAACACAACTGGCTTTTAAAGTGAATGGGAGATGAGACTCTGATTGGTTTATTACATGTTACGGCCAAAACACACCCATTACTCATTAAAAGAATAGGGACAACCATTTTAGACCATGCGCCGACCATTTTTAACTATTCAAACTAGCTTAAGTGGATTCAGACACGCCCTTAGTTGAATACCATGCGATTAGATCGTTAAAACTGGGCCCTAGATATGTTTTATTACTTTTTCAGGGACAGAAATTCTCATAATATAGTCTTCATATTTTTTTTATTTTTTTTTGCTGTAGTATGATGCCAAACAAACTGCCACTCTAATGCATATAAAAATTTAATAAACTGTAATTGGTTTATTTATAATATGTCTAAATAGGCAGTTCTTAGCCAGATTAAGCTACAAAATGGACCAGATGTTAAGTAAAAAGTCTGGCCATGTGAAACTAGGAGGCCATTGGATGTATGGCAGTCCAGCTAAAACATGGCTCGCTATGTGTTACAGACACCCAGTGCATTCATGGAGAATCTCAAAACCAGAACATTCAATACTACATTTTCTACAAGTTAATATCAGATGTTTATCACCAAGCACTCACTGTCAGTATTGTTCAGATGTGGTCTTGTGGGGTGGGATGACACTGATATGAAGGGAGGAAGATCCTCAGCTAATGCTAATCCAATCCAATCCAATCCACCTTTATTTATAAAGCACCTTAAAAACAACACTGTTGACCAAAGTGCTGAACACAGTCTATAAATAAACAATAACATACAACAAAGACACAATAACAATAAAAATAAAACAATAAATAAAAATAAAAATAAAAATAAATGCAACAGTAATACAAAACTGAAAGTCAACAATCAAACTGAGTTAAAAGCCAAAGAAAATAAATGAGTTTTAAGACGGGATTTAAAAACAGGAAGAGACTCAGTCAGTGTGATGTGCAAAGGCAGCTCATTCCAGAGTCTCGGAGCTGCCACGGCAAACGCTCGGTCACCTCTTAATTTTCGTTTGGTCTTGGGGACAACCAGCAGAGTAATGCTACTCTGTTTAAACTGTATGGGAAAGATTGTGTGCTAACGTTATAGCTACAGCTAATTTTCCATTCTAGATAATGTTCCATCTAATGGTCCTAAAACATTATGGATAAAAAATATAGGCACCTCATGGTTTTATTTCAATTCAGGGAGTCACAATCCAATTCCAAAACGATTGTTGGTGCATCTCATTTTTCCTCTACTGTAAGATCACTTTACAGTAGTGAAATGAAAATGATAATTGTTGCATTTAACTGTATCTGCACTCATTTATGATGTATAGAACTATAATAGACATTGAGCTGCAAAATTAATTCCTGAATCCCAATAAGAGTTTTTTGTTAAAGTATTGAATGAATTGATCTCACTTGTGTGATGTCACTAGAAACTATGTATTTGTTAGGTTGTGTGTGTTATTCTGACAAATGTGTTTTTGGCTAAAATAATTGTGTTTGACATGACAGTTTGAGATTTGTTTAAGTTGGTGTGTAATTCTGAGATTGTGTTTATAGTTGTGAGAAAATGGTGAATTGAGAAAAACTGTAACAAAGCTTTGTTCATTATAGTTGACATGGAAACTGGAAATCACCTCAAAAGGGCATGAAATGCATCATAATTAGTGTAAACAGGAAGCCCAAAAGTTGCAGCATACACATTTTTCCTGCAACTCTAATTGGAAAGGTGAGGTGCTAGTAGAAACAGTGCAGATGTTTGCAAAACATAATGCAGGTCACAATAAATAGATGGCCAAGATTATGCATTCTGTGTTTCTAGGAATTTCTGTGCAACTCCCACTCCATCACAGCTGTTGGCTGCTCTGTGTATGTCTTGAGAAAATGTCATGCATGGAGAAATGAACTGCGACTTAGCCCCAAGGAGAGCTATAAAACGAATATCTGCCATGACGTATAACTGGATGTAACTCTAAAAAAGGTACAATAATAAAGGAGCTGCCACACAAATCCATCCACCCACCATAGGTCACAGCAGAAAGATGCAGGTATTGTAGCAGCATCGGTAGTATAAGTTAATGCTGAGAACTCCAATGACGCACAATCCAAACATCAACATGAGAACAACAAAGGCCTAATAATACTTCAGTGGCAGTCAAGTAATGAGGTTATCTATATGCTATTGTAAGACCTAAACCATATCACAGTGGTTCACAATCACTTTGACTCAAAGGAGCCCCTTTTACCACAATAATAATCCTTAGTTTTGTTTTAAAAATTTGTTTTTGATCTATAAGCTCCTCCTACTTTCTGAAAAAAAAAAAGAAGTAATTAGAAAAATTATAATTAATTGTATTAACCCTATAGACCCAAAGTGTACACCCAACCTCCTCCCACACTTTTTTTTGTACTATGTACTGTAATATGTCAAAAACATAATTCGGCTCAGATAGGGATGTGTCATATATCATTTGAAAGATCCTACAGAGTAGAATACAATAAGCATAATTGTTTTGGGCTTTGAAATTTGAGCTAGTTTTTGTACGTGAAGTCCAGCAAGACGCATATGTTGATAATATACGGATGCTGCATTAAAGTCACGTTTTCGCTCGTAACTTCATGAAACATGCTCTGATCGAGGAAAATCACCCATTATTTACAGCAGATTCTCTCGATTAAAAAGAGCCCAACTCACCATAATCCGTCACTTAGATCTAAATGTATTCTCTCTCATGGAGTTAACACACATAAAACTCCACAGGCACACATGTAGCTAAGTAAAATCAAATGTAGCTTTCACGTGGCATTTACGCTTGTAACTTCATAAAACATGCAGATATTGTAGAAAATGGCACATCATTACTTACAGTGGATGATCCCGATTGAAATGAGGCCAAAATCAACATCAACAATCCATTTTGTCAATCACAATATATTTCTCAGGGAGGAACAACAATTTTAAAAATGCCTCCCGGGTGTCAAAGGCTAAACAAAAAGGCTACCTTGGTTGCAAATGCTGTACATTTTTATTAATTTATGCTGATCCAGATGCAGCTCACATGTAAAGAATTATCCTTATGGCATGAGTTATGGCATGCCAAATAAGAAAGATATGTAAAATTTCCCTTAAGCACACTTTATTGTTTGTCTTTTATCAGTTTCTCAGCATGAGAATGTCCAAATTTAATGATTTTTCCATCTAAATATTTAAAAAGTTTTCTATCAAACTATACCTACCTTTTGACTCTCCCTTCTAGTTTCGTAGTTATGAGTCTTTACTTTTTGTGTATGCCACTCAGAAATAAAAAAAAATGCCTTCAGGGCTTAAAAGGTTAATTAATTTAATTTATTTTAATAAATTATTAAATTCTAGGATGCAGGATCCAGATTTAGCTCAATGGTCTTTTTACTAATTAAAATACTCCAGTGTTTTTCACCCTCTGTCTAAACGCTCTGTTTTAAAACCCTTCTTCTTTAAAACCCGGCTTCTGAAAAGCTGTTTTCTGCTCTGATTACTCTTTCGGCCCCTGTCTAGTGTGATTAGTCTAGCACTTAGAGCGTGTGGTGCTGTAAATACCACTGTAACTACGCTAACTATGGCGCCTGTTTTATCAGTTTGAGCCATGAGTCCAATAATGACAGTCAAGAAGAACTAACTGATTGACCCAAACCACCTTCACAAAGCATTGACTTAGCAGGACGTTTTACAGTGTGTTTTTTTTTTCTTTTTTTTAAACTTTTTTTTAATTTTTTTTTATTCATACCTCTCTTACATTTCAGATGTGATGTTATAACTGTCTCATTTCTCTACAGTACATCATGGCATCAAACTGCAAGGTTCAGGAAGCAATCATTAGAAACAAATTGTGTGAATGAAAGGCTGTGTTTGTACTGCTGAGGAATAGTTTTAAAAATACATTTTAATTACTGATTCTTAAATTCCTCTGCCTTTGTGAAAGTCCATGTAATTATGTTTTGCCCTTGCAGTAAAAAAAAAAAAAAAAAAAAAAAAAAACAGCGGCAGTGATAATCTCTGGTCTTATAACTTGTGTTTGTTGGCGATACTGAATACTGAACTTGACAAAGTAGCCAGCAGGCGGCATTATGCAAATGTTTAAAATGGTGACGTAGCTGCTTCCTAGAAACAGTGGCAGTATGACAAATTGTGCATTTAAGGCAGTTGTTATATGGTGGAGAGATTAACTCCCTTTAGTGTGGACTTGTGTACAGTACATGCACTTACAGCTATTACATACTAAAAAAGAAAAAAAAAAGAAAAGCATAAGTGGTAGGGAAGTTCAATGCTGGACCAAGCTCCACAACCGCTTGAGCTTGGTATAACATATATATATATATATATATATATATATATATATATATATATATATATATATATATATATATATATATATATATATATATATTGGACCACCCTACCATGACTCTTGTGATTCCAAGTCCTGTGATTCCAAGACAAATTTCAAAATAAAAGACAAGAAAACATGAACAAAACCGAAAAAAACAACGTTCACAAACGACACAACACTACTTCCTGGCCAAGGCACTGAAATGACTGAGCAGCAGGGGAATCCGTCTAGCAGGATACACAATCTTACTCAACAAGCCTGTATAGGGGCCCCAGCATGTACCATTGGGACACCATTTGCCGAAAGCACAATGTCATCGACATGTGTGCCGAGGCATGACTTGTGTGTTCCAAAAGCCTTTATGCGTGTACCACAAATGAGTAGATCGTTGTAACTCGTACACAGATGGTCTGCTGTTGTCCGAAGTGCCAGATGCAGTGGAGCTGACAGAACAGATTATTGATGGCAGTGAGGAGAAAAGAGAATACGCTTCAGTGGTTCAACACAATTTTCCATGTGGGGGCCTCGCCTCTGTTTCCTGACCAAGACGGTCAGAGATGGGCAACTAGAATCTCCTCGACTGCTGTCATCTCTGAAAACCCCTGTTATACTAAACCAGAAATTGTGGTGAGGTCAGAGGTAGCAGGGTTTGTCACATGCATTGAGAAAGGCTGCTTCCAAAACCTCAAGAGTAGACTTGCTGTACGGCCAGCTATAACATGATTGTCTAGTCTAGACTGAGCTTCATGCTGGCCAACTTATAAACCAATGAAGACCGTGCCTCCTGACTGCTTTGGGGGAGAGCTTCAGTCTGCCTGCTGCCAAACTCTGCTGCGTCCAAAGCGGCAGAATATAAAATATCCTCAAGGCCGAAAGAGATAGCATCATGAGTTTCTTGGCTCGGGCACAAATCCTCACATGCAAAATTGATTGAAGACATGCTTATGCATTCCAGCGAGAGAAAGAGAAAAAAAGTCTGCTCACTCTCCATAGACTTGAAGTCATCATCAGTTCATAGGGCAGTACTAGCACCATCAGCCAATGGATTGGTGTGTTTTTAACGGGCGTCAGACAATCATCACATCTAGGAGTGCTCCCATAACGCCAGCTACTACTGCAGTATTTCTATTCTAGGGTGTGTTTCCCGTTCAACGATGTAACTCGCTGCTTAACTACCATAGTACAATGCATCGTTGAAGAAATCAAGTAGCTAGTCACGACTGTTTCCCAAAACCATATGTTGCAAATTGGTCATTCAACCATGTTGGAGGTGGTGGAGTAATAACTACTTTTAATTAATCTGTTTGAATTAATTTAGCAAGTTTGCTACGGACATGGCATCTGAGGACTATCTCTCATTGTTCTCAGTTATTTTGCTTTATTTCCAGATTCAATCATAGGCTCGTTCTTACGTACTAGAGCTGGTACACACATGCGCACTCTTCAAAAAAGGTGCTTTAAATCTCTTGACAAACTAAAAGACGTAAATTACATTTTTATGTATTCTAAATCAAAGACACAGGTTGTACTGAATGTCAGCTTGCTTATTTGGCTCAAGATATAAGGATTTATTGAGTCCACATGTCATGCAAACTAGAAACTCTGCTTCTACCCACAGGTCGAGAGCTGTCGTTCCAAACACACAACTTTGCGATGCTTTTTGCGAATGTTCGTTAGAACTGTTTTCGGGAAACACCAACTTGTTGAACTATGCTGACAGCGACAGAACTTGCGACCTTAGTTGGCTAATGATGCTTTCTGGAAACGCACCCGTTTGATTTTTAAAGACTGAAATGGAGCAGCAGTACACACACACAAATCCTGTTCATCAGAAAAAAAGGGAATCCACTACATTTGGAAAGGAAAATTCATTCTTGTCTATTTCTCAAGAAACTTATAAAATGTATATTATAAGACATTATGAATACCATTATGCATTGGAGGCTAAAGTGAAATTGAATGGAAATTCATTATAAGATGCATGTGCTTGTTTAGTCGTTGCCTTTATAGATGTTTAAGAGCTTCAGTTCAAGGATCAATGTAGTGTGTGAACTGTCATTCTGCCAAGTTCTGATCGTTACCTAGACTGATGGCAGAACAGTAACACCAGGGCACAAGAGACAGACAGGTTAAGCTCCTTATTGAGAACTGATCCCTCTCTGTTCACTTGTACTTGTCTGCCTAGACATCCGCTTAATTGGAGACGATGTTGGTAGAGAATGTCCTGGCAAACTGATCTCATTAGGAACTTTATTCTTGTCATGTTGAGGTCCCAATTAAAGCAATAATAGATATCAAAAAACCTCACAGAGCACAATAGATAGTGATAAGAGTACATGAATGGTTGTACACCGATCTAAGCATATGTAGCTTCGAATGACGTTTAAATTCATTTGACATTTATGCAATTTGGGAAAAAAAAATACCATTTTTTTCCCCACACAGTAAATAATGAGGTGGTTTACATTGACATACTTCTATATGGAATAAATCATATTTTATGGTGAATTTCATTTTTTAAGATTGAAAGCCTATGAGAAAAGAGTTGGTGAAGGCATGGTTTCCAAGGTCATTTTAATATGTTACCTTCATATGACAAAAAGAAAATGTTTTGATAAAAATCAATATGTTGGAAATAAATATGTCCATATTGAAATAACACTATGATATGCTTGAAAATATTCGAATAATATGTTTTTGTAATTCTGCCTAAAATTATATCTTTATATAAGAAAAAAACATACGAAAAGTCACTGTAATTTGTCCACAACTCGTTTAGAGTTTATTTTGTGATATTGATTGGTTGACTGTACTGTACGCCCAACGACAGAATCCAATGGCATTGGCAAAGGAATAATTCTTAACTTGACTCCAATTTTAAATGATTTTAAAATTTAGCCTGAGATTATTGTTTAGTTCTGTTTTAATTTGGATATTTGATTATTATTGTATTACATAGTTTGCTTGATCATATAATCATGGTGCAAAAAAATTTTAATGAGCTTTTAGATTCACTTTCTTTAAGATCTTCTTTCCAGATTAGTGGGTTTATTGTTGTATTGCATGTTGTCTGTTTTTTTTTGTTTTTGTTTATTTTGTGAGAAATGTTGTGTTCAATTTTATCAGGAATTCAAACTGGCCTTATAAATCATTATCCCACTTTATACTGTACATGGCTGCTTGCTAAATAAATCAAATGAATTGGATATTACATTATTTGAGTTATGCAAGAAGAAAGTAGCTGCAGTGCTCAGGTTGATCTTAAATATTTTTGTTATACAGAATATATTTTACAAAGAAATAGTGGATGGGGAAAGCTTGTCCTTTTCATAGAGGTGACTTAACATAGTTTTTTACTTTTATGTTGACTTTTGATGGTCTAATCTCATTTTACCAGGCCTCTACATATTACTCAAATTTTCTGCACTGCTGAAGCACAGCATATAGAGCCAGGCAGCCGTCAGAACCAATTCTTGAACTGCATACTGTATCTCCTCTGGTGTATAAAGAGTTTTGCCTATATAGATGTCTTGTTTTGACTTCTCCTGCTCTGTGTTTGTGCAAAGATAAGGAGATGATGCATACCATGTGTGAATTTAGGGACACTTTTAATTGCACATTAGAAAAAGGATTAAAGTAGCTTTGAACCATCTGGGTCAAACTTTCTGCAGAGGCACACGTGGATTACTGGAGACATTCCCACTCTAGATCTCTGTTTTCTTTTCTGTTAAATGCGCTAGTAGACGATTCTACACCATGCATATAAATAAGAATGGGAAAGTATAACTAGAGGGCCTTTTGCTCCTTCAGTCTCACCCTGCCACTTAGGGGTGAGGGTTTTATTATCTTTTTTTTTTTTTTTTTTTTTTTTTTTTAGGAAGGACTGGCTTATTTAGAATTGTCATATAGTTCAGACACATTAAAGTCCATCCTGACTTCAGGTTATTTATTTTTAATCCTTATTAATATCCATAATGCTTTAATGGGGGGCAACTTTATGCAAACATGAGACATTTAGGCAAATTTCAAAGCAGGACGGTTCTCAGATCTTAGAAACCTTTATAAAACTTCGTGGGCTGCCTAAGAAGGAAGCATTTTTAGGCATTATACTGTAGGCATACTTGACACAAAGTCTAAAAAAACGTTCGAAAATTCCTTTATTTATGTCATTTCCAAGGCAGTGTCACATGCATCCATGTGTAGAAGGCATTCCTGTCACAGTGTTGGGTTTGTGTTTTCCGGGTGTCCACTAGAGGTCCTCCTTCCCCACGGTGTCATTCACATTATGAACTGCATTCCCCACAATCCTTGTCTGTACCCATCACTGTATCATTGCACTCAGCTGTTCCCCATCATCATTGCACTTAGCTGTTCCCCATTATCATTGTTAGTTCTGTGTTATATATACCCTGCCTGTTTAGTGTTTGTTACAGAGTCCTTGTATTTATCACACCACTTCTTAGGTCGGTTCTTGTATGTGTCTTGTTTTGTTCTGGTGTTGGCTTGCGTCATTGGATTTTGACCTCTGCATGGACTGGATTATGATGTAATGGATTGGCCCTTAATAAATATACTGCAATTTGGATCCTACCCTTGTTTTTGTGTGTGGATCGTGACAATTCCATAATCAATTGGCATAAGCACAGTGTAAAATCAATTAAAGATGGCAGACAAAGCAAGATTATGTATTATCATACATAATAAGTTGATTTTAAATATACCTTTCTTTTTTATACTGAGTTTTAAAACAGCGTAGACTAATTACAAATGACTATTTTACCTATAATTTGGGTGACCATTATGTGCACTGTTTTTTAGTCTTATTAGATTATTATTATAATAAAAGATTATAATAAACTTAGTTTTAATATTAACTTAGTAATATTTTTAATTTGACTGCACTGACACTTCCAAATGAGAACAAAACTGACTCGAGCTGAATAACAACACTGTTATCTTTACAGCATAATCTGAACTGGTCTCATATTTGATGAAGTTTGCGTCCTTGATTCTGTTATTTTCCTGTTTATTACTGTGGAGATGCTTTAAAACAATCTGATTTGTATAGAATGTGACTTTACTTGACTAAGTAACATGTTGACAGCAAACTTTATTGAAATCAATTTTTGATTTATTCTTCAGTATGTGCTTTGCAAAGTATTTGTATGATGCACAAAGTTACAGCCTTCCTAATCCGCCACTTAAGAGGTTCAGTTACTGTAGGAAGCCTTCTAAGGCAACAACTAGGTTTTGAAACAGATCCCTGTGGAATTAGTTTAACACTGTTCCTCTTCCTCATTCTCATCCTGGAGTTCCTGTGCATGTGGGTTCACAGCTACCGGAGCGATTCAAATACAGTGATGTAAGAGCCCTGACAGGAATGTCGGCAAAATCTAATTTGCAAAGTCAGGCTCAATGACATAGAAACAATGGAGTTAAGTGGCCCAACCAACCACACAAATGCCATTATTCCTTGCAAAATAATATGAAGTCATGTTTGTGTGATGTAATGGTAATTTTAACAGAAAAATAAAGAAATGCAATGAAAGCTAAACCAATTGGGACTTTATTGTATGGATATCTTTACAAAAGTTTTCAAGATCCTTAATCCTCTTTGTTTTTTTGTTTTGTCTCTGTAAATGAGAATTTTTAAATATGTGTCCACAGCAACAATTATTTTCCCATTTAGGGTTGGTGGTGTGCTAAACTAAACTTTTTCACACATGCACACACCTACAGACAATTTTGCAGATCTAATTCATGAGGCTGAAGCATTAATTCAGATTGACTATGGCAGTAGGATGACGTCACTGGCGCACTGGCATGTACTATAAAGGGCACCCAAACAATACGTCACCAGCTTCAGGTTGTCTGAAGTAAGACACAGCAGGCATGCCTGGAGTATGAGACGCAGTGTCTCTTCCCTTCTCAGTGAACATGGGTTATATACATAACCCTAGACGTTCCCTTTCGAGGGACACGTCCATTTTTGCAAAGTGCATTTTTGACACTATGGGAACATTAATACCCACTGAATATATAACCACTACAAAATCATGCCTGCTCATTGCTTTGCTCCACCAAGCGAGTCAAAAGCTGCCATGCATTGTGCCAATGATTAAACGCCTAGGGAGCTCACAGCTCTATCCCCCTTACTATTACCTAGTGTACTGTACTAAAGGCAGAGCCTGGTCTCAACCTGAGCATAGGTTGGTGGCCCAACCAAGTGGAACTGAATCATTCAATCCCAGATGAACAGAAGATGCCACAGGAGAAAGCAGCGCCCTCTCAAAGTTGATAACGTTTAATGTGGTGCCCTTTTACAGTCATGCAAGTGCACCAGTGACCTCATATGACTGAAGAGGGCAATAATCTGTGAATTCACACACGCTTCATACACTTACGCATGCTGAAGGCATTCCCATAGTGTTACGTTAGTAACCCTAATGTTTTAAATTGCTCTTAGTCTTGAACAGTCATAATTTACTGATTTTGATGTTGTTCTAAACAAATAGAACTTTCTTTTTGTTCATGGTGTCATGGTTTTGTTCATGATTTTTTTTCCATATAATGAAAGTGAACAAAGACCAAGGTCTGTCAAGTTCTAAAAAGCACCATGAAGATAGTCTAAATCACGGACTATATTTTCCTGTCTGTTGAAGATATGTAGAACAGTTATTATTCACTAAATATAATGGTCAACATTAACATTCATTAAGTTTGGATAGTTTTTCTTCTAAAAAGACAAAAAGTTCAGGTGGAGAAAAAAACTTTTTCTTTACCTTGACATGTTTCGACTGCAACCTGCAGTCTTCCTCAGAAGCGTCATCTGACAGCTGTGACGTGTCGTTTATCAGCTGTTATTTCCTGGGTGTGGCCAACCCGGCGGACCTGACAGTTCCGCCGGGCCGGCCACGCCCTGCACACCCCCCCGTCGCTCGATGGTCTCTGGAGGATGGTGTTCCATGTGTGTGAGAGCATGTAGGCTCCCTCGTCCCGGTTGATGGTATCCTTGGCCCGCTTCCTGATTTCAATCGCCTCCTTTATCCATCTTCTGTATTTGTTTGGTTCTGATCTGATGATGTGTCCGTTGTCACAGTCCATAATGTGGTTATTTCGTTTGCAGTGATCTGATATAGCTGATTTTAGTTGTTCCTGTTGCGCTTTTTCCTTTTGAGTTCTTGTGAGTCGTCCTGTTGTTTCTTTTTCACATTCTTTCTGATGTTCTTTCTTTCTTGTGTTGAATGACCTGCCTGTTTCTCCTACGTATGTTTTTTTGCATGATTTGCGTGGTATCTCGTATATGACGTTACATTTTTTGTCTTGCTCTATTTTGTCCTTGGGGTGTACCAGTATCTGCCTTAACTTTGTGTATGGTTTTACTACTGTGTTTATGTTATATTTTCTCATTGCCCGCTGTAATGGTTCTGTTATGCCTCTGATATATGGTAGGGTTACTATGTCCTTGTTTACAGTTACAGATTTCGGTTTGAGTTTTGTTTTTGGTCTGGTTTGCTTGTTTGCGACTTGGTTTTTTCCTTTGTTTATTGCCCATGTCGGATATTGGCAGCGTGCAAGTGCTTGTCTGATATGTTTTTCCTCTTTCTGTCTGTCTTTTTCCTCCGTGATGAAACTGGTCCGTTCATAAAGTGTTCTCACTACTGATAATTTATGCGCCGTGGGATGTTCCGATGTCCAGAGTAAATATTGGTCGGTGTGTGTTGGTTTCCTGTAGACTGTTATTTTGATGCTGTCATCATCTCTGTGGTGGATCTTTAGATCTAAAAAAGCTATGGTTCTATTGCATTCTTCCTCATGTGTGAATTTTATGTTTCCAGTGGGGTCAATACTGTTTAGGTGGTCCGTGAGTTCTTGTGTATGTCCGTTTTTTATTTTTTCCAGTATGTCGTCTACATAACGTTTCCAGAGGGTAGGTCTGCAATGAGATGGTGCTGTGGCTATGGCTGTGGTTTCCAAGTCCTCCATGAAAAAACTTGTCATTATGGCTGATAGTGGGTCCCCCATGGCAAATCCCTCTTTTTGTCTGAAAATTGTTCCTCTGTATTGGAAATATGTGGATTTTGTGACGAAGCTCAGTAGTTCAGTTATATCATCAACTGTGAGGTTTGTGCGCCTTTTTAGTGTCCTGTCTTTTCGGAGTCGTTCTTGTACGATGTGAAGTGTGACATCCACGGGGGTCTTTGTGAAAAGTGATATAACATCGTGTGAAATTAAAATCTTATCTGATTCTATTTTTATGTCGTTGATTTCTTTCACTAATTGTTTTGAGTTTTGACAGTGATGTTTTGTTACACCGAGGAGGGGTTTTATGATTTCCACTAGTGCTTTTGATAGGTTGTAAGTGACCGAGCCGATACTGTCTACTATTGGGCGTAATGGGATGTCCTTTTTGTGTATTTTTGGTGTTCCATAGATTCGTGGCATAATGTTTGCGGTGGGAATTAGATTGTCATATGCCTCCTTTGTTATTTTTTTTGTTTTCTAGTAATGGTTTGAGAAGTGCTTTTAATGTTCTTTTCTTTCCTTCAGTAGGGTCCTTCTTTAGGATTTCATATGTATTGTTGTCTTTTAGCATTGCTTCCATCTGTTTTTCATATTTGTCCGTGTCCATAACAACTGTTGTACGTCCTTTGTCCGCCGGTATGATGGTAATGGTTTCATCCTTTTTAAGTGAGGTTATTGCTTTGGTTATTGTCGAAACATGTCAAGGTAAAGAAAAAGTTCCCCTTCGAGGGAACTCGCACTGCGTCGTCGTCGTGACGACACTTTGGGGAACGCCCTTAGCGTAGCGCGTCTGAAGCATGAATGAAATCTGTCCAATCCTGATTGGTGCTGCGTCATGACGTAGTAGATGACGGCATAACCGGAAGATACAAAGGGCACAAACGGCACAAACACACGTTAGCTTTTTGCTCTTCAAGCAAGCGCTCTGTGTGAAATTGTTTGTCCTATTTGGTGTTGTTTGTCCCAAATAACGTCTGCATTACAATATAGAATCTAGTGGCTCGGATCTCGCGTTTGCCGAGGCAGCGCGTAGGTTGCGGGTCTACTCTGCAATGAAGATTCTGTGACTGGGATCTCGCGTTTGCCGAGGCAGCGCGTAGTTTAAAGGTCTGCATTGCAATACAGAATCTATAGTGGCTCGGATCTCGCGTTGACGAGGCAGCGCGTAGATTACGGCTACTCTGCAATAAAGATTCTGTGACTAATCTCGTGTTTGCCGAGGCAGCGCGTAGATTAATGTCTGCATTGCAATACAGAATCTATTTTATAGTAGCTCGGGTCTCGCGCTTGCCGAGGCAGCGCGTAGATTACGGGGCTACTCTGCAATAAAGATTCTGTGTGGGTGCGAGGCATGCACAGTCAGCTCCTGAGGGTGCTGGCTGTGTGTTCATTGAGAAATATCTTGACGCACACAGCCGTGCGTTTCGGGTGTTTCAGCCTCGCGCCCGTTGGCTTTCTTCTCGAGAGATGAAAGCCAAATATATTGTGAACGACTCGAATCTCGCGTTTGCCGAGGCAGCGCGTAGATTACGAGTCTGCTATAAAAGGGACACACGTGATCTGTGAAATAATACTGTTTGGGTGCGAGGCATTCACAGTCAGCTCCTGAGGGTGCGGGCAGTGTTCATTGAGAAATATCTCGGCGCGCATGCATAGAAAAAAGCTGTGCGCTGTCGGATGTTTCAACCTCGCACCTGTTGACTTTCTTCTCGAGGGATGAAAGCCGATATATTGTGATGGCTCGAATCTCACGTTTGCCGAAGCAGCGCGTAGATTACGAAACCGTATAAATAAATATTAAACAGTATTGTCTGGTGATTATGGCTGCATTTAATTCTGTGGAATTAAAATGATGGAATATTATCTGACTTTGAGAAGTTAGATATTTTAATTCAGCCTACCATCCAGACAGTGTTTCACTTATCCAGTGTTTTTGGCTGCATTTAATTTTGAGGAATTAAAATGTTGAGCCTCGCACCGACAGGTGCAAAAAGAGAGTGTCGCCTCCCGCGCCCCTCCCGAGGGAGCCTGGCAAAGGAGGCGGCGCTCTCGCGGCAAGCCTTCTGAGCCTAAGGTCGTTCTGAGGACCGTCCTTCAGGCAAAGAAGGCTTCCGCCAAGCGGTCCTAGCTGTGGCCGGACCGCTGAGAGCTGTCCCCCCCGGGGTGGAGCGACTGAGGTCGCCTCCTTCCCGGAGCTCTCGGGAAATCAGTGCTGTGTTCCCGCCGTCCAGCACACTTCGGGCCACACTGATTTCCCGCGTACGCACGCCGCTCCAGCCACCTCTAGAAAGACCTGTGGCTGGGCAGCGAACGCGTTCACCCACCGAAAATCATTCTCGACTGCTCCCTGCCGGTCAGCCGCTTCAGGGGGTCGGGAACGAGGCTCGGTTGACACCCGAGGCCAGCCTCGAGAGGCTGGTTCCCTTAGTAGATTATCTCGGCGCAAGGTCATGCCTTCCGAATATATCTGCGTGGGCCCTGCGTACTGTAGAGCTGGGTTACAGACTGCAGTTCATCTCCCCTCCTCCGAAGTTCAACGGGGTGGTCTGGACTGTGGTCGGCCCAGAGCAGGTTCGGGTTACATTTACATTTAGTCATTTAGCAGACGCTTTTATCCAAAGCGACTTACAAATTAGGACTAATTTAAGCGAGTCATCATAAAGAGGCAAAAAACAACAACAACACAAGAAGTGCTCAAAATACGAAGTTCAGGTATTATTCAGAGTAGCATAAGCCTGATAAGTGATGTTTCAAAGGGAAAAACATCGTTTTTTTTTATTTATTATTTTTTTTTTTTTTTTATGAGGTTAAGTGCTCACGGAAGAGATGGGTTTTTAGCTGTCTTTTGAATGTTGTCAGGGATTCTGCATTCCGGATGAGGGTGGGGAGAGCGTTCCACCAGCATGGAACTGTGAATGAGAATGTTCTGGAAAGTGATTTTGTGACTTTCTGTGATGGAACCACGAGACGTCGCTCATTGACCGATCGTAGGTGTCTGGTAGGGATGTAGACTCGTAGGAGTGAGTGAAAGTAGGAGGGAGCTGAGCCTGTGATGGATCTGTAAGCAAGCGTCAATGCCTTGAACTTGATGCGAGCAGCGAGAGGTAGCCAGTGTAGAGAGATGAACAGAGGAGTGACGTGGGCCCTTTTGGGCTCGTTGAAGACAAGACGAGCTGCAGCATTCTGGATCATCTGTAGGGGTTTGATTGCACATGCTGGAAGTCCAGCCAGAAGGGCATTGCAGTAGTCAAGCCTAGAGATGACCAGGGCCTGGACGAGAAGTTGTGTTGCATGCTCAGTTAGGAAAGGCCTGATCTTCCTGATGTTGTGCAGTGCAAACCTGCAAGATCGAGCTGTCTTTGAAATGTGGTCTGTGAAGGTCAGCTGGTCATTAAACGTTACTCCAAGATTTCTGACCGACCTTGATGGGGTGATTAATGATGATTCTAGCTGGATGGTGAAGTCGTGCTGTAGAGACGGATTGGCAGGGAGGACGAGAAGCTCAGTCTTTGCCAGGTTGAGCTGCAGGTGATGTTCCTTCATCCATGTGGAGATGTCCGCCAGACAGCTTGAGACCCGTGCAGCTACTGTGGGATCATCTGGTTGAAATGAGAGGAAGAGCTGCGTGTCATCAGCATAGCAGTGGTAGGAAAAACCGTGTGCCTGTATGATGTGTCCCAGTGATGTGGTGTAGATGGAGAAGAGGAGGGGACCAAGAACTGAACCCTGGGGAACCCCTGTGGTCAGCTGATGTGCCCTGGATACCTAGCCTCTCCATGCGACCTTGAAGGACCTACCTGTGAGATAGGACTCAAACCAGTGGAGTGAAGTTCCTGTGATGCCCAGTGATGAGAGGGTGGACAGAAGGATCTGATGATTCACAGTGTCGAAGGCAGCAGACAGATCCAGGAGAATGAGGACTGAAGATTTGGAAGCAGCTTTTGCGATCCGTAGGGCTTCTGTGACTGACAGTAATGCAGTCTCAGTTGAATGCCCTTTCTTGAAGCCAGATTGGTTGACATCCAGCTGGTTGTTTTGAGACAAGAACAGGAAGTTCACTGTGAATCAGGAAGGGTTATGGAACAGGAAGTTCAATCCCTGTTGGTCAAGGAGGCCATAGAACGTGTTCCTCTGCCAGACAGGGAGTCCGGGTTCTACAGCCGGTACTTCATAGTTCCCAAGAAGGATGGGGGGTTGTGTCCAATAATAGATCTCAGGCACTTGAATCATTCTCTGAGGAGATTCAGGTTCAAGATGCTCACAATTCCAGCCATCGTGAGTCAGATCCAGTTCGAGGACTGGTTCGTCACGATAGATCTGAAGGACGCATACTTCCATATTTCCATCCTTCCATGTCACAGGAAGTTCCTGAGGTTCGCTTTCGGGGGCGAAGCGTACCAATATCGGGTTCTTCCCTTTGGCCTAGCTCTCTCCCCTCGCACCTTCACCAAGTGCATGGATGCAGTGCTGGCTCTGCTGAGACTCCAGGGCATCTGTGTACTAAATGACATTGACGACTGGCTAATATTAGCCAGGTTGCGCGAGATGGCAGTTCGACATCGAGATGTCGTTCTGGCCCATATCAGGTGCCTGGGGTTGAGACTCAACACAAAAAAGAGTGTGTTGACGCCCTCCCAGAGGACTACGTTCCTGGGAGTTGTATGGGACTCCACGACGATGCGGGCACAAATGTCTCCCGCACGCGTGGAATCCATACGGGCGATGGTCTCCAGAGCAAAGCTAGGCCACAACCTCACTGTGAAGCAGTTTCAGAGACTGCTGGGGCTCATGGCAGCAGCGTCCAACGTCATTCCTTTTGGCCTGCTACACATGAGACCCCTACAGTGGTGGTTGAGAGCCAAGGGGTTTTCCCCGAGGGGAAATCCGTTCCGTATGATCAGGGTAACGCGCAAATGCCTTCGTTCTCTCGTCATATGGAGGAAACCTTGGTTCCTGTCCCAGGGACCGGTGCTGGGAGCATCATGTTGCCGGAAAACCGTTTCAACAGATGCCTCCCTCACTGGTTGGGGCGCGGTCATGGACGGCCGCTTTGCGAGAGGTCTGTGGGAGACCCGGCATTCTTCCTGGCACATCAACTGCCTGGAAATGCTGGCGGTCTACAAAGCTCTGAGGAGCTTGCTTTTTCCCAGACCTCCGCGGCCACCATGTCCTGATACGCTCGGACAACACTTCTGTAGTCGCGTATCTGAATCATCAGGGGGGTCTGAGGTCGCGCCCTCTATGCAGACTGGCACACCAGATCCTTCTGTGGTCCCAGGGGAAACTGTCGTCTCTCAGAGCGATGTACGTCCCCGGGGACCAAAATCAGGGAGCAGACGTCCTTTCGAGGCAGGGGCTGAGGCCCGGGGAGTGGCAACTCCACCCAGAGGTGGTGGAAGCCATGTGCGTGAGATTCGGCCCAGTGGAAGTGGATCTGTTCGCGTCTCAAGAGACGTCCCACTGTCCACTGTGGTTCTCTCTCAGGCATCCAGCTCCGCTGGGGCTGGACACCATGATGCAGACGTGGCCGAGGCTGCGTCTGTACGCATTTCCCCCGATCGCTCTGCTCCCGGGAGTCCTGGAGCGGGTCCGCTGGGAGGGGATCAGTCTACTTTTAGTAGCACCCCGCTGGCCGACCCGAGTATGGTTCTCGGACATTGTAGCACTGCTGGACGGCCTTCCGTGGCAGGTCCCTCTGAGGAGGGATCTGCTGTCGCAGGCAGGGGGCACAATATTTCACCCCCGGCCAGAGCTGTGGAACCTCTGGGTCTGGCCCCTGAGGGGGCTCGGTACCTAGAGGCTGGCCTGTCAGCAGATGTTGTCGAGACCCTACTCAGCTCCAGGGCTCCTTCTACCAGGAGACTGTACAGCCTGAAGTGGAATGTGTTTTCCACTTGGTGTAGAGAGCGTGAGGTGGACCCAGTTAACTGCCCAGTGGCTTCAGTGCTGGAGTTCCTCCAAGATCGCTTCTCCGCCGGTCTTACCCCGTCCACACTTAAGGTGTATTTGGCTGCCATTGCGGCTTTCTACTCGCCTGTAGGTGATGGGCCCTTGGGGAGGCACCATCTGGTTGTACGTTTCCTCCGTGGGGCTCGGAGGATGAGGCCTGCGGCTCGCTCCAGAGTCCCAACCTGGGACCTGGCGGTGGTACTTGAGGGGTTGGCTGAGGCCCCCTTCGAGCCACTGGAGTCGGCTGAGGCAAAGAACCTGACCCTTAAGGTGGCCTTTCTCCTTGCTATCACTTCTCTGAGGAGAGTGGGGGATCTCCAGGCCTTGGCGATATCGCCAACTTGCCTGGAGTTTGCCCCTGGCGGAGTTAAGGCCATCTTACATCCTAGACCGGGCTATGTGCCCAAGGTGCCATCTAATGTGGCACGGTCAGTGGTTCTTCAGGCCTTCCATCCTCCATCTCACGTGACGGCGTGAGGGGAGACTTCACCTGCTCTGCCCAGTCAGAGCCCTTAGGGTTTATTTGGAGAAGTCTTCTCAATGGAGGAAGTCAGACCAGTTGTTGGTGTGCTTTGGTTCACCTAAGAAAGGGCTGCCTGCATCTAAGCAGACAATCAGCAATTGGATTGTCCAGGCTATAGCCACGGCTTATCAGGTGCGCAATTTGCCTTCACCTATGGCCGTGAGGGCACATTCCACCAGGGGCATGGCCTCCTCGGTGGCCCTCCTTTCTGGCGTCTCGCTTCAGGAGATCTGCGAGGCAGCCGGGTGGGCCACCCCGCACACCTTCATACGCTTCTACAGTCTGCAACTCCCTGTGACGCCTGGCGCCAGCGTGCTCGCGTCCTAAGTGTGCCTGGTCTCCCAGCTTCACACTAGGGCGGGCGTGATTACGGTGTGGCATAGTGGGCATTACGTTCCCCAAAGTGTCTTCACGACGACGACGCAGTGCGAGTTCCCTCAAAGGGGAACGTCTCGGGTTACGACTGTAACCCTTGTTCCCCGAGAAGGGAACGAGACACTGCGTCTCGTCGCCACACCTATCACGGGCAGATCGCTTGCTTCATCGCAAAGGAGCTAACGTGTGTTTGTGCCGGCGTCCCTTTGTATCTTCCGGTTATGCCATCATCTACTACGTCATGACGCAGCACCAATCAGGATTGGACAGATTTCATTCATGCTTCAGACGCGCTACGCTAAGGGCGTTCCCCAAAGTGTCGTCACGACGACGACGCAGTGTCTCGTTCCCTTCTCGGGGAACAAGGGTTACAGTCGTAACCCGAGACGTTTTTTTCTCCACCTGAACTTTTTTGTCTTTTTAGAAGAAAAACTATCCAAACTTAATCATTAAGAAGACAATATGAAAATGTTTGAACTATTAACATTCATTGTATGGAAAAGAGCAGATTCACCATTCTGCTTTAAATAATTAGTGTTCCAAGGAAGAAAGAACATCAAATGGGTTCGAAAGGCATGAGAGTAAAACATAGCACATACATATATATATATATATATATACACTCACCTAAAGGATTATTAGGAACACCTGTTCAATTTCTCATTAATGCAATTATCTAATCAACCAATCACATGGCAGTTGCTTCAATGCATTTAGGGGTGTGGTCCTGGTCAAGACAATCTCCTGAACTCCAAACTGAATGTCAGAATGGGAAAGAAAGGTGATTTAAGCAATTTTGAGCGTGGCATGGTTGTTGGTGCCAGACGGGCCGGTCTGAGTATTTCACAATCTGCTCAGTTACTGGGATTTTCACGCACAACCATTTCTAGGGTTTACAAAGAATGGTGTGAAAAGGGAAAAACATACAGTATGCGGCAGTCCTGTGGGCGAAAATGCCTTGTTGATGCTAGAGGTCAGAGGAGAATGGGCCGACTGATTCAAGCTGATAGAAGAGCAACTTTGACTGAAATAACCACTTGTTACAACTGAGGTATGCAGCAAAGCATTTGTGAAGCCACAACACGCACAACCTTGAGGCGGATGGGCTACAACAGCAGAAAAATGGAAAAATGTTGCCTGGTCTGATGAGTCTCGATTTCTGTTGAGACATTCAGATGGTAGAGTCAGAATTTGGCGTAAACAGAATGAGAACATGGATCCATCATGCCTTGTTACCACTGTGCAGGCTGGTGGTGGTGGTGTAATGGTGTGGGGGATGTTTTCTTGGCACACTTTAGACCCCTTAGTGCCAATTGGGCATCGTTTAAATGCCACGGCCTACCTGAGCATTGTTTCTGACCATGTCCATCCCTTTATGACCACCATGTACCCATCCTCTGATGGCTACTTCCAGCAGGATAATGCACCATGTCACAAAGCTCGAATCATTTCAAATTGGTTTCTTGAACATGACAATGAGTTCACTGTACTAAAATGGCCCCCACAGTCACCAGATCTTAACCCAATAGAGCATCTTTGGGATGTGGTGGAACGGGAGCTTGGTGCCCTGGATGTGCATCCCACAAATCTCCATCAACTGCAAGATGCTATCCTATCAATATGGGCCAACATTTCTAAAGAATGCTTTCAGCACCTTGTTGAATCAATGCCACGTAGAATTACGGCAGTTCTGAGGGCGAAAGGGGGTCAAACACAGTATTAGTATGGTGTTCCTAATAATCCTTTAGGTGAGTGTATATATATATATATATATTATTTTTATTTTATTTTATCTGCTAACAATTTGGATATTTTTCTCTGATATATCATTCTTTTGCATTTTGGCCCTCAGCCTGATAAGTCAACAGTCGCTCAGGGGACCATCCATGGATGGATTATGCAAGACCAAGTTTTCTGGTCTGATGCAGAGTGCTGTTTGCTCCGATACAATAAGATGTTTCTCAATCATTTATGGATAGATGGGCTGGCTGTTCGTGTTTCTGTCAGTTTCAGCACAGGGAGCACTGAAGCAAACAAAATATCTCATGTTTTGTTTGAATATTTATGATGGCTTTTTTCTGCAGCTGAGGTCAGAAATGGAGTGCCGTATGATTTGACTTGACAATGATTTTGACCCAAGGCGTGCATGTGCTTATCCTCTGCTCTCTAATAACACAGGTTCAGTTCAACCAGGGCTAGATTGGTAATCTGGCATACCAGGCACTTTCCTGGTGGGCCGACGTACTTTGGGGCAGATACAAGGTTTATATATATATATATAGACTGGCCCATCATGCAGGGACAGCGGCCAATTGGTAGTGAAAGCAAGACAGACCTCCCCCATATTATGCGCTGTATTTTTAGGCGCATCTCTAAGGGCCAGATTTATTAAACTGGGTAAATTAGCCTGGGAGCGTAATTCCATAACTGACGACGCACAAATTAAAGAACACAGATGCAGCCGGATAATTTCCATAATGACCAACACAATCTACCAAGAGCAGCGCCAATCAACATAGCTTTCTTAAGACACCTTTTTTTGGGAGGTAAATAATGGCACAAATACCAGTAAACTAGCGCAAACCTTAGTAAATCACCTCCGTGTGGAGGTCAGAACTCCGCGTGATATGGGAACATTACAGGTTCTGTGGTGAACCTATAGCTGAAAACAGCTGTGGCCATGAAAATACATGACGATGTAAATTGGAAAATGCTTATACACACAGCTTACCACCACCTTTATAGTAATTTACCTTGCAGCTACTAACACTGAAGAAAGATAGTGTTTTGGCAGTATTTAAAATGTGGCTATTACTTACATTAAAGATACACTGTGTTTTTAAGTTGATTCTTAGCAAAAAACACTTTGTTCCTTCAAAATGATATGTGCTCATTAATGTGTAATTACTTCTGCCAACTAATCAAGTATTCTCGTAAGCATAGAATCTGCCATTTAGAATACATACGAGCGAGTCGTTCGAATGGCTGAAGCCATGTTGCGCCTCCATCTTGAAAATACATTAGACAAAGAGGGACATACCTGGAAATTCAAGCTTCGCCTTTCGCGTTTTGACACTCAGTGGCACCGTGACGAATGCGAGGGGGAGATTACTCGCGACTGCCGGCAGATTTGAAATAATATGGCCACCGTAGGAGTTAAAACGCCCTCGGAATGGGAGGGGCTAGAAAGTAATATTCAGTTGGTAGTCATAAACAATTTCACCGCTAGATGGGAGAAAATCCTACACAGTGTAGCTTTAAATATTACGGAATATAAATCACTTTTATAGAGGTTGTTTTCGGATTTTTATTGTACAATATTTTTATCACAAATTCTATAGTTTATAATTATTTATTTATTTTAGAAACCATATACCCACAGTAATGAGGAGCATAATTTTACCTGTGAATACCATGATCTTACAGTTAAATAGGACTGCAGTTAGATTTTAATTCAATGAGAGCCTGATGAACGACAATTATCAGTGTCTTACATAAATTAGGTGTTAACTCTTTACAAATGTCATTGTTTTTAAAGGGATAGTTCAACCCAAAATGCCATCATTTACTCGCCCTAGTGTCATCCAAACCTGGATGTCTATCTTTCTGTGGAACATAAAAGAAAATCATTTGAGTCTGTTTTTGTCCATACAATAGAAGTCAAGGGTATAGCCTAACCAAAATGGTTTGGTTGCCAACATTCATCAAAATATATTTGTGTGTGTGTGTCACAGAAGAGAGAAAGGCATACAGGTTTGGAACAACATGAGGGTAGGTAAATGATGATAGAATTTAATAGCAATAAATGTACGGCATCTTTGCTCAAAATCAGTGCTTTACTATCTAGTGCATTTCAATGTGACAAAAATGCAATATTAAGTTTGTTAACTGCATTTGTAGTAAATTCAATTATATCTATCATTATTTGTCCCTATCCTAGTTTTATTTAATTATTTATTTATTTATATACACCAATTTAAGGCCCTAACCTCAACAAAAACATTAAAGGGGGAACTCGTGGGCCAGGCGCCCGGATGGGTTGGATTTGTCCAGGGCCGAATTGTAGAAAGAAAGAAAGAAAGAAAGAAAGAAAGAAAGAAAGAAAGAAAGAAAGAAAGAAAGAAATAAATAAATAAATAAATAAATAAATAAATAAATAAATAAATAAATAAATAAATAAATAAATAATCAAATAATCAATAATCAATAATCAATCAATCAATCAATCAATCAATCAATCAATCAATCTGTGGAACATAAAAGAAAATAATTTGTCTGTTTTTGTCCATACAATAGAAGTCAAGGGTATATCCTAACAAAAAAATATAATAATAATAATAAACAAACAAACAAACAAACAAACAAATAAACAAATAAGTAAGTAAGTAAGTAAGTAAGTAAAGTAAAATAAATAAAATAAATAAAATAAATAAAATAAATAAAATAAATAAAATAAAATAGTGATTCAGGCAGCAACATATGGCACAGACACATTCCTCTGTTGTTATTAGAAAGAAGAGAATATCTCATACAATGACCCATATTACAGGTCCATTTCAGAGCTCCCCTCAGATGTATGTTCACAGCTGAACTTTTTTTCATCATTTATAATTCTTCACATCTTAGCATGCCTTGAATGATTTAACATGTTAAATTATGTATATGTAAAGTTTATAATGAATTAAGACTCTGTTTGCTGTAGATGACGGTTCGTAATCTGGCAAAGTTACATTTATCCAATCATTTAAGAGCAAATAAGAGAATTAATTTCTTATAATTCAACAACTGTTTTACATTTTCCCCACAATTTATTATTGTATTTTATGGCATCTGTCCAGACAACATCAGAGCTGCAGAAAATGTTCATAAACATCTTGTTGTTGTTTTTTGGGTCACTAGCTAATCAACTTAAGTTAGCTTTGCAAGTGTTTGTTCATTTGTGTAATGGATTTGCAAGATTATGCAGATTGTTATAAGGTAGAACAGTAAGCTGTATCATTTATTTCTTTTTTTAATTACTTATGCACTTGTAGTGATGCCAGAATATGCCTATTTATTGGCCATTTTAATGACCAAGACTTTAGAACAACCAATGAGACATCAATCACATGACCACCATCCATATACATTTTAATATCTGCCTTTGTCTCCCTCAGATGGCTACACCACAGATGATATTGAGTTCTACTGGCGAGGTGGCGACCATGCAGTAACGGGGGTTGAAAGGATAGAGCTTCCTCAGTTCTCTATAGTGGACTACAAACTCATCTCGAAAAACGTGGTGTTTTCTACAGGTAATAAAACCAAATACAGAACACTGTAGGAATAAGCCAAGAACTGATATAACTATATGACTGATAAAGTAAAGGTAAAGTCTTTACTTTACTTAAAAGACCAGTTTGAAGCTTATTCAAATATTAAAGTTATAGTGGTGTTCTCAAGTGAAAAAAAAAAAGTCTATGTTACTTGTCATAATATGTAACTGCATCACATATTATGACACTTTGAGGTTGAAAACCCTCTCCCATTCAAACCCATTTACTGCATATACACATATGTGGCTGGCTCTAGTGGGCAGTTTCTGCTTCAGGAAGCAGTTTCAGTCAGAGTCAGTCAGTAAGCAACTCATTCATGAACCCTAGTCAAAAATAAGCAACACGTCTGGGTTCATGAACCCTTTCAATTTGGCATGTCTAGAGGTGTCCCAGGCCCCAGCGGTTGTATGAATGAACTCTGGTCTGAGAATGAAAAACACACACACTAAAAACAAGACACAGGGTGTTCTTATAAGTTATTTAACAAATCGTTGTGTGACCACTTGATTTATTCATTGATTGCATTTTCATATTCATGAATTTGTCATGCAAGTCAGGAGGTTAGCTGTAGATGCAGTCTATAAAAATGATGTTTGGTTCAGCATGTCAAAGAGGATGAAGACTGTGCTCTGATGTTAAACTTCAACAGCTCTACCAAGCCTGCTAGTTTTTAACAAGACGACTATGTCATTAAGTCTAGGGGCCCTATTTTAACGATCTGAAACGCAAGTATCAAACGCGAAACACAAGTAAATTTGTGGGCGGATCTCGGGTATTTGCTCTCGGTATATAATTGCAATTATTCCGGCGGGATAAATAACTCTTGCTCCCGACGCAAATCTAAAATGGGTTGGTCTGAAGTAGCTTCATTATTCATAGGTGTGGTTTGGGCGTAACGTGAAATAAACCAATCAGAGCGTCATCTCACATTCCCTTTAAGAGCAGGCGTGCTTGTTCCATGGCGGATTGCTATTATAACGGCGGATTTGCCAGGAGCGGTTCACAGCCGAGGAGACCGACGTTCTCGTCAGGGCCGTAAAAGACAGAGAAGTGACATTGTATGGGGATGGAGAAACCCACCCAAATTAGCTTCGGTTAAACAGGCGTATAATAATTTGGGCAAACGTGTAAACTAGATTTATGCCTATTTTTTCACATCTTCATGGACACCACAATGATTTCACATATGTGGAATATTTTTCCTTGTAATTATGTATGGTTTGCAAAAATGGCAACTGCTGCGTCTGTGTGTAGATGAGAGAAGCAAAGTGTATGCGCATTGTGCACACGCTACATTATGGCTAAGCATGTGCCCTATATATTTTATTTTATATTATATCATATGGGCCCTGCTCTGACATATGGCATGATTTTTTGTGTGATATCCTTTCCTGATCCCGTCTCCAGCTATCCTCCCTTGTCTTTTCCTTTCTCTCCCTCTTATTAAAGACGATATATATAGAGAGAGAGAGATAAATATATTTAATAAATATAAATGATCTCAATCAACTGCATATGTTCAGTATATATGTTCAAACATCACTTTTATCCTACGGGCTTACAAAGCACTATGCACAAATGTGAATTTTACATATATTACACAATATGATGCGCAATTAAGATTAACAGAGAACGTTTTGAGTGGGACTTTTTCTGGTCCTATGACAAAATATACAAATCCCTTAACTGTTGAAAAAGCATTTTATAAATGTAGCTAATGGATTGTGATCTTGTTGCTGGGTTATTTTCATCCAGGTTCATATCCTCGCCTCTCCCTGAGCTTCAAGCTTAAGAGAAACATTGGCTACTTCATTCTGCAGACCTACATGCCTTCCATCCTAATCACCATCCTATCTTGGGTATCCTTCTGGATCAACTATGATGCCTCGGCTGCCAGGGTTGCTTTAGGTAGGTGCACACATATGGTGACATTCATTATATATATACTTATATATACACACACTCACCTATCCATATATACATACCTTTATTCTGTTATAGTGCAGCAGTGTTCTCTCCTTATTTTCTGCTCTGCCCTCTTAAAAAACAAACAAAAAAAAAACAAGAAAATGCACCTGAGGTCACCCATTATATACATGTACTGCAGCTGCAACTTTGTTTTATCAAGAAAATAATATGATGTAAATGTCACGTTCATGTCTTGTTCTGTTTAGTTTAGTTTTATTATCTTGTTTTGTTTGTTTTTTTATTGTCACCATTTGCCTGAGTTCTGGTTCTATCATTAGTTGTCATGAACCCCTTTTGCACTGCGTAGTTATAGGAACTTGGTTATTGGAACTAGCCACCAGGGTGGTTCCCAGAGAACTAAATATACCCTGAGGAACATTTTCCTGGTTGCATTCGCACCACCAGCAGGAACACTGACGTGACATATTGCGCGCTTGTTGTTGTGACTTTTATTTTGACGGCGCTGAGTACGCCAGAGCCCGAGCACACAGCGTTCCTATTCTCCATCTTCATTAGTATATGATCTGTTTAACAGTCCTGTCTAATACGTTAGATAATACTGTTATACAAAGAAAGTAAACAGTATATGAAAGAATATTAGCGTTTGCCGTGTGGTTGACGCTCAGTGTTGCTAGCTGAGCAAAAATACATAATCATGTTTTGCTTGGTCCCCTCAAAGTTGCGTTGGATTTTCTCCTCAGCGTAAAGGTTAAGAGGTCCTTCTATCACTGTTGTCTATGTTTATAGAGTTAGTTTGTAGAGTAAATATATAGGCTGTACACAAGTTGTTTTTTTGTTGTTGTTTTTTCTATAGTGCTGGTTTTGACCCTGCTCTGAAGTAGGAGCTAATTTAGTTCCCCCAAAAGGCGTTCCTAGAACTAACATCGTTCCCATTTCCTACGGTGCGAACATGCCAAAAAGCGGGTACTTCCTCCAATAATTGTAGGAACTATGAGAAGGTTCCTCTGGTGCGAAAGCCCCTATGGTTCCTGATTACTGTCTCCCCTGTTCCCTGTTCTATTAATGATCTTCCCTTGTGTATGTAATATCACTGGAACATGATTCACCCCAAGTACCCTCTAAGATCCTTTATAAAAGTCTTTAATCAAGCATCGTGACAGACATTTTTACTCATTGGATTTTCTTTTTCACCACACGTTCTCCTCTCTCTCTCTCTCTCTCTCTCTCTCTCTCTCTCTCTCTCTCTCTCTCTCTCTCTCTCTCTATTTCTCTTTCTCTCTCTCTCTCTCTCTCTCTCTCTCTCTCTCTCTCTCTCTCTCTCTCTCTCTCTCATAAGCCTCCACATTTTTCCTGTCATGACTGATTATGTAAGGCTGAGATTGGCTTCTCAGTGTGAATAAAAGAGCACTCTTTGTGATTGCTGTCTGGCCTGGCCTCGTTCATCCACACAAGTTTAAACCACTGCTGCCATGGAGGTCCTGAGGAAGATGAACAAGATTCAAAGGGTCCAAAACAAAAGGTGTTTATTAAATAAAACAAACTCAGGTGGTCCACAGATACAAAGCAGACAAAGAAACAGCCTGTAGACACGAATGTGGAAAACTCAAAGGAAAAACTTCTCTGTTTTAAGCATATCGTTGTCCTGTAAACTTACCCTAATGGCGCTTTTCCACTACACAGTACCAGCTCGCCTCGACTCGACTCGACTCGGCTCGACTCGGCTCTGTTTGGTTTTCCACTGTGTAAAAGTTGTACCTGTACCTGCTTCCAGGTACTTTTTTTCGTACCACCTCCGGCGAGGTTCTAAGCGAGCTGAGGCGATACTAAAATGTGACGTGAAAACACGGCAGACTGCTGATTGGTCAGAGAGAATCGTCACTATTCACTGCGTCATCATTGCACGAGCCAGACGGAGTATCCTGAATAAAAAACAGCAAAAACAAAAACAAAAACAGCATACACTCGATTTCCTCCATTGTCCTGTGTGTGTGGGTAGCGGGTGTGTCTCGCGTAGAAGATTAAGTCACGGCAGTTTCCTGCGGCGTCGCTATGACGACCAGGTACTATTGTGGAGGTACTATCTGCAATGGAAAACGGTTCGAAAAGCGAGCCGAGCTGAGTCGAGTCGAGTCGAGTTGAGCTGGTACTGGTAATGGAAAAGCGCCATAAAAGTCAGTGAAAATTAAACACACTTGGATCATGACAACTTTAGTATTTAACAGAAGTCTGAGTGATTGTGTATATATAGGATGAGCAGATATAAGTGTTTAAAGCTCATACTGATTAGTATCATCAAATATTTGGATACAAATGTGCATCTGCATGGATGGATAGTGTGTGTCAATTACCACAGTACTGTGTATCAAGTGCATAACCATCTGATTTAGCCAATACCACGAGGCAGGAGTAGGAGGACGGAATCTGCTGTGCTATTGATCAAGTTGAATCATGGCTATATTGGTACCATATGCATATTACACTTTCAGTTCTTAGCAGTCAAAAAGAGATAAAAAACAGAGCAAGCCGGTTTCAATAACATGACTTTAGCATCTGTTATATTGCAAATAATAATAATAATAACAATAAAACACAAGGATTTTTGAGCAATACTTACTTTGTACCTCATAAGCTCTGTAATACCTGTCAAAGGATCAGCGGTGAATTTCATGAAAATCGTCAGAATGACACTGAATGGATATTTCACTGCTTAAAATGACAGGACTATTTCTTAATCACTGTTGAGAAGCAGGAAGGCTTTGTGTTTCACCAATTAAGGTGCCTAGCTCCCACTCTGCCGGCTGAGAGCATGAAAAATCACACCATTTTAAGATTCTGAATCATCAACTGAAAGAAAAGAATTCGGATAAAGTCCCCTCACACATTGCAGATGTTTTTCGAACTTTCTAAATGAGGACATACTTAGGGTGATCTCATTTGGTTTTCATAGAATGCAATTGCCACACGCTGGCTAGACGTGATAATCCACAACGAGGCTTGATGCAGGAGAAAAATGAAAACACATTTAATAAACACCAGGAACGATACAGAGAAAAAACAGCAAGAAACTTCAACTTCAACACAAGACAATGATCAGACGATGACTAAGGGTTTAAATACATAAAGGTAACAAGAGACTAAGTGAAGGACAGGTGTAGTTGAACAGTTGACATGGAAACAAACAAGATCCCCCTTAAGGAGCAGATTCCAGACGCTCCTAAAACTGACACAAAAAGTCAAGGAGGGTGGTGGAGGGTGGTGGAGCGAAGGCGGAACAGGTGGAGGGATGAAGGGCCAGGCCTGTGTCACGGAAGTGGGCCTAGAGAACAAGGGGAGTCGACAGTTCAGGAATCTAGGGCAGAGCTGACAATTCAGGGAGCCAGGGTGGAGCCAGCGGAGCAGGAGACCTCCAGGGTGAAGCAAGCAGAGCAGGAGACCTCCAGGGTGAAGCAAGCAGAGCAGGAGACCTCCAAGGTGGAGCAGGCAGAGCAGGAGACCTCCAAGGAGGAGCAGGCAGAGCAGGAGACCTCCAAGGTGGAGCAGGCAGAGCAGGAGACCTCCAAGGAGGAGCAAGCAGAGCAGGAGACCTCCAAGGAGGAGCAAGCAGAGCAGGATACCTCCAGGGTTGAGCTGGCAGAGCAGGAGACCTCCGAGGTGGAGCAGGCAGAGCAGGAGACCTCCAGGGTTGAGCCGGCAGAGCAGTAGACCTCCGAGGTGGAGCAGGCAGAGCAGGATACCTCCAGGGTGGAGCAGGCGGAGCAGGAGACCTCCAAGGTGGAGCAGGCAGAGTAGGAGACCTCCAGGGTGGAGCAGCCGGAGCAGGAGACCTCCAGGGTGGAGTCGGCAGAGCAGGAGACCTCCAAAGTGGAGCAGGCAGAGCAGGAGACCTCCAAGGAGGAGCAGGCAGAGCAGAAGACCTCCATGGTGGAGCAGGCAGAGCAGGAGACCTCCAGGTCTGAGCCAGCGGAGCAGGAGACCTCAAGGGTGGAGCCGGCGGAGCAGGAGACCTCCAGGGTGGAGCAGGTGGAGCAGGAGAACTCCAAGGTGGAGCAGGCAGAACAGAAGACCAGCAGGGCAAAGCAGGAGACCATCACGCCATAGCAGACAGAACAGAAGACCACCATTGTTGTGCAGGAGAAGCAAAAGACCCCCAAGGTGGAGCTGAAGACCAACACAGCAGAGCAGACGATACTGAAGATCCCCTTGGCGGAGTAGAGGACCACGGCCAAGCAGACTGGACTGAAGACCCCCACGGAGAAGCAGAAGACCACCACCACAGAGCAGTACGGCGGTTCTGAAGACCACATCGGAGCCTGGAGCCATGACGGCACTGTCGGTGCTAGATTCCACAGCATCACTGAAACAGAGCACAGAGAGATTATTTACGGCCTCAATGGCCTTAACAGGGAGCTCAGAGAGTTCAAAATCGGTTTCTGTTACCGTGACAGGAAGCTCTGAGGGTTCAGATTCAGCCTCCTTGGCCATGACAGAGATAACAGGGAGCAGAGTTGTGGCGAGCAGTACGAGGCAGAGGGCCGTGAGAGATACGAGACCGCTGGGTTGCGCAGGTGACGCTCATAAGTAATCACGCCAGCGGCCTCACGCGGTTCTCTCATGGCTCTCAGCATTGTCCTGCTCGCTACAACAGGTAAAACAGAGTTCACAAACGGTAGCCGTAGAATTTTTTTTTATGACGGACGAAAGTTTCTGAGGCAGTGTGTAAACGTAATTAACACATCATGGGATAGTATTTATTTTTTAACGAGTTTTCCCCTCCTAGTTCCTGGTTTTTATATTTTGTGTTTTTGCTTTAAGTTTCCTGTTTCCTGGCTTTTTGTTTTGCTCTTTTATTTCATTAAAACCCTTGCACTTCGAATATATTCGAGCCACTAGCTTCTACCTCCCTTCCTTGATCCTGCCTGTCTTCTTTGTTTCCAATAATTACAGTTCTTCAATAGAATCCACTTTTTTGTCATTTGCACCCTTAACAATAATTCCCTTTTGAACTAAGGCATCACCACCGTGCTGACCATGACCACCATCAACACACATTTGAGGGAGACTCTTCCAAAGATTCCGTACGTCAAAGCCATTGACATGTACCTGATGGGCTGTTTCGTGTTCGTCTTCCTGGCTCTGCTGGAGTACGCGCTGGTCAACTACATCTTCTTCGGCAGAGGACCGCAGCGGCAGAAGAGAGCGGCAGAGAAAGCCTCCACAGCCAACAATGAAAAAATGAGAATGGATCCCAACAAAGTATGTTTGAAATTCATACACTTAGCAAAATTTATAATAGCTGCATAGTAACTTTAACAGTAATTATACATTTAAAGTTGAAAAAAGTGAATTATAAAAATACTTTGGTGACACTTTACAGTAAGGCTCCATTTGACCACTGGCAAGGAGGGCTTTTAGTAAAACTTGGCTGTCTATGCAATAGAAAGGCACTGTTTTTTTCTGTGCCCCATGACTAGAGAAAACCATGGAAGCTTGTTTCTGCCACAAAATGAAACATTTTAAAAGATAATTGCAACTTTATATCATACAATTCTGACTTTATAACTCCCAGTTGCGTGTTATAATGTCATAATTGCAAGATATAAACATGCAATTCTGAGAAAAAAAGTCAGAATTGCGAGTTTATTTCTCGCAATTGCGAGTTTATATCTCACAATTCTGACTTTATAACAGGCAATTGCAACTTTATATCACGCAATTGTGGGGAAAAAAGTCAGAATTGTGAGATAAAAAATTGCTATTACCTTTTTTTTTATTATTATTATTATGTGGCGGAAACAAGCTTCCATAGAAAACAGATAAAAAGGTAGGTAACTTTAGCACCCATAATGCATTGGGCTTGACCTGACTGCCCATGAGCTGGGATACAAAATGTGAAAGTATGATCTGTAGTTTTTACTAAAGCCTTGGAGCTCTCAAAGGTATGGTTTACGTCATCTAGCGGACATTTGCTGACAAATATACAGGGAGGTAACGTGGAGAAAGTGTTCACAATGTTCATTTACATATACTACTGACATTGTAACAATGCAAAATCAGTGGTTACCCTTTAACTATATTAGTTAACATGAACTAATAATAAGTACTTCTTAAGCATTTTTTAATCTTAGTTAATGTTAATTTCCACATCTACCAATTAACAAAATCAAAAGTTGTATCTGTTAATATTTTTAATGGTCCTGAGCTAACATGAACTGACAATGAACTGTTGTCTTTTTAGTATATGATGTTAACAAAGATTCATATATACTGTGAAAAAAATGTATTGCCCATTGTTAGTTAATGCATTAACTACTGGGCCGTTGTTGTAAAGTGTTACCAAAATAGTATATTATTATACTGAAGTAGTTCTGCTCAGAATGTTTTTGTAAAATTTTCAATAACAGTGTTTAAAACAGAACATTGAAAACGGTCACTGACACTCATGTTGCCGGGAATCTGTTGGCAACTCTGAATTTAAATAGGCCTAAATGACTCCAGGTGGCTTTGTCACTGCAAATCGATGTCAGTGTCAATGCCTGTTACTTGTGAATGCTTGTTTTGAATGTTCTGTCTAGTCTGTATTCATATTTTCACTGTAATTTCAATGTCTGACGTGATTGTAACCAACATGAGACTGCCCTATACAATCTGCACATTTAGAGTAGTTTGTTTGACAATGAAAGCAGTGGTTCTTCTTTAACCTTTTGTTTGCAGTCATATTCAAAGGCTGTTTGGCTGTTGCAGACATCAATGTGGTTTTATGTTGAGGTAGAATTTGAGTCAAACCTTTTTTTAACATAATGCACAGAATGCAACCACCACTACATTAGTATATGAAATGTAATATGTTGACTACAGATATTTGCATAACTTTTGCAAACAACCAAATGCAATAACCCGTCAATAATAGTCAATAACTATTCCATCCGCCTATTTCTATGCACATTTTGGGATTTCGCATAAAAAAAAATAATAAAAAAATAAACGCTGGATGGAAACGCCAAAATGAGCATAAAAAAAAAAAAAAAAAGTGCATTAAAAAAGTTATGCATTCAATTGAGTCAGATAAGCTTTTTAATCCGATTAGAAAACATTCGCATAAACCATGATGGAAACACATTTACCGAATAAATTTCTCGATGCGCATCAAAAAAGATGTGACTTTGTGATGGGACAGCATAGCTAGTTCTGAAGTGGTTCTGTATAATTACCTGCCAGAACTGTTAAATGAGTTATCAATGCTGAAATCCAGATATTTGCAAGGATTCACAAATGTATTCTTGCATCTATAAGATAAATGCATCTAAGATGGATGAGAAAAAGCAACATAATAATCTAGATTGGACTTGCAGTATTTCAGGAAAAAGCTGATTGTTTAGGATAATGCTGGCTAGTAACGTACTATGGTACGAAGATAAAATAATAGTTGTGATACTGTAGTCATTAAGTTGTTTATATATGTTATATAATTACAACATAGAGACATATATCAGTAGATCTCAGCTGGTTTTTGCTTCTAGACCCAGATATTTATATTTATATTGGGGATTTTATTATTGGCATTTAGCATTGTTTTCCCCATGCTCTCTGAGACCCTATTAGCAGCTACAGATCTGTGACCTATTTTTGGGTACTGACCCTAATATTTGAAAACCACTGAGCAATAACAGCACTCAGGGAACTGGTCAATACTCTTGTTTGTTAAAATTTGAAGATGTTTCGCTGGTGTTCAGATGTAGTAGAAGTTAATGAAGGATGGCCTTGGATTCAGAGCTGTGGTTTTCTTTGAAGCATAATCCACAAAATGCCTGCATTGCCTCACACTTCTAAAAATGCTTTGATGGTGATGATTTTGTATGCTTTCAGTGGTTGATGGGAAATGTAGTTCAGAGAGACGATGCTCTGTATGCCAGAATGAAACAGAGGGATATTGACGCGCATGACTCCATGTGGGAACCAATCTTTGTGGACGATGCAGCATTAGGACTAGGCGATTCAAAAAATAAGGTACTGAAAACGTTCATCAAGAGAGTTTTGGCGTATAGCGCGGCAAATTTATTTGAGACCCCGTCTATTTTTACAACATGTTCTCACTTCCAACTTGTCACATATGGACGCTTGGTCAGGAACCCTTGGCGTCACTTTCTAACATGCAGGGTACCTCTTTATCATAATTTTTCAATGTGCAGGGCACTCCATTGCTTTTTGTTGTTTGCCTTATACATCAGATCAAGCCACATTTAATTATTTGAATGCGTTTGTAAAAGTAGAGATGATTTCATAAATATTTATACTTTCCTAGATATTTTTGGAGCAAATGAAAATGAATGCATGCAGTCATATCTCATTCAAATGATACACCCGAACATTAGCATGTCGCAATCAGTCGCTAGGCACACAAAAGCCAACGGCATTTCTCAGTCAAAGCTGATGTAATGCTTCTTCTGGCAGTTGACACCGATTTCCGACTCCCACCGTAGAAGTCAATGGAATAGACTCCCGGAATCGACTCCATTTTCTCCGTTTACTTTGTCAAAATAGGTTCAGCAATGAGAATACAAGATTGCCGTCATTATTATACGGAGCACCTGAAGGGAAATGGTGAAGGAAAAAAATATGAGATAGAGGAAAATATATTTGTCAAAGCTTTTGCGTTCTTTCGCAAATGTTTTGCGTTCCCCCGAGAAACTTTGCGTTTTCTTGCCAAAATGTTTTGTGTTCCACTGAGAAACTTTGTGTTCGCTTGCAAAAAGTTGTGTTCGCTTGCAAAGTTTCTCAGAGGTACGCAAACCGTTTTGCGATCGAACGCTAACTTTCTCAGGGGAACACAAAACGTTTAGGCAAGAAAACGCAAAATGTCTTGGGGGAACGCAAAGGTTTTGCGGGCTAACGCAAAGTTTCAGGGTTAACGCAAAGGTTTTGCGAGTACAGGCAAAGTTTCTTGGGGGAACGCAAAACATTTGCGAGAGAACGCAAAATCATTGACTTATAATTTTTTTCCCACCATCACTTTATGGGTCAGGACAGGAAAGTTCAAGATACTGAAAACAATGTCTTGCCTAAATACATATTATACACATAATACACATATTATTGTGTTTATTTATTAATTTTTTTATTTTTTTTTATTGATTAGTTTACTGGATAACACTTTATTTTAATGTGTCCTTGTAAAATGTTACATGCATTTACTATAGTATTAACTTTAAATAAGGCATAATTACATGCAACTAGCCCTAAACCAAACCCTAATCCTACCATAACCCTATAGTAAGTACATGTAGTTAATTCATATTACTAAGTATTTAAAAATTTAAATGTATAATTACACTCTAACAGGGACACATTAAAAAAAAAAAGTGTAAAGGTTTACTGATTATGAACACAAATTAGAATAACCATGGCAAACCAAATTAAAGTTATGGTTCAGAGTAAAATCAACCTAGGGTCCTTTGCACCATGAACCCCCCCCCCCCCCCCCCCCCCCCCCCCCCCGAAGCTTTTTTTCCCTTGGTCGAACATTATTAAAGTTAGAGCTTATTTAGAGATATCAGCCGAATGGCTTAGTGCAGGCGCTAATGGATCCAAGGTTGTATCTCGTAATTTACCCCACTAACAATGCCCAGAATGGTTCCAAACTTCTACAGTAGTACAAACAGGTTCTGTACTCATAAAACGAGGCATTAGAAAGTTTGTAAGTACATCAGGAGTTTATTTAAATAACACTTGCCTGACAGCTCATGCTATCGCTAACCCGGACGTCAAGGTCACTTCCGTGATTTGGGAAAAGCACGTAAAAGTCCTTTGCAAAACTCACAAGTATAAGAGAAAAGCTAGTGACTTTAACACTCCATAGAAATGTATTGATTCGAAATACTTTTTAAGTGTTGATCTGAAAATTCAAGCATTTATAAAACTTTCAAAATTCAGCAAAACGTTTTTATACTCTCGCGTGAAACTTTGTTGACGGAAACAACTGTGTACACGTGACTGAGCAGAGGATTGTGGTGAGATAGTCAGACACAGTTACTTCAGACAACTGTAGCGTGATTTAAAAGATAGGACAAGATGCCAAACACATGTATCTATCCCAGCTGCGGTATAAAAGCTAAAAGGTTCAATCCGGAGACCTTCCATGATCTGCCGTTTCGCTGTAATGACCCGGAGCTTCTACAAGTTTTTTGGTATATCCAAAAAAAATTATTATTTTTTTCCGAAGTGTTGACAACTTAGTGTTAACTAATGATTGTTGCAAACTGGTACTACCAACAAAATATTAGTGCATTCCTGGAACTGGGCGTTGTTACACTGCCAGGACTTACGTACTTTTCCCAAATAACGGAAGTGACCTCGACGTCCGGGTTAGTGGTAGCATTAGCCGTCAGGCAAGTGCTATTTAAATAAACTCCTGATGTACTTACAAACTTTCCAATGCCTCGTTTTATGAGTATAGAACCTATTTGTACTACTGTAGAAGTTTGGTACCATTCTGGGCATTATTAGTGGGGTAATTTACGAGGTTACATGCTTGGATCCATTAGCGCCTGCACTAAGCCATCCGGCTGATATCTCTAAATAAGCTCTAACTTTAATAATGTTCGAACAAGGGAAAAAAGGCTTCTGGGGGGGTGTTTGCTCAAGGTCATGGTGCAAAGGACCCTAGGTTGAAATTACTCTGAACCATCCCTTTGATATCAATTGTATTAAAAAAAACTTTGGTGAAACCACAAAACTGGCATTGAGGTTTGTATAATTACAATGTAATTGGCTTTTATCTTTTGTAAAGCAAGCTACATGTAGGATAAAAGTGTGTGACTGTGATGTTGTTTCTGCAACAGCTCCAGCTCTCTGATGCACGATTGAGCGATTTCAGACACAGCAACGGAGTCGACAACGAGAGTCGATTCCTGTGCTGGAGTCAACTCCGACATGAGGGTTATTACGAGTCGAGGAATCGACTCTTTTGGAGTCGACTCCCCATCACTAGGAAATGAGCTTTACGGCGGATGAAAATTGTGATCACTTTTTGGGTCCTGCTCCTCATGTAAATCAATCGTTTGGCCTCAGAACCCTCCAATATATGTACATCTTGAATAAATTGTGACTGTAGTTGTATCTGCCTGTTATATCCTGTGTTTTATATTATATAATATTCAAATGGGTTGATTTAGGGGTATGGGTTGGGGTATGTGTGCAAAAATGTTTAAATAGTGTAATATAAATACAATTATTCTGGCTGTTTAATTAGCGTCTATGATTGGATCATTATTGCAGTGATTGGATCATTATTGCAGTGATTATTATGTTTCTAGCGCATTATATGTTTGGCAACAGTTCTTCTAACCCTGATTGATGGAGTGTATAGATTTCATTTCTTAAACAACCATGTAGGAAGACACATCATGGCCATATTCCAGGATGACAATGTCAATATTCATCAGGATCAAATGGGGAAAGAATGGTTGGGAGGGAGAGTGAATAATCATTTTCACACATGAATTGTCTCCTCTGAGTCCAGACCTTAAATTCACGGAAAGTCTTTGGGATGTGCTGGAGGAGACTTTACAGAGTGCTGGACTCTTGCCTTGTCAGTACAAGATCTTGACCAAAAATGTATGCTCCTCTTGATAGAAAAAAACATCACAACATGTATTTTTATCAAGAGGGGCATACATTTTTGTTCAAGATATTGTATTGTCAATACAAGAGTCAAGCACTTTGTAAAGTTTTCACAATTTTAGCCTGATGAATCTCATCCTGGAAAACGGCCATGATGTGTCTTCCTACATGGTTGTTTAAGAAATGAAAGTTACACACTAGGGTTCAATAGGTTTAGAAGAACTGTTGCCATACATATAACATTCTAGAAACATAATAATCACTGCAATAATGATCCAATTATAGACTCTTAAGCATTTGAATCCAAACACCAACTTTTTTGGGGGGCCGGGCAATGTATGTCATAATGGCAAAATTATACTCATTCTATTTAATTTTTTTTTATCACGATGACAAAATTCCCTGCGTTTGTGTATTAATACATTATATTTCTCATTGAAAGCAATGGAGTACCTTGCATGTCGAAAAATGGTGCTAAAGGGGTAGCCTGTATGTTAATGTGACGAGTTGGGATTAAGAATGTGGTGTTCTTGTTTGTTTGTTTTTTACGATTTCTTGTTTCCTCTTAAAAACATTTCTGATTCAAATTGAAAATTCTGTCATCATTTTAACACTCTTATGTTGTCCAAACTCTGATATGACTTTCTTCACAAGGGAAGATTTTCCGTGGTCTTATTGTGCAGCTTCAGATGATTTTGCAATAGTCACATAAAGTTACACAAGTCATGCTTTTTTTGGAAAAATGTTGTCATATTGGAACTTGTCCAGTTCTCTTTCAATATATAGAAAAAGAGTGGGCAGAATATTTTTCAAAATCTCTTCTTGTGTTTCGAGGAAGAAAGAAAGTCAGGTTTTGAATGACATGTGGGTGAGTAAATCATAACAGAATGTGTGTTTTTTCTCCATTACCATCATCACCTCTCTTTTCCCTCCAAACCACTCACCAAAACAGATGTTTACTATTTTAGATACTATTTAATAAAATACCATTGAAAGTACAATTCAGAAAGGAACAGGTAATCTGTTTTGAAAACAAGGGTGAACATTTTTTTATATATATATTGTATTTATTAGATATTTCTACATATCGGTCCCTATTATATGTCATGAAAAGGTCAGAATTTTGTAGAAATATGTAGCATAAATACTATCATGTGTACCATCATGCCTTACCTTACTTTGCTTTACATCTCTATGTGCACCAAACCCTTTTCCATTATACTGTGTTACTGGCACTTTGTTGGTTTGTCTCAGTCTATGTTAAATACTGTGTTAAAATGCCAAAAAGTATAAAGAATAATTCATGAGAAGCAGTAGGTAAGTTAGCACTCTTATTTTTTATGTTTTATGTAAATGTGATTCATTTTATTGGAAATGTATTTACAAAAAAAAGAAAACTGTTTAAAATATTTAAGAAAACCATCAGAAATCAATCTGTAATGTTTTTTCCAATTGATATTGTATATACCGGTAATGCATATCAAAGTAATAACAAAAATAACACTGTTACCATTACTAACCTGTCCATCTGTATTTATGTCTTAGATGGACCCCCATGAAAACATCCTCCTCACTCCTCTGGAAATCAAGAATGAAATGGGCACATCCGAGTTAAGCCTGGGTTTGGGCGACCCCCGTTCAACCATGCTGGCCTTTGACAGCACCACGCTGCAGTATCGGAAAGCCGGCCTGGCCAGGCACAACTTCGGGCACAATGCGCTGGAACGCCACGTTGCTCAGAAGAAGAGCCGACTACGACGGCGCACTTCACAGCTTAAAATCAACATCCCTGACTTAACTGATGTAAATTCAATCGACAAATGGTCGAGAATGATCTTCCCCACCGTATTTTCTTTCTTCAATGTCATCTATTGGCTTTATTATGTCAACTAACTGGATTGCGGGGCCGTCCAAGAAGCGCCACAAATTTTTATGTCAGTATATTCTTCCGTTATCCTGCGTCTGATTTTGCAATACAAGCAGGACTTATGTTGACAGATTAAAATCAGGACTAACTCTCTTTAACCTTGGGTTCACCTTAATTGCTGGCTGACACCGATACTCTAAAGAGGTTAAGAACAAATGGTGCCTATTCCAAAAGTCAGTAGTTTTTAGTGCGTTTGAGAGTTTTGTTCAATATTAGGTATATTTGTTATTTTTGCAAAATTATCAAACCAGTTAATGCTGCAAATTAGTATCTTTTTAGCAACAGAAAAATCTTAAAGATTAGACATCCACAGCACTTCACTGTCAGTTCTTTCCTCCTTTAGCAATTGTTAAGAAAGCAGCACTCAATACTTTAATATTTCTATTCTTTTATTTGTAGTTTTTTCTTTTTTTTTATGGTCTATTGAGCAAAGAGACTATAGGAATAGTTTTATCATATGGTTGTATTTTCTACTTTACACACAGATGATAGTTTATTTATTCAAGAGAATTTATTATACACTTTTCCTTAACCTCATTTATTTTGGTAAAACGTGTCACTCAAATCCTTTACTCTAAAGTTCATTGACACTTTGGTAAGCTTTACATTTCCAATATGCTTATATTATGTTTAAATTTTGATGTTCAGCATGCTATGGAAGTTGAAGGTATTACTCCTAACTACCCCAAACAACTCGATTCAGCTGCTAACTCTAATCATTTTTATAGCTCCCATAAATCTTGTGTAATGCTAGCCTATCCATTAGCATTCCCATTCATCTCAATTGCAGTTGTTCTACTGATGCTTGAAAGTATGTGACCTGAATTCTGCCATCATTGTTCATGATGGTGAAAAAGCCACATGACTGATTGTTATTCAGCAGGAAAGGGCAATACTTATTGGCTGAAAGCATCAGAGGAACAAACCTAAACCCAAACCCTTCAGCGGCGATTACTCTGAGCTGTGATGTGAATGGCAGTAGACAAGAAAAAATATATCCCTTTTTCCCGTTTGTAAGAGCACTCCAAAAAAACACGCCACTGGCAAAAAATGATAAATATTTGATTCATCAGACTATATATATATATATGCTTTTAAATAGCAAAATGGTGTAGTTACAACATGTAGTGACCGGCCTAACCTTGACACCTTGTGTGTAGTCTCAAACCGTTCTCACTCCGAAAGCATCAAAAACTGCAGCATTGACAGATGCCTTGCCACTATAAAGATGCTGAAGGCACACCTTTGGCTATTGCTATACACTATCTACAGACTAGGATTGCCATTGCTTTTAATGAGAAACCATTCCTGTCAATACACGGACACAAAGGACATGGGGTTTTTATTGTCAGGAAATTATATATTGGGGTATAATTTTGTCATTATGACACAAGTGTTGAGTTTAGATTTTTAGTTTAAGCCACAATCATTTTATTTACTCTACACTCAGGGCTTGACATTAACTCCCGCCAAACACGGGTGTATTTCAGCAGTGGCGTGTAACGTGGTCACTCCTAATAGCCATTTTGGCGGGTTGAATTTTATATATAATATATCAATTTTACAGTTGTAGTCTTTTAAAAAGGCATCTGAAATAAAAAAAAAAATATATAGATTATAGATTTTTTTTGATACACATCAATACTGAAATATCCAATACTCATTTTCCGCAGAATAGATACACGATACCAGCTGCGCTTTCTCGCTCTCTCATCTCTCTGACAGCGAGTTACACAGAAACCCGCCTCTCCTCACTCACTCGTTTCATTTGCTCCGGATTAATATTGTTGCTGTTAAAGAGCTTGAATTTCGGCGTGGAATTGCTCGTATTGTGCATAATTTTACTCATTCCCGCAAATTTTGTGCCTCCTCTCAGTACTTAATTGAGTTATTTTTCGCTGCTTATTGCACTTCAACAGTCAAATACACAAAAAATAATGTCAAAGTGCTGGTCTTGATGAGTATTCACGTAAACACAGTCAGTTATGTTTGAATTGAATGTAAACAGTTGAGAAACGCATGTGTAACAGTATAATGGATCAGTGCGTCAGGTCTTAAAGTGACAGCAGCCTAATAAACCTGCTGCCAAGTAAAAAATATCTATATGCCAGTTTTCCCAAAAAGTTAATGCTCATCCCTGATTTTACAATTTAGACAGTTTGAGCGCCTACACCTAAACCTAACCTAACCATTTCTCAATATAAAACAACATAAAGGAGGATATAAGAGGATACAAGTACAGTCACAATTATTTATTCAAAACTTGCAAATATTCCAAGTCTTGCTGAAGAAGCGTCATCTATTGAATGAGGTGTGTGACTGTCTTTACAGAGCAAGAAGATTTTCAGTGATTAAAACCTGAAATTTCACTCTGTTCCTCACATAATATGGCTTCAGAGGACTTGGAATGCAAGTCATTTTTCATACTTGTATGCAATAAATTACTGTGACTGTTCTTTCATCTGCATGTTACGTGTTTTATCTTGTTGAAAAGTGGTTAGGTTTAGGGTATGAGTGGGATTAGGTGCTCAAAATATCTATAAAAGTATACAAATAATTTCTACTTTTACAGATGCTTGCAAAAGTATTAAAAACATAATCAATTTTGTTTTACAAAAAAAAAAAAAAACAGTAATATGGAGGCATTTTACCTAAAAATTATAATGATAAGAGAGACATAAAGCAAGAAGTTGCACGCAAAGCGATTGATCATGCTTCGGTTTTTGTCTCCTTTTGAGTGAGAATAGATTGGTACTAACTTTTGACAAAAATCTTGTCCACAAGGTTAATCGATGGCACAGATGTCTCTGTGAATAGCTGTACAGAAACACTAATGAAATTAACGGAAATTGAGACAGACTAGGCTTAAGACTAGTCCCAGACTAAAATGTTGGCATGTTTGAGCTGTTTTAACTCAAAGTAACTTGCACTGATATATCTTAAAATATGTCAGTGTCATTGCTTTGGCTCAAGATTCACACCAGTATTGTTTTTATTTTTCTAAGTCACGTTTATAAAAGCTACTTAAATGCCCTAATTGAACTAAGGCCTATTCCTGGCTTAATCTAAGCCCTGTCTGTGAAACCGGGTCATTGTTTGACACATATATCACTAAAATGAAAGTAGGCTATACATTTGGGTAACACTTTATTTTGATGGTCCACTTTAGACATTCTACTATTAGTAACCAGTCAAGTACATGTCAACTAACTCTCATTGGACTATTAGTAGACTGTTTAGTAGATATTAAGCAGGCAGTCTACTAATACTCTAATGACTTGCTAGTTGACATGTTGCTTGTAGTTAGTAGAATGTCTAAAGTGGACCATCAAAATAAAGTGTTACCTCCAGTCGCACTGGAAGATCTCGTTTACTGGCTGCGAATTACCTCAAACTAAACATTGAACTATCTTCCGAAGATTCAAGGCTATGAACCTCACAATCTTTGGCAAATCCAGCGGGTTTTTTTCTTTCTTTCTCCTTATCTTGCATCAGTTGTCTATCTTAGAAACACTACTTGCACCTCTTTGTGGGCATGCCATGTTGAGAGTATTATTCAACTTCTTTCTTTCTGATTGGATGTATGCTTACAGACAATATATGCGCTTTGAACATCTTGAAGCATTACACATATTCATCCTGATTTTGTTTTAAAAGCCAGCAGTTAAGGAATCTCTTGGCTTCGTAAATGAAAAATAGTAAGCAAAATGAATTCCTCTGTGTTATGTATTGTAAATATCACTTGTACAGAATTCAGAAGAAGAGAGTAGTTCTGTGTTTACATATGAAATGAATTGAAAATGGTGAATTATTGATATGGTGGAGGGGCTCTCATGGCGTTGAACCAATACTGTAATTCCATCATGACACATCAAGAAGAGCCAGTCAGAGCCCATCATCCTCCACACGTGAGAAGGGCATATGAATATAGTTTAGCCTTACAATGCTTGAAAAAAATTAAAAGCACAATACTGAACAGATTTCATTGAGGATAGTATATATACTCATCTTTATTTATACATTTTAATTTAATTACATATTTCTAATTTATTATTTAAATTAATATTTGTTTATTTTTTTTAATGGTACTGTACATCTGTCATATTCAATTAATTTTTAGATATGTGTAATCATGATGGACCTGCATGCAAGACATTTTCCATCAAGGTGTGAAATTTCAATTTTATCAACAGTCATAGAGAAAACAACAATATGTATCATGTTCACCAACATTTTATATCTCAATATATCAATAATCTGTTTTCTTGGCTTTTTTAAGATCAAAAGACAACAGGGTTGAAACAACACATAATAAGTTTGAAGCTCAAGGAAGTAATTAACACTGATTTGATTTGATTTGATTTGATTTGATTTGATTTTCTCCCACCCCCTTTGAACACGAGTAATAACAAAATATTGAATGAAACTAACTAAATCTTATGAAGCACTATTCATAATCAGGAAATTGTGGAAGCATGCAGGAAATCAAGCATCCCGTACTTATTACCAATGTTTAATAATGCATCCCTAACTCATATCTTTACTGCATGCAATACTGGTACCATACATTCCAAAACATATTTCGCAATTAATATCGGTAAACTGATCTAAAAAGTCAAATTAAACAAAAGTTCTCATATCTGCATAAGCATAGCTTCTTCACTCAAGGATCAGAAATGTATGAATGCACAATGGACAATAAAAATAGGTTATTAACATTGATTGTATATTCATAGTGATGGTAAGAGATTATGTAACAATTAAGTGTAACAATATGATATTTTAGGCATGGATTCTGCTGTCCATTGAAGCAATTACTTCTCCTATTCATGCATACATAAATGCTTTTCTTTGTCCATTCTTTAGAAGTTGTTCCAAACTTCAGAGTTTGACTCTGTCTGCAGAAGATATCTTGGTGTTGTACATTATTATAAGGAAATTATGTAAGGACTCGGGCATTAGGACTTATTTTAATATATTCCAAAAACAATTTCTAGATGTAAATATGAACTATACTAAACATCTAATTGGAGCAGGGTGTTCATGTAAATACAAAATTCTTTCTAACAATGTGTAATGTAATATTTCTAAGCTTTCTTGTTTGTACTTTACTGGTTAATGCAAAGGTTACAAAGCAATGCTATGGGAAATACTTGATGACGAATCAATAATGTAAACAATTTGAAACTACTCTCCTTAGTAAACAAATATTTATTTATTTATGTATTTATTTATGTATTTATTTGCCTAGCAGAAAGTCTATAATTCAATACCCAGCATTATTTATTGTGCAGTCCCTTCTCTCTCCGTTCCCTTCTAGCATTCTTTTTCGGATCACATTGACATTCGAAAAAACTACAATGGTTTATTTTTATTTTTTTATTTTTTATTTTTTTATGTATTTTCCCTCTCATGTCCTAACAATTATTAGATGCCACAATTAGGCCTTTTAAGCTGTTTTAAGAAAACATTGTGTATGATTGTGTTGGGGGGAGGGGGGATGTGAGACACAGAATCACACACTATGAATGTGTGTGAGCACTAGTTTCTGAGAAAATGCACAAATGTCAAACGCTTGGTTACTGCTTTGCTTTTTGTTTGTGCCTCTCATTATTTTACTTTACTTTTTTAATTCATATTTTTTATATATTTGTACTCTAACAAAAAAATACTCCAAATACTCCAACAAAACTCATTTGAGAATGATAATGACGGCAAACTGACTATGTTTTTTGCACATGTTCACAGATTAAGCCTTAGCTTCCATTCACAGAGATGTAACAATATCTCACAACATCAGAAACCAACAAGCCCTCTGTGACGCCAACCAGAGGGTCATCAGATGCATATGGACTGACAGAAAAACAAAAATTCTGTTATAATCTTCAAAAATCTATGAACTCTCAATAAATACTGTATAAAACTCTAAAAGTGTTCAGATTCACAGTTTATGGTGATGTTATTTTCTTGTGTAATGTCCTTAACACTACCTCACACATTCACTCACCCACATTCAGTGTCATCATTAGTGGTCTAAACCCGTTTATATTATAAAAATATCTGTTACATATAGGCAACCTTATATGTGTGTTTACTATCTGAGCCTGTTATAATGTCCTACACTCTAATTCTCACTTTCCAAAATTTTAAATATCATTACACTGACAAACTGTCACGAGTAGCTCCAAAAAAGGATGACGACAAGTATGATTGAGCTCATATAAGGTAATTAATAAAACAAAACGAATAATAAATATTAAACGAATAATAAAAACAGCAACGTAAATGTCCTGCGGCTCTCGACCCCGTCCTATTTCATACCACAGCAACATTAATAAAACTTGAATACATTAGCTCATACACAAACACGAGTCCCATCGGATTGCTTTCCATCGGCTGTGGAGGTGAAGACAACAACTCCCATGATTCCACGCTCATTTATGGCATCATCAAGCTACACCTTTGTAATTGTTTTGAATAAGCGACCTCTATGAACCTTTAATAGACTAATTTACATTATGTAAAAACAATTAACACAAAAATCAAAACAGATTGTATTTTAATACTTTTAATACTATGTCTGTACAGACATTTTTTTTATTTTTTATTAAAGGTACACTATGTAATGTTAATTAAAAGAGTCAGATTCTTCTTCCAAAATGTGTTTTTGTCTTACCCTGATTTACTATGGTAAGCCTGTTATAAGTGTTGAATTTTAGACCCGACGGGTGGATTTTAATTAAAAAATCACATTCATACGTCACTCATAATAATGTGAGAATAGGAATTGACTTGGCTTTTCAGAGATGGCAAGAAGAACTGTGGGGTTTGAAATGTAAAAGTGAAGCAGAGATTGTGTTTTATACTCAACAGGAGAGTGAGGTATTTTATTGAACAGATAAATTGCCATATGTATTTCTCTAACAGAGTTTATTGTAAAGCATTATCTATTGTAAAGGCCAAGACTTGAAAATGGTTTAGGGATGTATGATGTATACGTAGCTACCTAGCATTTGTTTTAGGCTCATAAAGTAATGCTCATGTGTTCTACTGTTATAAAATATACTGAATCCTTCTTGATCACTGTCGTAGACCTATAGGGAGGCAGATTTGTTAAAGGGGTGGTTGATTATGATTTCACTTTTCTAACTTTAGTTAGTGTGTAATGTTGCTGTCTGAGCATAAACAACATCTGCAAAGTTACAACGCTCAAAGTTCAAAGCAAAGGGAGATATTTTCTTTTAAAGAAATCGCTTTTTAAGGACTACAACAAACGGCTGGTAGAGACTACACGAGCTCTGCCCCCTGTGCCGTGAGCAGCGGCTCATTTGCATTTAAAGGAACAGACACAAAACGGTGCGTTTTTGCCCACCCTCAAAAAGTGACAATTTTAACATGCTATATAAAAATACCTTTGGGGTATTTTGAGTTAAAACTTCACATTCACACTCTGGGGACATCATAGACTAATTTTACATCTTGTGAAAAGGGCATTATACCACTCCTTTAAGCTTCCTCCAGGTTTAGTTATGATCATAAAGCCGTCCTTGGGGGCCCTATTTCTATTTGGGACAGAATAGGAATAAAGACAAAAGATTATCAATGTCCTTCAAATCCGTTATCCAGACATACTTATTCCAGGCGCTTATCCACACGTACACTATTTAGATGCAAAAAAATTCTCAGCCACGTCTCATTGATCTCCAACACGTGACCGTGACATCTAACATCTAAACTTAACATTTAACGCCTGTATACTATTAGGATTCTTTTTCAGACAGTGGCTGAGTGTATATATGTCAGTTCTCCTCTCAGTTAGCTAAGTAATCCAGTAATCCAGTAATCAGAGTTTGCAACGCGGGCGTCCTACATGTGGGTCTTGTGTGTTAATTATTTAAATGTATGCCATTTACAAAATGCTATGACAACAATGCTGTTAGAAATCAATTCTAAACTACAAAGTATTTACATTAAGTTTGCTGTTTATTCTATAGATTCTATCTCTTTCTATCTCTGCAATAAATTAACCAATCAGAGGCCTCTAGAGGAATTTACAGCACATTTGGAGCTTTATACACACCTATTTGGGGCTGCCCTGTCCAATCAGAGCTGGCTCCAACCTCCATATGAGCAGGGAAATGTGTTTTATTTGTGACCGTGTGCTCAGTGCAGTTCTGATGTAGTATTTCACAGTCTCATTACCTTGACCTCTTAAGTTATCAGTTTATATCAGTCTAACAACACACTGAATCAGTCAGGGGTGCATTTCCCGTACAACGTCGTAACTCGCTGCTTAACTACCATAGTACGATGTATCGTGGAATAAATCAACTAGGCACGACTGTTTCCCGAAACCGTATTGACTCAAAGTTTTCGTTCAACCACGTTGATGTCACCCAGGTGGTGGAGTAATAACTTCTTTTAATGAATCAGTTTGAGATCGAATTAATGCTAGATGTTTTGCTATAACTTACAAACATGGCACCTGAGGACTATTTCTCATTTTTCTCAGTTATTTTGCTTTATTTCCAGATTCAATCATAGGCTCGTTTACGTAGTAGAGCATGTTCTGTCAGGGCCACTATCGTCAAATACGATTGACCGTTAGCATACAGTTAGGATTGGCGGTTCTGTTCTGGGCAAGAACTCCCTGCGCATCCATGCAATCTAGCATGGATAAGAGCAGCAATAACCCCGCTTAGGGTAAACAGAACAGAACCAACATGAATGTATTGCATATTTCATTAATGTCAATATTTTAATGTACAACATAATTCGAGAATTTTGTCTGATTCAGGGGGAATCAGAAGGCCAAATCCTGACTGACGAGAGAAGCTGGGGAGGGAGGAGGGTAATTAGCTCCTTAGAAACACGATAGCTGCTGATAATACTGAAGAATATATGAATTATAATACAGTGAAAGACGTCGTATTCCTTTAGTTAGACGTGTATCAGCTGAGAATCAGCTAACGTGGCCTGCCAGAACTAACACTACGCTTGATTTCGCACATGTGCACTCTTCAAAAACGCTGCTTTAAATATCTTGACAAAGTAAAATACGTAAATCACATTTGAATGTATTCTAAATAAAAAATACAGATAGTACTGAATGTCAGCTTGGTTATTTGGCTCAAGATAAGGATTTATTGAGACCACATGTCATGCAAACAAGAAACTGTGCTTCTAACCACAGGTCGAGAGCTGTCGTTCCAAACACACAACTTTGCAATGTTTGCGAATGTTCGTTAGAACTATGTTTTCGAGAAACTCGCTGAACTGCTGATAATGATGAAACTTGCGAACATAGTTGGCTAACGATGCTTTTGGGAAACGCACCCCAGAGCAGTTCAATACATTTGACTCATTAACTGATCCAAGTCATCATGTTCAGTCAAGTCAGACTCAAAATGAACCTCCAGACCAAAAAATAATAATGATAATAATAATAACTTAAACTATAATGGAAAAAAATGTAGTTTTGTTTAGTGTGAATGAAGTTTGAACCAATTATAATCTGTTTATAACATGTTTTGCTTTACTTTTTCTCATTTTTGTATTTCCAAATGTGTTTGCACAGCATTGGTTATCCACTTGGTCCAATGTAAAATGTGTGTCCTGAAGCAAGACCAGCTGAGAACCACTGCCCCAAAGAATGCAAAAGGGACTTTAAAATGTAATTGATGGCACACACAATCCTGTTTTAAAAGGTATGCTTTTCCTTCTATTCTTTATTTTTTACCTTCTTTTTTGACTTTCCGTGCATGATCGCACAAATACGCAGAACCTGTGCTTGCATGAACATTTATCTGCCCTGCTTTGATGTTCAAATATTTCGATTCACCTGGTGCGGAAAGACAAATTTGCAGTGCAGTGAAAATAAAGAGCCATGTATTATTCAACACCTGGGGCAGACCAGCAGAGGAGCAGTGCCATCGAATGCCATACACAAGCTAGTTTTAGATGCTCAAATATGCATACACATAGAAATAGAGATATGCACGCACATGCAGTCCATTTGATTTTGTTTGCTTTCTAATTACTTTTTAAAGCTTTTCACTTTTTATTCCCCCAAAAGACAAAACAATAGACAACAAAGTTCTGTTTACGCTTTGTTCTCGTGACAAAAAGTTGAGTAACTGAATTGACAAAACCTTCACACTTTACAAGAGTACAAACAATCTCAAAATCTAGAGTATGGCCTTGATGTCTACTACCTTGATAGCTACTTTCTCAAGCATTCTTGCAAAATTTGTGACTAATTTGTAACACTCATCATAGGTAGTGACACTGGATCAAAAAACGTTTCATATCCAAAATGCACAGGAGACTCAGCAAACATTTGTTTTCAATAGAATTTGATGTAGACAAAACGTATTAATGTAAACTACCCTTGATTTTGAGGCCATTTTTACCCACACACAATTTTTTTATTCGCAGTAAACATGTAATATCTATATGTGACATGCATAAATGTGTAGAAAAGTAAAGTGAACCTTGTTCGCAGTGAGTTTGTGTGGTTCATGCACATTGTGAGGCGATCTAAGAGCACTAAAAACAGTGTGTCATTAAATTGGATCCATTTGTGGTTTAATAATCATACAAGAGCGAAGTGTTGATGGTGAGGAAGAGACTGGTGGAGGTGTGAATATTTTGTACAAATATTTTACTGAAGCCTTTTGTGATTTAATAATCATGCTAGGCCAGGGTCAAAGTTGCAAGAGGTCTATTATCTAATGCTTTGTTCAGACAGGCAACATTTTCCCCTCATCCTACTAAAGTAAATTTAGTTTAATCAGTACAGCAAAAAAAAAAAAAAAAAAAAATAGACCTGACTAAACCTTGACCCTGGCCTAGCATGATTATTAAATCACAAAAGGCTTCAGTAAAATAAAATCAACTCTTAAATCTTACAATAAATGAATTCTTGCAAATGAATTCCAAACCACGTTCATATATATACATATATGTGTGTGTGTGTGTGTGTGTGTGTGTGTGTGTGTGTGTGTGTGTGTGTGTGTGTGTGTGTGTGTGTGTGTGTGTGTGCAGTTCAGATTTATAGTATCACACTATGGTGTGAACAACATTTACATTTTCTTTTTCTCTCTGGCAAAGGTCAGAAAAATCATAGCTCACATTGTTTTAAGAGACGTGACTCTGAAATGTACTTATTTTTTTAATTATTATTTTTATTACACCACAAATACATAGTGTGATCTAAATAGACCATGATAATCTCTGCTGGTTTACATATGTCTGATATTTCACATTTACATTTACATTTACGCATTTGGCAGACGCTTTTATCCAAAGCGACTTACATTGCATTTCAAGGTACACATTTACATTCTTATCAGTTCTTTCACCATATTAAAAAGTCTGTGTAAACATAACTTATGATTTATGTTATTTTAATTGTTGCCTCTTCTTTGCAGTCTACATTCTTAGTTGTTCCATATGGAGAAAAAAAATATAATTTGATTAATTTCAGAGGAAAAAGTTAAGTTCAGGATGAAACCAGTGTAAGTGCAAGAAAATGTGATTTGCCTGCACATTGCATTCTGCCTTTGCCAATGTGACACCCTCCCATGCCATGTGACTTAGGTAGGAGCGCCATACTGAACCACAGAGACTCAATGCATTTCTTGCATAATCCTGCGTAGATTCAAAGCTAGTCTACATTTTCTGCTGTGAAGTAAAACACCTAATTATTCTTCTAATCTAATTAACAAGCATTTTTTTTAATTAGCATTTGAATATGATTTAAACATTTGTAGAAACAGAACAAACAATCTAAGAAGATTATCCCTGTAAACCAAATAATATTCATCATGGTCTAATTAAAATATCTTATAGACATATTGGTAATATTCCCATCTGGGAAATACATATGTTCAAACAGATTAAGGGTTTTAAATTCTGATAAAATGTATCCTAAACTTGCTTTTTGCTTGTTTTCCGAGGGAGAACTGTACAAGGACAAACAGCGTGCTATGTGTGTGAAATGAAAAATGGGACTGAGAGATCAGAAGTCCAGGGAGAGAGAGCGAAGTGTTGATGGTGAGGAAGAGCCTGGTGGAGGTGTGAATATTTTGTTTCTGTAATAAAAAAAAAAAGCCTGTCCAGCATGTGTTGGTACACCACTATTTTAAAAAGGTACGCAGTGTATGTTCTTGCTAAATTGCTCCCAAGATTGGTGTATCATAATAGTAGAATAAGTACCCCTTAGTTATATAATACTTACAGTATAAATCATTTTTTAATTCTCCTGGTTGTTACCCCTTTATTCCCAAAACATTACATATTGTTCCCTTATACTTACATGTACGTACTTAATGAGGTATCAACCCTTGTCAATGCAGATCAACTAAGGAAAAAACAGTATTATGTGTCCTCACTAATAGATGTGGTTGGGTTCTTGTTTGAAAACCAGTTGCCACTTCAGGGGAAGATTGGACTTTTCCTTTCCATGCTTTATTACACCATCCAAAAGGATCCTGAATTGGCTAATGTGGTGAAGACAATCCCTTGCAATGCCACTTACACCTGTCATGATATGCAAAATGAACTTATAAGAACACTCAGTAATGTGGTGACAGAGACTATAGTGGAGGAAGTTGGTGACTTCTATTACACTTTGAAAGTTGATGGGACGCGTAACCCCACAAGATGTGAAAATACTGTATATCGATTGTACTTCGATTTGTGAATGAGTCTTACGAAGTTACAGAGCGTCTACTGCGCATCGCTATGGCTCAGAAAGGTGACACACAGACATTAACTGACACCGTTCTAACTGAGCTTAACAAGGTTGGCCTGGATAGCTAAAAAATTCTGAGTCAGGTATATGATGGAGGTGCGCTTATGTCGGGGAAACGTGGTGGTGTTCAGAAAATTCTACAGGACAGACTTGGACAATACCATATGTGCACTACCTCAACCATCAGTTGCATTTGGTTGTGGTTCATGCCATGTCTGCAGAGACCACACTTTTGGAGTTTTTTGAGGTGTGCGATTCCCTCTACAAGTTCTGTAGAAAGCCAACGGTTGCTAGGCATTATAAAGGTGCGCATCTTAAACGTCTTCTGGAGCAGAGATGGACAGGGCATCTTGCCACTGTCTCAGTCATTCTGGCCGATGCTGACACTGTGCTGAACTATGGTGCAGAGACGAGAATGGAAGCTACAGGCCTGCTGCGTGAGATATCTGAGCCAAGTTTCATGTTCCTTGCCAACTTAACCCACAGAGTCCTTTCTCTATTGGACCCACCGAACAAGCTTGACACTGACTTTGTTGACAGGTTTAAGTGTTGTGGTGAGTGCAACAGCATGTGTTAAAAAACTCCGTTGTGATGAAGAGTTTAAGCAGATGCTGGATACTTCCACACCCACCAGCGAGTCACTGAGACCCGGGCCCAAACGGAGACGCATAGAGAGCACACTGATGGATGGTTATGTCGTTACAGGGCCTACAGGAGGACACAGAGGTGATGATGACTTGGAAACTGAACTTCGGAGATTGTACTACAGCACTATTGATTCGGTGGTTGGGGAACTGGAGCATAGATTCAGCGAGCGCAACTCACAACTGGCAAGTGCACTTGCATCACTAAATCCAGAGGCCGATAACTTCCTTGATGTGAAAGCTGTGAAGCATATTCTCGACCTGTCACAATCGATTATGATTGACGCTGAGTTTGAAGTTGCTAAAGAGTTTTTAATGTCACAAAAGCAAGCAATGCAGGGAGACTGGACCATACAGCAGCACATCATCTCAACGTACCACAACCATCTGATTGCCATGCCCAGTGTGCTGACTGCTTTCAAACATGCATTAACATTTGGCGCATCCACAGCAAAGGCCAGGTTGGTGCAGCTTGCATTCGAGAAAGACTTGACATGCAAATGCACAAGCGAATGGAAGGACACAGTACTTAGACGTTCAGCAGCAACACTCGTCGCCTGCAACTCTTCTGAGGGTAAGTCGTTTGTTCATTTCACTTATTGAAGCCAGCCCTGGCTTTCATGATAAGGCCTACTAAGCAGGTGAATTGTTGATGAATGTTTGCTGGGTCTATCTGCATTTGTGTTTTATACTTGGCTGCCTGTAAGATATGTAAGGGATAATGTAGAGCGAGGCGGTTGTATTCGCTATAACAACCGCCTCGCTCTACATTATCCCGCTATTACATGGCTACCCACCAAATAAATCAATAATTTGACATAAAATATTGATTTAAAAAGGAGTTTATTGATTTAAAAAATATTGTATTGCGTCCGCTAAAGAAAATAATCTGTTCCGTCTCTACAGTTAGAATCCTGCGTCCATAGCAACACTGTGTTTTTCATGGCAACGGTGTGTTATCCTTAGCTGTTATCAAGAAATAACAGACCGCATTCTACATTAGAATTCAACCAAGCCATATAATAATTAATAATTAATAATAATAATAAATAAAAAAACGTGTTTAGTTTTTTTATAGCATTTCTGCTGTGTTGGACTATGATGTCGCCACTGCGTCAAAATATTTGTCAAACGGCAGTGGCAGATCTGCCCTGGCGCCGACTCTGTACGAGTCATAGAAGCATTCAATCAACTGATTCATTCAAAATGGCAGATTCATTCTGCAACTCTTTTTCTGTGGCTTGTTTGGAACTATAGTCATTGGAGAAATAGAACAAAAACAGTCTAAAATGTCCATCACAATATTCACTCTTTGTTTACTGAACTGTTGTATAAAATCATTATCACATTTCCAATATTCTGGAAATATTTTTTTATATCATATGTTATAAATATAAAAATAACTCGTACTAGGGCCATTTTTTCCACCACATCTTGAATTTTGGGTGCATATTAATTCTGCTGGCATTTTGCCCCCCCAACCCCTTGATAACATCTGACCCTTCTTCAAGAGAAACATAAAACACGACAAAACATCATTAACAGTTTTCTATGTTGTTTTTCGTCATTGGAAAGAGCGACATATTTGTCTTTAAAGCATGATTTGAAAGAAACTGTGGCAAATGTCTGTGTGAATTTATGCACGTTATACAAAACATATGCGATCATTAATTATCATTTGAATCTATTGACAGCCTTAAGCTACATTTGAAAACATAATTTTGTATAAAGAGGCATGCTGTTTTGACCACTATTCTCTCTAGATTTAACGTTAGTCAAATTAACTACAACAAACAGGTTAAACAAGCCATTGCTTTAGAGATGGTGAATGAAGTTCAAGGTTGTGATGGTCGTGTCCGATATCCCTTGCCAGTTATTATACGGCAAATCTTCTTGTATGAATATGGTCAATTTCTAGTGTTTATATCCAAAAAGAAACGATGCTGGGAGATGTTTTTGTATTTAGCGTGCTCACCGCGATGTATGTTTTTTCTGGGCTTGTGCAGCGTCACGCAATCACGCAGAATCTGATGACTGGCGTCAATGGTTCCGTTGCTTTCATTTTGTTCATCAATTGATGTTGCGATGATTTATATAAAAATGTAGATAAAGTCTAGCCTGGTTAAAACCAGACCATTCTCAGTAGTAACTGAGTTATGGTCTGGCAAAGCTCCATAGACAAATCATTTCCAAAGGGGCGTCACCAACGGACGTCGCTCAAATGCCTCTCGGCGCAATTGGATAGACCTAAAACTCCAAAAAACAATCAGAGCGATCATCATGTGTAAATGTAGTAGCATGTTCATCTGCCAATGGGTCTTTCATGGAGACTGTCCTCATGTGTTTGCAATTTGAATATAATAATGCTGCATTTAAAAGTTGGTGCGCTTCACGCTCGTTGGACGTCGCTCAAATGCCTCTGGGCACAATTGGATAGGCTAGACCTAAAACCAATCAGAGCGATCGTCATCGTGTAAAGCCCGCCTCAACGTTTCTGATTGGTGCCGCGATTTCCACGGCATGGAAATGGCCTTGAATGAGCTCTTTGCCTCATGTTGTCTGGGTTTTCCCAGGCTAGATAAAGTCATTCTTGAGTCATACAGTTCAAGTCAAGTCTCGAGTCATTGGATCTCAAGTCAAAGTCAAGTCAAGTCATTTTCTTAATTTAGTCAAATAAAAGTCTCAAGTCCTTAAATTTGCGACTTGAGTCAAGTCATGTGACTCGAGTCCCACATCTCTGGAAATAAATGCGCAATTTGCCAAATACACAGACTTTCAGTTACGTTTCCATTTGGAACTAAAGGTGTGAGAATAAACACGAAACACACGTGATCATTGTCATGCGGTGGATTCGGACAATCATGGAACAGTTGTGTCGTCATCAGAGCTTGTGCAGCCGCTGAGTCCTCCGGCTGTTCTCAAATCGCTCTTGCGGTACTTTAATGGTATACGTCATAGTCACGTGGAGTCGGCGCTGTCTCAAGTCGGACACGATTTCTAACCGGCAGATCGGACTGCGCAGAAGTGTATGAAGTCGAACAAGTCTAAAAACTCAATGGCTGCGTCTGGAAACTTAGTCAGCTGACTTGTTGCCTCGCTGCCCCATCAGGCAAGACTTTGTAGGCAGTGTTTGCGCACAATGGCACCTCATGAAACTGATTTCAGACAGACTTCTGAGGCAGTGTAACAGTTTAATGATCTACAGCAAAATAGAGCGAGCTTTGTTGAAAATTAAGTGAATATTTAATGACTACAATAGTCATTTCTCGCTAGAAATGACATCATAAGTGGATAACGTTGATCAAATATGTACATTTACACACAAAATGGCGACCGGCCGCAACTTTCAGACTCCATCTTTATTTTTCTAGCTGAAGTGTCACAGAAAGGAAAGCACAGGATTGTGGGATATCAAAGGCAGAGAAGGATACATCTATTCTGCCTTCAAAAACCGATCAGATGAAGGTATCTCAGGAGACAAAAAAAAGTGAAACTAACATTGCATTTGGATGAGCCTTGATGCCTCACAACCTTAGAATGAGTCCTCCGAAGGCAGCATTTATCAGTTTTCGGACGCAGCCAATGTTTAATCAATGTCAGCATTATCAGAAGGGTACTTCTCATTTTTTCTTATTATCCATCTGCCTTCACTCCCACTAAATGAGTAATGTGCTCTGCAAGCATTGATGGATGCAAGACATGGGCTGTGTGTGCAGTGTGACATTCTAACTCATGTTCATGTCTCTTGCACTTCAATAAATTTGTTCAGGAAATTCCTAATAAACATTATTTAAGCAAGATGCATTTTTTAAGAATGTAGAAAAATGGATGCTTTATTCAAACACTTTAATAACTTTTTAATGTATCTAAATACAGGCAGTTACGATACAAATCAAACGCAAATAACAAGCACGCAAAACAAAGCAACAAAGAAATAATAAGGGAGATGCAATATTGTTTGAAACTGTGCTAGAGAAGTCATGTAAGTATGTCAGGTGGTTCAACACACAAGACTTCTGTATAAGATGCACCTGTGTTTTCTCTCTTATGAGGAAGCATCAATTAAACTACTGGGAAGTAAGCAAAACCAAAATGGGCCAATTTCAAACTACAATGGATGTTTTTCATCAGACTTGTTAACTCGCGGTTGAAAATGCCCATCATGGTTTGACACGCCCCACTGATTGGGAAACACCCACTAGTGTTCTGCAGAGATAAATACCTGCATGATTTTGTGGGCATCAACTACAAATCACTGTTAGTTCAATGTCACGGTCTTCACCCATGTGTGCTGTTGGCTTTCGTAAAAATGTAAATGCTTTAAACAAACTTTAAACATTGAAATTTCAATCTCAACCAAAATGATGGTTTGGGGCAAAACTCAACATTTTATCAATGTCACCATGCTAATAATAATAATAAGTTTTATTTATATAGCGCCTTTCCAGGGCTCAAGGATGCTTTACAATGAACAAGCAACAATAATGGCAATGGACAATGATAACAAACAAAACAACAGTAGGTAGATGAGAGTAAAAGTACGGTAAAGGAGAATGATGTAGATGGAGCAGCAAACAGCAGAATACAATCAGACACAATGAAATGTAATACAACTTAAGAATGGCAACATTCAGAAAATAAGTGAGTTTTGAGCATAGTTTTAATTTCAGAAATAGTATTAACACTACAGAGTGATCGGGGGAGAGAGTTCCATAGTTTGGGTGCAACAACACTGAATGATCTGCCCACCATTGAAGCGATCCCAGGGGACAACAAGAAGGTTAGAATCAGAGGATCGTAGAGAGCGAGTCGGGGTGTAGGGGTGGAGGAGGTTACAAAGATAGGGGGAGCCAAGCTGTGCAGAGATTTAAAAGTGAGCAGGAGGATTTTAAATTTAATACGATAAGCCACTGGAAGCCAGTGAAGATCGTACAAAATTGGGGTGATATGGGCAGAACACTTGGTGTGGGTAAGTATTCTAGCAGCAGAGTTTTGAATGTATTGCAATCTGGAAATGGAGCTAGCAGACCAATTAAAAGGGCATTACAGTAATCAAGACGTGATGTGACAAATGCATAGATGACATTTTCAGCGTCTTTGATACTGATGAAGGGACGGAGCTGGGCGATGTGACATAGATTAAAGAATGCTGATTTGGTGATAGAATTAATATGAGCCTGGAAAAAGAGAGAGGAGTCAAAGATTACACCAAGATTTTTAACAGTACTAGATGGTTTGATGTGAGAGCCAGCAATCTCACAGGTGAAATTGGTAGGAATTTTGTTAGTGAGTGACGGAGGTCCAGTAAAAATAATCTCAGTTTTGTCCATGTTAAGTTTTAGAAAATGTGAATGAAGCCAATCTTTTATTTCATGCACACAAGCAGAGATTTTGTCGGTTGTGATAGATAGAGCAGTTGTACTGATGGTATATAATTGGATGTCATCAGCGTAAAAATGATCATTAAAACCATGACAGTGGAAGATCTGACCAAGAGGCATTATGTATATTATGAATAATAATGGCCCGAGAACGGATCCCTGGGGGGCACCTTGCTTCAGGGGGACAGTAGGTGGGCGAAAATCTTGTACTGGAATGTAGAATTGTCTGTCAGAAAGATAGGAAGAGAACCAAGAAAGAGCAGCACCAGAAATACCGACATACAAAAGGCAAGAAATGAGTAGTTCATGGGAGACAGTATCAAAGGCAGAGCGGAGGTCGAGCAGCAGGAGTATAGACAGAGAAACAGAGTCACCAGAAAGTAGCAGGTCATTCAGTACCTTGACAATTGCAGTTCACTATGAAGAGGGCGAAAACCAGATTGAAATGGATCAAAGAGATTATTTTCGATTAGAAATGACTGAAGCTGGGAGGCAACAGTATATTCCGGTAATTTTGCTATGAAGGGTAGATTTTAAATAGGACGATAATTCTAACGATAAATCGATAATTCGATAAAACTGAGGGATCAAGGTTGGGTTTCTTGAGAACAGGGTTAACAGCAGCAGTTTTGAGTGGCAGAGGGAATGAAGCAGAGGTAAGAGATGCATTGATGAAGTGAGAGATATGTGCAGAGATAACTGAATAGCAGAAATTCAGAAGAGGAGTAGGAGCAGGGGCAAGGCGACAAGATGAAGGGTTGGATTTCAAGATTAACTCAGAGACAGAAGATGGAGTAGTCAGAGAAAAGAATATCAGGGACTGACTAGATTGATTCGGCAAATATCTAATATTCATAGCATCATTAGAGAAGCACTGGTGGACGGCATCTGTCTTTTTTAGCAAGTGATTCAGGAATGAACAGCAAAGTTCATCTGAAGCTAGAGCAACCTGAGATGGAGGTTTGGTAAGTTTATTTATTGTGTTAAACAATGCTTTTGGCCTGTTGCTTGATTTGTTAATTGTGGCAGATACAAAACTAGAACGAGCCGAGTTCAGGGCCGATTTAAAATTTTTGACATGTTCACTAAAAGCTAAATAGTGAACAGTCAGGCCAGTTTTCCTGTAGAGACGCTCAAGCCATCTACCAGTGGCCTTTAGGATACGAAGCTCAGGAGTGTACCAAGGAGAAGAATGGGCGGAAGGGACGCTTCTGGTCTTAACAGGAGCATGCTTTTGTAAGATTTCAGAAATTATGGAGTGATATTTAGATAATATCAGGAAGGGAGAAGATATATCAAAGACATCAGGGAGCAATGGAGGTACAAAATGATGCAGTATCAACAGCTTTGAGATAGTGGTAGGATATAACAGTCGTTGAACATTTCATGAACAATAAACATGATTCCAATTGGAAGCAAGTTATTGAAACGATGTATATATAGTTTGTAAAGATAATGTGGATAAACATGATCTGACTCTTAATTTCCGTTATAAAGATTTAATTATGTGATCTACACCAAATAACGCCAACAAATAGAATGAAGTGTTTTGGTTGTGGCGAAAATGGACATCTTGTTCATGCTTGTCCAAAAAGTTTGGCTAATCCAGACAAAACTGCATCAATTGTCATTTCCGAAAATGTAGCTGAAGTGCAGAATGATTTTGCCGCAGATGTTGCTGAAAGGCTGAGCAGGGCGCCAGTCGTTCCAAAATAAAAAATAAAAATAAGAATAGTTCTGAGATTCTGATAGCAAAAATGGTTGAAAAAGATGGAATAGATGCGCCTTGGGTACAAAAGGTCAGAAGTTCCCAGAGGGAAGAACAATCAGCATGTGAATCAGATGAGTCAGAATGTAATAATAGTGAAGATAAGGCAATGGTAAATGAGATTGTAAATCTAGAAGTTGAGGGTTCTGTGTTGTTAGATGAAGGATGTTTTTTAAATGCTGCAGAATAGCCAAAATAATTGGATGGCTTAGATATTCCATTCCACTTTGTTAAGTGGTGGAGTTGCAGTGTCATATTCTAAGAGCTTTATTCCATATTCCTACAATGATTAATAATAAAGGAAGGATGTAGAAGGTCAGACTCAATCAGTTGATGTCAAGGCCTGATAGACTTAACGGTTTTTAAGCATCAATTAAGTGTTTGCTTAGAGAATGCTTCAAAATTCCGGTATGTTTTTTCTGATCATAGTTTGATTAAAGGACAAGTTCGGTATTTTACACTTAAAGCCCTGTTTACAGATCGTTTCTGATGAAATAGAATGGTTAAGATAAAATTTTGGACACATGCTGCTGTCCCGAGAATTTTAGGTTTCTTTCGCTTTCCCCCCCACCTCCAGAATGGCTGCATATGCGCACTGGAACAATCTTTCCTAAAAACGCATTAAACTTTCGTTTACAAAGACGTGAAACTCACCGAGTGGTCAGGGGTGTTCACTGATATGCTCACACAAAAATCGCAGCAAAAGATGCTTTCAAACAGGTGTTTTACCATTCGTTGAGAGCTTGAATAATAGACACTCCAGCCCAGTTGGTGGCGGAGTAATAGCGTACCTCACAGCACATCCAATACAAGTCAATGGACATCCAATACAAGTCAATGGAGTTGGACAAAAACTACGATAAAACCTGTTGGAAAACATCTTTTGGAGCGATTTTTGTGTGAGCATATCAGTGAACACCCCCTGACCACTCGGTGAGTTTCACGTCTTTGTAAACTAAAGTTTAATGCATTTTTAGGAAGGATTGTTCCAGTGCCCAAATGCAGCCATTCTGGAGGTGGGGGGGGGGAAAGCGAAAGAAACCTAAAATTCTCGGGACAGCAGCATGTGTCAAAATTTTTATCTTAACCGTTCTATTTCATCAGAAACGATCTGTAAACAGGGCTTTAAGTGTAAAATACCGAACTTGTCCTTTAAATGTGTTGTGGCAAAAAATTTAAAGTGCCTGTTGGCATTTTAATAATCATTTACGGTTTGATTATCTTTTTAGAGAAGTTGTTAAAGAGATCTGGGCAAATTCTAAAGCCATGAAATCTTCTTTCCTGACAATGAAGCAGTAAGGTGATTGTGCGAAGGTACACATTAAACAATTGTGTCAGCATGCAATATACTCACAACACTACAAGAGATAATAATGGGTCAGTGAGTGTGTTGGAAGAAGATTTAATGAAGTTACAAGAGCTTTCAGAGTCCACAAAAGATGCCATCTTTATGGAGCACATTAAAAAAGAATAATAATCTATAGCTGATATACTAGGTCTGACAACACAATGTGCCATAATTAGATCCTGGTTTCAAAGTGCTGAATTAATGGATGCTCCATTAAAATTATTTTTAAAGTTTGAAAAAAAATAAGTTTTTTTATCTCACGCCATGGAGTCAGATGCGTGCCGGAGCAGGGAGTTACGGTGGAGAGTGTGCTGTTAACGGTAGGTGAACAGGTCAGTTGTGAAAATAAAGCCTCGGCATCAAGGATGAATAAAGCAGTAGTTGTTTTTCTTAAAGAAGAACAAAAAGTTCTGTTTATCAATATTCCACTTTAGATTAGTCGAGCAATGTTGCTCGACTAATCTAAAGTGGAATATTGATAAACAGAACTTTTTGTTCAGTTTTTCCGTTGGCTACGCTAACATCTAAAGTCACTATTTCAAATGTATCCCCATTCATTCCTGATGATGTTATTGAATGGGAACTTGTTCGGTTTGGTGAGATCTCTAGGCCAATCAAAACCTCATGGCTAACCTGTAAGAATGCGGCTTTAAAACATGTTATGTCGAAAACTTACAACGGCAAGTTTCATGTTTCCGAAGGAATCAAGGCTGGATATATCGTTTCATGTCCAGAATGACGGTTAGTCCTTTCTGGTCTATGCTACTGCTGGCATAAATGAATTTGACGATATTGGCCGGTGGCAATGGGGCGTGACCTTTCCAACGTGATTACGTAATGCCTGGCGCGTCGCAGACCAGCACAAGATGAACAATTGTGGTTAAAAAGTATATAATTTTTTTTTTTTTTATGACAGATCGTTTCACTAGATAAGACCCTATTCCTCAGCTGGGATCATGCAGAGCCCTTTGAAGCATGTCAGAGCCCTTTGAAACTGCATTGATGTGGACTTCAACAATTTGGTTACAGTTGAAGTCCATTGTGTGGAGAAAAATCCTGAAATGTTTTCCTCAAAAAACTTTCCTCAAAAGACATGAACATCTTGGATGGCATTTGGGTGAGTAAATTATCAGGAAATTTTCATTTTGAGGTGAACTACTCCTTTAAACTTCATTGTCAGGACATTATAGACACTTGATTCAGAGAAGTACTTTGAATCAACAGATTTACGTTATTTATCAAAAGCTGTCAACGTTTCCTGCTTATGAGGAGGATATGAAGACTCATTTATAGAGGCACCTGAGAATCTTGAGATCTGGACACTTAAAGAAATTTCTAAGAAAGTGTTATACACAATATGTGTTAACACATTTCATAAGGAGGTGCTAAAAGAGCGGAAACCACTGAGGTGGACAAGGTGGTTCAGGTTGAATTTCCCTTTGAGAGATCAGTGGAGAACCCTGTACAAGTCTAAAGTAGAGAAGCGAACAGCAGATCTGCAATGGAGAATCATAAACGGGCCAATAGTTACAAACAGATGTGTGGCTCACCTTAATCCAGCAGTAAGAGGGGAATGTCATTTCTGTGGTCAAAAAAAAAAAAAAAAAGACTGTGGAACATCTATTTTTGGATTTGTAAACATTTAGAAGGGCTTTTTAGACTGTTAACAGAATGGTTTAGAGGGTTAGGTGAAGAATTCTTTGAATGTGCTTGTATTGGGAGTGTAAAATATAAAGTCTCAAAAAAGTTAATATTGTGTCTTTTAAATTATATTTTGAGTACCGTGAAATTGTCAATTTAGAAAACAAGGAAAAACAAGTCATTGGTTATTGGTGGAGAGAACCCTAAAGAGATGAATGTTTTAATCTCAAGCAGATTGAACATTTAATTTGCTTACTCCAAATTGGTGGGAGACTTGATAATCTTTAGAACAAAATGTTGTGTAGAATATACAACTTTTTTAATGTGGTTGTTTTAAAGAATTAAGTGTGGGTTTTTAATTAAATTGATTAACATGATTAAGAACGTAATATAATTGTAATGAGTTGTTTTTATACTAAAGATGTGTTAAACCCCTCTTCTCTTCTCTTCTCTTCTCTTCTCTTCTCTTCTCTTCTCTTCTCTTCTCTTCTCTTCTCTTCTCTTCTCTTCTCTTCTCTTCTCTTCGATGATGTTTACTTGCTTAAAAGTGGGACAATCTGTAACTTACATGAAATCACAGCAAGCAATAGCAAACCAACAATCCAATAAATTACCGATGGACAAAATCAAATCCAGCCCTACATTATTTTTTTCTTGTTTGAGAAGCTGTTTCACTCAAATATATGTCACAATAGGGACAACAAGTCTATCTCAACTTCATGCTGACTTTAAGGGGAAATTCCTTAGCTAGTACCTCAATGTAAAAAGAGGAAGTCATTTGACACTCACACTCACCTAAAGCGGCGTGTGAATAAAACTTACACCATTATTTGTTGCTCAGTGTGAGGCACATTGAAGAAGGGACCCTAGCCATAGAAACCAGAATATCTGGATTTGATTTTTTTTTAACCCCGACTCTACCATTTTCATAATTTGCATGCTGTTGCTGCAGACTCTCATAAACATGAATACTTTCTGACATGTACATCACAATACATACAGGTCAGGGGGCCTGAAAAACTTGTATCACATTTTCTTTATAATCCTTAATACAAGAACTCTCACACAAATACTTAATACTTAGTATTTTCTACAGGTGAAGATTAATCTTTGTTGGCCTTTGTTGAAATAAATGCCACTTTACTGTCATTTTCATTTTCATACACACAGTGTGATCGGGTTGGGTCTGCAGCTGACCGCTGTTACGTTTCTTTCTCTCTGTCTCTCTCTCTCTCTCTCTCTCTCTCTCTCTCTCTCTCTCTCTCTCTCTCTCTCTCTCGGTGCATGCTGGGAGTTTGGGGGGAATGTGAGTGTCTCACGGGTGAGAGGAGCGTTCTGGGGGTAGTTTTCCTTTACTATTCTCATTTCTTTTTTCTTTTTTTCTTTCTTTCTTTTTTTTTCTTTATTTTATTTTTTTTTAGTTAAAGGAACACTCCACCATTTTTTGAAATAGGGCTTATTCACTTTCTTTCCTACATTTAGATAGGTGGGCAAATGCATTTTTGTCTCAGTGCATGCATTGTTTTAGTTTGACAGGGTCGGCGCTAGCTTAGCTTAGCACAATGAATGGAATCCTTTGTTGCCAGCTAGCATGTCCTGAGTAAAAGTGATATAAAAAAATTTAAAAACCCACCTAATTACTTCTTGTGGCCTGCGTATTCACAACAAGTACAAATAGTGATGCAGATTAACACTAGGCGATTTCCTAGGCAGATATTGACTTATATATTAAGGACTATATTAGGGGGAAGCACAGGCGAAGCACTGCTACTTGGGTGTGATATCTCTGCGCCCAAGTAGCAGTGCTTCACCTGTGCTTCCCCCTAATATAGTCCCAAGTCAATATCTGCATAGGAAATCGTCTAGTGTTAATCTGCATCGCTATTTGTACTTGTTGTGAATACGCAGGCCACAAGAAGTAATTAGGTGGGTTTTTTCATTTTTTTATATCACTTTTACTCAGGACATGCTAGCTGGCAACAAAGGATTCCATTCATTATGCTAAGCTAAGCTAGCGCCGACCCTGTCAAACTAAAACAATGCATGCACTGAGACAAAAATGCATTTGCCCACCTATCTAAATGTAGGAAAGAAGGTGAATAAGCCCTATTTCATAAAACGGTGGAGTGTTCCTTTGAAGGTTTAATTTGAATAATTTAGATTTTGAGGAAAAATAGTCGCCAGGTAAAAGTTTTTCTCGTGTCGGGCGGAGGGCAGAGATGGAAGTTCCATCTGGGTCGCTCCGCCATGGAGTCAGGTGTGTGCCTGACGCTAGTGTGACAGTCGAGGACGTGCTAGTCGCTATCGGAGAACAAATTGGATTCTAAAATTTTGTATCCGCTTCTAGGATGAACAAGGCCGTGGTGGTGTTCCTAAAGGATCAAAGTTTTGTGAGTAAAATCATCGTGAGCGGAGTTTGGGTAAGTGGAGCGTTTGTTATTGTTTCACCTTTGGTGTCGCAGTCGTCACGAGTGAACATTTCGAATTGTCCACCATATATACCCAATACATGCATTGAAAATGAACTGCAGAGGTTTGGGAAAATAGTAAGTGGAATGACTTTAATTCCACTCGGGTGTAAAATGGAAACTTTAAAACATGTGCTGTCTTTTAGGCGGCAGTGTTTTATGGTCTTAGAATCGCCGACGTTAGACATCTCGTTTCGGGTTAAACATGAAGACAAATCGTATATGATCTATGCGAATACCAATCATTTGAAATGTTTCAAGTGCGGTAATGTCGGGCATAAAAAAATGGATTGCCCGCAAAAAACACAAGCCGAGGACAATACTAATAAAACAAATGAAAGTGAACAGGCGGTCGAGGGTGAAGCGGAGAAGGCGGATAAAAGTAAAGAAACTGAGACAAATGAAACCGATAAAGAACAAAGTGAACTGAACACTCATGAACAAAACGAACGTAGCGCTACTGAAAACATAGGCCAAAAGGAATCGGCTGAAAAGGAACCAGGAAAATAAGAAGAGGAGTTGTGAAGAGGCAGGGACTAGTGACGCGAAAAAATCTCTCCTTGAAAGTTTGGTTGAATTAGACACTGTTGAGAATCGACTCGATATACCCTTGTCTCAGCTCTCTGAAAGCACTGATGTGAATGAAAAGATGGCTGATGATGATTGTATTTCTGAAATGTCAGATATTCCCTCCAATTATGACGAGAATGAGTTGTATACTGTAAAAGAGATTAATGATTTCCTTGATAAAACATTTGGAAGAAAAGTAGAAGTAAAATATTTTTTTCCTGATGTGAAAAAGTTTTTGGCTTCAGTGATTAAACTACAAAAGGCTGTTGGTTATGAAGAGCTAAGTAAAAGAAAGAGATTCAGATTGAAAAAAATGGTAACAAACTTGAGAAAAGAAAAAGCTCTTTTAATTTCTTTATAGTTGAGTTATGAAGGAAGCACAATTGGTGAATCATTTATCCCTTTTTGTCTTGTTTTCGCTTTCTTCCCTTTTTCTTACCTCTTTTTTCATGGAGAGCCTTAGAATAGGATCTATTAATATCAATGGGGGAAGAGATTGCAGGAAGAGAGCATGTTTAAATGAATATATACAAAATAAAAATATTGATGTAACATTTGTACAAGAGACGCATAGTGATGTGAAAATTTAAGTGGATTGGAAAATGGGGTGGAGAAGCGATTTATATATGAGTCATGGTACAAATGTTAGTGGAGGAGTTGCTATTTTATTTTCAAAGACGATTGATATAACTAATGTGTCTGTTAATGAAATAGAAAGAGGAAGAATTTTGGCTGTTCAAGCAAGTATAAATGGGTTGGTTTTTGTTTTTATTAACATTTATGCATCAAATAATGGAGCGGAGAGGATACACAGTTTTTTAAAACAAAGTTGCGATGAAAATGCATGGTTGATCTTAGGGGGTGATTGGAACTGTACAGAAATCTTTACTTTAGACAGAAATGGGGAAGAACCTCACCCCTCTTCTGCCAAATGTTTACAGGATGTTATTAGTAATTCTAATTTAGTTGATGTATGGAGACAGCAACACCCTACAGTTAAGCAGTATACGTGGGTAAAGGTTTCTCATGATCATATTAGTACTGCCAGATTAGACCGATTCTATGTTAATACAAGTAAAAGTAATAGAATTTTAAAATCTACAATTTGTCCAAATGGGTTTTCTGATCACCATTTATGTATAATTGATATAAATGTAAGAAATTCACAAAGTCATAGCTATTACTGGCATTTTAATGTGAAATTGCTACAAGATGTGCTTTTTTGTGAAAAGTTTAATGTGTTTTGGATGGAGTGGAAAAAACAGAAAAGTAATTATGAGGATATTGTTCAGTGGTGGGATATAGGAAAAGCACAAATTAGAATATTTTGTCAAAATTATATATATAGCACAAATGGTAGGATAAAAAAAAAACTGTTTCTGAATTAGAAAAAGAGATAAAACAGATTGAAAGTGAATTAATTGTTGGTGATGTTGAGACAGTTGGAAAGCTGGAAGAAAAGAAAAGGTTTTTAGCTTCTTTATTTCACGAGAAAGCAAAGGGGGCTTTAATTAGAGCTCGCTTTGCATTTGTGAGAGAAATGGATGCACCTGTTCCTTCTTTTTTAATCTTGAGAAGAAGGAAAGAGAAAAAAAATGATGTTGCATTTGAAAGATCTAAATGGGAATGTGATTTCAGATCCAAATGAAATGAGAAAAATTGCTTTGGACTTTTACAAAGACTTATTTGCAGAATGACAATGTGATAAGGGATGCATCGAGGAATTACATAAAGACTTATTGACTCTTTCCGATGAACAGAGTAAACAGCTTGACTCTGGCCTTCAGTTAAAAGAACTGTCTGAAGCTGTTCAGAAACTCTCAACTGGAAAATCACCTGGTATCGATGGACTGCCGTCTGAGTTCTATAAACATTTCTGGAACCAACTGAAAGATGATTTTTATGAAGTTTTTAATTATTGTTATCAAAAACATGAATTGCCTACTCGTTGTAAACGAGCAGTTTTATCTCTATTACCCAAAAAAGGTGATCTTGGTATGTTAAAAAATTGGAGACCTGTGGCTGTGTTATGTACAGATTACAAAATTTTGGCAAAGTGTCTTGCTAATAGATTGAAACCTTTTTTAGAATATATAGTCAATGAATATCAAACATATTGTATTCCTAATCGAACTATAATGGACAATCTGTTTCTTGTAAGAGACATAATAGACATTACAAATTTGAACAGTTCAAATGTTGGCATTCTCGCAATTGACCAGGAGAAAGCGTTTGACAGAGTTAGCCATTTTTACTTGTTTAAAACGCTTGAAGCTTTTGGTGTTGGTCAGAGTTTCATTTCATGGATTCAAATGCTGTATAAGGATGCTTCTGTTATGTTGAAAGTGGGTGGTGGGCTCAGTCGGCCTGTTGCAGTGCTGAGAGGAATCAGACAAGGATGCCCGCTATCAGGGATGTTGTATTCATTGGCCATTGAACCCCTTCTTTGCAAGTTAAGGAAAACACTCCAAAGGATTACTGTTGAGAAGCCTATTAAGCTTGTTGCATATGCTGACGATGTTACAATTTTTATTAAGAATGAACGAGATGTGTCTGTTTTAATGGAAACACTGAAAATTTATGAAAATGCGTCAACAGCCAGAGTGAACTGGGAAAAGTGTGAAGGTTTCTTTTGTGGACAAAGTAAAAATCCACCAGTGCTCCCAGGTGGTGTTAAATGGAGTAAAGATGGCTTTAAATGTTTAGGGGTTTATTTAGGGACTGAAACATTTAAGACAAAAAATTGAGAAGGAATGGTGGTGAAGATGTGTAGCCGGTTGTCTAAGTGGTCGTGGGTGCTACCACAGCTATCCTATAGGGGAAGAGTTTTGGTGACCAACAATCTAGCAGCTTCGGCACTGTGGCACAAAATGAACGTCTTGGATCCGCCAGATGACATCATTCAGGAATTGCAGAAAAGATTGGTGGATTTTTTCTGGACTGGACAACATTGGACTAAAGCTGCCGTACTTTTCCTGCTAGTGAATGAAGGTGGACAAGGGTTAATAGACATTAAAAGCAGAATCAAAACCTTCAGGCTGCAAGCGGCACAGAAGTTGCTGTATTCAAAGAGGTGCTGGACTGATACTGCTAAAGCCCTGTTACACAAAGTTGATGTTTTTAAATATGATCTACAGTTGTTTTTAATGAATCTGACAGTAGTGGACTTAAAAGACACTTCTGCTTTTTATAAAACGACGCTGAAAACATGGACATCAAATTTTCAAGTGGAAAGGAACTGGTCTGATTCTGAATTCTGGATAAAAGAAGAACCTCTTTTTCATAATCCCTTACTTCAGGCAAGAGTGCTTAATTCAAAAAGCCTTCAGAAAACAATGGCAAGAGCTGGATGCACTAGGATAAAGGATTTAAAGCATCATGACGGGTGGAAAAGTGCAGAGGAAATGAGTGATCTGACAGGAATCGAGTCCGTCAGATTTATGAAACATGTAATGGATGCGATTTTTTCATCTCTTCCTTATGCCTATCATCGGAACCCAGGAGAAGGGATTTTGAATGAAGAGGAGGAAGAGGAGAATTTTCCTGATCTTCCTGTTTCAGCTCGTGTGGAAGAAGAACCACAAGAGGAATCAATCCTCACTTTTAAGACAAAAAAGTTTGTATCTGAATTGCGTTAAAGTCGCTCATCAGTCAGTTCTGAAGAACTGTAGAGAAACAAAGTGGGCAGAAGTGCTAGGGCCAAACTCTTCTCCTAGAAGACGCTGGAGGTCATTGTATAAATCTCCCATTGAAAAACGAACTGCAGACCTACAATGGAGAATTATACATTGGGCAGTAGCTACAAACAGACACATGGCGCATATTGATCCCACTGTAGAAAAGAAATGTCCTTTCTGTGATTTAGAAGAATCAACTGATCATCTGTTTTTATATTGTTCTAGACTGAGAGGGGTTTTTTCAGACATTAAAAACCTGGATTGAAGAATTAGGCGAAGAGTTTAATGACACTGTTTTCATTTATGGACTGAAGTATAAGGTTTCTGAAAAGAGAAGAATAGGCCATAATAAATGTTTTAATAGCAGAGACTAAAATGGCAATATGGGGTAACAAGGAAAAGAATGATAAAAGAAGATGCTTTAGTTGACCACCCAGAGAGAATGTTAAGAGGGTTTGTGACTTCAAGGATCAGAGCGGAGTTCGTTTTTTTTAAATTGACCAAAAATCGGGTTGTTTTTATGGAAACATGGGTCTCTCTCTCTCTCTCTCTCTCTCTCTCTCTCTCTCTCTCTCTCTCCTCTCTCTCTCTCTCTCTCTCTCTCTCTCGCTCTCTCTCTCTCTCTCCTCTCTCTCTCTCTCTCTCTCTCTCTCTCTCTCTCCTCTCTCCTCCTCTCTCTCTCTCTCTCGCTCTCTCTCTCTCTCTACCAAAATGGGGATGTTTATTAACAGTCACGCCCAACATGGACTTCTCATCATCTGTGGATCAACATCAATAAAGTTAATAAATCGCTTGTGGGCATTTCATGACAACATTCACGTCTCCCCAGCATGTACAATGCAAACTCCATGTGTAACACTTGAGCAAAATACACATTAAAATTGAAACATTATCATTAACACAATACAAGAATATAAAAGTAAAATACCTGTGGATCAACATCAATAAAGTTGATTAATGGCTCAAAACCCTGCTAATACATATCATACGGCCCACACAACATATCTTCAAATTCTTAATCCACTATACAGTCTACGTACTGTTTACAGGATGATATTAAATCAATTGGTAATACTTTAGAATAATGGTCCGTCATTAATAAGTAACTATGCAGGAAGTAATGAAGGACTTATGAGTAGTTCTACATTAACACCTCAGCTACTACTATTAACTAATATGGAAACAATATTAACTAATCAGTAAGTAATATCGAATTTAGGACTAAGATAGATCCTTATTAGGTAATCAATAGTTACTTAATGAGATTGGCATCATTAAGAACTTAATAAGTAATTATGACAACTTATAAAGAATTACTAATTAATTACTAATCACAACATTATCGTGTCTGAGACGTTAGCAATTATCTTTTTTTACCTTCAACTTGGTCATAAAATTCATCACTACTTACTCAAGTGTTACCTAGTCACTCTTCAAGGACTACTTGTGATCTGGACCATTATTTTAAAGTGAAAAACATATTTTTCACTTTAAAATAATGGTCCAGATCACTAGTAGTTCCTGCATAGTGACTAGGTAACACTTGAGCAAATAGTGATGTATTTTATGACTATTTTCATAGTAAAAATGATGACTGATTACCATCTCGATAATGTTCTTTATAATATGTCAGTTAGTTAATAGTTATTAATGAAGCTAATCTCATTAAGTAATTATTGATTACCTAATAAGGAATAATCTCCTAAATTGAATATACTTACTGATTAGTTAAGCTTGTTTCTTTATTAGTTAATAGTAGTAGCTTAAGTGTTAATGTAGAACTACTCATTAGTCCTTCATTACTTCCTGCATTGTTACTTATTAATGACAGACCATTATTATAAAGTGTTACCAATCAATTTACACACTTTGCCAAACTTAATTTGCTCATAAATTTAGAGCTCTGAAAAACGCTTACCTCCCAGCGTGTGCAATGCGAACTGGAGAGAGGCGCGCACAAAAAAAAATTAAAAATAAAAGTCTCTAGCGAGTGAATCGCAGAATCAACATAAATTGCTCAAAGAAAAACGGAAATAAATCAGTAATAAAATAATAAAGCTTTAAGTTAAAAAAAAGGAAAAGCACATTAAACTTGGATTGCACTAATTAGAACTCGTTACACAAGCGTGTGTCAATGTTATCTGGGTCCACCAAGCATTCTTCACGTGTAATCTGAAATGGCTCCTTCATTTAAAAGCACAGGCTGAATGGCACAAGTAGGCCACGTCCTCACCATTCTTTGTGGCCCTGCCAAGAGAACCCACGTCAAGCCTGTGTGACTCACTGTGTATCTCCTGTGCAGATAAACAGAATTAATTTTAAGGAGAGAATTAAAGCACAGTATTATAAGTCTACTGTATCTGTTTTAATGCGTCAGCCACTCTCTGGTGTCAGTTAGAACAGAGGAACCAGGCCAAGTACTTAAATTGGGGTACTTAATTTAACCATTTAAGTAGGTAGAGCATTCTATCTCAAAACAAGTCTGTCACCCTTGAAACAATTGGTAAACATGGGTGCGGTTCTTAAAGGTATTAGGTATTATAATGCACAGATTTATATTACGTATTTTTTAGATAATCTGTAATTATCTTTATAAAGCTATTATAGATACATATTACAGACTGATTAAAAACCATACATATATAATGTGTATATATGTATATATATATATCTGTGCAATTTAATACCTAACCACTGAACTGAAGGTACTGTCACATGTGTGAGGGTGAGTGGAAAGAGAGGGATCCAAACGCAGTAAGGACAGTCACAAAAATCCAAAATGTATTAACAAAAATGATCAAACAAGCAAATGGCACTAAGGACCTGGTTGCAAACATCCATGTCGAATAGAGAAATCAAATATAGTTTGCACTTGTAGGTTTCTTTGCTTTTAACGGTCTGTCCAGTTCATCCCAAACCAGCTCGATGGGGTTTAAGTCTGGAGAATTTGCTGGCCATTCCATGATTTGAAGAGTACCGCCTTGTTTTTTTTCTTCTAAGGTTGTTCTGAAATAGCCTGGAGGTGTGTTTTGGGTCATTATCTTGCTGTACAATGAACCCCTGACCAACTAGAAGTGTACCAGAGGGTAATGCATGGCGCTGTAAAATGCTGTGGTAGCAGTTTTGGCTCAGGGTCCCACTCACTCTGTGCAAGTCGCCGACTTTAGATCCAGCAAAAGAGCCCCAGACCATCACATCCCTCCATGTTTGACAGTTGGTTTCACAAACCAGGGAACCATCCTTTCACCTACATGACGGCATACAAAAAATCTGGTCTTGTCAGAGTTTCCTCCAGTTTTGACGTGCCTTTTGATGATGTAGGAAACTACACTCACTGACCCCTTGGCTTTCTTAGCAATTTCTCTAAAGGAAAGACCTACACTTTTAAAGGCTATGATGGTCTGTCTATCTTCCTTTGTTAATTGCCCCTTTTCTTGCAATTGTGAGAGTAATATACTACTTGCTGCAGTACAATACTTTTTTTTGTTAACCTCTGGCAGTTTATCGCTTACGTTAGTACAATTTCAGGTTATTCAACTGCTTAAATGTCTACCACTGCAGATTCTATTTGCCATTGATAGTGTTGCCACAGAAACACATCATTTAGAGTCTGAGAACGTGAACAGCTCTGAGTAGAACGTCACAGGAGGCATTTCATAATTATGACATTGTAATCCTGAAGATGTGTATAGAAATGTGACTGGGCTGATAGGGGCGCATGTTACATCATCTACCAAAAAAAAAAAAAAAAAAAAACGAAATAATCAATCCAAGATATAAATGCTAGGATATAACCTATGGGGCGCCGTTTGTAAAGCGGCTCACGCTGAAAATAACAGCAACATTTTGTCACATTTAGCTTCAAACAATGTTTAAAAAACTGGTATGAATTTTTGATGGTCACTTTTTACCACATTTACAACAATATTTGTCAACTTAGAGATATTTTAAATAGTTAAATCTAAATATTAAATGTTACACCTAAATGCTAAATCTAAATCTAAATGTTAAATCTAAATCTAAATGTTAAATCTAAATGTTAAATCTAAATGTTAAATCTAAATGTTAAATCTAAATCTAAATGTTAAATCTAAACGTTAAATCTAAATGTTAAATCTAAATATTAAATCTAAATCTAAATGTTAAATCTAAATGTTAAATCTAAATCTAAATGTTAAATCTAAATCTAAATCTAAATGTTGAATCTAAATGTTTCGGGTGAAACTAAATATTTAACTAATATGCAAATTCAAAATGCCAGTAACCGGAAGTGCCAAAATAAAAGCTCGAGTGTGTGTTTATAGCATGGTTTATAGTGTCAAATAACGAATAAAAACCATCTCATAATAATAACTATAATATAACGATAATAACTACCTAAAATAATAAACACGTTTGGAGAAACTGTAGAGTTTCGTGATGAGAGTGATGACATGACATTCAGTCAAAGTGAGCCCCCTCGTGTCTGGCTATTATGGCTGCAGGTCATAAGTCCCGCACTTTTCATAAAAGTGACGCTAGCCTACTCTTCAAATACAGTTTCTCCAAATGTGTTTATTATTTTAGGTAGTTATTATCACGATAATCCATGTCCAAGAGTCCATTTCCTCGGATGAGATGGTTTTTATTCGTTATTTGACACTATAAACCATGCTATAAACACACACTGACCTCCTCGAGCTTTTATTTTGGCACTTCCGGTTACCGGCATTTTGATTTTGCATATTAGTTAAATATTTAGTTTCACCCTAAACATTTAGATTCAATATTTAGATTTAGATTTAACATTTAGATTTAGATTCAACATTTAGATTTAGATTTAACATTTAGATTTAACATCTAGATTTAGATTTAACATTTAGATTTAACATTTAGATTTAGATTTAATATTTAGATTTAACATTTAGATTTAGATTTAACATTTAGATTTAACATTTAGATTTAGATTTAGATTTAACATTTAGATTTAGATTTAGCATTTAGATTTAACATTTAACATTTAGGTGTAACATTTAATATTTAAATTGAACTATTTAAAATATCTCTAAGTTGACAAATATTGTTGTAAATGTGGTAAAAAGTGACCGTCAAAAATTCATACCAGTTAAATACAACATTGTTTGAAGCTAAATGTGACAAAATGTTGCTGTTATTTTCAGCATGAGACACTTTACAAACGGCGCCCCATAATAAACTCCCTCCAACTTACATACTTTATTAATTCAACAATCTTCTTTTATTTTATTTTCGGTTGAGGTGGAACTTGTGAACTACTGCATGCACTTGAGTCTACTGACAACAGAACAAATGGAAGAGCATAGGAATGTTCACTTTGATGCATCCTGCTTAAACACTTTGTTTGTTTCTCCGAGAAGACTTAAGAAGGATTCCAGCATCAGAAACAAGTGGATTTTTCCCCCCACTAAAATAAAGTGGTTAGGTATTAGCTTGAAGCAAGAAAAGCTGAATTTGCATCAGAAACCAGTGCGAGAGAAAAACTGGATGTGATGGCACCTGCAGCCCATGCCAATAGTAAGAATTAAACCAACATATTTACCCAATTTTAGTGGCAATTATGGAGATTTCAATAATTGGAAAAGTGACTGGGAAAATCTCCAGAGGCAAGGTGAGCCAAATGACTCAGCAGAGGTTATGATCCAGCTTGTGGACAGCATTGATGATAAAATTGCTAAAGCCCTCAGATTATCTTCTTATAACACCGCTGATGATGTATTCAGAGTGTTAGAGAATCGATATGGTAACAAAAGTACAATTCCCATGGAAATTGGTGAGGAAACCAGCCAAGAAGAGTGATAGAATTATTCCAAACAGTGGAAAAAGCCCTGGCAGATCTTAGAAACACCAGAGCATTAAAGAACACACTTGTGATCAATTCCATAGAGAGCCATCAGGAGGGGAGACTCGCCCTACAAAGAGTGAAGACTGTGGATGATGCATGCCCAGCATACCCAGATATGTTCGAGAGAGGATATGGTGGCTTATGATTCTAAGACACATTTCACCAGGTCCATGTGAACAGTTGCAGTCAAGAATGAATCAGTGAGAAGGCTGAAGCTCCTGGTATAGCTGAAATGATTTATGTGAACAAAGAAACTGCAGCAGAGACCAAATACTCACTGGCATGCAACAAAGAGTTTCTTGAATGGAGGAAATGGGACATTCCCACTGTTGGAATTGAAAAACTCAAGGGAAGATAATGACCCTAGCAGAAGAACAGGATCTTAATATCATAAGAGGGTGTCTCACCCAGTCCCCACACTGGGATGCAAATATCCTTGAATTCCAGACCCAGCTACCCTTCTGTACAACAGAAGTGGAGAGTTCCTAAGAACAGATAATGAGCATAAGAGGGTGCCTGAGTGGCTCAAGTTAATGACATGCCAAAGATAAGGGCAGCAACAAAACTCACTAAAGAAGTAATTAGTCTCGTACTAGCCTACCTGAGATTCACAGTCTTGAGGGATCATCCAAGAAATTGTGGTCGGCAGAGACCTCTTCCACGGGTGATGTAGACTGCATGCAGTGGGAAGGGCACAGAGTTGCAATCCAGTAGTCGTTGGACTTTTTATTATTTTTATATTTTTTTATATTTCATAACCATCACTTTGTAACGTTAATTAAATGCTATTGAATGCAATGTTTCAATGGTTGCTTATATCTGGGGTATGTCAAGTGTAAAAGTGGTCGAGTTTTAAAATTAGTAGTTTATTTTATTATTCATTGTATTCTTCAAAATGTGATTTAAAATTAAGATAATGTTAGGAGATATCAGAATCCAGAGAGAGATGGATGAATAACAACAAAACGCTTTATTGAACAGTGTCCAAAGCAGGTGAGGATACACAATAAACAATGAGCAAAGCAAGTATACTGATTCAGTTCTTAGGATTGCTGGTAAAGATAGAGGAGGTGACTTCAAATAGTAAGCATATCCACATACACATCTTTTGGTTGCTGTAAGAGAGAATGAATTACAAATAATGTATTTGTCTAATGCCTGTTACAGGCAATCCTATAAGATTATTACAAATCCCATTGTACGACATGGATCTAATAAACTTGGGTATGACATGTACTGTATGTAGACAGTCATATGATGACACCTATTAAATCATAGGCTATGACGCAAGATAGTATAGTAGAATAAAACTTCATCAGCATGCGCTAGTGGTATACATACTGAGCAACATGAATTGCACTTTGACAATTGTGGTTTTCATGTGCGCTGAAAAAAAAGAGTAAGCGAAAGAGGAGAATATGGACACGGTCATGACTATAGGGAAAAGAGACCAACTTGGCATGGTAATTTTGCAAATGGAGCTTGAGGTAAGTAGTTTTAAGTTTTAGCGCCATGTCACGTTGATCAATACACAATTTCATGTTGCATTTTTATTGGCTAGTCTGTAGACGTAGGTTGTAGCAGCAAACACGAAGATGTGAGATACGAATATGAATAGTGAACGCAATTATTAGTGAATGAGACTCAATGAGTGTGACTGAGGTGTGTGCCTAAATACTGTGGTAATGAGTGTGCTGATAAGGTGCAGATAATGGCTAATAAAGTACATGTGATGAGCAGGAGGAATGCTGGGAATTTTGAGTGATATGGCTGGACAATGACTGCATCTGAAATCGCATACTTCCCTACTATATAGTGGGTGAAAGACAGCATGTGACAAAAGAAACATGTCCGAATTCACAGTACTCATGAAAGAGTTTGCAAAAAGTACCCGGATGACCTAATACTTCCGGCGACATTCTGAAGTGTGCATACGATGGACACTTTACTATCCCATAAGGCCACGGGAGAGGATTTGTGAATGACAGTGAAGCTACGCCACTGACGCTGGTAGGTCACATGATAATGACAATATGGTGAATGTAGTACGTCCAGATTACATTCATACTACACACATTGATACTATATAGAACATACTTTTTTAGCTGTCACAAAGTACTTACGTGATTTTGGACAGCCTATGTGTGTGTGAATGGAGTATGGCGTGTATGAGGGAACCACAGACAGGGGAACTGTGACAGATATGGGAAAAATATTTTTTTATATATTGACGTTAAACCTAATTTTGTCTTATACTGAGAGATGCATTTTGCTTTGTGGAGAAGCTAAGGTGTAAAATGGGGGTTTGCATTCCTTTATACTCAAATGGTTAAAAGCAAACTCATCACACTATGTTGAAGAGTAATATCTGATTAGTTTGGATTCATATATAATTCAATATTTTTGTCATACTGAAAATGCTAACAAAAGAATTGAGCTTGCATTGAATACAAAACATTTATTTTAAGATGTTTTTGTCTCAATAACTAAAATGTTCTGCAGACTTTTATTAAGATATTTGTTTTTCACAAATATTGGGCATTTATCTCATAAAAGAATAAGCAACAGGATTAGAGTGATATTTCTATAATTTTATATTCAGATAATGCAATAACTAAGTCATTGTACTGTACATGGTCTAGAAGATTTTAAACATACGGCTTGTCAAAACTCACAATTACATGGTTCAGTTACACCATTACATGGCCATGAGGATACATTAATTTGCATGGAAGTAGACCTGCATGCAGTGTAGTAATAAATCATGCCAATGTTAAGAATTGCCTTCCCTTTATCATACATTTTAAATGCATGTGGTGTAAAATGTGCAACACAGATTTAGGCATGCATGAATGTAACAGCACGTGACCTCATATCATATGCATCCGTTCATATTAGGCATCTCTCACCATGCATGTCCTGTTTTTAATACCAACACACAGATCAAAGCTGGCTGAGGTCATAGTATGAGGTAGTTGATTTGGACATCCCTTATCCTCATGTGTTTATCTCACATTGGCTTTAAGATCACTACTTGGCACTCATGACACGCTTGCCATCTGGTAGAACACTTGCTGGGTCTCCACAGGACAACTTCATGCTTTTTCAAGCCAGTTTTAGTCTTCGGCCTGAGCCCATGCCAGGTGTTCTGTCAAACTGTAGCTTGAGAGACGACGGCAACCTCTGAGATAATTACACTGATCTTACATATCACAATGCCAATGGAACTAAAATAGCTCCAAACAAGGGACACGGGGACATTGAAAGGGGTATTTAATGTTTTTACAGAGTGAAATTAGAAAGCCAACCACTGTACGAGAAAATCCAAAGATCTCTTAAAAAGGATTTTTTTTTTTTTACTTAATAAATTGTCACAGTTGTTGACTTTATCATTATAATGGTATATCTTACTCTCAAACAGATCTATGGCAAATTATTGTTTGCGTATTATTATTTACCTCATATTATTGTTTGTGGATTAAAAACATAATTGTTCACCTGAGCGGATTTTTGATGCAATATAGTTCAATTCATTTTATTTAATGTACATTCATTACACTCATAGCATTTAATTTGACTGCAAGGACCTCACGACTGATGGAAAAACTATGGCAAGAACAACTGTTCTGTGTGATAGCAGGGTGAAGTCATTGTTGGGTCTGTTCATGGACATCCTGTAGAGAGCATGTGCTACAAAAAAAGAAGCTGCTCATCTTCTCAGTGGATGACTCCTTGCCAGCAAGCTATAGTGTACACTTGCTGTGCACAAATGTTGTGTAATTACATGTTAATCTGGCATAATCTGGTCTAACGCCAATTTCACTCATTTCACTTTGAATGACCTACTAACCAATAAATTAATAAAAACTGCACTACAATACTCGACAGGTTAGTGTTTGTCATGTTAAGTACCACATTAGCGCAAATGTGTGTGTTTTTCTTTAATTGTCTGTCTTTGATCAGAGAATCCCTACCACAACCCACATCCACCAACATAATCATTTTATTCACACTACATATGTACTACACATTTGCCTTTAAAGGATCAGTGACTCCTTGTGTAACTAATGCACATAACTCCTACTGATTTTTTGTATATATAGCAATTTCCTTTCTGGCAGAAAAAGAATAATAAATGGAAAATGTGAGAAGAGACCACAGGTTTTCAAGTGTGGGCAGGCATCTATATTCAGATTTATCTCTATATGCCACATTAAGTGAGGTCATATTTAATATTAGACAGGGCTAATTTGAACTATGAACTGCTTCAGAGAACCAAGAAAGTAGCAACATTTACATATCTTATGTTATTATTGTCCTATTCCATAAAGACATCGCAATCTGGCATTGTTTATGAGCTATGGTACGAGATGTTACTGTCACAGACTGCATTTCCCATCATCCTCCCTGGCACCTAACCACACCTGGAACACATCTAGCCCATATCACCAGCACTATATAGAGCACACACACTCCCTCAGTCTATAGATGTGTTTGACCTGAAGTGGCACTGGGCAGAGCGATCAGTGTATAACATCAAAGTGCAGCGTGAGCGATTTCGAATTGCTCTCACAGTACACAACTATTGTCGGACCTCGCCTACCTAGCTTTATGTTCCTGACTACCTTGCTAGATACTGCTGTTACCTCATCCAAGTCGATCTCCAGTCATCTTCCAGTCATCACGTCATCCAAGTAATCTTCTAGTCCTCCCTCATCTCAACGTTGTTCCCCCGTGTGTGTGCTCCAATGATTCTGACTCGAAGTTAACAATACAAGTCTATCTCATCTGCTAACTATCTCAAAATCCTATTTTGTTTATTATTATTATTTTTTTTATGGTTTATCTGCCTGCATTTATTCCAACCAAGGTCGTGATTTTGAGAACAAGCTTAAAAAGAGTTGCTGGGATTCCTTGGAAGTCCAAAACACCACCTTACCATCCCCAGGGATGCTCACAAACTGAGAGTTGAGAACTGCACTCTTCTTTCAATAGTGGGCACACTAGATCTGGGCATAGAAAAACAAATGGAGCCAAAGTATCAGTCAGTTCATTCACATGTTTAACTGTACTAGAAATTAAGCAAGTGGGTACTTACCCTGTTATCTGCTCTTTGGAAGAGATTCGTCTTCCAAGAAAACCCGTCCGGAGTTTTACATCATCAGTCAATGACACGTTTAGCGACAGTGAGCTGCATTACACTCAGGATTGAAATTGTGACTAGAAAGAAATCTCTAACAATAATTTTGGTCATGGCTTGTCTTAAAAAACGAAGACAATTTGACGGTCGTCGTAGGAGAAATCACACTGCAGGACTGTGAGTCAAAACTTCTAACACTGCCAGAATTTCATCTGACAGAGGTAAAATTTTATCGCAACAGCCACTAATCAGCTGTCGTTGAACATGTCAAACTAATGATCAAAGACTTCAGATTTTAGTCTAGGATCAGAGGAATCTTTTAGGATTTGCAAAAATTGTCTCAGATGGCAAAATCGGGGCCAAAATCAAACAGTGTGTACCCAGCTTGACTCTTGCATTGCCTATTACAAGCGCTGTATGAGTTGGTTAGCCTAAGATAGCTGGCAGTGCCATAACCGACCTCGCTAGCATCACAGAAATGATGCAGCTGGACACTCAGGTATCTTAAACCGGATTTTGAGAAGCCTATGTTGAAGTCTGACTACTTCACTAGCTCATTCAGCCAGTTCTTCCATGGGTGTGCAAGACTTGTATAGGATTTCTTCATCCCACCCAAAGTTCATTCAACACAGTTCTTAAAGGGATACTTCACCTCTGGAAAGATGAATGTGTATTTAAATTTATGTAGTAGAAATGTGCAATTATTTTTGAATTTGGAGCCTTCTAGACTCAGAAAAGCCAGAAAATGTATTTGGCTCATGTGGATGAAAGACAACAACTCCCAGAATGCACCTGCTTCGCTGCCCTACGAGGCCACTCCCAGAGCCACGCCATGCCAGTAGTACGAGTACGAGTAGTACGAGCCACACCTACCAGTCAGAGCGCGCAGTTAAACAACTAGGCTAGGCTACTAGTAGACTCGAAACTTAAAAGACGCCGTTTTATCGTGAGTCTCCTAGTCTGCCCGGGATTTCGAGATCGCCCAAAATGTCCGGGATTCGGCTTTTGTGTTCTACATTCACCATTCATTATGTTTACTATGGTGAGCAGGACGAGACTGAGGGCCGTGGGAGAACGGCGCGAGGCCGGTGGCGTGAATACTGATTAGCGACACCTGCGCGACACACCGGTCTCGTAGGCTATCTCTCACGGAGGAGTGGGGATTTTCTTAGCAATGCTAAAACGCACATCAACCGATCACTTGTTTAGCGTTCATGTGTAAACACTACACTCAGATTCACCAATCGGAATTAATTCAGTTAGATTGAAACAAAAGGTGTGCATGTAAACAATGAATGGCGACTGTAGAAAGCAAAAGCCGAATCCCGGACATTTTGGACGATCTCGACGACCGGACATGTCGGGGAAAAAGAGGATGGTAACCCCTAATACTCAGCTTTCTCCACAGAACAAGAGCCTGCTAGCTTAGCTTCCAAAAAAAGATGGCTGACACTATTTGTACATTCTGTGAGTGAGATCCCACCCTCTGTGAGTGAGATCCCACCCTCTATGGGCGGGTTGAAAACATGCGGGACTAGCTCCTACTACTGGTTGTAGTCTCAAGCCTCTGGCCAAAAAATACTCTGATGACACAAAATGAAGATTTTTGCGTCATCTGAGGATTTTTTCCAGACAAAAAATACATAAATCTCTCATCTCAGGGGGATATGAGGGAGGGAAGCATGGTAATTCGAAAATACTACAGGTTTTCTACTGATACAAAGCTTAATGCTAAATGCTACTAAAATAATAAACTATTATTTTAGCTGGAAGATCCAAAAAAGCTAGAAACCCGAATGGATCGTAAATTGAGTGAACAACTGACAGAATGTTTCTTCTGCTGCTATGGGCTGCTTCTGAGGCAGACAACGTCAGTTTTCATGTCCCGGTGTATGCTAAGTGTGTGATCCATGAGAAGTTTATTTTTAATCAATGTCTAAAGTTTTAAGATTGTTGGCTCTGTCCTCCTCTGGGATAGAAGCAAGAACAGAACAACTTCTGCTGAACGCAGCAGTGGTACATGCTGTCTGTGTAGGTCCACAGCTAGCCTTTCATTATTTAACAGATTTAAGACAGTTATCCAGATTTAATTCCTCCGAATTGTGCTAATAACTTCTGCATTAGCTCAGTGTTGAGACTGCCCCAAAAATATGTACAGTCATCATATACTCAGATAGCAGACGACTCATGTTTGGACATTTGGAAGACGCTGTGAGTTTTTTGGTTATTTTTCAAAAGATATCAGACACCAACAGAGCAAAATGCAATCACATTTTTGTACTTTTTATTTTATTTTATTTTATTTATGGTTAAATCCATCAGTTTATATTTATACATTTTTTAGGTGATCCTTTGATCAATCTCGTGTTATTTCATTTAAAAGGTCATTTAATATGCTATGTATATGCTTTTTTTTTGTCAAAATCTTGAAACCCATGATTGATGGTGGGGAGAAGTGGCTATCAAGCTTGGATTCAGATGAACTTGTTTGAAGTGGCGCCTTTGCTGATTCTTTCTGACTTGCACTAATGGAATGAAAATCAGCTCTGAGTATATCAGGCCTATCCTAATTTCCTATTGTCACAAGCCTTTATGAGACAAAGGTGACCTTCAGCACCAGAAGAACTCCTATTGTCCTTTTCATTCCTCTGGCAGCAGATAACTCATCCAGTGTCCCACGAAACACAAGGGTGTTCATTTACTCAATTATCCAGGATGTCAATTGGGGGAGAATACACTATCAAAAGCATTTTGTTTAGTTGATGGAAAATAACAAAAGTGACAGTGCATAATGTTTATTATGGGTACATGACGGGTATGGTTTTAGATGAAATGAGCTCAAAGAATTTGTATTTGCATAATTTTTATATTTACATACTACTAGTACTTGCTAAAACCAGGTGAGTTTTATAAGGTGTTAACTATACAGTTAGTTTTTTCTTTTTCAGTTTGACTTGTTCAGGCCAGTTTACAGACCAGTTGTATAATAGACCAACATAAATGACCCATTATTGCACAGCTCTCTGAAAAACTGATTGGCCAATCACATTCATCCGGATAAGTGAAAACGGCACCACTTTCATGGCTGTGTCCGAAAACTAAAAAATGCTGCCTCCGCTGGCAAGATATATGGAGGTAGAGAGGCAACAAGGCATATCCGAATTCAATGAATGTGTCACATCTTGTGTACTGAAATGCCTTCATCTGATCACTTTTTAAGGCAGCGTAGATGTGTCCTTCACTATCTGTGATGTCCTATAATCCTGTTTGATCAGTTCTGTAGCAGTTAAACAGTTTTAAGAATAAAATATTGTATTGTAGTTGGCAGTTTGTTTATAAATGTAGGTTTTTGCCCAAAATTAAAGTTTTTATTTGTGAGCTAATAAAATATTTCAACACAAATTAATATTTCTGTGTCCTATTGTTTACTTACTGTATGTAGAAAGTAGACATACAAGCAGGATAGTGTAGAGCTGGCCGATATTTATCACAAAATAAACCACTTCAGGGTGATACTAGATTCACATAAGGGTTCTGTTCGCCCTGTCCGGGTTAAATTGCAATAACAATCAGCTTTATCAAGACAAGTACTTTATCCCTTCATTATTGAACTGACTGAGTAATCATCCAATCACAATAACATGGAGGCAAAGCCTTCTTCTATTTTTTTTATATATTTTTTTTTATTTTTTTACATGTATTTCATTGTTCACTGTTATTTCATCACGCACACACTGCCTCCCTTTCCATCTCAGAGAGAAATGGCCCTGATAAGAACAACTGCGAATCCACTTTTTGAGTGCCACTACCCTTCATAGGATTGTGATATAATTGTACTTAATAATCTCCTCTGAGACCAACTTACTATGCAAGCAGAAGCTAAGTTCATACGATGCAAAATGGCATATGAAATGGCAATTAGAGATCAAGACACCATGTTAAAAGTGCCCATAGAAAACCATGTATAAAAGTAACGCATGAGGAATCTCGTTAATGAATCCAAAGGTGCCAAGCAACTCATAAATCATTAAAAAGCAGCTACCTTTGATTAATTATTAACAACAAAGTTAACTGTAATTGGATCATTCAAGGCCTGCAGGAATAAATCATTCATCCATGGAGGTATACCCAGAGAATTTGTCATGCCCACATAAAGTCGTGTAGTCTGAGGATGATGGGATAGCATAGATCACATTGATTAGTTATATGTAAACACTTAGAGTGGAATTATCACATTTAAGCAAGAAAAGTGTGGCACTGGTCCCATTACATGTATACATAAATGTATTTATAAACAGGGAATTATTTTTATACAGTATGTTGACTTGAGGTATATGAACAGAAGAGAGCATTGGAAAACGCATACGAGACCAACAAAGCGATACTTAGCATAATGAAATATGCATACAAAACTCATATATGATGGGATGTAATGAGGGTGTGAGATGAGATAAGACAGAATAGGTCAGAATGGGTTAATGCTTTAATGTTCATACTGTACATCAGTGGTGGCTGCTGGTCTTTCAAAGAGGGGAAGCTCATTTTCGGCCTACATCATAAAAATTGTCTATTTATTTATACGTAAATTCTGCACTACGTTCCTTTTCAAGAAAATGCTCTGTGACCCTGTCGTACCAACTAGGCGTCTTTTCCAGTGACTTGACCAGTGTCCTCTCAATGGCCAGCAGAGTTAGGTATAAATATAATAAAGGTATAAATAATAATATAATAAAGTATAATACTACTACTACTACTACTATTTTTTTTATTATTTTAATAATAATTTTTTAATTATTACAACTAATAATATAAAAAATATAATAAGTAATAACATAATAAAGATATAAATGTATAATTGAGTGAAATGTTTTATGAAAATTGGCAAGCAATTTTGACAAGCAAATACCAAGAAATAGGTTGCAGCAGTTTGTCTTTCGACCACACAAACTCCGCGATGGGACTGAGCTCGAATAGCTTCAGCATCAGCGACTTTTCATTGTATGAAATCGCTGTCAATCAAAAGGAGACGCAGTCTTTCGACAGACCCTCCAATCATCACGCAGAAGCCCGGAGTCCAGGGCTGAGTTTCCCGATAACGTTGTCTCTTAGCTACGAAGACTCTTAAGGTATAACTTAACTGAAGGTATACCATTGATTGGCGTGTTCCCCGAACTATACCTTAGAAAGCTGCTTAAGATATGCCTTCTTAAGGGCGACGTTACCCGGTGCTGTCCGTGGTGATGGTGCTGAATTGGTTGATATCGATGGCTCGAGAATCAATTATTCTCTCGTGCAGGGGCTGTTTATGTGAGAAAGCGGTGTTCTTTATAAAAGAAGCACTTCAGAAATAGTTGAAATTGCATTTACTAGGACTCATGGGATATTATAAAAAATAATCCAAACTATAACAGCCTATAATAGCCTTGCCTACATATTTTAAAATTGTATCATATATTGCTGCCATAATAACCATTTAAATGTTTTATGTGCTTTCTTCTCTTTCCCATTTTTGTTCGCTGAGGTGGAGCTAAAAATTACCGACTTACCCCTATAAATGTTTAAAATATAAATATAATAAAATACCGTACTAGAGAAACAATATTAGCGTCCGAATAGGACTTAACTGACAGTAGCCTATGCTTTCACTGGCCTTTAAAAGCGCTCTTTAATTAAAATAAATTTATAAAATTGTATTATATATAATTATATAATTAAAATTCTAACAACAATCAGTGTAATGACAATTTTATTCTTTGCATGAAAACACTTGAATTAGCCTAACTGAACACTGTCTGTGTGTATTAAAGGGTAACTAAACCCCTGGTCAGAGCCCGACTCCACCCACTGGCAATATTTGAAAAATGCTAGAAAAGTGGGCAGACCCCAGCGGAGATAGAGGGGACGAACCGTGAGCGGGGGGGCGTGCACCTGAGACCTGCTGTCAGACTCTCTAAAATGGAGAGTGACTCACAGGGTCGCAAGACGACGTAAAGTACATGCATCTGATGAGTTTTATCAGAGAATGGTTTTATCGAGTTGATGTCAATAGCGCGCGCTCTCTGTAGGCATATTCATATTTTGCCGCTATGTGAAAAAATTCAGCAAAATGCGCCGACGCGTTTGTCGACCCCAGAGGATTAACTTTAGCCTAACCATAAATTGTGATTAAAATATATATGATCACTCACATCAAGACGCCGCTGCGATGGTGGAGTCCATGCAGGAGGAGTAGCGTTTGGCACTGAGTCGCTTTTCAGCGCGAGCTGTGTGGAGAAGCCCATTTCCACCTCTATTGCGTTGGAGAAGCAATCACGCGTAAAATGCAGGTTTCACACTCACGGTCTTCCAGGCCAAGTGCATGCAAACACTAGCGCCTAATTTACAAGTCTGCTGGAAAGCTATGCAGTCCAGCAGTGCTGTTGCAACCAGCAACACTACACCTACGTACCCTCCTGACCACTGTACAATACAGATAAATCTACGCTAGCTCGTACCAAGGGCGTGGTGAGCTCGTACCAGGGGCGTGGTGAGCTGGAACCTGCTTACGTCACCTAACACCGCTTACGTCACTTGCCACCGCAAACATCCAATAGGAAAATTCAACTGCAGTAGCCACCGTTCAACCTGAAGAGGGCAGCACTCAGACGTTTTTACACCATATATTGTAAAATTAAAACACTTTATACCCAAATGTCAAAAAAGTTACTCGAATCAATGAACAGCACTAATAAAGCCCCATTCTTACAGATCATTAACTAAAAAAAGTTGGTTTAGGGTTTAGTTACCCTTTAAAACTTCAGAATTATATTCGTATAGCCCTGCAACAGTGATAAGGTAAAGCTAAGAGTGGTCCAGACCAACCTTCCGAAAGTATGACTTACAGAAGGTATACTTAACTAAGAACTTTTCGGGAAACACGTATTAACGATAAGGTACAGCTTAAGGTGTAACTGTCACATGCCTGTCCTGTCTTGTGCTGCACATGGGTGTTTTGTTATTTTGGGACATGTGCTTGTATCATTGTCTGATCCCTCCCCCTTGTTATCTGATTATTGTTTGAGTTCATCCACCTGTTCCCTCCTGATTAGTTTCCCTTTATAAGTCCCCTCTTGTTTGCAGTCTGTGTTGGTATGTTGTCTATAAATACCAAGGGTTCACTCTAAACATGGCGAGTCTGCTTTTAGCTATTATGCCAGCCGCAGCTGGAACCAGCTTCCAGAAGAGATCAGATGTGCTCCTACAGTGGTCACATTCAAATCCAGACTCAAAACACATCTGTTTAGCTATGCATTTACTGAATGAGCACTGTGCCGCTGTTCGTCCGACTGTTTGTACTGTACTGTATTTTATTTTATTTTTCTAAACTGTTTTAATTATTCTTATTTCTTTTAATTATTTTAATAATTTGAATTGCCATTGTGTATGAAATGTGCTATATAAATAAACTTGCCTTGCCTTGCCTTGCCTTGCCTAATGTTTCCCGTTCCCCGTGATTCTCAGTATGTTCATGTTCTGTTTTTGTTTTGTATTTATTAGTTATGTTTTCCCCCTCGTGGGTTTTGTTTTGTGTTTGTTTTCTTTTGTAATAAACACCATTCTCCAGCACTTGAGTCCTCACACCTTTTTGCATTACACCAGCCGTGACAGTAACTTAAGAACGACGTAGCGTTAAGAAGGTTTCGGGAAACCCAGCCCAGGCCAGCCCACTCCTCCATTCACCCCCAGAGAAGCTGAGCGTCTGTGGGCGGGACATTATCACAGCATTTATCCAATGACCGTCTAGTTTCGAAGCACTGAAAAAAACTGTTCAAAGAAGCCCCATTGAAGTCAATGGACGCTGGGCTTCAACAGGGAAATGCACTGTGACGCTACGGGAATGTATGAGAAGGAAATCAAATCAGCCGACCTGCTATATGTAGCTGATTCTGAACAAACTCGTCTTTGAGATGAACGTTTTCTTACGCATTTTTAGTCAATAAAATGTTAACACAATAGTACATATTTGACCATTCATTTTCTGACATTATAGGGGAAGCCGAGCTTCCCTTGCAGTCTTAAAGAAATCCCTACTGCTGTACGTTAATGCAGTGCCTCTATTCACAGTCTGTCTGAAATTCTCTGATTTCAACAAAGCCCCCCCTTCCGAAAAAGCCCAGAGTGCTCTGATTGGCCAGCTGACCCAGTGCATTGTGATTGGCCAAAAACCTCAAACATGTGTCGGAAATATAACACCCCTTACCAAAATTGCAAGCTTTAGCTTCTAAGGCATCTAAAGCAACTGTAAACACTGTTAATGTCATCAGTATTACTGAATCTGTTCGAGCCTGAGTCAGATTCTGAAAATGCAGATGATCAAGCAGAAAGACCATAAACAGTTTTGCAAGCACAGCTTGAACAGAATGTGTTAAGTTTTTATTTTATTTTATTCTTACCTAATAGATATGTTAACATTTTAATTTGTCTTCTTCACTGTAACATTATTTCCTGAAGTGACAATATAAAATACAGTTTAGAAAACATACTGAAGTGTATATTTCTAATTTATAGCCTTGTGTAGCACTTCCATAAAAAGTACTGTACACACAAACTAACTTTTGCATTGCACTGCTCAGAAACAGCGTTTTAAATAAATCTTAACCACTGATTCCTAATTTCATCAATTTCTGGACGGCCAAACAAAGGGGTTTTCCTTTCGCACCCAAACACACAGCATCTCCATGATGTAATGACAACATTACAATTCTCTGAAGCCTCATCTTCTTTCTTTGTATATGCCTTTAGTTGGACGTTATGCCAATATGTCACATTGTAACACAGACATTCCTGGAAGTAATATCTGGAGTTCGATCGAGCCGTTTTAGGCCCTGTCCCAAATGGCACCATAAACATGCATCTGCACTTTCATGACGTAACATAACTTTGACTGTCGGGTAGAAGTCCGCTGCGGAGCTTGCCTCAGTGTGGGCACTGCATCGAGGGTGCATCTCAACCACAAAGGGAACGCTGGCGAGCACCCTTCTGAAACCTAAAATGACTAACCCAGTGGGATATTATAAGCTTTGTAACTTTGAAGATCTTATACATGCACAAACATATACATTTCACACTAAAGGAAAAGAAAAACATTAAAAAGCATCATCGGACCCCTGTTAACTGTTAAAAGAGAGCAGCGAAGAGGCATCATTTTAAATTTGGGGGTTACTATCATGGTAAAGAATAGAACCTGTGGCTTGCTGAGTGATAGTCTAATTGCTAGTTACATTAGCACATGCATGTGTGCAATTGCTAGCTAGCAGGTAATGACAAGTTAATACATCTATTTTGATGTTTCTAATTGTAGTGGTTTTACTCAATAAGTGAAGTTTCAGCCACTTTTTAGTAGAGTTAATAGTTTAATTTAAAACTAAGAAATATTCTCTTTTTAGTGTATTGTATTGAATTGAAATTAAATTCACAGGCACAATGTTAGCACTTCAGTAAAACAGGAAAAAGCCAAGGTTGGATTCAATAGTACATCCATAACCTGAGTGAAGCCAGACAAGCATATGGGTATTTATCCTCCAATGGATTTACATTTATTGCATAATGGAATACATGCCCTGTCAACATGGATAGTATAAACATGTCAATACAGCATTATTATTCTCCATCTCTTTTATTGTTAATATTATTATTGTTGTGTTAAGTAGTCAGAAAACTACTTAAATATGTCCTTTCAAATGTTTTCTAAGAATTACATTTTTCAAGAAGATTTAGAAATTGTCTGGATTTTATTTCAAGAGAAGCATGATAATGAAGATTGATAAACCAGTATTCAGTCATCATTTTTTATTCTAGCTTTTTAAACCAAAATTGAGGTTCGTGATTAATTAACTGATATAGACACTGTGCGCTCGCCAGTCTATTCTAAGAGAATCTGCTTACATGTACATATTTTCTCAGGTTGTCATTGGTGTGTGTGTGTGTGTGTGTGTGTGTCTTTGTGACCTTTATGCCACCTGCACATATGCAATGATATGCTGTGAAGAAAATCGTACGCTGTAAAGTTTCCATTTCTGTCTCTCTTGCTATGCTATAGACAGTCATCCACATCTAAGATGCATCCTAAAGCTGCTGACATCAACGTTGTCACACATTAAGCAGGGCCTGAGCACAAAGACAAGGTGAATTAGTCCGTATATTGAATTTCCAGCATGTTGCACAAGGCTGGAATACCAAACTCTCTGAAAGCGATCCAGTTTAGGACCTCAGGAGCTTATTCTATTTATCCAAATGCAATTTAAACTTATGACAATCACCCAGACCTTGAACACGAAAGCCACAAATATGTTTATTAAACCATGATAAAAGTATCTTTTCATTTTAGTGTGAGAAACAGTGGTTTCCTGCTCCTGTTTTTATGGTGGCACCAATGCCATGGAAATTCTCAGGATGAGGTTTTTGTTACTTCAGACGTTCCTCGTAACAAACTACACTCTTTGATAAGCAAGCCTACCGAAAGGAAACATCTCGGGTTATGAACAACCCTTGTTCCCTGAGAAGGGAACGAGACGCTGCGTCGTATGACGACACTTTGGGGAATGTCCTCAGTGTGTAAGCGTCTGAAGCACGTGTAACACTAGTCCAGTCTTGATTGGCGCTGCGTCATGTGACGTAGCATTTGCCGGCGGAATGCAGAAGTTATAAAAGGACACCAGTACACAAAGAGAGTAGCTTCTAAAATATCGAAGCAAGTAGCTCCAAGGCATGCAGAGTCATGGCAAGGAGACACAGCGTCTCTTTCCCTTCTCAGGGAACAAGGGTTACAGTCGTAACCGGAGACGTTCCCTTTCAGGGGAACTCATGCTGCGTCGTATGACGACACTTTGGGGAATGAATATCCACTAAGAAAGGTCTAGGCACAGCTAGGAGGAGAGCATCTGCTAGTAGTCGGAGTAGAAGGAAGGTGCCGACTGTAAAATCTCTTAAATGTATGCGTTGTAGCCCAGCCTGCAGTGTCACATACTTCCTCCCAGAGAGGAGAGCTTTAGAAGACCCCATGCTTCCAGTGAAGTGAACCCTTATGGCCAGAGGTGAAGGCGTACCACGCACCAGGTAGGCCAAAGATATAGCCTGAACAATCCAGTTGCTGATCATCTGCTTAGAGGCCGGGGATCCCATGGGCGACCCAAAGGCGACTCTGGGTTCGGACAAAATTCCGAGCTCGGAACCCTCTCCTCGGACAGCACGCCAAATACGCATACCTTTTATTCTATCTGATCTTTTGTAAGTGAACTCGTGAAACTTCTTTTTAACTTAAAAACAATGTTTAAGATTGTTACTTGACTGAACAAAAATTTTTACATTTAAGACATATTAAAGATATTTTATGTGATGTCAGCCACAGAATTTTAGACATACGTTTTTTGAAAGTTGCATTCACAATACACTTCCCATTGAATGGCATGTCACTTTTGACACAAACCATACTTATCTGGTTTTGTAAATCCCAACTTTGAGGATTATAACTTTGATTAATAAGCATGTTTACTACAGCAAGTTATTCAGATTGATGTTTGTTAGGTGCTCTTTATCTAATGGACATGAACAATGGACCCAGAAAATTCCACATTGGCAATTACACATAGTGTAAAACAAGGTGAACAAGATATTAAAGTACTGCTCAGTGCATAAAGTCAGCGTAATTATTCAGAGGTATTTATCTCTGTTATGACAACTGGACATACCATTTTAATTGTCCTCTCTTTTTAAAGATTACTCTACAGAATCTCCATTGCCAGTTTGTGGTTTCATCCTGCTACCCTCTGGGGGTTGAATCCAAGCCCTCAATCATGATGTAATTCTGCAAAGTCTATTTCCTACAAAGTCCTATTGAGAAAGGGAGTGAGTCAACTTCACGCAACATGGAAAAGCTGCAGTAAAACAGCTAAAATATTTCAGCCCTCTGTGCAGATTTCTTGGTTAGTTTACATGCATAATAATGATGGAATATAGCTGAATTGTACATGGTATCTCTTTTTTCAGAATTGATTGTGGTTATATATTTTTTCCCCTTAGTGCAGTGTATGCAGGGGTGCTTTAATAGGCGTATTATTTAACCTTAGTGGGTGGAAGGTGTACAGGGACACTGTTGTATAAGATGCACATCATCTGCCCCCTGTTCTCAGTGCAACCACAAAGGTTGTAGTCTGTTAAACAGAGCAATCAGCAACCCTTTTACAGCCGATCTGAGATTAGGTACATACTATAATAAACAGATGTGTATTATTTATGAAGGTGTGGGATTTTATACATTTTAGCAGACTTCAAAAGTAAATAGTTTTTAGAAAGTGCAGTCTAATGGTTGATTATTCTAGTAAACTGTACGTGATATAACCACTCATCAAAGTGATTGCACCAGATTACATCTAGCAACTTTTATCCCCCACAACGAAAACATCAATCTTATAAATCACTATATTATTTCTTTACATTACTGTGATTATATTGTAGTAAAGAGAATATGGCCCTTTAAGTCAATTAACTACTTGTACAGTGTTCTAGTCGCTCATTGGTTGTTCAGTTATGCACTACTTAGTATAGAGTGTAATGTCAGATTTCTACATTCAGTTTTGTTTTGGGGGTTGCTCGCACACTCATCGCACATCTGAAAAAAATAGGTACTTGCGTAACCCAGTTCTCTGATAGCATTAAGTGAGGTGTCTCACTATGGGATATGCCCCTTCCGCGTATTCCTCAGAAGCCCTTTTACATTACTTTAGCCCCATTTGGCTGCCAGACATGAAATTGTGTCTGGGAGTGTCTTTCCCCTCTCTGTATAAAAGGAGCAACACAACGTTACAACATTCAAAACAAGCACACCTCTTCCTCGCTTCACACAGCAAGGAAGGTGATCTGGTGAGACACCTCACTTAAAGCTATCAAAGAACTGGGTTTACACAAGTAACCTGTTGTTCTCTTTCAAGCATGAGTTTCGTATCTAACTATGCAATATTCTAACTCCCGTATTGCCAGATAGCCTGCGCAACAACGTTCAAACACAGCTCATTTGAATTCATGAAGACACCTATGGTTCTGATAACACTGTCAGACAGAGCAGTTGTATTCAAATTGAACTCACTGGACAGGCCCATTATGCCAGATGTTCTGGGTGAGGATGAAAGGATGAAAGAAATGGTTTGACATTGAAATCACTGCCAAAAAAAGAGTCACATCATACAAACGGGAAATATATGCTACTGGAGGAGGACAAACGGCAACACAACGTACACCCATGAATACCCGTATCACCAGCATAATAGCTGGCACTGCTATTTCTGGAATCATACGTGATGGTGACACAGGCACACTCCCTAAAGCAGCTGGACCATCAAACACCCACACCGCAGGTAAATTAAACAAACATGGCGTTAATTTTGGTCTGTACAAAATCAAATTTCCAACACACTTAAGAACATTTAGCAATGTAAAAAATAAATGTGACATTGATCTGAAAACATTTAATAATTCAAACAGCAAGTCCAGTGAGCACTCAGAAGGAGGCGGGAGTGCTAGAGCAGTGGGAGGAGCCGGGACCCTCCAAACCCCCTTCCATGCCTCACAGTGCTTAAAATTCAAGAGTAGGGATGGGCATGATTAATCGACGATCGATAATTGATCGTTAAGAATTTCGTCGATCACGTTTATTTGTTATCGATTAAACTAATGCAGGTTGCGTTGCGTAGTGTGAGTCTTGAAGCAATGGAATTAATTTTAGCGCGGAGGTACCTGCGCATCCCGGCAACGTCAGTCCCCTCAGAGCGGGTGTTTTCGGCGGCTGGACTGGCTGTCACCAGGTTGCGGTCGCAGTCTGATCCCAGATCATGTCAACATGCTTATCTTTCTCAACAGAAATCAGTAGACTGGTGCAGAAGTTCTATGGGAACTTCATGCGTTTTCTCAGATCGGATAGCTATCTGATTTATCAAAACGATTCCATTTACACCTGGTCACATAAATGTGTTTTTGCAAAACGGATATAAATCCGATCTTGAATTCCCGCGCTATATGCATATTTAAATTGTTGCACGTCATCGAATCGAAAGCAACTGATATGAGCTGCATTTTATTGATCATCAGCGAAAATTTCTAAATCAAAGACCGCAACAAGATATTGCGGCAACAGCCCTGGTAAGATCATTTCGGTTCTTTACTTTTAATGAAGATGATTGTGTGTTGATGAATGACTTTCACTTTGATTTGCGATAGTTTGCACGTTGGCTTGATGAATAGATGCTCATCTGTGGTGATGCGTGTTGAAGTAGCGTCGTCATATCTGGATATAACATGACATATAGCCTATAACACGCTCTCTCACGTTTATTTCTTATCATTTTTGGGATAAGTCAAATTTACATATGTGGTTTCAACAACCAGATGCATTTACTCTTGTCCAGTTTCGTCTGGAATGCGTCTCAGATCTCCTCCTGAAGTGGTTTGAGCGATCGGATTTAAATCCGTCTCGAATGCGTTTCGGAGGGCATTTAGATTTGGTCTTTTCACGACCGGATAGCTAACTTATCCGATCACAGAAAACGGATGAAGTGGCCATGGGTCTCTGTTTAAGAACGCCGGCTCGCAGCTGCAGGTTCCGCTGGTTTAGAGCACCGCAGGAATCTTCAAGTCTACCGAACGTCCAGTTTCACTGCCACAAGTTGATCTTCTTGTAATAAAGATCTCATCGAGGACAAACAAACTGTATTTTTGTATTTTCATTGCATTTTTAATTTATAAAAAGTTAAAGAAATAATGAATTTCAATATAAAAATATTAATGATTAATCGATAGTCGATCGTTAATTCTCCCGACGATCGACTAAGAAAATTTAATCGAATGCCCATCCCTACTCAAGAGGTCACAACAAAAGCCATATATGAATTAAAGGATCAACTGACAAACATGTCCAACACACTACTGCAAATAACCGAGTCGTTGAAACAAATTGCTGCATGCGCTAATCAAATGATTAATACACATTAATATGTTAACAGATGTTGTGTTCTTTCCAACATGCTGCGCAACACACAAATTCATTGAATCCCCCTTTTCTAAGCTCACATCACGCTCATGGGCAAATTTATCTAAGTCTGTGCACAATCCTTTCCCTTGTTTGAACGGAAGCGGCATTACAGGGTGGTAAAAGCTCCGCGTCAGGCATGGAGTCGTCTGGTCTGGGGGGTTCCTGCAAAGAGATGCCCTGGCTAATGGCCAATTTGTGTCACACACAACAAGCCATGATTAAGTGGCACACCTTTTCAGGCCGATACTGCAATGTACCCCGGCGCTGGACAGGAACAGCCATCAACCTTTCAACAGGCCTATTGAGTGCTCAACTGGGACTCTTTAGTGTGCATGGGCCTGGTTATATTGCTGGTCCTGCTGCGTCCTCGGGTTGGTGAAAGGAGTCATTAGCCACGGCTTCAGTGGATAACCCTGATTGCCTACAAATGAGATGTTTCAATAAACCAAGCTCAGCAAAAGCATTTCAAAATCATGTTGTATCACTTACCAATAAGCCAACCATCTTCAACTGCTCCTAGTTGGAGACGCACACCCACAGAGCTGTTTTTGCAATATGAAAGAGTTGTGCATTCCTCCAGGCCACCGTTGAACAACGTTTAACAGAGACAAATTTGCCTTACGTATTATTTGTACATTGATGTGTTTTTATTGCGATGTGGGTGCAGTCTATTGCTCCAATTATGTTTGGAAATCCAGCTATTGGGTGAAATACCTGTTTGATTTCGGTTTGCTGGTGCTGTTTGTAGGGGAACTAGAATTTGCTCATCAATCTGCTACATGATCCTGCTCATTGATGGCTGTGAAATGCTGCATATGTCTCCGACCTTACACTGGAATGTCCCAGTGGCCAAGAACCCCAGGGTTGACAGGACCTGGATGTGCACCGGGATGGCTTTTGTCCGTGCTGCCTCCCGTTCTATCCCACCTCCTCAACCACTTCACGAACCATCAACAGAGCAACAGATGGAGAATTTTGTGCCACAATTCCAGCTGGGCCAGATTTTGACACCATGATCTCCATCATCCCCTTCTCCAGAGAGCAACTCACCAGCACGCAGGGCTCTGTATGACCCTTTCACAATCCAGACTCAATCTGGTTCATGAGGCTGGTATAGGATAGTTTCTCTCGCTGTTCTGCCACCCCAATTTGTCCACAGATCCGGAACTCTCTACTAAGAGTCACTTCAGGCAGTGCAGGTGGTGTCACTGTGGTAGCTCTTGTCTCCTCCCTCAGCCTTTGCCCCATTGCGAAAATCTCCCCCTCAAATATCTGACGGTCTTGAGCTTGTTTGTTCCATCTGCAATCTGGAATATTTATCTTTCAGCATGTCTAAATCATTCGGCTCATCTGGTGTAATGTTCAATGCAGTTTTGCTTGGCTGTTTCAACAGACTCTCCAAACACTGAAGAAATACCTCCTTATCCTCTGTTGACATCTTATGTCATCCAGCGTTTTCTCCACCAGTCTGATTAGGGCACGTCGTGTTTTGATTTCAACAGGCTCATCACATATTAGGCGTTGACAAACTGGAACAAGGTCAGAGCTGTTCAGCTTCAGTAGCAGTAGGCTGATCTGATCACATAGCTCATCCATGTTTGCCATTTTACACAGCTTTGCTGTTGAGATTCGTCTCTGGAGCTCACTCATTGTAACATGCAGCTCTTGGCTGGCTCGCCAAAATATGTAACACTTCCCAGTGTGCAGTAAAGAATTCACAAAGGGAGTTGCACATTTAAAGTGGATTTATGCAGAAAAATATGAATTAATATTTTTGGTTGCAGCACTCGTGGTTATCACACAACATCACTCACGGGAAGTGTCGCTCTCAAACTCTCTCGAGACTCAACACACTTATGTAAAAATTGCAGTTCGTCAAAAACTATAACTCATTAGAAAGGTACACTTCAGTACACTACATTAGAGAAAAACATATGGATTATTATGCTTACTTTTTTTTACCCAAAATAGGGTGGTGTGAGCATTATTGAGCGCTATAAACCTGTTATGAGCTCTATTTTAACGATCTGAAACGCAAGTATCAAACGCGAAACGCAAGTAACTTTGTGGGCGGGTCTCGTGCTGTTGCTATTATACCAGCGGGATAAATGACTCTTGCACCCGACGCAAATCTAAAATGGGATGGTCTGAAGTAGCTACAATACTCATAGGTGTGGTTTGGGCGTAACGTGAAATAAACCAATCAGAGCGTCATCTCACATTCCCTTTAAGAGCCGGCGCGCTTGTTCCATGGCGGATGCTATTATAACGGCGGATTTGTCAGGAGCGGTTCACAGCCGAGGAGACCGACGTTCTCGTCAGGGCCGTAAAAGACAGAGAAGTGACATTGTATGGGGATGGGAGAAACACACCCAAATTAGCTTTGGTTAAACAGGCGTATAATAATTTGGGCAAACGTGTAAACTAGATTTATGCCTATTTTTTCACATCTTCATGGACACCACAGTGATTTCCCTTGTGTGGTAATATTTTTCCTTGTAATTATATATGGTTTGCAAAAATGGCAACTGCTGCGTCTGTGTGTAGATGAGAGAAGCAAAGTGTATGCGCGTTGTGCACACGCTACATTATGGCCAAGCATGCACCCTTAAAATAGCATCTGAACGCGCCACTGACTTTAGACTAGGTTTTTCCTGGTCTGTGGCGGAATTGTTTTCTGGAACTGCAAAATAGCACCAGGGAATGTTTGCGCCGGAGCACCTCCTCTTTTCACTGAACCGCCCCGGATGCGCAAGTTCATTCCCTAATTTACCGACGTGCATCTGTGGAGGGAAAAGTCCGCTGTGCGCGGGTGCAAAATAGGAATGATACATGCATCGGTGTACAAAGTCAATTGCTCTGGGTGCAAGATAGGGCCCTATGTCTGTTTCATTCATACAGGAAGCCAGAGGATACCCTAACGCAGAAAGTCCAAATATGCCTCACAGAAGTAATATAAGTAATAATGTTCCAGGAAATCCCTAATATAGACACAGGCATCCAGCTATGAGCTATCACTGTAGCTGAATAAAAAGAAGATAGAAACGTTTTGACTTATAAAACATGAAGACAATAAACAAATGACTGCAATAATATATGGTTTAGACATCAAATAATATCAATTCCAAACACTGAGATAATATTACTATAATATTATAATAAATGCAATTCATATGTTGCTTACTAAATGTCTATTTCCATTGATGGCCTCCCAAATAATTAATTACAAGGTTCAAAAGCAACATACAGTAGAGTATAAAGCACACAATGTTCATTATTATTATATTCTAATATCATTGTATAATTAGTTGTATTTTGATCTGTAAGAATACACTTAAAATAAATAAATGTTTAGTGATTTTGAAAAAAAAAGGTTTAAGTATTATTCAAATGCATGTGTGTATGTGATCATTATAAAATGCTTTTTTGCTGGTTTTTGCTTTGTCATGGGGTTACATAAATAATTTTGTAAGGCTGCAACATAACAAAATGTGGAATAATGAAGAAAAAAAATCTTGCTTGTTTACTTTTTGCACTCGACACACGAGTTAAAGGGGTCATATAATGTCATTTTTGTACAAGCTAATATGATTCTTTAGGGTCTAAATTAAAAGTTTGTAATATACTTTAATTAAAAATGATCATTAGTATTGTAAGAAAACACGAATTTTACTTGGTCAAAAACAGCTCTGTTTTCAGCACGCCGTTCAAGTGCATGTGTCTTTAAATGATAATGAGCTTTGCTCACCCCGCCCCTCTGTTCTGTGCATACACCGTTTGTAACACAATAACACAATAACCATAATGCGTTGTTCATTATAAACATGGGATTATGAATTATATTGAGAACGTCATACATAGAAAACATGCTGTAATGTACCCTGAGTGTAAAAATAGCCGCATTCATCGTGAAACGTGCAAGCGATTTGCAAAGATTAATATAAAGATTAATATAAAGGTCAATAAAACGTTACACTCACTTCAGTTCTTCTGGAGTTGCAGCAGGAACACGAATAGCTGGTACCGATCCTTTTTTCAGGAGCAGCTTCTTAGCAAATAACCAGCTTTTTACTGACCCTCGTTTGTAAAGCAGTCTGGTGTGTGAAATGATTCGCGCAAACATGAAAGCATTGACGTTGATCGTGGGGAATATTCCCTTCGAAAACAAACTCAGCCACTGCGTCTTCAGCTGTACGGATTTAGGAACATCAATATGACTGCTGTGTTCGTTATTGCACCGAAGAACAGAACACCACAATCGCTTAAACGCCATTCTACTCAGTGCTCCAGCTATCAACACTGAACGCGCTGGTCGGCGCGGGCTATGATTGACATCTCGCTCACGAGGGCGCGAGGGCGGGTCTGTGTTGAAACGCTCCTGTCAATCAACCATCGTGGGAGGGGCGTCGATTTTGTGACGTCACAATATCGAACAGCTTGATTTGAGATGGGAGGAAACATATAAGAAGATTTAAAAAAAAAAAACACTGGATGGATTTTTATCATTTTATGATGCTTGTGTACAGGCACTGCCAACACACATTTCAGTACAATCAGCTTGTAAAAGTGCATGTACCATTATATGACCCCTTTAAAAAGTAGTGACTCACGAAAGAGAACATCAGGGAGAGAGTGTGTTTTAAAATATCCCAACAACTGACACTGTAAATTTTGCAGCTTTACAGATTTTCAGGTTGGAGTGATGAAACATGGAAAGGTATGTTAGCGTTCATGCAGCGAACAAGCCTCTCACTTAAACTCAATTTCCACTAGTACTGCAACAGGGACATGTCGCTATCATCAGAGCTAATAAGAAAGCTAGGAAGTAATTTGTTCTTTTCCCCAAGAGGTATATTTTCATACATATTTTTTTATACTTGTTGGATACAATTTAACATCTAACCAAAGAAAAACTTCCCAGAAGTGATTATTCTTATTCGTGTGGTTACATAGCTGCCAACTTTTGAGTTTTGCTTGGAGTGAGATTTATTGGGGTTAGGGGGGATTGGGGTGTAAAAAAAAATTGATTGCATCACAATAAGTGTATTGTGATTGTCAAAACATTTTAGTAACTAAACTGAATTTTATTATGATTTAGTGACAACATAAATTTAGTGAAAACATGTAAATTTAGTTTACATGGTACAATTTCTGGTAAGCTACGCTTTTTTATTATTTCAATTCAATTCAATTATTGTGATTTGATTTAATACTGACTGATAAATATTAGCTAGGCAACACAAGATAGACATTAATTTTTCTCAAGAAAAAAACAACTCACCTAATGCTGTAAACATACAGAGCTGTAAGGTTAAAAATAACTCAAATTAAATATAATGCTTTTTTAAAATTTATTATAATAACAACTTTATTTAATGATATAAGTAAAAATATAATAAATATGTAATATAGTGCACATATTTAGCAAAATACTCTCTATAGCTCTTTTTTTCTAGCCAACTAACGTGCTATAGTCTATATTATGGTCATCAAATGGTTTTCCTGAGGTAAATGTTATGTGACATAATTGTTCTCCAGCTGTTTTATTGACCCCTTTGTTTGATTGATTGGTCGATATTATGTATGAGGAATATACATTTCGGTAAGTTGTACTGTATCTTTCAACAGTGTTCATTCGTGTTTATTTACTATTAGCTAGAGATAATCGGGTCACGTGCCGCTAGGGATCTGTCGCGTCACATTTACAAGCGCCAAAACGGTATTTATTGTTTGAATTTCGTAATAAAAGTGACAGAATCTGAGAGCTGAGATTTTTTTCATATCATAAGTAACTGCTCTGTCTAGTCTGTCGGTCTCCATGTCCTCTTTCCTTCGCGATTTTTCTGTGCGTGAGAAAATGGATGTGTGGCGTGAGAGCGTGTGAAAAGTGTCAATTGCGTGAGTCTCACTGTGAATGCGTGAGAGTTGGCAGCTCTGTGGTTATTAAAGAATCTGGGAATGTATTCTGAAAGGTTAATAGTTTGATTGTTATAATGCACATAGACATTTTCCCCTGCTGTTAGCCACGTTAGCCACATACTTCTCTGTAATATACAAAAAGAGGCATATTGCAAAAGTCAATAGTTGGATTCACCAATTATTTAGTCGCAAACAAACTTTTGAAAAGAGAGAAAAGAAAAATAAATCACCTAATTTATTGTCTCATGATCCCTTACAATTATATTGTTTAGTTATCATCCCGTATTGTTTAGTTACAATAATAACTTGTTCATGTTGATACAAATACACTATTCAAGCATCACACCATGTATTTTCTACTGAAAGTATGCATATATTTATTTTTGTTTAACATTTGTTTGTTTATCAGGCTTGTACCTGCAAAACCAAGATACCTTATTGTGCTGATTGTGTATAGTTTCGACTAATGTGCTTTCATGCGTCTATATGAAAGTGAAATCCATTAGCATGCGCTACTCTGATACGTTTAGAGAGTAGGGAACAACATTGATTTTTCCTCACCCACGTATTGGCTCCAAAGTGATGCATGATTTTCTGCTAATGTTCCACTCAATATGGAAACTGAGGCATCAGGGTACAGACAATGCAACTGACAGCACCAATAAATAATACATACAGAAATTGAGCCTCTTCACTTCCCCTCTGTTTTAATTCAGTGGCAGGCAGTCATATATATTTGCTTTAGTTTGTGGTCACTGTTTCTCCTAATTAAACATTATTTTAAAGCCGTTAATTGTTCATGTTGTGCTGGATTTTGTATTTTTATATATATATATATACTGTATACTGATTTCTTTAAGAGTGTTGCACCTTTGTTTCTAATTTACAATCCCCACTTTTTGTCAACACAAATTGTCAAGACATTCATTAAAATGTAATAAAATCAGGCAATATCAGGGGCAGCTGTCACTCTGAAGGACCCCCTGCCACATTCCACCTCTGCAGAGTACATCAATGTCAGACAGGCTCTGGTAAGTTTTATAGTTTTAGAACATTTTAAATCCTAATCTTAATATTTCCTGTGCCACAGTCGCGATATGTCAACACCCTCTTCCAATTTCTCAGGAAATTATTTGAAATGTTTAGATTATTTTATTTTCCTGAAGCAGGTTCTATTACCATATAGCATCAAAAGAGAAAACAAAATGGCTACTACATGAACTCCAGTTGTTTTGTGAAAGAAATGCCTTATGTCAACACCGTCAGATGTCACCACCATAAGATAATGACAGTGGTGACGGGCCAATGAGGGAGTTGACATTCAACGTGAAGTCCTCTTATTTTTATTATAAATTTTTTTGGTTTTCAAGTTTTTTTGTTTTTTTTTTCTAATAATGTATAAATGCTAAATATGTGACCTGACAGCATATATTGCGTGATATCTCTGCGCCCAAGTAGCAGTGCTTCGCCTGTGCTTTGCCTGTGCTTCACCCTAATATAGTCCCAAGTCAATATCTGCCTAGGAAATCGCCTAGTGTTAATCTGCATCGCTATTTGTACTCGTTGTGAATACGCAGGCCACAAGAAGTAATTAGGTGTTTTTTTGTTTGTTTTGTTTTTATCACTTTTACTCAGGACATGCTAGCTGGCAACAAAGGATTCCATTCATTAACCCTCTGAGGTCTGAGCTGTTTTCTGGCCCTGGAGGTGTTCTGACATGCTCTGACATTTGTGCTTATTTCTGTTACTTGTGACATTGTCATGGCTAAAGTCTTATTACACTGTATTTAGCACAAACTCTGCTACAATAATATATCAGCAGCATGTATGTAAAAGTTTGTAGTTTTGAGATAATGACATTTATGCGTGGTTTGTGAAAATACCAAAAAAAATTGTCACTGAAATAAGGCCATGAAACCCATACTGATTATTTCTTCACAAGACTTTTGAAAATTGTATCACGTAGCCTAGAATATTTGCTCCAAAACTATGTGAAAATCACCCTGACTGCTCATTCAGATAAGACAATATATTGATTTAAAATTTCTAAGACGTGTTTTGTGTGAGAAAGCCAAATGCGAAGAGGCGTGATCATCTCATGAATATGTAAGCCTTCAACACCTGAGAAAGACAAAGACACTCCCCTAACTGCCCTATTAGGAGCGATCAGGCCCTGTCATTCAGAGCAACCTTGCACAAAGAATGAGGAGATTTAAAAAAGAATGGCTTTTAGATTGTTTGGATTTATTTACAACACAACATAATCCAAAAATACACAACAAATGACAAAAGAGCACATTGAAAACAATGATCCAAAGACAGAGACCTTTGTGCCATTCCTAAAAACATTGTACATACCTTTCATTTCCAAGGTGTTTGATTTTCACTTTACCATGTTCATGTACAGAGACTCATGTGAATGTTGAAGTCAGCAGGACTCAGTTGCATCTGGTCCCTGAAAGAAAAGAAAAAAAGTGAACATACTGGTATCAAGAGAAATAGGCCTGCACGAGTTTGGGAATAAATTTTAGATTTTTCTGGTTAAAATTGCTTTTTAAAATTCACAGAATACACACACACACACACAAATGTTTCCAACAATATATAATATAATGAACACCATGTTTGTTGTGCCTTGTAGGCATAAGCTATGTGCAGTACTGCATAAAATAATTATAACAATAACCTATAGCTGTCACATTCACGGTCTGTCATCGTCCTGTCTGCACTACAGTTCCCAGAATCCTCCTTGTTTCCACACCTGAACTCACTCCCTTCATTACCCACCTGTTCATCATCATCATTATCTGCATCACCTGTCTTGTGTTCATCTGTGTGTGTATTTAAGTTCCTGGTTTTCACTCTTCACTTGTCGGTCAATGTTTATGTTTATGTTTGGGTTAAAGTCTATGCTCTGAGCACACGCTCCCTGTTTCTTGTATTTGCTATATTGGAGAATTAAAACCTTTGATTTATCATCTTCGTGTTCGCCTCCTACATCATCTACCCAGAACCTGACAGATTGACCGACCCAAAGAATATTATGGAGGTGACATTATTACAAACCATATTATGGTTTGATGCGTTTTTTTTTTTTATCAAAACGGGTGTTCGTTGGAGGACTTTGTTACTGTCTATCTTCATCTTTTCCAGGATGTGAGCTGGGAAGTGGATTATTTAAAGCAGCGTTTCTGGAGCGGGTTAGACGATCCACTCGCCCAGATTCTGCTGACTGAATACAGGCACCTACCCTTTATTGATTTCATGGATAAAGCTCTTTGGATCTGTGGTTCCACCCTTACTATTGAAAGTCCCGAGTCAGCCGATCCCGATCCAGCCGAGCCTGCACATCACGCCAGTCTAATCGAGCCTGCACTTCACGCCAGTCCAGCCGAGCCCGCACTTCACGCCAAATCTGCTGAGACCAAAGTAGTATGCGTCGTGCCCGCCGCCCCTGAGACTGTGAGTGTCATGCCCGCTGCGTCTGGGACAGCAAGCGTCATGCCTGCCAGGTCTGGGTCTCTTCACATCAGGCCTGCCACCAGATCGGTTTATCACAGACTGCTATCGAGCCTGGCAGATCCTCCGCTGATGTCAGTGCGATCTGCCAAGATGGCAGCTCCTCCAGAGTTTCGTCCAATCGTCGCCTGCCCGTCAGAGCCTGTCGCCTGTCGCCTGCCCGCCAAAGCCTGAGCCAGTGCCAGAGTTTGCAAAGCCCTCTTCACCGCTGGTCCCGTCCAGCACAGAACCCTCTTCACCGCTGGTCCCGTCCAGCACAGAGCCTTCACCGCTGGTCCTGTCCAGCACAGAGCCTTCTTCACCGCTGGTCCCGTCCAGCACAGAGCCTTCTTCACCGCTGGTCCCGTCCAGCACAGAGCCTTCTTCACCGCTGGTCCCATCCAGCACAGAGCCTTCTTCACCGCTGGTCCCATTCAGCACAGAGCCTTCACCGCTGGTCCCGTCCGGCACAGAGCCTTCACCGCTGGTCCCGCCCAGCACAAAGCCTTCACCGCTGGTCCTGCCCAGCACAAAGCCTTCACCGCTGGTCCTGCCCAGCACAAAGCCTTCACTGCTGGTCCTGCCCAGCACAAAGCCTTCACCACTGGTCCTGCCGCCCAGCACCGAGCCCTCATCGCTGCCCAGCACCGAGCCCTCTTCGCTGCCCAGCACCGAGCCCTCTTCACGGTCCCCATCAGCCCAATCAGAGACTGTTTTTAGCCATCCTTCTCCTGTACCCGGGACTTTCCCCAAGTATTTTTTTGGGGGGGGCCATATGCCTCCGTCCTGGCCACTCGAGGGACCACGGCCACCCGAAGGGTCCTCACCGTCGTGGTCGCCTGAGGGGACCGTACCGCCATGGCCACCCGAAGGGTCCGCACCGCCATGGCCACCCGAAGGGTCCGCACCGCCATGGCCACCCGAAGGGTCCGCACCGCCAGGGCCTTATCCTCAACCTGCACCGCCTTGGTCCTGTCTTCAACCTGCACCGCCTTGGTCCTGTCTTCAACCTGCACCGCCTTGGTCCTGTCTTCAACCTGCACCGCCTTGGTTCTATCTTCTGTCTGCACCGTCGTGATCACCTCCTCCTCTGTCTGTCCTGCCACCATCCTGGAGTCCGTCCTTCTGAACCTGTTCCTCCTTCCCGTCACGGACTCCAGGATGCCCACCCCCCCTCCCGTATGCTGCCTTCTTCGGCGCGGGACGCGCCTTGCGGGAGGGGGGAGTAATGTCACATTCACGGTCTGTCATGGTCCTGTCTGCACTACAGTTCCCAGAATCCTCCTTGTTTCCACACCTGAACTCACTCCCTTCATTACCCACCTGTTCATCATCATCATTATCTGCATCACCTGTCTTGTGTTCATCTGTGTATTTAAGTTCCTGGTTTTCACTCTTCACTTGTCGGTCAATGTTTATGTTTATGTTTGGGTTAAAGTCTATGCTCTGAGCACACGCTCCCTGTTTCTTGTATTTGCTATATTGGAGAATTAAAACCTTTGATTTATCATCTTCGTGTTCGCCTCCTACATCATCTACCCAGAACCTGACAATAGCAGCCTATAAATCTTCCAAAAGATTTCAGTAACAATGCTAGAGAAAAATATATTGATTATCTTATGTTACTTCAAATGTTTCCATTCGTTATGATGATATGAAATGAGATAATAGTAAAAACATAAAGCCTAATGTTTGGTGCATTTTTCCTTTCAAACGCGATCGCGCTCCAAAATATGATACATTCAAACCCACAGCGCGCTCCAAAATATGATACATTAAAACGCAATCGCGCTCCAAAATATGATACATTCAAACGCGATCGCGCTCCAAAATATTAAACATTATGGTTATACATATCTATGTTTGAGCAGATATCCACAAACAGTATTTAACAGTGAACACGGGTCTAAATAGTATAATATTCACCATATATCTAGCAACAGTTCAACTGCAATGTGAAGTTTATGCAACAATACCATAAACTAATAAGTAAGAATTTCTTACCTTACATCTTTCTTGTCTTCAAATCGCGTTCTTCTTATCCAATGTAAGCTCAGACGTGTCTTCCAAACTCGACGAAAAGCAGAGACTTGTGAAGTTTTTTGGTGTTTTGTGTTTGAGGTAACGAGGGCGTTCGCGTCCCATGTGGACGATTTGCATGTGAATCACTTTTGCGCGAGTGGGCGTGGTCGAATTAAAAGTAATTAGCAAGCGTTTGAGATACTGGACATCCTGTTGGTTTTATACAAATTACTTAAACAGAGAATATTTGTTTTCAGTTTGAATCCGATCATTTAAAAGTACACACTTAAATGTGTATAAAGGTATATGGCTCATAAATGTGTGACAAGTATTCGCTGAGTTTTGTTTCAGTTTATAGACGTGCTCAAGAAAAAAAAGTTCACCCCGACGGAGAGGCAGAACGCACACCCTGTTTATTTTCTTTATTTTAAAAAAGGACAATGGTTTGATTTGATTGTAAGTGGACACATACACGTAAGTAGAAATATCACAGATTCTTTTTTTATATTTCTTTTTTCTGTATAACCATAAATGACGGAGTAATTTAAGTTTATTGTACTACAATGTGAAGAAAATCCAGCAAAACGCGGGGGCGCGTTTGCCGACCTCAGAGGGTTAAGCTAAGCTAAGCTCGTGCCGACCCTGTCAAACTAAAACAATGCATGCACTGAGACAAAAATGCATTTGCCCACCTATCTAAATGTAGGAAAGAAGGTGAATAAGCCCTATTTCAAAAAAAAACGGTGGAGTGTTCCTTTAAGGAACATAGTAAGGAACATTGTAAAGTACAGGCAAAATGATAAAGATATTATTATGCTCTTTTTGTGTGTTTTCGTCCTGCATGGCTAGATAACATCTCTCATTGGAGGAGCGTAGTAGACGGAACAGAGAGAAAATCAGTACATAGCCATAATTAAAAGAGGAATTTCTAAGACAGGAGAGACAAAGGTGGAAAAGGAGAGTTGAGAAAGGAAAAATAAAGCAAATCAAGGATTTGAGTACAAGAGAACAGAGGGAAAATGACCTGTTGCCATGTTAATGGAGGAAATGGAGCAGGACGGTCACAAAGTTCCCAAGGGAGTTCACACAAAGATAGTGGCAGATCGCATCGACAGTGGAGATTGGCTTGCTGTGATATATGACAAGAACTGGTGGTTGGCAAAAGTCATCACTATGGATACACATCACCAAGATCTTAATCTTACTGGGCCAAGCACTCAGTTTCATCCAAACGAGGAGCAAAGGATGTGTGCTTCATTCCAGTCCAAAAGATCTTGGTGAAAGTGACTAAGCCATCGTCTGAGAGACGTGCGAGCAGCACTAGAGATGTTTTTCACCTCTCACCTGAGGTGATGGAATATATAGAGAAGAAGCACATTCAGTTTCTAATGATTCAGTAGTCAACGGATACAGATAAAAGCAGCATGATATCAAAGTGTTTGATATTTCTGGTGTTATGCACAGTGTAAATATACACTGAATTGTATGATTTTTTTCATCCAGTTGTCTAAAAAGTTTAATATTAATTTGTTAGCATAGCAGACACACTGGATACAACATATATATATATATATATATATATATATATATATATATATATATATATATATATATATATATACATTTAATGTATTGATGGCTTCTTGTTGTCTATGCAAAATAAACTGGGAAATAAGAAAATATTTGTAATACCTAAAAAAAAATATATAATAATTCTGCTAAATTATTATAAACGAGACCCCAAATGGCATTGGCAGTTCATGGTACTGTATTTCCCAAATGGCAAACACTGTTGGCCTTGCAGTGTGCATCATGACAGTCCAGATTAGAAAGAAATTAAGTTGGCACCCTTTGGGAAAACAAAACACAGTGTCTGAATTAAACATGAACAGGCAGTATTAAAACAATGCAATTTGAATTAAATGAATACATTTATTTAATGTTTTCATGGATTTTTAGGCATATTTACAAGTTTTTTTTTTTTTGTAAGTTGTGTGTGATGTTTTCACCAGAATTCAGCCCTGTTCTATTCATGCATTCATTCATTCAGTTAATTTTCAGCAATGAATTTTGATAGGACTGAATAAATGCTTAATTGATGTGACATGATTTTAGCAAACAGTATGTTGATACATTTTTTTATTTAACTTCATAAATAATGTTTTATTTTAGATAGTGTAATGGTGTTCCATTTTCCTTCTCATTTCAGAAGACCACCACATGTCTCTGATTTCATCTGACCTTCTTCAGTAGGCATTGTTTATCTAGATTTCAGCTCTGCACACTCTCATACCTTATTTCATGAGGTATAAACTGTATTAAAAGAGTTTTATTTATTTATTTATTTATTTATTTAGTTTTATAAATAATTATATTTGCAAATATATATGCACATTTAATATGCAATATAAAAGGTGCAGATTAATAAGACACACCCAGTGTATGTATGGATTTCACTCATGGATGAATGAATTTTTGAATTAATTAAATGATTCTAGACAGTAAATATACACATTAATTAAATGCCATCTCACTGACCCAAATTCTGTCAATTTAATGATTTAAAATTTTGAATGTAAGTGTATATATTTGCATACATCTTCTGCAGCTTCAATATCTCTCCAAAAAGTGCACATGTTGCAGTTATTATCATGCAGCATCCAGTGCTAATAAAATAAACCCATGCCACACTCCAGAACGATCGGCCAATTCTGACATGGTATCAAAGGGAGAGCAGGAGAGGGGGATGGGGAAGATAAGAAAAGCAGGATGCTTGTCCTGCTCGTTCTTTGTTTTAAAGGAAAGCATTGTAGGCATGGGTGCAAATATTACAGCATTATGTATAAGTATTATAAGTAAGGTTAATATACATTAAGCTCAGTAAATAGTATAAGAACAGCATATTTTGAAAATGCTGTCTTTGCAAAGAGTATTAGAAGGTAGAAAGGCATAAAGCCACATCCAATGTTCAATGTTTGTAATACCCTGTCAACTAAGATTCCTACATTGGGATGGTTTTTGAAGGCAGCAAATATGTATCTTTCATGCCTAAAATGTAATTTATTCCTTAGTGCACTGTTCATTGGTTGGTTAAAAAGAATAAAAGTGGCTAATCTAATGGAGTGGGTGAAAGCAATACATTATTAGACACATGTCCAATTTTTCCACTAATGATTGTTGTTCTTTTGTTGTAGGCCTATTCATTAAATATTTGCTTGGTTATGTCTAAAGCTCAATTGACTTGGTTTTAGCTCATTAGTCACAATGTTAATGTGTCTTCAAGTTTCCTTAGGATGTGCCTTCATACAAAAACACTGTCTGGCTGGGCAGTGAGGCAGCTGACAGCCTTTATGTGTATCACTAATCTGACACACACAATTCAGGTCATGCTGCCTTTACTAGCGAGCTGAGCAGAAACACTTATGTCATATAAGTGAACACAACTAGAACCTGTAAGGGTGGATTTCCTGCAGACGTTCAAGCTGCAAGACTGCCGAATGACTAAAAAAATTTTATTAGAGAGATGGTAGAAAACTGTACATTTCTTGTCTATTCCACCCACTGCTACTTATACCAACGACGGAAATAAGCGCAGTTACAATAGCTTAATATGTAAGGGAGTGTTGCTATAGAGAGTGACAATATTGTATTGCAATTTGTAGCACTTCAAAGTCAATACCAAATCAAAACTATTTAGCACATTATTTGTAATTGAAAAGGTTTAATGACAAGATATGGTTATGGTTACACTTAAAATAGTTACAAAATAGATGTGCGAGATGATGATTACTTATACCATTAATCTTACCCAGCATGTAAAATGTTACGAGAGAGAGAGAGAGAGAGAGAGAGAGAGAGGGACCCAGAGAGCCAAAGAGACAGAGCAAGAGTTACAATCTTCTTTTATCCTTTCCCTGACCATGTGACTTTAACCCAAACGTGAGACGTTCAAACTGACCAATCAGATAATTCCAACTTTCCCCATTGTACTAAAGGTGTGACAATTCATAGACTCCCAAAGTACACACATCTTGGCCAACAGGCCTTGATCACTATCAGACCCAGCATGTAACCTCTCTGTGCCTTTGGGAACTCCAAATGGTCCTTGTGGTAGAAAACAGGAAAGCAAATGTCTTTGTTAGTTTCAAATATCTTGGATTATTTTCAATCCTACAATTCGTTCGGTACGATGGTGGAAAAGCAGCTATTTTCTGATTAAAGTCCATATACTGTTTAAAACTTTATTCTAAAAAAATAAAATAATATGTATCTATAATGATTATCAGGGTCCAAGCACCATTATGTAGCAACACATCATAAATAGGTACAACTGAAACCATCTTTACAAATATTATTTGTTTGTTTTGCAAAGTTACATTATTTAATATCCACTGATACTGTAAAGTTTAGTTTGATGAAACGGCATAAGAAAATCTAGTTCCAAAAGAACGGGAGAACGGGTGTGGAGACGAGCGGGGATAAGGAGGTCAGGTACATGAGAACTAACACCTGTCTAATTCCAGTGATTGGCGGACAGACAGGATATTAGCGCCCGCAGACCTGGGACAGGGAGAGAGAGACTGTTTGCTTCAGAGACTGTGACTGTTTTATGTTGGTGTGACTGTGTTTGGCAGAGAGCCCACAGGATTTGTTTTGTGTTTATTTTGAGTATAAAGTCTGGATTACTCGCCACCCCTGACTTCTTTGTCCTTCTTCATTTGAACTTGTTACACTTGTTACACTACCAGTCCCATCACTGGAACTTATTAGCATTACAGCCCTCATCTGTCATTCTCATTGATGATATTGTATCGCATTTGCTGATGGTGGCCATGTTTGTTGACTTTTCCAAAAGATATTTAAAGAACGTGTCAGCACGTGTGCCAAAGATGATGTAGCCTTTACTAATTTTCAACTTCTTGGATTGTATGGTTATGGAGTTATAGTAGTCACAGTAGCAGTCTTAACACCCTCCTGTATGCAGGATTTGACTAAACTAATGGCACTGTTCCACTGCATGGTGCAGTTCGGTACGGCTCGGCTTGGCTCTGCTCACTTTACTTTGGCTCGGTTTGCTTTTCCACTGCAGTTTAGGACCGCTTCAAAGTGTGAGGGATTATTGACTGATCGTTATAGTTCCAAATCCAAATGCCGCAAATCCAATGACGCTGGTAGTGACGATTCTCTCTGACCAATCAGTGATCTGCAGTGTTTACACATCACATTTTAGTATCAGAAAGGCTCGCTTGGAACCTCAACCGAGGTGGTACTAAAAAAAGTACTAGGTGGAAAACCCCCAAAAGTGAGCCGTACCATTGCAGTGGAAAAGCGCCATTAGTGTGTGTTCTCAGAACGTCCAGGCATTTATGGGCATCAGATTTCTTTAGGCTAATGGGATTGTTTGCTCAACATTTATATAGTCTGGTTCAGTGTTTGCTGTAGGCTAGTTCCTCTGAAATTCAACCACTTAAGATAAGTGAATAGTCTTGTTAGTCTAACATTATGAGCAACATTATGAATCAAACATACACCTTCAAAATCATTTTTGATGTTTTTCGTATGATGCAAGGAGTTAATAATAAAGCTTAAAGGCATAGCTAGCATGCGTTTTGAGTCAATAGCAGCAGCAGTAGCAGTGAATACACATGTTTAAAATAATGTTTGATGCTTTACAAGTTGCCTATGATGCAAGGAATGAATTATTTTAAGTCAATAATAATGAAATGTTTATAACATTTACTCAATACAAGAAACATTGCATGACTAGTACAGTCACGGTCATGTTTAGTTTCTCTGTTTTGTTCAGTTTCTAGTCCTAGGTTTCATTTAGTGTATTTGGCTGTGTTCGAGTCAATCCTGGTTTCTAATTAGTTATCACCTGTGCCCTGTTCTGTTGATGATCATCCTCCTGTGTATATAAGGTCAAGGTCTTATGTTAACATTATGTGGACTATTTAGAGTTCTCTGTTAATTAAAGTCTATTATTCTGCATCATGCTTCATCCTTTGGATTTAACTACACACAACTGCTGACAGGTATGTTGATTGATTAAGCTTAATTGGTGTAAGAATGTGCATGCAAATGCATTCATTGTTAATTAGTAGTCTCTTTCAGCTATAAAAGTTATCAGTTAGCACTTTGATCTGTGCAATTACATAAAAACATGAGGCAACTAGTCGAAGCCATACAGCCAGTGGGCGGTCTCATGTGAATAATAAGCTCTGATGATTGCACTGCAGGACCAAGTTAAGCTTAGATTAGCTTCTGAGGTGTTATTAAAACTACTGTAGGTCGAACAAATGTAAGTGCATATTTTATTACAGGTCATTATGATGGGATCCTGTTATTAAACTGGGGATATGCCTGCAGGCAATATTCAATGACTCACAACACAAACAACACAAACCTGTTACAATGCAGATCTAGTAGGGATGAAAATGACCTTTGTCCAACTGAAGCGTAGATTTCAACGGGTCAAAGACCCTGGGGGCATCAAAGTTTGATGGCTTGCTTAGGCAATTATTCCACACTGGTACAGTATGGTACAGATACAGTTTGCCATGGATAGCCACCAGCAGGAAATCTTGTATTCTTCTAGCGCCGTAAATCCGGTCGGTTGGTTGGCAAACGATCTACAGGTCTGAAAACAACGTGGCCAGTTCTTGATAAGACTTTGTGGCATTAAAGGTCTGTCTAGAAAAGACTAACATGACTCTTTCTAATATGAGACTAATTTGTCATAGCTTTCTAGAATTAGCACTTTATTAAGTTTTCTTTCACATCAACCATTCTTTCTGTGTCATCAACCAATCGCTTTGTTGCTGATCATGGGTTTCAGTCTTGATCTACATGCCATTGTTTTATCAACACAGGAATGTGCAATTGTCTCAAGTCAATCCAGCTATTCTCATCAAATTTGCATGCGTGTTCAATTAGCAAGATAGGAACTGGCAAATTTAGAAGACATTGCATAATTAATTTGATCTCGCAATTGTTCAGCAGGGTACAAAGAAGAGGACTACGGTTAGGCTCATCTGGGTTGTTGTGTTATGATATGATGCATCTACAATGCTGACCTACTTTGAAAAAAGTGCTGAAGAAATGTGAAGTGAATTTCTACTCCCTTTTGGAAGCCATTTCAATCATTGATGAAAGCTAGGGTTGGATTAGGTTATGTTATTTTGGGGATGTATTGTGTTATGTTATGAAGTTAATTTATTTTGAGTTTTTTTTCTAGTTCAAAAAAGATAATTTTCTGCTCACGATTCTTACTATTAAAAGCTTTCTCACACTTTCTTTTAATTGATTTTTTTGTTATTGTTGTTGTTGTTGTTGTTAAAGCACCTTGGTGAGCAGCCTCTTTGAAATGACCTTTTGCAAATTGGAAAAAATGCAAAAATGTTTCTTGTCAAAATCTATAGACCTTTCATGAATGGAAAGATGGCCAAAGAGAGAATTTTTAAATGTTCTTTATTACAATATGTCAAAAACAAATGTGGCCGTTTTGCACAGGAAAATTGTGGAGGGCTATCATGAACCCCATGAAATCTGGCAGACAGGGTCAAACTGGGAAAGGGGTCTTTAGATTTTGGACTGCATACCCTTCCACAGTATTCCATCAGCATATTTGTCTCCACAGCTGTCAGACTGCCACTTCACCAATGGCTGGGCGACTAAACAGATGCAAGCCGATCCCCTGAGATGCAAGGCTTCTTTTGCATTATGAAAGTCTGTTTGGCAAATGTCTCAGAGAAGTAATTCTGGAGTCAAGTAGTAAACTAATGAAGGGAAGACAACTATTATATGCTTTATCCAAAGATTCTGTGTCCCATGAGTAAAAAAACTCAACTATCGAATATTGTTTGTGCTCCAAAATGAAATGACTGTATGTCAAATTATATTATGAAAAAGTTATGAAAAAAAAAAAGACTGTGATAAACGCCTGTTTGATTTAATACTTATTGATTTTAGTTTATTTATGTATGTTTGTATGTTTGTATGAAAGGTTTGAAATCAACTTTTTCACTTAATATATATAGGCTATATATATATATATATATATATATATATATATATATTTTTTTTTTTTTTTTTTGTGACCGGCCATTCAGAACTTCTAGTCAAAACAAAAATAATCAGATTATTAAAATCCCAGTTTAAAATGAAAATATATTCATTTTAAAAATATATTCTGAGTCATTCATTCACTTTCAGTTTCACAAGTTTACGACAGTCATTGTTTGTGGGAACCATAATGAAAGTGTAGTGCCATAAATTAAATATTACCTGATGCAAAATTCTCTGTGACTTCTCTCATAAAACAATAACTGATTTTGTTGTAAACTCCATTGATATCCACTCACCAAAAAAAAAAAAACCATTCTCACTCCCAATGCATCCGACAATGATACTGAAAATCATGCCCTAAAAACATCATGCTGTCACTGTTTTGCATAGTGGCTCACATTAGTCTTCAATATGCTGCATATATTGGACCCATAGGAAGTGAAAACAGGTTGAAAAGAGTGACCTTGTCTCCTTGCCAGTGTACTGTAGTGTTATGCATGTCCTGATTTTGCCAAGTTAAACGCATTGCTGGGACAACCAGTTTTGTTGATCCTGGAACAACATTCCTGTCTTGAAATTTAGGAATAGGTTGCATTTGGTGAAATCATGTTCTGCGTAGTGTTTTTTTCTTTTTGCTAATGTTGGATGCTTCTCCTAAGGTAAGGGCTCTAATAAATGACATGCAAAGTAAATGTATTAATCATAACCCACCAAATTGGCAAGTGAGTATGTATGTAGTTAGTTAGTTAGCAAGTAGATTGAGTACTGCCGTTTTGTTACATTGTTCTGTTGTCTGAGTTCAGGGTGAAATAAAAGACAAAGAAACTGTCAAATGTAGCTGGAATGAAGGATGTATATTTACATATAATAAAGACACATTTATTGCATTAATAGAAGTATTGCATGTGGTGTTAGACTTGTTCAACATGAGGATTTCCCAGTATGATAAGCCTTAGTGAAAAGTCAAAATGTATTGCCAGCAAGCTTCTTCTGCTCAGATCATGACAAATCTAATGTGTGTGACTGCAGAGTAATATGGCTACTCTCACACAAAAGCAAACCTGCAGTCCGCTGCAAATCCCAACCAATCTGGTTTGACCCAGACAAAAAGCATGGGGTCAAAAAACGATCAAACTCCCTGCTTGTGAGTGTGTAAATCCTGTTTACTTGCTAATGGAGAATCAGTCCAACCATTCAAAAAGCTGTAACCAGGGGCATGAGCAAAACAAATATAAATACAATCCTCAGAAAGATCAACTGCGAGTTCACTGTCAGTTTTAAACGGTTATTGATCAGAGATGTATTTTTGTCTAAGGAGAACCATTTGTGATTCGTGATTGTTAATGACTAGGAAATATTTTCAAATTGTCCAGTTTTTCTGTAGGTAAAACTAATAGAAAAATATGTACTGTATGCTTACTGGCTTACACTATTAAAATATCGTGGTCTTATCTTGTTTCTTTTCTTTTTTCTGCACTAATTGAATTCAAAATAAACAATATATTCAGCAGCATCAGATACAGCCAGATTCAACTACAACTACTGAAATCCAAACCATTAAAGAAGGATTTCTCAAGGAGGATTAACGTATTGATCAGAGCGAGTCTGAGACTCAGAAAGGAATACTTATCACACCAGAAAATATCTTCTTGAAGAAATCCTTTCGAATAAGTTCCACCAGACTTTAGTAGCATCGGGAACACAAGACCCTGAGGTTTCTAAAGGCCATAGTTTCTAAACATATGACTTCATATGATGTATCAGTTTTTATGCAGTGAACTGGAAACTATGTTCTTCTGGTCCTTCCCACAGATATGACCCACAGACCTGGTCTCTCAGTGTGAGCATGGAAGCGTTTCTGTGTGTGTGGGATATAAACTTCTCTGGCTTGCTAATATTGAGATAAGCCTTTAGAAGTGATGCCAGTTGGAACCTAAACTGCAAACACCATCTGCTTATGGACTCATTCAGGAGAAGCAAATCATACAGCATGAGATGACAAAGACAGTGATGTGTGAGAGAGAGCGAAAGAAATCTCACCAAATGACAGCGAGTGGGTGTCGTGCTTTGAAACTCTTTTGACGATGTTAGTGTCTGCCCACGGTCTCCGTGTGATTGTTCTTCACAACTCTTTGACATATTCTCTCTTGTTTCAGGGGGAAAAAATGACAAAAAGAACAAGATACTGTAGAGATTGGATGTGCAAAAGACTAATCTTGGGCTAAAGCAGTTTTGTGTCACGGGTATTTACAGTGATTGTGAGGCAATAGAACATACAGTTTTGCATCAAATACATTACATTAAAAACATTATTTTGAACTACAATATAATAAATATTTGAATCACATTGGAACAGCATTTATGGAAACTACCAATTAAATCAAGCAAATATTTTGTTCTGAATTAGAGGTGAAGCAGGTGTTGCAGCCACAGCTGATTTAGAGTGTTGAGAAAGAAACATTATTAACATCATAAACATTACATTTGTCACAATGGCGGCAGCAATCAAACATGCTTGATGCAGGCGATATAAATAAACAATCTTTGAGAAACAAAGAGAACACTCAGAAGCCTGTTGCATGAAGCTAGTTGAACAAACTCTGAAAGTGGATGTGTAAAATATTAGCATTTTAGATAATAAAAACTGGAAGTACAATCTTTGCATGGACAATTTCCCTGGGCATCTGCGAGGGTCCTGGAAGTGGGGATAAAGGTATCTGAATGCACCAATTTATCCCTTAAATTTGGATTATACAGATAGAGACAGAACGGTGGATCAATCAACAAACCTGACAATTCACAGTCAATTTGTATGACATGCCAGTAATTGTTGATCACCTTTTTAATTTCTGAACTCAAATGACTGAATGTAGATTTAAAAACACAAGAAAAATTCTTATTTTTATAGATAAAATAGGTGTTACCTGACAAAGAACGAACTTATTCTAGTGCAGTGTCTACCTACTTGTTTGAATATCCCCATGATCTAAAGTCACTGTATAAAGTCTGGGCTTTAACTTCAAAATCGTCCTTACAGGAGCAGATATGATAGAGTCTCATGAACTGACTGTAAGGTAAGCCACATTTCAAATACATAGGATGAGCACTCTTGGCATGTTAAAGACCACTTTTAGCTGGGGTTTTTTTTTTTATATAAAAAGAAGAGACAAGTTGACCATTAATGACAGAAATGCTCGTATCCATTAATTTATACCCTAACCCTGTGATAAATCACAGAACAGTGTTGACAATACATATACACATACACAAGCAAATAGTCAGACCATTAATGCCTGCCACTATCCAGGAGGATTGGTTAAATCTTTATGGACTTTAGGCAAAATGTAAAACGCAAGCTTAGTAAGAGAACAATTGAAAAGATATTGTAATTCTTTATCAGAAAGCAAATGAGTTCCCAAGTGTGCTGTCTTAAGAAAATTTTCAATTTCACTTCAGAATTGTGTGGTGGGATCTGATGTGAGGACTTCATAATAGGTAGTATTTTGTAGCTGTCAAAGAGCCTCCGAATTATAGAACACTTTCGGCAAAATTCCTAAACCACCACCTTTATCTGCAGGTTTAACCACTATGTCCTTATTTATACACAATTTATAAAGAGCTTCTTTTTCAGATGTTGACAGATTGAACTTTTTCTTTGCAGGAGAATCATCAATTAACTAAAGTATTAATCAACATGAAGGAGACTAATGCTGCGTTCACACCAAACGCGAATTGATTTCAAACGAGCGTCTGCCGCGAGTGATTTCAATGTTAAGTCAATGTAAAGAGACGTCTGGATGTCCTGCGGTGCAAATGAGCCGTTTAGTGCGGCGGATGCGAATTCGCCTCATTTTATTTGGTGCTTTTTGTGCATTCACGGGTTTGACGAATTAAAATTCACAAATTCACAAATTCAAATTCATGAAATTGACGAATTCAAATTCGCGAATTCACGTCTGACGCCCTAATTGAAAAATCTGAACTTTGGCGTTACATACGTAACTGAGATGTTCCCTTTCATTCAATCACTACAAGTTACGTCAATGAATGACGAAATGGGGGTCCCAATTCAATCACGCCACAGCGGCTGTCTTCCAGTGCCCTGTGCAAGTCTGAGCTCACTGTCTTCATTTCGGAGGGCACCCTCAGCGGCTAGCGGACTGAGCCGGTGGCTGTGTGGAGGCAGCAGCTGGCCGCGGGGCAGAATGTGTTTTATTGCCTCAGCCTGCTTCTGGGCGGCGAGAACTGTTGTGCAAAGTCCTCGACCGTACCACCGAAGATGGGGGAGTTGAGGAAATGGGTTCGCTCAGCCTCCTGCATATCGGCCAGGTTAAACCATAGGTGCCTTTCCTGGACAACACAAGTGGACATCACCTGACCCAGGGAGCGTGTGGTCACCTTCGTCGCCCGTAAAGCGAGGTCGGTGGCGGCACGCAGCTCTTCCATGAGCCCTGGATCAGCCATACCCTCGTGCATGTCTCTGAGCACCCTGGCCTGGTAGACCTGAAGGATGGCCATCGCATGCAGTGAGGAGGCAGCCTGCCCCGTAGCTCTATAGGTCTTCGCCACCAGAGTGGACGAAAACCCACAGGCTTTGGAGGGGTGCTTAGGATCCCCACGCCAGGAAGAAGTGCTCTGGGGACACAGCTGCATCGCCACAGAGTGCTCCACCGGGGGGACCCCATTGTACCTTTTAGCCGCGACCCCATCGAGGGTAGAGAAGGCGGAAGAGTCCCGATTGCGGGAAGTCAAAGGAGACTTCCAGGACCGCATGACCTCTTCATGCACCTCCAGGAAGAAAGGTATTGGGGCCTCCAAAAACCAATCATCCAACCTATCTGGGGGGAGCACTATCCAAAGTCTTCATTAATTAGGTCAAATTGACCTCAATGACAAAATTAATGAATGCCTATGCAATTTTGACTCACTATGGTATGTAAGTATTTTATGTATGTTTGTAATAATATTTAATTACTTGACAGTCTATGGATTACTCAAGATTTTGTCTTTATGATTAATTTAATTTTGTGTTGAAAAAAAAAGACAATTCTGTATTTGCAAAATTTGCAATTTGATTATTTTAAATGATTAGTTGATATCTTAATATTTGAGGTATAGTTATTGTCATCTCTAACAATTTTATTTATTTACATGGGAAGTGAACAAATAAACATTCCAGAAACAAAATTCGTAAATCATTTCTGAAAAGAAAATTTTAAACGGGATTTGAAAATAGAAAAAGGGTAAAAAAAAAATTAAATCCTCCAGATTTTTATAAAGCCCTTAAGCTAGTGTGTCTAATACATGAATCATGCATGTTTATTTTGATTAATTGAGCAATCCTGGGATTTATAGACTTTCGAACAGAAAACAATTTAAACCAAGACTTGTTTAAGCCTGCTTATTAAAATTTTTGCTGACCAAATGTAGCTTTCTAAATACTTTGTTTTGTTAAGGCAATATTGGTATAAAGTGCTACAGTTTCCTTTTTTGTGTCAACATTTTTTCGACTGATTAAGAATCTGTGTCCCAGTGCACTGAGAAAACATTAAGTTAGATATTTTCCGAGCTCTTGGCTGGAGTTGAGCTGGAGTGATCTATGGGGCCTGTCTGTGTCTGTGACATCGTGTCCACAGCTGTAATTTTCTAGGTTCTCTGGGGACACATTACACAGATATAATTACCAGTTTGAAGACGCGCACTACTGTTTGTACCTATGCTAAGCATTCATCATGCTGCCGTTTGCCCGTGGACTCTGTTGACTTCCTGCGGCTGCAGGAAGCATGCAGTGTTAGTAATGGGATTGAGCTGGTTGACAGAGGTTCGGTTCATAATTCCTCGCCCCACTGCATCCAGTCTCATGTTTTGTGAACCTTGCCTCTATTATTTAGCTCAAGGGTGGATGCCACACTTTAGCATTTTATCGTTTTGCTGCTGATGATTATATACTGATGTTTGGCAGACCATCCATTTCAATAACGGGTAATTCCCAACAATGCGTCATGTTATGGAGTAGGCCTACCTTTTGAATTATCTAACTTTCAACAAACTGATTATGTTTGAAACTGAAGCATTTCTATAAACATTATTCAAGCTCAGGCACTTTACTGGAGTTATTTACACAATGGTAAGAAAATGAAAAGGATGCCAAGCATGGCAATACATTGAGGATTTTTTTTTTTTTTTTTTTTTTTTTTTTTTTTACAGATTTGAAGGAAGGCTGTAATATTTTGTTCTCACCCGAAATTATGTAACCTCCTGGACGATGATTATGGCAATTAAGAACCTGGCTATTGTTAGTTTGTAATATTGCAAAAGTAGCTATGTTTACATGCAACCAAATAAACAGTTAGTAATTGGATTGATGGCAAGATGTCTGTTTGAAACAGTACAATTAGAGAAAGAGGGGAAAAATGTTTCGGTTACGTATGTAACCGTTGTTCCCTGAAGGAGGGAATGGAGACGTCACATCAGTGACTGACGAATGGGAATCTCGCTAGAGAGGCCAATCTACTTAGAGTGTAACTTAAACGAGCCAATGCACATTGGCATGTGATAATTGCATCAGCTGCGCTGCATTACGGCGCGCACATATGAGCAGCAGGTGCATCGGCTCTTCAGGTTTTTGCTGAGGAGCCGAACCGGTGACCTGGCTGCCCCAGCGGGCGTGACGTCTCCGTTCCCTCCTTCAGGGAATGAGGGTTACATACGTAACCAAGACGTTCTCTTTCAGTCGGTCTCTCTCAATGTCACGTCGGCGACCGACGAATAGGAATCCCCTACCAAAGCGCCACAGCTACTGACCCCATCCAGCACCCTTTGTAAACCTGCTCCCTCTTACCTGATGGGACAGGGCTTACAAGAGAAGTCAATCGCTGCTGTTCCATCTCAGTGAGACTATTGGATAACACTGGGGAGCATGTCCATTCCATTGGAAATGGAACGCTACAGAAGCCACATCCTTCCTGGAAGGAGTCATGTGGAGATAACATATGGACTAACCTCGTGGGCTTGTTTGCACATGGAATACTGGGGTGACACCAATCTCCTAAGAGATGGGTTCTCCCAAGGGAAAGACACGGGCTTCCGTTTAGGAGCAACCATGGAAGAAGCAACATATGGGATCCCCGCAGGGTCGCATATATGGCACCCAGCCTAGCCCCGGTTCTCAAGGATTAAGCAGGGATATAGGCCTGGCACCAGACGCTCCGTCACGTCCGGCTGCCGAGGGTGACGGAGGACTCAACAGGTTTTTGACTCTAGAGACATGAGCGCAACTGTAGGCACAGCAAACCGATAAGAGACCGGCCTCTCTGTGCTTCTTCCCGTTTGAGGTGAGAACAAGGGAGGAAACTGGCTCTACACGTAGGCTATAGACCTTGCGAACGTGTTGGGTTTCGCCCAGCCCTACAATATCTGTAAGCGAGGCGCCACGTGCCAGTGCCCCGGAGGATGCAACACTTCTTGTTGAGTGAGTTCGCAAACCTGAGCGGGCAAGGCACGCCTTGTGCTTTGTAAGCATAGGCATCCACTGTCCAATGGGCCATCCTCTGCTTGGAGAAAGCCTTTCCGTTCTGCTGGCCTCCGTAACAGACAAAGAGCTGGTCTGAGGTCCTGAAGCTTTGAGTTCTGTCTATGTATCGAGAGCGTGAACGGGATAGAGCAAAGCTAGGGCTGGGTCTGCCTCCTCCAGGGGCAGCGCTTGCAGATTTACCACCTGGTCCCTGAAGGGAGTGGTTGGAATCTTGGGCACATAGCCAAGCCAGGGTCTCAGTACCACATGGGCTCACCCGGCCCGAACTCTAGGCACAATTTGTCGACCAAAAATGTCTGCAGGTCCTTTACCCTCTAGATGGAGGCCAATGCAACCAGCAACAAAGTCTGCATAGACACAATATTTAAGTCTGCTGAATGCAAAGGCTCGAAGGGAGCATTCTGAAGTGCTCGAAGCACCAGAGTAAGGTCCCAAGAGGGTATGAAGGGAGGTTGAGGAAGAGTAAATAGTTTCACCCCCCTAAGGATCCTGACGACCAGGTCATGCTTCACAACCGACTTACCTCCTATGGGGTTGTGATATGCAGATATTGCGGCAGCATAAACTTTGAGGGTGGAGGGAGACAGTCTTCACTGCAACCCGTGCTGCAGGAAGGAAAAACACGACACTGATCGAACATCTTTGGGGGTCCTCTCGGTGAGAGGAACACCACTCGATGAGCAGGTTCCACTTCAAAGCGTAAGCGTGTCTCGTAGACGGTGCTCGTGCCGAAGTGATTGTGTTAACCCTCTGGGCCCTAAGGGTATTTTGGGACCCTGAAGAAGTTTTGACATGCCCTGACATTTTTTTTATTTCTTTTTTCAGTTGCTTAAAAACATATTAATGGCTAAAGTCTGATTACACAGCATTCAGCACAAACAGGGCTACAGTAATATGTGAACAACATGTATATAAAAGTTTGTAGTTTTGAGAAAATAACGTTTATGGCGTGTGTAAAAAAAAAAAAAACTAAAAATGTAAGTCACTCTGTGCCGATTTCACTCGGTCAGGGAGTAAAACAACTGGCAGTGGCTGGTTTCTGGAGAGGCATACAGGTCTACCTGTGCAGCTCCAAAACAACACCAGATCAGCTGGACCACCTGGGGGTGGAGTCGCCATACTCCCAGGAGGGCAGCAAGTGAGAGCTCGTCAGCCACATGATTGAGCAGCCCGGGGACATGAATGGCCCGAAGTGACCTCAGATGCTTCTGACTCCAGAGGAGTGGATGGCGGGCGAGCTGTGACATGCGATGGGAGCATAGACCACCTTGTCGGTTGATGTACACCACGGTTGCAGTGTTGTACATACGGACAAGCACATCTTTGCCCCAGTAGCCTTTTAAGATGGCTTAGAGCAAGATGCACTGCAAGCAACTCGATGTGCCAATGCAGGTAGGGAACTGTCCAACCCCCAGCAACTGCATGCATGTTGTACGTGGCCCCCCAGCCGGTGGCAGAGGACTCCAGCATGCCTGGACACTTGTTCCAGGGGTACTCCTGCCCGAAGAAACGAAGGGTCTGACCACGGGGTTGCTCTTTTCCCAGTTGACCCGAAGCCCCAACTGGCTGAGTTGACTGAGCACCAGGTCCCTGTGTTCCCACAACTGGTCCCGAGACTGTGCAAATGTCCGCCAGTTGTCGAGATAGTTGAGAATTTGAACGCTATGTTCCTTCATGGAAACAAGGGCCGCCTCCGCAACTTCTGTGAAGACGCAGGGAGACAGGGACAGCCCGAAGGGTAGGACTTTATACTGATATGCTCGAACCTTGAACGCAAAGCACAGCAATGGCCTGTGTCGAGGAAGAATTGAGACATGAAAGTATGCATCCTTCAGGTCGATCACTGCAAACCAATCTCGGCTGAAGGCGCGCACACACACACACACACACAGGAGAGGACTCGATCACCGTGTATAGCACCGTCAGATCAACACCAATGAAGAGAAAGCTTCTTCCTTGAGAACTGTCTCTTTAAAAGAACACTGCTTGCAGATTAGAGACAGGAACAAACGAACTGCTCGGCTCCTGAAGATGCGATGCACCTGCTGCTCATCGCATGCCACGATGCAGCGCAGCTGATGCAATCGTCGCATCTCAATGTGCATTGGCTCGTTTTAGTTACACTCGAAATAGATTGGCCTCTCTAGTGAGATTCCTATTCGTCGTCACCAACGAAACGTCGATAGTGACCGATTGAAAGGCAACTTGATAAAATTCTCATTACCGAAATTTCTCATTGTAGAGGATGAGAACATCCGTCATGGACACTTCATTTATCCACTATTTTTTTCATTATTATTACACATGAATATTTTTTCTGTCATTTGAAAACATCTAGTAGAACATATATATATATATATATATATTTATAATATTTTCTTTTTATTCTGTATAAATTACAAGATAACATACATTCAGACATAGCCGGACGCATTGCAGAAATGTGAATTTCAGCAGTAATAAATAAATAAATAAATAATGCATTCATTGTGCAATGTAAAGAACACTATTGTCTTTATTATAATGTTGTTGTTTTTTATAATACTAAATTAAATTTTTTTATATTTAAAATCATTGGTGCTTTAGTGTTTTAATGGTTTTGTGAGAATGACCCAATTAATAGCTGAAATAGAATGAAATATATAGCCTTAAATTCCTGTAAAGTGAACTTCCTGTAAAATTCCCATACAGAAGTTTTACCTTTTGCATCAAAGTATCAATACTTCCTGTTCATTTTCTTGCCATGAAAAAGAGCTTCAAATCTGCCTTGTGAAGTGTCATGGAAAAATATTTACAAAGTTTAAAGCTGGCCATGGTTGATGGTAATTGGTTGGAGTTAGCATTGCCTGGGAAGGACCTCAAAGTTCCAGCAGCTAAAGAGGATGTGACACCAGCAAATAGTTCCCTCTTTTCGCTTTTCCTGGAGGCATGGCCATCAGGTGTCCACCTCCATAAACACTGATGCTTAAACCACTGCTTCCTAGAAGAAAACTCTGCTTCAATCCTTTTTACATCAAGTTGAGACAACAGCCCCATTTATTTTCTTACCACTCTCTTTCTCTTTATTTTTGTGTGCCTACCTCACTTTCTGTCCCACATGTTTGGTAGCAAGTAGTCTAAAAACTAGAGGTGTGACGAGATCTCAAGCTACAAGATCTTGTGATATGAAAACGTGACAATATTACTCGTCGAGGTGAAACGTTGCCTCACGGCATCAGCATGACGGAGTTGAGTTTGTGGCAAAACCTTTTACAGTGCTTTGCATCATATTGTTCTCTTCACTGATCTATATAATAACTGGATAGCTCATGACATTCTAAACTGCCAGCAGGCAGTGAAGCCACCGGAAGTGTTTGAGCGACCATCTTACGATTCCCTACCAGCAGAGGGCTCCAACGGCCATTATACAGAGATTGGTAGCTCCGACGGCACTTTTAAGATGACCCACTGTGCAGCAGAGCCATAGAGAGAAAGAGTTGCGACACTCCCATAGACCTCCGTTGTAAAAAATGGCGGCGCTTTTAACCGCCTACTTCCGGGATTTGAAGATCGAATTAGTTCCAAACACTGTCATTTGGGCGTTGGACACCATTCACTTACATTGCAGCGCGTCGAGTTGTTCCAGAGGTAAGTTGCTGAAATATCGACCTCTTTTGAATTGTCAACTGTCTATATTGTATCAGAGGCCCTTTGCGATGCTTATACTGGTCTTCATTTGTACATGTACAGCGTAATTATTTATATTTTATGTTGGTTGTTTCAACCAATTTTCAAGCACTGCCTGCTAGCTAGCGCGACTTCGTCAGCTGTGACAGTAAGAGGTAATGAATCGCTACCACCTTTATAGCAACTTTTATTTAATTTAATTGTTTGGGATATACTAACTTTTCATTATGTTTTGTTGTCTTGAGTGAAGCGGCTTGTGAGAACAATGCTGGACCTCTAGGATTGTTATGGCCATCACCAGTCCTGTCTGTTTCATGGATCACCTGCCCCTGGTTTTTGTTTTTCTTGTTCACACACACTCACACAAGCACACATTTTTGTTGTCTGCCATTGTTTAATAAAAAATATTTTATTTGAAAACCTTCATTTGTCTTCAAGTGTTTTGTTAGTTAATTGCTTAAGTTACAGCTACCCTTACTCTTAGCCTACTCTGTACACTAACCCCGAGCCATAGAGAAAAATCTTCACTCTGCACTTGCCTATATACCCAAACATAAATTCGTTTTTAATCTGTTATAGTTTTGATAATATGTGTATGGCTTAATCTTAAAATTATATTCTTAGTCTTAACATGATCATGTTTCACGTTGTGGTCCCGGGGGATGGCCACTTTCATCAGAAGAAGTGAGCTAGCTTCTAAGCGAACTCTGAACGGACCGCCACGGCAGACCTCTTTGCGTGATCACGAAGGTAGGCTAATGGCTGAATCGGAATGTATAAGCAAAATCACGAGAATCAATAGCCTAATACAGCCCAGTTGTGCTAAAATAAATATCATGAGACGTCCATCATCAGATGAATGATATGGAAAAGTTAAGTTAGAGCCGCTAAAGCCAGTGCTACTACCCATGCGAACATGAACACTAAGCTTTTCCCTCCAAAAATATAGGCTTAAACTTATCTCCAAATGCAAAACTGACATTAACAAAATGCAATAATGCTATAACAGCTGAAAAAGTACTTGGGTGTGTGTTTTATTTTATATTTACCGTTCAATAATGCAATCGCTGCTGTCTGTCCCATAGAAGAACATGACAGCCAGCGTATGTTTTGGAACTATTGGGGCTTACATGAACCACGTGACAGCCATAGCGGCGACATCAAAGAGTGTCGCAACTCTTTCTCTCTATGGCTCTGCTGTGCAGCATACAAGTGTAAAACGACGTTCACAAAAGGATGTAGAAAATCTGCCCACAGGTTGTAATTCAAGCCCTGTAAGTAGTAATTTATATGCACAATAGTCGCTATTCCCGTGTTGTTTTCTCCGAGGTAAGAGTAATGCTTCTTTAAAAAAAAAAAAATAAAAAAAAAAACATAAAACAGTCACCAGTAGCCTATAAGAAACCTCAGAGCAGCAAAAATCACAATTAAAGGGTTAGTTCACCCAAAAATGAAAATTCTGTCAGTAATTACTCACCCTCATGTTGTTCCAACCCCATAAGACCTTCGTTCCTATTCGGAACACAAATTAAGATTTATTGATTAAATCTGAGAGCTGTCTCACTCCTCCATAGGCTTCTAAGACATTATAACTTGCTGGCCCAGAAAATGCATTAAAGACATCGTTAATATAGTCCAAGTGACTACAGTGGCTCAATCTTAAGTTTATAAAGCAACGAGAATACTTTTTGTGCGCAAAAAACAACAAAAATATCTACTTTATTCCACAATTCATTTCCTTCTCTCTGAGCCTCGAGTTTTTTCACGTAGTGTTTTAGCGCAGCGCGTCTGTGTTGTACGTCACCACGTAGGCTCACTATTGGCCGACGCTGGTCATGTGTGTCATACGTGTGACGTACAACACAGAAGCGCTGCGCTATTACACTACGTGAAAAAACTAAATAACTAGCTAGAGGTGGGTGAACAGGTTGCTGGTTTTGCCCCCTTTTACGCTCACTGTTGATCAGCAAGTCCTGCAGACTGGGGTGTCTAACGAGTCATTTTCTCGAAATCCAAAAATCTCCCGTACTGGCAAGCTTACTTTTTTGGAGTGTGGGTAGAGACTCTCCTCTATCTTATCGGACGACATGATTTTGCACGGCAGTATATAGTCTTCTGCTTTATGAGAGATGGCAGCATTAAGGTGCAATACTGCCACCTACTGTATATTGGGATGCCAACCAGGTATACTGGCGCTGGATTATTTCTGTGTCATATTATTATATGTTTACTATTCATTTGAAATATTAAGTTTATCGCTAATATGGGTATATTGTCACACCCTAAATAACACGACATCGATATTTCATGTTTTAAACATCATGGTTAACGTCAATACAGGTATATTGCGGCACCCCTGATTCACACGTAACCAGCCTACATTATATATTTTTACATCAGAGTACATCAAGTCCCTCAGTACAGACAGTACACTTTATTTTTAAAACATTTTACCTTTTCCCCTTACATTCTCTATCAAAGTTTCCATCCACTTCATTTTAAGAGGTCTTACAGGAGCCTTCATTCTTACATTAACAAATTAGAGTATTAATCATGGCTCATATTCCAGCTCTGCTCGGAACTGGCACAGGAAGCAACAGAAGTGCCAATTCGGCCACATATTACTGGAGCTAAATGATTGGTCAGTGGAGACAGACGAAGATGAATGTCTTCCTTAGTCAAGATTGAAAGTAAGAGATTGTATTCCATATCAATAAAATAGTGCTAATCTGACCTGGATGCAAGCCGGATGATTTCATTTGACAAGCAAAGGACACAAAAATGGAAGAATGATGCTGAAATCCTTTTGTATGTTAAGTATGTGACTTCTGTAAACTACATTCATTAAACAGGACTGGATGTACAACTTTCACTTACTTTCCATGAAGATATAGTGGGCAGACAGTGAAAACTAAGAGACAATTTAGAAAATTTAAATGAGATGACTGAGAAGTCTAAGGTCTAGGACCCTTTAGTATCCCATAAATGAGATTGTTTATTATCTAATAAGGTTTAAGAGCACTCAGTAACTGAGTACGAAGAGGCACAATGCTCATTAAATCTTGGAAACCTTTTCGCTTTAACTAGGAGTGCAAAAATCAGTCCACTTCTCGGAAGTACAGGCCACATCCACTTTCCATACATGAAAATCTATTTATGTAAAAAGCAACTAAGGATGCTATAAGCTGGTTGGCATGCTGGTAATAGATGTACTTGCATAGCTCAATTGATTTTTGAAAGCACTGAAAGAAACAGAAAGCATTTGCTTGTTCTCACATTGGGCTTCAGCAACACAAGCCGAAAATGGAAAGAGGTCATCTGGAGCTTGTTCCAGCAAGCCTTTAAGATGTTCTCACCTTGTTTAACTCATATATGTCTCTTGGCAGTGTCTAAAAGTGTTTACCTCGCTGGAAATTCTGTGTTATTGAAGAGGACGGCAGTTTTCTTATCATCCTTAATCAGACTAAAATGACGTGCACACTGTGCAACTGACACGCCAGAACATGTTTCAGGTGTGTGAGTAACGGTCTCATCTAGTTCAAGTTCAAGTTCACTTTATTTATATAGCACATTTACAACAGCCACTAGGCTGACCAAAGTGCTTTACAGAACAACCAGATAAATAAGAAAATAATACCAGCATAACAACACATAAAACACAAATAAAAGCAGCAAAGCTAAGAGCAACCTAAAAACTGGAGTAGCAAAACAGTATCAGACTCAAATATAAAATAGTAAAACAGAAGTGGCAAAGCAATATAAGACTCAAATATAGAATGGAAAACCATGAGTGGCAAAACAGTATCAGAATCAAATATAAAATAGTAAAACCAACCTAAGAATAGAGATCAATATGCAAAAGAAAACAGGAAGGTTTGTAACAGAGACTTGAAGACAGACAGGGTAGGGGCCGTTCTAATCTCAAGGGGCAGGGTGTTCCAGAGTTGAGGCCCTGCCACCGCAAATGCACGCTCCCCTCTACGCTTGAGTCTAATGCGAGGGACTACTAGCAGAGCCTGGTCGTAGGATATTAGGCTTCTGGACGGAGTCTAAGGATGAACAAGTTCAGAAAGATAGGCAGGAGCTAAGTTTCGTAGAGATTTAAAAACAAAGAGTCGAATTTTAAAATCTATTCTCTGTCAAATTGGCAGCCAGTGTAGAGATTTGAGAATCGGAGAGATGTGGTCATATTTGCAACACTTATGAATAAGTTTGGCCGCAGCATTTTGGAATAACTGAAGACGAGCAATTTGAGAACTTGATATACCGCAATTTAAGGAATTGCAGTAATCTAGCCGAGACGTTATAAATGCATGAACAGCCATTTCCAGAGTTTTCGGAGTGAGAAAAGCCTTTGATTTTAGACAGTAGACGAAGTTGGTAGAAACTGGAACTGATTGCGGATGAAATGTGTTTGTCAAATTTTAAAGGCTGGTCAACAAGAACACTTAAGTTTCGCACTCCTGGGGATTTAAAAGCCTATAGACTCTCTAAATCAGGGCTTATAGACTGAGAATTTTAATTTGGGCCGAAAACAATGATCACAGTCTTGTCTTCATTTAGAAAGAGGCCATGTTTTAACCTAGTCTAAGCATAGCAGAAGAGAATTTATCGCTACAGTGTTGTTTCTCTTGATTGCAATATCAATTTGGGTGTCGTCCGTGTAAAAATGAAATGATACACCATGTTTCTTTAGAATAGTGCCCAGAGGTAGCATGTAGAGAGAAAAAAGAGAAGGAGCCAAAATAGAGCCCTGTGGAAGACCACAGGTCAGAGGTGCCATAGAGCTGGAGAAATTACCCATCTTTACTAAAAACTTTTTTTCAGACAGGTATGACTGAAACCATGTCAGAACAGAAGCTTTTAGACCCACCCAAGACTCTAGTCTAGATAAAAGAGTAGGGTGGTCAATGGTATCAAAAGCTGCTGAAAGATCTAAGAGAACAAGAACCGTAGTATCTCCGGAATCAGTGGAAAGATACATATCATTTAACACTCTCAGGAGGGTGGACTCAGTGCTGTGAGCAGTCCTAAAACCAGATTGAAAAACCTCATAGATACAATTATTTGACAAAAAGTGTTGGAGTTGATCCAGCACAATTTTCTCCAATAGCTTAGAAATGAAAGGTAAGACAAAGATAAGCCGAAAAAAATTTAAAACAGAAGGATCTAGTGAAGGCTTCTTGAGCAGAGGAGTGACCGCAGCCACTTTAAGATTGGCAGGGACAGAGCCCGTTTTGAGACACTTGTTGATAAGAGATACCATTAGGGTGACCACCATAAAACACATCAAATGTGGGACGATTATACGTTTTTGTGGGACAATGTGGGACATGTTACCAACACCAAAACATAACCTGAAACTGTAATATAATGTCTATCTAACTTAATAAAAACATTTGTATTCTGCCTTTCAGCTGATAAAAGTTATTTGTTCTTTAGTCCCCTCCAGAAAACACCATCACATCACAATGTAGCAATGTCTTTATTTGACATTTAAATTCAACATCACTGAGCCCAAATGCAGCGGCATCATGCAGATCACTATTTTTGAAACAGTTCTGACCAAGTCCAACTAAAATTCAACAAAATAAACAATGAACAAATAAAATATAAAACAACATGTAATTTGATCATTGAGTATATTAAACTAAAAACTCACTTTTTTTTTTCTTTTTTTTTTTAGAAAGGATGTGAATTAAAACAACCACAGCAGGCAACAGGTTGATAAATTCTGTTAAATAACATTTTTAATTGACCGAATTATCCATTTGTTTTCTGACAGGGAACACATGGAACGAATCACCGGGCCACATTTTGATTGACAGCCGTCACAGCCTACTAGTGACCGTGTTTACTCCTTTCTTATCAACCATTGGATAGGATTTTTTAAAAAACGGCTGTTGTATTTGTACTTCTGACGAAGCGCTGTTAAATATAGGTGAAAAACTACACCGCAAAAATAATAAATAAAATGTGTTCTTAAAAAGGCAAAAGAACGCATGCACGTTTTCTTAATATGATAATTAAAAAACAATAGACTGATGAAAATGCGGGACATTTTCTCAATATGCGACGTGCGGGACAAGGGATGAAAATGCTGTGCGGTGCAACGCAAAGTGGGACGGGTGGTCACCCTAGATACCATACCTGGCCCAACCGAATCATTGATTAATTTAAAAAATCTCGGGTGAATGATATCATTAGGACAAAATGAAGGTTTGAGCTTGACAGTCAGTGTTGATCCACATCCTGGTCAGATAATGGTTGATCCAAGTGCAAGTGTGAGCATAGTTCAGCAAAGCACAGATCGAAGTGTGTGCTAAACTGTGGAGAGTAGAACCGCGACGGTGCAATGGTGAGTTGAGAGAGCTCCGGAAGAGACAGTGAGAATAAAATAGAAAAAAAATCTGAGAACACAATATCAGTGACATTGAGCCCATAGGAGAGTACAAGATCCAACGTGTGGCCCTGAATATGAGTAGGGTTTTTGATCCACTGCGACAGATTAAAAGCATCTATTAGATTAAGAAACTCCTGCGACAAGGAATTTGGCAAACATGAATATTAAAATCGCCAACCAGTAGAAAGTGATCATAATTTGTGGCAATATTGACGATAAGCTCTGTAAATTGCTGTATAAAATCCTTAGTAGAATGTGGAGGGCGGTATATCATCCCTAGACTGACAGGACCATTCCAGTCTAGATGGAGAAGCTGAGCTACAAAATTGGGAAAGGCCGTTGCAGGGACAAGCCGGCAGCGTGAGGAGAGAAAGTTATTTCAAATTGTTGTTATACCCCCGCGTCCATTCGGACGAGGAGAGTTAAAAAATGTACAGTCAGCTGGAACCAGTTCTGAGAAGGGTGTTAAATCACCAACCTTTATCCAGGATTCTGTGATGAACATAAAATCTAGGTTATGAGATGAGTAGAAGTCATTTAATAAAAAGGTCTTATTCACCACAGAGTGGGCGTTTATTAATGCCATCTTAGGCGGAGGAATAGTGACAGGTGATGAAGACGCTCTTCTCAATGAGCGCAGATTTTCGTGATTAACTCCTTGCCGTCGGAAGCAGAGGCCAGCTCTGTGGAAATCAGTCCGAGCGACGGGACTCAGGTGTAGGGGAAAAATAGGACGGAGCCACCGGTAAACCGCATCCAGAGCTGCACTGAGCGAGTCTCAGTTTCCATCTGCCGCTAGACTACTTGGGGAGACCAAGAGGACACAGTAAAGAGGACAAACTAATGCTGCTACAATGGTCCCTTTGGAGCCTGTCTGCTTTTCAGGCTGAAGGACAGTCCTTTACACAGAAAATAGATATATTATAAAGACAGGCATTGTGACAGGACAGGCGTGTCATGCATTCTCATGCAATGGATGAGCTAAGCAATAGCACTGAGCTTTCACACTGACTGTGTTTCTATGTAGAGAAAATACTATTATTTCTTGGTTATTCTATTAATAATGACCACACATTCTGAAATGATTATCAGGAATCCAAAATTCAAACAGTCATAATTCAAATTCAAACAGATTACTTAAATCAACAGTCAGTTTAACCTAATAGAAACTGTGGAACTTGTACCAAGCCTAAAGGACATCTATTAATATGGGTGCTAAAAATTAATACTTGTTGCTGTTGCGTGTGGTGTGAAACAGGCTTTATGCATTTAAACTTGCCAGTGACAGGCAGTGTCTCGGTTACGTATGCAACCCTCGTTCCCTGAAGGAGGGAACGGAGACGTAGTCGACGTGTCGACTGATAGGGATCATGCTAGGGAGCCTGTCATCTTCGAGTATTGTAAAAACGAGCATCTGACAGATTTGCATCTCACGCTCCGCCCCGCAGCGCGGGTATAAATGCGGAAGCGGATGCACGCACCACTTGTTTTTCGCTGAGGAGCCGAGCAGAACCCGGTCAGCGGTGGTACAGCAATAGTGGCTAGGGGACTACGTCTCCATTACCTCCTTCAGGGAACGAGGGTTACATACGTAACCGAGACGTTCCCTTTCAGTCGGGCACGTTCAACGTAGTCGACGTGTCGACTGATTGGGATCCTACTAAGTCGCCACTATTGCTGCCACCTTCCAGTGCCAAGAAAAAAGCCACCTAATCCTTCCGCAGCTTTTTGGGGCGGAAAGGACAGTGATGACTGTGATGCATGGTATATCAGGTAAACACTGACTTGCCAACAAGTTGACAACAATTCTGGATAACTAGACGACTAGTTAAGTCAACTTCTAAAAATGAGAAGTTGGACAAGCCCAATAGTGTGCTATATGGACACAAGAAGAGAGAGTATGAAAACAGCAGTGCGGATGAGCATAGGTGAAACTTTCTGTGGCTTTTCTCAATTTTCATTTGAACATTTTTGCTAATACAAAAAAGCATTATGGGAATGGATTCAGTTGTACCAAAAACAAAACAAAAAACAGCCAGAGCCAGATGCTTCAACTTCTAAATAATATCTAGGTCAAAATCTAGTCAAGAACAGATTTATATCATTTAGTAATGTCATTTGGTTTAGTACATGGCTCTTTGGAATACTTTATTCTGATTGGTCAATCGCTCCATCCAGTGTTATGTTATTCCCCGATTACAACCGCTGAAAACAGATAACACAGGCTCATTGAAGTCAGCAGTGCTATGCGCTTGCTAGGAAAGGTTTTTCTTTGTGGAAGTTTTGTTTTTGGTGAGCTAATAAAATATTAAAACTCAGTCAAATCAATATTTTGTGTACAGTTATTTAATTATGTCATGAAAGATGATGATAAAAGGTAATACAAGGTTTATAAGATGCATATAAAGATAATAGCGAACGTGCGAAACAGCGTGCAAATATAACACAAACAATACCGGACAAAAAAATGTACACAAGCAGGACCTTAAATACTTAAATAGGAACTCTCTCTGTGGAAGATTTGCGTTTAACCCTCTGAGGTCTGAGCTGTTTTCTGGGCCCTGGAGGTGTTCTGACATGCTCTGACATTTGTGTTTTTTTCTGTTACTAGTGACATTTTCATGGCTAAAGTCTAATTACACTGTATTCAGCACAAACTCTGCTACAATAATATATCAGCAGCATGTATGTAAAAGTTTGTAGTTTTGAGATAATGACATTTATGCGTGGTTTGTGAAAATACAAAAAAAAATTGTCACTGAAATAAGGCCATGAAACCCATACTGATTATTTCTTCACAAGACTTTTGAAAATTGTATGACGTAGCCTAGAATATTTGCTCCAAAACTATGTGAAAATCACCCTGACTGCTCATTCAGATAAGACAATATATTGATTTAAAATTTCTAAGACGTGTTTTGTGTGACAAAGCCATATTCGAAGAGGCGTGACATCTCATGAATATGTAAGCTTTTAACACCTGAGAAATACAAAGACACTCCCCTAACTGCCCTATTAGGAGCGATCAGGCCCTGTCATTCAGAGCAACCTTGCACAAAGAATGAGGAGATTTAAAAAAGAATGGCTTTTAGATTGTTTGGATTTATTTACAGCACAACACAATCCAAAAATACAAATGACAAAAGAGCACATTGAAAACAATGATCCAAAGACAGAGACCTTTGTGCCATTCCTAAAAACATTGTACATACCATTTCCAAGGTGTTTGATTTTCACTTTACCATGTTCATATACAGAGACTCATGTGAATGTTGAAGTCAGCAGGACTCAGTTGCATCTGGTCCCTGAAAGAAAAGAAAAAAGTGAATATACTGGTATCAAGAGAAACTAGGCCTGCACGATTTTGGGAATACATTTTAGATTTTTCTGGTTAAAATTGCTTTTTAAAATTCACAGAATACACACACACACACACAAATGTTTCCACCAATATATAATATAAAGAACACCATATTTGTTGTGCCTTGTAGGCATAAGCTATGTGCAGTACTGCATAAAATAATTTTATTTTACAAAGCAGCCTATAAATCTTCCAAAACATTTCAGTAACAATGCTAGAGAAAAATATATTGATTATCTTATGTTACTTCAAATGTTTCCATTTGTTATGATGATATGAAATGAGATAATAGTAAAAACTTAAAGCCTAATGTTTGGTGCATTTTTCCTTTTAAACGCAATCGCGCTCCAAAATATGATACTGTACATTCAAACGCACAGCGCGCTCCAAAATATGATACATTCAAACCCACAGCGCGCTCCAAAATATTAAACATTATGGTTATACATATCTATGTTTGAGCAGATATCCACAAACAGTATTTAACAGTAAACACGGGTCTAAATAGTATAATATTCACCATATATCTAGCAACAGTTCAACTGCAATGTGAAGTTTATGCAACAATACCATAAACTAATAAGTAAGAATTTCTTACCTTACATCTTTCTTGTCTTCAAATCGCGTTCTTCTTCTTCTGATGTAAATCCAATGTAAGCTCAGACGTGTCTTCCAAACTCAACGAAAAGCAGAGACTTGTGAAGTGTTTTGGTGTTTTGTGTTTGAGGTAACGGGGGCGTTCGCGTTCCATGTGGAGATTTGCATGTGAATCTCTTTTGCGCGAGTGGGCGTGGTCGAATTAAAAGTAATTAGCAAGCGTTTGAGATACTGGACATCCTGTTGGTTTTATACAAATTACTTAAACAGAGAATATTTGTTTGCAGTTTGAATACGATCATTTAAAAGTACACACTTAAATGTGTATACAGGTGTATGGCTCATAAATGTGTGATAAGGATTCGCTGAGTTTTGTTTCAGTTTATAGACGTGCTCAAGAAAAAAAAGTTCACCGCGACGGAGAGGCAGAACGCACACCCTGTTTATTTTCTTTATTTTACAAAAGCACAATGTTTTGATTTGATTGTAAGTGGACACATACAAAAGTAGAAATATCACAGATTCTTTTTTTATATTTCTTTTTTCTGTATAACCATAAATGACGGAGTAATTTAAGTTTATTGTACTACAATGTGAAGAAAATCCAGCAAAACGCGGGGGCGCGTTTTCCGACCTCAGAGGGTTAAAGACCTAATAAAATATTTTGACTCCACTTTGCATCGGGGTCCTGATCACCCTGTCTGGGTTTATTCTGAGATAACAACCAACTGGATATATCCCTTACTTAAAGGTGGGATCAGTAGTTTTTGAAAAACATTTTTGAAAACTGTGTCGGACCGAGTACCAAAACACACTTGTAACCAATCAGCAGTAAGGGGCGTGTCTACTAATGATGGGGAAGAGAGAGCGCTCAGTGCACACAGCACAGACATTAGCCGAACGACTACAGAAAGAGAGAGATGGCAGATAAAAAACAAAAGATGAAAATGTCTGCGGAACTTTAATTAAAAAAGAAGGCTTACGATCAGGCAAGAGGTAGAACTCGTGTTAATATCTGAGAAGCTTACCAGCACTGGAGAGAACTCAAGGAGCAGGAAGGCCTAACATCAGACTTCGAGGTTGCTTGATTTCTTCTCGATAGGTGAGTAACATTGTTTAGCTTTGTTTCACAGGACTAATATAAGCTGGCCATTGCTTGAATATGCTCGTGTGTCATCTTTGCGATCTTATTGTCGTTCGCTTCAGCTACAGTATGAAAAAGACACATTCATTTCCATATAAACCTGGAACGTCTAAACCTCTTCCACTGTCTGTTTCAAGCGTCGGCTCCCAAAGTGTGTCTGAATAGTAAGATACTTTTCCAAAGTTTCCTTTGGTTCCTCATTTAGTGATCGATATAACCCCCTAATCTTGTTATAGTTGTAATATATTCGTTACTATGACCGTTGTGCTCGTGCTATCGAGTTGATCATGATAACTTTGTGTTTTTGGGATGGGGTGTTGTGTTTTTGGGATGGGGTGTTGAGCGTCGTCTTCCACGTGAAACGGAGCTGAACCATTGACGCGTTAAAACACACATTACTACCAAAACACATTTGACATGGATTACCATGGTAACACATTGCTTTCACTTATTGATGATATCATACCCTCGTCCGGCAGGTACAGCAGATTCCGCCATAGTCGTTGCTTGAGTTACGGTCGTGTACGTAAGTGTGGGGTAGAGCTATCAAATTAGGGTTTAGAAAATTTTGGGGTTGGGGCTGTTTGTTTTGGTGATTTCAAATATCAACATTGGCCAAAAGTGTTTTTCAGAAACTACTGATCCCACCTTTAATGGATGCTAACAATATTAAAGGGATAGTTCACTTTGAAATTAAATTTTGGTATGTTTTAGCTTACCTCAAGGGCATCCAAGATGTAGGTGTCTTTTTTTCCGCAGTAGTTTCAATTTTGATATTTTTAGGTCAAACCGTTCTTGTCTGTCAGTCATATAATGCAGGTCGATGGTCACCACCTCAAAGAGCATGCACAGAGTCCAAATTAAAACAATTCCCCATCGTCCAAATTAAACAATTCCCCATCGGTTTCGTTCCAATGAACTGCCGTAGCCAAGGCGACTTCTATTGTATATATCTATGACACCTACATCTTGGATGCCCTTGAGGTAAGCTAAAACATACCAAAATTTAATTTCAAAGTGAACTATCCCTTTAACAACCTCCAACAACCGTAACAATAAAACAATATTAGCCACAGCTAATGGTCTTTGAGTTGGAATCGTGTTTAGAGTATGAAAGGAAAAAGGGGGGAAAAGAAATGGAGATGTTAAAGACGTCACTGACAGCAGGTTTGTCCTCCTCCTGGCACCCTCAACTGTGTCTTTGTTTTTCTGTGACACCAATGCAGTCAACAAAGACTGTCTCTTTGGCTACGGGTTCTTGAGTAATTAAACCTTAAACTATACTTGTCAACCTGTATGAAGCTTATTGTGACTGACAGAAGACCACTAGAACAAATTGCTCAAGCAGGGTGACTTTGTTTTAGATAACAGAGGCTTGGCTAACCCCCCCTCCCATCCAGAGACCCCTGCTTTCAGTCGGCCTGCTGCAGAGAGCTAATCCATCCAGGGAGAATGCTGTGAAATTTCTCTTGTCATTCCTCTCAATGCTGCAGTAACACTGTGTGCCTGGTAACTGACATTGCAGTGGGGAAAAAACAAACATCTACCAGATAGAAGGACACCACAAGCACCCTTCTAATTGAAATAAGAAAATGGATTGGAACTTTCCCGTGCAAAACAATGCTAATGTTTTGTGGGAGTTTGCCAGGATGTTTCATTGCTATATGGTTGCTACGGTGCTCTGAATTGCTTGCATAACTTTGGCAAAATGTAAGACACCAGCCTGGCCATTTGCATACATTTTTATTAAACACTTTTGTTAAGACACAATGTCATAAACCCCTCAAAAACTGCATTTATTTGTTACAGTTTTATTCAAAGTGCCTTTTGTCCTCTTTCCATGATTACTAATATTTCAAAATACATTTCAAAGACCTCATAAACTGTGTATAGGTTATTGTCATGGTTTTCCCACACAATTGGGATATTTTGAAAATGCAGTTTCAGGAAAAGATTTCATTCCTCTTGGCTGTGTTTTGAGTTGGCATTAGGCTGAATTTTTCTGGGCCCTGCCAACCCTTTGTGGTAATATGTGACTGTACTGTGTAGTATATTAGCTGTGTCCCAATTAATTCAGAGGCTGCATCCTTCGAAGTCCGTGAAGAGTAGACGAGCGTTGTTAAATGGGATGGTCTAGCCTATGGAGGATTGCTCTTGTCGCCTAGCAACTGTGACAGCTGTCGTTGATGTGGGGCAGTAACGTTTGTACTGGACATTTTTTAAAGATATATTCAACTGTGAAAACAAAACAGGGTTCACAGGCTGTACAAATATGTTCACCTTGGTCAATTTATGTACAAAATAAAGAGTATAAAACTATATAAAATTGCATCTTAGGAAGATATGTCAACATTTGAACCGCTTTAAAGGTTTTTTATTTTTTACATTTGTATCATTAGATATTCGATTAAGTTGAAACTCAATACTCACATTTAAAATTGTAAACCGGCAATTTCTACGGTTGCATCACCGTCACATGCTTCAAATACACAGAAGTTTCAGATTCGTTTTCATTTAATACTTTATGTACTGATAAATACAGTGTCTGTTTGTTTAAGAATAAAGTTCAATATAAGCCTATACTATTTAAATACCAAATTTTTTTATTAGTTGTATTTTGATAAACGTCTCACAATATAACACCGCGACTACATGAAAAAAAGCTTTTACTGTTATAAAAAAACTGATTTGTGAACATTTGGTGAGCTAAAGGGGTTGGATTAAACAAAATCTCATGTGATCGTTGTCATGTGGTGGATTTGGCCAATCATGGAACAGCTGTGTCGTCATCAGAGCTCGTGCAGCCGCTCTGGAGAAACTGCGCTGGCCGATCATCCGACTGCTCTCAAATCGCTCTTGCGGTACTTCATGGCATACGTCAATCACGTGGTGTCTGCGCTGACTCAAGTTGGACACAGTTTCTAACCGGCAAGCACTTTTTTAAGTCAGCCGCCGATCGGTCTGTGCAGAGCTGTATGAAGTCGGACAAGTCTATAGACTGTATTGTAATTGCACCTCTGATTATGGGTTTGCCTAGTAATTGTCACGGATTAGATGTCTGTAATCAAGCACACAACGAAGGAGATACTACTGGAGACTTTTAATCCACTACACAAACAAGAAAACATACAATCACCTATCCCAAGGAACTGAAATAATGCTAGACAAGGGAATGACTGAAACAGAGGGCTTAAATGCATGGGCAAACGAGATAATAGACATGACACACCTGAACCGAGTACTCAAATCAATTAGTAACCATAGTGACACACAGGGAGAAAACCGAGAACTAACCTTATTAACAGACAAGAGGATGAACAAAAAAACTCAAACATGAACTGAACAGAAAAACGGATAAGAACACAAACTGAAAACTTGACAGTAATAGTGATTACTTAGCAAACACCAATAATTAGCTAACTGCATACCAACACCTTTTTTGTATTGAATATTACACAGAGTGTGAATTTTTCTTTCTTCCCCAACCTTTCGACTAATGGGAAATGTTAATCTCAACTCACTTGACAATCTGTTTCGTGAGATGAGCCAAACGTAGATGGAGTGGAAAAATAACGAAATGTATTACTGTGGGGCTGCGGAGAGCTAAGAGGCTTGTGGAGACTGGCGACTCTAATTGTCTTTGCTGAGGGGAGAGGAGACAGGAACAAGAGGATGACTTGAACTTCACTGAGGATGTATTCAGTGTTGCTCCTTGTCACACAAATTTCACATTTTCTCAGTCCCCTTGATGAAATAATGAGGTGTCCAATGTTGGATGCACCTGGATTTAAGAGGATATTTGCACTCAAGTGCAAAACTAAGATTGCCAGCCATCCTGTATAATGCATAATCATCGTGGGATTAGAGTTGTGTTCCATGTAAAATTAATATAGAACAAAGTTTGTCCTGTATTTGAGCATTTAACACCCAGAGAACTTTAAAAGTTCACAGATTAGGAAACAAATCATGAAAGATATGCAGGTGTGTTTGTGTGTGTGTGTGTGTGTGTGTGTGTGTGTGCGTGCGTGCGTGCGTGCGTTGCTACCTAGATGTTACACTTGACATGTATGTTTTTCAATACAATTATTTGTTATAAATGATAATTTAAAAAAGTTACAATTCTGTTCCTCATTATTTGTGCACAAGGTTCTAGTGTTATAATTTGCCTAGGCATGTGTGTAATGTAGTGTTTCCTAACCCTGTTCATGTAAATAAAACGGCATCAGCGGAAAAATGTCAGAACATTCACTACGTTAGAATTTTTTGGCCGAATGCGTTTCCATCTCCCATTATTCGCATTAACTTTTTTCCGCATAAGTCAAAAACCACCTTGAGTGAGCATAAAAACTTTTTTTATGAATTAAGGATTTTTTCCCACGAAATTTGTCATTTCCATCAGTAGCTTCTGATGCAATATTTCAACATGCACAAAAAAACAGGGTGATGGAAACTTAGCTAGTGAAGCTGATGAGTGGCTAGAGAAGCAAAGCTGAGAATAGCTGCTGCTAGGACTCTGTCCCTTTCTTACACATAGGTGTCTGAATCAATATGTCTGCATGTCAAAGAGCTTTGCACGCTTCTATACAGATGCCAAAAGTAATTACAGTAATTTCTTTTTATAATGTAATAGAGCAACAATAAACACATTGTCATGTGTCAGCGTTTGTTTGGACTTTCAGTTTGAGTTTTGATTGGTTCCAGTTTGCCTTTGTTCTTTTCCCGCCACTCTTTTGTTTCTACGGTTACTGTCATTATCAGTTCAGTTGTATCACCTGTTTAGTCATTATCGTCATCTGTCTCACCTGTGTTCTGTTAATCAGTATAATCTGTGTTTGTATTTAAGTTCTGTCAGACCTAGTCTGATCTCTGTCCTACAAAGTATGTGTGAGAACCTTCTGTGTGACTCTTAGGCCGCTGTACGTGAGCTGTATCGTTCAGTTTCGTTCCGACAAAGGGGCACTAATTTTTCTTTTGCTCAATATGTTCAACGTTAATAAAAGGTAGTTAGTTCTCCACGCATTATCCTGCAGTTAATGAGAAATTGTAATTTATTGGCGCACTATATTGACTGCGTATTGAGACATGTAAAACGGTTGAGCTAGATTTTCAACCAATCAGCATCGAAAATGTAAGTAGGTCACAGCCGAAATCAAGCCAATATCACTACGCACATGTAAACATGGAGGAGGACGTAAGCAGCGCATCTTCATCTGATAGCGGCGATCAAGCTCGATTAACACCCGTAAAGTGTATTCTTCATGTCGGAAAAGATGGTGGGAAAGATCCGCAGCCCTTTACTGAAGTACGATGGGAAAAAATCAAGCATAGGAATGGCTCAAAACGTCGGACACTACGGAGCTAACGTTAGCTATTGCTAATAAACATGTTGCCCTCCTGGACAAACCGGTCTCTGATGTCCCAACAACTACGGGTTTCACCCGGCCTGCTATCGGCGTTTTATAGACGCTTGACTTGTGTGTATGTGTGTGATGGGTTGGTTTAGGGGTCGGGTTAGTGTGTGTGTGTGTGTGTGTGTGTGAGAGAGAGAGAGAGATAGGCCGCTGTCGGTAGCTTAAAAGAGGCCTAGAAATAGGGTTTCGTCCCACCAAGTGGGGAACTACCTACTTTTTTAACATCAGAAAAGGTGCCCATTTAAAAAAAAAAAAGGGAAAACATAGGGAATTTTGCACTTTGTTTATCAACCTGTTTATCATATAAACCCCAAAATGCCGAATTACCACTTGAAGTACAAAATAAACCAGTTTGAAATGTGTGATACCTGAAGTTGCTATCTAGGGACAGTAAACATGATAAGATTATCAAGAAAACTTCTACTGTAGCATTAACATCCCAATTACTTCTCATGTTCCAATTCAAAGGTAATATTTGTGGTAAAATCTGAATAACAAATAGAATTAAGTCAAAATATAATAACAGAGCTGGCAACTCTCACGCATTCACCGTTGAGACTCACGCAATTGACACTTTTCACACGCTCTCACGCCACACATCCATTTTCTCACGCACAGAAAAATCGCGAAGCAAAGAGGACACGGAGACCAACAGACTGGACAGAGCAGGTACTTATGATATGAAAAAAATCTCAGCTCTCAGATTCTGTCAATTTTATTACGAAATTCAAACAATAAATACCGTTTTGGTGTTTGTAATTGATCCCTAGCGGCACGTGACCCGATCATCTCTACTAGCTAATAGTAAATAAACACGAATGAACAATGTTGAAAGAAACAGTACAGCTTACCGAAATGTATATTCTTCATACATAATATCGATCGATCAATCAAACAAAGGGGTCAATAAAACAGCTGGAGAACAATTATGTCACATAACATTTACCTCAGGAAAGCCATTTAATGACCATAATATAGGCACGTTAGTTGGCTAGAAAAAAGTATTTTGCTAAATATGTGTACTATATTACATATTTATTATATTTGTACTTATATCATTAAATAAAGTTGTTATTATAATAAAAAATCGCATTATATTTAATCTGAGTTATTTTTTACCTTAAATAATACTACCAGCTGATAGGGCTGTCTGTATGTAGCCTATGTTTTTTTTTTTTTTTTTTTGAGAAAAATTTACGCCTATCTTGTGTACCTAATATTTATTAAAATGAGTCAATATTAAATCAAATCACAAGAATTGAATTGAAATCGTGAAATTTGTTTCAAGAAATTTGTAAAAAAAAAAAATAAAAAAAAAACCTAGCTTACCAGAAATTGTACCATATAAACATTGTAACATGTTGTCACTAAACCTAATACAATTCAGTTTATTGACAAAAACAAATGCAAGTTTTTTTGCAACCCCCCCCCCAAATCTCACTCCAAGTTAAACTCAAAAGTATACTACAAAAAAAACACTTTTAAAAATAACACATTTAATGGTGAATTGTTCATTTGCATACACGAGCAGTAAGTGCACTACATGTACATATTCACAGGAATGATTATTGTAAACAAGATTTAATTTTGATTTATTTATTTACCTACCCACCTCTCTCTCTCACACACACTAACCCGACCCCTAAACCTACCCATCACACACACCTACACTAACCCGACCCCTAAACCAACCCATCACACACATACACACATACACACAAGTCAAGCGTCTATAAAACGCCGATAGCAGGCCGGGTGAAACCCGTAGTTGTTGGGACATCAGAGACCGGTTTGTCCAGGAGGGCAACATGTTTATTAGCAATAGCTAACGTTAGCTCCGTAGTGTCCGACGTTTTGAGCCATTCCTATGCTTGATTTTTTCCCATCGTACTTCAGTAAAGGGCTGCGGATCTTTCCCACCATCTTTTCCGACATGAAGAATACACTTTACGGGTGTTAATCGAGCTTGATCGCCGCTATCAGATGAAGATGCGCTGCTTACGTCCTCCTCCATGTTTACATGTGCGTAGTGATATTGGCTTGATTTCGGCTGTGACCTACTTACATTTTCGATGCTGATTGGTTGAAAATCTAGCTCAACCGTTTTACATGTCTCAATACGCAGTCAATATAGTGCGCCAATAAATTACAATTTCTCATTAACTGCAGGATAATGCGTGGAGAACTTTTTGCTTGGATACCTTTTATTAACGTTGAACATATTGAGCAAAAGAAAAATTAGTGCCCCGTTTGTCGGAATGAAACCCTATTTCTAGGCCTCTTTTAGGCTACTGACAGCGGCCTATCTGGTTGAAGTGTATTGTTAGTAAAAGTTTGCATTGGAACTTTTGATGCTCTCTTGTCTTTTTCTGCCTGTACCACACTGTGACAGAAGATTGGGTTGGCCAAAATGGATGATAAGATATGATTGCTCTGGCTCAGGAGAGCCCTAACTTTTTTTATTTGTGGATTACTTTTTGTGTCTTGCCGCCACCGGCGCCCTGGATGATGAGACCCTAAGGACCCTGTTCTGGATCGGGGCAACGTTCCACCACCATAGCGACCTCCCAGACACCACAGGATTGGACTGGAAAGAGACTATCAATAGGTGTCTGGAGAGGGTTGCACCCTGATTCAGAACACTGCCTGACATGATCTTCTTGTCATGCCGGTCCAGCCTGTTCTTCACGTCATGCTCCCCACGCCTGAGCCCTCGTCTTCAGCCAAGATGGCAGCCAACGCCACGCCGCCTGAGCCCTCAGCCAAGATGGCTGCCCCAATACCTGTTCCTGTTCCCTATTCTGTTCTTTTCGACCTGTTCCTGCCCCAAGGACGGTTGATCTTCCTAGACCTGTTCCTGTCCCAAGGATGGTTGATCTTCCTAGACCTGTTCCTGCCCCAAGAACTGTTCTTGAGCCTGTGTCTGTTCCTCGCGGCCTACCAGTGTTCAGCTCAACCTTGGCCCATCAGTCCACCAGCTCCGCCTTGGTCGTTCCTCGCTTTGGGACTACACTCCTCTGGCTTCGCCTCGTTCCTTTGTCCCTCTAGCTCCGTTGGGCTCCTCACTCCCTCCAGCTCCACCTTGGTCCTCTGTCACTCTGGCTCCACCGCAGCCTTCTGTGTCCCCACCTACACCTCAGTTGCCAGAGCCTGTGGCATCGCTATGCCCCGCCAGATCCTCTGTGTCGCCTGGGCTCGTCGGCTCTCCGGCTCCACCCTGGTCTGCTCTGCCCCTGTCAGTCGTCAGCCCTGCTTCCGCCCTGGCTGCCTGCACAGCCTGCTCTTCCCTGGCCACCTCCACAGTTCCCAGTATCACCTGTTTAGTCATTATCGTCATCTCTCATCTTTGTTCTGTTAATCAGTGTAATCTGTGTTTGTATTTAAGTTCTGTCAGTCCTGGTCTGATCTCCATCCTAAGTGTGTGAACCTTCTGCTTGTCTGTACCTGTTTGTTTTAAATTGTTAGTAAAATTTTGCATCGGAACTTTTGATTCTCCCTTGTCTTCTGCCTGCACCACACCGTGACGCACATTAAGTGTTCACATTTTATTGAAATTGACATGCTGTTTCTTTTTCAGTCAATTACTTGAATTTTTATTATTGTTGATGTGAAAGTAAGATCCATAATGATTGTCATCACAACTGCAAAGTTTGTTGATCACAGCTGTGAGCTTCGAGAGAGGGAATCCGCAACCAATGCTATTTTGGTTTCAATTTATTTTGATGGTCCCTTTAACACATTCTGTTGACTAGAAGTCATGTATAACTAAATTTTTGTTACAAGTTAATGTAGTTGTGAAGTTACAAAAGGGATCATCATCAAAATAAAGTATTACTGCTATTTTGTTTGATCCAAATACAGAGGAGCTGAACTGAAGATAAATTTTATTACTAGCAGTGTTTAAGTTTTTTTTACCTCAAGGTAGGCTGAAAGAAAGTGTACACCACTGATAAACATAACACACTTACTACCATAAAAGTTATACCACTATTGCCATGACACTACAGAATATTCTCAAATGCTCCAGGGAACAATCCTTTCACACAATTAGCATAATGTGAGACACTGTGAATGAGAAGTGTCACAGTGTTGGACTCCAAAACTCATAAACTTGCAAAACAGTTTTTCCCCTATTTTTTTTTTTTTTTCTTTCTGTATGTTCCCTCAAGGCTAAAATTCAGGTTTGCACACATAATTTATCTTCTATGATAGACTTTCACTAAATGTCACGACTGTCATGTTCCTTCCAGAGATGCACATGTAAAAAGAAAAAGGCCATTGATATATCCTATAGCTTTGAACATTCAGTCTCAAATGGGAAGTCACTCTGCCAGTCTACTGCAATCTTTATGCACTGTTCAGAAAAATGGGTTTTAATTTCATTGTTTTTCACTCTCAGAGGAGTTTTATGCTTCTCAGCTCTGCAGTAACTATGGTTACCTTGTCTGAGAGATATTCTGATATGCTCCAGCACATTAGTATTTCCCTTTTCTCTCGTTCTCTCTCCTTAATAATGAGCAGTCTACACGTCTGGCGATCATGTTTTTGATGAAATTATCACTCTGTGACAAGTAACCAATTATGCAGATGATGATGATGGGACATAACTGTGGTTCTGGTTTACAAATAAATATGAAAAATGAAAAAATAATTAAATGCGTATTACGAAGTGAAAGCCAAGATGAAAACAATCTTTCTTTCTTTTTTCTTCAGTTCAGTGCAGCCTTGTCAAGCTGTAGAGAGTTAGAGTGGGCAGAAAAGAAGAAAAAAAAGAAGAAAAAAAAAACTTGTTGTAGTCTCATCTTGTAGGCGTCGCATTAACTTATGAACACCAAGATATTTTACTGAATAATTTTACACCTCAGACTTCTTGGTGATAATTGCTGCGAATATATTTTTGACTTTTCACAGAAATTTCACAGAAATACAGTAAAGCATTGTTGTTGACACTTTTTTTTTTCTCTTCAATTGACAGGGAAAATTGTTTTCCATGATTCTCGTTCTACATAATTAGAGCCTCTTTCATGAAAAACAGCAGATATTCAGCAGAATTCAGTATTTATTTCAGTCCATGTCAGAAAATACTCTAATAACTTCCAATTATCACTGCCATTTTGCAACGATTGTTTTTAGACTGTAATGGATTATAAGATAACAAACAGGTAAGATTTTAACTCTTTCCCCGCTATTGACGGAATTTTCCAGCTTTCTGTGTTTTCACTGTTATACGCTAGGGGGGCGCTATTACACATCTTCTGAACGAGTACTGAATCTCCAGATCAAAACACATGTGAAGAAGACGCAGAAACAAGCGATATCATATGTAATCATATGCATATGTAAAATAACACAATCACCAACATTAAACAGCATATAAATCAAAACTGCCTAATGTTACTGAATGAAATGTCGAGTCAGGACGAGGTTTAGGACTGTGAAGCTTTGGGAGTGTTGATGGATTCGATCTTCTCCATCTGTGTTTCGATTATCGTTCGGAATCTGATCTGGATGTAGTCTTTGACAAAAACATTATTTTCTCAGATATATATATATATATATATATATATATATATATATATATATATATATATATATATATGTGTGATATACTGATGTACTCGTTGCATCATAAGAAGAATGGCGTCTACGCTAATATTCGTCTCTCTGTTTATCTCGAGGTTTACTGCAGTCCGCTGGATCCAGATCTGATGAAGGACCTGCGCCCTAACACGACGACAACGCAGTCCTGAAGTGTCAACTAGGCTCTCCCCTGTGAAAGCCTCCTTCCCTTTCCTTCCCTGTACAGATAAAACGTTGTCAAAATGATTCCAGTTCACATGGATACGCAGATGTGACAAAAAAAAAAAATGTATTATGAATTTTTAAGGCCAGACAAGTAATTTGGTGAGGTAAATTTGTAAAGAAAGACTACACGCCTGTGCACATATATATTCAAACGTGTATACCTATAGACTAAACACATCATATGCATGTACACGCCGTCAGCGTTTTCACAGATTCGCGTTTTCGAAGCTTACCCGGAGATGATAAAGTAAAAAAATAATAATAATAACGCTTGCACCTTGGAACCTATTTCAAGGTTTGTGTTCTTGAGCCACCAGGCACTGTTGTTGTGAAAATGAGCAGGCCGGAGGCACGTTAAGGGTTTTCTGTTGGAACGGTGTCGTGTTAGCGGCCCCTAAGTTCATAACTAATGATCTTTGCAACAGAAGTGAATCAATCAAAACTAACTTTAGCTGGACAAGTACTTTATTTTAGAGCTGCTGTAAAGCCGAAACAATCTCTGTTACTTTAATTTCCATTTATCACTGTAAAGCTGCTTTGAAACATCTATATTGTTAAAAGTGCTATATAAAAGAAGGTGACTTGACTTGACTTATGTGCAAAGTAGCCGTGTAATAAGACACGGCTTCAGGGTGATGCAAGCTTCTGCGATAACAACTGACAGGATGTATATTATCCCTTACATAAACGTTTGGTAACACTTTATTTGTCACCTTGTTACATGTATTTACTATAGTAGTAACAGTAAATTACTGTATGCATAATTACAAGCAACTAGCAATAAACCAATTCCTTATCCTAACCCTAAACCTATAGTAAGTATGCTCTTAATTAATATTACTCAATAATCGTGTAACTTAAGAATGAGAAAAATAAAAAAGAGTGTGATGGAAAGTTTCTATATTTTATTCCAATCAACAGTGATTTCAGACTGCATGCAGCTGGGTTATGTTCATCATTTCACTATTTCATCACTTGGTAGTTCATGCACACTGTACAGCACAGAACAGGTAAAATGACAGAAATGCACAAATCCTTCACAGATCTTGATGGTTTGACATTAAAACAACAACAAAGCCAATTACCATTCTAACTCTTCCAACCGCAGAAGTTTATAGCATTCGTGACCTTTCCAATTGTGCAGTATTACTGGCGAATAGTGATCCTATCTTGAGATCCGCACCTTTGATATTTCTTATTTTTTGTAATCTCAGCATAAACATTTTCCTAGGAGAGAGGTATCTTTGTAAAAGGCCAAACTTTCTCAATAGGATTTCCTTCTCATGTGGTACTAACAGCTATCAGCTTGTGTGTACTCGAACAAAATAAAGATTTTTGATGCAGCCCCGGTGGATTCCACAGCGTTAAAGGTCATTGTGAAAACAGTCATCAGCCTTTTATTGTGTAGCACAAACAATATTCCACCTGTAGTTCAGTACATCAAGGAATCCGAGGCTGTTAAACTGTCAAATAAATTCTGTTAGTACCATGTTGAATTACATTAGTGGAGTGTTGGGACATATAAATATAACTGGGCAGGTTTCTGACACAGAGCAGTTGGTAATTGGTACTTGTTTTGTGCACTTTGAAAAAAAAAGAAGAAATTACCTAATGCGTTTGGTAGGGTTATTTCTATACAAGATGGTTGACTGTTCTGGGTGGTTGCTTTCTGGCCTAAATTAAATTCAGGGCTATTTATGTTATAAACGGGTAATGATTTACAATTGAACCGCTAATAGATATTTGAACGTTGTTAAATTGAAGCTAGCTGATGAATACACTGGAAAAAAGGCCACTCCCAAAATAAGCAAAAAAAAAATTAATACAAGATATTTTTGCTTGTAATAAGCAAAAAAATCTACCAATGGAACAAGTGAAAATTCTCTTGGTAAGATTTCTTGAAATAAGACATTATATTTAAGCCTTACAATATATGAGTGATCTTGAAATTAGCTGGGAAAACTCATTTTTAGCTATATTTTACTAGTATTGTGATGTTTTGTGTCTCATAATAAGCTTGTCATGCTCAAAAATAGTATTTTCCCCCTCAAAAGTAGCATTTTTTTTATAGTCATCCTGTTTGTTTCAAATGTATTTAACTAATTTTTAGTTCTATAATTGTTACACTGTTCTAGATTTAAGTCACCACCAACTTGAAATAAGATTGGAAACTGGCATTTTGAGACAAAATGTCTTGAAGTTAGCATTCCTGACTCATATTAGGCAGTGCTCTTTTGCCATAATAAGCCATAATTTACCATCCTGTCATCATCTAGTATTTACCTTATTGTAAGCTCAACAAAAGTAATACTGTTCTAGATTCAAGACATTTTACCTTCTAGAGTCAAGACTTTAACTACTGTTTACTGGTGAAAAAAAAGTGAAAAATAGACTTGCATTTAACCTTTTTTTTTATTTTTATTTAAACAGCAAAAAGTCCCAGAGGACTGCATAAAAGGTAAACAGCTTCATTTTTCTCAACATTTTGGCTCACGGTATTTATGGAACTGCAATATGAAAACACAGTAGAACATTTTATAGATTATAAATGTAAGATCCATTAACCCTACTCCCACACCTAAACATACCCATTTTATAGACAATATTAAAAGGATAAAAAGTAATGGACATATGTGTAGGGAAATGGCAGTTTTATTAACAATATAATAGCATTAAAAGATAGTTTGAGCCACTAATCCTACCCCTAAACCTAACCATTTCTTAAAACTACGTAACTACAATTATAAAGAAAAACAACAGACATAACGTTACACGTTTAACATCACAATAATTTATTTAGTGAGAACATGTCAAAACCGGTACCAAAAGTCGTTCACGTGACGATGTGTCGCAGTCCTCTCTTGCAGTATAATAGTTGTGTATGAGGTAACGTTACAGAGCAGAATTTAAGTTATTAATCCATGAAAACGTTAATCCGGTTTCAGTTCGCGGTTCGCTCTGTGAAGGCGCGCGCGCTTCTCCATTTCAAATGTAGTACACCAACTTAAACACGGCATGTCGCAATCTGTGACGAAGCATGCGAGAGCCAATGAGCGTTTGATATCACTGCCGTAAAACGCTTCGTTTTTGAACGCAAATAGCCGTAAAACGCTTCGTTTTTGAACGCAAATTTTTGAATTTGAATTCACCACGAGCGCGGAATGCCGGGATTTAACATTTAGTGAAAGTGAAAGTGAAAGTGACACGTGACGGCCAAGTATGGTAACCCATACTTGGAATTTGACCTCTGCATTTAACCCATCCAAGTTAATGCACACACATTAGGAGCAGAGTAGTGAGTAGTTAACACACACACACTGCAAACGTGGATACACACACCCTTTGTGTGGCGCCCGGGGAGCGATTAGGGGTTAGGTGCCTTGCTCAAGGGCACCTCAGTCATTTCCCACCGGTTCTGGAATCGAACCAGCAACCTTTGGGTTACCAGTTCAACTCCCTAACCACTAGGCCATGACTGCCCCTATTTACGTTCTCTGCTGAGAAATGGAGTTGAAGATCACTGGATAAAGGGCTGAATTTGGATCTGTTTCTTGCAAACAACGCATGGATTCTAAAGATTTGGATTACACCAAGCTAATAAAATTGATGTCTTTTGTGAATTTATGTTGTGTTTTAGTGTATTATGGGTCTATAGGAGAAAACGCCTTTTGTGTCTCACGGTAAATAAACCAAATATTACAAAATGGTTAAACAATTAAAGAAGGTATTTTTAAGGTTTTAAAGTGTATTCTTGTTTAACACCATGTAGGCTAATCCTCCAAAACGAGTTTGCAGCAGAAGGCACGAACAGAGCTAAATGTTATTATTTATGAGTAACATTAAACTATTAATAAATGTGACTGAAAATTTTATTGATAAGACAATTGAATGCAATAGAGTCAAAACATTCATGCCACAATATTAATATGCATAAGTTAAATAGGAATACGTACAAATGTGTACGTCGGTAAAGTTGTTTATACGTAAATAAAAAATAAAAATTTGCTGTCAATACTTAAATATTATACGTACTCACTGTACTCTGCATTGTGAGTTGTTGTGAGTTGGGCATGTTGACCTGCAGTTTTCAATAAAGCAGATTTGTTGTCTTAATTCAAGTAAAGTCTGGTTCTTGAAACAAGACGATCCGTCTTTTACAAATAACACAGCAGCTTAAAAACCTTATGACATGTCAAAAAAGCTTGTTTCATCTGAGATATGACTCAAAACAAGATATTTTCAAGACAGATTCACTTAACAAGATATTCAAGATGCACTGTCTAAAAACAAGCTCCTTTATCTCACTTAAATCTTGGTCTTTAGGTGATTTTGTCTTATATTAAGTGTGATGAGATATTTTGACTAGAAATTAGAAAAATATACTTGGCAAGATTTTGAGTTTTTGCAGTGTAATTATATGTTTAAAGGCCCACTGAAGTGCACTGAACACGTAGCTTTGTATGATGCGTTGACAATAGCGTTTAGTTTACCTCACAGACTGCAAGTCGTACTTGACGGCACCATGGAAGCGAATCCGAGCGCTGATGATACGCTGGTTTCAATAGTAGAGGAGAATAAATTCTTAACCAACGTACATTTGGAAAGCTGAATAAAACTCGTTGGAGCAACCGAACACACGTCTCCAACCCATATTGCTCCATGTCTGTCAACGATCACTTTGGCCAGGTGGTTTTTAGGCTATAGCATAGGGGGCGGAGCTTTAGATTCTAGAGAGCATTTGATTGGACAGAAGATGTGATGAGAAGCTGAAGTTCGCGGTGATTTCATAAAAATCTGTGATCCATTTTAGTGGAAGTGAGAGACTGTAAGTTTTGAATGCTTGTATCTCCTAAATGTGAATTTTGTCATTGTTGGAAGTATATCTTATTTTCACATAGCCTACAATTGCTGAATATTATTTACATATAAAAAAAAGATATAAAAAAAAAGATAAACAGATATTTCAACATTATTAAAAGTATTAGTTATCCCTAGTGTAAAAAATAAGTTCTAGTTTAAGAATTTATGAACATCTGGTGCTGGTTTCTATATGGATTCCATGGGATTTTCCCACTACTTAATCGTCCTCTAGATGAAAAATATAAGTCTGAGCAATTAGAAAAGCAATAGAACATATTTACTCACCAAGCCAATTTAAAGAATGATTCATATTCATGTAGTAGAAAGAATCCGAATAAATCAATAACCCTAAGTATGTGATAAAACTGATATCTTTGCCCAAATGATCATAACACGAACTAAAATCAGTCCAGTCTCTTTTGCAAACAGCCAAATATACATGCCATGAAGTAGCACGGTGCCTTCATTAGCCCTTCATAACCCCGGATAGTCCATCACACACTGCACAAATGCAACACAGAGAATACTCATTTTCATTGTAATATTATGGATAAGAAAGACAATGAAAACTCTTCAGAGGACACATGGCCAGATTTCATTTAAAATCTAATCTGCTTTGTAATAATCTCTTCTCAGTGGTAGTGTTATGAAACAAACTCCAAAGTCATTTAGGTTTGAAATGGAGAGTAGCCCCATGCCGCATTTGAAGGATACTTTACATATTTTAATGCTTTGGCAGGATTTCTCAGGGAGAGCACATGCACACACATGCATTCTCTACTTCTGAGGTGCAAAACCCAGTGGTCTCTCCCAAAATAACAATAATTTCACAAACTGCCGAAAGAGCGTTAAGGACTACTTGATGAATAATTCAAGCTTGTGAATATCATGGTTAGGAGCAGGGCTTGTTTTTCAAGTGTTACTCATCGGGACACAATCTGGTGGAATCAGACTTGCCTGGATTCTGCACACTGGTTGTCAAGCAGGTTACCTCTGTGTGTCCCAAATCTCGAGAATAACAAGCAACATGCTCCGAGCATCTTAGCAGACGACTGCAGAAAATGTTTTAATAGGGTCAGCAACAGGGAATAAAATGTGATTATTGGTTAACTAGGACATTATGCATGGAAGGCTTAACAAGGCTCTAACATTTGCCTGGGGTCGAGTATTCAACCTGTCAGAGATTACTATGGTAGGGCCTCACCATATACTTATGGAAGCTTGTATCCGCCACAGAATAAAAAAAATAAAAAAGGTAATTGCGATTTTATATCTCGCAATTCTGACTTTATAACATGCAATTGGGAGATATAAAGTCAGAATTGCATGATATAAAGTCGCAATTGCGTGTTATAAAGTCAGAATTGTGAGATATAAACTCCCAATTCTGAGGAAAAAAGTCAGTATTTGTTGCACAACAGTAATTTTCTTTTTTCTTTTTTTCCTTTTTTTTTTTCTAAGGCACATTCATAAAAGTTACTTAATTGTCCTAATTTAACTAAGGCCTAATCCTGTCTTAATTTAAGACCTGTCTGTGAAATCAGGTCATAATGTAATAAATCCGTCTTCCAATGGTTAGATATAGAAAGCCCAGCATTACAATTGCATGCGTCGTGCTGGTCAAACAAATACAACGTTTGGGGCAGGACTCCCTGTTCGGGGAACGTATTTGCAAGTAGTCATTAGGTGTGTTTAACTTAATGATGGTGGTTCGAAAGTTTGTCTGACTTGAGACGGCGTGGACACACCATCACTGTGACATATGTAGTCAAAGCACCTCAAGTATAGATTCTACGTGCTCGATTTATTCTGACACCTTCAGTTCCACTAATGCTCACAAAATCTTTTTAACAGTAAAAACAGTAATAACATTTTCATGTAACCTTAATGTTATATTGTAACATGTTTTATCTAAATATTTTATATTGTATATGAAGAGTTCAGATGCAAAAGCCTCTAAGTGCCATATGAAATTTTCTTCTAGAATGATCATTTTTATAAAGCTTGTATATTTAAGTTAAGTAATTTCACGTAAATGACAATTAATAGGTCATTTGCATTGCCATTTAAGTGAAATTATTGAACTTAAATATACGAGCTTGATAAAAATGATCGCATCTGAACTCTTCATATATTGTAACAAAAATGTATCAAAATAAAACTGATAAAAAATATAGATCCAACTTTATTGGTATTTAAACAGTACAGCTATATTTTTAACAAATATATATTCTTGAACATACAGGAGCTGTATTAAGCAGTTCATAAAGTAGTGAATGAAAGGTGTTTCTGTTCTGTTCATGAAAACGTCTGAAACATCTTTGTATTTGACAAATATTGCATCTAATCCCCTTCATCTGTCACTATGGGAACCAGAGAGTGTTCGACTTGACAGTTTCTTTTTCATCTCCTCCCCCGAATGCAAGCTGCAGATCTCGCCGATCTGTAAAATACAGCCGAAGACGGAATTAAACATGCCTAGTATTATTTTTGTTTTCCACCCTACTGAAATCACCCCAACCGTGAAGTGCCTCTTAACATGCGTATACAGATAAAGAAAGGATGCTCTTAAAGTCGACATGAAACTGAAGTTGCAATTATGTTTTCTTCCTCATCGTATATGTGAGTGAAATGGCTTCTCGAAGAAGCAAAAAATGTAGGGCTGGACTTGATTTTGTCCATCAGGGATTGATTGGATTGTTGTCATTTGCTATTGTTGTGATCTCATGTGAGTGACAGGTTGTCCCGCCCTCGCGCCAGTAAACGCGTCATCAGAGAATGTCATTGTAATAGGGAGGGAAAGTTAGTTTGATAAATAAATAATTTATAATAATAAAAAAACTAATTATAATAAACAAAAATGTTCAGGACTCCAGCAGTGCAGGAAAAGTTGGTTAAAACGTTATCGAACGGGATGCAAAAGGAGTCCTGGTTGGCAGACATGAAATCACAGAAAGAACTATTAATTTTGTGATTTGCATCAGCTTTAATCTCTATTAAACAGGTGTTCAATAGTTGTGGCTCATTTTAATTTCTGACAGTCATTTTGGCAACAAATTGTATATCCAAGTATAACTATGGAAATCTTCCCAGATAGCACAGGTACGTCTCTAAGATGTCTGCTAAAGAGCCCTGAATCTGGAAAACATCTGTTGTATACAAACATCTGATAAACAACTTTCTAAAAAAGAAACATCTTAAACACATTTTCTAAATGCCTATTTAACATCTGACAGGAGCCGTCTTAGAGCTAAATTGCAGATGAGCAAACACTATCGCACATCTCACAGATGTAATGTAGACATCAAATAGACGTCTCAGTGATGGACATGTGCTATCAGTGGGACTTGTGTGTGAATGTGTATCGGGAATGAAGCAGTTCTGTCCTCCGTTTCAGCTGCACTTTATGACTCTTTTGTCCTTTGCTTTAACACTGTAAAACAAATTTTCACATCCAGGAACAATGCAATAGTGGCCTCCCTTTTGTCTTCTGATTCCCTGTGGCTTTCCATTTTCCATCTATGTCTTCCGTCTCTGTCTTTATCTTTCACTCCTCCACTGTCTGTCTTTAACTGTTGTATGTTGAACTCAGAAAAGACAACAAACCCTGTGAGATGGCGGTGTCCTTGCTACAAAACCGATTACAAAACATTTTCTTTCTTTCTTTCTTTTTTTTTTTTTTTAAATGGTTACATTTATCTTGTTTGTTACAGAATCTTTGATTAGAGTGGAAATCCATTTACTAAATAACTTTAACATGACTGACTGGTTCATTTCACTTTAACTGCTCATGTCTGCATCATCCACAAGAGTGATACTGCAGTCGAGTAAGACCGTCTGATGTTGTTTTGTCCCTGAATGTAGACAAACTGCACATCCAAAAACTGTTACCCTTCCAAAGGATCAAACTATTAGAAATGCATTGATTAAGATTATTTTTAACGATTGAATGAGAGTGCTTACATTTGTTCATCTCTTTTCACAATTGATATGCTGCCCTTTTTTTCTAAAAACCTTCTATTGAAAGCTACGGCAGTGCCAAGTACTTTGCCTTTGGAGGCAATTGTTGGGGTTGCATTGGTTCATTTTAATCTGTCTCAAACATATACGGCTCTATCACAGCGCTAGCCATCTCAAGCATTAAAACACATGCTTTGGGGGAGGGCAGGGATGCGTTTTAAAAAAAAAATAATTTGTATCATTTTTTACAAATAACTCAACTTTTTTTGATAAGCTAACCTCCAGAAACATAATATAAAAATGTGAAAATGCATTTCACCTGCATTCAACTGAAAATGCAGTAACACTTTACAATTAGGTTTATTAGTTAACAGTTAATGTATTAATAAACATGAACAAACCATGAGCAATACATTTGTTACTGTATTTATTAATCTTTGTTAATGTTAGTTAATAAAAATACAGCTGTTCATTGTTTTTTTCATGTTAGTTCACAGTGCATTAACTAATGTTAACTAATACAACTTTTTAATTTAATAATGTATTAGTAAATGTTGAAATTGACATTAACAAAGGTTAATAAATGCTTTAGAAGCAGTGCATCATTAGTTTATGGTAACTAATGTAGTTAACTAATGTTAACTAATGAAACTTATTGTAAAGTGTTACAGTAAATGCAAACAATAATACAATACGTTTTTTTTTTTTTTTTTTTTTTTTACGTCACGTTAACATGTGACTTGCAATGAAAGTTTTAATATCTAATATTTACTCTTGAAAATTGTTTGACCCTCAGTAGAAAATTGAAAAGCTCTGGTCTACACTTTAATGGTGAGTTTACTGGCTTCAACAATTTGACACTGAGGAAAAAAAGCTGTTTTGTGTATTTCCCCAGTTATTACAATCTCTTCCTCAATGTTACTTCTACGACTTTTGTGAATGAGGCACATCGTGTATACGTGTGTTTGTCCTAAAAAGAATGATAATGAGTTATTTTTAAAACGCATGACGCAGCACCATGTCAGCGGCAATAAAGTTTGGTCAATTTGGACCAGGAGTGAATCATAAAGTACAATGAATGATAATGTATCTTTTTATCATAACATGGTATGCTTGGGACTGATGATCATAAATTAATCACACATTACAAAATCATTTAAATGCTATAATAGTGCCTGTGTCCAGAACTGAAAATGCAATGTAATCTAGCTCATTGAACTAGCTCCAGCCAGCAATGCTATCTACACACACACACACACACACACACACACACACTCACTCATGAGCAGAAAATGGGTCACTGAAAGCTCAAACAGACTTTTCACATGACCCAGTCAAGTGTGTTATCTTCATGTGTGTGTGCCACAAGCACACATATGCCACACTCCCAGAATCCTTCTTCTGTTGGACCAATCGAGAGCAGCTCTACTCATAAACCACATTAACATCAGTTAAGTATGAAACTTGTGTTGATAACACTGAGGAGCTTATAGTCTGCTAATGGCCTTTAATGGGAGGTATTATGTCTTTTTTTTTTCTTTTTTTTTCTATCAGGGACTTAGATCGAAACACTATCTAGCCATTAGTACATTTAAGTGGATTTCATTTCTATAGGTGCAAACCTTTCATGATAGAGATATTCAGGCACTGTCAAAATATGTGTGCAGTTGCTGCACTGTGCCATAATGTGTTCAGCTGAACATTGAGTTATATGGATCTTTTGTGCCATGCAGAAGAAAAAAAAAAAGAGTAAAAAAAAAAGAGCAAGCATGCATGCAGAGAGACAGGTGATTGAAGCCGGCTTTCTCGAGTGGGTTAGATGAAATGTGATTGACATGGCCTGGAATTTTCCATGTGCGTCAGAAATGGTCGATGTGCTTCAGATGTATTTGTAGCTGCTGGTTTGGACTGAAAGAGTCTTTTCAATGGTCCACTTTTAATTTTATCCAATGAGTGAGTGTTAACATAAACAAGAGAGAGGCAAAAGAAGAGAAACTGAGCTTATTAATTAATAACTTGATGGATATATTATATTATAGTCATAGCATGTCTTCGGTCTTCACACAGAACTTTACACAGAATGATTTAGCCAAGATGAGTTTTCCTCCTTTGCTTTTATAAGCATTATGCAATTTCCTCTCTAGAGCCAACAAACGGAATCTCAAAAATAATTACTTGCGGTCTAAAATTCCTGGATTCCCATTCATCTCAATGACAGTTACTCAGCTGCGCACATTTTAATACATTTGAAAGGCATATTATTGTTCATGTATTCCATGGAATCAAACAAGGACAGCCTGGGCCACAGTCTTAAGCCTTTCACCAATGATCCTGATGCAGTCCATTTCATGCTTTTATATAATGAAGAAGTTGCGATTTATATAATGCTTTCAAAAACATTATTTCGTCAGAATGCATCAGTACTTTTAAATGGCAGTCAATGGAGAAAGTATTTGCACCCAGAATGGTGAACACTGTAAATAATGATATGAAACATTGATGGATATAATTTCTCGGTTAGCCCCACCCCAAACATACAAACATTGGTTGTGTTTACACTTTTCAAGGGAATCAGCCTACAGATATCTGACTTATAGCTGACTCCTAAGCTTCTTACAGAAACTGGGATAGGAGAAAGTATTATCATTGGGAAAAAAAATGAAACCCTTTCCCTTTAACAACAATCCAGTGCTGCAAAATGCTTAAGTGCAGAAACACACTCTTTGACACGTGTCTCTTTCAGCAAGATAAGACGCAACAACAACGTATGTGCTTTCTGAACCGTGGGTGAGAAAGAGTTAGTGGTCGCTGGGCAGACGGAGGGGATTCAGACTTCATGCCACGGCCCATCACAGCTGTGAATTGGTGCTGTAAGGTTCATTTGTGCTTGGCAAAATCCATAATGTTTTCCATGGGCACAGCTGGGCAAGTGTGTTACAGGAATATGTGTCTTGAGAGAACCATAGTACCCCCTGCTGGTAACAAAAAAAAGAAAGAAAAAAAAAAGAGTAGAATTGCCCTGAATTTCTCTTGATTCCCAACTCTTTCCACAAACACAATCATATGCCGGATCATCTTTGCACAAGCTTACCACCCACACTGTTCCCACCACTCGACTGCCTACAACGCCTGGCAAGCACTGTCAACTGTTGGATTTTATTCACATTTTCCCTCATTTGAGAGATATTAAACCAATGAATGTAATAATTGAGTGTGCTGTGATGATTTGAGAAAGATTACGCTGTCATTTTGATTACATTGGCGAAATGTAGCAATCTGCTGAAAAATGAATTTGTTATGTAATGCTGGCTTTTCTTTTCATGAACTACGTTTCAATGTTCTTCTGCACGCTACTATGTTGTTGCTAGGGGTTTCTGAGTGGTTGCTAGGGCATTGCTTGGGTGTTGTTGGTGGTTGTTTTAAAGACACACTAAAAAACATCACAATTGATTTATTTAATAATAATTGTTTACACTTTAAATTCCCTACAAAATGTACAACAAATGCACTTAAATTACATGTTCTTAAAGGGGTCATTTACACAAAACCGTTTTTAACAAAAAACTGAAAACTTCGTTCAGTTACACAACAACGGCCTGAAAGTGCAAGTTTTTGAAAATTATACCGTTATCATCTCCGTGTAAACTACAAAAATGTGACTTTGAGAAAACGGTGGTGGCGCATGTGTATTACATGTTTAGCGTAGTGCATGTGTATTATTACTGTATAAGTGCATAGTGTTTTTTTTTTGTTTTTTTTTACAAAGTAACATCGCCAACTACTGGCCTGGCAGAAGAATACATCGGTTTTAATTGTTTTCGCAGATCCGTGTGAACGGGGATCATTTTGACAACGGTGTCAACTTTACGTGAAAAACGCAAAGAAAAAACTTTTCTGTTTTTAGTACATCGTTGTCGTGTAAACGTACCCTTTTTGGTAACACTTTGCAATTAACTAACAATGAGCAATACATTTGTTGCAGTATTTATTAGTCTGTGTTAAAGCCCCCCTGTGGTGAAAATCCAGCTTTTAATGTTGTTTATGTGTCTATGTGGTGTTTTTAATATGCTTTAAGACAAACCATGTGTAAATTCATAAGTCGACACCCAGGGGCGGATTAAGGTGGTCAGGGGCCCCTAGGCTGCTCTTTGTGCATTTTTTTTTTTAAATTCAATTTTATTTAAATAAAATAAAAACCTTTTAATATATTCTTTATATATATTCTTATTAACATATAATTATAAAAAAAACGGCAATAAGCTCATCATTTGTGCTAAAATAGTCTAAAGGGGGTCGCACACCGGACGCGCAACTCAGCGCCGCGCCACGTCTAGGACAACTAGAGGTATCGCAGATCGCACTTTCTCAATTTATGGCCAACAATATTGTTATGTTTAAGGACATTATGGAATTAAGATAATGCCTGTACTATGTTATGATTATACTGTACAATTAAATAGAGTCGTTGCTGAGTCTGCAGTCTGAACACTTTACCTCAGAGCGTCCGTTAACTTGAAAATATCACCTGAAAATCCGATAACATCAGCAATTTTCATTCAAGCAGCTGATTTCTGTAAATGAATGTAAAACTAAATGTATATTGCAGCACAGGGTGAAGTCAGTATATACATTAACGACGATTTGAGACAAATAAATGTACATTTAATGTAAAACTATGTAAATGGCGCTGTGTGGCGCGGCAGGATTTTGAACAAGGTCCTGAGCCGTAGCTCAAAATTAAGATATGCGCATCTCAAAATGTATCATATCTTTCTCATGCTGCATGCTCACTTTCATAATCAACATTGATTAAATTAAAAAACAATGACGTCACATATTTTCCAACCCAGCCCTCAGCCCTGTTGCAACCGTCGTTGTTTAGGTACCTTAAACGCGCACGTACAGAGTCTCGGAGTCATCGCTGCAACCAGGAGATGAAGAGAGCTGAGATCCACATCACCTAGCACATCTTCGTCTCTGCCCTATGTCTCTGCCACCCCAAGATGCTAGCGCGGCTAGTGCAGCTAGCGCGACCAGCGCTGTTGCTAGGAGGGCGCCAGCGCCTCTGCCTCTCAGCGCCTCTGCCTCGCGAGTGGATGATAGCCCTGAAGATGCCTAGCAATCGTATACCTTTAGTGGTAGTATAACTTTAGTTAAGTATGAGTCTTCGTAGCGCGCTAAGAGAATCGGGAAACGCAGCCCAGGTATGACACGTATGATGCGTAATGGAGATTCCAAAGCGCTCTTCTTTGATCAGAACCATGGAGAGAGATCGCGGAGAGGTCCGTCCTATGCACCGAAACGTTTTACAATGCAACAAAATATTTAAAGAATATCAAGCTATTAAAATCTGTATTATGTATATGCACAGATAATATAACAGTAGTCAGTCATTTTTATTAGGTTAAACAGTGATTGGATAGCGTTTTTAATTTAAGGCCCACCCACAATTGGTCTGGCCCATCCGATAAATAAAATAATAAAATAAAAATGTCTGGCCAATCCGAGGCCCCTGCACACGTGGGGCCCCTAGGCTGCAGCCTACGCAAGCCTGTGCATTAATCCGCGCCAGTCGACACCATTGCTGAGTATTTTCTCCTTAAAACTGCAGTGAACCAAAGACAGTCTCAAAAACACGCTTTGAAATCGCTGGTGTTTCTGACGTCACAAACGACCTTGAAACCAATCAGATCAACGTGTGATCGTCAACGAGTGGATCTCTGAGCTGAGTGAGTGAGTGGAGGCGGGGCTCATTTGCATATTCATAGAACCACGTTTACTAAATGAGGCAAGGGTGTCGAGTTACATTCAAGATATTTTAAGGCATGGATTTTTATTAAATTTTTTAAGGAAAAAAATGTTTAAATACGTAATTTTGGTGATCAAAAATGAGTTTTAAGGGATAAAATTATTGACTACAGGGTGATTTTAATGTTAGTTAATACATAGTTAAAACATTAACTAAGATGTATAATGCTTCAGAAGTATTTTTCATTGTTCATTAACTAATGTTAACAAACGGAACCTTATAGGCTCAATGCACGATCGCTTCCCCGTTTTGTCTCAGCCCGTCCAGTTACATCCGGTGCTGCGTCAGAAGCCGTTTTGGCGTTCGGTGGAGATAATGGTAAATTACACTCGCTGTTTACAAGAACTTCCAGCGGTTAACGTCAATGATGTTAACAATATTGTGAGGCAGTTAGCTTTCACACCTAAGAGTAAGAAAGAGAAGGGCTTTAAATCATATATTTCAAGCTACATCGACAACTTTGAGGGTGAGTATTCTCTCATATCATGTGAAATCCGACTAGAGAATCGGTTTCTAAAATCGTTGTCTCCGTTTCTGAGAAAATCAATTTTATGAAAGTTTTGCCGCTAGTACACTTCGCTATAGAGCGCTCTATGCGGAAGTAAAGGCGCTGGCTGAGATTCTACCAGAAATACGTCAGCAGCGTTCGTGCATAGAGCGTATTGTAAAGTTTCACCCCCTTTTTGAACTATTATTGTCATTTGTTTTAAGAAAAAATGTCAATGGGCCCGCAACTTAGGTGAGAGTGAGTCAAAGTAAGAAGACTGCTTTATTAGTTATGAATGCAGCTAATACTGACTGAATTTGGATGCAACTCTACAGCTCTTAAGTTCAACAGTAATCCCTTTAATGTGAATTAAACATGATGCTCTATATCATTCCAGTTTGCGTTGAAAGCTTTAGTGACTGTAACTTTCATTCACTCACTGTTCACTGTAGCAGTGAGTTAAAATTAAACATGTTCAGACCTTTGCTCATTCAACTCTCTGAGTCAGTCATCCTCGGCATGGAAAGATACTGAGGCTCTGACTAGCTATTTTACATATTAGTGATATCTGAATGTTCAGTTTAAATCCCACAGATCCCTATTCATTTAATTTAAGAAAGACATTTACCTTCAAACATTAATGGGTTATATAACACCAACAGCAGTAATGTAGTCAGATTAATTGTATTGGAGTCTGATAAATAATAGAATTATGCACATCATCCTGGCCATCCATCAAGGGAGCTCCAGCAACCCAACATAGGACGAGCAGTTTGGAGAATGAATAGATACATTGTCCTTCGACACAGAAAGGATTCTTTTAATTAAAGGACAAGTTCGGTATTTTACACTTAAAGCCCTGTTTACAGATCGTATCTGATGAAATAGAACGGTTAAGATTAAAATTTGGACACATGCTCCTGTCCCGAGAATTTTAGGTTTATTTAGCTTTTGTGGACCTATTTTGCCAAACGCGTCACACCCGTGATTCTTCCGTTGAGAGCTTGAATAATAGACACTCCAGCCCAGTTGGTGGCGATAATGCACCTTTGCCAATTGCAAGCAAACCACGGGCATTTCATTGAATACACAGAAGAAGCAGAAGAAGAAGCGGCGGAGTAATACCGTAAAGGTGCTGCGGTCTCACATCACGTCCTACTAGGGTGACCAGATGAGATTGGCTGAAATTCGGGACGGGGGGGGTATGGGGGGTATGGGGGGTGTCTATGGGTCTGGGGTCTGGGGTGACGGGATGGGGGGCTTCTATGATATTAGACTGCGTACGCAGCCTATAATAAAAGATAATGAATTTCAAACCTGAACCAAACATATTTTTATTCAAAGATCAACAGTCTGTCATTATTCTTTAGTCTGCCACAAAACAATGACTGTTGTAAGTAACAGTGCGTAAATCAGACCTTTCAGTATAGCCTAACGCTAATAAGCTTAAACGGAAATAACGAGATAATTGTGTAGTGAAGTATTTTGTCCTCGCGGCTGCAGCAACTTGCGCTCTAATAATAGGCAAAATAGGCTACAGAATATTTCGTTCTGTATTGACAGGTGCAATATTTGAAAATCGATCATATATTTTTTTTTATTACATTTATATCTGCATTTATGTAAAAACTTAAACTTTCAAATATCAAAATGTCATTTATTAATATGTTTTCATGTCAAAATGACATACAAACATCTTTTCCTATTCTATTTTGCCTGGAAACGCTTCCAACACGCTTGCGTGTCGCGTGAAAAATAGGCGTCGGTTCTATGTATAGCATGCACGCGTTTTCCGCGCGGCTCGAGGCGCGCCTGAGACGCGCGTGTCACGCAGGCAGTGTGCAAGCTCTAACCTGTTAACAGGGGAGCCGAAATAAAAACGGACACGCCACGCAGCCAGTGTCGCCGGCCTCAACCTCCGCAGACAGTTTTTAATGTTTATAAGACAAAACTACTCAAGATTTTGCTTTAGTATAATTTTCGGGACAATTAGGGCCAGATTCGGGATTCGGGACAACAGTTTCGATTTCGGGACTGTCCCGAATTTTTCGGGACGTCTGGTCACCCTACGTCCTACAAGTCAATGGAGTTGGACAAAAACTACGATAAAACCTGTTGGAATGCATCTTTTTCAGCGATTTTTGAGTGAACATATCAGTGAACACCCCTGACCACTCGGTGAGTTTCAGGTCTTTGTAAACGAAAGTTTAATGTGTTTTTAGGAAGGAATCTTCCAGTGCACATAGACAACCATTGTGGGGGTGGGGGGGGGGAAGCGAAATAAACCTAAAATTCTCGGGACAGGAGCATGTGTCCAAATTTTAATCTTAACCGTTCTATTTCATCAGATACGATCTGTAAACAGGGCTTTAAGTGTAAAATACCGAACTTGTCCTTTAAGTGTACAGCCATTATTTCCAAATGATTGACTTCAGTTACTGATTCAGAGAGAGAGAGAGAGAGAGAGAGAGAGAGAGAGAGAGAGAGAGAGAGAGAGAGAGAGAGAGAGAGAGAGAGAGAGAGGAAAGAAAAAAAAGAGGGACACTTTAATTTACAGTGTTACATGTTACAAGTAATAAATTATGTATAATTACAAGCAACTAACCCTAAACCAAACCCTACTCCTAACCATATAGCAAGCACATGTTGTTGATTAATATTACTCAGTATACTTAATTGTATAATCACACTGTAATGAGGACACCTTAAAATAGTGTAATCAAAAAGACTGAATAAGAACCATAGTTTTGCCGCCAGCGCTTCATGACTGCAGTTTTGTGATTTGAAATGTGAGTCTTATCTGAAGTAGCATGCAGGTGTGCAGCCCTCAGCAGTGAATCTGCAGTGTGGAGAATGTGTTCATGACCTTCACAAACTGAGCGACTCTCAGGCTGTGTTCACAATCCAAACAAACTATTTCTGCTCTATATAGTAAATATACTGTGCACAATATAAACGTTGTCTGCATGCATGCCATAAATGCGCTCATCAAATGAGCTAATACCATATGACTTACAATTTACCCAGATGTGCGGTATACAACCAGAGCACACTGCATGAAAAACTGAACGCCCAGTTACACATATATAGCATATTTTTTTAACATGTTTTTTTTTTTCTTCTTTTTTTTCTGACTCATTATTTGACCAGGCTGTCAGATGTGTTTACACAAAATTGGGTTAATTAGTTTATATTCACTCAGCAGTTACTTTTACCCAAAGCGACTTGTGCATTCAAGCTATACATTTGATCAAACATGAGTTAAACATGCAACATAACCAGGTCAAGTATGTACTATACTGCTGTTTGTAATGTTAAGCATTGCACACACACACACACACACACACACACACACACACACACACACACACACACACACACACACACACACACACACACACACACACACACACACACACACACACACATAAATAAATATATATATAAATACAGTACAGGCCAAAAGTTTGGACACATTACTATTTTTAATGTTTTTGAAAGAAGTTTCTTCTGCTCATCAAGCCTGCATTTATTTGATCAAAAATACAGAATTTTTTTTTTTTATATTGTGATATATTATTACAATTTAAAATAATTGGTTTTCAATTTATTATACTTTAAATTATCATTTATTTCTGTGATGCAAAGCTGAATTTTCAGCATCATGTGTGTGTGAAATATTCACAATGAAACTTCATTACAAACATCATCTCTCTACAATCATCAAAACATAAAGTAAAATAATACATGATCAATGGACTAATATATTTATATACAATAGTTTAGTAACCTTCAGTGGGATTCAAGCAGTGTATTTATTAGAACTAGCTTCGCTTTCTTTTCTTTTCTTTTCTTTTCTTTTCTTTTCTTTTCTTTTCTTTTCTTTTCTTTTCTTTTCTTTTCTTTTCTTTTCTTTTCTTATTTCTTTTAGCATTTTTAAACACTGCAAAGCTGACCAAAGTGTTGGACAAAGTAAATGACAACACAATAAAATACATGACACACACACGCACACACACGCACACACATATATACTGTATTTATATATATATATATATATATTTCAAAAGCTATTCCACCATTTCAGCTTCCATGACAGTCAGGATGAAAATGTCATTTTGGTCCATGTTGTTTTGTGATGTCATCACCACATATCTGGGAAAATAGGCCCTTTCACATGATGCGCTTCATTGTTCCCTAATGTATTACACTCTATGCGGCAAAGCGTCAAGCTATAGCATTACTTCCAGTTCTGAAGTGCATGCAGGTCAACCATTGCAAGGCGATGCTCCACATTTAAACAAGATGGCCCAGTTTGCCACAGACCTTTCAAAGCATAGCCAATGAATAGCAGACAAATGACATGATGTGCAAGAACATGGAAGAAAGATCATTCCTGTGCACATGTAAGCACACTGAGTTCCAGTACAACATAAGCTATCATCAAATCTATATTGAATGAGTAATTTATTTATTTCTGTGATGTATCACTGACTTTTTCTGCTCAAATACACATCAACCTGCTTAAAGTGCACAGCATCTCCTTTCACAAAACCATCGAACCTCAAATGAAAAAATCGCCATTCCTTCACGCTTTTTGCAACACTTTTTTATGTGGAGGTCAAAGCGCCGCATGAAAGGTGTGCTGAAGCCCTGATGCAAGTCATGTGACGGGACCTTCACAAGGAGAGACATCTGTTACACTTGACGGTCTCTGGAGTGCAGAAGAGGCAGCTCTAGAATATGAATTTCATATCTGCAATGCAGCTACAATATTTTCCTTTTGATTTGCATTGTAGACCGACAAACAACATTAATATTCATAACTGTGTTTGGTCATTTTGTGGTGATAAAACCAGACTTGTCAGTGGTAAGGACGCAGTAAATAGATATCAAGTATTGAAATGGGTCTAAAAAAAAAAAAGCTTAAGAAAAATAGCCAGAACTGCCAAACAATTGGTAGTTGTAATTAAGTGAATTACATGATATATTAATCACAACTGATTATGGGCCCACTTTGTATTAGGCATCTTTAATACTTTAAACAAATTTAGCACTTGATACGATGTACTTACCGTGTACTTACATAGTACTTACATGTAAAATAACTGCATGTGATAACAAATGTATTTCCCTTACCCAGAAAATATAAGTGGTTCTTACTTGTGCAACACTTTTCACAACAATAATTTTGAGTTATAATACTCAATGATAATTATTGTATAATACTATTGAGTTGTAAGTTTAATACTTAGGTTTGAAGATATCTTGACCCAATGATCAACAGCAGGTGATTGCAAATAACGAAAATAATACTTTTCCAGTTAGTTTGCATATTGTTTGTTCTTCCATATCAAACATATACCTCAAGCTTGTGATAAGCTTGGCTGCTTCCCCCTTTTTTATTTCATGATACTCGAATGTGTTTCAAACGATGTCCTCAAAAAAGATTCCTCCAGATTAATTAAAAAGAAAAAGTGACAGTGACTTCTAACAGTTGCAGTCACAGTTTTATCAAGTTGGTTCCCTTGTAGTTTAAATGAAACAACATGATCTCAAACTCTCTGAAAGCCAAACAGTAACCAGCATCAAAACAACATCTCACTTAATCACTCCATCCAACCGACTAAAAGAAGTAGCACATCAGTAATCAACATAATGTAATTACAATCCCCAGCGATCACCCTCCATGATTAACAACCCAATTCAATGTGGCTTGATTGTTTGGGCAGAACATTGATTATTGTGTTGTGCAAGTGACTGACAACCACTTTCAGAAGCTCACAGCATTAATCACAAGTTAATTGCACTGGAAAATATAGATTCTGTTAAGTCTTCCATTAGCAGAAAGTTTAATAAGCCTCAACCTTTCTCTCCTGACAAAATAAAGATGAAGTTCTATAATTGAGGTTCAGCCTCATAATTATGAAGGTATCCTATATAGAGTATAGTCTGACGCTTTTCCAAGCATCTTTAATGTCTACCATTGGTCCAAACTTTCCCAAAATTAAATGTCTACACTTTTTGTGAAAGGGGTTATCACATCTAAAGTTTTCGGTGTCAAGTTTTTATGCATTTGGTTTTCTTTTTCCTTGGTTTCGTTCTGATTCGATCGACTATGGAGATATTGAAGCTGAAGGACACCTCATGTTCCCATTGACATTTCAAAGTGTTTGTGGCAGTTCTCATGGAATGACCTTTTCCTTCTGAGCAGAGAGTTATTTCGCTGTGCTCCCCAAGGCTTACCTCATCTTTTTCAAGCACAATTCACTCCTGGATATAAGAAATGACATGCCATCCTTTTGAAGAAAAATGAGAGCTGTCAAGAGTAATCACAGGGATCCTGTTCTTCTAAATTGCAGTTTAAAGCATGCATTCGTGCATAGACGTTGAACATCTAGGATGGATAAAAGAAAATGTATGTTAAAAAAATAAATCAACATTGGATGAGTCAAATAGTTGGATGACTCATCCACAATGAGTCAAAGAACACATTAAGTATGTGCAACAGAGCATGCAATGAATTCGGTAAATCTGTTTGTTTTCTTACTTGTGTAAAGTATGTCCGAATGTCAAATTATTATCTACGGACTCATCAAGCTTTGAATGAGCTTTTTTGTGGTGTGTTAGTGTTTGCAATCCCCACATTCACGAAAGAGAACGATTTTTGGATGGCTCAAAGCTGAGGTTGTAACTTATCATCATCATCTCCAGATATCAGGGCGCATAATATATAAGCTGGCCCATAAATTCTACTTATTCTGTGAGTTCAAGGCTGATTGAATTTGCCTTGTTCATCACCCATCCTCAACTGCTTTCTTGGCACTTTCTGACCAAATGCATCACAGTGAAGACGAATGACCTGAAAATAAATTAGCGACAGTATATAATCTAGGCATGAATGCCTCAGTTTCAGTAATTCTATAAATAATGTAGCTAGGGATGTTCCAAGTCGCTATCAAGGATCGGTATCGAAGCCAATTAAAGGGTTAGTTCACCCAAAAATGAAAATTCTGTCAGTAATTACTCACCCTCATGTTGTTCCAACCCCGTAAGACATTCGTTCATCTTCGGAACACAAATTAAGATATTTTTGATGAAATCTGACAGCTGGATCACTTCTCCATAAGCTTCTAAGGGACTGAAACTTGCTGGCCCAGAAAAGTTATTAAAGAGATCGTTAATATAGTCCAAGTGACTACAGTGGCTCAATCTTAAGTTTATAAAGCGACGAGAATACTTTTTGTGCGCAAAAAAATTAAAAAATAACAACGAATAACTTTATTCCACTATTCATTTCATTCTCTCTGGGCCTCGAGTTGGTTCACGTAGTGTTTTTGCGCAGCGCGTCAGTGTTGTACGTGACAGGCATTACACACATGACCAGCGTCGGCCAATAGTGAGCCTACGTGGTGACGTGTAACGCAGACGCGCTGCGCAAAAACACTACGTGAACAAACTCGAGGCCCAGAGAGAATGAAATGAATAATGGAATAAAGTCGTTGTTTTTGTTGTTTTTTGCACACAAAAAAGTATTCTCGTCGCTTTATAAACTTAAGATTGAGCCACTGGAGTCACTTGGACTATACTAACGATCTCTTTAATAACTTTTCTGGGCCAGCAAGTTTCAGTCCCTTAGAAGCCTATGGAGGAGTAAGATAGCTCTCAGATTTCATCAAAAATATCTTAATTTGTGTTCCGAAGATGAACGAATGTCTTATGGGGTTGGAACAACATGAGGGTGAGTAATTAATGACAGAATTTTCATTTTTGGGTGAACTAACCCTTTAAGCCGGCTATCCAAAGCCTGATCATTTATTTTACGTTAGCTGTCGCGCAGGTTTCGTGCAGTAGGTGGCAGTATGCACCCTCAATCGGGTTTGCCGACCGCCATTAAAATAGAAAGAAGAAGTTCAAATGTGCGATGCGCGAGAACTATTGAGGTCTGTTCTAGCGCGGCACACACACACACGTTTAACCCTCTGTGCTCTTCGGGTGGCGGTCAAAAATTCTTCTTTTCAATGAAAGAAATGTACTATCTTTTAGTTTGAAAATGTTTTTTATTTAATAGTTTGTAATTTTAGGGGATTTTATGGTACTACATTATATTTACGCAGTAGTTAAAATCCATTTATTCACATTTTGGGCATAGACCTGAAAAATTTAACTCGTAAATCTTGAATGCTTTAAAGCACAGAATTGAGTTTGATCTCTTTTTAAAGACGACACTTGGCAAATTATTGCTGAAATGAAAAAGTTTCACAGAAGTTGTTACAGAATTTTATGTTTATTGTTATGAAAATGCACACAAATGCTATTTAAATTTTTCTTTATATGAAATCTATATTTTCAAAAACACATTTTACTCTAAAACTGCAAGAAAATCAAAGCAATAAATCTAAACAAGTTGTGTTTCAAATTTGAGCTTGATATCTCAAAAAATGTGCTTTCAGTATGACTTTGATTGGACGCAGTACCGAAACGCTTCCACTAGATGAAATTTGTCTGCGAGAAGCACAAGTGTGACTATTTTTCAATTATTAATTTTTTTTTTGTGTTCACATAGCAAGTGGCAAAATCTTTACCAAGTTTCGTACCATTCTGATGAAGTAAAAAAAAAAAAAAATCACGTTTTTGCGTTTGACATATTTCATGCGCATTTTTGCAACAAATCACTTGAAAGTAATTTATTTACTGTTTATTTTTATCTGCCTTGCAGTGATGTCAGACTATCTGCAACATCATCGTTTTATTGCATTGCTATGAGTTGCGTATTGCTTCACACTTGACTGCCAGACTGCTATTTTGACACAGAAGCTTCATGCTTTCTAGCCTTACCTCTAATTGCAATTATTCTGCTTATTGTACATATAAATCACAATAAGTTTATTTCAGTAATCCCACATTCATAATTGTGACCACACAGTCTGTTTACATCTACCAATGTCTTTATAGATGCCCCTGTTTTACATTTGAGCCATTAAGAAACTCTGTCCATCCCTGTATACATCGGATTGGTTTGAATAACTTTAATGAACTTGAAGTATCGGATCGGGACTACTCGATATTCAATGACTCGGATCGGGAGCACAAAAAACTTGATCGGGATATTGTAGCAATAACTAAAACTGCAACCTGCCACTGTATATATCATCGCTCTTTTCGTGTTTTTTTTGTTGTTTTGTTTTTTGTTTTTTATGAGAAAGTTGAAACTTTGTGATAGCAAAAGCCTCACCACCCACCAAACACAGTATCTCAAAAAAACTCACAGTATCTTTCAAAATTCAGCGGTGCAGTCATTCTCTCTGTGATGGAGCAGAACAAAGAAGCACATCATTTATGAAAATGGAAAAGTTGGCGCTGCAAAGAAACTCTCCGAATGGTTTCGCAGTGCCAGCGGCCACAGTTCAGTCTTATTGGCTGCACAGTCAGGAGCAAGACATCAATAGGTAATGTTTAAGTTATTCACCAAGCTGAGCAACCCATGCTTCCCTTTGTAGCCGGAGTTGATGAGCTTGAAGTGGCCTCAGCTGTGAGTGATTTTCTTTCTTTGTCGGTCTGCCATGTGTTTTGTTAGAACCGCTGTCCTTGGCGCTGACGTTTCTGCTCTGTGAGGTGGGAAAAAATGATGGAAATAACACTGAAGGCTACATCTAAGAAAGGTCTATAATATCTGGAGAGAGTTCTCTGTTATATATTCCCATTCGGCTCAGTGGTAGTTGCTCAGCTGGAGCAGGACACCCAGAAGGTACAATGTTTAAAATCTAATTTTAAGTCCAATTAGAATTTTCATTGAATTTTAGAGCCATACTGGAAATGACAAATGACAAATCACTCTAAAGCTGCAGGACATCAAGGTTATTCTCCATTTAACACTTCGAGCCTTCCAAAAAACAAACAGGCACTGGTGAAAACGACCACAATGTAATGTTTTATTAACAATTTGATGTTGTTTGTAGCCAGATAATGTCATGCTAACCAGCCAAACTCTGATCCCTTTGAATCATAGAGCATGTTGTTGTCGTTTTTGTTTTTATTATCTACCTGTCTCTTCTTATTCTTTATTCATAGATGTTTGTGTTCTTTCACTATACCAATATGCTGCAAATTATACTGAGTTATAAAAAAAATGTGAATCTCATTTCCTTCTTCTATATAACAGATGTGAAAGAGTGAGATAAACAGAATCTAAGCTCTTCAGCAATTCCCCAGGCTTTTTACACTACCTGCAGGTGAGAACGCAGTTCAGAGACGCATGAATTGTATTCAGATATTACTTTCACAAGCTTGCAAATAAACAACAACTTGGTGTCAAAAGTTCTCTGTATGTATATGTACCTGTTCTTAGCAGATCCTTTCTTATTAAAGGATTAGTTCATCATCACCAAGTCATCATTTACTCAACCTTGTATTGTATCAAAACTAAACCTAATCTTCAAAATGGACGTAAGTACCATAAAAGTATCATGGAAATTGTTCCATACAACTCATGCACTATATTCCAAGTCTTCTGAAGCCATATATAAGTTTATGGTAGTAAATAATGTATACACAATATACAGTGATGCATTTTTCAGGTGATAATTTGTCACATGATATTTACTGCTTAAAGGGTCTATTATGCTTTTTCATATTTTTTTACTTTCTTTAGTGTGTAATGTTGCTGTTTGAGTATGAAAAAGGTCTGCAAAGTTACAAAGCACGAATTCCCTCCAGTGGGAGTTATTCTCTATATCAGTGTCACTCCCTGAAACGCCTACATTGTAGTCTTGAGTTTTCTTCCGGGAACGAACACGTCACAATATTCCTCATTCGAATAACTCCCGAAAATTGGTACAAAAATGTTGGTAGAGGCCTGGTTGAGTTAGTTAGTTAGTGTGTAGAAACTGCCGGTTATGGTAAGGGGCGGGACATTTCACAAACACACTCGAAGCAGTTGACCAATCACAACACACTGGTCTAGCCAACCAATCAGAGTGCATTGCACTTTTTGGAAGGGGGGGGGGGGTTCATAGAGACAGGAACTAAACAGGGGTGTGTTTCCCGCACTATGACGTAACTCTACCATAGTACGATGCATCGTTGAAGAAATCAACTAGCTAGTCACGACTGTTTCCCGAAACCATATTGTTGCAAATTGGTCGTTCAAGCACGTTGGTTAATGATGTCACACAGGTGTTGGAGTAATAACTACTTTTAATGAATCTGTTTGAGATCGAATTAACACTAGATGATTTGCTATAACTTACAGACATGGCACCTGAGGACTATTTCTCATTTTTCTCAGTTATTTTGCTTTATTTCCAGATTCAATCATAGGCTCGTTCTTACATAGTCGAGCACGTTCGCACATGCGCACTCTTCAAAAACGGTGCTTTAAATCTCTTGACAAACTAAAAGACGTAAATGACATTTGTATGTATTCAAAATAAAATATATAGATTGTACTGAATGTCAGCTTGCTTATTTGGCTCAAGATAAGGATTTATTGAGTCCACATGTCATGCAAACAAGAAACTGCTTCTAACCACAGGTCGAGAGCTGTCGTTCCAAACACACAACTTTGTGATGCTGTTTTCAAACGATGGTTTCGAGAAACACTGACTCGTTGAACTGCTGATAACGACAGAACTTGCGACCATAGTTGGCTAACGATGCTTTTGGGAAACGCACCCCAGAGCGGTACAAACAGACTAGGATGAGAGGAGCTGCAATAATGTCAAATATGTGAAATCATTATGTGTTTTTGAACATTCAAGCTTGAAAACCTATTCTAGTAGACCAAAAACAAAATCAAGACTTAAAAAAAAAAAAAAAAAAAGGGTACAAAAGGTCCCCTTTAAGTGAATGGCGCAAACAGAATGGGTGTCCATAAGCAAATATGCCATTAAAATGAATTGGACTGATAACAGATTTATTTATTTCTATTCTACACCACCGTAGGGAAGGACAAGTCACCAAAGATGAGTCAAGTGAACAAGCACTGCATAGTACTTGTACAAGTACTGAACAAGTACTTGGTAGAATGTAATGCATCAGTGTTTTCCTTTTGCTGAAGATGTTTTGTCACTCTTTTAAACTTGTTCACACATTAAAATATCTTGAGATTCGCAATCCCCTTGCCATTGCCTCCTTGCAAATGTGAATTGGAATGAAACTGCTGGGCTAAAGGCATTAGTGTTTGATGAGCGCTATTAAGGGACATGGGTGGAGAATTTTCAGCGGGAGCTCTTTGTGTGAAGAGATTGATAAGGCTGATGACCCAGTGTTCTAGCAGACTGGCTGGAGTGTTTGATGGGGACTTAAGGGCACTTGGAGGCCAGAACATATGCAACATTGAGGTCATTTGCATGCTTAGATGATGCTTATTTGATCCAAAAATAGCTTAATGCTTACAAAGTTTAATGCCAGTGATGGGAAAAAAACAAACATTAATTGATAGCCAGTTTGTATACTGTACAAGTGCAAACTTCATGAAACCATATAAGTGAGTCAAAGTTATATGTAGATGTAATTAAATTGACTGAGATTGAAACATAAAAGGCAGTGGTCATTAGTGACCAGTGTAAGCCAGGAAAAGTTTTATTCTGTTGGACAATGGTAGTGTAACGTATTTAGTGCAAAGATGACGAAGGTACAGTAGTTCACAATAACAGTTCAGTTATTGTGTAAAATGTATTAAACAAAACAAATAGTTATATCCACAAACGCAACGTAACAGCGTGGGATATACACGTACAATACAGGACAATGACTGAGAACATTCAGTGTAATATTTTTGTTGTAATCATAGGTTTTGTATTATGACAATATTATTCTTTAAATATAGTGAATATATATAATCACATCATATTCATTAATTTGAGTAATTTCAACTCTGATTAAAATAACGTTTTATTTGACAAATGTAAAATTAGACCAAATATAAAAGTTTTATTTAAATGAATTACAATTAATTATTAAAGTTAATTATTTTAACATGCATCAACATTTAACCAAAAAGAATATTTTGATAATGATAAAAATCAAATGATAAAATGATGATGACTTAATAATCTTTACAGCTATAGAAAAATGTAATATTTTCAACTCATTTATATTATAAATCTATGTATATAGTAAAAAAAAATGCCGTTTTATACGATAACACAAACTGTATATCACTCGAAACACAATGCCGCAATCAGTGACAAAACACTCAAGAGCCAATGAGTATTTGATATGACTGATGTGAAACCTGTGTTGTAATACTTTTAGAGGTGGAAACGTTTTAATTTGTAAGGAGTGCATAATTTTATGTTTATGGTCACACAACGCTAGCATTACAGCATATGCTTTTTTTTTTTTTTTTTTTTTTTTTTTTGTCACAGCATGTTATAATTTTAAATTAAGTAAATGAGCCAACTGTGATGTAATTAAAAGCAATCTCAATGACCATAAATACAATGATATTAACCGATTAGTTCCATGAATTCCATGCTTACACATATATAAGTTGTTCATACACAAATAATTTACTTTTAGATGCTGTCAAGTCATTGATATTGTACAATTTATTGCCTATGCAGACATAAGTAAATGCATGTATAGTAGAACCACACTTTACGTAAAACACATGATCAACAAACAAGGCATCATATGTGTCACTTTTAATCTAAATAGACAAAGAACTGGTTCGAGAAGTCTTGGTTCTTTCTTAGAAGGATGCAGAGACCAGTTCAAGTTGAGCTTGAGGTGATGGGCACACTTCCATTTTGATTTGTCAGAGAGGAATCTAAAGGTCGTTAGACAGAAAAAAAGAATAAGATGGTCACATGAGAGTCATCAGCATAGCAATGGTAGAGAAAGCCATGCAATGTAATGACTCTTCCAAGTAATTTAGTGTGAAGAAAGACACAAAACAGGAGAAACCTGACCTCGAAATGGCATTGCATGATAACTTAGAAATAAAGGCATTCTGTAGCTCGCATGGTCGACACTACAAATAAAACAGTTTGTGTAGCTTTGCTTGAGGCTCTTGCTGGTATTTTTGTTAATAACAGAGATCATGGGTCTGAAGCATCAGATGTTTATGATGTTTCAGTGAATTCAATAGTCAGCCCCAAGAGTATCCTCAGCGGTGGACACTGGCTCCCAAAGGACACACCATCATCTAAAACATATTATTGAAATGCTTGACTGTCATGCATGGCTGTGAAACAAGATGCTGGACTAGAGAAAGAAAAAGAAAAAAAGAAGCTTATAGAGCATAACACTGATTATTGGAAAATGGCTAACAATTTATAATAAATACTTACAAACTACTAATTAACAAACTATACGTTTATAGTTTATTCATAGTTAAAGCTGCAGTTGGCAAGTCTGGCAGATTGGGTTGACTTAGCCAAAATGTTGAATGTTTACAACTCTCACGCCCCTCCCCCACTACCAGCGAGCACCCTCCCATTGACTTCGTGCTCGTCAGTGCGTGTGCACCAGATTTTCTGTGAACGCGGCCGTCTCTTCAGCATCGATCAACACCATGGAGTACTCGGAGGTACGCTGCCCTGGTTAATCTACCCATAGATAGCAATAACCGAGGAATTGGAAGCTTGTTAGTAGATTTTCTCTCCGCCATCACGCTTCGTACAATTCAGTGGTTCTCAATCCTGGTCCTGGGGACCCACAGCTCTGCACAGTTTGTATGTCTCCCTCATTTAACACACCTGATTCAGATCATCATCTCGTTAGGAAAGAGCTCTGAACTGAACTGGGTGTGTCAGATAAAGGAGACATATAAAATGTGTAGAGCTGTGGGTCCCCAGGACCAGGATTGAGAACCACAACTACAATCCAACACACCTGCGAACTTCAGGCGTGTGCATGTGATATTGTAATGTGTGCGGGGGAGGGGGGGGATCTGTGACGTGTACATGAACTGTGATTGACAGTCAGATCTCACACAGCCCTGCGCTGATTGGACCAGAAGAACCGGGGTTTAATTAATTGCATTCTTATTGCACTGAATATGAATGCAATTAATATTTAAGAAAGGTTGGTTGCATGTAATTAACAAAATTTTCCGTGACCTACTTTAAAGTCAGAACTCTTTACTTATAATAACCAATGAACAATTCCTTACTACAAGCTAATTAAACAACAATTGTGTGCTCTAATGTGCTCCAAAAAAAAAAAAAGACAACAAAAAAGAGACACAATTCGCATTTAGAAGATATACAGTAAGCGTTCAAACCTTACTGTCTCTCACTTCTGCCAATATGGATCAAGGCTTTTGATGACATCACTCTGCACTTCCACTTTTCTGTCCAATCAAATGCTCTTTAGAATCTGAAGCTCCGCCCCCTACATTATAAATAGACGCTTAAGCAGCGACTGAAATCGGTCACTTGTTCACACATTTACTATTTTCTACATGGTGAATGGCACATAGCGCACTATAGAGGACAGGGAACGAATCAGACAGTGTAAATATGCTTTCCATTGGGGCTGTGATATAAACGCTGTTGGTGATTTTAAAAAAGGGGAGGGGAATGGTGCAGTGACCTTGACAAGCGTTTGCCTTCTCAATCATGAGGGTTCTGGCAAACTATTTTTTTTTTTTTTACTTTAAAAATATCAGTCTTGCTGTGGAGGTTTGACGCTGTGGGACTGTGTGCTCAGAACAGCAGCTCTAATGCAGAACACCAACTCCCAGCAGAATAGAACTGAAAGAGCTGTACTTTATGCAGCTCTGCACTTCCTAGAAACACTGTATAATTATATGTAAATGATTTCAGCAGCGCACCCCATGAATGGTGCATTACCTTAACTTTTACAGATGACCTGTAGATAGATAGATAGATAGATAGATAGATAGAGATAGATAGATAGATAGATAGATAGATAGATAGATAGATAGATAGATAGATAGATAGATAGATAGATAGATAGATAGATAGATAGATAGAAAGATAGATAGATAGATAGATAGATAGATAGATAGATAGTGTAAGGTTGCATAAAGCACAAGCTGTTTTACATATTCGGTGCTCTTTGATTGGCATCTCCATTAACATTCATGTTTTTTTTGCCAGATACTTTTATAGAAATACTTGCACAAAAACAAAAAAAAAAAAAAAAAAAATTCTTATTATATTTTTGGGTCACACAAGTGAACAGAGCCACAGTCTCACAATATCACAAAAAAATATCCTTCAGGAAGTCTGCCTACAAATGAGTCACTTTTAGTTGCTTCTGTCTGTTAAGATGGAATAGGAATAGTATTATACCAAACAATTGCATACTGTACTTCTCCTTGATCCACAGTGGACACAATAATTAGGCATAGAACTTTTATAAGCGGTAAAATCGCTTAGTCCGTGACTGTTCTTGTAGATTATTATTTTCATAATCAATGTTCTATATTGCCATGGCTCTCTTGGGGAAATTGTATTCAATATTTTGCCACTGTGAAGCTTGCCACCATTTTGAAGCTTAACTCAACCCTATTCTGTGTAAATTAGTTTCAAGTATTTCTGTATTGTGATTTGTGGAATGAAATATGACCTGGAAATGTTTTTCGCAGGTTTTGTGAGATTCACTTAAACTGGAAGGTCATCCTTCCTCTTATGGATGACACAATCAAAATACACCGGCCATGTCCATCTATTTTTCATTCCACCCTCTGAGTTCAGAATCTCTGCAATCTGCTTAGCGATGGGAGCACACCACTTTGGGACAAAACCTCTACTGAACACATGGCCAAGCAATATGTCAGCATGTTTATTCATTGGCTATTGTTAAACCCATTATCCTGTCTAAGCCTGTACTCACAGTGAAAGATCTGGATTTTTCTGACAATAGACATTTCAACTGTAAGACGACAAGTGGGGACATTTGTCACTAAAACATCCGCACAATGCCTCAGTGTCAGGTTCAATTCAATGGACTGTATGATACAGATGTACAGGCTTCACTTTAAGATTTGTTTACTTGATTTAGGCTGCAACTGTTCTCAGACAGTGAATTATTTTGTTGGATGCATCAATGTCAAAATATGAGCTCCTGACAGAGAAATCCATCATATTTTGCTGCTATCAGTTGTTCTCAAATGGTTTCTCTTCAGGGCCCATTTACTTTGAACCTATGTGCCAACACAGTACCAAAAGTGTGTATTATACAACACACTCTCTTGCCAATTCGTAACAATGTCTTGGTAAATTGGTGGCCAATTTGTATGAATTCATTATTCATTTGTAATTAGACAATTTGCTTATGACCCACTAATTTTAGGGGTGGAGCTTATTATTTTTCTTTTTCTTTTTTACATGATTTAATTAAATTGTATTAAATAAATGCACTGTCATTAAAAAAAAAAAAAAAAAAAAAATTATATATATATATATAATCATGTAAAAAATACAGAAAAAAAATAAAGAATGAGTATTCTGAAAGCTTCTTACTGTTTTTGTGCCATCTAATGTTTTAGAAGAGAATAAGATGAAATGTGCCTTTAGCCCATGGTAGAACTGCATAGACCTAGTAATATGCTAACTTTTGTGTTTGGTTTCTTAATGTTTCTTGAATTTTGAAGGTTTCATATTCTTGTTATAACCAATAATTCACTGCACTGTCAATGTCACTGTGCTAGGACAAGTCCAACAACCACGTCATGTCATATTCATTCAATTTAGTAAATGAAAATAACATTCAGTTGACGAGAAAGTGCAAATTTAAACCAACTATTGAAAAATTACAGGGTTCATTTTATTGTGATGATCCCTTTAACACATTTTGTTGACTATACTGTAAGTAATGTTGGTCTACATGTCTACTGACTCTCATTAGATTATTAGTAGAGTATTGGTAGACTGGTAGGTCTAAGGTTAGTATACGTTGACATGTAGTTGCAAAGTTACTTATAGTCAGTAGAATGTCTGTTGGAAGATCATCAAAATAAAGAGTTAGCAGATATTAAGCAGACAATCTACCAATACTCCAGTGTGGCTCACACGATGAAAAACACTTTTTATTTTGGTGCCATTGGCAAATTTATTGACACAATAACTAGGTTATTACATTACTACATTTTGCAGACATGCAATAACGTTCTGATGTTCCAGCCATACCTGTCAACACTCCCGTTTTTCCCGGGTTTCTCCCGTTTTTTAGCCCCATCTCCCGGACCGCTCCCGGTTTGTTATTTCTCCCGGGAAACTCCCGTAATTTGCATGGCCCAAACTCCTTTATGAATAATCGGACCAATATGTTTGTCTAATGTTGACCAGTTGCCAGATCTTGTATTAAATGCATTATATTCACACAATCCACACGCCATATACAATTTCAACCCGTTTGTCACCTCAACCTGGCAACCTATAACCCAGTTGCGCAGTCGCGGAAAGTTTAACCCGAAAGCGAGCACCCCCCTCAAAAGATTTTTCTTCTCTCTCTCTCTCTCTCTCTCTCTCTCTCTCTCTCTCTCTCTCTCTCTCTCTCTCTCTCTCTCTCTCTCTCATTTCTGTTCTGTTTGGATGCTATTTTGACCTTTTAGTTTGTCATTTTCAGTCACGTGTTCTTTTGTTCAGTTTCCTGCTACTCGTCTGTTTCCATGGACACTAACTCTATTATCACATCTGTTCATCATTTAGTTCATCACCATGTTGTATTTAAGTTACTCCTTGTTCACTCTTCTGTTGTTCTGTATTATTTGTGCGTAGCACACTGTCTCGTATCTTTTCAATTGTTGTTTGCCTGCCTATTCTGAGTTCTTTAATAAATGCTGTTTTATTCCCTAATCATCTTCATCTTCGTCTTCTTTGATCCTCATCTCTCTCTCTCTCTCTCTCTCTCTCTCTCTCTCTCTCTCTCTCTCTCTCTCTCTCTCTCTCTCTCTCTCTCTCTGCCACATCACAGAGGACATCTCATGGACCCTCAACACCTCCTCCATGGTTGGAAAAAAACATCAGCTCCTTTATCATCTTCAAAGTCCACCTCCCGAGTCAATGCTGGAAAAATTATATAGGGTGCTATATTTAGGTTCAGGAAGTAAAAACTCATTCATTTAATCCACCGGGAAAGATTTTTGACAATAACTCATACACCTTTAAAGACATCCCTACTGTAAGCAACAGGGTTGCTAACTGACGGCATTTACTTCTGTTGAAGCCGTTAGTCTTCATTATTTCACACATTTTTAATTTTTTTAAATAATCGTGTTTAACAGTGAATTCGTGGTGAAAACGCGCTAAAAAAAACTCTTTAGCTCCGCCCACTCCCATGAAGCACTACAAATGATGTAACCGTTGGCCTCCCTAGGCTCTCAAAATTTATTTGAATATATAGAATATATATATAGAATCACCATATTAAAAAAATTCAAGATGGCGGTAGACGTGTTTGCTGTTCTGTCTTCCATGGTTTAATCAAAGTTGACTAATTTCTTCTGGTGTGTGGCCAGACAACGTTTTGTTTTAATTGTGTTGCTGCACGACTTTGTGGATATCTGAGACTGGTGTGCCTTTTGGTGTTGAGGATACTGCGATCGTGAGCTAACCGCTTTGTCAGCGGCCTCATTGGCATGATCTGTATGTGGGGAGTGCACCGGGATTGCTTAGTGATCATGGCCCGATGCTTCGCCTATCCTGGAGAGACATTTCTCATGAATCGTTATTCTCTTCTGGAGATGTATCACGTGGACTACGCTGCTTGTGGTAAAGATCCGACGATGGAAGGCCCAGCAAGGAGATCGTGGTTAGTTCTCATCTTGCTTCTATTATCGGGTAATGTTCACCCCAACCTCAAACGCCAGACGAATTCAAATCTACAAATGGATTATGTTTTTTTCATCTGAATGTGCGCAGCCTGATTAATAAAATGGACTCTTTAAGAGTTTGGGCCGACACGACTGGTGCAGACATAATGGTCTTTACTGAGACGTGGCTAAAAGCATCAGTCACAAATTATATGATTAATATCGATGCATATAATGTCTTCAAATCTGATCGTGCAAAATGAGTTGCAATATATGTGAAATGTAATTTAATCTGTTACTGCATACATTCACACTCAGCAAACCAAATGGCTTTGAACTTTTAGCGCTCAAACTAAATCTTCCTTCTGGTTCCGATATTATTGTGGCTGGATGTTATCGCCCGCCTTTAACATCCTCAAGTGAGGTATGTACTTTACTTGCAGATTTCTTTCATGATTGGACTAAATATAAATTGATTATACTTTTTAACGATTTTAACTGGGACTGGCTGTCGTCATCCTCTGATCTTTTTAAAGAGATCTGTGACTCTCTTTGCTTGGTACAGTTGATTAACTCAACAACCCGGCTGAATCAAAAGGATATGGACAGATCTACTTTATTGGACTTAATTTAACTAACTCTTCCCACTGATATTCAGCATTTGGAGTCTTTTGCAATAACATTAGTGATCTCTGTGCAGTTGTCTGTGTGAGAAATTGTAAAACTCTGAGAACTTCACGCGTTATATTTATAAAAGAAAGCATTTTAATGAACAAGCTTTCGTAAGCAATCTCTGCAACAGTGATTTGGGTGTTGTTTCATGTATGCCAGATGCTACTCTGGCTTGGGATTATTTCAAATCAACATTCTTATCCATATATGATAAACACACTCCAGTCAAAAGATTTAGGATAAGTGGTAAAGATAACCCTTGGTTTAATGATACTGGTTCTACTTATATAAAACAGAGGAATGCTGCTTGGGCTAAGGCAAAGAAATCAAACAATTCTCTAGATTGGATCTCCTACAGATCATTACTAAATAAATGCACAAAATTAATAAAAAGTGCAAAACGTGATTATTATCTTTCTACGATAAATGAAAATTTTAATAATCCTACAAAGTTTTGGAAATTAGTTAAGTCTGCTTCAGTACAAAATCTGTCATTTAAATTTCCAGATAATTTAAATGTTAATCATACTGTAGTTAAAGGCAGAGAAGTTATTGCAGATACTTTTAATAATTATTTTACTTCAGTTGGCTCCACTTCAGAGTCGGGTGTTAATACCTTTAAGGAAACTGCTGAACGTACTCAATACTGCCCTTCACAATCATTTATTTTCGTGCCTATCACCACTGTACAGGTTCACAAAGCTCTAAGAGCCTTTAGCCTCTATATTTAATTTAAGCCTCGTCTCCAATGTTATACCAAAAACATTACTAAAGGGTGGAGATCCCTTAGATCCAAATAATTACCGTCATATTTCCAGATTGACAGTTTTAGCGAAAGTCTTTGAATCACTGATAAATGACCAATTAAAACAATTTCTGTTGGTTAATAATATTCTTCACGATTATCAGTCATGTTTTAGAACAGTTGCCTTTGGCTTGCTCAGTTGGGGATATTTTGGGGATATTTAATTTAATTTGATCAATCAATAAATTCCACTAGAAACAAACCTTGTTGTATTATTTTAATTTAATACTGTGAAGCTGCTTTGATACAATCTGTATTGTGAAAAGCGCTATACAAATATACTTGACTTGACTTGACTTGACATAATACCATTACTGCAGCTATGTTAGTCTCAAATGATAACTTCTTTAGACAGTAAATAAACAGGTGCATCTTGGGATTGATACGCCAAGACGATGGCATCCACTATCCAGTGGGCCAACCTCTGCTTGGAGACAGCCTTTCCCTTCTGCTGGCCATAGTAAAGTAAAGATCATGGTAACCCACTAGTAATGACTCGAGTGTTACCAAATCCTTCAGAAGGAACTACTAATTATTTGGATCAGTATTCTAAAGAGAAAAGCATGATAACTCTCTAGTAATTACTGAAGTCATTGTAAACCTTTAAGGTTTTTGTTCGTTTTTGTAAGGTTTTAATTAGTAATTCCTTCCGGATTTGGATTTGGTAACACTTGAGTCATTCCTAGTGTGTTAGCATGATCTTCACTTTAGAAAACTGAGCCTAATAATTAGTAGTTCCTTTAGAAGGATGTAGTAACACTTGAGTCATTACTATCCAAAACCTTACAAAAACCTCAAAAGCTTACAATGATTTCAGTCATTACTAAAGAGTTATCATGCTTTTCACTTTAGAATACTGATCCACATAATAACTAGTAATTCCTTCTGAAGGATTTGGTAACTCAAGTTATTACTAGTGGGTTACCATGACCTTCACTTTAGAATTAATTATATATTATAAATTATTCACATTAATTAGTAGCTCTTAGTCGTCCTCAGGGAGGTATGAAAAAATAGTTATTGATTAGCTAATAGTGAACCAGCACATTTAACTGAGCTCTATTACTTTCTAATTAATTAGTTTCTTGTTAGTTAATAGTAGCTACTATAGTGTTAATAATGTGTTACTCATTTGTTCCTGTGTAGTTATTCATCAATGACAGAACAGTATTCTAAAGTGTTACTAGAATATCACTTAAATATATGATGAATACAATTAAAGACAAACTTGATCCATGTCAGTTTTCCTTTAAACAGGGCAGTAGTACAGAAGATGCAGTGGCTGCCCTGGTGCATATTGTTTCTAAACACTTAGACAAAAATAATACCGGTGTAAGAACTCTTCCTAGACTTTTCCTCTGCTTTCAATATGATCCAAGTTGATATTATTGTGTCTAAACTAGAACGATACAAAGTGTCAAAGTGAACCATATTTTGTCAACAGCAGCAAAAGCGAATGTTGGAGTTTCCCGATCTCGATCTCACGGCAATTCGTATGTATTTTACGAAGTGGCTAATTCGTACGAATTTATACAACCTCACTCGTACGATTTTTGCTAAATCGTACATATTTTACGAGTTGCCCAATTCGTATGAATTCGTACGAATGACCTACCCCTGACCCCACCCCTAAACTATACCCACCATTGGGGTTTAGACAAATCGTACGAATTAGCCACCTCGTACAAATTAGCCACCTCATACAAATTCATACAAATTGGTTGTGAGATAGCGTTGGGTTGTGTTAGCTCTGCTATGCTTTTTACTTTGTACATACTGCTGACTGTCGCTCAGATAGGCCTAATCAATATATTTGAAAGTATTCTGATGATACTAATGCTAATTTCTGCCATGCTAATATCTGTGTCAAGTAATTCAGAGAGTCAAAAACAGTACCAGCAGGGGGTAGATAAACTAGTAGAGTGGTGTGATTATAATGCCCTCGATATTAATAAAAAAAAATGTAAAAAAAAAATAAATATATATATTGTATTTGGGCGTGTCTCTGACACTCATACAGCATCTATGAGAACATCAGACAGGTAGAGACAACTTCCCAACATTTAACTTATCCATGTACTGTCCACCAAAGAATTAAATAACTTTCACTGCTAGACCCTTTTACCTTCTAAGGTGTCCCAGGCTCACTCCTGCACCACCACATTTACAGCAGAAACAACTTCTTTACCAGAGATGTCTCCCAGCTGAACTCTGGTCCCTCGGTTCTCTCCTGCCACAACATAACATCATAACACCCACAATCCATACAGTGGAACACCATCCATAACTGTGCACACAAAAGTACTACCTCTGGCATTGTAACCTTATACTTCTCTGCATCAGTTTGCACATCCTTAATGTTTGCAGTAACCTTGTAACTCTGGCACACTCTATCTGTATCAAAAGTGCATTGTATCTGTCAGCCTTCTTCTTCTGAGTTTATGGTAGCTCATACAAATGTTTGGTAAAAAGTTTTTGAACAATCTGAACATTAACCACAGCAAATTTGGAGCCTCTAACTCAAATCCTCTAGCGCCACCAACTGTCTGCACTTATATGTATGCTAATAACTTTTGAACCGTAAGAAACTAGAAACTAGACTAGACTAGAAACATTTCAGAAACATTTTCCTTCTGATCCCTTCGATTGCGCACTATGATATTGAATTCAAGTTGATCAATCTAACCGTTTTCAAATAACTTGCGAATGAATTCAACGAAGGGCACGCCAACATGAATGTGAGGCTACATCTTCGCAACGCTTTAGCGTGTTCTGACCAAACTTGGTGTATGTTACGACAACCATAACCTAAGGGGAACATGAACACTTTCAGCACAGCACCACCTTCTGGTCAAGAGATATGGAAATAAAACCCACAACTTCTGCCATAATATGCTACATGTATCATCATAAAAGTTGTAATGTGTCATGTGCACCATGTCCATCAGCGCCACCATGTGGTCAAAAGCTATACCAATCTCATAGTCAGCCGAACCTACTATCTGCCATTTTTAATTTCATTAATATCTTACTTTTATTATTATTATTATTACCACATGCAGATTTGACATGGTTTTTAAAGGATTTCACAACCTGCCCACCTTGGCGTGTGCCTAATAACTTCTGTGTAGCTTCTAATGTACAAAACATTACTGTGAACTTTGATTAGATGCTTTGAGGTGAACAACAGAAGATGAAAAAGAGAGAAGTGTTTTCTCTCTTCCCTTTTAAGATCTGATAAGCTTATTTATTGTGTTCTCCTGATTATACACAAATGCAGGATTAGTCGTGTTTTATTATTTGCATTTAGAATTGCTTTTCCATGCTGTCCTTAACCATTAATCAGAACAGACTGAAACAGTTGGAACCATTGCAGAATGTATTATAATTACTCCTAAATTCAGTTTTAACACTAGATACTGCAATTCAGACATTAATTTTCAAATATCAAATTGGGGAATATCGTAAATTGTCTCATTTCAGAATGTTGGTAATTTCCAAAGGCACCCTGCGGGTAAAGGGGCAACAGATTAAATTAAAATCATCAAAAAAGAACAGTAATTGGAATCGTGCTACAACTCATGGAATTGCTCACCTGCCATGACACAGATTGGTTGTATACTATTCTCTCTCAGCCCATTTTCAATCTTCCTAACACTTTTGATGAAACACCATCATTTTCGTCATAAGAGTATACGTAACATACATTAGGTTTAGAAAATGTTCTAAATAAAATGAAGGCTTATTAGAGTTTTCACTTTTTCTTTATTACTGTGACAATGTCATAAGTTACACCTAAATTATCTATGCCTTGTGTTTGTTTGGTTTATGCTTTTGGATAAATGTTAGCTTATGTTCTCCTTTGTTTGTTTGAAGATACTTTGATCACTTTATTTTATAGTCTAAGGTGCACATTAGACAGGAGGAAAATAAAAGACACCAGGAGCTTGCTCTTTCTGTCTTTCTTCCTTTCTTTCAAATTAAAGGGAAGACTATAGTTTAAATAACGGATATCCAGTTGCTCTTCCAACTTGTTTGGCTGTTGAATGTTCGCATTCTGGTTTTACTAAAATGTTGAGGATGATATATGTTATATGAGATATATATTTTACTGGTAACCCTTGGCAACAGTTCAGTGCTCTTTGAAAACTTTGTGTTGAGACTTCGACAGGGCTAACTTTAGCTCTCACAAAGATTGGTAGAAGATCAAGAGCAGAACAGATGCAGGGGCTTCAGCAGTGGAAGGATAATTTGAAGCATTGTCAGAGATGACAGCTCCTTTTTCGTCACAGTCATACACTGACCAAGAAAGAAAGACACCCTCTTGTCTTGTCATCTCAGGTTCCCAGAAAAACTGAAAAGTACATGACTTTCCCTGAGCACCATTCCTGTTGTGCACTATTCAAATTGAAGTGAGAAATATGCAGTTCCTGAACCAAGCAGGATGTGGAATTGTGATAAAAATCTTAAATTAGTGAAGTGTAATTAAGTCAAGTCAAGTCACCTTCATTTATATAGCGCTTTTAACAATATGGATTGTTTAAAAGCAGCTTTTTACAGAGATAATAGGAAATTAAAGTAACAGATTGTTTAGGCTTTACAACAGCTCTATGATAAAGTTATTGTCTAACTAAAGTTTTAATTGACTGATTCACTTCCGTTGCAAAGATCATTAGTTATTAACTCTGGGGACATTTTATCTGTACTGAGGTAAAGGGAAAGGAAGGAGGCCTTCACAGGGGAGAGCCTAGTTGACACTTCAGGACTGCGTTGTCATCGTGTCCAGGCGCAGGTCCTTCATCAGATCTGGATACGGCCTGGATATGGCGGACTGCGGTAAAACTCAGATAAACAGAGAGACTAATATTAGCAGACACCATCCTTCTTATGATATAACAAGTACATCAGGATTTATGGGGAGTGTTCCCGGTTCCGGCTTACCTAATCTATGCAGCCTAACATTGAATTATAGTCTATTAAGTCTAAAATGTGTTACGTGTATGCTAGGCCAAAGAGATGTGTCTTTAGTCTAGATTTGAACTGACAGAGTGTGTCTGCTTCCCGGACAGTGTCAGGAAGATTGTTACAAAGTTTTGGTGCTAAATAGGAAAAGGATCTACCGCCAGCAGTCGATTTTGATATTCTAGGTATTATCAACTGGCCGGAATGTTGACATCACAATAGACGTGAAGGACTATAATGCGTTAAGAGCTCACTCAAGTACTGGGGAGCTAAACCATTTAGTGCTTAGTAAGTAATCAGCAATATTTTAAAATGTATATGATGTTTAATAGGGAGCCAATGCAGTGTTGACAGAACTGGGCTAATATGGTCATATTTCCTGGTTCTGGTAAGAACTTGAGCTGCTGCATTTTGGACCAGCTGTAGTTGGTTTATTAAGTGTGCAGGGCAACCACCCAGAATAGCATTACAATAATCTAGCCTTGATGTCATGAACGCATGAACTAATTGTTTTGCATTTTTCATTGAAAGCATATGACGTAATTTATATATATTTTTAAGATGAAAAAATGCGGTTTTACAGATACTAGACAAGTGACTTTCAAATGAAAGATTGGTATCAAAGAGCATACCTGTGATGCAGAGTCAGAGACATTCGGATCCATTTGCAGTATGTTTATTAAGAATAGTCAAACAGGCAGTAATCAGAAAACAGCGTAGACAATGTCGAAGGAAATCCAAGATCATAAACGATACCAGGCAGAGGTCAGGGCAGGCAGCAATATCCAGAATCATAAACAATAACAGGCAAAGGTCAGGGCAGGCAGCAGACGAAGAAACGGGAGTCAGTAAACATTCACAGGTCAGAACACGGGGAATCAATAACAGAGAATAAACGCTTGGTAATGTTAGCCGGGGCAGAACAAGACTTTGCAATGTGTGAGAGTCAGAAGGCAGTTTATATAGAGGAGAGAAGTGGGAACACCTGTGCAGGTGATTAGACCTAGGTACGGGGCTTATGGGAAATGAAGTTCAATACTCCGGTGAAGGTGTTCTTTGATGAGCGGAGAGAGCTACAGAGGTGCGATCTATGACAATACCCAGGTTCCTAACCGACGACGAGGACTTGACAGAGCAGCCATCAAGTGTTAGACAGTATTCTAGGTTATTACGTGAGGACGTTTTTTGTCCAGTAATTAGAATCTCTGTTTTTTTCTGAATTAAGTAGTAGGAAATTGCTATGCATTCCGTTAATTTTGTGAATTGGTAAGTTTCGTCAGGGCATGAAGAAATATAGAGCTGAGTATCATCAGCATAACAGTGAAAACTAATCCCATGCTCCCTAATGATATCTTCCAAGGGTAGCATATACAGAGTGAACAGCAACGGTCCTAGTACTGAGCCTTGTGGTACGCCATACTGAACTTTTGATCGATAATACATTTCTTCATTTACTGCTACAAACTGATAACGGTCAGATAAGTGTGCTTTAAACCATGCTAATGCAATTCCACTAATGGCAACATCATTTTCGAGTCTATTTAAAAGAATGTTGTGGTCGATAGCGTCAAATGCAGCTCTAAGATCGAGTAACACTAATAGAGAGATACAACCAATGATCGGATGATAAGAGCAAATCATTTGTGACTCTAATGAGCTGTCTCAGTACTATGGTATAGTCTAAATCCTGATTGAAAATCCTCGTAGATACCATTTCTTTCTAAAAAGGAACATAGTTGTGAAGATAATGCCTTTTCTAGTATCTTTGACAGAAAAGGTAGATTCGAGATCGGCCTGTAATTGACTAATTCAAGTTGTGTTTTTTTAACAAGCGATTAATCATAGCCAGCTTAAAAGTTTTTGGTATGTATTGTAATGACAAAGATGAATTAATGATATTAAGAAAAGGATCTATGACCTCTGGAAGCATCTCTTTCAGTACCTTAGTCGATGATTTAACGAGTTTAGATAATTCTTCCTCTCCTATAGCAATGAATGAATCGAAATTGTCCTCAAGGAGACTACAATGCACTGCCTGATGTGATACTGTAGTAGACGGTTGCATAGTCATAATTTTCTCCCTGATATTATCAATCTTGTTAGTAAAGAAGTTCATAAAGTCATTACTGCTGTGCTACTTGGAAACGTCTGGGGTTGAAGATTTATTTTTCCTTAATTTAGCCACTGTTCAAATAAACACCTAGAGTTTTGTTTATTTTCTTCTAATAGGGTTGAAAAATTAGCAGCTTTTACGGCTTCTCTGTATGCAAACGTGCTCTCTTTCCATGAAATGTGAAATACCTCTAGTTTTGTTTTCTTCCAGTTGTGCTCCATTTTCATGGCTGCTCTCTTAAGGGCCTGAGTGTGCTCGTTGTACCACGGCGTTGGACTATTGTTTTTGTTTTATCTTCTTTAAACACAACGGAGCAACTGTGTCTAAAGTGCTGGAAAAGAGAGAGTTAAAAGTTTCTGTCGCAATATCGAGTTCTTCTAAGCTATCTGGGATGCTGAGATGATGAACCTGATCAGGAAGATTATTAATAAAGCAATCTTTAGTGGCAGAAGTGATAGGTCTAACATATTTGTAACACGGAGTTGTCTTTTTAGCCTTGGCTAAATTAAGTTTACTAGAGACTAGATAATGATCTGAGATGTCATTGCTCCACTGCAGAATTTCAACAGCATCAACCTTGATTCCATGTGATAATATTAGATCTGGAGTATGATTATGACAATGAGTAGGTCCTAACACGTGTTGTCTAACTCCAATATAGTTCAGAATGTCTTTAAATGCCAATCCCAATGCATCTTTTTTGTTATCTACATGTATATTAAAATCACCAACAATTAGGACTTTATCTGCAGCCAGAACTAACTCTGATATAAAGTCAGCAAATTCTTTGATAAAGTCTGTATGGTGCTCTGGTGGCCTGTATACAGTAGCCAGCACAAATCTCAAACGTTTATCATTTACACGATATATTGTTACATTAAGCACCAACACTTCAAAAGAATTATATTTGAAACTAGACTTCTTAGTAATTCTGAAAATATTACTATAAATTACAGCAACACCTCACCCTTTGCCTTTCAGACGAGGTTCATGTTTATAACCGTAATCTTGTGGGGTGGACTCATTTAAAGTCATGTAATCATTTGGTTTTAGCCAGGTTTCTGTCAAACACAGCACATCTAAGTTATAGTCTGTAATCATATCATTGACAATAAGTACTTTTGAAGTAAGGGATTGAATATTCAGCAACCCAAGCTTTATAATTTGCTCATTTGTATTATATCTGTTTTTTATTTGTTGAACATCAATTAAATTTGTACCCTTAGATGGGTTTGGAAGTTTTTTGTATGTCCTAATTTGGGGAACAGACACAGTCTCTATATGATGATATCTAGGTGAAAGAGGCTCTATGTGATGGGATTTATCTGACCTCAGTGACGTGAGACAGCTTGCAGACGGTCGGTTAACCAGTCTGTCTGCTTCCTGACCTGAGCCCCAGATTGTCATGTTTGAGCTCTAAGACTATGTGCCATATTACTAGAGAGAAGAGCAGCACCATCCTAGGAGGGATGAATACAATCTCTTTTCAACAGGTCAGGTCTGCCCCAAAAACTTTTACAATTGTCTATGAATTCTATATTATTTTGCAGACACCACTTAGACAGCCAGCCATTGAGTGAGGACAATCTACTCGCAAGTACAATGTCAGGCACTGTAATTTGCTCTGGCCCCCTTCCTGTTCGCCGGAGTGATGAGATACGTCATCACTCCGGCGAACAGGAAGGGGGCCAGAGCAAATTACAATGCCTGACATTGTACTTGCGAGTTCGCACACCTCTTTAACATTAATTTTAGTGATCTCCAACTGGCGGAGTCGAATATCATTAGTGCCGACGTGAATAATAATCTTAGAGAATTTATGATTAGCACTAGCAAGCACTTTTAAATTTGCTTTGATGTCAGGTGCTCTGGCTCCCGGCAAACATGTGACTATGGTGGCTGGTGTCTCTATTTTCATGTTCTGTGTAATAGAATCACCAATAACTAGGGCACATTCAACAGGATTCTCAGTGGGTGTTTCACTGAGTGGGGAGAATCTATTTGTTATGGTAATCGGAACGGAAGAGCATTGTTTTGACCTGCGACTACAGCATCTCACCATCACCCAAATGCCCAGGCTCTACTACAGCCGGTACCGAACAATGTACAGAGTTCACTAAGCTAGTCGCATCCAAAGCAGTATCTAAAGCCCTTTCACTCTTACAATTAACCTCGATTAAAGTTTGGATGCGTGTCTCTAGTTCTGAAATCTTCTCCGCCAGCCTGACTATCTCCCTGCATTTATCACATGTAAATCCTGTGCTGACAGAGAAGGCTATGCTATACATGTTACATGAAGTGCAAGTGACAATAAGAGGAGAAGATGACATGACTCACCGTGTCTGTTGACTGATCCTACTCACCTAAGGTTTGTTGAACTCGTAAAAGGCGCGAGAGAATTTGAAAAAAAATTAATAAAGAGCGCACGGATGGCACGCTAACAGGCTAGCGAGTTACTAGTGTGTTGTGCTAGCAATAGCGATTTATATTGAATCTAGCGATGTCAGGTTAATGTGTGATGTTGAGTAAGCTATATTTAGCAGTATAAACAACAAGGAATGATAGTAAATAATGATTCAAAACAGAAAGATATACAAAACTTACAGACGCAAACCAACTCAACAGCAGCAGCGGCAACAAGGCAGAAAGGGACAAAGAAGAAATACAATTTCTTCTTAAAAATAAATTAAGAAGAAATTAAATTAAGAGAAAATCATATGACTGTCATAAGTGTTTTGTTTTGTTTTGTTTTTACTAGAAAATAAAGTTTGTCTTTGAATGTCAAATGAATAATGAATAATGATTAATGGATGAAGAAATGAAAGGACGGACGGACGGACGGACGGATGGATGAAGGAATGAAAGGATGATGGATGAATGAATGAATGAATGAATGAATGAATGAATGTATGAATGAAAGGATGGATGGATGAATTAAGGAATGAAGTGATGGATGGATGAATGAATGAAGGAAGCAAGAGATGGATGGATGGATGGATGGATGGATGGATGGATGGATGGATGGATGGATGGATGGATGGATGGATGGATGGATGGATGGATGGATGGATGGATGGATGGAGAGTTGGATAGATGGAGGGATGAAGGATTGAAGGAATGGATAGATGGATGGATGGATGGATGATGTAGGGAAGGAGGAATCAATCAATGGATGGATGGATGGATGGATGGATGGATGGATGGATGGATGGATGGATGGATGGATGGATGGATGGAGGAATCGATGGATGGATGGATAACAAGATAACCTGTTTATTTCCAGCTGAGCAGTAATTTTGAGCTCAAATTAACCTTATAGTTTACATTCCTTTCCATACGACTAGATATTCTGATGCTCAGTGTACATTAAGAAGAATTATTTACACTTCAAATATCACATCAAATCCTCATTTGGCTAACTCTGATTATACACTCACCTAAAGGATTATTAGGAACACCATACTAATACTGTGTTTGACCCCCTTTCGCCTTCAGAACTGCCTTAATTCTACGTGGCATTGATTCAACAAGGTGCTGAAAGCATTCTTTAGAAATGTTGGTCCATATTGATAGGATAGCATCTTGCAGTTGATGGAGATTTGTGTGATGCACATCCAGGGCACGAAGCTCCCGTTCCACCACATCCCAAAGATGCTCTATTGGGTTGAGATCTGGTGACTGTGGGGGCCATTTTAGTACAGTGAACTCATTGTCATGTTCAAGAAACCAATTTGAAATGATTCGAGCTTTGTGACATGGTGCATTATCCTGCTGGAAGTAGCCATCAGAGGATGGGTACATGGTGGTCATAAAGAGATGGACATGGTCAGAAACAATGCTCAGGTAGGCCGAGGCATTTAAACAATGCCCAATTGGCACTAAGGGGCCTAAAGTGTGCCAAGAAAACATCCCCCACACCATTACACCACCACCACCAGCCTGCACAGTGGTAACAAGGCATGATGTATCCATGTTCTCATTCTGTTTACGCCAAATTCTGACTCTACCATCTGAATGTCTCAACAGAAATCGAGACTCATCAGACCAGGCAACATTTTTCCAGTCTTCAACTGTCCAATTTTGGTGAGCTCGTGCAAATTGTAGCCTCTTTTTCCTATTTGTAGTGGAGATGAGTGGTACCCGGTGGGGTCTTCTGCTGTTGTAGCCCATCCGCCTCAAGGTTGTGCGTGTTGTGGCTTCACAAATGCTTTGCTGCATACCTCGGTTGTAACGAGTGGTTATTTCAGTCAAAGTTGCTCTTCAATCAGCTTGAATCAGTCGGCCCATTCTCCTCTGACCTCTAGCATCAACAAGGCATTTTCGCCCACAGGACTGCCGCATACTGGATGTTTTTCCCTTTTCACACCATTCTTTGTAAACCCTAGAAATGGTTGTGCGTGAAAATCCCAGTAACTGAGCAGATTGTGAAATACTCAGACCGGCCCGTCTGGCACCAACAACCATGCCACGCTCAAAATTGCTTAAATCACCTTTCTTTCCCATTCTGACATTCAGTTTGGAGTTCAGGAGATTGTCTTGACCAGGACCACACCCCTAATTGCATTGAAGCAACTGCCATGTGATTGGTTGATTAGATAATTGCATTAATGAGAAATTGAACAGGTGTTCCTAATAATCCTTTAGGTGAGTGTATGTTGACATCAAATCTCTTGACTTTGATATTTCCAAAGTCAAGGAACTGAAAGTCCTATAGTTAAATATTAATTTCACAAATCCCAATTTGGAATATTATTATTGTTTAGGGGAGCAAATAAAAAAGTGGAGCTTGTTCATTATCAGCTGGTTAATACTTACCTATCTTTCTGTATGTATTTCTTAAAAAAAAATTTAAAAAAATAAAATGGATGTCTAGTAATTGTCTATGTCTGAACAGTGACAAGACGGAAGTAATGCTCGTTGGTTCGCCCCACCAGCTACGTAAGGCTGGGTCTCCAGCTTTAAGTGTAGAAGGTTCTACACTTCATTTTCAAACAAAATGAAAAAAATTTGGGAGTAATATTTGATAGTAACCTAACATTTGTTCCTCATGTCCAGAGCACTGTCAAGACATATTTTTTTCATCTAAAAAATATAGCCAAATTGCGTCCCATGTTGTCACTTCCTGTGGCTGAAAAGCTAATTAACATCTTTGTATTCTCTAGAATTGATTATTGTAATGCCTTGCTGCCGGGGTCTCAAAAGCTACCCTTAACAAACTACAGTTGGTACAGAATGCAGCCGCTCGAATTCTATCTGGCAACAGAACAGGGGATCACATTACTCCTGTACTGGAATCCTTACACTGGCTGCCTATCAGATTCCGTGTTGATTTTAAAATTCTAATGCTTACTTATAAGGCCTTGCATGGACTGACACCTCTTCATATCACTGAACTTTTAACCCCTTACACACCAGTACGTGATCTCCGCTCCTCGGAAGCTGGCCTTTTAATTGTCCCGAATACTAGACTTAAATCCATGGGTGATAGGGCCTTTTCGGCGAATGCTCCAAAACTTTGGAATTCCCTGCCTGTGGAGATTAGGCAAGCTGAATCTCTTAGTGTTTTTAAACCTTCCCTGAAAACTTATTTGTTTAGGGTAGCTTTTATATAACTGTTTATAATTGCTATATTATTGTTATTTATCATACATTTCATTGTTTTATTTTATTAATGCATTGTTTGTTCTATTGTAGGCTTTGAGATGCTTTTTAAAGGCGCTATATAAAAATAAAGTTTATTATTATTATTATTAATACCGAACCAATGGTAAAGCATGGCAGAAGTAGCGTCATACTCACCAAGCCAAATACAGAGAAGTTATTTAAGGACCAGCACACACACAAACTAGTATGAACACATCTTCAGCATGGAAACCAGACAAAACACACACAGAGACAATACCGGAGGGGCTTCAAGACCCGTAAACATCCCTGAGTCACCCAGTCTACTGGCCCAGACTTGAACTTCACAGCAAATTTGTGAAGAGACCTCAGGTTTCAGTTCACATTCTCGTCCAGAGCAATCTGAGAGGGATTTGCAAGAAGGAATAGTATAAACTACACAAAACTCATGTCGGTAGCCTAAAATATACTATAATCCCTGCCAATGACAGTCTGACAGAGAGTCTAAATAATTACACAAGCTTAAATGAGGCCTTGGTAATGTTACTGTTCTTTTCTCTTTATTCTTATAGGCTATTATGTGTGATAGCAAAGGGAAGAAGTCTATGCCTAAAAATAACAGTCTATACTGTATGACTCCTGACCACTGTGTCAAACACAATTGCTTTCATGAAGGGTTTTCTGTCTTTGCCTTTTCATGTGAAACGAGCTGGAACAGGATATCTGTGACAGAGAGCAGCTGCAAAATACCTGATTCTCAAAGCTATTTTTACAGACGTCTGAAAACCAATTATTTCTGTTTGGATTCCAATTAGTGTGAGCTTACACAGAGATTTGCTTTCCTGTTTCTCTGGATGGACTTCTACTTCTTAGTGATTTGCTCCCATCTCTCTCTCTCTTTCCATCACTTTTCTCTCTCACACAGGTGCCTAATAAGAGTCCATTCTTTAAAGCGTTTGTTCACAGGAGTTCAAATACACAGTCAGCCTTTAAATGATCAGACCCAAGGCAAGCAGCTGACAGTGTTTATTCCCATCATTAGTTGCCCCACTCTGAGGATAGATGTGGTTTGTTTGCTTTTCTCTAGAGGGTTTTAGGAGGTTACATGCTGTGACATCAGCAATTGCCTCTCTGCTAACTGAGTGTTTGTGACTTCTATGTGTGTGCCAGCTCAGATTTATGAAGGAATGCGGAACTAAACCAGGAAGACTGATGTATCAGCTATCAAGTCAAAACATATTATTACTTTTGTCTTGATGCAAATTTCTTGAACAATCCTCATATCTTTGTGGCATATTAATAAAACAGCAGTGTAAAATGCCAAAATTGCATGAATGATATTTAAAGGATTGAACGACACCAAGTAACCTTACTTTTTACATCACTTCTGATCCAGCATGTTGTTTGAAGACTTTGATTCATATGTGAAACAAGTATAGTAAAAAGTTAAACTTATTTTCTCCAATCTCTTAAGGCATTTGAAGTCAACATCAAACAGTATTTGCAACCCTTTTTGCTACAATGATGTGACATATTTCAAATGAAACAGGAATTTCAAAAAAGAAATGTAGAGCTGGACTTGAATTATTTATCCTTCAGGATATGATTGCATTGTGAAATGTTTCAATATGACATGATTGGAAGAAAGGGATTTTACAATGAGAAACATTGGTGACATCAGCCTTAAAGGAAAGTTCCCTCAGAAGCAGAACAAGTGATTACATTTCGATAAACGATTATAAAGACTATAATTTCTATGGAATAACACTGATGAAGCATTCACAAAAAAGTCAAGGATTGTTTTCTTAAAAAAAAATGCATCACACAGTAGTATTCCAAAACATTGTGTCTCTTATATGTGACTTAATCTGACAAATATGTCAACTGAACTATTCTTAGGGTTTTTCTAAACCTTGTGCAATATATATATATATATATATATATATATATATATATATATATATATATATATATATATATATCATTTATATATATATATGTATAGCCTTCTCCCTTGTTTTGTGTGCAGAAAAGGGAGGGAAGTGAATTGAATTTGGGATTTCTCCTTTCTTAGGTAAGTTAGTTCCCTCCTTATGTTCCCTTCCCTACTTAGCAGATTGTTTTGTTTGTCATTTTGGGTCACATTTTCCTGAGGTAAATCTATCCTGTGTTAAATTTCATTAATTACACTTCCTTTCTCTTTTGTTGGTTAATAAAAGACCGCTTTAAGGCTGTCGTTAATGAGCAAAAATGTCGCAGTTTCAGCAATGTTTTATCGTGAACGTAAAAGGTCTTCCCTAACTCTTTATTGTTCGTTCCATACCTCTAGATTATAAATAGGAACACAAGAGTTAAAAAAAGGTTTTATTACAAAAACCTAGTGCAGAAAACTTCTGCACACTGTGCAAACTAAGAATGAGGAAACGAGGAAGCATTCATTTGATTAATGAGAAGCACCCCAGGTCTCTTTCTTATTGACTTCAGTGTTTGGATGAAACTTGCTGGAAGAGTGTGGTGATTATTTTGTTTTCATCACAAACTAGGAAATCAGCTGGTTATCCGAAATGATATATCTTTGCTTCAGCACTAAAGCAATATTTTTCTGCAATTGTTGTTGTTTCATTGTGTCAAATTGGGGTTGTCAAGTTTTGAAGAATTTGAAAAGTGTTTAATAATTTTTTTAATAAGAATAAGCAACAACAACAACAACAACAAAAAAGTAAAATCCATCATATTTTTATAGGATCATTTAACATTATTTAAAATACCAAGGGGTACTTCAAGTTCTGTAGGTTCACCTGACAAAATCCCCTTTTCTTTCATTTCTTTCACACAAATTAATCTAATTTGTAATATCTGGTGTTTACTATCTGTTCTAGACTATTCCTCCAAAAGTTGTATTTTATTGGTGTCAGCAGGCTGTACTTCATGTTACACCATTTCTTATGCATTTCTTCATTGTTCACTTAATTTAGCCTATGTAGTTGTTATCATTTATCATATAATATGCATTTTTTTCTAGATTCCAGCAAGCAAGGAAAACATTTGGTGAAGCAGTATTGTTAAGCTGTATTAAAGGTCACCAAAATCCATCAAATCTCTATAATTCTTTCCAGTTTTCATCTATGTTCCATGCGTGACTCCTGTGATCTCTAACATTCACTGTGTTTTACTTAATGGCATTTTTGCATGAAAACAAAATGGAGCCTAAACTTATTTTGAGAAAAAGGTCTCTCAAGAGAGGTGCTTAACCTATTGCATGAGTTGTTTTAGTTTTTAGTTTCTGATTACTGAAAACGATATGGCTGAACAAAATTTTGCAGTCAGGAGTGGTTGTTGTTGTTGTTTTCCTTACCATTCAACAATGATATTATTTGGGATTATTATATATTTTTTTTATTGTTTTGATTAATAACTGTATATATATGTGTGTGTGTGTGTGTGTGTGTGTGTGTGTGTGTGTGTGTGTGTGTGTGTGTGTGTGTGTACAGAGTTTAGTGATTTAGAGAAGAGAAAACGTCTCGGTTACGAATGGTAACCCACATTCCCTGAAAGAGAGAACGGAGACGTTCGTCAGAGGGATTTGACAGAAATGGGATCTTCGCAGAGAGACCAATCTACTTCGAGAGAAACTAAACGAGCCAATGCACATTGGCATGTGATTATTGCGCCAGCAGCTTCTATCACGCAGTACGGGTATATAATGAGCAGCAGGTGCAACTAGGGTTGGGAATCGTAAGACATTTCCCGGTTCCGGTTCCGGTTCCGCCAAACGATTCCGGTTTCGGTTCTGGTTCCCATTCAATACAAATTATTAAAACAACTAATAATAAAAAATATATAGTAGTAAGGGGAAAATGCACAATCCTTTTTGTGTTTATTTCTTATACTTGTCAAATGAGTTTAACAGACTGGTAATGTCAACAAATTCAACATATTATTTAGCAATTTTTGCAAAAATAATACGTTTTTCTGAAGGAAAATAAATTTTTCTGAAGGAAAATAAATATTTCTGCATTCTCTAGGATAATGTGGGACCTCTCCTATAGCTTATTGTATCTCCAGCAGTGGAGAATACCCTCTCAGAAGAGATAGAATATGCTTGAACACACATGTAAGATCCAGCCAGGTGAAACATAATATTTCGATTTGAATGATTGATTCATAAAGACTTCACTTCATTACTGGATGAATCAGCGCTCTAGCAGTTAATTAAACAGAACTGCATGCGTCTTGCGGAAGAACATTGTAGCCGGAGCTACTTCTCTATGTTTATTTCTATGACGCGGGTGAGTCACTCAGGCGCTGTGCTACTCCGCAGCGGTGCCGGTGTAAAGTAGTCCGAGTATAAGTGCTTATTACAGGCTTACAAAAACACGGTTTGAAAAAAGGCATTCATGATGTACTCGCTCATTATATACATTTAGTAAATTCTGAAGCGAATTTTCATTACTTGAAGCGACTTTCAAAAGGTGATTTACTCTGTTTTGGTTGCTACCGTAGACATCAGTGTTTATTCTCGAACTATAAACTTTTATTTCAGTACTTCTGTGATCATTTGAATATTTGTAACACAGAAATACCGATACTGTGTTGTTGAAAAGATTGTGAAAGTAAAGCTGTTTCATATTGACAACTGCTCTCTCAGCGACAGCGCAAACAGATTTGAATGTTCCAGTGTGAAGTTTTTGTCATTTAGGAATAAGATCGCGTGGGTGTTTGAATCGAGATCGTCTCTCTCTCTCTCTCTCTCTCTCTCTCTCTCGCTCTCTCTCTCTCTCTCTCTCTCTCTCTCTCTCTCTCTCTCTCAAAACGTATATGAGTAGTGCGAGTGCTTTCATTACTATTTTAATATTCATGAGGTGAGCGTGAGACGTCGCTATTAAAGGATAAGCTCCCAGCACTTCGCCCACACATCGGCCCAGAACCGTTTTTGGAACCGGAACTTAGGAATTTCGCACGTGTGGCAGGTCCAATGAAATTCTTCCTGCCTGCATGTGGTTGGTTAGTCCACTCGTTGAGTTTCATCCTATCAGTGGGCTGTAGCAGCATATATAAACAGGCTGGCTATGGTGTCACGAGTCACCGCCCCCTCCCTGGTCGTCATTTGGTCGCCATCCAGAGTGGCGTGCGAGTTTCCTGTGGCTGGCAGTTGATTGAGGTTGTCCCTCCTCTGTCAAAGGTTTGAGTGAGAAGTACGGCCAGTATGAGTGTTTACTTCAATACGGAAGTGCTTAGTTTCCACTGGCACACGCTGTCCTCCCGATCGACTGGACGAGCACTCAGTCTGCATGTATGCGTTTATCTGCCTGACTGGTTTGGTTCCCAGGGATCGCACCCATAAGATGCATCAAGTACGGATTGGTGGTGTCTGCATGGCCGATTAGCTTTCTTGCGGTTGGACTGCGTGGAACTACTGTCCGAAGGCGCTGTTTGTGTATTACATGTGTGTGTGTGTGTATGCGCGTGTGTTTGTGGTTTATATCTTTTTCTTTTGTATTAGTTATTTTTGTATTTTGATTTAGAATTTGTAAGGTTTAAATTGAAAAGTGCGAACACCTCGATTCCATTTGTTGTCTCCGTGAAGTGACAATTTTGAGTGTGTTTCAACTGTGACAATTCTGAGTGTGTTTCAACTGATAATTCTGAGTGTTTCAACTGACAATTCTGAGTGTGTTTCAACTGACAATTCTGAGTGTGTTTCAACTGATAATTCTGAGTGTTTCAACTGACAATTCTGAGTGTGTTTCAACTGACAATTCTGAGTGTAACTTCATTCTGTCATTACAGGAGCTGAGTGCGTAAAGCAGGGGCGGATTGCTGGTGGTGGTCTTTCTCACGAGTGCTGTGTCATGAGTGGCGTGTGTACTTGTGTGTGATTGTGTGTGCACAGGTGTACGGGAAAGGTGACTTGCCGTGGAGGCCTGATGCACCCTTTATCCCCTGCTCTGCCTTGGCTCCTTTTTCGCTGACTTCTCAGGTCGCTCTGTGTGTGTCTTGTTGAATAGTGACATTGTTGTGTTTATATTAATTGTTGTTGATTGTGTTTTGTGTTAATTTTATATAAAGTATTTATCTTTAATAAAATGTATATATTTTTGTATCCACGTCTCCTGCCACTTTACTGTGAACGAACCTGTGTTGCCTTTAATCAGAAATTCCATTGTATTGTCCCTGGCAAGATTCCAGGGTGGCGTAGTCGCTAGCTGATCACCTCCAAGTCCTTCCGTCTGTGCTGCCACACACGGTTCAGGTATTTTCCAAAAAACAATAAGATAAGAACCGGTTTTCGGTTCCCAACCCTAGGTGCAACGCATCTTTGATTTTCGCTGAGGAGCCGAGCCAGGGACCCGGCCGTCTGCAGCGATGGTACAACAACATGGTGACAGGACGAACAGGAGGAACGTGGGTTACCATACGTAACCGAGATGTTCCCTTTCATGTCGGTCACTCCAACGTTCGGCAGAGGGATCCGACAGAAATGGGATCCCTATGCAACACGCCATGTTGTTGGCCTTCCAGTGCCCTGCATAAGCCTCACTTCTCTCCCTTTATTAGGGGCAGAAGCTTATACGGGGAGTCCTGGTCACTGATGTTCCGCAAGACCCACTCAGTGTGAACATTGGATAACACTGGGAAAGCGTGCGGAAGCCACGACCTGCCTGGAGGGACGTAACGTGGAGAATACACATATGGACTATCCAAGCAGGGTAGTGCAACATATGGAAGTCTCTGGGGTGGTTCCAGCCTAATCCTAGGGGGAAGTGCACCGGCAGAGACAGCATAGTGGGCTCTGCCAAGGGAAAGACACTGGCTAGCCTACAGGGTAGCCGTACCGTGGAATTTACACATATGGGGTCGCCGCAGGGACCGCTACATATGGACACCCAGCCCAGCCTAGTACTAGTTCTGGAAACCAGGTCCGGTTGGGCCAATAAGGGGCCACTAACAGGACCTGCTCCTCGTCCTCCCTGACTTTGCACAAGGTCTGTGCAAGAAGAACAACTGGCAATGTGACGTGTCCGGGGAGGCAAACAGATCTACCTGTGCAGCCCCGAAGCACCTCCAAATCAGCTGGACAACCTGTGGATGGAGTCGCCACTCTCCCGGAAGCGTAAGCTGTCGTCCAGCGAGGTGGATGACAGGGACCCGACCTGAGAGGAACTGAGGCGGCTCGGAGTGGGGTCTGGGTGTGCGGTGCAACCCTCACCTGGCTCCACGGGTGGACAGAGGATGCGTGGGAAGGCTTGACTGCATTCTCGAACTGCATGCTGCTGTCCGCTGGTGATTGCAGAAGGGAATGAGAGTGGCAAGGTTTCGTAATGGTGCACATTGTCGACCTCGCCTTCTTGTGAAGAGGGGAACGAGAGTAACGAGGAATAGCATCATGCACTGTCATTCTCGCCCTCTTACTAATAGGGGAACGAGAGCTGTGAGGTATGGCAGCGCACGCTGTCGTCCCCACCCTCGTGGCACCCAGAGATTTCAAAAATTGCTCTTTTTTGAAGGTGTGTGTACCGCTGGTTGAGCTGCTAGAGGCGGAAAAAATTTTTTTTGTTAAATTCTGCACCCGGCCCTCCTCTGGGGAAAGAGCAGCTTCATCACGGTCCAGGTTGCCCGTCTCACAGGGGACCACTCAGCAGCTGAGATGAACCGCGTCGTTTCCCTGCGAGGCTCAACGTCACAGTAGAGCTGGCTGTGGCGGAGTCCCCTTCTTTTTCTTTTTTTTCAGGGGAATGACGCCCTTGGTGACGAGCAGACTGAGGGGCAGCCCATGAGTGCTCTTGAAGCACAAAGGGGCAAGCTCTTGATTGCCTCAGCCTGCTTCTGAACTGCGGAAGAACTGCTGGGCCCAGTCGCCCGAAAAGGCCACCTTGTGAGATGAGAGCATCGAGAAGGCAAACGTGCAGCTCAACCCTGGCTCAGAACTACCCTGCTGCATTGTGAGTGTTTTGGCCTTCGATAGTTTTTAGGGTGGCCATCACATGCAGGGTAGAGGCGGTCTGCGCGTAGCACTGCCACCCCACCACTGAGGGTAGTGAGAGAGAACAAACTTTTTCAGCAGATTTAGGCATGTTTGGCTTGCCATATTAGCGCCAATATGCTTCCATACTGCCAAAGTTCTTCATGCACATCCGGGAAAACAGCACGGAGGCGGACAAGTCGATTTACGCATTGCGCTGCGCCCCCAGAGCAGCCCGGGAAAGCATGGCTGTGAAGTCTGAATCTGACTCAGCATGAGCACAAACCACTCTAATGGGAAGCTCAGCATCATCATTTCCAAAGTATAACAGCCCTCAGCCCTATCCGTAAGCTGCCAGGCATGCGAGACCGTGAACGTGGCTGTCAAACTCGACGGCACACGGTGCACTGAACATGAAAGCGCACCTGAGAGAACATGAACCACCCACGAACACAGTCTCAACATGCTTGCGATGTGCTAGAGGAGTGAGGGGCTCGAGGAGGTGGTCTCGTCTGGGAACGCTCACTGTAATCCTCAGTGCTATTAGCCAACTAGATCGGGGAATAGGCACAGGAACTCCACCTCGTGTGAGGTACTCGAGTCTCGACCGCGCATCTAAAGCGCTGCACGACGTGCTGGGTTGCCGTGACAACCCGCTCACCGGCAGCTCGACGGCACATGGCGCATTGAACGCTCAAGCCCTTGCGCGAAAGGGAAGACGAACAACGTGTCGACGTGGTCATGTTTTCCTGAGAGAACATGAACCACCCATGAATGCAGTTTCAGCATGTTTAAGCCCAGGAATGTGAGACAGTGATCGTGGCCAGCACAGGAGGACATGGAACGACCGCATCCAGAAACACACGAGTGGAATGTCACACTCGTGTAAGCTCTTTTAGGAAAATTTTCTCTCTCTAGTGCTGAAGCACACAGGGGGATGTCCGCGGCCAACAGCGGGAAATAGTGCAATCTGCTGAGGTAATCCTGCTGTAGCGCTCCGTGACACCAACACGAAGGAGAGGGCTTCTTCCAAAAAGAACACTTGAAAAGTTGTCTCTTCTTTGGAAGTAAGACTGCTGGAACAGAACATGAATCAGCTCGGCTCCGAAGCGAAATGCAAAGATGCATTGCAGCTGCTGCTCATTGTACTCCACTCTAAATAAGAAACTAAAACTGCCAGTAGGTGGCAGTAAATATCTAAATGAGTAAGTTATTGAGTAATTAATTTATTCGATTCATTTAAACGACTGATTCATTCAGGAATTAAGTAAATGGCTCTCTTAATGAATCGGCCATTGAATCATTGGTTCAATTGATTTGCTTAAAACGTGGATTCATTCAGAAACGGAACTTGTTACTTGTGTGATATTGCTTAACTAACTATAATATGATATATATATATATATATATATATATATATATATATATATATATATATATATATATATATATATATATATATGAGACTAAAACTCATAATGGGGCATTTTTGCCCTGATATCTTGAATTTAGGGGCATTTTAACTGCATTCTATAGGCTTCATGCCTTGCATCATGTTCTTCACCAATCAACTGTATGAAATGTAAGATGACCTGTATATGGGGCGGGTGCGTTAAATGTGATAAATCGTTTTAACACGTTATTATTATTTATAACGTTTTTTAACACATATATTAAATTAATGAGTTAAATCAACAGCCCTAGTAAAAACATGAATCACTTTATAAAAGGAAAGAGCTTTCTGATTCCTGCATTTTTTTCATGTCCTTTTCACTGCTTGGGAAGTTAATCCCTTTAGCTGTCTTTTCATCATTTCAAAGAGGACTACTTCTATAAACTGAATAAAAGAAAAAGAAAAGAAAAAAATGTGCATAATATAACAGCACTAAGTAGTTTAAAAAGTCATTAAAACAGCTTTGAAAAACCATCTACCATTTTCAAAGATATCTTTCAAACAGACATTCAATAACAGCATGAATTTCATGATGGTCCAGGCTGGTTTGTGCTGGTTAAAGCTGGTATAGGTCTGTGGGCTGTTGCATGAAGCTAGCTGAACAAACTCCAGGGTTGCCAACTCTCACGCATCTGGCGTGACACTCACGCTTTCAGCATCAATCTCACGCTCTCACGCACACGCAAGAAATGTCACGCCAAAATCCATTTTTCTCCCCTCTCAATCCATTGATTTTCTGTTGATGACTAGCCCACAGCGTATTAATGACAGGAGAGGAGTTTAAGGCACACAGCTGTAACATCTGCCTACAATGTTCTCCCTGCAGTATTCTCTGATCGTTGATTCGCTGAAAACCTTGCACCTGATACGTCAGTTGCGTGTGAGAAGTTCAGAGAGAGTTCAGAGCATAGGTTCGGAGTCGGAGCAACTGATGCGCGTTTGAAAGTTTGGATGACAATCAAGGTAAGCAGATAATAAAATGGTGTGCCTTTCACTCACGGGCGAAATTTCCTATGGGGACAGGGAATTTCGAAATTCCGTTCGTGTCCCCCCACTTTCAAATTAGTTTGTTATGATTTTTTAACCGCACGCCGTCATCGCCACAGAGGAGCAGGACCGAGCAGGACACGGAGCGCCTGCTTGAGTCAATGCGCGCAGCCGCGTCCAGGAAGCCTGTCAGCAGCGGCAGATTTTAAAGTGACAGCAGCCACATTCTGTCTGTCAGTAAAGTTAACCAAAGAACAAAGGGAACAGAGAAAATCACTCACTGCTCTTTACTAAAGAACGCTTGCAGCTTTAATAAGGATTAATCTAATTTAATTCATAATTTATGCAGTGCGGACTGTTTGATAACCTAAGTCAATTTCTGTATATTTCATACTGTTAGACAGGAAGGGCACATGTAAATATTACATTTATTTTTGGGTTTATGTGAGGATAGTTTTAAGTTCACTTATATTAAAAGTTGTTATAATTTTCAAAAGTAAAAAATCATTTTCATGGAGACATCAGTAGCTACAGTGATACTGGCCTTCATTCAGAAAAAAAATGCCATTAAACAATTATTTAAAATATACTGTATGTTGTTTCTACATTACAGTGGAAATTGAGTCTCACATTATTTAAATTTTATTTGCACACAAAACATTAATGGTGAACATTTTTGACTTTATAAAATGATTCTCTCAAGTCTTGGCAATTGGCCCCTATTAAACAATAAAGAAAGTAAGACATTTTTCTTATACATAGTTTAGTAGCCTACTATATTCTTTTTGGCAGAATGTATCATTATAATCAACTTAATTATTTCCTGGATTTTGTATCACCATAGTCCCTAAAGGTATGTAAATGCAGGAAATGTGATTACAATTGTGAAAAACATTGTTTTGCTTTTTTAAATTTCCCCCATTTTTTATAGTGCAATCAATAAATTAATTGTACATTTTGAAAAAACTTTTTTTTTCATAAATCAGGGTTTAGGCTATATAAGTAAACAAGGACTGACATTTTTAAAATTAGGGTTGGGTTACGCGTGCGCACTGATGTTTTACAGAGTCTCACTCCAGCCAAAGTCCCAAAGTTGGCAACCCTGAAACTCTTGAGTGTCAGAGTATGTTTAGAGTTGACATATCCAACCTTGTTTAGATCAGGAGCCTATACCATGAAGCTGGTTTAGGTGGATAGCTAGGTATGTTTCAGTTTAGTTTGTGTTTTAGGCACCATGACAGTTGATATACAGAGTTCCTGTATTTCAATTGGTAGAACCAGAGAATGATGAAGTCAGGAAACACATAAACTGATAATTAAAACACTGAATGCAATATATTTTACTTTGGATAAAAGTGTTTGCTAATTTAAGAAATCTAACTGCATGTGTCTTTCTTCTTGCTTGGAACGAGTATTATTTTTAAAACACACCAATTAGAAGTTTATTTATATCAAAACATGATTTCCTTATATTCCTCACTGTGAAAACCAGTCATCCAAATCCAATTGAAGAAGTAAGTATATATATATATATATACAGTGAGGAAAATAAGTATTTGAGCACCCTGCTATTTTGCAAGTTCTCCCACTTGGAAATCATGGAGGGGTCTGAAATTGTCATCGTAGGTGCATGTCCACTGTAAAAGACATAATCTAAAAAAAAAAAAAAAAAACAGAAATCACAATATATGATTTTTTTAACTATTTATTTGTATGATACAGCTGCAAATAAGTATTTGAACACCTGTCTATCAGCTAGAATTCTGACCCTCAAAGACCTGTTAGTCTGCCTTTAAAATGTCCACCTCCACTCCATTTATTATCCTAAATTAGATGCACCTGTTTGAGGTCGCTAGCTGCATAAAGACACCTGTCCACCCCATACAATCAGTAAGAATCCAACTACTAACATGGCCAAGACCAAAGAGCTGTCCAAAGACACTAGAGACAAAATTGTACACCTCCACAAGGCTGGAAAGGGCTACGGGGAAATTGCCAAGCAGCTTGGTGAAAAAAGGTCCACTGTTGGAGCAATCATTAGAAAATGGAAGAAGCTAAACATGACTGTCAATCTCCCTCGGACTGGGGCTCCATGCAAGATCTCACCTCGTGGGGTCTCAATGATCCTAAGAAAGGTGAGAAATCAGCCCAGACCTACACGGGAGGAGCTGGTCAATGACCTGAAAGAGCTGGGACCACCGTTTCCAAGGTTACTGTTGGTAATACACTAAGACGTCATGGTTTGAAATCATGCATGGCACGGAAGGTTCCCCTGCTTAAACCAGCACATGTTAAGGCCCGTCTTAAGTTTGCCAATGACCATTTGGATGATCCAGAGGAGTCATGGGAGAAAGTCATGTGGTCAGATGAGACCAAAATAGAACTTTTTGGTCATAATTCCACTAAACTTGTTTGGAGTTTGGAGTGCAAACCTGGTGAAAAACTACAGGAAACGTTTGACCTCTGTAATTGCAAACAAAGGCTACTGTACCAAATATTAACATTGATTTGCTCAGGTGTTCAAATACTTATTTGCAGCTGTATCATACAAATAAATAATAAAAAAATCATACATTGTGATTTCTGGATTTTTTCTTTTTTTTGTATTATGTCTCTCACAGTGGACATGCACCTACGATGACAATTTCAGACCCCTCCATGATTTCTAAGTGGGAGAACTTGCAAAATAGCAGGGTGTTCAAAAACTTATTTTCCTCACTGTATATATATATATATATATATATATATATATATATATATATATATATATATATATATATATATATATATATATATTACTTATAACTTAGTTTAAAGGGTTTCTCAAGGGTATGACAAAATACCATCTGAACAAATTTTTTACCCAAATTAAAGCCAGTGACTGCTTTTTCAAAAATATTAAAAAAAAAAATTAGGTAAAAAACAAAATTGCCTGTGGCGATATTTCTGCAAAATGATGTTGCTTTTTGCAAGTTTTGAATGCACTGGAAATTTCGCAGCACTAAAATCATGTTCAGGTTTTTTTTTTTTTTTTTTTTTTTTACAGATGAATGTGTATCTGCCAATGTCTTATTGAATTGTTTGCTGTAGGTAAATTAACTTTTTGCAGTTTTTAAATGAAATGTCCAGTGAGTGGCACTGAAAGGTTAATGCTCTATCGTATGTTTAAAAATAACATACCACTGTGGCTGTACCCACCACTGAGGTCCCAGAGGCCCAGACCTCTGCATTTTTCCCAAAATGTATGTTTGTTGGAGAGTTCATTGTGACCTCACTTTTTGTAGAAGTGTAGAATTTGTAGAATTTTTGCTAAATCGTACATTCAAATTCGTACGAATGACCTAGCCCTGACCTAAGCTGTGTCCCAATGTGAAGGCTGCATCCTCCGAAGGACGTATTTGAAGAACGATTGGCTGCATTTGAAGGACGATTGCGTCACAGCGGCGCGACGAAGGAAGTCCCAATTCAAAGGCTGCATCCTTGGACACAGCTAGTGGCTTGATTGGCTTCATCACTCTGTCTCCTCTCCACCAATAAGCCGGTGTGTGCTGGGTGTTCTGGCACAATATGTCTGCCATCATATCATCCAGGTGGATGCTTCACTTTGGTGGTGGTTAAGGAGATTCTCCCTTCCATATGTGAAGCGCTTTGATTACCCAGAAAAGTATTATGTAAATGTAACGAATTAATCATGACGCAGTGTCGATTTCCACTTGAAAGGGAACTTTGTGTAACATTTCTCAACATTCACTACTTCTGCCTAATCATCGACCTCTGTGTTTGCATCTGGCATGAGGATGCATTGATCTGTTCCTATCCCTTCACAAACACCTCCCTGTGCTATCTATTTTCTTTTCTGCAAGGCCATTTCAGTTGTTATGTACAGGTTGATTACTTACTTTCTCATATGTATCTTTCAATGTCTCCACTTCATTCAGCAAATCGTATTATGTCATGTTCCACTTGTCAAAGTTGCACAGTTATCCCAGTGACATTTGCAGATGCAAAAAACCTTCGCCACTGACACTGATGAGCAGTACTTTTAGAAATGTCAGTGGTCTGAGTACATACCCTTGAGGCACTTTACTTACCATATTCCCAAACTTGGAATGAAATAATGGGATCTATCAGCTTACAATAGCTCTCTTAAGTCATAGTTAAAGTAGACTTAACTGGTTTGTTCAAGTTTTAGATCAGGCACTGCTCTCCCAGAAGACCACAGCACGGCAAAGCATTCTGCCAGGCTCCTACTCGTTGAAAGTTCTCCTTAGCTGTTCTTGTACCACAATGTAAAATCTTCCACTGTGTATTTCTGATTCCATGAACTGAAAGGGAACCAGGAGGTCAATAAAAAAATAAAAAAAATAACATGATTATTTGTTTGTTTGTTTGTCATTGATTGTTTTGGGATGTTCATATAATTTAACCCGTGAAAGGTGCATGCTTTGAAAAAAACCTCACTGCTTACAAATTTATTTATTTTTTGCATACGTCTATATAGACACATAAATTATGATAATATCAAGTCATATTGTTATTACTGTTGGGGGAAATTCTTTTGAAAATGCAGTGATTCTCATGGCAACCTTCATAAGCTCTTCAATGCCAGAACACTAGACACTTGTTCTCAGAGGAATGTAGGAATTTTGCATGGGTCTAAATAAGAAATGGCTGCTTTATCCACAATTGCATTGTTATCAATATTACAGAAGAAATTTGATTTTAAATCACTTTTTGGTATTAGCATGGTTAAATTGTAATTATAGCCTTTGGACTATGTCCCCAGATATCAAACTAAATATAGTGTTTTTCCCTGGCATGCTGGCGGATTTGTCTAACCTTGTTCTGTGTGAACAAAGTCTTAAAGGTGAGAAAATAATCAGTGCAGTAAGAGATTAGTTTAGAGTTTTTAGTTTGTTTGGTTTTTAAAATAAAAAAAAATTCACAAAATATTGATTGTATCTCAAAGAAGAGATAAGCCAAAAAGCTTAACAAATGAATCATAGTGGAAAAAAACTTAACCTTCAAAAGTTCCCTTGGCATTTTGCTACACAAGTAAGAATGTTGAATGCTGGAACTGTAGCATGTGTTGTGCCCCAGTAAAACATTACTTGTAAATTCTTGTTTGATGAAGGAGAAATGCCATGAACCAATCTGAGAAATAGGCTATCCTGTTCATTAGATTTATAGTTTAATTAATTTTACATGTGAACGCCAGTTTTGCAGCCATGAACTGTCCAGTCAGAGACACCTTCATTACCTAGACTCTTCATGCCTGTGAATTTTATTTTATTTTATGTTGTCTTTGAAAATTTGCTCAAGATTATGTTGCAGCTTAGAAAAACTTGCAGAGAAGAGAGCAACTGAAATTGTAAATGAGTAACTAATACTTGCAAATGAGTAGCTATTTGAATTTGTGGGATGTGTAATATTTATTTACTGTGGTCATATCCAAAGCTACCAATTACTGCTGGGTAAGTGCACTTTTTGTATGAAGTTTAGAAGGCCCAAAGTTCCCTTCAAATGTACTGGAACTACATATTTATGTCTAGATTACACACCTGTCACATTCACATTCACTCCAGTGAATATCTTTCAGGGTAGGTTTATATTTGAAAGTCATTATCTTTATAGACACCTTCAAGGCCAATGCAAATACATTAAAGACCTAGCTACAACAATTCATTTCCACTGTTTTTGCCCCCCCCCCCCCCCCCCAAAAAAAGGTATCACTTTATTTTGACAGTCCACTTTAGACATTCAACTAACTATAAATAACTTTGCAACTACATATATGTAGTCTGTATCAATACCAGTAAAAACATTTCAGTTCTCTACATTATCAAAATACTATCTCTATACTATACTATTTTTTTCTTTCTTTTTTTAATATTAAATTAAAGGAGCTTAGTATTTATGAGGATAATAATTGTAAGTATGCATGTAAGATGCATCATGATGCACTAGATCACATCATCAGTGACGTTGCCTGGGGTCCTCGGGTGTTTTGGGTCAGATGCCCTCTCCCAGGTGACCCGGCCGGGGTTTATCAGACCTCAGCCTGCATCCCAGTAGCAACTGCCCATCTATCTACCCTCTTGATCCAAAGCCACCCAGTGTCTTTTTCTGCAGCTTCGCACATGGATTTGATGGCTATTCTTTTGGCCACTCCCGTAATCCCCAGCCAGCTGAAGACTTTGCAAAGTGATCGCCTAGTGAAGACCCTACAACCCTCCTCTATGTACTCACAGTATGTCTTCCAGCCTTCGCCTTGGCAAGTCTCCACCAGATCCTGGTTCTTTGCCAGTTTTTGCTCATTTGCCTCTTCCATCCGCTCTTCCCAGGGCACAATAAATTCCTGCATGATCAGCTGTTTTGTGGCCTCAGTTAATGATCATGTCTTGCCCCAGTGATGATGTTGCATTGTGCAGTGGGAACAACCCAGGTCAACTTTAAACAGCCAGTCAGAGGCTGTGTGGAGGAGGTCCAACCTTGTTTTAGCATATACCTGTTGTTTCTCTCCAGCTTTCACAAAACGGATGGACTTTGTGGGGGCACAGTGGTTTTTGCTGGTATTTATGGCCTTTATATTTATATAGTTATAGTATTTGTATAGTTATACTATCAGCAACTGCCCTGATCACCTGGTCAATGCACCAGCAATAGCAGCCTTCCCCCAAGGCCGTTGGGCAGCTGCTGAGAAGATGTTCCAATGAGGCTTGCTCTGGACACAGGGAGCCAGGAGGGTGTTTCGCTCTTGCTCCAGACATGGAGATTTGCTGGACTTGGTAAGGTGTCATACACAGCCTACACAAGGAACTTGACATGAAAGTAGTCAGCATGCATTATGTTTGTGATCTTGAGCTGAGATATGCCTTCTCATTTTATCTATGCTCACTGTTGCCTTAGCCCCACCACCCTATTAAGTCACTCCTCTTCCACACCTACTCAGACTTCCTGCTGGATCAGGTGGTGACAATCTTTGCCCTGCGCATTGTTTATAAAAAATATAAAATGGAAAATGTGTAATCGCTACACCTGCTTAGTATGTATAATGTAAACATTCTTTATTCATATGAATATACCCCAAATCGCATGAAAATCACACACAAACCATATACCATCGTAATCGTGTGTTTATTCTCTTAATTTCTGACATGTAGAAACATTTATTTGGCTATGTTTATCACGGATTACAGAATGAGGAAGAGTACAGGACAGCGTCATCCAGAAACTACATAAGGTGATTGACGGCTGTACGCCGAATGAGAGAGCGCTGAGATCACAACTGATGCAAACCAGGAACAGGAGAGACAGAGCTCACTCTGAACGCTCTTTCAGCTCTTCAGATCACATAATTCAGTGAGAAATTAATAGAAATGGTATTCTGTATAACACAATATTTTGCAAACGTGATAATAAATAAATATTTCTCCAAATATGCACACTTTTGGACTAAAACGTAACAGACTAAACGGACGCTAACAGAAGCTGACTAGCTATGTGAACACAAATAAACAGGAGCAGAAGTGAGAGAATTCATATTCGTGTTGATATTCTATTCAAAATATCAAAACTCTTTAATCTTTATAATGATACTCAGTTTGTCCAGATCAAGAAAGAGAGTGATGTTTAACTTGCTGTGAAAGTAGAACAACAATAATCAAGGGCAGACGGCGATCTTTGTATGTAAAGGGGTTAACCCCGCATGAAAAAAGGGAATCAAGTCTTGGTCAGAATAATGGGTAGGCAAGTTTGCAGTGTGGGCTTCAAGAGGACGATCATCCTGAGTGAGGAGGATTAAACTGAAGTGTGCTTTATTTAAATCCTGAACTTTTAAATTCACGTGTGATTCACGATGAATGGAGTTTTTGTTTCTGTGTTTTTCAATGTTACGACCCCTCTAAGATTTTGTCTAGGAGCAAGAGGAGTAACACTAAAAATATGGCAAAATCTGTAAGAATAATAGGAGGCGGCAAGAAACAATGCAAAAACACGAACTGCCAATGAAAATGATTTATTATACAAAAAGGAAAATAAACCATTAAACTATAAAGTAGATTTACAAAAATATAAATCATTAAAGCCACAACCAATATGTACAAATTTACAAGAAAAAGAAAAAGAAAAAAATTAACAAGAAAAAAAAAAAACTAAACAAATCAACCCAAAAGAAAGGGGACTCTAGTGACGCCAAAAGAAAGAAAGAAACAAAAGAAAACAATTCTACCTCATTTAAACCTCTAACCTAACTAAAGAAAAAAATAAATAAAAATTAAATCTTCAGCGCCGAACGCCGTATACTTCCCTACTCTCAACTAACAAAACAAAACATACAATGGGTGGCGTTCACCTCTTACCTGGGGTTTCTATACACAGAGTTACCTAAATGTTGCACAATGGAAGTCGCACGACATCTTCCCTATCCACCTTCCTCTTAAGTAAAGAGTAAACATCAGAGAGCGTAAGCTCAGCAAAGATCAAAGAACAACGCCATCCAAGTAAAAGAAAATAATCGAACAAAATAGTAAATCAAAAGTTATAACAAAACAACAGATGTTGGCATAAGCAAATAACAAATAAAGCAAGTAAAAAAAAAACGAGTAACAATGACAGCAAAACCAGAAAACAAAAGAGCCTCCATTCACTCCTTTCCAGCATCCTTTTATCTGCCAGCGGAAACATTACTGGCAGCGGATAGGTCGACGTCACAGCTTAATGATGACTGATAGCCTCGTGAGCCAATCAGCGGTCAAGGAAGACGGCCTAAGAGATCGACAGGGAAAAGAGAGAGAGAGCAGGAGAGAAAACAAACAGAGGCACTCCCACAAGACACCTATGAACGTAACACTTGCCCAAAGAAAAACCGGAGCACTTGCCATAATGGTACTGGAAGCTGTCGTTGCATAGTCGTGAGGAGGGAAGCTGGGGTTGGTTTCACCCACAGTGAAGGACGAACCACTTAGCAAAGGTGAATAATCAAGATAGCGCTCCAGAGAGCAGGTGGGAGATGACATCGGCATCTGTGGATAGAGATGATTATCTAATCCTCCCCAGAAGATTGTCTTTAAGGTTCCATCAAGCCATGGTACCAAGTTGGAAAGATTAAGAAATTCCTCAACATAATCTTCAATTGGACGACCGTCTTTTGAAATGGAGAGGAGTAGATTCTCTGGGTGAAAAGAAATGATGACCATGGTTTATGCTGTCAGTTATGGTTTGGTCTTCTGTCACGGAACAGAAGAATACAAACACAGGTAAATTCCAAACAGAGTTTATTGAGTGACATAAGGAACTTGAGCAGGTAAGTAACTGGATTGCAGATCAATATGGTGATCTTGGCAGGAAAGGGACAGTTTCTTATCCGTTACAGGCAGTGATGATGAATGAGATGAAAACTGGAAGACTTGAAGACTAGTTGATCATAGAAGATGGCTGAAAGCTGAAGAATTTACAGTTCGGGAAAGGATTGCACAGGTAAGTATCTTTCACAGAAGACTGAAGAAGACTGGACGGTTTGAGACCGGATTGCACAGGTAAATTCCCTTTCGAGGGAACTCGCACTGCGTCGTAAAAACTACTCTTTGAGGATGCTCCCTAAGCGTACGTCTCTGAAGTATGAATGAAACTATTCCAATCTAGATTGGTGTTGCATCATGACGTAACATATGATGGCATACCCGGAAGTATAAAGTGACGCCGGCACACACACGCATTAGCTCTCTGTTGTTGTCTGTTCTATTTGGTATTGTTTGTCTCAGAAAAAATAATACTATGGCGAATAAACAATTCAGAAGATTTGTGCACCCCTGCCCTAGATTCTTAACGGGTGGGGACACTCATCAACTGTGTGTGAATTGTTTGGGAGTACAGCACGCCCGGGCAGCTCTTGAGGGGGCTGCTTGTGGTGATTGTGAAGCACTCCCTATCAGAGTGCTGCGCTCTCGCCTGGCTATCTTTGATGAGGATGGCCAGGCTCACATTCCCCGCGGTTCGGGTCCCGCGTCCGTTGAGGCGGTGCGGCAACTCAGATCGTGGGGTTCACAAAGGGACCTTGCAGATGAGAATGAATCTGCTGCGGCACCTTCTCATTCTTCATCTGAAGGTTCTGAGGCCCCCGATCATGGTGCAGAAGCCCACGCTGTGGCTTTTTCTGCCCGTGACAAGGGCCCGATGTTCGAGCTGTCTGCTTCTGAGGAAGTGGATGTGCTCAGCATTGAGGCGGATGAATGTGAATTAGACTCGCCAGTTCACGTTCCCGCCTATGAAGAGCTCGTAGAGGTTGTGACGCGTGCTGTGGTCACTAAACATCAGCTGGCCACATGAGAAACAGGAAGCACTTAGTAAAAGCAAGCTGGATGAGCGCTTCCTGAGCACCGGGGCTTACCATTTTTCCCTGATTTGCACAAAGAAATATCTAAATCATGGGAAAAATCCCACTGCTTTCACGTCTCTAATCCCACTGTGGTGGATTATAGTCATGTAGTAGGCGCGAGAGAGTTGGGGTATGGGAAGATGCCGCAGATGGAAGAGGCTCTTGCTAGTTACCTCTCTCCTGAAGCGGCATCATCCATGAAAGCCCTGGTGTTGCCCGGCAAACCATGTAGAGACACCTCTGCATTGCTGGGCAGGGAATATATGGCGGCAGGTTCATGTCTGCACTCACTGGCTATTTTGCAGGCATACCAAGCCGACCTTTTAAGGGGCGAGGGACCAACTCCGGAGGATATTGGAGAGTTGTGTATATCCACAGATTTGTCTCTCCGGGCTACTAAGGAGACGGCCCATGCCATCGGCCGCTCCATGGCAGCTCTGGAGAAACATCTGTGGCTGAACTTATCTGGCATAAAAGACAAAGACAAGGCATTTTTCCTGGATGCGCCACTCTCACCTTCTGGCCTGATCGGTGACGCAGTAAATACTGTTGTCGACAGGTTCCAGGAGGCGAGGAAACAATCTGCGGCGTTCCAGCAATTTCTCCCTCGCCGCTCTAGATCCAAGTCAAAGAAGGCTGTACTGAGCGGTCAGCCTCAGCCTTCAACAAACTCCTCGTACCTGCCTCTAGAGCACCTCCCTCGGCAGGCTGGCAACAGAGTAAATGCTCTCACTCAAAGTCTTTGGACCAGAAGAGAGACCTGAGGGCCGTCCTTCAGGCGAAGGGTGCTTTGGGAAAGAGGTCCTCACCAAAATAATAGGACCTCTAAGAGCTGTCTGATACACTTGAATCGTTCTCTGAGGAGGTTCAGGTTCAAGATGCTCACTATTACCATCATCGTGAACCAAATCAGGTACGAGGACTGGTTTGTCACGATAGATCTAAAAGACGCATACTTTCAAATCCCCATCCTTCCGTGTCACAGGAGGTTCCTGAGGTTCGCTTTCGGAGGCAAAGCGTACCAATATCGGGTCATTCTGTTCGGCCTAGCTCTCTCCCCTCGCACGTTCACCAAGTGCATGGATGCAGCTCTGGCCCCACTGAGGCTCCAGGGCGTCCGTGTACTGAATTATATCGACAACTGGCTCATATTGGCTCAGTCTCGAAAGAGGGCAGTTCTGCATCGAGATGTCGTCCTTGGTCATATTCAAAGCTTGGGGTTGAGACTCAGCATGAAGAAAAGCAAACTACGTTCCTAGGTGTGGTATGGGACTCGACTACGATGCGGGCACAAATGTCTGTCCAGGATGAAGCTAGGCCACGCCATCACTGTAAAGCAATTTCAAAGACTGATGGGCCTCATGGCAGTTGCGTCCAACATAATATCTTTGGGCCTCCTGCACATGAGACCCCTTCAGTGGTTGCTGAAAGCCAAGAACCATACGTGGAAAAAATCCGTTCCGTATGATCAGGATTATGCGCAGATGCTTTCGTTCTCTATAAAAACGGAAGAAACCTTGGTTTCTGTCCCAAGGTCCAGTGATGGGAGCGTAATGTTACCAGAAAACCGTTTTGACAGATGCCTTCCTCATTGGTTGGGGCGTGGTCATGGACGGCCGCTTTGCCAGGGGTCTGTGGCAGGACCATCATCGCTCTTGGCATATAAATTGCCTAGAGATGTTGGCTATGTTCAGAGCTCTGACGAGCTTCCTCCCAGACATCAAAGGCTACCACGTCCTGATACGGTCAGACAATACGTCGGTGGTCGCTTATCTGAATCGACAGGGGGGTCTCAGATCGAGCCCTCTATCCAGACTGGCACATCAGATCCTCCTCTGGTCCCAGGAGAAACTGTTGTCTCTCAGAGCAATGTATGTCCCGGAGGTTCAGAATCAGGGAGCAGACATTTTGTTGAGGCAGGGGCTGAGGCCCGGGGAATGGAGACTTCACCCAGATGTGGTGAAGTCGATATGGGAGAGATTTGGCCCAGTGAAAGTGGACCTGTTCGCGCTGTCCCACTGTGGTTTTCTCTCACACATCCAGCTCCACTGGGGTTGGATGCCATGGTACAGGTGTGGCTGAGTCTGCGCTTGTATGCATTTCCCCCGATCACTCTTCTCCCGGGAGTTCTGGAGAGGGTCCGTCGAGATGGAGTCAGTCTACTTCTAGTAGCCACGTTCTGGCCAGCCCAAGTATGGTTCTCAGACATAATAGCACTCCTGGCAGGTCCGCCATGGCAGATCCCTCTGAGGAGGGACCTGCTGTCTCAGGCGGGAGGCACAATATTCCACCCTCACCCCGGAGCTGTGGAAGCTGTGGGTCTGGCCCCTTGAGGGGGTGGAGTACCTAGATGCTGGCCTCTCAGCCGGAGTGGTAGAGACCATAGTTAGTTCCAGAGCTCCTTCCACTAGGAGATTGTATGGCCTAAAGTGGAATGTGTTTTCCACTTGGTGTAGAGAGCATGAGTTAGACCCAGTTAACTGCCCGTTGGCTTCAGTTCTGGAGTTCCTTCAAGATCGTTTATCTGCTGGTCTCACCCCGTCCACACTTAAGGTTTAAGTGGCTGACATTGCGGCTTTCCATGCACCACTAAGTGATTGGCCTCTGGGGAGGCACCAGCTGGTCAATTTGTCTTCACCTTTGGCCGTGAGGGCTCATTCCACTAGGGGCATGGCGTCCTTTAGGGCCCTCTACTTGGGAGTGCCCCTCCAGGAGATCTGTGAGGCAGCCGATTGGGCTACCCCACACACCTTTATCAGGTTTTATAGTCTGCAGTTCCCCAACACGCTGGGTGCACGAGTGCTCTCATCCTAGCTTGTGCCTGAGACAGTATCACACTAGGGCAGGTATAAAATGGCACGTGGCATAGTGGGCACTCATTCCCCAAAGAGTCGGTTTTACGACGCAGTGCGAGTTCCCTCGAAACGGAACGTCTCGGGTTACATCTGTAACCCTTGTTCCCTGAGAAGGGAACGAGACACTGCCTCAATCTCAAGCTCAATCACAATCTCTCATCTATGTAGGCCTCCATTGTTGCTGTAGCTTGCATGCGTTCTGGTCTGTTCTGTTTATGCAGTTTTTCTTCGACTACCTTGAATTGCCGTGGGCACGGTTGTAACATTGGGGATAAACTAATTTTCTGCAAAAAAATTAAAATAAATGTGCGACCAGATCATGCTGAGGTTACTGGACTGGTGACTGAGGATTGTGACAGCTATACGTTTATTGGACTTTTTTAAAAACCTTATAGTGAGTGAGATGTTTCTACTAGCCCTGGTTTCCTTTGTAATGTCTACAGATTTTACCCATATGAAAGGCTGGATTTTATAATAAAATACATAAAATAAGCATTAGTGTACATGTGTGCTGTTCTATATGCAGACTCACTTTATAGCAGTAATGGATCAATTGAGCAGTTCTATTTTCATCTACATGTATAAGTAACTAGGGGTAAGAAAAAGGAAACAGAATGCAGCAGTCAGACTGATCTCAAATACAGCACTTTAGATTTAACCAGATTTAGATTCTGAAACAGATCCAAGATCTTCAGTACATTCAGAACAGGCCATTTAGAAAAAAAAAATCACGAAGTTTTCTAGTGTTTTTTATTCTGTAAAAAAAAAAAAAAAAAAAACTGTTAGAGGAAAGATGTTGCTTTAAATTCAGCTATATTCCATGTGCTGTATTGCGGTCATTATACTGTAGATGTTAAAGGTTTTGACTGTGTAGTTCTTACATAGTGTTTTTCTTCATTTATTAGTTAACCATAAAATATTAAGTTTTTACATATTTTTTTCTTCACATACTGTACTTTCAGACAATTCTACACTAAACCATTAGATTGTGGCACTTATTCTGCTGAAATTTCTAAGGAATGCTGTCAATTAATGCATTTACCCATTTACTGAAACTAGCTAGGTTGCTACTGTACATTTGAGTGGTGATTTTTATTTTGTTCATTGGATTTTTACATGCCTTATTTCACATAAGAATGAAGAAGCAACAGCACAGGGAGCAATATGGACAACAAGACTCAGACATGACCCAGACTGGACTCAAACCCAAATATCCATAAACACAACAGCATTTATATGTCAGAGCAACACACTACTATTAGGGTTTAGCCATTGATTTCCAGGGCTTTGATATGCGATTGTTACAGTGTCTTGAGTGTTGTTTACATATAAAATGATGTCTTTGATATGGGCTTTTCTTACATCAAGTTATTATTTGCTTCCTTCTAATGTACTTTTATCAAATTGTGTTTTATCTGGATTTATAGTTCTAACACTACTTCCATTCTCGTCATCTGTTCCTGTCAATCCCATTCTCACATGGTGAGGCAGATTTGAACAAGAATGGTCTATTTTCTGCTATTGTAGGGTCTCATCAGGGGGCAGCAGGGCTCATATGTCCAGTTTAAAAAAAAAAAAATGATCACACTGCTCATTTCATGCTATCTTTCAGCTAAAGAAACACTGCATCACAATAATTTTTCCTGTTGTGAATCAATTCTTTGTAGGTTCATATAGAAAACTGACAGATTAGGCAAGTACTTAAAGTTATCAGTTATCTCCTCTTGTGCATCTGTGTAAATTATGACAAATGTCCATGTTTAGTAGTTAGGTATGTATTTGCAAAATATGGTTCCCAGTACTCCAACATGTTTTTTGTAGGTTGGCATAATACACTGAAATGTAAATAGACAGCATCAAAAATATAACCATTTTACATATGAACAACATTAGAGACATAAAAATTTGTTGTAAAGTTTTGTCAGTGTACATTCATTTTTACTAAAATTGATTAGATTTTGGGTAGGGCATCGCTTGTAGTGGGCCCTGTGAATTTTTAGTGTAAGTGCAGTGTTTAAAGTCCCTGTAAAGTCAAAATTAAGTATGTGTTCTGAGTTTGTCACACCACAGAAAAATGTGTTATTAGTCACCCAGTCAAATTTGAATGAAAAAAAAAAGCCGGCAAGTACATAAAATAAGCTATCAAAATCTTGAAAAAATGAGCAGGAGTCTCTGCTCTCAAACGCTGGGGGCGTGTCCGCTGGCTGCGCTGAAACCACGCCCACTCGCGGGAAAGCTACCGTCGCCACACTCAAATGTCTGTCACCGCTACAGCCGGAATGGATGCTCCTAGCAGCTTAATTGTTTTTACAAAGCCATACATGTTCGAGCCTGGACTACCTACTATAATTATAACATAAGCACACAAGGCAACTTACACTCATTGGTGGGCACGCACTGCCAACGATTGGCACCAGTTGTCGGCGCGACGGGAGGATGAAGGCCGAGGCGAGAGATAGTCGGCTCGGACCCATTCACCAGTAACAGCGGATTATCAGTGAATCCCAGTTGTCTCCGACGAAAGTTTATAAAACTATCCCGTGTAAAATGATCACTACAGAGGCAGGTTCTGGCGGTGATCCTCAGCTGTCCATCAAGGTGGCTCTTCACAAAATTAATCCACCTCTTGTTGATGTGATACGTTAGTTTTTCGGAAATTTAAATAAGGACACTGATCTGTTTTGTACGTGATCGCATCCAGGTTATATGCAGTTCTGTGATGAGGCATAGCTAGCTAGCAAACTGTAGGCTGTAGTAACCATAGATATCATATAAAGCCTTTATATGATATCTATGGTAGTAACTAACAGTACTGACAGTAACTCGCGATCGGCAAACTGAAGTGAATGTGATCTATTTATATTGTTAGGGGAGGGGAGGGGACAGCGTCAGGGGCTCCAGTGCGTCATCAAGTAGGGGCGTGTCCAGGAGCTCAGGGGCTTCAGTGCGTCATCGAGCCCCCGTTTTAGCCCCGCCCAAAAAATCCGGGAAACAGCAATGGTGAAAAACTGTTTAACGGTCTAACTCCACAATTCAGTACTTCACAGTTCACAGTCTTTGTAATATGTTTTAGCAAAACATTTCTAACATTTCTAATGTGTTTAGAATTTTTATTTAGAATTGCCTTTTACAGGGACTTTAAGTAAGCACAAGTGTTTAAATTTAAAATTCCCAGTGTAAAACTTCACAAACCCATAATCACAATTAGTAATCGCTTAATGGCATTAATGGCGTGACAGAACGTCATGTGACATCATTGACCAGGAAACTATAAAGCACACCTGAACCAAACAGCGTCAGCTTCTGATTGGCTGAAGCAGGCATGCTTCGATCACGGGCATGCCGGGAGTATGGCAGGGTGACACAGTGTCTCGTTCCATCTTCAGGGAACTAGGGTTACATACATAACTAAGACGTTCCCTTTCAAGGGAACTCGAGCTGCGTCAAAAAGCTGTGGGAACGCCAATACCCACGCCTCCATGAGAGCAAGTGTCTGCCTGTGTGAAATCCTGGATTGGTGCAGCCATACTCCTACAGGAGTGGGCCCGTACAGCCAAAGATGAAGGCTGACTGGGCGACTCATACGCAAGTGAGATGGCCTCAACCACCCACTTGCTCATCCTCTGCTTAGATGCCGGGCACCCTTTTGTGGGTACCCCAAAGCAAACTAACAGTGTTCGGACATTCTCCACAGTTCTGTGGACGTAAGCATCTAAGGCCCTAACTGGGCAGAGCAGATAAAGTTTATCTAGGTCTGACGTTCAGAGGAGGACAGAAGGCCTGCAGTACTCTAGGTCTTACAGTATTAGTAGGAACCTTAGGAACGTAAACTGGTCTTAGGGTGAAGAAAACCCTTTACCATACCAGGAGCAAATTCCATGCACGAGGGAGATACCAAAAGTGTTTGAATGTCTCTAATTCTCTTGAGAGACGAAACAGCAAGGAGAAAGACTGTTCTCAGAAACTTCCTCAATGGGCTCGAATGGAGCTAGGGAGAGGCCTTCTGGTACAACAGCCAAGTCCCATGTCGGCACCCTCGTGCCACAAAGGAAACAAGTTATTAGTGGGTGTCTCCCCAAACACACTCAAACTCCACTTACACCTTCGGTGTGAAGGGGGATAACCCTGCGGAGAAGAGCTCCTGCAGGAACTCCAGCACTGCACCCACTGGGCAGTTAACCGGGTCCGATTAGTGCTCTCCACACCAGAAAGTGAAAAGTCTCCACTTCAAGGCAAACAGTTTCCTTGTGGATGGAGCTCTGGAGTGGAGAATGGTCTCAACAACCCTCAGAGGCCAAGCCCACAGTTTCCACAGTTCTGGGCGGGGGTGAAGGATCGACCCACTCGCCTGAAATAGTAGGTCCCTCCTGATCGGAATCTCCAGAGGAGAGCCGTCGAGGAGAGACACTAGATCCACAAACAATACTCGGGCCGGCCAGAACGGTGCTACTAGCAGCAGACTGACCCCATCCTGGCGAACCCTTTTCAAAACTCCTGGGAGCAGAACAATCGGGGGAAATGCATACAGACGTCTGCACCATTGTGTCCAACCCCAGAGGGGCTGGATGGCTGAGTGAGGACCACAGTTGACAATATGTGGTCATTTGGGATGCGAAAAGGTCGGCCTCGGCTCGACCGAAGTTCTCCCAAAGGAGCTCCACCACCTTGGGGTGGAGTCTCCACTCCCCGGGTCTCGGCCCCTCGACCAGTCATGATCGCCCCTCAACCCGTAAGGGTTGGCGTTAGCGTGGCGCGACGACAAGGAGCTCCCAGCACAGGCCCTTGGGACAGGAACCAAGGTTCTTTCCAAATGACTAAGGCACAAAGGTATCCCCTGAGGGCAGGGAGGGACACAATTCAAAAGGCTGTTTGCTTCACATGAAGTTGCGAGTCTGTTTCGATAACTACAACATTCAGCTCCTCAGAACTGGATAATTGCAGTACTGGTGCCTCATTCGGGGTGGAAGTAACCGCAAAGCGTGCTTCCAATGCCGAGATGAGACACTGGACCTGGCAGGTGAAGGCAGAGAAAGGGCGAAGCCCATCTCTAACCCCTGTGCCAGATCCATTTGCGAATCCCACGGCACAAGCCACCGCTCTGCCTCAGCGAGCCGAGGCGCCCTCCTCAAAGAGCGATCGGCAGGAGCGCAGTGTTCTCAACTGTCTTACAACAATGCTCATATCCAGCCCCCTCAAGGGCTGACTGAGCATGCTGCGCTCCCAAACAAACAATACATGTGTATCCCCACTCATGATGTAGATTGGGTAGGGATGAACACACTATTGAAATGTTGTTCGCTCACCATTATAAAGTTTTTATATATATATTTTTTTTTTTATACATATATATATTTATGGGTGAAAATTCCTGCCTAGCAAATTCTAAGACAGACAAAAAACACCAGGGACATAGATTCACATAGAGTGCTTGTTGAAGACACAGAAGCTAACGCTGTTTGGTTTTGGTGTGCTTTATAGTTTCCTAGTCAATGACGTCACATGACGTTCCGTCACGCCATTGGACTGGTTTCATACGTGCTTCATGACGCAATCACACAGAGGCGTTCCCACAGCGTTTCGACGCAGCTCGAGTTCCCTTGAAAGGGAATTAAATATGTTAAGTACATATGTATACTTTATGGGTTTTTTTTTTTGCATCCTATTCTTCTGCAATCCAGAATTGCAGCACAGGTGAAGGGTTTGTTTGAGTTGCGCCCTCTACTGTACAGCCTTGAATTTGTTTTTCCTTCAGCCTGAGGCTTATTTCACTTTTGTGATAAGGTCCTTTACATTTGCCAAAAAAAAATAGTTTTTTAATAAAAAAATAAACAAGCAAGCCCAGTCCAGATGATAAAAAGTAACGCAAAAGTAACATATCACATCACTTTTCCATAAAAAGTAACTTTTTAGGGAGTAACGCAATATTGTAATGCATTACTTTTAACTTTCCCCAAATACACAATAAGGACATATAGTTTAGAAGTATACTGTGTAACTCCTATGGTAATTACAAAGTCAAAATAACAGTAATTAGCAAAGTACATCAGTGATGTTGAATGTTTGAGTGTGTTTTGTGTGCCTGTGCAGAGGTACAGAGAGGATGTGCACAGACTATGTGCCGTTTGCAAACCATTTATTTATAAAAAAAAAAATATAAAAAAAAAAAATATATATATATATCCATCCATCCATCCATCTTCTTCCGCTTATCCGGGCCGGGTCGCGGGGGCAGCAGTCTAAGCAGGGATGCCCAGACTTCCCTCTCCCTAGACACTTCCTCCAGCTCTTCCGGGGGGACACCGAGGCGTTCCCAGGCCAGCCGGGAGACATAGTCCCTCCAGCGTGTCCTAGGTCTTCCCCGGGGTCTCCTCCCGGTGGGACATGCCCGGAACACCTTCCCGGGAAGGCGTCCAGGAGGCATCCGGAAAAGATGCCCGAGCCACCTCAGCTGGCCCCTCTCGATGTGGAGGAGCAGCGGCTCTACTCTGAGCTCCTCCCGAGTGACTGAGCTTCTCACCCTATCTCTAAGGGATCGCCCAGCCACCCTGCGGAGAAAGCTCATTTCGGCCGCCTGTATCCGGGATCTTGTCCTTTCGGTCATAACCCACAGCTCATGACCATAGGTGAGAGTAGGAACGTAGATTGACCGGTAAATTGAGAGCTTCGCCTTACGGCTCAGCTCCTTCTTCACCACGACAGACCGGTACAGCGACCGCATTACTGCAGAAGCTGCACCGATCCGTCTGTCAATCTCCCGTTCCATCCTTCCCTCACTCGTGAACAAGACCCCAAGATACTTGAACTCCTCCACTTGAGGCAGGAACTCTCCACCAACCTGAAGCGGGCAAACCACCCTTTTCCGACTGAGAACCATGGCCTCGGATTTGGAGGTGCTGATTCTCATCCCAGCCGCTTCACACTCGGCTGCAAACCGTCCCAGTGCATGCTGAAGGTCCTGGTCTGATGGGGCCAACACGACAACATCATCCGCAAAGAGCAGAGATGAAATTGTGTGGTCCCCAAACCTGACCCCCTCCGGCCCCTGGCTGCGCCTAGAAATTCTGTCCATAAAAGTTATGAACAGAACCGGCGACAAAGGGCAGCCCTGCCGGAGTCCAACATGCACCGGGAACAAGTCTGACTTACTGCCGGCAATGCGAACCAAGCTCCTGCTCCGGTCGTACAGGGACCGGGTAGCCCTTAGCAAAGGGCCCCGAACCCCATACTCCCAGAGCACCCTCCACAAGATGCCACGAGGGACACAGTCGAATGCCTTCTCCAAATCCACAAAGCACATGTGGATTGGTTGGGCAAACTCCCATGAACCCTCCAGCACCCTGTAGAGGGTATAGAGCTGGTCCAGTGTTCCATGACCAGGACGAAAACCACACTGTTCCTCCTGAATCCGAGGTTCTACTATCGGCCGGATTCTCCTCTCCAGTACCCTGGAATAGACTTTCCCGGGGAGGCTGAGAAGTGTGATCCCCCTATAGTTGGAGCACACCCTCCGGTCCCCCTTCTTAAAAAGAGGGACCACCACCCCGGTCTGCCAGTCCAAAGGTACTGTCCCCGACTGCCACGCGTTGCTGCAGAGGCGTGTCAGCCAAGACAGCCCCACAACATCCAGAGACTTGAGGTACTCAGGGCGGATCTCATCCACCCCCGGTGCCTTGCCACCGAGGAGTTTCTTGACTACCTCGGTGACTTCAGCTTGGGTGATGGACGAGTCCGCCTCCGAGTCCTCAGCCTCTGCTTCCTCAATGGAAGACGTGACGGCGGGATTGAGGAGATCCTCGAAGTATTCCTTCCACCGTCCGGTGATATCCCCAGTCGAGGTCAACAGCTGCCCACCTCCACTGTAAACAGCGTTGGTAGGGCACTGCTTCCCCCTCCTGAGGCGCCGGACGGTTTGCCAGAATCTCTTCGAGGCCGACCGATAGTCCTTCTCCATGGCCTCACCGAACTCCTCCCAGGCCCGAGTTTTTGCCTCCCCAACCACCCGGGCTGCAGTCCGCTTGGCCCGTCGGTACCCGTCAGCTGCCTCAGGAGTCCCACAAGCCAGCCAGGACCGATAGGACTCCTTCTTCAGCTTGACGGCATCCCTTACTTCCGGTGTCCACCACCGGGTTCGGGGATTGCCGCCTCGACAGGCACCGGAGACCTTACGGCCACAGCTCCGAGTGGCCGCGTTGGCAATGGAGGTGGAGAACATGGTCCACTCGGACTCAATATCTCCAGACTCCCTCGGGATCTGGTCGAAGCTCTGTCGGAGGTGGGAGTTGAAGATCTCTCTGACAGGGGATTCGGCCAAACGTTCCCAACAGACCCTCACAGTACGTTTGGGTCTGCCGAGTCTGTCCAGCTTCCTCCCCCGCCATCGGATCCAACTCACCACCAGGTGGTGATCAGTTGACAGCTCCGCCCCTCTCTTCACCCGAGTGTCCAAGACATACGGCCGGAGGTCAGATGAAACAACCACAAAGTCGATCATTGACTTCCGGCCTAGGGTGTCCTGGTGCCATGTGCACTGATGGACACCCTTATGCTTGAACATGGTGTTTGTTATGGACAAGCTGTAACTAGCACAGAAGTCCAATAACAGAACACCACTCGGGTTCAGATCAGGGGGGCCGTTCCTCCCAATCACGCCCCTCCAGGTGTCACTGTCGCTGCCCACGTGGGCGTTGAAGTCCCCCAGTAGAACGACGGAGTCCCCAGTCGGAGCACTTTCCAGCACCCCTCCCAGAGACTCCAAGAAGGCCGGGTACTCTGCACTGCCGTTTGGCCCGTAGGCACAAACGACAGTGAGAGACCTATCCCCGACCCGAAGGCGCAGGGAAGCGACCCTCTCGTTCACCGGGGTGAACTCCAACACATGGCGGCTGAGCTGGGGGGCTATAAGCAAACCCACACCAGCCCGCCGCCTCTCACCATGGGCAACTCCAGAGTGGTGAAGAGTCCATCCTCTCTCGAGGAGTGTGGTTCCAGAGCCCAAGCTGTGCGTAGAGGTGATCCCAACTATCTCTAGTCGGAATCTCTGAACCTCACGCACAATCTCAGGCTCCTTCCCCGCCAGAGAGGTGACGTTCCATGTCCCTAGAGCTAGATTCCGCGTCCAGGGATCGGGTTGTCTAGGCCCCCGCCTTCGACTGCCGCCCGATCCACTTTGCACCGGCCCCTTACGGTCCCTCCTGCAGGTGGTGGGTCCACGGGAGGGTGGCCCCACGTCGCTCCTTCGGGCTGAGCCCGGCCGGACCCCATGGGGGGAGGCCCGACCACCAGGCGCTCGCATACGAGCCCCAACCCCGGGCAATATATATATATATTAACTTAAAAATAATTTGACTTTTATTGTTCGGTAATTTCCTTGACATTTTATTATTTTTTTTTATCTGTAAAGACTTTTGCAAAATGTCCTTTCCTTCTGCTCATACTCATTAGATTCAGTATGATTGTGCAAATATAGATTTTTGTGCTGAATTTAAGAGTTCAGCAGAAAAAAAGTGCTGAAATTTTAACTTTATCTTATCACTGGGAATATTTGTATCCTACATTATATACCTCTAAAATAAAAATAAAACAGTTTTTAGCTCTTTTTTAATTCATTGTAGTGCCTTTTTTGAGAAGAAAGAGCTAAGATGGTGTCGTACACACTCAAATTGCCGTCCCCCTGCTGACGTGCACTTTAATTTAGATAAGCAGTTTACTGTAGTAAAAGTTTAGAGGAGTAATGATTGTTGTTGTTTTTTTTTTGTTTTGTTTTTTTCATACTCGCCTCCCCAATTTTCCTTCACAACACCCTTAAAACCTGCAATCTCTAGACACTGTCAGGAAATCATCAATACTTGTCACAGCACACAACACCCAGGCAAACAATAAAAAAAGTGAACTCAAATAAGTCTCACAATCCCTCCTCCAATCCCAGGCATTCTGGCATGCTGTGTTTTGGCTTACGAGTGGGATGAGTCCTCTGTTGGAGAGCGTTCAGATAGCTTTTTTCAGATCTCCCACTCTGAATGTCTCCTTAGCTCCATTAGGCACGTGCAGCCACTCTCCCCACAGCTGGACCGGTGGGAATTAAATAATCATGCAATAAAAAATAAAAATCATCACAGACCCAATCCAAATGGTGCAATGAGGAAATGAGGGAGAGGCTTTGAGTCTTTAACTCAGTCTGTAGTCCACTTCCTGTGACATATTATGGTAATTATATTAGTGGTACTTGCAAAAAGGCAACAAAAATCTCATTGAATTGCAGTGAAAAAGGGATCAGAGCCAAATCTACTTTCCAGAATAACATAGAGACTTGAGAGTATAGGCTCTTTTGACTTTGGCTTCCCAGAATGCCCTACCAACCATACAACAACACACTAATTTCACTTCAGCAACAGTGTTAATATTGTTTCAATGTATTTTCTTTGTTTTAAAGTTCAACATTTTGATAACTTCTTTGAAAAAGTCTTTGGGCCCTATCATACACCCAGCACAATGCAGCGACAGGCGCGACAGAAGTGTTTTTTGCTAGTTTCAGCCTGACGCAGTTATCATTTTCACGTCCAGCGCCACATTGTTAAATAACAAAGTCAATGGTGCAATATTTTTTTACTTATTTACTGTAAAGAGCGCGTTAGTAATGTCAGCCTATGGGCGGGTCCACAACGTGCGTACACTCTGCTTATAACACACACAGGGACGTGCAGTAGCACACAAACATGCCAAATATAAAAAATAAAAGGATTACTATGTAAAATATTATTATTGTGTACATAACGATATGGTGGAATCCGGCTTGTCCCGTAGACGGTCTGCTTGCTCGCTTTAACCTCGCGCACGAGCAGATCCGTTTCCTCGCTAGAGAAGCGTTCAGTTTTTCCGATTGCAAATCCGCCATGGCACGAGCGCAACTGGCTTTTAAAGGGAATGGGAGATGAGACTCTGGTTGGTTTATTGCATATTACGCCCCAAAACACACCCATTACTCATTAAGAGAATAGGGACAACCCTTTTTAAGCTAGCAAAAGTGGATTCAGACACGCCCTAAGGGCACTTGCACCCTGCGCTTTAGACCATGCACTTAGATCGTTAAAATAGGGCCCCTAGTCTTTAGTGACACGAGGTGGATAAATCAGGGCACAGTTTTCAATTTAGGGTTGAACTGACCCAAATTTCAACATTTTCCAGTGCAATATTTTTAGACAACATTTTAGAAAAACCCTTTTAACAGAAAGTCATCCTGCAACCTTTATGTCAAAGATACAAAAAAATGTATTGGAAGTTTTGGCATGGGCATGACAATTCTAGTTGTTATAAAGTCAGTCCTTCCATATTCTTTCTGATTGGATTCTATCACACAGCTCCGCATTGCATCAGGTAGGCGGATTGGTTCTGAAATGAAAGCCGACCCCATTACTTTGATTACAGCTCAGCTGTGATCACCTCATGCTGGCCTAATCACGACTGGAAAGGCAGTCACCAACAGCAAGGGACTTAAAATTCAGGGTTGGCTTGATAGAGAGACCATTCTGTTCTGAGTTTTTAACTCGTTCCCCATGGAAAGCTGCCAGTTCTGTCTCACCTCTGTTATAATTTAAATGTAGACTGAGTGGCAGGGCTCAGAAGGGACCGTCTCATGTGCTCTGCAAACTGCACAACTCATCCAGGCAGTGATAAACTCTGATGTGTGTGTGTGTGTGTGTGTGTGTGTGTGTGTGTGTGTGTGTGTGTGTGTGTGTGTGTGTGTGTGTGTGTGTGTGTGTGTGTGTGTGTGTGTGTGTGTGTGTGTGTGTGCATTTGTATCTGTACGTGAACAAGCCAAGCTGCTAACTCACCAATAATCCATCTGAAAAGAAAAGAGTTTGGGTAATATCAACCATGAAATCCATCTTTGGTTTCCTTTGAAATCGAGAGGAACTTACTGAAGCCTGAATTCAGGTCATGTTTGAAATGCTAATCAGGAGAAGAGGGTTGCTGCACACTAGCTAGTATAACTGACGAGGAGCATTCACATCCTTGCTCTTTCTTTTCCTTATCATTGAAGTTATTTTTAGCTGCTCATCTTAACGATCTAGTATCTTCAACATCTTGTTTTATAAGGCTTTTCTAAAACCATATTTTTTATAAGCCATAGGCGTTTGCCAATATCTAGGGCTTAGATCAAAACATAAGGTTCTTGATAGGGGTGGGGTTCGGAATCACAATTGAGATCCTTGAATAACCCAGATATGGATCTTATTAAGTATATTAATGGGCAGTATAGTTATTTTGTCTTGATTAATTATAGATCAAACAAATACAACATAAATGTTATTAGTTGCTTTTATTATGGATAATGCAAAGCCCTTCAACAAAATAGTGAACAGATAGAGTGAAATAGTTTAATAAATCAGTCAAATCAGATTTTTGCATCAAATCTTATCATGTTACAATTTCTGTTAGGTAGGGTAGTACATTACCCATGTGAAAAGTATAAAAATCGTTGTGATTCAAAAAAAAAATTAAATACTTTTCAGACTAGCAATTAGAGCATGTAATCACTATAGATGTCCCATCTTCAATGACTTTCTAGGACGAAAAAATACAAAACAAGACTTGTGGTGAAACAATAAAATTGCATTCAATATGAACACATGCTTCAGAACCTTGGTCAATGAAACAATGTAGTTGAATGACAATGAATGAGACAAGGGGAACAAGGGAATAACAACCTAAATGCATTAAGAGAGAGCCAATAAAGGATGTAAACACATTAGATAAAAACAGATGATATGCTGTTGTGTTCTCTGTTCAGTTCTCAAGTGGGTTAGCTGTATATCAGACATGAGTGTAATGCAGTCCGTATACGATGATAGAATGAACAGAGAGAGCAAACACAGACAAGTGAGTGGTACAAACGTCCTAGTGTTGTTAAATCAGTTTGCAACAGAGGTCGGATCTCATTCATCAACCTTCCATGATGTGATAAACGTTGCAGACCCTTGTCACCCACATAAGAGGCTGGATATTCCTATAGCACTCACTCCATCTATGTGAATTTAGAAGGTCTAAGACATGAAGCTTAATCTAGAATGGGAAAAAAGAAACTGCGCCAACGGAGGATAAATGTCGTCATGGAAACCCCTGGCAGCAAGCCTGTCTTGCTTCAGTTACTGCGACTGCACTGCATTAGTTGAAACCGATTTAATTGATTGGTACTTTTTTTTTTTTTTTTTTTCACATTTAATCTGGATTGACCCTTGTCCCTGAAAACTGCACTTGTCCACTTAGCTCCTAAAACACAGCCACGCTTTACAAAAATAAAAGACCCCCTAACCATCATGTTAACTGCACCTTTGATATCTCCCAGATGCCCCCTTTCAACAGATTGTAGATACTTTGATCAGTCTAGCCCTTTTTTCCCCTTCAGTTTTTATTCCCTCCATCTTTCTTCATTTGCCAGCAGCAGCTGCTGTGTTTGCGCATAGACAACCCAAGTTGGTCTCACAAATTCGCAGCACCATCTGCTCTGTAGGTTTTACTGCAATTAAGAAATTCTTTTTTTTTTTTTTTGGGAATACCAAAAAAAAAAAGGTATTCCCAGCCACTGTTTAATCTCGCTGATGCGGCCAAAAGCAAGTCTTCAGTAATTACCTAGTACCTTACAATGGATGACTGTTGGAATGTCTAATGAAAGGCAAAGTGTTAGCCTGATAACAACTCATCTGACTTAATGAACGCTTGCTTGTAATGGGTAATTTCATACAATATTAAACTCACACAGGAGGGACACAGAGCAGCCTGATGGGTTATGAAGAAGCCAATACATCATTCGAAGCTAATGCGGTATGGGGTTACAGAGAGACCAACTGAAATGAGTGGACAGTTTTATGAATTGTGACACATAAACTCTGGGGCAAATTACCCACTCCGTTTCTCTTTATAAGCGTGCCATTTTTAAGCTCAAAAACCTTTGTCTTATTCACAAACCACCTGCAATCCTGATTGTGTGGGCGCTATCTGTGCTGACAAACCTTTCAGTGTAAATAAGACTTATTTTAGAATACTGGTACGACTTATTCACATGGTCATTCGTCAAATGATGGACAAGAACATTATGAACAATCATATGTCCAGTTACTGATTTTAAAAGGCCAATCAGGTGTCAGTCCCACAGTGATGCTGCACAGGCCCAATATACACTGTATCACATACAACATGCAAATTGCCATCTTAAGAGAAACTGTAAAATATTTCTGCAGGGTTTCTCAGAGCTAAAGTTATCCTTCATGTTCACTACTTGTCAAAGATCATATTAGGCTGGAACAAAATCTGAATTATTCCCTTACATGTGGCACAAATCTGTTTTTGAATGACAGTGTAAATGCGAAGATCGCACCAAATCTGACACTTTACATTCTGATTCACTAGTAAAAACAGTACAGTACAACCTATATAACGCCACTGAATACTAATGTGACACATTTCAGAGAAATAAATCTGCACAGGGTTTAAAAAGTAGACTTTTTATATCTACTGTAAATAGAAATATGGGTTACACTTTATTTTAAGGTGTCATTGTTACAGTATAATTATATATTTAAGTACTGAGTAATATTAAGCAACTACATGTACTTACTCTAGGGTTAGGGTAGGATTAGGATTTGGTTGAGGGTTAGTTGCATGTAATTATGCATAATTTATTGTTATTACTATGGTAAGTGCATGTAGCATATGTAACAAGGACACTGTAAAATAAAGTGTTACCGAGATATGTATAATACATTTCTAATTTATTACAAACTTTCAACTAATGTATCCAATAATTGTATTATTTAAAATTGGTAACACTTTACATAAAGCCTTTATATGTATATAATGCATAAAATAATTTTAATGCATTCACCATTATGCCTTGTAATGCACCTTATAATGCATTATATGATCATAATTGTATCCACCGTTATTTTCAAATTAAACAAGGAATCTGCAAATATTATAATGCATTTTAACTTTGGTTACAATTATTTATAAAAAGATCATCATGTACATTATGCATACCTTTATAATGCATTTTACATAATGGCTTTAAGTAAAGTGTTACCTAAAATCTTTATAAACTATAAATCAGTACATTTTAATAGATTATAATCAGGGCTTGACATTAACTTTTTTGCTCACCAGTCACTGTGGCAAGTGGTTTTCCAAATGTTACACAATTTTGACAACCGATACCATGAGGAAAAAGTGCCATATTGATATTTTTAATATCATCTCATAATTTGGCAGCAGGTTTATTAGGCTGCTGTCACTTTAAGACCTGACGCACGGATCCATTATACTGTTCCAGATGCATTTTCGGTAACACTTTATTTTGATGGTCCCTTTTGAACATTCTGTTGACTATAAGTAGCTCTGCAACTACATGTCAACTAACTTTCATTAGAGTATTAGTAGACTGTCTGCTTAATATCTACTAAATCTTTATTGTGATGGTCCTCCAACAGACATTCTACTGACTATAAGTAACTTTGCAACTACATGTCAACTTATTCTAACCCTAACCCTACCAATCTACTAATACTCTACTAACACTCTAATGAGAGTTAGTAGACATGTAGGTGCGACGCTACTTATAGTCAACAGAATGTGTTAAAGGGACCATCAAAATAAAGTGAAACCGCATTTTCTTTCTCAACTGTTTAGGTTCACTTAAAACTTTATTGACTCTCTTTATGAGAATACTAGCCAAGACTTGCACTTGAATGAGATCTCGCTGGAACGCGCCGTTACACCAACACCGCTGAAGAGTCGCTCGTCTCGTATTTCATAGAACTCGTAGACCATATGAAGCGGAGAGAAGTGAAGAAACACTCGGCTCCGAAGCAGAAACATATTGCGAGATTGCACGCGCTGCTCCTTATATACAAACGAGGTAGGGCGGGGTTGCGTTATGCAAATTCCACATACCCATGGCATTGTCTTGCCATTGGCTCGTTTTGTAAGAACTCGAAGGTGATCGGCTTCTAAGCGAAACCCCCATTCGTCAGTCACTGACGTAACTCATAGTGACTGACTGAAAGGGAACATAAATATACTTGGACCTCAAGTCAAGTTTAGTGTGCAAAAGGATGTGAGCCCTGGCATGACTTTTTTTCTGGAAAAGACAGACATGTGTACATACTATATGAATACTACCCCTAACCCAAAACTTGGTCATTCTTAAAATGATCTTCTTTTATTTGAGTTACACTGTAAGTTTGATGGCAACTAACATTACATTGAGAGTAGTATTCAGAAGTGTCCATGGATTTTCAGCCTCTTGAATAAATGGCTCTTTAGCATTAAGGGCCATTTAATCTTCTGATTTTAGAATGATCATAGAACTTGGATTTTCTGTAGCCCTTCACCCAGGTTAACAGATAATACTACATTTATAATTATGCAAGATTGAAATGTTGGCGTTTTGAAATATTAGACCCCTTGAAAAGTATGAAAATCACAGAAGTGTCCTTCGCTGACAAGGTTTATGTGCTCATTTTTGATCAAAATGAGGTCACAAGATTGTATTGTCAATGCTATTTATCTTTGTATGCCCCAGGACTCACATGAAAATGTATGATAAATATATGAATACAATGGAAGTCACAAAAGCAAATGATATGTTCTACTCATAAGTGCAGGGTGGCCTATTTTGCCTCACACTTCATCTGCATTGCAACAAATTATTAGCACACCAGAGCTTTCTCATTGAGGAACAAATTAATAAAGCCAATTGCCTTTTCTTCATAACCAAGCTTATAAATATTGCAGCTGTTTGCAGCTGTTAGAAGGCATGTATGAGATTAGAGAACGGTAAATAAAAACACCCAGACATTTGGCTGGTTACTTTAATAAAACTGCACAGCAAAGCAACATGAGCGCACAGTGGCGGTTCTACATTGAATTACACCCTGGGCGAGACCCCCTTCGAGAAATTTTTCTTACCCCATTGGCAGATCATGTTTTGCTTGTTTTAAAGGCACAATATGTATTTTTTTTAATTTAAAAATATAAAAAATCACTATATCTATGTTATATATTTTTTAAAGTTGTGTATTTACATTATCCCGACAGTTCCAATTAACTTCTAAATCCAGAGAAATTAATATTTTAATTCGAAGACACGGACCGTGTCTTTATTTCCGTTTTGTCGCCGTCAATGCCGTCATATCCGTGTTGTCTCTGGTTTCCGCTCGTGCTGCCATGGCAACCAGAGCTATGAACCAGAGCCCTCTGATAGTAACCAAACTGACGCGGACAACTGTGTAGTTCGCAATGTCTATTTGCACGCTGTTATTGTTTCGTTCAAACATTATGGACCATGGCAAGCAGACTTTGGATAAAAAAGGAGAACTAAACCGAGAATCAATATCAGCGCGGTGTTTTCGAGATGTCGAGAGCTCCCATGGACACTATATAAACGAGAGCTCCACGTCCGAGACTTCGACAACTCCTACATGTACTTTATTAAACAGGTGAGTACATTTACATAAAACTAATCAAGGTTTTATAGTTCAACAATGATAAAATGTTAGAATATGATCTGTATGTTATTCTAATGTTGATCTAGCTAGCTTACTGCTAGTCTCATACAGACAAACTAACGTTAACACATACATTTCAACACATTCAAATGCAGTTTAGAGTGATAGTGTAATGTTAGACCAAGTGAAACAGCGCTGCGTTACCTCTCAAGTTTAATTTGTCTAATAAACTGACCTGTGAGTAGTAATTCTGCGTGTAGTTCGGTAGAATGAAATGTCCATATTCCTTTTATATCCGCGGGACTCGCATCGCGTTTGGAGCTGATAGCTGTCGCAATCCCGAACTGCTTCATATCACAGTCATGATAAAAGCATCGATGTATTCAGTCATCCATATACATTATTAGATCGGTCGGCTTGACGTTGACGACAAAATCCATAATTCATAGCAAATGTTGCATCATCAATCTACGCCTTTGTTATTGTAAATAGGTTAGCGACCCCTAGTGGAGAAAAAATCCCATACTGTACGTTTAAGCAAAAACTCAATTTTTATTTATTTCCCCAGAAAACAAGACTTAATATCTCATGTCATTTGACTACTTTAGTAAAATAACGTTATGCATCTTTATTTAAGAAATGTTTGATATTTGGACTGGAAACAAGACAAAAATACTAAGTATATTTTAGCCGCGCCCCCTCCCCCCCTCCCCTCCCCTTTCCCCTCCCCTTTCCCCTTTCCCCTTTCCCCTTTCCCCTTTCCCCTTCTCAAACAAACAGTTTCTTTGTTTCTTTTTCTGCTCGTGCCGGCGGGCTGCGCATCACAGACATATAAATGACTTTATGTCATTAGAAATAAAATAATAATAATAATTAAAGCTGCAAGCAGCATTTATCGGGGTTCAAGCTATTAAGGCCTTTAAGGTTTTTAAGCACAAAAGCATCAAAAGTTATTAAGTTTTATTTAGCAAGCATGTAACCACTGACATAATAGATGGAAAACACCATTTACAGCCAATACAGGCAATGTACCATAGGAAATATATGGTTTTAAAGCTTTTAAACAGTTATAGCTCCACCTATCGTCCGATCTCCATAAAATTTTGAATGCTTGTTAATGATGTTATGTTACATATGCTCACCAATTTTTGTGAAGTTCTGAGTTTTTCTGTAGGATTTATAGGCTTTTGAGTGTATTTTGGCCTACCATCTGGCCAGGTTTCACGTCTCTAGGCCTTACGGTTTGGCCTGCACGATGCATTTTACGAATCCTTACAATTACAATAGGGTTTCAGCATTTCATGCTTGAACCCCTAATAATAAAAATTGAGCCACATGAGAATGTAAAACTTATTTTTTGGGGAATTGTTCATTATTTCATACATGCCTCATTATCCTTTTTCGAATATGACAGGAAATCATAAAAAAAAAAAAACAGATGCAGATGTTTAATTAGGAGAAGAGACAGAAGCTGCCAGATGTTTGCTTTTGTTTCTGGGCATTGTTAACCAATATATTGGATACATTAGGCAAGTGATGGCACTGAAGTGTTAAAAAAACAGACAGTTTTGATAATGGTGTATTTCATGTTTTTCATGAGAAAAGCAATGCTATAGCAATTAAAGTAATAGTCATCCAAATATAAAAATGCACTCATCCATTTGCTCACCCTCACATTGTTCCAAATTTGTATGACTTTCTTTCTTCTAAAAATGCAATTAAAATGGCAAATAAAGGAAGTTTTGTCATTATTTAATCACCCTTATTTTTAAGTGAAATATTTAATTAACTGTATTCTGGAACCTGCACTTTAGCATGTCAGTTCTCACACACTTAAAAAAAAATTTGAACAAAATGTGTGTGTGGAAAGCTAGCTGGAGGGAGGGAGGGAGGGAGGGAGGGAGGGAGAGAGAGAGAGAGAGAGAGAGAGAGAGAGATTTGTGTCCTAGTTTTATTTTGCTCCAATGAAGTTTCAGTATGAAATACAATCCATAACTGCACACACCAAAAATTTAAAAATATATTATATAATGTTGTAGAGCAAAGATAATTGCAGAGCTGTTTGCATTTGTGCAGGCCATATCACAGCCATGCTGATATTACTTTCTACAACAATTTAACAAACTGCAAGTAAGGAAAAAATACCATTTGTGTAGAATTACTTTCTTGCGCCACGGATCTGCTTTTGCCAGTGCAAATGGTGTTTGTCCAAGTCTCCATTACGAATTCAAAAACATCAGCAACTAGCAATTATGTCTCAGGCCATTTCTAAGAATCAACAGGAGTAACAAGGAGGCAGCATGATTGTATGATATTACTTTTAAACAACAGTTCAATAAACAAGATAATAATATGGTCTAAAATGTATGTTAATAGTTTCAAACAAAGCCACAGCAGAACCATTGTGTGGCACAAACTGTTATGCTAGTGTTTCAAGTGTGTTAATTCAGCGCATTTGAAGAACAAAAGAAAATCAGTTGAGTAAATGATTCAATAACCCTCAAGAAAGGATGTATTCTAGTTGGACGTGAGTGTCCCGATGTCCTACTCACTCCAGAGGACAGAGCACTTGAAGTGGGATGTCTGGAGGGAGCAGGGGGATTGTGTCTTTTGCTCTTTAGCTGTACCCAGAATGGTGATTCACAAATATAAGTAGCCTGAACTATTAACACACTCGTATTAAGTATGCCATTAGTGATGCTGAGATTATCAGTGTTACATCAAATCTTGATTGAAATAATGCCCTGCACTCTCAGAAAAAAGTGCACAACTTCCACTTCCAGGGGTAAAGCAATGCAACACGCATTTATTGGGAAATCATTTTTATATTTATGGAAAGGTGGACACACTGTCATTAAAAATAAATTGTGCAGAGGTTGTTTGTGGAGAGCCTGTGGCCCATCAGCATCTGAGGGCAGGGACGTAGCCAACGTTTCAGAACTGAGGCGGTCAGAAATGTCCAGTATAATACCAGTTTTTTCTGACCTTTGTCTAATCACTGTAAAAATAAAAGGTGCCTGGAGGAACCTTTTGGGGTTCTTCACTTTGCCACACTGGCGGAACCGTCTGTAGATCCTCTAGGCACCCTTTAAAAAGGGGCGGTTCTCTGAGGAACCACACAGGTTTCCTGAGGAACTCTTATATAAGGCACTGTGTGGAACCATTGTGGGTGCCTCCAGGAACCAAATTTCAATTTTATTTTATTTGTATTAAATTAATTTCATGTTGTTACTATGGTTACCACCATTAACTTCTATTATAATAAACAAACTGAACCAAATACAAAATAAGAATTGTTTATTACATATTTAGATCCATTTTAATACACTTCCATGCACTTGGAAAAAAAAGCTAGTAATAGATTAATATCAATGAATACACAAAAAATATATAATAGTATAATACATAAGTAACATGAATAATCAACCATGTGTATACAATAGGCTACACAAGAAAAGACATCTCAACAAAATGCATGGAAAAAACATGTTCCAAGTAATAAATCAATGTAAAAAATGCAAATTTTGACTAATTAAAAATGTCCATCTTCACTTAATTTTAAAACATGTGTTTCAGTTCACTTAAGTCTGACGCCACTGTTTCCAGATGCCAAAAACAAACAACAAACAGTGCTAATATACACGCATTGTGCTGTAATATTCCTGAAAATTATGATCCTAACCTTTATCTCTATTCCGAAATCTCAGATGGTTAGTTATCCATAAAATGTTGAATCATAAAATGTTGAAGTCTGGGATGCCGTGAGACTGGAGACTGTAATGTACACTATGGCTTTTGAAAAGCTTAAATGTGTGACTTGAATCAACAGTTCCCATAAATGGTTGTTGAGTATTCTCAATATCTAGAAACAAGATAGAGGAAGTAGAAGTAGAGGCTTCGACCCGGAAAGTATTCCTTATGTCACAACAAGCAGAAAACATTTTCCATTTTAACAGAGTTAAGGTGCAGTAAAATGATCTGTTGTTCTGTGAATGTTCACTGGTGAATTCAGTCATTTCAATAAGAATCCACACGATCAGCAATTTTGTGTGGTGCTTCATACATTACGTCACTACACTGCTGACAATGGTCAATGGACCTTTTTGCCTGTGTAATTTCACGAAATTCACAAATGTGATGCACCTTTACTCACTGCAACATAAAATGCAATCAATTATAAAATCTTCACAAGGGACACGTGAGGTACTTAACGAGTTAGAAAAGTGAAAAGGTGCATCAGCTTCCTTTTCTGTTTGTTTTTCCTCTTTTCTGGTGGATGGTCCAGGCACATCAGTGATTTTCAGGTCTACAGGAGGATTTTTATTCTTGATCAAACTTGTATTTCAGCTTACCGAGATCCCTGCAAAGTACAAAATTTACTGTTAGTAAGGTTATTAAAGTGATAGTTGTGAAATTTAAATAATTTCCTCAGCCTTGTGACGTTCCAAACCTGTTTGACTTTCTGTCTGTGGAACCCGAAACCAGATCTCAGGCATAATGCAACCCGTCACCATTCAATATCACTGCATGAAACAAGCATAACAAAATTGTGTAATTCATTCACACCATTCTTATGTACACTTGTCTAGTTAAATTCAATGCAACAATTTATGTAAAAATGGTTAAGCTCCAAAAATGTCCCAGAAAAGATCCTAAAAATAATCAATGAGTTCACAACTCATGTGTTATGGGTTGTGTTGTAAGTCTTATGAAGCCATATAATAGCTTTTTCCTTTTTTTTGTCGAAAAAGACTAAACTTGAAGTTATAATTCAGTATAACTGATTAAAAAAGTACACAGTCAAACAATACAATTTCACGCAGAGAAAGTTCACAGTAATAAAGTACGTGCATGTGGTGCAGGTAACTTACTGTAATTCAATGTTGCCTCTGAAATGTTCAGATTATTTTAGAAATGTACTGGTTGTTCTGGGGAAACAAAAGAACAAAGCTGATTATTCACAACATAATATTTATTGACCAGTAAATGGCTTTAAAATGGTATTTGAGAGAATGAGGGCACCTGTAGTAAGTAAAGCTAGGCTAAACAAAAACAGACCAAACTATATTAACCTGCTTTTGTTATTCATAACAAACGCCAATGAGGACAGGAATCAGTTAAATTAGTTAGGCTATTATCAGCAATTTGAAGACACAGTTTTACAGAATATGTTGAATTGAATGACTAAATCAATCTAAGACAATAAGTCAATAATTTCCATTTGTTCATTAACTTACGTTAGATCAACGTAGTTAGCATCGCGGCTAAAACCTTCATACCAGATACTATGCAATAAACGAGTGGTAAACACTGTAACGTAGTAATGTATAATACATTTAGTTTATATATATATGTGTGTTTGAATATAGTGAGTAGACTCTGTATTTATATTTATTTGGCGAGTTTACAAACCTTGTAAAGGAGAGCCGAACAAACGGCGGAAGCTTTGATGAGAGGAGCCGTTACCCGATGACGTGGATCAGCTGAGCTTTGTTGCGCGCGAGCACTGAAGCGACGACAGCAGAGGAATAGCAGCAGTTTCGTGACAGAATAAAACGTTTCTCCTCCTGGTTCTTCTTCTTCAAATAATAATTTATGAAGAAGTAGGTAAAAATTATTATTTTATTACTATTATTTATTCAATAATAATTAATTCATTCTTATTATTAATATTATTATAATTTAGTGTTGTTGTTTAAGGTTTAAATTAATCAATAAAATAGGCCTATAGATACTAAATAAATGTAAGCTACCCAGGTGAAAAAGACGTAGGCTACTGTTAAATGTATTAAAAATGCATTAAAGTATATTTGTATTGTAGGCCTACTAAAAACACACTCAAGTACATTTTTAATTGTACGTCTTTTTCACCTGGGTATGTATACTGAATCAAACTTAAGTAGCCTATAATAATAATAATAGGATAATAATAATCTCATTCTGGCCTCACTGAACCATTGGGTTCCTCCAGATGCTGGCTTTAACATAAGAGATCTTCCAGGAACCACTTAAATGTTAAAAGATCTTCCAATAACCCTTTTATCGCATTCAAGTTCCTCTATTTTCCCCCAAAGCACTTCGAGGTCTCATAGTAATGAAAAGGTGACTCCAGAACCTCTGAACTAAATACAAAGTGCTTAAAGGATCCCATAAGTTCCAGCAAGAACCTCAAAAATTGTCAATGCTCCTCCAGTAACCCTACTATAGGAGAAAGAGCTTTGAGGCACTTAAATTACATTTTGAAGTTCCTTGAGTATCCGACAGGATATTTGAGGCTCCTTTAGTTTTTACAGTGATTGACAGCTTTTATTTTTTTCTTATCTCTGCTTTTAATTGGCTAAGAAATCAAGAATGCTGCTGAACAATTACCAATAATTTGTATTCTATATTGTTCCCCTATATTGTCCTAATGACAATTTTAGGATCTGTTTATGTAATACAAACATGTGCATTAAGTCATGGATTTTATATATTTTTTTAAAAAAGTACTTTTTATCACAGAATAAGGCAGAAAATATATTTTTTCTATAGTGTAATAAAGGCTATGTCATTTAGCACTATGCATTATTACTTGAACTTGAAACGCACTTAAACATAAACATATTGTCAAAATCGTGTGTTTATTGTCTTCACGTTTCTGAATATTATTCAGCTACAGCTATAGTAGATGCCTTTGTCCATATAAGGGATTTTCCTGGAATGTCATAATAAATTATTACTTCTATGAGTGCGTTTTAGACTTTCTGTGAGAGAGCACACACCAGCTTTGAGTGTGTATAAAACACACATTACACAAGTGTCATGATTACCTTGTCTCTGTTTTCATGAACTCTTATTTTTATATTATTGATATTATTTGTCTCTTTTTGCTTGTGTAATTAATTATTTAAATAATTATTTATTGTTTCATTGATTAGCCAGACGACTCGACGCCCGTGAAGAGACGACTCGACGCCCGTGAAGAGACGTGAAGAGACGACTCGACGCCCGTGAAGAGACGTGAAGAGACGACTCGGCGCCCGTGAAGAGACGTGAAGAGACGACTCGGCGCCCGTGAAGGGACGACTCGACGCCCGTGAAGAGACGACTCGACGCCCGTGAAGGGACGACTCGACGCCCGTGAAGAGACGACTCGACGCCCGTGAAGAGACGACTCGACGCCCGTGAAGAGACGACTCGACGCCCGTGAAGGGACGACTCGACGCCCGTGAAGGGACGACTCGACGCCCGTGAAGAGACGACTCGACGCCCGTGAAGGGACGACTCGACGCCCGTGAAGAGACGACTCGACGCCCGTGAAGAGACGACTCGACGCCCGTGAAGGGACGACTCGACGCCCGTGAAGGGACGACTCGACGCCCGTGAAGAGACGACTCGACGCCCGTGAAGGGACGACTCGACGCCCGTGAAGGGACGACTCGACGCCCGTGAAGAGACGACTCGACGCCCGTGAAGGGACGACTCGACGCCCGTGAAGAGACGACTCGACGCCCGTGAAGACGACTCGACGCCCGTGAAGGGACGACTGGACGCCCGTGAAGAGACGACTCGGCGCCCGTGAAGACGACTCGACGCCCGTGAAGGGACGACTGGACGCCCGTGAAGGGACGACTGGACGCCCGTGAAGAGACGACTCGACGCCCGTGAAGAGACGACTCGACGCCCGTGAAGAGACGACTCGACGCCCGTGAGGAGACGACTCGACGCCCGTGAGGGGACGACTCCACGCCCGTGAGGGGACGACTCCACGCCCGTGAAGAGACGTCTCCACGCCCGTGAAGAGACGACTCGACACCCGTGAAGAGACGTCTCCACGCCCGTGAAGAGACGAATCGACGCCCGTGAAGAGACGACTCGACGCCTGTGAGGAGACGACTCGACGCCTGTGAGGGGACGACTCCACGCCCGTGAGGGGACGACTCCACGCCCGTGAGGGGACGACTCCACGCCCGTGAAGAGACGTCTCCACGCCCGTGAAGAGACGACTCGACGCCCGTGAAGAGACGACTCGACGCCCGTGAAGAGACGTCTCCACGCCCGTGAAGAGACGAATCGACGCCCGTGAAGAGACGACTCGACGCCCGTGAAGAGACGACTCGACGCCCGTGAAGAGACGACTCGACGCCCGTGAAGAGACGACTCGACGCTGGCGATATGTTATGCCCTAAATTAATACATGAATAACTAACTGTATTTTTCTATGTACATTTCTGAAATGCACTTTCTGTAAAGCTGCTTTGAAACAATATATATTGTGCAAAGCGCTATACAAATAAATTTGAATTGAATTGAATTGATTAGTATCTCACCTGTTAATCATAATCCTGTGTGTTTATACCCTCTGTTATCTTCTTGTCTTTGTCTTGTGTTATTGTTTCATGCTGGTGTTTCTTGTGATGGTTCCTTGTGTTTATCAAATGTTGTTTCATCATTCATCCGTGTCAAGGCTCTTGAATCTGGATTCTGGATGTTTAGAGCTCCATGATGTTCCCAACACCTCACGTCGTTCTGGATAACAATAAAACGTCAGGTCATATCTTGTCTCTGAATTAAAAAAATAGATTTATTAATATTTGCCCATGAAAACCTCTATGTGTGATCACACTTGCCCGAAAAAAAAGTGCTAGTGATGAATTATTATTTTTTATCACGTCCCCCACATCCACTGCTTATTCTACACCCATGTCTGAGAGGGAAGGTTAAGGTTAAGGTATACTTTTTTTGTCCCAGAGGGAATTTTTTCTTGTATTTTTGTTCCATGCAATGCACACTTGTGACCCACGTTTCAGTATGGTATGAACTCACTGTTTGAAGTGTCCTGTCAAAGAAAAAGTTCAGCCAGAGAGTCATCTATAATCATGAGACAGCGCATTCTCATTGGATGAGGCCACAGAGTCTCATAAATAATTATGAGACACTGCTGACATATACGAGCTATAGTGTGCATATATGTCACATTAAAAATAATGGATGCTAACATTATCTTCGTATCTCCTAGTGTATCTCCAGGCACCTACCTGAAAACTAATTCTACAGTAGGTATGCCAAATTGATGAGGTCACCATAAGAGGGTCATACTATCAGTGTATTCCAATCCATTACCCTGAGATGGCAAAGCCAATAATATAGTCATCCTAGAATCATTAAGGAGAAAAGGACAGTGTGATTGCATTTGTCTGTTCGGACAATGCTAAGCGCTAAGGGGTGAAGGTTCTGGAAGGACATTCCACTGGCAGGGCTCAGAGGCCATCTAATTACATGGATGGTGAACATATTGATTCAAGCAAGCGCCTCTAATTCCTCTGTCTCGCATTAGGCATTCATAAACAAGCTCTCCACCTACCTGATCCTGTTCCTCTGAGGAAAGTTCTGCAGCTTCATCCAATCCAATTCCAGCTCAAGATTAGATAAAGTCCAGGTCATAACAATGAGAAATGTATGTCCTCTCAAACTCCTGGTTGAAATAGGACACCGTTTCTCTACCCTAACATCTGCATTGGTAATGCTAAAGTACCCCCTCACTAGCACCAATCCTGAAATGTGTTCCTATTATACTGGATTTCCACTCATTCTCATTCCCCAGGCGGCAGTTTCAGATGCATTGGGAGTGAGAATAGTTTGAACCGAATGTATTACTTCAAAGCATCACGAAATTGTGATTTTCTTTTTCTTTCTTTTGACTTGTATAGTGAACATGAATAGGTTTCATGAGATTCTTCCATTTATTTAGTTTTTTTTATCATTATTCATTTTTGTTATTTATTTCAGACTGCCGCCTACTGTGTTACCAACACTTTCAGTAAATCAAAGTGTGTTCAAGATTGCTGCCAAACGCCATTGTGGTCTAAAACAACAAAAGTGGACAGATTTAAGGTCTGAAGCATTGAGGCACGTCCCGCTGCGATATGAAGAGGCGGCGGGGTATTTGGACTTCACTGATGCTCACTCTGGATCATGGTGTTGTGATTCGATTTTGTGTGTGGCCTATAATTTCCCTGGGGAAATAAGTGGACACTTCATGTCACAGACTAGTGGATATCTTCTTAAACCAACATTTGTCAAGTGCAAAAACCTCACTCTCTGTATTTGGATCTGTATGAAATTACTGGTAAAGGTCATAACAGCCAAAAGTGGATTTAAAGTAACATGCATTGGCTCTGCGTGTTCTTAGATATGTCATCTATGGATCTAAAAATGTTTTAAAAATGCATTTTTTTTTTTTTTATAAAAAATGCATACATTTTTGGGGGATATTACCTTTCATATAGTGTGTGATATAGCTGTTTGTAAATATAAAAGGTCTGCAAAGTTTCAAATATCAATGTGGACGATAAATGGAGTTATATTCTCCCAAAAGAAATAACAAATGCTGAACTGATTGAAACGAGTTGTCAGTTTTTCCAGTGTTACTCCCTGCTCAAACCTTTGTAGGTTTGTAACAGATTTGCAAAATGGCAACCTATGTTCTTCAACAACGTCTACTTGTTTGTAGCTAAGGCATGTAAGAGTTTGCTTCACGTTGTTGACATATCAAGAAGATGCTGTTTTCTGCTCTGCAAAAGCAATTCCACTTTCCATGCACTTCCAAAGGATGAGGAATCGGACTGAAATTGATACGGTAATACCGACACCATCATTACTGTTAGTATCGCTGTTTATCAAGTGCTGAGGAACGTAAAGTTGACTTTCCTTACAAACGCTGTAGCCGGCAGGCCAATCACAGCAGCCTGGGCCATCTGACCAATGAGAGCAGAGAAAGCTCTGAGAAAGATGGAGTTTAGTGAGAAACGTTTGAAACGTTTCAGGTATGAGAAAATTATTTATTTTTGTTTTATCTGGGACGCATGTAAACCTATTGTAAGAGACCTCCAAAAACAAAAATTAGGAATCTTTAAAATTGCATAATGGGACACTTTAAGAAGGATGCTTTTGTACTCAATTAGTGTGACGCTTCTCCACATGATCTACAGATTGTGCTTGCAAATGGACAACAGTTGTAAGAAATAAACAGTCTGTTTCCTGCTCAGCTTCCGAGATCACATAGGATTGGGTATATAAAACTGACTTTCTGGTCATTAAAATAAATAGAATTAAGAAAAATGCAGTAACAGAATGCATAATATTAATATAGCAATACACATCATCTTTTGTAAATAGCAGAAGCATCAATTACAGATTTGCTTAAAGGTGCTGTATGTAACTACTAAAACATAAAACATACTACAATATGTTTGCATATATTTAGGAAACATGCTAAGGTTCACATTCTCGTATCTCTGAAAAACACCAGTTATTTTACTTATTATTTTACACGTTCCGTGTTGTCTGTCGGTTTTTGTTTTGATCTGTGTGACTCCGCCCACTGCCAGTTCACCCAATAGTATTTCGACACCCCGGGATGCCAGTTGGCAGGAAACACAGCGTATTGCATCCTTGGAAACGAGCAAACAAACTGGGTCAGAGATTGCAGATTCCACACAACCTAGAAAGCCTCGATATCCATCTAAAAATCTCTATGAACGAGAGCATAATAAATCGTGGATAAATCAACTCATTAACTTACAGTCTGTAAGTCTCCTCTGCTTTCGTTGTCAACTGTGCTCGTTCCCGTTGCGTGTCCTCAAACTGGCAACCCAGTTTGGCAACCGAGCGTCGAGTCTGAGGAGAAGGGGGCGAGGAAACAACGATCTCTGATATTTTGAATTCGGACTGCAGTACCGCTTTCGACCACTAGCTGTCATTCTTACATACAGGACCTTTCATTTTCAACCTCAAGTACTACAACCTTTCAAACAAAGTGTAATCTTATTATAACAGAACAGTGTTTTTTTTATCTAAACATTTCATTCCACAACTTCTTACTCTGCCGGTAATTTATTTCAAGGAACATGTGGTTGTTCTCTTTAGTATTCGGTATCTGTTGTTTGCAAAATGTCCTTCTTTTCCTCTTTTAGTCACTGATAAAGACATGTGGAAAACTGTAAAGGAGAATTTTCAGAATTCTCTAAAAGATTTCCATTAAAGAGGTTTTCAGAGTGCCAGGGCAAGATAAGAGCAGAGAATATCTGCTGATGTCCTTGGCATTGAAGACAAATTCAATCCCATAAAAAGCATTTCCATTAGCCCAAACCTGCCTAACCTGCTCTCTCAATTCCATACAGCTCAATTTCAGGTCAACTCTCAACCCTGCCGCCTCAAGCTATCATTGCTGTCTTTATTTACAAATTATTCAGTTCACAATTTGATTAATGTGCACTTGACATAATGTTATTAACACTCATGATACATAGATGTTTCTTAGTAAATAAAACATGAGAGTTAGAATAGGTATAAAATAAAACTCAAAAGATGCTCGTCCACATGCACACAGACTTCTGTCTGAATGAGTCTCAATGCACATTTATAAATCCCCAGGTTCTTTTGTTCCAGTGTATTTTGTGTAACATAAGTCTCTAAGTAAGGGATAATGTGGAGTCAGCCAGTCATTATAACACAATAAACAATGACAGGGCCATCAGTCTTGTAACACTGTATCACCTTGATGGGGTTTATTTTTGTGAAAGTGACCGATAGACTACATTAGCCCTCTTATTGCGAAGCTATTGTCCAATTAAATAAATATATGGCCATAAAATATTGATCAGAGTTGTTATTGTCTTAAAGCTTCCACTAAGAGAAACAGTCCATTACAACAGAAAGCAATTGGCCTATAGCAACAAGACGAACTGCAATAACATATGAATTTGCATCATATTTTAACAAGTTAACTAATATATTTAGTGTAATGTACTGAATTTGATGATTGGCAAGATGGTGAAATTTACGTTATTCAAAGACATTGGAGTGTTCAATACTGAAAATGACAAATCAGAATAAAGTATTCCGCGTGTAATAATGAACATCACAGACCTTCACTCAAATATGGTTATTATTCAACCTTGTCTCTATTTGCAACCCACAGTAGTTAAGATCAAAAGATGATGCACTGTCCTGAAGGATTCATCAAACCAGGAAAAAGATATCAAGAATCATTTAGAGAGAACACTCAAAAGGAGAAAGAAGGTGACAGGCTTACCCTGAAGGTTTACCACATGATAAAGATTGGATAAAGTGCTCAAGGACACACTGACTGAAGTCGGAGGAAATGATTGCCTGCTGGCTTCCAGTGTTCAGTCAAAACTTATGGTTGCCTAACTCAATATTTCCACCACACTGCCACCTGCCTCACGGGCATCTTTTACTCTGTTGGATGTTTATTTTGTTTGCTTCATCAGGAGACCCACAGCCTCTCCTCCAGTAACCATGTCCCATTCATGAGCCACATATGAAATGATAAGGTGTTATTGCATTGTGAATGTTAAAACAGTTAATGACGTTAAAGGGAAAGTGAGTCATTTTTTGGACATTTATTAGAATGTTTATTCATCTGGAAAGTAAACACTGTATAACCAAAGTGGCAACCACTTGCTTAAAGGAGCAATATGTGATCTGAGTAATGCTAATTTTAGTCTGCTAGCATTGAAAGCATGCGATCCCACCCTTACTGCAAATCTCCGTCCAAAGCCACACCTCCTCCAAGACACATGAACACACACAGACCAGAAGCAAGACGACCAGAGACAACGTTATTGATTTACATCATGTGTCATTCACCGGTGAGAAAACATTACAGTACAGTGAGTAACAGTACTAAACAACTGTTTGCCCTCCATTCTCGCTCTGTCTCATAGGCGTAGATAGAAAAAAATATACCTATTTTTTAGACACCTAAAAATAGATGCCGAATTATTTTTTTTAAAGTCTTGATAAAATAAATAAAAATCTAAACTTGGCCTATTGTTGTTTAGTTACAATATTTGTTAATTTAAAATGTAATTATTTTACTAATTTTATTATTATCGTTAAAAAAAAATATCTGCCGACATTCTGTCACAGTGTCTGGTTTGTGTATCCCGGGTGTCCACTAGAGGTCTCTTCCCCATACTGTCACCATTACTTCATGAACTGCATTTCCCACAATCCTTGTCTGGACTCATCACTGATCATTGCACTCAGCTGTTCTCTATTACATTGTTAGTGTCTGTGTATATATACCCTGTCTGTTTCAGTGTTTGTCATGGAGTCCTTGTTTTATGTCACCACACTTCCGATGTCTGTATCTGCCTGGTTCTTATTTGTTTCTTGTGTTTTGGATTGCCTTGTTGGATTTTTGACCTTTGCCTGGACTGGTTGTGAGTACGGATTACCCAAATAAATAACTGCACTTGGATCTGTCTTTCCCCGTGTGTGTGTATCGTGACAGAAGGACTCCGTCACAAAAGGATCCAGCAGTATGGGTTCCCGTATCTTTCCCCCCACTACGAAGAGGGAGAAGAGACAGCAGGGGCGAGGACCGTCATCTGGTGAGTCAGAGCCTCGGATGACGCTGTTTGATTGCTTCGCGCTGTGGGCCCGGGGGACTGAGGAGACCATGGCGGTCGGCTCCATTGAACCCTTTTCCGTCGGCACAGCAGACGCGTGGTCAGCCAACACCTTTGCCCATGGACGTTCTTTTGAGGGAACCCGTCTGGCCAGGTTTCCCGGAACCCGTGGAGGCCGCAGGGGAGGAGGTGGTCGAGATGGATCCCGACACCATTCTCCGCTTTGGTCCCTCTTCGACCCTGGACCGTTGATGTCCAGCCCAGAGCTTCCTTCGCCGCTGGTCCCGTCCAGCCCAGAGCCGGCACTTCGCCATCGAAAGCGGAGGAGGAGGAAGACTTACTGCCTCCCCAACGTCCCGGAGGCCGTCCCATTGCAGCCTGCTGTCGTCCCAGAGGTCGTGCCATTGCAGCCCGCTGTCATCCTGGAGGCTGTCCCCGTGCAGTATGCTGTCGTCCCAGAGGTCGTGCCCATGCAACCCGCTGTCGTCCCGGAGGTCGTCCCAGAACTCCCCACCATCAGTCCTGCCACGGCCAAGAAGGCTGTCTTCCTTTTTTATGCATTGACTGTTCTGCGTGCATGGAGGAAGCATGTCGTCCCGGAGGCAGTGCCCGAGCAGCCCGCTGTCGTTCCGGAGGTCGTCCCGGAGCAGCCCACCATCAGTCCTGCCACGGCCAAGAGGGCTGTTTTCCTTTTTTATGCATTGACTGTTCTGCGTGCATGGAGGAGGCACATGAGTCCTGCCGATCCAGAGACTGTTCATGTCACGTCTGCCGAGCCAGTTTCTCCGGACAAGATGGCCACCGCCGAGCCTGTGTCTGTTCCTGTTCCTGTTCCTGAGCCGGTGCCTGTTCCTGTTCCTGAGCCGGTGCCTGTTCCTGAGCCGTGGCCACCCGAGGGGTCGTCGCAGCCCTGGCCGCCTGCACGACCTGCCCCACCCTGGCCGCCCAAGGGAAAGTCTCCGCCCTGGCCACCCGATGGACTGTCTGCTTCGCCCTGGCCGCCCGATGGATGGTCTGCTTCGCCCTGGCCGCCCGATGGACTGTCTGCTTCGCCCTGGCCACCCGATGGACTGTCTGTTTCGCCCTGGCCGCCGGCTAAGCCATCACCCCCTGTTCCTGTTCCCCTCCATGGACCTGGCCCCCCATCCCTCCCCCTGATCCTCCACCGTTCCACCTCCCTCCTGGACTCTTGTTTTGTTTTTTTGTGTGTCTTGGAGCGTCTGGTAGCCGCTCCGTAGAGGGGGGGTTATGTCACAGTGTCTGGCGCCCACCTCATGAGGAGAAATGGAAACATAAAAAACACAAAGAAACTCAGTGAACATACAGCGGAAAAAATTAATGTGGAGTTTTTTATATTTATATCATATGATATGATAGCCTGGAAATCCAGACCTAAATCTAAAAGATTAATGGTCTGGTGTCGACTAATGAAAATCGGCCAGCTCGAGGGGCGGCACCAAGCATGCATTTGAAAATCTCACACGCAACTGGATAACACTACGACCAATCACAACAATAAGCCCCATACGCTTAGCTACCAGCGGAGCTAACTGGTAGATTATACTCTTGCCGTATCCGGTCGGCAAAACAGCAAAAACGCCCTTCTTGCAAAGGAATGATTCGAGCGCCGTCTTCTGTTCCTGTTTTAGATAAAAAGCCAAGTCTAACTCGTTCATCATTGTAGCGGCCAAAGCCGTTTCAAACAACTGATGTTCATCCATAGCCATCTTGCAATGTTTATTAATGACTTCGACGTCACAGCGCTGTCATCATGTTTAGCTCGCCTCTGGCCCGCCTATATCAGATAACCCGATGTGATTGGTGCAGCTCAGATCGAGGGGCATATTTAATGAGCATTGTTACTCGACACCAGAGTAACTCGCTGAGCAAATTCAACTTGTGCTCTCGCGAGAACTCTGGTTTACCAGGGTAATGATATGACACAGTTAAGCAATATCACAAGACCAAGAGTGCTGAATACCATCACGATTGAAAATGTGATTTCATATGACAGGTCAATAAACAAGTAATTCATATTAAGTCACTTACATTTTAGACACAATATTGACTGTTTTTGTTCTATTTGAGAAGCGAAAATAGTTCCAAAGAAAGATCACAGCAGAACCATCGGTCATCTCACCAGAACACATAACCGCATTACTGAATGATTCAGCGCTTTGAACGAATCGTTGAGTCAAAGATTCAATGACCCATTAAACAACTGCCTCATTCCTGAACGATTCAGCCGTTTGAACGAATCGTTTGAATAAAATGGCTCACTGACTCTCTCATTAAGACGGTCACCTGCCGCCACCTATGGTTTAGTTTTGTGTTTAAAAGTATCATTCTTTACAATATTTCATATTTGTATATTCAAAACATAGCTATTTAAAACAATCTCATAACATTATTTAATGCAGTTTTCTTTTTTCAGTGTCTTATTAGTATAATTTAATTTATTGATCAAAAAGAATTTAAAATGAAAGATGAAGCATATACTTAAAACGATTAGGGGAAAATGCTCTTTATAAAGGTTAAAATATCATATATATGCAGATTTAAATATGTCAAAGCTGACTGAACACTGATGAGAATATTGCTTCAGAATAAATTATATTTACAACACAAAATAATCCAAAAAAAAAAATCTGGAAAAGCAAATGTTTTACTTGGACAAGTGAATGACCAATTGAAGTACATGAAAAGGCTTAATGTTGAGCCCTGAGTTATATTTTATATCGTATTATTGTTATGTGATGAGCCTGAGTAGCCTACAGTTTACACATCAGCCCAGTCTATTCTGTAAAGTTAGTGATACAGGGGTTTTTGCACATTAATCTGACAATAAATGTGGCAGACCCAGTTTTTCTTATGCACACTGGCTATGCTAGTTTTCTGGCTATGCTAGTGCCCTGTCTGCACAGCGTACATGAACGTATGATGTCTGCGTGAACAGGCTGCGCAGTGGTATGCAAACACACGTTGACTGAAAGGGAACATATGCTATCATTTCATTCAGACTGAATGCAATAATTGAACGAACATTTTATGGTCCTACGCTATCCACAGACAATATTATAAAAAATACATTTAAACTGTTTAATATAGTGATTGCTATCAGGATATGAGGAGACTTTCAACCAGCATAACAAAACAGTAGAGAATATTTAGGTAAACTTTAAATGTCAAATGTTGCAAATATTAAAAGAGGGCCCTCTGCATGTACTGTACAGATACATACTTAATTGCGATAACTGTACTTTATTTTGTTGGGTAAGTACACTGTTTGTGCATACAGTGCCTTGCAAAATACTGTATGCACATAGGCCTACCCCTTCTATTCACGTTTTGTCACCTTGCAATCACTAAAATCAGTGCTGTCAACCGTGCTGTAAAACTAATTAATCACACATTTTTCTGTAATTAATCGCAATTAATCGCTTCTAACATTAAAGTTTTTTATCTGTTTTTTTATTAAGTCTCTTTTCATGGACTTTCAATATGTTTTCATCAGTCACATATTTCTTTGTCTTGGTTTCCTGCCAGTCATCAAATGTCATGGACACTCATCTAATCATCACACCTGTTCGTTGTCATCTCATTATTACAGTGTATTTAAGTTCCTCCCTGTTCAATCTTCAGTTGTCGGTTATTATTTGTGTTAGTGCATGTTGTTACACCTTGTTTTATTAAACTACATTGATATTGATCCTGTCTTCAGTCCGTCTTCATATTGTGACATTTATATTGGAATACTTTCACATTGAATCTCCAAAATAATGTAGAAACAACATAAAGACAATATATTTTATATATTTGTTTAATGGCATCTTTTTAATAAGCACTGAATGAAGGCCAGAATCACTGATAACAGTACTGATGTCTCTATTACATGTATTATTTTCTCAATTTTAGCCATTAATTATAGCTATTCAACATTATAGCATTATAGAGATATAAATTTTAACATTTAATAGGTTTAAAAATGTATGTATATATATAACAACTTTTAATTTAGGTGAACTTAAATATTCACATAAACCCATTGAAATAAATGTCACATTTAGCTGTGTCTTTAATATATGAGGGCTCAATGCTTTTTTCTACTGGCCCAGTCAGGTTAGTTCAGATTTTTACCTGCCCTGCAAAAATGCACAAAACAGTAATTGTTTCTGTTGACCCATGTAACCTTGTAAACAGTGCTTTAAGATGTCCATGTAGGTCTAACAGGTATAATTGAGTAATTGAGTAAATTCTTTAATCATTTCTGTATCTGTTTACATAAAAACATTTCTCACTCTCTCAACTCATATCTCTTTCTGCCTTTCAGACATTTCTGTTTGGATGAAGGAGTGTTATCTAAAGATCAATCTTGCAACGACAGAGTTCCGACTGGGGTGCAACTGTGGTCCACTGGGGTTGTGTTTGATGACAACTGAGCTTTTCCACCGATGTTTCAACAATGGTCCGGTCATGCAGGTTCACGCTTTATCAGGAATATCAGACCCTTCCTGTCAAGAGTAAGCGGCACAAATTCTTGCCCAAGCTTTTGTCATTTCAAGACTGAACTACTGCAATGCTTTACTGGCAGACCTTCCTGCTAGCATGACTAAGCCTTAGCAGATGATCCGGAACCTGGCAGCACATCTGGTCTTCAATCAGCCAAACAGAACCAACATCACGGCCCTACTTATCTCACTCCACTGGCTCCTAGTTGCAGCCAGAATCAAATTTAAGGTTGTGATGCTAGCTTTCAGGACTGTCACTGGAACAGCACCTTCCTACTTCAATTCAATCATAAAGGTATATGCTCACTCATGCCAATTATGGTCTCTGAACGAGTGACGCCCTTTTGTTGTGTCCAAAACCTTCACCCTTTCTGCCAACCTCTTCCCAAACTGCTGAGAACATCACATCTTTTAAAATGCAGCTAAAGACACACCGGCAACACTTTACAATAAGGTTCTTTAGTTAACATTTGTTAACTACATTAGCATGAACTAATAATGAACTGCACTTCTATAGCATTTATTATTATTTGTTAATGTTAATTTCAACATTTGTATTATTAAAGTTATACAGTTAAAAATATCAAATATTTTACATGTTAGTCAACACATCAAAATAAGTGTACTTCTTTAAAGCACAAAAAGATGATGATTTAAAATGTACTTTAACGTAAAACTTCTACTTTGGCATGATTACAAAGTGCACTTTTTAAAAGTGGACTTAAGTGTAATCTCTTTCAGTACACTTAAGTGGCCTTTAATTGTATTAATATTATATTATCTTCTAGCACATTTATTTAAATATACTTTTAAGAGTTAAATGTACATTCAATACAATTAAGTGCATTTCTTGGAAGCAAATTGATCTATTTTTTCCCAACAGCATCAGAATACTGCTTGTACACGTGTACTTAAATCTGTTATTGTCAATGTTTGAGTTTGTAAGCAGAAACACTCTGCATTAATATTTAATGATGATGGAATGAACATTGTGGAGGTCCCTGGCCCACCGTGGAATTCTCTGCTATCAAGCTACCCTTGGCCCTTATACAACACAGAACTTGGCTTTCGGCTAGTACCTTTATGATTCCATTATCCAGCAAAAAACAAGAGTATACGGGCAGGCAGAGCTGCCTAAGTATGTTGCAATTTGAGATAATGTAAGTTTCTGTTGTGCTACTCTTCATAATGAGCAGTTCTTGCTGGCTCTAAGAAAGCACTCTCCATCAGACAGGAATATGCGCTCCATGTTATTTTCGGTACTGAGATCAAGAAGAAGTGACGCAAGCTCTGCACCCCCCTGAACTGGGTCATATGCCTCTCTATAGAGCATAACATAAGCTTACCCTGTGACTCAGCTACTGAAATAGGTGTTACCTGTAATCTCAGAACCTCTTCTGAACATTATTAACTTTTCACTTTCTTTAGAGCACGTCCCAAAAACTGGCAGCTATCAAACCCCTTATCAAGCCCCAGCTTGATCCAGGAGAACTGGATTTTTATAGACCAATCTGTGAAGAGTTTCAATCAGAATTTAAGCCACATCATAGCACAGAGACTGCACTTATCAGTTATAAATGGTTTGTTTGTATCACCTGACCACTGCTGCATTTTTTTTTATTCTATTAGATCTTGGTGCAACTTTTGACTCTGCAGACCATGATGTTCTCTTAGATAAGCTTGAAAATTAAATTGGCATTTTTGGACAGAAATTAGCATGGTTTAGGTCCTACCTATCCAGCACTACCAGTTTGTTTGTGTTAATCATGAGGTGTCAGACCAAACATGAGTTAAGTATGGAGTTCCACAGGGCTCAGTATTAGGTCCCTTAGTCTTCTGCTTGTATATGCTTTCCTTGGGGGACATGATCAGGAACCATGGCATTAGTTACCACTGTTATGTAGATACTCAGCTTTATATTTTCTCCAGACGCTGCAACACCTCGCAATTTGTCATTGTCAGAGGGTATTAGTGATATCAGAGATGGATGGCTAGATATTTCATTTTAAATTCTGACAAATTTAGTACTAATTAGATTAAAAATAACTCAGAATTGAATATAATGTTTCTCTTGATGGAGTTACTCTTACAGTGTGTTCTATAGTTAAGAAACTATGCTATTATGTTTAATAGCAATCAGTCCTTTGACAATCATATTTCCAATGTTTGTAGAACAGCCTTTTTCCACCTTAGACAAATGCTGTCTGTCTCTGATGCTGAAAACATACAATATGTGTGTTAAAGAACTTAAGATTAGATTACTATAGTGCATTATTTTGGTGGATGTCCTACAGGCCCAATAAGTAAACTTCAACTGGTTAAAAATGCAGCAGCTATAATTGTTTTGTTTCTTGGCTCCTAAACTATGCAATATCTTCCTATTGTTTGGGACTCAGCCACATTCTCTCAGTTTATGTCTAGACTAAATACCTTTTCTTTTCTTTTTTTTATGAACTCAATTATACCTTACAGCTAATGGGTATTGTGTGTTATTCAGGGCTTCTGGAACCAAAAACACCTCTCATATCACACAACAGCTTTAATTGAATATTGTATCAGTCTTTGTTCATCCCTTGCTACCCTCGGGATAGCTGTCCTGAGGGTACTATAGTCTACAGGATTCAGCTCCAGCCTAGCGTGATGTGCCTGGATTGACCTTAATCCTACAGTTCAATCAATGAAGTAACATTTCTGCTTAATTTACTGAAATTATATTTCGACTATATAGCCAGAGGAAAACTGGCCCCCTGATGTTACCTCATGTCTCCCAATGTTTTTCCCCCTCAATTATCCAAACATCAAATGGAATTTTTCATTCCTTTTCACCATTGCCTTTGGCTTGCACAATAGGGGACCTAAAATATTATGTACTATAATGTGTTATGTAAGTATTATGGCATGACGTTCAAATAACTCCTCAGTTAAGGCATTATGGTGTGGGCCAGTTAAATTTAACCCCAAATAGTAATTAGGCTTGTCACTACATCAGATTGTTATAAACTGACTATAGTACAATTTAATGAACCCCTGAAATGTGGGTCTCGGTCCGTTTGTTTGGTGTGCACCAAGGTATGGATGGCAGCATTTAAACTTATTCAAATGAACTGCAAGCATGAATACACACTTTGTATCATGAAGGGCATGTTAACACTGTGAAAGGTGGTTTTCCTAAAATTTGCCCACAAGCAGCTTGTTTGGAAGGTTTTGCTTGCTTGCATGTCTTTTTCCCCACCATGTCATGCAAGCATCCATTAGAGTTCTTCACATGCCAGGTTGTGTAACAGCTGTCATTCTACCACTCATGTGGTCCATTAGACACATTTAGCGATGTTGGCCATCATCCATGGCAATAAATTCTGTTTCATCCACTACTCTGGTTGTGGCTGATGTAATCTTATCGTGATGTGTTTGAATAGACAATTGGTCAAGATGTGACAAAAGAAGAAGTAATAGGGCCTGCACTGAGAGTGTTTCCAGCATGCCAGAGTGGCACATTTCCACTCATTTAATTCTACATTATTTATCCTTAGTTATTCGGCATGTTATAAAATGTGTATGAGGCCCACAATGGGATTTTGTAGAAGAACCTTTAAATGATGTATGAGAACACCATCATGTTACCATCATCATACGTGCCCATAAGATTATATGTATGGGAGGTTTTCTAATTTTAATCCATTTATCCAATAATGGAGTTTTAAAGACATCATGTATTTTGCTAAATATATTTCCCACAACATTTAGAGATTGTTCTCAATTATTAATGTACTAAAGTATGCAAAGATGCAGTGCTGAAAGATTTGTATGCAAGTAATCAGTCACAAGCAATTATACTGTACTCAAGCAACCTGTAACGATGCAGGCAGGAATGAAGCGGAGAGTGAATCCAATCGCAAGCACTTTAATAAACAAACAAACAAACAGGTAATCCAGGGTACAAGACAGGACACTCAGAACAGGAACCGGGAACTCAGGACGGGAACAAGGAGACAACAGCAAATGTTACAACATCAAGAACTCACAAGGACTGAACTAAAACACAGGGCTTAAATACAAGGGAACACAAGCTAAACAAGATAACAAGGGGGCGTGGTTAAACTGAAACACCTGGGAAGACTAATCAACATAACGGGGAACAGCTGAACATGGGACAAGACACATGGCAGGATCACATGACAAGCAGGGAATCACATGACAGACAAGAACAAGGAACAAGACACAAAACCCACACCGTGACATAGCCCCTCCCCTATGGGCGGCTCCCGACGCCCATAAAAAAAAAATAAAAAAAAATAGTTCAGGAGGGTGGTGAAGCAGAGGCGGTCTTGGGGGAGGGATGGAGGGCCAGGTCCATGCAGGGGAATGGGACCAGGGCATAATAATGGCGGACCTGGGTCGTGAAGCGTGGGCGACCAGGGCGGAGCAGGAACTGCAGACGACCCTTCGGGCGGCCACGGAGAAGACCCTTCGGGTGGCCAGGGCGGTGAAGACCCTTCGGGCGGCCAGGGCGGTGAAGAACCTTCGGGCGGCCACGGCGGAGAAGACCCTTCAGGAGGCCAGGGAGGAGAGGACCCTTCAGGCGGCCAGGGAGGAGAGGACCCTTCAGGCGGCCAGGGCGGACCAGATAGTTCAGGCGGCCATGGCGGCGTGGCCATGGTCCCATCAGGGAACCTACTGCCCCCCCCCCAAACTTTTCTTGGGGCCAGCTATGGGGTTATGGACCGGGACATGCCCCGGTTCAAGAACAGACCCCACCTCGGGAACAGGAACAGACACCGGTTCGGGAACAGGAACAGACACCGGCTCGAGTGTGTGCGCAGCCCACACACACCACATGGCTGTGGCCATAATGGCCAGTGTCGCGGTCACTGAGGGTTCAGGCGGCGCATACATGGCGTGAACAGTCTCTGGTTGAGCAGACGTGACGTGAACCGTCTCTGGCTGGGCAGACATGACGTGAACAGTCTCTGGCTGGGCAGATGTGACGTGAACAGTCTCTGGCTGGGCAGACGTGACGTGAACAGTCTCTGGCTGGGCAGACGTGACGTGAACAGTCTCTGGCCAGAGGTGGAACAGGAGGGAAGAAGGAGCCAGACAGAGCCAAAAGGGTGGAGGGATGAGACACAGCCGAAGGCCTAGATGTCTGTGGCAAAGGCAGAGTGACGACTGACCAAGACGGTGCCGGAGAGACGAGGAAGCCCAATGAAGCCGTAAGGACGACAATCTCTGGTGGAGCCGAAGGAGTGAGGAGCTGACTGGTCGACAGGCAGAGGTGGAGAGACGAGCTTTGAGGTTCGATGTTAAGCCAAAGGGTTGACACACCAGGGTGAAGCTGGCGAACAGGAAGCCCAAGGTGGATCCGAGCTGCTGATAGTAGCCAGCGAAAGAGTGAAAGGGCTGAAAGGAGAAAGCGCCGAAGAACTGGATAGCACAGGCAGAGAGTCTGCGGTGGGCTCAGTCGTGTGGTTTGTTTGGGCCGTAGCTGGTGCATCTTGGGATCCTTCTCACTCTCAGATTGTGTTGATGAACTAGTGAAATGTCCGTTGAGGGCAGACTCAGCAGAACACGCAGAGTCTGATCTTGTCTTAGCACACAAAGGGGACCAAATCCAGAAACCTCTGCATGTGCACCTCGAGGGACTGATCCCCCTGAGAGAGGAGGAGGATCTGAAATGCTGCTAGATCCATTAGTTTGGGTCAGATCTTCTGTCATGCAGGGCTTAAATAAAAGATGGAGAACAGAAGAGCTGGATCTATTTGCAAGCAGTTTTGATGAAAAGCTGATATCAGAGGCCTGTTACATGAAGCTATCTGAACAAACTCTGAGTTTTAGAGTAGGTTTAGAGTTGACAAAATCAAATCCAACTTGGATTAGATCAGGATCTGCTGTCTCACAACACTCGGTATAAACGTTCTTTGTCACCTCAGGGTTTGATCCAGAGTTTTTGATTAACTCTAGAGTATGTGCACCTGAGCGTTTAAATTTGATTCACTTCTCGTGAGAGAGAGCCGCCACAATTCACTTCTCGGTTGAAGATGAGATTGTTATAAAAAAATATAATGAATTTAAACATCTACAAGGCAGGAAAACACTGCCTAGGGCAGCGAAAGTTTGAGAAGGCAGCTGAATAGAAATATCTGACATTATATATAATGTATGTTATACTCCCAGCTGATTGGTCCAGTTTTGGTTTGCAATCTCTAACCCAGAATAAAACCTGCTCCGGAGCAGGTTGGCCGTTTAGCGCAAGTTACCATGGCAACGCTAAAAAACAATCCACCTTCTTGAAAAAACAGAGTTTGCTCAAACTAACCAAAAAAAAACTTAGCTAGGTTAACAACTGAGACAGGCTTCATGCAACAGGCCACAGGGAACAAAAACACAGTAAACAAAACAACACCTATAAAATACAAGATATGACAAAAACTGAACCAAACACAATGCTATAAATACACAGGGACACACTAGGGATTAAACGAGATAATTAACTAGACACAGGTGAGACAAGGGAAACAGAACTGGGCACAGTGCAAAACTAACAAGATAACCACTCAGACAAAACTCAAACCCAGAACAGACATTACAATCATCATGATTTTTATCCTGTACCATCAAAATCACACTTAAACATCACCCTGATTCACCATATTCAACTTGAGTTTTTTTTTCTTTCTTTTCTTTTTTTCTTTAGACAAGTATGATTTTCTGTCATATGTGAAAAATAAAAAGTTGCCATAAAATTAGTCCATACATTTTGGGAGCTATATTCCAAGTCTTATGATGCCATATGATAGCTGAGAAACATTGAAATTCACTGAAAATATTCCCCGGCACAGTTGAAGCCACTTTCATGTTTCGCATCATCAAACACATGATCATTTATGAAGTTTGCTGAAGCTTTGACAAAGGTTTTGTTTTTTGTGGGGGCACCTGAGGGCACTGAATTAGCCTATACTTTTTTACCATCATTTCTGGATTGTTTTGTTGCTTATTTGTTTGTTTTTTACAGCAAGATTTTGACTATTAGCTGGTGCTTCCTTGTGGATTCTCCTTGGATTAGTACTGAGTATTCGTCCTAATTAATATACCTCTGCTCATTTCTGTTTTATCTATTGCAATTTTCCTTGAACATGACATGACTCTAAAGATTAATCCTCAGATTAAAAATGGCCTGTTTGTATGACTGAGAAGAGCTATGCTGTGATAGGATGAACTTGTTAATATTCACCCAGTTGGATTTTCTGTATGGTTTTCTGTCTTTACTCAGGAAGACGTTTATTTGTTGGAAACAACGTGTTGAGAGTGAATGGAAGTGATGTTCACTTACAGTAAGTGCAGAATATTGATGTCTTTGGGTTTCGTAATGAGTGAAATGCTTAGTGCAGGTTGTGCAAATTTTGATCAGCTCTCTACCAGTTTGGAAACAAGCTTAATAAAACTGGCAACTCAGCAACCTTGTTTACCCAAGGCATGAAGGAACTGTCAACAGATGAGACTTAATTAAGCTTCCTAAAGTTGCTACAAAAAGTGCTGTCTGGTTTCAGAATCAGGTGTTTGATTTTTCCGTTAATCCCATTTTTCCGTCTTCTCAACTACCTCTTCCATAGCCTTCAGCAAGTCTCTGGCACCCAATAGGGCTGCTGCCTGATAAGCACTTCTAGAGGATTGTGGCTGTCATGCTGCTAATTTATCTATCTAATAGTTTTTAAGCGAAGGTGTTGCTAAACTCAAAGAGATCTAATACCTGGCTATCCATCCCATTCTCATTCATCTCAATTGCAGGAGCTAGTGCACATATTCACAATGGCCAGGCTGAGGACTCAGACTTTTACACTGAGCCCTGTTTACACCTGGGCTTTGATGTAAATGTTGCATGCGCACAAAAAACGAATTGAAATGTGAGTTCGCAATTTTCCAAGCACATATCGGGATTTATCCTGAATAAACTGTGCCGTAAATATGTGCGCATGCACCGTATGGACACTCTAGATCGTGTGTATGCAATCTTTTACTGGAGTGAGAAATTAATTAAGTAAACAGAATGATTTAAACTCTGTTTTACGCATTTAGATTAAATATGCCACTCTCATTAATGGAATTTAATGAAATCATTATTCAGAAGTTACATTTACATATTACATTTATTCATTTAGCTGACGCTTTTATCCAAAGCGACTTACAATTGCTATATATGTCAGAGGTTGCACGCCTCTGGAGCAACTAGGGGTTAAGTGTCTTGCTCAGGGACACATTGGTGTCTCACAGTGGATTCGAACCCGGGTCTCTCACACCAAAGGCATGTGTCTTATCCATTGCGCCACCACCACCCCTGCAGGAAAGTTACAATATTTGTATATTAATTTAGATAGAAATATTTGTTTTGGATGCGCTGCTTTTGAACACTTTCCTGTGGAATGCTGTGCTTTAATGTTTCAACTATAAGCAAGGATTGCTTGATGCATGATAATTGCACTTTGAATTGTGTTCTAAATAGCAGAACTCAAAGTTAATTGAACTTAAATATTTAAGGCAGCAACTTTTTTTTTTTACAGTGTACAATCATCCCTCCTTAAACTAGTACTAATGAAAATGTAATTCCTGATATCAGAAATCGACATTGTTACTAGAAAAAGTACATTCTTAATATCAAGAATTCACATTTTAAATAGTACAAATTTAATTATTGATATCAAAAATGCATCATGTGAATGATGTTTTATTAACAAAGTTCAGGAGGAGCACGTTCAGATAATTAAACCTAATTAAACACATGTGGAGCACATTCAAATAATCAAACCTAATTAGACACGAGTGGAGCACACTCTGTTAATCAACCCAATCAACGAGTCAAGAGGTGTGTATATATACAGCAAACTTACTTCCGTTCGTTGACAGTTTAACAGCATCCCTCCACCACCCCATCGCCTCACTTCTAGTCTAGTCAATAGGTTTCCATTAAAGTCAATGTGTGTATTTTCACTGACTGCGGAACGGCTGCGTTCCGACTCCGGCGATCCGCAGCCCTCCGGAGCAGATACGCAGAGCTTCTATTTTTTGCCGGATGCCGGAGAGCTCCACAGCAATTCAGCACTTATATCGCGCAATCATACGTGAATTCGTGAGATCTCGTGGGTCCTTTTGACTTCAGCTGTAAGTCATGGCCGCAGCCGTTCCACAACAAATCCGGACCTGGTGGGTAATGAAGGACGGCGGAGCACGGCGCCGACACGCAGCAGAGCCAATCCGCATCCGTTCCGCAGTTGGTGGAAATCCGGGGTTAAATACTCTTATAACGACGGGGGGAGTACTCTGGGTTCGGGCTCGGAGCCCTCCAGCACACCAAATACGCATAATCTTTACTCTGTTTAATTGATGTAAGTGTGAACTCGTGAAATGAATAAAAGCTAAAATGGCTTGCCATAGCATGTCACTGTTTTAAATGATAAAAGCAATACTTGATACTTGATGGTTATTATTTACTGAGGAATGTGCATCCATATTGACCAGTATGTCCAGCCGATCAATATTTTAAATGAAATATAGCCTATAAATCAATAGTCAATGTCAATACTAAATGCAAGAGTTGTAACTAAACTGACTTGGAGACTAGATAATCATTGTATGTAAGTATGTGTCTCTAATGGGGAGTGCCATCACGCCCATATATTGTACTGGTCCCCACAGATGTTTTGCTGGAAAGTGCGTGTTTCATTTCGTGCACACACATATGAACTCATGTTAACGCGCGACACGGTTATCTTTTCCGATCAAACACCGTTGCCCTTTGTCATTTATCAAACGTAATAAATAGTTGTATTTCACTCTCACTTTTTTATTTGTCAGGCACAAAGTCACAGAACACAGCCCTGGAAGTGGCCGGCATTAGCAAGCAAGACACAGAAAGACCAAAAGATGCACTGTCCAGCTGGGTTAGACAGACTGACAGACTATAGTGAGAGATGCACATCAACTTAACTTTACTGTTCTCTGCTGACATCAAACTTGGAGAGGAGAGAACACAAGTCTGCCTGATTGCTGTTCCCTCAATTCACTCTCAATGTGTTTTTATTTATTTATTTTTTTCATCTCTTTTCGTGACCAGAAGGATAGTTTCGCTTAATTTTCTCATCGATTCTTGATTGACACGCTTTGACACGAGGGGGAGGCGGGGCCTTGAGTCATTTGCGGGGCCTTATGCAACTGGATTTTCAGTGGAATTTCTTAAATGTAAGTAGTACACACACACACACACACACACACACACACACACACAGACTAAGATCTATTTTTCCTTTGATTGTATCCTTTTAATATTCTCTAACTGTATCGGACTGTATCCGTCATCCCTCGATCTGTCTCTGACTGTATCATTATGTTTTGTAATATATCTAATATATTGTCCTCTTTGTTCTTTTCAATATTTCTAGCCACTCTTTGCATCCTGTGATGGAACAGCGTCTGGAGCTGAATTGTTCTCCTTTTTTTGATCACTTGGGGCCTTGTTGTTTGGCCATGTTGGTCTTATCATGAAGCGGTGAAAATCCATAAGTGTCTTTGTGGTTTTTAGAACAATTTTATTATGATCATCTTGTGGTTTAAAGGGTCATGAAACCCCCCTCTTTCAGCTCAAGTCTAGCTCACAATCTTTTAGAAAAATGCAACTTAATTGGGCGTGGATGGCTGTGAGAAGAAGGGAGGGGAGTGGGTGTGGTACGGCACGGCACGGCAGGGGAGGGTAGAGAGGGTAGAGGGTAGAGGGTAGAGGGTAGAGGGTAGAGGGTAGAGGGTAGAGGGGAGGGGGGGGGGGAACTGTAATTGCCAGTGGCTCATGCATATCAACTGTCACTAAAAATCAGTGGTAAAACGTGAGGAAATGCTAGGTTTTTTTATAGCTGGCAAAGTTAGTCTAATGAAATACACTGACACCTTATTTTTGTCCATTCAAAAGTAACTGAATGCCCTGTTACATATATTAGCCTACAGTAATCGTAATTGTATTTAAAACATATTAATGTACATGTATAATTACAATGTCATTATAAAATATATTTGTTTATATACACACTATATAAATGCATATATTTGAAAATAATTAATTTTACGCTTAAAAAAAAAAAAGTACATAGCCTAGATCTACGTTCCCCCTGAATACCCATAATAAAGATGGACAGTGACATAGAAATTTGCACGAATTAAGCATACGTTCCGTACAATTGAGGTATTATCGAAATATCTCTATTTTAATAACGAGTGCTTATTTAACAAAAGGCAAGTAAAATGGTCAGGGTTACATTTTAGACACACACACCTCTGAAGGGATAGAAAAGTCCTCGGGACTTTTTTCTTTAAACCCAGAAGACGAAGACGAAAATAGCTGAAAAAAACTGAACTTTAACCATTTTCCCCCTACTAAAAATACAGTTATTTACTGTATTCAGAGAATACAAAAGTCTGTAAATTAACTTACAGAAATGTTACTGTAAAAATTACAGTAACTGGTTGGCAGCCCTGCTGCCAGTATTTTACTGTAAAATGTACAGGTATTTTTTAAAAGTGTATATAAAGTACATTTCCCGTTATTAATTGGTTAGTTTGTCCGTTGGGTCGGATTTCTTTCACACCTCAAGCGAACAGCCTCAGAGTTCATTTGCAATCGGCCCGAGACCATCTCGTTCAGGCGGATCTAGTGCGGATCTGAGCATGATTGCCGTGTTCACATATGCCTATAAACCGAACCAAGGAAGAAAACGCACCAAGTTCCGAAACAAACGCTCGGTTATGAAAGCACCCTAAGACTCCTTTTCTTAGGACAACAATTGGATTATATCATATGACCCGGGCCAATGGCATGACCTGGTTAATCTGGTCCCTTATTTATAGCACTGTTCTAAGAATAACCCACAGCTGATTTTCCAGGGTTTGTCTTCAAATATATGGATGCTGGAAAAGAGCACACATGAGTGTGATAAGGGTTTGATAAAATAAAAGCTGTCCATTTGCAGGTTTGTAAACCAAGGCAAGCCAGTGTTGTATGCACAAAAACAGTGCCGCTCTTAGTTTCACCATCAAATTACTTTGGTCTATGAAAATATTAATTATTTGTTGCATGAAGTGCAGCTCAGGGTGGTGCTTCTGAATCTTTGTGACGTTCTGTGATGTTCTCATAAATGAAGTGGCTTTTTAGGATTTCTGCTGGGATGCATGAGTACAGCCTGTGCAATTCTCTTATTATTATTATCTCATAGTATTGAAGTACGAGCGCCTGGTTTAGTTGCTGCCTGGTGATGCAAAAGGAGGGAAACCTTGCACAATGTTGGTCACTCACTTGACTGGATCTGCATCAAAATTTACCATCAGAGTGTGTGCTGCATTTGATGAAGAACTTATTTATTGACTGTTAAAGGGATAGTTCACCCAAACATGAAAATTCTGTCAATTTATTCACCCTCATGTGGTTCCAAACCTCCAAGACTTCAGGGGCCTATACCATGAAGCCGGTTTAGGTGGCTAGCCAGCTATGTTTCAGTTTAGTTTCCGCCAACCCTGGGTTTTAGGTACTATGAAAGTAGCTTGGCTTGAATCGGAGTTCGTCGCCATGGTATCTTACGCTGCACGGCTAACCTGCTCCGGGGCAGGTTATGTTCTGGATTCAAGATCTCAGACTGAAGTTTGACCAATCAGCTGAGAGCAAAGAAACATATAGGTGACGTAACTTATTCCCAGTGTCTGTTGCAATGACTTCACCTTTTCTTCCAAATCCGGTGGACATCTCAGCGCAAATTGTTAGACGAGCACTTCGTAGAGAAAGAGTTTTTAGCCAGACAAAATCCCCTTGCCTTTCCTGATAGTTACTTGTATGAAAGATACAGATTTTCCGCGGAAGGAATGTCTTATCTTTGCGAACTTCTTGAGCCGCACATAAAGAATTTAACACGTCGAATTCATGCACTTACTGTACCGCAAATATTGCGTTGGGGTTTTTTTTGTTGCAAGTGGTACATTCCTGCACGGTGGGTGACGCACAGAAGCTATAGGGGAAAACACGGTTTGTCGAACCATTCGTAAGGTGGTCCTCGCTCTGCAGGAGTACATGAATAGTTTCATTAATAGTGTTCCCCGGACATTTATCGGCCATGTCCATAAAAGAGGGCTTTTATAAAATTGCCGGTAAGATATATTGGCATCACATGAACACATTTATTTTTTTTATTTTTTTTAAGCAAATTGCACAAATGTACTATACAATATAATACATGTTAAGAATTATTTTAAATCTTTATTATTATTCTGTTAATCTTATGATAGGATTCCCTAGCTTTCTTAGTAGTACAAATACGTTCTATATTTATGTAAAATGATGTATATATGTATGTGTAGCCTATGTGTAATATAGCCTATAGCCTATTTTTATAATATATAAAAAATGTGCATGTATCATTTTTTATATATTATAAAAATAGGCTATAGGCTATATTACACATATAGGCTACACATACATACATAATTTTACATAAATATAGAACGTATTTGTTTAACTTACACATTAACAATCAGCAATCTTTCTCCAACAGTCTTTCTTGCTTTGGCAGCAGAGACCGTATTGTTTCGAGCTTGAAATACATATTTAAATTCATCGTAATTCTGAATGATTATCTCTTGCTCCTCCGCGGGAAAATATATCGCTCTCGCTCTACCCGCGATTGGTTGTTCAGTGTCGACGTCACTCTTTTATGTGCACGCGCGCGTGGAGTAATCATAGCTTGAGGATCAAAGCCTGAGTTGACAGAGAAAGTTGATGAGCTGCATCATGGTACCAATAAAGCCTGATTGCATCGGTTTGGTTTTGTCAACTCAAAACTAATCCTGTAACCTCGAGTTTGTTCAGCTACCTTCATGGTACAGGCCCCTAGTTTTGAGTCAGAATTACGATGAATTTAAATATGTATTTCAAGCTCGAAACAATACGGTCTCTGCTGCCAAAGCAAGAGAAGACTGTTGGAGAAAGATTGCTGATTGTTAATGTGTAAGTTAAACAAATACGTTCTATATTTATGTAAAATTATGTATATATGTATGTGTAGCCTATACGTGTAATATAGCCTATTTGTATAATATATAAAAATGTGCATGTACTAAGAAAGATTCATATTCATTGATTTTTAGATGCAACCCCAACTCCAAATGTTCTTGGCAGCAGATAAAGACAAAATATAAAAATATAATTCAAAGTGGTGAGTATTTACCACAACCTTTTATTATTTTTGTGAACATTTTATCACAAACACTTGTTTGCAGCAAACAGAAATAAAGAGTTAAATTCAGGAAACCAGAATACACTGTGGCGGTTAGGGTGAGATAACCGGTTGGCTCTGAGTAGGCAATAAGGGACGGCCGATTATGGATGGGATTACAGGTGCTGTACAATCTGACCCTGGTGCTGGCTCCTCTAAGCAAGTAACCAGGGTTCTCAAGTCTCAAGCATTGGCCGTGAGACACACGCAATTCAACCAGTTCACACGCTCACACGCCACACCGTGTATTTCTCACGCTGAAAAGGCAATGCCAACCAAGTTGTCCTGCAAGCTTTATATATAACGTTATATACGAGGCGCAGGCACACAGAGTGAAGTTTCCTGCCGCCAGCGCGTATCTCGGTCAGATTGCGTTAGATGCGCGAACACACGGAAGTTGACGGAACATTCTCGGCCACCGTACGTTCGTTACTGTACGTTCGCGAACACACGTCGTGATGGAGAAGGTAAGTTGGAAGAAAGCTCGTCTAACATTTTTAGGCTAGAACATTTAATATATAGCCCATCATATACATTATTATTGATGCAGTCAAAAACTCTACAACTACTTTGCAACCAGGCCAGAAGCTTTGGCTCAGTTTGGCTAGCTTACTTTATCTGAAACTAAGGGAAATGTTAGTGGGTATGGGAAGGAATGAAGATGTATTTCTTGATTTTATTTTAAATTATATATTATACTGTATTAATAGTCTTTCTAGTTACATTAAGGCTACATGTATTAAAGCAGAGTGCTCTGGGTAACATTTTATATCCTGTCAAAACTTGCATTAATCATTGCCATTGCATTTGTATTTTTCAAAGATGTCAGGGAAAAAGCAAAAAGATATTTTACCATTTGAGATAATAATTAGCATTGTACCAGAGTTTTTATAAGTTCAAGAAAACGGTAATATTATTCATGACTCAAAAATGTATATTAGAAAAAAAAACACTATAATAAAATATATACAACAAACATAAAAAAAAAAAAAGTATGTTTAAACTAGTGCTGTCAAATCGATTAATCGCATCTAACATGAAAAGTTTGTGTTTATATAATATGTTTTAATACATTTGTTTTTCCAAACTGTTTGGAGCAATTTGTTATATTTTTGTAATTTTTGTATATTTGTAATTTTGAAATATAACATTAAAGAGTATATTTGATGTGATGAATTGCTCTGTCATTTATCAGATTTACCAATTGTTATAACTTCAATTTGTGCTGGTTAATTATGAACAATGGGTAAAATTGGGGGGCGGAGCTCCATTAGGGCTCCTCCCCTAACTGCATGTGATCTCACTCCAAGCTTTTGATAAAACTTGAGAACCCTGAGTAACACTGGGTACGTGTGCAATACATTACTACTTTTTTAAGTTTTAAATATGGCTGACTGTATGTTCTGCAGTAGAGGGAAATACAGTGTCCCTGTTGAAGCCAGCAGACATACACACAGTCTCCCACACAGAGGTCAGTATGCAGCAGACAGAACACCAAACATAACTTGCTTTACAACAGTTATGCTTTACATTGGCCTATTTTTATTTATTAGGGTGGAGGAAATGATGAAGACACTCTTGTCTGTGTGTTCTCAGACAGTTGCTGATGTGAATGCACTGGGCTTTTTATTATGGCAAACATTTGAATGTGTGGCATAAAAAGGGACTGGCCCTTACACATCTCTTTTATTGTAGGATTTTTCACAACCTGCCCCAGAAACTGAGGCCTCTACCTCAATGGGCTTCAGAAGAAATGTGTAAGGATTTAAAACGCTTGGCACAAATTACAGTCAGTCCTGTGTTTGTAGGAAGTCAAGGAACTTTTTGTGATTTGATGAGCCTCCAGAAAACTTGTAATGATCATGTTTGTGGTGGAATTATGTTTCAGGTGGAAACAGACTCAGTCAGGGCCCTGTACAAAAGGAGTCTTGGACTAGACTGCACACTAAAGGAGACTTGAACTAGACTGTTCACTAAAGGAGCTGGACTGAGCTGAGGAGGCTCCAAAAAAAAAATTAAAAAATTTGGAGCTCAAACAGCTGGATAAAACTGATCTCAGTATGTGAACTTATTTAACCAAGTAACACTTTAGTATGAATATTTATTAATGCAACTTTGTCTTGCTCTCTTTCTCCCTCCCATCCCACAAAACCAATAAAACAGTTTGAGACCTATCTGCAGTTTCACTGTGCTTTTATTAAGTGTAATATTGTATGGTGATTGCATCTACATCTGCACCAGCTGGTCCGCTCTGGTGACTCTTAAGGGCCGAACACAGGTGAAACGTGCCTTTAGGAGGCCAAAGGTCATCTCTATCTTCACTCTGGTTTTACTGAGGGCCACATTGAAGCGGTGCTGTGGCCCTGTCTGAGGGTCATGATAGGGGGTTCTTGTGTAGGTTTTTCTATCTCAGTTCAAATTAAGTGTTTTGTACTGTACCAAATTTAACTTGCTTTCCTCAAAGCGCTGACACAACAAAGACTCACGGAAAATTTGTGAGTCAAGCACTGGAGCCATACGTTCATGACCACAAATCGTCTGCAGATTAAATGTTTAGTAGATCATTGTTATATCTGTTAATGTTACTATTAATTTAAAGATTCATATCACAGAAAATAATCATCTCACATATTCACATCATCTCTACCTGAACATTAAGGCTGTGATAGGACTTCCTATTAACATAATCTGCCTCATGTTCCCCTAGAGCAGTGGAGATTGGAGCAATAGACGACATACATGTTGCAATGACTCTAGGGAATCCTATCATATAAGATTAACAGAATAATAATAAAAAAGATTTAAAATTATTCTTAACATGTATAGTACATGTGTGAAATGTGTTTTTTTTTTGTTTGTTTTTTTTATGTGTTCATGTGATGTCACCCTATCAATATATCTTACCGGCAATTTTATAAAAGCCCTCTTTTATGGACATGGTCGATAAATGTCCGGGGAACACTATTAATGAAACTATTCATGTAGCCTACTCCTGCAGAGCGACCTTGCGAATGGTTCGACAAACCGTGTTTTCCCCGAACTTCTGTGCGTCACCGTGCAAGAATGTACCACTTGCAAAAAACGCAACGCAATATTTGCGGTACAGTAAGTGCATGAATTCGACGTGTTAAATTCTTTATCTGCGGCTCAAGAAGTTCGCAAAGATAAGACATTGCTTCCGCGGAAAATCTGTATCTTTCATACAAATAACTATCAGGAAAGGCAAGGGGATTTTGTCTGGCTAAAAACTATTTCTTTACGAAGTGCTCGTCTAACAATTTGCGCTGAGATGTCCACCGGATTTGGAAGAAAAGGTGAAGTCATTGCAACAGACACTGGGAATAAGTTACGTCACCTATATGTTTCTTTGCTCTCAGCTGATTGGTCAAACTTCAGTCTGAGATCTTGAATCCAGAACATAACCTGCCCCGGAGCAAGTTAGCCGTGCAGCGTAAGATACCATGGCGACGAACACCGATTAAAGCCAAGCTACTTTCATAGTACCTAAAACCCAGGGTTGGCGGAAACTAAACTGAAACATAGCTGGCTAGCCACCTAAACCGGCTTCATGGTATAGGCCCCAGGAGAAATTAATCATAATAATAAATAAATGGATAAATACATCCTTTGGGACGTAACATAATGAAATCTGAGAGATTTCTGTCCCTCCGTTGACAGCTACGTAACTACCACTTTGACGCTTCAAAAAGTTTATAAAGACATGGTAAAACTAATCCATATGAATTGAGAGGTTTAGTCCAAATATTCTGAAGAGACACAATCGCTTTATACAATGAACCGATCAAATTTAGACTTTTATTCACATAAAAACATTAATCAGCGAATATAAACCGTTGCTTAACAAGTGAGCACAAACTTCTTTGGTTCTTGCAGAAGCTCAAACGTGCTGCGTAACACGAGAATGAACCTCATTGGTTCTTGCAGAAGCTCAAACGTGCTGCGTAACACGAGAATGAACCTCATTGGTTCTTGCTGAAGCTCAAACCTGCTGCGTAACATGAGAATAAACCTGATTGGTTCTTGCTGAAGCTCAAACGTGCAGCGTAACACGAGAATGAACCTCATTGGTTCTTGCTGATGCTCAAACGTGCTGCGTAACACGAGAATAAACCTGATTGGTTCTTACTGAAGCTCAAACGTGCTGCGTAACACGAGAATAAACCTGATTGGTTCTTGCACGTCAAGCAAGCATGCTTGAACTTCCTTTTATCATATCTGATGTGTGCGTTGATGAATGTTTATATGTGAAACCCTTAAAGAGATTCTTCACAGTTTTTTCATATTAAACTATGTTATTCCCTTAACTAAGACGAGTTGATACATACCTCTCTCATCTCAGTGCGTGCACTTAATCGCTCTGGCGCGCGGTGACACTTTGATAGCACTTAGCTTAGCCCAGTATATTCAATGGTATCTAACAGCAATGAATTTAGAAGTGACCAAACACATCAACGTTTTCCCTATTTAAAAACAGTTACACGAGTAGTTATACGACCAAGTACGGTGACAAAATAAAACGTGGCGCTTTTCTAAGCGGGTAAAAAGGATAACTACAATGTATGGCGGAATAGCACTTGGGAGCACTTCGACTCGGCGCAGTAAAAAGTCACGTTGGTTCTAATGACAGAGGGAGAGGGAGAGGGGGAGAAGATTTTTCAGGAGTGACTTTTTACTGTGCCGAGTCGAAGTGCTCCCAAGTGCTATTCCGCCATACATACAAAGTGTCGCCACGCGCCATAGTGATTGAGTGCACGCACTGAGATGAGAGAGGTATGTATCAACTCGTCTTAGTTAAGGGAATAACATAGTTTAATATGAAAAAAAAATATGGAGTGTTCCTTTAACTATCCCTTTATGGAAGTATGTCTTATATAAGTGTGAATATTTTTCAGATGTTCTGCATCTGTTATTTTAGGATTGCCAAGTTATCTAAGGCTTCAGCCGCATTGCTGTTGCGTTGCTCGCCGGAACTAGTACCTACTGCTTTTTGCATACTAATGGACCCACTTCACAGACTGTGGTGACATGTCTCCACAGTTATTACATCATAAGCCTAGCAAAGTTTTTTATATTTTAATTAAAAATATATAAGTATAACTCTACACTTTGTTTTATACTAACTAGTCATTAAATTACAAAAAGTTAATGCTGCTGCGTGAGTGTTTCTAATACAATGGCTGAAGGAATTGACAGGCACATTTGACATCGATTTTTTTTTTCTCTCTCTCTCTTTTTAAAGTCATAGAAACAATATTGTCGATTTTATCCTTAGCTGCCCAGCAAGCAATAGTCGTCATTTCACCATCTAGGTTAACTATAGAGCCAATATAGCCCGGCTATGAGTAACCCACTTCTAGCCAAAATAACCTTGAATTTGGTTATTACCAAACTAACTTGCAAGATATATGGTATTCCATCCTGTAAGCAAAGTCAACAGTGATTACAAAGTGTTTGGTTTAATTTCATTTGGTGTTTAATTTCATTTAATCTAATTGATGACTAGTCTATTCTTGGGAAATGGTTAGACGTCTATTACATTTTCACTGACAGTTTTAGACTAGCTATCAGGGCTTGTTTGGACGGCTATTAGACGTCTTTTAAACGCAAATTTGACTGACGCAAATGGGATTACAAAAATATATTTGTTGTAGTTTCCGTTCACCACTAATGGCGATTTCCACTTTAGGTTTGGCGAATCCTGGAAATGTGATAGGCCCATAGGGAAGTAGGCATATTCAAATGTTGGGTGGGACTCTGGCGCTTCTTTAATTCTCGCTGGTGATGACAGCCAGTTGGTTTCAGGTGCGCCGCATTTCCGTGAGTCATGTACCCGTACTTGGCATCTGTTCATGGTGCCGAATTACATTCCCTCTGGAGCCTAACGAGATGCTGACGAGGGCAGAGAGGGCTCACCCTACTATGCTTAAGCTAGCATGCATATTTATGTGTTCCAGTTCTGAGCAGCTACCACATCAATAAATCAGCAACATGTCTTGCTAAAAGACAAATTTGCATAAAGTATGGCTTGAACATTTTCATAAAGGATTACTGTTCCCTGGACTCCGAGGTTCCTTTCATGTAGACATCTGGCAAATGAATCATAACATTTAGTATGTGCATGTGGTTTTTCTTCAAATTGATGAATAAGAATGATGTCGTGCAAAATATACCCCACCATGTTTTTTTTTGTTCTTGTTTTTTTCAGTAACAGATTTTGAAGTTATTGTAAATGTTATTCATTAACATTAAAAAACATATCATTGTTAGTTGTAAAGTTGTAAAGTGTTTCCACATCAAATTAAACATTGCAAATATATTTGCAGCTGAATGGTTGTACAATTAGGCATAATACTTTTGATTTTGTTGAGAATTATGTCCCAGAACACGTTTTTGACAGGTTTTCTGACTAAAACAGTATCCTAATATAGTGTAACCTGTGACCTTAATAGAGGTGACTTTGTAAGATCAAAATCTGGTGCATTTTGAGGCCTGAATGACCTTTTTAGTTTTCAATAATCTATTAACATAGAGAAATGTTAAATATTTTATATATATTTGAAAATGAAGGCATATAAGAATCCACTCAGCAATTTGCTGAGAGTACTGTATACTTTTCCAGATACATCCATTTCCTCAGGAACAAATTTACTTTTTCCCACACTCATCTATTTCAGCTGCAATAAGGTGCATGAGCAACCAGATGGCTAAAGCTGCTTCTATTAAATGATAAGAAAAGTCATTTTGAAACTGATGGAATGTTCAATAATCCAATTGCCCGATGCAGGTCAGTTTTCATCTGAGCCTTAGCTTAAGGTTTTAAAAGGTCAAGTCTTTCTTGTTTTATTCTACAGATGGTGTCTGTTGAATGGTCAAGACCTTGTCAGCTACACAAAACCCTTCTCGGACATGTAATCCACTTTCTATGTAATATACCTGTGTTGGTAAATGACCTTAAGGCCAGCGAATTTAAAAACACACTTGTACTGAACGACTGCTCTATACATATTTTTTTTGTAACAGCTGCACACTGTATGCTTTATTGACACATCATGAAGTGGATTAAGTGTTCATTTTATATTTTAAAAAGCTTCTGGGGTTCCTTTATCAGCAGGTCACACGCAGACTAAGGTTGTCACAGAACCAAAATATTAAAAATCAATGCCAAATATCAAGACCAATGAAACCTCACAATTCTTGATACCAGTTTTGAAGAGAAACTGCTTTCTGTTAGAGTATGGTATAAAATAAAGTAATAATAATGTAAATTGAAATAATTCATCATATTAATCAAATCAATTATATCAATATTTGTTAAGGAAACATCTGTTTTACTTATACATATTGCTCCAGAAGAGCAAAGCTCTTGACAAGAAGTTGCTTTAGGGTGAATGATAAGTTTGATAAGTCACACCTCAAGACATTTCAAAACCTGCACTAGAATTGCCTTGTCATAAAAACAATGACCTTGATACACAGTCATGCTGGTCTGAAGGTGCATGGTTTTAATTTGTATGCTACGTTTTAATTTAAGGCACCCTGCCAAGTTAAAAATAGTTCAACTTTGAAAAGGACATCTCAAGTGTGAACATTGTGAGCTTTTGACAGTTGTGCACACCTGTTACCACAAGTTGCAAGGGCTCTTCACAGAACATGTGTGTAAATGCACTTGAGTGTTTGAAAGTCTGTCAGTAAGACCTCCCTCTCGTGAGTAACTGAGTACTAAAATCAACTGAGTACTAACGATTCTGTGAAAAGACACGACTTTAGACACCCCTAAAACAGCATTTAACCCTTTTCTGCCAATCAAGGAACAAATTTATTTAATCATGAAAACCACACAAGAAAATGCGCTGGAATGGAATAAGCAGACACACATTTATTTTTATTTTTTTTCTTCTTCTCCCCTGTCAGCCTTGATCATGTATCACATTAGCATTGCACTAAAGTGGATCAATATGCTCCTGCACCTCTTCTGCATGTTGATACCTTTGTTCAGCACATGTCGGATCTAAATCAGTGCTAATTTATTTGTCGTCTAGGCTCTGCCAACACAAACCGATTTCACCTCATCTCGACTGGAATAGGTGGAATCGATTATACAAGCTTTCATCTTCTTTCAACAAGCAGGCGAGCATCAAAATGAGAATGGTAAATGGAAGCTGCTAATTAATTTGCACTCCCATGTTTCAAAGAACCTCTTGAAATAACTGTAATAAAGCCAACCATCTGGTCAAGGGTGTGCACCAGGGCATGGTGTCTTGTCAGTGGGAGATATATCGAATTGAAAATTTCTGCTGACTGTTCTTTGCTTCAAAGAGTGGTATCTGACACACCCTCTACGATCTATGGTAGAAAGTCTTTACATAGGTCACAGGTGATACCATGCAATACAATGAGGGAATGAATCGAAGGTGTGGGTGACCTGAATGACAATCATGATCTCTGATGTTTGAACAATGCGCTTTCATCAGACACAGCTCTTTATGAAGAAGGTCACCACTTCTGTCCTTCTGTCAGCTAAAGCAGAGGGCTCTCAAATGATGGGTTGCAACCCAAAAACGCCTAAAAATTGACTTAACATGCCACCATTTCCAAGTCCAAACACTCCAAGCAAACAACAAACGGTGCTAATATACATGGTGTGCTGTAGTACTACCATAAAACATGATCCTAACATTTATCTCCATTGTGAAATCTCACTTGGGCATAAAGTGGTTCATTTTCTTATGAATCATAAAAATATTGGTATCTGGGATGCCATGAGCCCGAATGCTATTCTGTTCACTTTGAGATTTTGAAAGGGTATGCGTTATAAATAAATAGTGCTCATAAATGGCTGTTGAGATATTCTCAACAGAATTGAAGTGGAGGCTTGGACCTGGAAACAGCATTCAATTATGTCAGGCTTAACAAGCAGATTCTGACTGGATCTCAGACAGCAAGGGAAAAAAACAATGCAAACTTTTGGTTTAATTTTGTTTAATAAAAAATGTAGCTACTTTGTTGGACAATCACTTTGTTGGACAACCACTTGATGTCCAGTGTTAAAGCAAAACCACTTGAGAACCATTGAACTAAACACAGTTAAAGACTGTACAGAGGAAAAGCTCTGAAGGAGCAAAAACCAAGGTTTAGTATAGAGTTAACAAAAACAAACATGAAATAAAAAGTAATGGCAGAGGCAACCAGGCCTTTTAATCTTCCTTTTTCACGTTGAATCATGCACTTTGGTAAAAGTGTTTTGAGGTTGTAGCATACAGTAGTATTATGCAAGGAACTGTGTATGTTTTACTCAATTTGCTTGTGTTTAAAGGAATACAAGTTATTTCCTTTTTAGTGTTCATTTAAGATGGAAACTGCAGTGAATTGTATATATAGTATGTTTTTGGAGTTTTCTGTGATTAATTGCATTAGGTTTGGTAAATTTTGTTTAATCAAAGTCCCATACTTGAGAACCACTGGTTTAATAAACTACTATAGTGAGGGTTTTAAGACCAAAGGCCAGATTTACTAAACCGAATATTTACTAAACTGAAAAGTAGTGCAAAAGCACAATTCCCAAAAAAGTGGAGATGGCAGTGGAAAGTTCTACGCGTAATCTACTGAAGAACACAAAAAAACAGATGCAGTCAGATCATTTCCATAATGACCATCGCAATCAACCAAGAGCAGCGCAAATTAGTGTCTGGTTTAAGATATGCTTTTTTGGGGCATTAAATAATGGCACAAATACCAGTAAATTGACTAGTGTAAACCTTAATAAATCACCTTGCATGATTAATTTATATACTCTCCTCCAATAAATTTTACTTCTGTAAAGGAAACTCCTACAAATACATATGCAATAAGGTCAGCTGCAAAAATAACTGTGTACACGCTAATTTTTCACTGTGTGACTAGTAAATCCTGACAGTAGTTTTTTAACACCAAAAGAGGGTTTGCACTGGCATAAGCTGTTAGTAAATCTGGCCCTTAGTTCCTTATTAAAATTGTGTCCTTTGTAGTTAAAGACGTGTAGAAGCCCTTAAGCCATTATTTGCTCTAAGTGGGCTTTTTGTAGCTTGACACGGATGGCCCATTTGGCCAATATGTTGCACAGTGTTCCACCTCTAATTGTCCTCTATAAATCAATTTCACAAAGAAAACACCTCTGTGCGGCTGAGTCAACACTCTCTACCTCACCTATTGTTATATCTAAGTATGACTGCTCGAAGCTAAGGACATATCACTACTGATGCTTTCAGCACTTATTGTTTAAAAATGTTACCATAAAACATGAAAATAAATGCTTATTATACTAATGACACTCACTTGATATGCGGTATGTGGTATCTCTTCATTCAAAATCTAGAGCCTTGTGATTCATTTGTGTAAAAAAAAAAAAGAAAAAGAATGTGTGACCTTCTAGCACCAACATATTACCGTGCATTCCACTGTATTTCAATGCGAATTGGGTTATGCATTTCATTCTGTATCCAGGGTTTAAGTCATGACATGGACAATGTGCAGGGACTAATCCAAAAGCTCAGCAGAAAGCATGCTGAAGCTATGGCAGCTATTGCCAACCTAAGTAGAGAGCCAACTAGGTCTTACATATATGTGCCAAGGGAACGCCACATTCAGTCTTTCAGTGGCGATTTTATAAAAGATGAAAGAACTGTGGATGAATTCATTGAACAATTGGAAAGCGTATTGCTTGTATGAAACCAGACTCCAGAAGACCATACGTGCTTACTCTTGTACCTTGTCGCAAATAATGAACTCTGTCTTGAAGCAGTCGCACGATGCTGTTGCAAATGTGAATGTCGCTTTACTAGACCAGTTAATTGAGGGAGTAAGAGATGCCACACTCTGAAGAGTACTTTGTAAGTTGTTGAGAGACAAGCCAGTCAACTTTGATTGAAGTAAGAGATAAAGCTTTAAATGTGGCCTCTTGAAGATCCCAAACTGCATGCTAGTAAAGTAGCCCTTAATGGTGGTAAAGCTAGTAAACCTACAGAAGCCCAGTGTGTGGTTATGGTGATGCCTGCAGTGTGCTCTGTTACACTTGACGTTTTAAAAGTACTGCCGGAACAAGGCAAAGCCATAGGGGACTTGACTCAAGCTTTTTAGAAACTGACTTTTTCTCTAAAATGCAGCCTAGGTTAACTGATGATGGCCAGCCAATCTGCTTTAAGTGTAATGGGGTGGGGCACATAGCCAAAAACTGTGTGAGAAGAAACAAACAAACTGTCAAGGAGGAAGCATCTGCGTCCATGCCACAGGGAAATGGAAACCCTGGGTTGCTTTGAGCCAGGTGATGCGAGGGCAATCTGTTGGCTCGACTCCCAAGAACTCAGATCATGATCGACTACTTTAACATGCTGTGGGGAGACTTGAAAATTGGGGGAGTGAGTGTTTCATGTTTACCTGAAATTGGGAGCCAAGTCAGTGCAATTACAGAATATTTATTTAAAGAGCACTTAGCAAGTGAAGCAGACAATATGCTTTCCACTTTCCACATCCGATTTTCTCAAAATTACTGCCGCCAATGGTTTAGACAACCCATTCCTTGGCTATCTTGAGCTACCAGTTGAAACCATGGTTATCACCCTGCCCGACTGTGGTTTTCTAGTAGTCGGTGATGCACACATTCTTTCAGCCGTGCTCTCATTTGCATGAATATCATAGGCAGATGCAGACAGTTAGTTCATGCCAAGTTCAATACCACCTTAGGAGGGGAGTTGCATTGAGGTTTTCCAGCAAATGCAAAGTGCCAGTTGACTTGAGAAACAGTTTGTTGCAGGGGTAGCTGTAAAGAGACAGTGCACATACCTGCTTTATCAGTTGCAACTCTAATGGTCAGGGGAATAAAGAGTTCATTACCATAGGTGACAGAGTTGATTTGTTGGATGACCTGGAAGGGGCGAATATATTTAGGACTTCGCTTTCGGCAGGGGAGGCGCAGGCGGATATCTCTGGTAGAGACACACACTTTCTGCCCGGGTTGGTAGATGGGCGCTGGTTGTCTACAGGCATCAGCGTAGCTTTTATATCTGCGCACTGTCCTCTGCAAGTGGTGGTGAGCGTCGCCCAGACCCTCTCGCTCTTCTGGAACCAGTGGTTGACGGATGGAACTTCAGATGGGTTGCCTGACCATGGGAAAAGAGGAGGCTGATAGCCGATTCTGCACTGAAAAGGGGTGAGCCTGGTCATCTGCTGGCAGAGGGAATTCTTTGCATCTCGGCCCAGGCGAGAGACTAGCTCCAGGAATCCTGGTGGCTCTGGCAGAAGGTCCTCAGGAAGCTTTCCTCTCCATCTGCCTGTTAGACTGAGGAATGTATCCGGATGTCAGACTCACGGTCATACTTAGGAGGGAGAAAAAGGCCTTCCATATAGTACATGATATAAACTGTGGCCTGCGATCATACACCACATCTTCGGGGATACCAACATTTCTGAATACCGGGTTGAACATAGCCTCTGCAGCTTCCATTGCAGTTGAAAGACCTCATAAAGTTATCAACTTGCAGGCCTTGGAGAAACGGTCTTCGACTACCAGGATGCAGTGTGTCCATCTGATGCAGGATGTGGATAGAAGGCAGGACTGGTTAGTAATTCACCAGAATCGACTCAGAGAAGCTCACGAAAAAGCGAGAGAATATGCAGAGCACAAGGCTGCTGAGAGACTCGCTCCGTTAAACGACTAGATCTACTGTCCTACCGTGTGTGTTGGTCAGGCTGTGTATTTGCGTCACCGACCTGCTGGCAGAAACAAGATCGGTGCTTGGGCTCCTACAGTGTATCGGATCAAAGAGGTACACAACACCACATATACGGTTGAGCCTCTGGAGGGTCCCAGTAAAAGATACCACAGAGTCGACTTACGCCCTTGTTTGAATCCTATTGTGGAACCAGTGATAACAGAGAGTAGTTTGTCGTCATCATCTAAGACTCCGGTTGAACAGGTGGAAGTTGGAAATGCTGACCCAGAGCATGTGGTGTAGGAAGAGGTTACATTACCTCATCTCAAAAAGACAAGGAATGTGGATGTTGGCTTCTCCGGGTCAGCCGAGGAAGCCTTAGGTGGGGGGCTTGTTTCCCTTCTGGATAGTGTGGAACAACCAGCTGAATATGAGCCATCGGTTGAACATGAACATGACCCTGCCCCTTCGGTAAACAAACCTGTGTCTAGGAGGCCTGTTCCCACACCCGGAAGAACCACTCGAGCCAATGCTGGTATCATTCATACTCGTTTAATGAGCCAAGATCGGCACATAATGCTGTTTCACTCAGTCCTGAAGTTTTTGCCCAGGTTTTGACAATGGTAGTGTGTTCTTCAGAGAAGATGTGAAGTTTAGAATGTACTGAGTCATTGAGGACAATGACTTATTAACATGGGAGAATGTGGCCAAGTGGTATAAATATACATGTATAAATATACTCAACATAGGTATGCTCCCAAATAGCAGACCACCTACACTTAAGCCCTATCCTCAACCTACTGTAGCTGGTAATGTTAAAAAAACACACACACACACACACACACACACACACACACATTAATCACACACAGGTAGAATTAATCAGACCATAATGTGTCCAGGCAATGGGAAATGCGAAATGTAGTTCATGATGGGAAAGCAAAGGAGATGGGAGGAGTTCGCTCTTCTCTAAGTCTTTTAGCTCTTTTATTGTGTAAACACAATACACCAGGTGAGCTACCGATCAAGATTCATGTCAGAAAAGCCATACATATGGAGCTGGTTATGTGATTCAAATGTTAAAATGTTTCAGCATGCACTATGGTAAAAATGTGTTCAAGTCATAACATTGTATTGTGCAAGGAAGTACATGGAAATAAGTATTTATTATAGTTGACAATCTGCCCCTATAATCATAATTTACATTTCACTGTCACTAGTGTTCATTTCAGATGGAAACTGCAGTGAATTGTATGTAAAGGTATGTTTTTGGATTTTTATAAAAAATTAAGTTAGTGGCATATTTTTCCAATGAGACTAAGTTGGATAGTTTATTGATGCTATAAAAACATCAAGAGGTTGAGATATGCTACATTGTTTCACTTTATGTGAGACTACTTTATAGGTAAAATTGGATGTGTGTATAATATTTGTTAAAGTTAGTAATTCATTTTACAGTGATTTTGAATCTGAGGATTATGAAATATTTCAGACTTGTTTGGATGTTTCGCTGTGCCTTGCTGTTTTATTTTGTTTTGTTTTTGTGTGTGAAGTTTAAATAGTTGCGAGACCCCTGTTTTCTGCTCCATTTTGTTATGGGAACATCTGTCTTTGAATGCAAGAACCAGGCCTGTGTCAGCACCCTTGAGAAATGTGCCTAATAGCTATCTGGTGCCTATAAACCTCTGTAACTATACAGGGGGTACCTAAAGACTGATCATTCAGAAAACACTGACTAGTCAAAATATACCGTTTTCAAATCCCTAACAGAGAAAGCACTCCTTGTGATACTGTGAGACTTTGAACAACTTTGATGTGCTCCATAGGCCACATCTGTCCTCTAGCTGCACAGAACAATGACATTTTATAGTGGATGGAAGAAAACCAGCCCAAAAAGGAATCAATACAAAAAGGAAATAAATGGCCAGAATACACAGATAAAGCAAGCATGGACTGAACAGCAGAGAAATGCAGGGTGACTATAGGTATGTGTCCAGGGGCAACAGTGAGTGAATCACCCTGCTCTTTTCCTTTCTATTTCTGCGCTATGCTTCCAGCAGGAGAGATAACGTTAATTCAGAATGATTGATCTTTTGTGTGCCTTTGCTGGCTGACTGGAGAGACTTTGAGCCTAGAGGCCCTTGTTCTACATTTTCAATGTCATCACCTAAGAAACATTCAAGAGGTATTAAAAATGAGTAAAGTGCTTAATACAGATCTATATGCCAAATTGGCCCTCTGTTATTTTCTTTTGAGCTACACGAAAATAAATTTGGAAAACACCATGAAAGTATCATGAAAGCAGTGTTGTAGCACTCGAGACTAGACTCGAGTCCATCTAAAGCCCAAGACCATATTGTCATACTCTTGGTCTTGGACTCGGGGCGCAATTGGTTACACACCAAAAGTACGTCTTTTGTTCTTCATTTTGTTGCAAAAAAAGAATGTATTGCCTATTAAATGACAACTTAAGTACTAAAATTACTTGAAAGCACAAGTAGGAACTTCTCAGGAGGACTGAAAAGCAACATATTTATAAGTCTGGTGGAAGTTAGTGAAACTATTAACATCTCTTACAGCACCTGTGTTTACAGTGCTGCACCTGCAAGGGCTTTATTAGTATGTGATGGAAGATCTTCTTCCCCTCCCCTCGTATCATCGTCGCCCCAGCACTCTATTTGTCGTCTCAAAACCCGCACTCTCGGCAGAAGCAGTTAGCTAAGAGTCAATACAGATTGCTGTGGGCGGCGTGTGATGAGGTGCAGCTGAAGTTATTACCACCTCCGTCTCTCACAGGACCACATACACGCTCAAGGTGCCCAAGGTCCAGGCGAGATGTAATGTAGTCAGGTCACAACAGAGACGACCTGGTAAAACAATCTACAGCTTCTCTGCACAACACATGCTTCACTTCCCAATATGATGAGAACACCGCTACCCCAGTTATATGATCACACTTCTCCCATGGACACTTTATTGCCCTTTTTAAATAAAAAAAATTAATAAAAGGTTCCAGTGACCCAAACCTCACTGTATCGGTCTAAGCCCTGATGTACACATCTTACGTCAACAACACATAAGCAATGCGTTTATATTTCAGAGCCATTATTATCAGATTGCTTTTAAGTGTTGGCACTTAACCAATCTCAGCAGAAATTACAATGAAAATGGACTCTAAAACTATCCAGTATATCCTACATAATGCAATATTTAGCAATAGAGGTTTTATGAAGAAACATACAATCATGTGTGTGAAGCATGAACTACTCGCCCATTGTTTGACAAGGGGAAAGACAGTATTTGCATTAAGTGTTTATTCTCAAAAATATTGCTTACTTCAATCTCATAATGTTGAAACTCTCTATTGTTGAAACTTTGTCACTTCATTCCCTTAAAATACCTATTATGAGATGATTTATTCATAATGTTACGACTTCATTCTTGAAATCTAAATTTTTATTTTTATGCACTAAATGCATTTCTGATTTCAAATCTGTAATAATAATAATTCACAAAGACCATTTCCTAAAAAACATTTTATTATTTATGTTTGTTATTAAAGTAAATATATTTAATGTATTAACCCAGAAATCATTTTATCATCTGTATAAAGTAGTGATTCTGTTACACAGCAGAGATGTTATTAATGTTAAAGTGCTTTCTTCTATCCCAGTTTTATATGCTAATCGATCTATTTAATACATTTTAATTCTACTTCTACATTTACCCATACAGAAAAAAGTTTCAAAAATATATGTGGCTATTTCAATACATTGAAATATATTTGCATTGTTGTTCACTTATATTTATCCTTTTGAAATATATTCTGAAATATAACAAAAATATATGATGTTAAGTGTGAAATATATTTACATTTATAACATGTAATGTAAAATATATGACTAAATATATGGTCATAAAATGTTTAGCTTGCTAAAGAAGGGTCGAAAATGTATTTTGATCATAGTAATTCCTCTACCTTTTCCCCTATACACAAAAGTAGGCTACCATATTTCACTACTGTATTATGACACACAGCTATAATAAATACTGTACTTACATTTAAATGACTGCAATGTAAAATGACAGATAGTTGCTTTCCTAGGACTATTAGGCCATATTAGGTGGCACGTACCTAACACTAAGTGCAATTATTAGATTTATTGTTGTGTTTTATTGACATCTTTCCTGAAGTCATTTAAATATTGAAAATATGCACAATATTTATGATGCAAGTATAACAGTGACACTCCAACAGTGAAGTACACTTAAACAATAGATAGAACTCAGTGTCAAACACTGCATACACACACTTTTAAATAGTATTTCATATACAATATATACATTTATTGTACATTTATATACAATATATACATTTTTTGACATATAAATGTCATTTTATATATACATATTTAACTAAAATATATATATTTTTAAATATATTTTCAAAAAATATATTTACATATATTTAACTAAAATATATTTATTGGGCCAATTTCGAATATTTGCATATATTCCAAAAATATATTCTGAAAGTATATTTCTTTTGTGTATGGGTACATTTGAATTGGAATTCAACTGGAATTCAAAAAGCATTCTTAGTTCAAATGTGAATGGCAAACAATCCTTCCTCAAATCATGCAGCTTGTTGAGGAGAGATGTGCAACTCTTTTGGTAGGTGAAAAATCCCATTGACTTAAATTTCCCATAGACTGTAGTTCAGGATTTTTAATACATAAAATAGTAAACTGTATATTAAACTAACCATGTTTCTAACATCTAACCTTATTTCTCTTTTTAGGCCTAACATGCTTACACTTTGAAACACAATGTACTAAAACGTTCTGTCCTGTGTTTTTGAATGTTGTATGTTGTGTTGCCATACCCCTTTTACTTTGGTTGTGTTTGTGTAAAAATAACAAATATGGGAAATAAAACTAGACAGATGACTAGGTTTGAACCTTGTGATTAACAATGAAGTAATCATTAAAACAAAGTTTGCTTTACCTAGTAACAGATGGGTGTGTCTATGAAGAACCAATCAAATTCATGTCATTTTGCCATACCTCCCTATTCTATAAAAACAGTTGTATTCGTGTTAGCTGGTGGGATTCTCAGTGGAATTTGTCTGAGATCCTCCGGCCTTGCTTCTTCTTGGGAGAGATTCCCTGAGAACTGGTCTGAGATCCCCCGGCCGTGATTAAAGCATTTGAAGGACATTTGCTGAAGTCTGTTTGTCGATCATTGCTGCGCAGCAAGAAAGCTAGTTAGGGGAACAAGTATTAGCACCCAGCCGAAGTCGATGCGTAGACGCGCTAGATTAGACTCGGCCGACGTCGACTGTAGATGCGCTAGAATATAAATATTATAGGATGTAGTTAGGTCTAGGGAAAAGTCTACCACAAGGGAAACCCTACGTTATGGGTACAAAATATGGCAAAACTCTGAAACTGAAAAGACTGAAAAGACTGTAACTGGTCACTCTTTTCGATATGACATTGGATATGACATCAATGATTTATGTTTTGTACAGACAATGAATACTTACCTTATTAACAATAGTACAAACACTAGAATGTATTATTGATGTGTTTTAAAGTGTGCTTTAGCTCCATGTGCAATGTACTGAAGTTTTCAATGTCATGTCCAATATATGTTCAGACACCTCTTTCTTGACCAGTGTTGTCTTACTAATGTATTTTTCATCTTCGTTTCTTCGAATCAATCTTCACACTGCAAATTGTTAACCCAGGGTGGTTTACACAGTGTTGGAAGTGGTTTAAGAAGCCTTATATAATCTTTCACTTTCAGAATAAAACTCTTGACAATTAATCAATAATTCATTATTTTGGTCATCATTCTGTTTAACAATGCTGTCATATATAATGCTTTCCGACTGCCAGTCTTTTCTCTGACAGGGTGACAGCCATTCCAATTTTAAGTGTGAGATAATGTGAAAATATGAACTAGTGATGTAAACTGACATCTGCAAAGGGACTAAAAGAAGCGAAAGACAAGCATAGGCCGGGAAGATGCTTTTTTCTAACTTACAGGTGCTTTTATGCGACTTCCATTACATTCAAGGTATACATTTTTATCCGTCTTCGTATTCCCTGGAAATCAAACGTATGACCTTAGCATTGCAAGCGCCATGCTCTAATGTTTCAGCTTTAGGAATGCAGGAATAGTAGCAGTGAGTTTTGCATGAGCAAGCACCATGTCAGGAAAAATTTATAAAATTAAAATAATCATTTCAGTATTTTTCTGTTTCCTAAATACTGGGAAAAACTCGACCATCACATTTGGGGACTGGAAGTAACCGTTGTTTAAAACATGACAAATTAACTTGTGTTGTAAAACTAATTGTGAAATTCTACCAGGATACACATCTCACTCTTTAAGTCTGCCATCTTAGACAATTTTTAAAGTCACTTTCATTCGGCCTCACCTGACATTCGTCATCCGCATGTCCAACCTTAGAGGGTTTGGAGTGACATCGAAGACTAAACCGAGTCTGTTTTGGGAATGCTTGTGTAGGACGTGTAAATGGACTTGTCATGTTCCTGGTGGAGGTCTCAGCTGGACGTCCATGTGGCATTGATGAACCCTGTTAGCACTCAGTTCTTCAAGGCCCATGTTGCACTAGCAGGATTGTAGCATTTTGTCTTACACTGACAAACAGTTTTGAAAGTTTTGAAAGATGTGCAAATACTAATATAACACCTTTGTTTTCTTCCCCTAACCTAAACACCTTTCAAAATATTTCCCAGTAGTTGTCGTGGGTCACTTTACAGAGACATACACTTTATTTTGATGCTCCACTTTAGGCATTCTGTTGACTATAAATAACATTGAACCTACATGTCAACTAACTCTCAGGTGAGCAGGTGAGGGAGAAATGAAGATCTTGGTGGAGACACAGAGAGAGGGAAGGAAGACGCTGGAGACAGGGTAATAGTCCACTTAACGAAAACGAGGTCGGACAAACAGCTGGGATGAGGTGAGTGCATATACAGTATAGTGGCAGTGATGAGGGTGATGATGAGGTGCAGGTGTGAGCGAATGTGAATAATGTGCAGGTGGAAGCCAAGGAGGGTGATGGGAAATGTAGTGCATAGGATGGTGACTACGTGGAAATGTGACACATGCGTGCAGGTTACGTGTTTCTTCCAGTGTCTCAGAGAGGCTCCATTCACAGTAAATGCTGCTCCACACAAACCCAGTCTCTGCATGTGCTGTTTGTTTGGTTTCTAATTATGTGCATTTGGGAAAGCATATTCAGTCTGACTTGCTTTGTGTTTCATAGTGAAGTGTTGCACTGTTCTAATTAACTTGCGTGGAGCGTCTCAGCAGCTCGGTAAACAAACTCTATCTCTGCATATGCTGTGAGGTTGGGTTGATTATAACTTTCATCTGGGAATGCAACGTGCGCCATTTTACCAGATCTGTAACGTAAATCATTTATAAATCTACACCAACACTGGAGAATGCATCAATGTGTTTGTAAATATGCAAATTGTTGTTCATCTATCGTAAAGAAGTGGCCAAATATTAAAGATTAAGTGGACATTTTAATTAAATGTTGTTTGGCCAATATTAAACAAGAATTTGATCTACTGTAAAGTGTAACTACAACAATCACCAGGCCGTTGGAGCCCTCTGTAGACATTTTTTATAACATGTAATGTACATAAGTTGATTGTTTATACTGATGTATTACATTATGTATTTTAATAGTGTTGTTCAATAAAACCATGTGATCACTTGCTTTTGATACTGTATATTAACCCATTATTGTCTCATTGTTATTATATATGGTAACACTTTACAATGAGGTTTCATTAGTTAACAACTTTAGTTAACATGAACTAAGAATGATCAATACATTTGTTACCGTATTTATTAATCTTAGTTAATGCTGATCTCAACATTTACTAATACATTATTAAAATCTCATATTGTATTTCTTAACATCAGTTAATGCACTGAGAACTAACATGAACTTACAATGAATGACTGTATTTATATTAAATAACATTAAAGGGTTAGTTCACAGAAAAGTTATTAAAGAGATCGTTAATATAGTCCAAGTGACTACAGTGGCTCAATCTTAAGTTTATAAAGCGACGAGAATACTTTTTGTGCGCCAAAAAAAACAAAAATAACGACTTTATTCCACTATTCATTTCCTTCTCTCTGGGCCTCGAGTTTGTTCACGTAGTGTTTTAACGCAGCGCGTCTGTGTTATACGCCACACGCATCTCACACATGACCAGCGTCGGCCAATAGTGAGCCTACGTGGTGACGTGCAACACAGACGTGCTGCGTTAAAACACTACGTGAACTAACTCGAGGCCCAGAGAGAAGGAAATGAATAGTGGAATAAAGTGTTTTTTTTTTTTTACAAAAAGTATTCTCGTCGCTTTATAAACTTAAGATTGAGCCACTGTAGTCACTTGGACTATATTAACGATCTCTTTAATAACTTTTCTGGGCCAGCAAGTTTCAGTCACTTAGAAGCCTATGGAGGAGTGAGACAGCTCTCAGATTTAATCAAAAATATCTTAATTTGTGTTCCGAAGCTGAACGAAGGTCTTACGGGGTTGGAACAACATGAGGGTGAGTAATTATTGACAGAATTAAAAATTTTGGGTGAACTAACCCTTTAATAAAGATTAACACATACTATAACGAATGCATTTTTCATGGTTAGTTCATGTTAGTTAATGCATTAAGTAATGTTAACAAATGAGATCTTATTGTAAAGTGTTACCTTGTGTTTTAAGTTGTTTTAAAGACTATTGTTCACTTAGGTACATTTTTATTACCACAAAAAAATGCCCAATTACTCGTCAAAATAATCAGATGATTACTCGAATAATCCTTAGTGACCGCTCTAGATTAGTTAAAATATTTCAAATTGCACCTGCATAGTTTTGCACTTTGTGACTTTCAGTCAAATAAAAGTCTTTCAGACTTTCAGTTTTTTATTTTTTATTTTTTTATAGTGTTAAAATATTGTCTCGTCTCATTCTCGTAAACCCAATATCTTGAGTGTTAAAGTTTTAAATAATCCAGGTTTAATCCTTTGGTTCTTTGTAAATTATAATGCAACAGCGCCATATTTATAAGTCTGAAATTATCCACAAAAAAACAAAACAAAGTATAACTAAATGTAAACTGAATTAGTGAGTCTGTAAGCTGAATTATTTGGCGTACTTTCAGTTAAATATGTTTTAGAGCAAACTCTAATCAGGAATATCAATATAGTGCTGCACTGCAAATACTGTTGTAACATTTTGCTGTTTCATTATATTACGGCACACTCTCTGTTTGAGGTTTCTACTCCAAAAATAGTCCCTGACCCTAAGCATTCCTGTAATTAAAACAGTCCAGTATGATGTTAGCCACACCAAGGTCATGGACTCCATTCCCAGGGAATGCATGAACTAATAACATGTGAACCTTTATTCTAATCTGAGTCGTTTTAGATCAAATCGCCTGCCAAATGCAGCTATTTTTGGATGAGTCGTGACCCAAAAAATGGGTCGCAGGTCTGTCCTGAGATGGTCATGAAAGAGAAAATTATGCTAAATGCAACTAACCATATAATCATAAATGGGTCATTCATTCAGTTTGGTACCTTTTGGAAATATTACATTTTTCCAAACTTCACAGACTTCAATTACACTATTTACAGAAACATTTTAAGCAACTGACTGAAACAAAATGTCCACCCAGTTATGGATAAATATATAAAAGCCGTAAGACATAAAACATTTAAACTTTGAATAGAAACTAAAATACTTCAGCATTAATACATTGGTAATTCTTTACAATAAGGTCTCATTTGTTAACATTAGTTAATCCATTAGCTGACGTGATCTAACAATGTATTTTAACAGCATTTATTCATTTTTAATGGAAGTTAATAGAAATACAATTGCTTTGATTTATTACATCTTTTGACTTTAATATGCATTAGTAAATACTGAAATGAACATTAACTAAGATTAATAAATGCTGTAGAAGAATTGTTCATGGTTAGTTACCTGTGACTTGTGTTAACAAATGAAACTCCATTGCAAAAGGTTACCATAATGTTTTTAAATGCTTGTAATTTTACACAATGTGTCCATTTCTCTAAAATATCATGATTTTAATTATGACTCAGTTGCATTTAGAAACAAAACAGGTCAATTTTCCTTTTTCAGCCTGTATCATGTGAATTATATTACACGTTGGGTCTATGCGGTTTGTGGTCATTTTAATAAATTTTATTTTACTTGTGTACAACAACAAAAACTGGTACTGTCTGGTCACACTTGGGGACCTAATGTAACGATCTAGATCGTTACAATGCCATAGCAAATGCATTTGCTATTTAAGCAAAGTGGCACAGGACTTGAAAATGATAACTCCGTCAGGCTGAAACTAGAAAAAACACTTGCGTCACTTCTGGCGCTGCATTGCACAGGGTGTATGATAGGGCCTATAATGTTAATACATTTATTTTACTTGTGCAACAACCAAAACTTGAACTGTTTGGTCACACTTGATGTCCAAGGTCAAATTTCCACATGCAAAACCAGTTTAGAACCACTGGTCTATATAACCCTGCATAAGTTTAAATGACTGAGCAAATTTAGTTTATGCTGATTCTAATGTCTTCTACATTCAACTTCAGGCACAGCTTCAAGCTTATCACGTTATCCAAAGGAGCAGCTGCCTGGAGGAATCACATGTCAAGTCCTGTCCAGGTGATTTCTCCAGCACCTGGGCCATGTCAGCAGAGCCGTCGGTCAGCCTGCGGGAAGCTCGCTCTGACCTCATTTATGCAGAAGAGAGAGGCTTTTTTGACAAGCCAAAGCATGTGCATTCATGCAGACAGCGATACAGACCTACTGCTGCTTCTGAACGCTTAAAGAATCTCACCAGACGCAAGAACAGGCATTCTCCAGCCAGGTTTCAACGCAATGCGTGGCATCAGACGTCGTTTCGACTTAGTGAATCACTTGAGGAGTGACGCAAAACCTTTTCACTTGTTAAATATATAATTCAGAAATAAATATATCTCACTTATAGACTGCACTGCGTTTAAATGGAGAGCATGGCTCAATTCTGGCTCAATGTTCCCCCAGACTCATGCTAGTGTGACCCTGGACCACAAAACCAGTCTAATGGGTACATTGTTTTTAAATTGAGATTTATACATCACCTGAAAATTTACGATAAATTTAAGGTAAGAAATTTACAAAATATCTTCATGGAACATGATCTGTACTTAATATCCTAATGATTTTTGGCATAAAAGAAAAATCTATAATTTTGACCCATACAATGTATTGTTGGCTATTTCCACAAATATACCCGTGTGACTGGTGACTGGTTTTGTGATCCAGGGTCACATATGTCCTTGTGCTGTGATTGAGAGGACCAGATGAACATTCTGCTACCAAATGTTTATTTGGAACTCCACTAATATCGTGAAATTGGTTGCGTAAGGAAATTATCGATGCCCTTGGAGAATAAGGCACAACCGGCAAATTTATAAAGAAATTAAGTTTTGCACTGAAGATTGTAAATGATAATAATGGAATACAGTAACACTTTACAATAAGTTTCCACTTTTTAACATTAGTGTGTGAAAAAAATCTAGTTTTTAGAGTTTTAGTGTCAGTACGACATTAAACTACTAAATATAATGCTGAATATAATGTATAATAATGCAATGGGGGAATATTTATGGCTCCTGATAATGCCTGATATGGCTCCTGATAATTTACTGATGTTACCAGTAAAAAGTGACCTACATTATATTAAATATATCTAGTCAGTGACAGACTGCAAGCATATTCGTCTGAAATAATTCTGTATTTTCTGCTTCAGAATCATGAATATTTTTATTCTGGTGTCTCTATTGTCCTGTGCTTTGGATTTTCAGCGCCAAGTCCAAGCCTATTCATTTACACACACAGTGTAAAACCAAATTTAGCATTTTAATCAACAGTAATTTTACCATATGTCTTGGAGTATCGCAATAATATCGTATCGTGAGTTCAGTATCGTGATATGTATCGAATCATGACATGAGTGTATCAATACATCCCTAGTAGTTAATCTTGGTAAGTGTTAATTTCAACATTTACTAATACATTATTAAAACCAAAAGTTGTATCTGTTAATATTATTTAATTGACCTGAGCTGACATAAACTAACAATGAACAGTTGTATTTTTGTTAGCGAACATTAACAAAGATTGATAACTATATTTTGTGTTATCGTTATTGTGCATTACCATTAATACCCCTTTCAAGCTTATTTAAATATCAAAAATGACTAACACGGAACGGGTTAAACTGTTGCCATTGATGATTCTTGTGTACGGTTGCAAGACGGCAAACAATTGCTAAGGTTGTCACCTATCCTAGTCACAACACCACAGTAAAAGAGTTGAAGAGCTTTTAGCATCAGGTTAGTAGGAAGTCCCCTCTCTTGAACTGGAAGGAAAAGCTGTTATACACTATCCAATACTAGTTAAGGGAGAAAAAACAACTGGTTTCTTGTTATATGTTGTGTTTTTAAGGACAGGAAATTCGCTGCTCCCATTTGCGTTACAAATGGGGTGAAATACCATGGTTTTCATGCACTTTAAAGTAGGTTACAGTCATAGCTGTTCATTTGTCATCCACGACAGTGTGATTAATCATGTAAGGGCCAGTGTTGAATCCCCCATTGGGCTGTGTTCACCAGGTGGCTCATCCTGAATGTCACTGCTCAGCCTCGAGGAACTCAGCATGTCTCCGCAAAAACTGTCAATCAAGTGAGCTGGCTGAAATCAGTTCTTCCCACAGTATGTCCTGTTTGCTCCCATTCTCACTTTTAAACACACTGCATGGTTTAGTTTTAATACACATTACCATACCTGTCAACACTCCCGTTTTTTCCCGGGAGTCTCCCGTATTTCACACCCATCTCCCGCCCCCCTCCCGTTTTGTTATTTCTCCCGGGAAACTCCCGTAATTCGTATGGCCCAAACCTCTTTATATGAATAATCACATCAATATATTTTTCCAAGGTTGTTCAGTTGCCAGATCTTGTATGAAACACATCCTACTCACACAATCGACACATCATTCAAATTGCAACCCATTTGTGACCCCAACCTGGCAACCTACAACCCAGTTGTGCTGTCGATATCTTATTATTTTTATTAATAATTAAGTAGCCTGCATATTTTTACTTCATCGGAATGGTACGAAACTTGGTAAAAGTTTTGTCACTTGCTATGTGAAAACACACACTCACAAACACACAAGAAAATCATGGACATGATTTGAAAACGTTAATTGGTCCGGAAAAAAATTGTATTGAACACTTGTATTGACCGAAATTGGAAATGAATGGGAGACGAATTTCATCTCTTTTGGTACTGCACCCAAACAAAATCTCACTGAAAGCGAATTTTTTGAGATGTCAACCTTAAATTTGGAACTGAACTTGTTTTGCTTTGATTTTAGTACCATAGAACCACGGTACCATAAAAATACAAAATATAAAATAAAAATATTACTAATATATGGGACATTCATTTAAAAAAATGTTGACTGCCATGCGAAATGCACCAGAGGGTTAAAAGAAAACATTAAAAATGCCAAAACACACACATACACACACACACACAAATTATAACTTCAAACTAAAATGAAAGTTAAAACAAAATATAAAAATAAAAGTCTAATTCAAAATATTAAAGTCCCCCTGTAGTCAATTATTTTATCCCTTAAACCCAATCTTTGATCACCAAAATGACATATTTAAATGTTTTTTTTCCTTGAAAAACATTTCTTCATGCCTTAAAATATCTTGAATGTAACTCGACACCCTTGCCTCATTTAGTACACACGGTTCTATGAATATGCAAATGAGCCCCGCCTCCACTCACTCACTCAGCTCAGAGATCCACTGGTTGACGATCACACGTTGATCTGATTAGGGTAGTTTTGAGACTGTCTTTGGTTCACTGCAGTTTTAAGGAGGAAATACTCAGCAATGGTGTCGACTTATGAATTTACACATGGTTTGTCTTAAAGCATATTCAACATTAAAAGCTGGATTTTCACCACAGGGGGACTTTAACAAAAACTATAATAGTACATCAATGATAATAAAATAACACTAATCATAACCCATATGTCCTCACTTGTCAAGAAGATCTCCTCTGTTAACGTTTCTAAATGATCAAACATTCGATTTCAAGCTGTCAAGGGTAATAAAATGGGTGGGGGGAATATGATACACACTGGGCCTAGAAACCAGAATATAATAGAGAGTTGGGGGGGCTCTTTCACCATAGAAACCACTCAGATCACCTTAGAAACCCCACGGCTACACTCAAACCACGTACGATACAGAACAGCAATGCACTGGTAATCACCCTCGGCTCTCTGTGGTGATGCTTAGCAAGCTAAGCTCATATTTTCATAGGTAAATGTTTTTGTTTTTAAAAAGCTTAATAGTGCATTTGAGAGAACAAATTGGACTATTATGCGTTTTTTTGTAGCTCCACCATGACACTACACTAGCAATGCCAAGGTTATGTTTTTCGTTTGCTTGTTTGTTAGTTTGTATGTTTGAAATGCAAGACACGATTATTTTGAATAAGATGTAAGGTGCTTTGGATAAGTGTCTGCCAAATGTGTAAATGAAAAGTATTTGAAAATAATTAGATTTTTTGGCATTATTTGCAGCTCACGGGAGACAGGAACGTATTGAGACTTGTTGGACTTGTGGATTTTCGAGCAGGTGCCATACTAAAGATGCCTCTTAAGATGTCTAGGAATGGGTATATGCCAAATATAATTTTAGCTTGTGCTCATTAGACCGAGACCCCCCAGTAGGTTTGTTATTCTCCTATCGTGCCACAGTGGATGCGTGTCTAGGCATACTGGAGAGCCCTGATAATGCTGTATATTTCACTCCAAACTGGATGAACTGCAGAGATAGGTGGCACATGTGTGGGAGATCTCTCCTGTAGATCAGCGATAAGGCATCACAACTCCCACATGCTCATCACGTAACATTTCCTAAGCAGAGGCTTATAGACCCCTTGTTAACTTTTGCTGTCTTTTCCACGTGCATTAATCAAAATGGCAACACTTTCAAATAGCTATGTTTTGCCAAATGCACAAATGCCAAGTTAGGCCTACAGTACTTAGTAACCTTTTACATGACCATTTTTTCAGTGTTAATATTTATATTGTAATCTCTTGTTTGTGTGGTATATTATGGCTTTTGGTGGCTCATTCAATCAGAATTTGGAGTAGGAAAATGCTTTAAGCCTTAAAGTAAATCTCTTTCTGCATTGACTTTTGTTATGAATAATTTCACTTGTTGGTTTTTTTATTTATTTATATATATAAAAATAGGTATTACCACAAGGTTATTTCACTTATAAACCATTTGTTGTTGATTTAGATTTTCCAGCAAAAGCAAATATATCATAATGCAGTTGCCATGATAAAAGGTTTTAAACAGACTGCCCATGATAATCTCTTCTATGACCCTATGGATTCCGTGGCTATACTTTATCCTTGTCAGGATGAGAATCCTTTAAGCCTTTCATTAGTTACCCTCGCATAGCCAGACCTTCATTCTGACGGCAGAAGGTCTGGACTCCATCGCAGATTTCATTGGCCAATGATGCCCAACTGTCTGACCGACATGTAAAGCAACCAATCACAGTTCTTTTTGTTCAGCTTCACGTTTGTGGGCGTGACAATGTAAAGTCGATGGCCCTACAATAACAAAACATTGTGCAGAACTCTTAGATGTATTTTAAAGAGTCTAACCCCCAGTCTCACAGACAAGCCTTAAGCCTAGTCCTGGACTAAAATGCTCGTTTGAGCTGGTTTAACTGATATATCTTAAAATATGTCAGTGCCATTGTTTTGTCTCCAGATGCACACCAGTAATGTTTTTTTTTTTTTTTTTTTTTTTTTTTTTTTTAAGGCATGTTTATAAAAGCTACTTAAATGTCCTAATTGAACTAAGGCCTAATCCTGGCTTAGTCTAAACCCTGTCTATGAAACAAGGCCTAAGAGTCACATACTTCTCATACTTTTGAAAATCCAGTGTTTATTTGATCCTCCTGCTAAGCGAGGAATGTCCTGATTTTGCTGAGTTAGATGCATTCCTGGGTCAATATATTTTGTTGATCCTGAAACAACATTCCTGTGCAAAAATGTAATCCTAACCCTACCTCTAAGCCTAACCCTACCCATAAATTATCCCTAAAATCATAGGGAAATGATAGATAAATAACACTGTTGTAGAAGCACCTATCCTGGTTCTAAGCCTAAACTTGACGTTGATCTGATTGGTTGATTGGAATGTTGTTCCAATGTTCCAGGAACATGTTGCACTTGGTGAAATCAGGTTCTGCATACTCTGCATTGTCACAGTTGTAAACACGGCTTTCTTGTTCCATGAGGGGGTTTCGCATCAAGACAGCTTTGTTTCCAGGCGGACCGTTAAATAACGCGACACACACGTCTCCTGGAAATCCTGTAGAATTCAACCAATCAAAAGATGACTTTGAAACTCCTGAAGTGTTTCCAATTTTGTGTGTGTCATACACATCACACGTTCAGCCAATGATCAGTGGGCGTGACGTCTGAGACTGAGACTATTCATAGTTGACTTAAAGCGTACCCATAATGTCTCAAATAGTGACATTGTGCATTCATACTGTAGGAGCCAAATGTAATTTGTTCAACCACTAGATGGCGGTGTGCACCAGTGGTGCAGGTGAAAGGGGACAGGTGGCGGGAATATATGGTTCTTACCATAGGACCAATGCATTTAAACTGTAAACATGCATCTCATTAAATGGACAACAAACTGTTCAAACGGATACCGCTTTGTGGACATTGTTTTAACTATGCGTGAAGAACACCTTACCACCTTTCCTGGGCTTATAGGAAAGCCTCTACACAAGTAAGAACCTTCTCGGACTAAGGGGATGTCGTTTGGAATTGAGTTTCTTGTGCATTGGGAATGGACGGAGGAATTCTGTGAATGGAAAAGGGTTTGACTTACGCATATAGCAGAGTGAGTGACTACTGGAGTGTGGATTGCTTACCTGATGTGTTGCAGAGTCTTGTCGTCTTGAACTGAACAGTGTTTATGCTTCAAGCTTGTACATGAGGAGAAATCTCAGAAGCTCTACGAAACGCCGCTGAGTACATTTCTCCTTTGAGCGCTATGTATCGCATTATGAGATACTGATACTGATACGGGATGAAGTTTGAATCGCGGCCTGAGTTCGAATGATTATGTTCTTCTACAATCAACAATACTTTCAGCTTGCTGCATGTTGAAGTGGATCTCACTCTGTGCGCAATGAGCATAATTGGAGAAATGAATAATGATGATGAATTCACGAGTGCACAGGATGATGCCGATGTTGTTGAAAGTAATTCAGTGCATGGCCATGCTGTTATTGAGAGAAACAGTGCTGTTGAAACAGAGAAAAGAATCAGGAAAATGACGGACAAAGGTGTTTCATTGTCTATTGAGAATTTACAAAAGCAATGTAAATCAAAGTTCACTCAAACAAATAAAATTAAACAAAGGATCAACGATCTTCTTTCTGGAAAGGTGACCAAAGAAACTGTTTCTGATGTGCAAAAATATTTCAAGAGTTTTGAAACACTGTGCAAAGAAGCCACTGAAACTCATAATGCATTGCTAAAAATGCCAATGCTTAAAACTGAGTGTGAACAGCGACAAAGGTGGCATGTTGGCAAATTGAATGAAAATAATGAGTTTAGCACTGATGTCAAACAATGGTTATCTGATGCAGGAGTTTTATATGATGATGAAATGTCTTTAATAGACACAAACGTAAATCCTGATGAGAGTGTATCTAATGCTTCAAAGCAAGGATCTCGGTTTAAAACCCATTCCTCGTCAGGTTCTTCAAAGGCTTCAAGCACTGCATCTGCTCGTCTCGAAGCTAAAGCTGAAAAGGCAGCCCTTTTGCAATCTGTAGCCACTTTGAAAATCTCCAAAGCGGCCAAAGAGGAAGATCTCCAAAGACAAAAGGAGTGTTGAAGGAAGTGTTGAACGAATGAGTGAGGAAGAGGATCCAATGAATGCATATTATGTGAAGCATGTAAAACCATGTACATCAAATTAATGCTCTAATCCAAAGGCGCCTTTACAACAAAGGAATGGAAGTACTCAACATGACAATTTAATTGTTCGTCCAAAGGAGAGATCAATCATGCAAACTCAAGCACCAGCTTCAATGAACTGTAAACCTCCATCTGCAAAGCAGCAACATTTTAGTTCCTACAGGCCTGAAGATAACATTCACACACAACATTTGTTGCCTCCTCAAATTACCACTCAAAATTCTAACTTGTATGATGTTGTACAGCAGCAAACTAACATTGCCGCTCAATTGTTGCAATAGCAAGTGTTGGTTTCTCTTCCACCTCGAAGGCTATTGGAGTTTGATGGAGATACATTGCAGTATGGGCTCTTTTGTTAAAGCTATAAAACAAGCCATTGAAAAGAAAACCGGGGACAAGCAAGAATGTCTTTACTATCTAGAGCAATATGCAAGAGGACGGCCAAGAGAGTTAGTCCGTAGTTGTCACAATATGAGAGCTTATAAAGAATGTGATCGAGCAAAGAATCTGCTCAAAGAACATTGTGGAAGTGAAAATAAAGTAACAGCAGCATATATGGAGAAGGTCATGCGCTGGCCTATAATAAAGGGTGACGATGTTGATGCTTTGAAGTCTTTTTCAATTTTTCTGAGAAGCTGTTGTAATGTAATGGAAGATTTACAGCATATGGACGAAATGAATGTTCCATCTAACCTTCGACTCATTGTGATGAAGCTGCCGCTGCCTTACAAGTTTCGAGAAAAGTGGAGGGCCGTTGCCTGTGAGTTACAGAAGCGTCGCGGCAACAGGGCCATGCTTTCTGACTTGGTGAGGTTTACTGAGCATCAGGTAAAGATTCTTTCTGATCCATTATTTGGAGATCTACAGAGTGGACAGGCATCCTTTTCATTTTATGCTAAAGCTCAGCTTAAATCTACCAGTAAAGGTCTTGCAACTGTTGCATCTGTACATAATGTTTCAGAGCTGTGTCCATCTGAAGTACAAACTACCTGTACTAGTTCTGCTCAACAAAAAGACAACAATAAATAGTCTGTAAAGTAACAAATTCATTGGATAGGTGTTCTCGTCTAAAGAACATGACACACTGAGAAAAACTGAGCATTTAGGGATTTAGGGATTTCCATGGTGCTGCTTTACTGCCAAATGATATTGAGATTTTCAGAAATAACATTTGGCTCTTTATTAAAGACAATAGATCCTGTTTTGGGGTGCTTGAAGACTGGACATGTAAGTAAAGATTGCAGACTTGCAGACCCAAATTAATGGGTTTCTGCAGTCTTTACTTACATGTCCAGTCTTCAAGCACCCAAAAACAGGATCTATTGTCTTTAATAAAGAGCCAAATGTTATTTCTGAAAATAACAGCAAAAGCATCCCACTTTGCTTCACATAGAAACCAAAGGCGAACCATCACCTTTACCAGTAACAAATGCTCTTGCTGCTTTGCAGGTGTGTGGTCACAATGGGGCCGGGAATAAGGAGTGTGAAGAACACCTTTCCACCTTTCCTGGGCTTATAGGAAAGCCATTACACATATTATGCATGGGAACCTGCTCTAGAAATCATACTTCATCTGAGGTCAGAATGTTTTGAAGTCATAACCTTTTACCATTATGATCTTTTGAGAGTATTTGTGACCACAAATCAATGCAGTAACCTACATTAGGCTGTATTTAATCACCCAGTTAATGGCATGTCCATCATCATCTTTAAAGTCGAGCTGGGTTAAACCTCATTGCATGAAATTACAAACATCTGCAATCCTTTTATTATTGCAGACATGATATGCATATACAAGTACTTTATACCAGTACAGCTACAGTATAAGGACATTTTAAAACACAATCTGGTATGGCAGCAACACCGTGTGAAAGAAGATTATTAATAGAGAGGCTTTTTTATCATTATTGAAGAATATTTAAGCAATCGTGTTCTCTGCATGAGGGCTCTTTGTAATTAACCTCAGTTTCATTTGCAGTGTTTGAATGCAGTGCATCAGTGTGGTCTTTCTGCCATCTAGAGGCATAAAACATGGACGCCGTCCTACTGCGTCAACCAGGGTTTAAAAAAGCTTTCACGTTTTGACCCACCCTTGTTTCCATGGTGCTGCTTTACTGCCAAATGATATTGAGATTTACAGAAATAACATTTGGCTCTTTATTAAACCAGAGACGATATTAGAAACAGGGCCAAAGGGAAGAGCTCAATTTCATCAGCTTAAATATCAAACTTTTTGGCATTTATTTTAAAACAGGTAACATAAATACACTTTTCAACAACAACAACAACAAAAAGAATTTCAGATCACATTTGATTTGAAACAATAAACATATTGTCCAAAATGAAGACACTGAACACTTTCTGCTAAACATGTAATGTGATGAGATACACTTTACATCATCTAAACAGCAGTTGCACCATCTTAAAGTCATTTACGGTGCGTTTGGTCTGTGATGAATACGCGAGGTGATGCATTTTCTACAGGCTATATATAGATATAAGAAAAGCTCGACTTTAATTATGTGAATTACTAGTGTTCTAAAAATATAATTACATATTTGACTGCACAGAAGACATTTTTATCAGGGAAGTTGGCTGGGAAAATAATTATAGATAATGCAGCTGCTGTAATTAGGTGCTCTTTTAATGAACAGTGTTTTAAAGCCAAGTACAGATTGTGGGAATTAGTCAGATGTACAGTCTAGCACCATCACAGAGAAGAGGAGACATCTTCAACTCTGACAGAGCGCACAGGGTTTTGCTCACCTCAACGTGTGTTTAAATGGCATTCTCTGAAGGTGAATAAGGTGAATTTGTATGAGTTTAAACATTTCATCAGATAAAATGTGTGTATGTGTTAATAAACTGCAATGTGCCACCTCACGTTAAATCACTATATTTCTATTTACATTTTGGTACACATGTACCCTAATTCAAACCTTTAGGTAGACTGACAATTTAGAGCACAATCTGAAGCAAGTCAAAATGCTTTAATTTTCATGTCCAAAAAAAGGTAACCTCATGAAGAGATAAAAAGAAATAAGGCAATAAAAAGCATAAACATACATTAAAAGTTACTATATTTGTCCTGTATATGAAGAACACAAATAGCATTTAGGTTAAATGACCAATGAATAATTCTACTTGCGTTTACCTGCTGTAATTAGCAACAAAGGATTTTACAGTTAAACCGAAAGAAATCCAATTCCATGCAAATTGTATTGACGTAAATGAACGAAATGATCGAAGTGTTTTGTCCCAATGTCCTCATCATTTACCCTGGCCGCACATATCAAACAGACATTCATCAAAACCTGTCCGATAAGTGCTGTGCGTCTCTATTGTGATTCATATTCTCTCTCCCGGACTGATCCATCAGGACTGTCTCCCTGGTCTTTGCTCAATATCGAATTGACTGTGATTCATGTGACACTCACCTCACCAGCCCAATCAAACACAGCTTTCTGCAGCCACAACTGTGAGCGAGACCTGCCAGCTTCCAGACATCTACTAGAACATTCTACTATGACCTAGATTATATAACTGAGAATCTTCAAAGTCATATTCACGGCGAAGGAAAATCCTCAATGCATGTGAAGGTCTTTGAAAACAAGCAATAAAAGTATGACAGCTATTGATAAAAAAAAAATTAAAAAAAGTTTATATGTGGGTGCCTTGCTTGTTAGAGTATCACACTATTAGTTTAGCAACATGTTAGCTTCAAACTCTATTGAGGTCAAATGAGCTGAGCTCCTTGTGCGTGGTGTGATCGGATAAGTTTGAGGTTCAAAGTGAGATGGCGTACGGCAATGATAGGAGAGTCATTTCCTCTCCAATGGAAAAATAATCTTACAGCTGTGCTAGGACAATCAAACTTATTTAGCTCAAATATGATGTATAATAATTCAGTCAGCGCAAATTGGCCAAATATGGGTTGCTTCAAACTGGTACGAAATGTTAATTCAGCAAGTGAAAAGACTGAATAGACTGCAAGATAGCAGTTCAAAGCAGCGACTTGGCCGTAGGAGGCACTTCTGAAGAATACAAAACACTTCTATTTGGATTCAAAATGCAATGGCTCCCCCTGTCTGTGGCTTTTAGAACTACATGATGCCACTGCCCAGTTGCAGTTGAGTGATTTGTTAAAGAAAAGGTTATAAGATGTTATTTTTATCAATGCATTTAGGAGGATCCCTAAAAGAAAAGCATAAAAGAAAAGCATAAAACTTTGCAAATGATTTGTGGGACTCTCGGGTATGTTTTTCAGTTCTAATAAAGCTGCTTTGGGAACCAAAGAAAAGGGACAACGCCCTTGAAGTGAACATGAAGTCAGAATTGACCCAGTTTATATCTTAATGCACATTCCTGGTGGTATTGTGCATGATCCATCAGTGCACATTGTTGCATAGAAAATATGTTTGTCTTTGACCCGCCCTACTTTTGTCTCACATCACTGAAGCAAAATTGGTTGCAAATGTTGACTAAGCATAATGAAATACTGATAAAGCCTAACAGAGAAGACTGCTGCTAGTTTAACCATGTAATCAAAAAGACTTTATGATGTAATTTCCTATATAGTCATCATTTTTAAAGGGGTCATGAAATGCTTTCTTTTTTACGTTTTTTTATGTATTCCTTAAGGTTCACTTATAATGTTATAAAGCAAAGTTTTATGCACATAAAACAGCCATATATTTTCAAAACATTGTTATTTTCAACCTGTCGGAAACACTGGTTTTGCTGCTGCATCTCCTTTAAGACTTGTTAGTAAATGTCCAGTTTTATATCTGGCTAATGGCAAGGTAAAGTAGAAGCTGTTGCAGAGACAGTCAGATGCAAATATCTACATATCTACCAAAGTGTGACGTCACAATGTGGAGGAAGTAGTTTTTGCAGCACTTTTTTGCAGTGAAGAGGAATTTTTTTAATCTGAAACTATTTTATACTGCAATGACCTCTTGTATGTCAAAAAATCAATACAAATTTTATTCATCATGTCAAATTGCTTGAAGCAATTGGATGAACTTAAAAAAAATCGTGTTTTTCACATCTTACCACGTCTTTCTATCTGAGTCCTACCATAACTTAGCCCAGAAACTATTGATGCTAAACTGACACCACTTTAGATAGACAATATCTGACTTTAAAGAGAAAACTGAACGTATAAGAAGGTGGTTTAGCACCTCAGCATACTTGTTCTGCATATTAAATTACAATCTGACACATTTCGGAAGGCAATACAAACGAAACAGAGCTTGTGTAGCTAGAAGCACTTGCGTTATACTTTTACGCTTTTTTTCCAAGAGAGGCCGGTGACAAGAATCTCAAAATTAAAATGCAATTCAGAGCCTTGGAAAGTGGTGCATTGCTGCAGTTGGAGGAAGGGGGAGGGCTGGGACACTGTTGCTAGGAAACACTTGTGGCATCGTTGCACACTCTCCTTGCCAATTCGAACAAACTGAGGAGCTTGAGTGAAATGCCATGTGACCCCTCCATGGGCTTCGTCCAACATCTTCATGCTTCCCAAATTTGCACAAATGTGTATCAAAGAGAGCCCTTGAGTTAAGTTATTGTCTCACTCAGGCTGGTTAATCTGTGTTAACTAAAGTGTCATCTCTTGTCAGCACCCCCTGGTTGACACCATATCCCTCTTCCAATTCCATTACTGGATGCCATATCGATTTTAGACACAACTTTCTGCAATAAACACATGTGAAATCAAAGCACACACTCCATAAATACATCAAACTGTACAGCAGAGGTTTCTCATCTGTATTAAAATTCAGTTTGTGCAGCACCAGAAGCCCCTGGAGCCCAAGAGAAAGACAATATCTTCTTCTCTGAATTAATACACCTGAAGCTACACATTCCCAGAACCCCCGGCAGCAGTAATCTCCTCTTTACACACACACACACACACACACACACACACTTAAAAAAGTTAGTGACAGAGCAAAACATAGTGGAAGGGTATTTGAAAGTTGATGCTAATGATGATATGACGTAAATATTATGTAACAGCGTACAATATTTTGAAAGACCTTACAGATGCCAAATTGTGATTGGAGGCTACATAGTCCTGCATCCTGGAATAACAAATGGATCAGATAAGACACCAGAGTAATATTTCAAGGAAATAACCAATTAATGTTATGCCTATGAGTGTTTGGTTACACTATATACATATATATACACAACATATATTAGGTTTGTACCTTGTAGGTTTGTACACAATCAAAGGGGTTGAGAGTCTGTCAGAAGAAACTTATCTTGCCCACTTATCAAATTTGAACAGACTTCCATTATGGCAGCACAGATTCCCACAATGGGAAATCGTTAGGGAAGTTAGTAAATGTGTGTGGGTTATTTTAGTTAATGAAAACTAATACCATATAAAAACTATACAGATATATAAAAACAAAAACAAAAAAATAAACACATGTAACTTTTGGCCCTCTAGCGGTTAAAAAGCACAACTGCATGCATTTTGTGGAAGAATATTCACTACTAGGCTTAAAGGAGCTTTATGTAAGAAATGTATTTCAATGAATCATAAAATGGCCCTGATATGTCACTAGACATTAAGAAATCATGTTCATTTCAAATACTTATATCACTGACAACAGTAGTCCGGCCAGGATAATGTCATTTAAAAAGTGAAGTTGCAGCCCTCAACTGATGTTGATGTTGTCATCTTGTGTTTTGGCCTGAAGCGCCACCCTCCACCTATCTACCAATCACGAAGTCAGTAGTGTTTCGGCATCGGGGTTGCCAGCTCTGCTCTAGTTACCACAGATACGTAGCAGCCTACGTTCCTGCTGGATCCTGCAGCCTATCTGGCAACCTCGAGTCAGGGGGAGGGGGAGGGGATACACCACTCTACAGTCATTTGAAAGTGATTGCAGTACCAGTTTTGGCCACAATCTTGCATACGGCTCCTTTAAGAGATATAACCAGTTTAGACAGAAATGATCATTCTCAGGCTGACTAGCTAAATACGTTACTGTAGCTTTGCCCATTAATAGACAAGCTACTGCCTTGAAAATAAATTCCAGCACAGCACTACAACAACCACAATGAAATGATCTTCACAATAGATAATGATTTACACTGAACTCTGTTAGAGAGCTATGGATATAGCAACTTATCTGTCCAGTAAAATACCTTACTCACCTGTTGAGTGAATAAAACGCCACCTTTAACATTTCAAATCCTTCCGTTCTCGCCATCTCCAAAGAGCCAAGCCGATGTTGATTCTTGTTTTATTACGAGCTCTGTCGCGTTCTCTTTTTGCCAGCAGACTCTCCTCTGTTTGGGGGTTGTTTAAAACGGATGATTCCTCAGGGGTGTGGAGATTTCGCGGCTACATGTCAACATTTCTCTCTCGCTGTGACAAATATCCTACACCACTCCCACACCAGACACACACACACACACACATTTAACTAACCTATGCCACTCCCACACCAGACACACATCAAAGGAGAAACTTATAACAAGACATTCAGGGGCGAGTGACGTATGTATGCAATTTCCCATGAAAACCATCCCGTCAGGTCAACACTTGTAATAGTGTTTATAAACTATAAACACCTAGATAATATACCACTGTGAGTCGAGACAAAAGACAAAAACACATTTTGGAAGAAGGACTGATGATGTATTGACTCATTACTTAAATTTTGCTTATTTTGAAAACCTTTTACTAAAATGAAAAATGATTTTTGTATATATATTAATAAAAACTAGATAGTATATAATAGTATCTCAATTATACTAAAATAATACTGGTTAAAATAATAGTGCCCTTAACTAATCATTTGGAAAATGCATATGCTGAAATAATTGCAAATGAAATGTTGCTGGACAAAAACTATTCAAATACAAAACAACTTTTGAATGTCCATCAATGAGGGATTAACTGATTCAATTAAACATCTATTGCCATATAAAAAACATAAAAATTACTAAAACTTTACCTTAAATTAAAATGAAAACGTCTCGGTTACATATGGTAACCCTCGTACGTACGTCATCGCTGACGAATGGGGATCGCTTGCGAGAGCCTATCTATTTCGAGTGAAACTAAACAAGCAAATGCACATTAGCATGCGTTAATTGCACCAGCTGCTGTGCATAGCGGCACGAGCATATAATGAGCAGCAGGTGCGTCGCATCCTTGTTTTTCCCCTGAGGAGCCCGACTTGTGACTCGGCCGTCCAGCGGAAGCTCAGCAGCTGTGGCGAGGGGACATACGTCTCAATTCCTTTCCTCTGGGAACGAGGGTTACCATACGTAATCGAGACGTTCCCCTTCGTCAGCTTCACTATGACGTACGTAATTGCTAACGAATGGGGATATCTACCAAAACACCACGGCTGCTGGCCCTTCCAGCGCTCCGCTTGAGCCTCCTGTTCTGACCGCAGTGTTGGGCAGGAAGTAGGAGCTCTAAGCAGAGAAGGTCAGTCACTGCTGTTCCGCAAGACCCACTCAGTGTGACTTATTGGATAACGCTGCGGAAGCCACATCCTACCCCGGAGGGAGGCACTGTGAGGGTTGCACATATGGAGTAGTCAAACAGGGTAGTACAACATATGACAGACTCTAGGATGGTTCCAGCCTAGTTATTGGGGGGAAAGAACACCAGCAGAGACGACACAGCGGGCTCTGTCGAGGAAAAGACACGGGCTTGTCCGTAGAGGAGCTGATCGTGGAGGAATACACATATGGGGTCGCCACAGGGACCGCTACATATACCCAGCCTAACATAGGTTCCACAAAGCATACGAGTGTAGGCCTGGCGTCAGACGCTCCGCAACGTCTGACTGCCGCAGGGGTGATGGAGGAACTCACAGGGTTAGCCATTTCTGGGGAACACTACTGGAGCAAATAGACACACGTATCCGTCCCATGGGGGTGGGAGTGGCGTTACAAGCCGACACTAAGAACGGGTCCTTCGCGCTACTGGCTACTAGGGCTGTCACTTTTGAGAAAAATCAAATTCGAACGGGTATCAAATATCAAGCAATGTATTCGAAAATATTCAAATGTCTACGAGCTAAGAAAGCAGGTCCATGGGCCAAGGAGGTGCTGTCGTCCTCCCTGACATTGCACAGTGTCTGTGCGAGAAGACTCACTGAGGGAAACGCATACTTACGTAGGGCACGGGGCCAGCTGTGTGCCAGTGCATCTGTGCCGAGGGTTCCGTTGGACAGGGGGTAAAACAACTGGCAATGGGTTGAATCTATACAGGCAAACAGATCTATCTGGGCAGCTCCGAAGAAGTCCCATATCAGCTGGACCGCCTGGGGATGGAGACGCCACTCTCCCGGTAGCGTAGGCTGTCGTGAGAGCTCGTCGGCTGCACGATTGAGCCCGCCGGGGATGTGAATGGCACGAAGCAAACTCAGATGCTTCTGACTCCATAGGAGGAGATGGCGGGCGAGTTGCGACAAGCAGCGGGAGCGTAGACCCCCTTGGCGGTCTTAATTGTACTCTTGCAGTTCAACACTGACCGGACCGGCGCTGTCTGGTTGACCGAGTCCAACTCCATACCGAGATAAGAGATTCTCTGCACAGGGTAGAGTTTGCTCTTGTCCCAGTTGACTCGAAGGCCCAACAGGCTGACGGAGCACCATGTCCCTGTGTTCGCACAACTGATCCCGAGACTGAGCCAGAATCAGCCAGTCGTCAAGATAGTTGAGAATACGAACGCCGCGTTCTCGGAGTGGAACAATGGCTGCCTCCGTGACTTTCGTGAAGACGCGGGGCAACGGGGACAGGACTTTGTACTGATATGCCCGTCCCTCGAACGCAAACCGTAGGAACGATCTGTTTCGAGAAAGAATAGAAACATGAAAGTACGCGTCCTTCAGGTCGATCGCTGCAAACCAATCTTGGGGATGGATGCATTCGAAAATGCGTTTCTGCGTGAGTATCTTGAAGGGGAGCTTGTGCAGGGCCCGATTCAAGGTTCGCAGGTCCAAGATCGGCTGTAACCCACCGCCTTTCTTGGGTATAATGAAGTAGGGGCTGTAGAACCCTGACTTCATATCAGCTGGAGGAACCGGCTCGATCGCATCCTTCGCCAGTAGGACATCGATCTCTGCCCGCAAGACAGGGGCATTTCCCCGCCAGGAGGTAGCGGTCTTGGGACACAGCTGCCTCACCACAGACCGGAAGAGGCACCGGAACAGTTTCGGGCAGAAAAAGGTGCCGTCCATGCCCCGGTAACCTTCATGCACTTCCGGAAAGAAAGGCACTGGGGCGGGGCACTGAGAAACAGCACGGGCCACCCCGAGATACCAATCGTACAGCCGCGAAGGTTCGGGACATGGTGGAGGGTTCCTCTCTAGCCTGACACTTGCGGCGGCCCGGGAAAACATAGCCGTGAGCTCTGGGTCTGACTCGGACAACGCTGCCACACCCGAAGGAGGCAGCACAGCCGAGTCTTCATCCCCAGAGGACATTAGCTCACCCTCCAGAGCAGCGACCAATATTTTATCATCTGGTAGAGCTCCAAAAAAAACGACTGGGACCACCGTGGATGGCCCAGCACGCTTTCTTGGGGGCTCCGCGGCTAGCGTTATAGAGGAGTGAGGGGCCCGAGAAAAGATTGGTTCGGTGGGTTACCTCTCACTGTGATCCTCAGGTCACCAAGGCTATTAAACGAAGTAGGCCTCTTCTGCTGGGCAGAAGAAACGCTAGATCTGGGAATAAGCGAAGGGGCTCCACCTCTTTCGAGGTAACAGAGTCTCGACCGTAACACCACGATGGTCAAGTTCCCGCAATGAGAACATCATCCTTACATCAACGCCATCCATGAGCGCCATTTCAGCGTGCCTATAGCCCAAGCACGTGATACAGTGATCATGCCCGTCAGCTGGAGTCAAACATTGGCCGCATCCAAAAATACGATCTGAATGACATCTTGAAAAAGATGCAGACAGATTGTGTTAGCTCTTTCAGAAGTGCTAAAACGCACAGGAGGATAGCCGTGGCTACACACAGGGGAATAGTGCAATTCTGTGTGAGCACTTGTGATGGGATTAAAGTATTATTGTAATGTTTTATTTTATATTACTGTATTTTTATATTGATTTCATTGATCGGTGCTTGTGTGTTTGCCATGTTTTTTGCTCTCTTTTTGACATCCGTGATAGACTAATCCGTAATCCAGCATGATAGGCTGATAATGGAATGGTGGAGACTGTTGCCCTTTAAGAGAACACTGTGGAGACTGAAGAGAATGTGTCGTATCGGCTGTGACAACGTTTAGGAGAAAGTTGTACGTCCTGCTGTGGTGCCTAGACGCGGGCATCTGAGAGTACATAAAGAGCGCGTGCCGTCAAGGTTCGGTGAACACGGCGGTGGCGCAGAGAAATCACGTGCACAACGCTGGCATTCATCTAGACTGGGTAGTGGGAATTGCTTCCCGGTCCTATTGTGAGTACAACTCCAGTAGCTGAGTATTCAAGAGCAGATCAATGGATAAAGACTTTTTGTGATCATTCTACATCTAACTTTTAAAAAGCCTAATAGAGACTGTGAGGATAATTCATTGCCAGTGTTTTAGCCAGTATTCACTTTATTTATTTTTGTTTTCATTTAGTGCTGTGATATTGAGTTTTTGGGGTGTGGATTGTGTTTTTTCTGAGTATTTGTGTACACGAGTTAGTAGAGTAGATTTGCTTTAATGCTTGATTTTTGACAAAACATCATAACCAGACTGCCTAATGGACTGAGCGTTCGCCTGAACTTTGCCCTCTTGTCCATTATTTTTAAGTTTATATTTTTTTATGGTAATACATTTTTTTGTAATTCGATCTACTTTTTGGGTGTCAGTGGTGTTGAGTTCCAGCCCTCAGTGTAATAAGATTTACTAGGTGAATTGGGGTTAGTCCTGGATCTCAGTGATTAATCCAGGTGTCGTAGTCGGCTACTTTTATAGCGACAGTGGTGTTGGCTCTGGTTTTATTTGTGCCCTCATCACACACTCACTCTCTTTGTCACGCCCTCCGAACCAACAAAGCTGTGAAAACAGCTGTTTTTGCTCACAACCATTGACAGGAAAGATCGCGACCACTGCTGTTCACGCCGTCACACCAACACCAAACACAGAGGCTTCCTTGCAGAGACTTGATTTATCACCTTTTAGTAGATCTTGCATGAGACAGGAACAGCATTCACTGTCTGGCTCCGAAGGCGAAAGAAGAGGATGTAACGCAACTGCTGCTCATTATATGCTCACAGCAGCTGGTGCAATTATCGCATGCCAATGTGCATTGGCTCGTTTAGTTTCACTCAAAGTAGATAGGCTCTCACAAGCGTTCCCCATTCGTCAGCAATGACGTACGTCATAGTGAATATGATGAAGGGGACAGAAAATACACATAGAAAATCTAATTCAGAATATTAACAAAATCTAGTATCAATGATAGGCTACTAAAATGGTACTGAAGAAGACAAGGATGTCATTCAGTTCAAATGTTTCTCTCATGTTTCAAATACTTTTCTAAAAGCGTGTCTCTGAAATGTGGCAAAGGAACATCTTTACTGGCCAATATCAACATTGGCAAAGCGAGGCTCATCGTGTGTCATAAGCTCATGTTTACCTCAGCTGACACAGGGCTCATTTTGTTCTGCTGGGTTCTACACTAGGGTAAGCACTATTTTAATTGTAAACTATATGTATGTTAGATGCAACCTTGGATCTGTATATTCAATTGAAATAATGATTCCATATTTTGTGATGTCATATTCATAACTATTTCCTGCTTTTTCCCAGACCTTTGACCTCAAAAGATGCCGATGAAAATGTCCTTGATTTTTCTTTTCCTGACGTGTTGTAAGTAGACTGACTCTTTAGGCATCTGTAATGCATTTTAATATAGAAACTACAGAGTTTGGGTTTCTTCATCTACTGGCACTTTCATCAGATTTCTTTTTGTGAAGGTCATATTAAACTTAAAAATATAGATTTTTGCTACTTTACAAATGCTTTTATGTACATTTTATTTCTGAGAAAAAGAGAACATATGGTCACCCTGATGTTTGATGGTTTGCCATTATTCCGTTTTTAAAACAAACATTATGATGGGGCATTGATGTGTATTTATCATGTGAAAATTCCAATCAGAACAGTGAGCCTTTACACTGAAGACTTAAAGCAGCACCAAAAATATTCTTTTAATTCGGATAGTCAGAAAAAGGGTGGAAAATAGCCATGCATAAAATTAAATTATTTGTTTTTATTTATTTATTTATTTATAATTGTAATGTGTTAATAATTGTAAAATTGTTTATTAATGTTTTAATCATTTTAAGAGTGGACATCAGGCGAAATGAATAAAAAATAGTATGATATCCCACTAAAATGTAATCCATCGTTTCCATTACAGAATGCCATCTAAGAAATTTTGCGCTAACATTGCGGTGGAAATTATATCATGCTATTTCAGAAAACATACAGAACAATCTACTGTATGTTGCATGTATTGTATGTCCATTGTTTGATCCATTTAATATTAAATTAATTAATAAACTACAAAAGAAAAGTCCATAAAAACAGTGGCTAATGTACTGAGTAATTTCCGTATAGATGTTTCACAGGTGTTTTATCAGTATTTTGAATTGCATATTGAATTGTGATGTGTTTTAAGATTAAAAGATATTTCCGTAAACTTAACAGAAAATGTGCTTGCAGAAAATGACCAGTAACTTTTGTTTTTTACTTTTTTGTCTTACAGTGTAGTAAGAGTGTGAAACGTATGTTTAAAAAGATCCCACATTGAAGAAATTGCCCCTAATTAAAGAAACACCCTTCTATGAAATTGAACTCTTCAGAGTCCTAAATGACTGGAAAGATGACAGAAATTTTCCAAGTAGCATAAGATTGACTGAGGAATTAATGCAGCAATAATGCTGGGATTAATGAGATCGTTCCACTTACTGACTTCCATAATTACATACATGCTGTTGAACAAGACCAAGAATAGATGCGTGTTTTGGATCATTAGACATCATATTAGGAATTTGTCATTAAAGGAACACTCCACCGTTTTTTGAAATAGGGCTTATTCACCTTCTTTCCTACATTTAGATAGGTGGGCAAATGCATTTTTGTCTCAGTGCATGCATTGTTTTAGTTTGACAGGGTCGGCGCTAGCTTAGCTTAGCATAATGAATGGAATCCTTTGTTGCCAGCTAGCATGTCCTGAGTAAAAGTGATATAAAAAAATTAAAAAACCCACCTAATTACTTCTTGTGGCCTGCGTATTCACAACAAGTACAAATAGCGATGCAGATTAACACTAGACGATTTCCTATGCAGATATTGACTTGGGACTATATTAGGGGGAAGCACAGGTGAAGCACTGCTACTTGGGCGCAGAGATATCACGCCCAAGTAGCAGTGCTTCGCCTGTGCTTCCCCCTAATATAGTCCTTAATATATAAGTCAATATCTGCCTAGGAAATCGCCTAGTGTTAATCTGCATCACTATTTGTACTTGTTGTGAATACGCAGGCCACAAGAAGTAATTAGGTGGGTTTTTAAATTTTTTTATATCACTTTTACTCAGGACATGCTAGCTGGCAACAAAGGATTCCATTCATTGTGCTAAGCTAAGCTAGCGCCGACCCTGTCAAACTAAAACAATGCATGCACTGAGACAAAAATGCATTTGCCCACCTATCTAAATGTAGGAAAGAAAGTGAATAAGCCCTATTTCAAAAAACGGTGGAGTGTTCCTTTAACATTTTGGAAATTCGAACCTCTTGCAAAGAAAATATTTATGAATGATTGCAGAAATAAATTCTAAGCAAGCTGATCATTGGGTAGTTGTCAGTGATATATGCTGTTCCAAACCTGTATTACTTTGTTTCTTTCAGGAGACACAAATGATAATTGATAATTGAATGTCCATGATCCTCTTTTCCATACAATGAAAGCATACAGCATACAATCTCCAAAAAGAGCAGTGCTATTATAAGTACTGCAAAAGTTATGTATATGACTTATGCACTGCAGGTCTTGATTTATGATAGCTTTCTGAGGAATAGACTGCCAAATACCAAAATGGGTTGCACCGTGTTTCATGTACGTGATACCAAATGACACTAGTTATTGTGTTTCTTGTATCCAAGTAGCGCATTAGAGGGAGTATGGGGAAACATCAATGAGATTTGAGAGTTACAGTATTGTGGATGGGAAGATTTTATTTTGTTCCTCACACAATGCTTCTAATACATCCCAATAGATTTTTTTTTATATGGACAAAATTGTCTGAGACAGCATGAGTATTATGCAGATTTCTCTTGAAATGTTAGAAAATTGCTCTTTCAAAGCACTAATACAAAACAAAGCCTATTTCAATTTGAAAAACTGCCAGAACACAGTGTGGCTTTGAATGCCAAGCTTACAGACTGCCAATTTATTCATTTCAGGCCTGTGGAATGAAATTAATGACTAACCTCCCAGAAGACAATAAAACTTTATTTTTATAGTGTGCATAAGTATTGAATTTTACAGAAATATAGTTTAAGATTTACACATGTAAGGTACATTATAAAATGGACCGTAACAATCCTGAATGGTGTCTGGTCAATACAGAGTTCCAGCTGTGCTGAAATACTCAACATAAAGTTAACCAGTGGGGTTCTACTCTACAGTAAAATCACATTCATTTTTTCCATAGAGAAATGGATTTTTAATGATAACCTATAAACCTTTAAAGGGAGATCTAGAAAGAGCACTGAGGTTAAAGGGTCAGGCCATCCTAGGTGTGCAAGTTCTTCTTTCAGCCAAACACAATCTGAGTCATACTAAAAAATATCCTGGCTCTTCAAAGCTTTATAACTGGAGTGAATGGTACCTTAGCAGATGTATACGCAGCAGGGAGATGTCCTTGGCAACAGACAGGTGGAGGGGTGTATTGTCCTCGATAGTGATGCCGAAAAGGCTTGCCTGGGAGATGGGGAAGTTGAGACAGCGGATTTTGTCAACAGTGACAACACTTCCATTAAGCATTGCAGCAGGGGTTCCCTTTTCGAAGTAGAACTTTGACACTGTGCCATGGAGTTGAAATAACATCAACTCCATGACACAGCGTCAAAGTTCTATGCCATCAGCGTGACCTTCGTCTGAAGCACATGTAACAAACATGCCAATCTCATTGGCTGATGACAATCCACAATGTCACAGGCAGATTGACAGATACACATCATCAGCTTTTTTCTCTTCAGGAGCCACTTGTTTGTTTGTGCGTTAGATAAAAGATGGGTGTGCTCATTATGTTGCATTCACCGCAAGCTCTGTCCTTCCTTCATTCTCTCCTGAGGGATGAGATTCTAGCGTTTGCACGGAGTGTGAGGAAATCTTGAGTCAATGGGAGGCTCTCATGGTGATGAATTCATAGTAAAAGGCTCTGATATTGCTTGATTCTCTCTAGGGATAAGAATCTAGCGTTTTAACAGAGCACATTTGGCTCTCAAGGGAGCTAACGGAGCATTAAGTTTAAATGAAAAATAGAGCTGAATATCATCTGCATAGCAGTGGTAGGAGATGCCATGTGACGTTATGATCTTGCCCAGTGAAGTTGTGTAAATGAAAAGAGAAAACAATCTCCCCATCTCTCTTGCTCCGCTCTTATATCCTGAAATATCTTTTTCCAGGGTTGAGCCATATTCACCTATATACTAAGGTCTAAATTAGAATTGCATGATCCCTTGTGGGTGGTTGCTTGGTAAGTGTACCCCCTTGAGGGTTTTGTAGAGTTATGTAGGACAGTATGGATTCCCTCTATGGGATGGGATGGGCGCTTTATAGGTCTCTCTAGTATGACCCATGTTCAAGAACCTAACAAGTAGAGGTAGACAGCTTTCTATAGTTGGCGCTAGAGTAAAGTGCTAGCTATAGCAGATCCTGGAGAAGTGCCTTCATTTAAGTCAGGGTTAAGCTGCTGTCCCCCAATGTATTTTTTTTTTTTTTTTAAGTAGGACATATCTCCCCTTTGTATGGCCCTAAGCATTGATGCAAGGTGAAGGGATGCTCTACTATGGCCTTGGTTTGACAATGCTAATATGTAGAGGAATTTCACCTGTGGGGAATCCCTCCCATTCAAGAGCAACTTCCAAATCATCAGTACTCATCTTGCTGGCTCTGTCTGCTGCTTTTGACACAGTTAACCACCAGATCCTCCTCTGAGCTCTCATAACGAAGGGCATCTCAGGAGCCGCACTCCAGTAGTTCAAGTCTTACTTCTCAGGTAGCTCCTTCAGGGTGTCTTGGAGGGGTGAGGTGTCTAAGTCGCAACATCTAGCTACTGGGGTGCCTCAGGGCTCAGTGATTGGACCTCTTTTCTTCTCCATCTACATGTCATCACTTGGATCTCTCATTCATAATCATAGCTTTTTCTATCACTGCAATGCTGATGTCACACAACTCTACCTCTCATTCCAGCCAGATGATCCGACGGTAGCTGCTCGCATCTCAGCCTAGCTGACAGACATTTCTTGCTGAATGAAGGACTATCACCTTCAACTCAGCATTGCAAAGACAGAACTGCTTGTGGTTTCGTTCCCCCATAGCATCAACTCCATGACGCAGCATCTTATTCTCCTTCTCAGGGAACCCTGGTTAGATACATAACCTAGATGTTTTTAATCATTCCTGGAGCCTCCCCAGCACTGCAGATTTAACCCCTATTCTAAAACTAACAATATTTGCATAAATTCAAATATTTTTCAGTATAATTGTATTTTATTTTAAACTTGACTATATTTACAATATAACAACTTAAATTGAAACACTGTTAAACCAATATTTATATTGCTTCTTACAGTTTTTCTCATGGGTATTTCCCATGAAAATGACAAGAAAGCCAGAAAAAGGAAAGTTCAGGGGAAGGAAATGAAAATCACCCGACCTGATAAGAGACTGACCATTATTGGAAGAGGCAGAGAGGTCTTAACCCGGACTAGAGGAACCAAGCCAAGAAATGACATGGACTGCACCAGCATTGGAGGCATCTGTCAGCATAATACCTACATTTGTCAGGGCAGATACCTAAAGGATAAATGTCGGGGAGAGATATCACGCCAGTGTTGTACATCAGGTCTGATTTTCCACTATTTGACGAGATTCTAGATTTGACTAAATGTTTACAGGTTTATTTTAAAAAAATTAGACAGAATAACTTATTTGCCCCTTTTTTAGCTGCAGTGTGGGGTACTCTGTGTGCTGGCAGTCATCACAACAGAGTGCGAGCTTGTGACAGCTATGGTTGTGGTGGTTTTAACTCCAGAAGGTATTTCAGAAACAACATTCCTCCTGAAACATCATCCATTTTATCCAAATACTTGAAATGCCACAAGTTACTAAGCATATTTTGGAATAATTGGTGACTTTTATTATGACAGCACCCAGAGGCTAAATGTGAACTTTAATTCTAACAGATGGAAGGATGGTGTTTAATGAATTTGCTTAATAAATTAATGTTTTAATGAATATAGTAGTACTTTATATTTTTATTATGTAGTAATCATCTTATTTAAAGGGGTCATATGATGCGATTTCTTGTTTTCCTTTTTCTTGTTATGTAGCTGTTTGTGCATGCATAAGATCTGCAGTTACAACGCTTAAAGTGTCAGACCTAAAGAGTTATACTTAATAAAAGTTAAGGCTCTGCCACGCCTTCCTAAAACGCTTTGTTCAAACACGCCCCCACAAATCTACGTCAGTGTGTGTGGGCAGAGTTTCATAACACCGCCCAAATGTATACGCAAAGAAAGAAGGCAGAACTTTTATTCTCGCTGTATTATTGTTGCCGCCGGCACCGCCATATCATGGAGACGATGTGTTTGACTACTTTGTTTGGCCTTCCAAAAGAGGACACAATTAGAAAACAGTGCTTCTGCTTTATTTACAACACTGTTCCAGAACAGTACAACAAACAATTTCAACTGTGTGCTGCACATTTTCCGGAGAACTGTTTCCAGAACTTGCGAGAGTACAAGGCCGGCTGTGCACAAAGGCCTATTCTAAAAAGTGGGGCAATTCCATCTTTGCATGTACATTCTGGCGCTTCTGACTCACAGACACAGCCTGTAAGTATGTTGACATTTTAAGAATTTGCAATTGAAAAGGCAGAAGTACTGCCATCATGTCCAGGCAATTTATGCGCCAAGTGAGATGACAGGTCTTTCAGAGTCCATAGGTGCGGAACCCCTGCCCTGCCTTGCCCTGCCCTTTTTGTAAACTAGAAAATAATAGCTGTAAAATCTTAAGGGGAGGGGAATCATTTTTATGCCCCCTTATTTCAAAAGAGATTGCACTTTTTGTATACTAGTGTGCCGTTAAAGCATGGTGGATACCTCTGAAATTGGATTATAACCTCTTTTTTATGGTTAGTTAGACCTAAAGTGACACATTCGGCAGAAGTTACAAGCTGTTAATGTTTCGAGAGAAGTACCATGTGCTTGATTAAAAAGGGAGTGCCCAGCTTCTAGGAGAGCAAACAGTCCTAAAAACCTTGTGTCCCATCCAGTTTAACCACAAATGCCACTCCGTAGCAACAATACTCACCATAGAACGACCAATAGAGCGAGCCGTTGACGTGGTGGCACAGAGGGAAAAATCTGTGACCCAGTAACTAAATTTACTGCATCAGGAGTTAATCCCACGCCCTCATCTATAACATTAAAAAATTCTGTTTAGATCTGCTTGCAGAACCGTATGATGTGCAATGAATGAAATTATACATGGTCTGGAGAGTAGATATGTCCCCCTCCAGGATGATGCGGATGAAAAATTACCTGTCACAGGGTTTGTAACATGAGCAGAATATAAAAGCTTGCAGGACCTCTACAACTCATTGTGGAAAACCTGAAATAAAAGAAGGCGTATGATTCAACCTGTAATGGACAGGTTGTGTGGTTCTTGTCACTATGTGTGTAAACATCACCATATTCAACATCCCACTCCTCAGAGCTAGATGCAGCCAGTAAAATGTCCTTATTTAGTTGCCTAGGCCAACCAATGTGGAGCCGGGGAGACGAAGGACCCTGGTGCAGCCAAAAGGATGGAGGATCACAGTGAAGTCGAGGGATCGGAAAGCTAAGATGGAGGCTGAGGATTGGAAAACCTTGGCTGGGGCGACAAGAAAGGCCAGGCCAAAACCAAGGAGTCCACCAGCTAAGGAGAAAGAGCTAGAGTCCTGAATGTAACAAGGGAGTCAATCAAGCTGGACAGGTCTGGCGGCGGGAACGTCTCTAGACCCTTTTTACTAGGGGACAAGCCCCAGAGAAATACTGCTGTACCCCAGTAAAATATTACTGACATATCCTTATATGTAAATTGAACATTTATCGACCTGAGAATCCTTTTCTCTGCTAAGATTTCAGCAATCAATTTGAATGTTTTATATCAGCTGTTTAGAATCAGAATTAGGGATCCAAGATCAATCAGCCAAACGTGTTTGCAAAAAGATCTGAAATTGTTTGTGATTCAGTTTGATCACACACTGAATTGTTTGTAATAGTTTCTCACACCGATATAGAAATGGGATAGCCTGGATGCCAGCCTAACTTTGACCCGCCCCCAACATTTGAGGTGAGGGAAGTTCGGTCTGGACTTGATCCGTTGTGGAGCAACTATGCTCGAACCGGAGCTGTTCGGACCAATCAAATTGCCAGGGCGGGTTTTATACGATGATGGACAGATGATCAACAGTAACGTAATCATCCACGTCAGCAAAGAGCGCTTGGGTTGAATTCGTTTACAGCCAAGATGACTGCCGCTGGAGAATTGAGTGTGTAGATTCCGCCATCGCGTCTGTTATAGAAGATATCGACAGCGCACTGATTTTAAAAGAGGAACAGAGAACCGCAATCAAGGCATTTGTCGATCTGAAAGATGAATGAAGAACATACGTCACTTACTCCATTGCTCTGATTGGTTGTAGGTCTATCCAATAGGTTGGTCTCACGTGACGTCACGTTGCTGCTTCGCCAGAGCGCGAAATTCAGATGGAGGGCAGGAAGTGAAATAGCTGAGGATCTTCCCTCTGAAAAAATGCCCATGTTTTGTGTAATTTACGGCTGATCCAATCGTTCTAACCGAGAAAAGGGAAAGGGGTTTTATAGAGTACCAAATATTGTCATTCATAAAGGTGAGAAATGTAAAAAGCTCACAGAACAACGCCGTAAAAAGTGGATTTTAAACCAACGTATGCGGTCGGGAGGAGCAGAGTCTGTTAATGCCCGTGTCTGCAGCGACCACTTCGTCGGAGGTATGTTAGCTAGCTAACTTGGTTTTTGTGTCTGTGTTTATATAGCATTAGGTTGTCGTTAAATGCTCATTTACTTAGTAGTCATTATTAAGTTACCGGTAGTCTAATATGGACTCTCATTGGGACTTTTTAATCTGCCCTAGCGCTTTGGGTGACGTTGAGTCGGTAGACTGGGCTCCGACGGTCAACCTTGGTTACCAGAAAGCAGCCTAAATCAGAGGCATCTCTTCGACAAAAAAGTTGTACGCTTCCAGACTTTTATAGGCCTACATTTGCTGTCTGGTGTAGTACGATGTCTGAAGGACCAGATAGTTGGTGATGTCAACAGCCTCGACTGTCGGCAAATCTTTAAGTTCTACCGAAAACTCACTCATCTTCATGAGGAACGGGTCACGTCCAACATATCTGTTAATTAACTCCTTGTATCTATGACTTGAAACTGGATCTAAATCCGTACAATACGGACTCTCCGCAACGGTTTCCTCCATAGACGTATTCTCCATGTTTACTTCCTGCCCTCCATCTAAAATCGCGCCGCCTTCGCGCGTCATCATAATCACGTGACTGAAACCCAGCTATTGAGTGCAGAGGCATTTTCTTTCCTGGTTCAGTTGAAACACGCCCCATAATCACAGCCCAATGGAGGACTATCAGACTGACTAGAATCTGAGTATGACGACATCAGGCTAGAAATGGGATACTTTATAAGACAGAAAACAAAAAGACGTACAAATCCATTGTAGGAACCAAAACTTGCGAATGTCTTCTGTCATTTGTCAATGATGATAATAATGAGAAAATGTGACCTTCATTTAACAAAAAGAAAAAAAAAATTATCTGTCCACTTCAATAATCAACCACTGTGAAATCAAAGTGCTTGAAATTGAGGAACCACTTCCAAAGCACTATTTTATTAAGCAAATTCTTTAAGTGGAATTCTTCTGCTAAAAGTTATAGTCCCTGACATAACAGAATGTGATATGCAACAAAAATACCTCGATGTTGCATGATGATATGAAAAACAGGTGTTTTGTATCATGTTGTTATAATGTTGTTATAATTTTAGTTTGGCCGAAATGCTCTGTTGACCAATCAGAAGCCTGGATCGAACTTACAAACTTGTATACATTAAACATTTTTCTATTTGTTTTAGCATTTTCCAGAACAGTAACTACAACTCTTGCTTCGTTGTTGCTTTTTAAGACACGTGATTTCTCTTGTATCTTCAGTGATGGAGGTATCCACAAGGGAATTGATATTGTGTGCAGTGATTATGGCATCATCAGCGCTCCTTTTTCTGGAAACCTCGGTGGTCCTGTTGGGAGAACAGTGAGAGACTCTGTTCAATATGATGGTGTAAAACTCTATAACAAAGGTATATGACATAATGACTTACATGAAAAATAAAATCCTTGTCACTACAAAATAAAATAACTATCCATCTGTCTAGAAACATATGTTGTTACATTACATTTATATGGATTGGGCACATGCATTTTAAACTAGTTTTTAAACTAGACATAATTTTTTGTCTTTGACCCATATTAACCTCCCTCTACATCAGTTGCTGTTAGTAGAAATGCTGACCAACGCCCCATTACTGTCTCTACTTACTTACTTACTTATTCTGTGTCTTTTCCTCAGTGCACTGTGTAAAGATCTTCAACATCCGTCCATATGATTACTTTGGCTCTGTTGTTCAGGGACAGGCCATGGGCTACTTGTTACCACAACAGGAGATCTTCTCTGGCATCACCTCACACCTGGAACTCCAGATGTGTGATGGCTCTGATCCATCGCACTTCATATGAGACACGTTTATGGACGATTAAATCAGTGATCCTAAATGCTTTCATTAAGAATTATAGCTTTAAAACTTAATTTAAATAACACGACAAATTGACTGTTTTTACCAGCTTTACAATAATATATAAAGTATTTATTTCATGAAAGTACCACAAGATGGCAGCACAAATCTACAGAAAAATAGGGAAATAACAACAGTAAGAATAATAACTATTATTAATCCTCTAATTATTATTATTATTATTATTATTAGCCTGTTATCTTTTTCAGATTTACTCCACACCTTCTCACACATATTAATTAACTTGATTGACATTTGAATGATGTGAAAATAAAAAAATCTCAGACTATGAACTGCTAATAGATTTGTGATCAAATTATTTACTAGTTG